>OY660866.1:18117775-19449025 GCA_962446985.1 Xyrichtys novacula | reverse complement strand
TATTGAGTTACATGTGTGTGTCAATTTTTGTGTCATTTTGACAAAGCGTATAGGCGTGACACTCAACAATGTGTATTTTCACCTTAGGGGACAAGAAAAAATGGACTTTTTTCTCCTGCCATGGGGGGGCGCTCTTTTGGGGAGTAAAAATTCCTTCACAAATGTGTTGATGGCTGGACATTGCATCATCCTAGAAAACTTGGAGGCCAGTGAGGGCAAAAATAAAAAGTTATAAGACTTTTAAATATGTGGATCTTAGGGTTATCTTTGGCGCCCCCTAGAACCTAAACCGTGGGGTGCAGCGTCATGATTTGAATAACTTTTAATGGCCATGGGGTGTAGATTGGCCTGAGCAAATGTGGTGCCGGTGGAACGAAAGCCTTCGGAGGAGTTAGCGAAATTCCAATGTGTGCGGATCGGCAAAAAATGCGAAATAACCCTTTAACCGTACATTTGACAGATACGCCCGCACTGACTTTTTTGTAGATCTTATTGAGATACATGTGTGTGTCAATTTTTGTGTCATTTTGACAAAGCGTACAGGCGTGACAGTCAATAGTGTGAATTTTCACCTTAGGGGGCGCTATGGAGCCATTTTGCATTTTCTTGTTTGGGCGACTTCGGAATATCAAATTTTTCACCAGGCCCGGTCGTCCTGCCAAATTTCATGAGTTTTCGCCAGTGGGAAGTGGGCCATTTTCCAGTTCAAAGGGGAGGAAAAAGAAAAAAGAAACAAAGAAAAACCACTTGGGGAATAATAGGGCTCTCGCAGCTGCTTAGCAGCTACGCTCGGGCCCTAATAATAACAAAAGAAGGAAACTACAGGAACAAGAGGGCTCTCGCAGCTGCTTAGCAGCTACGCTCGGGCCCTAAAGAAGAATCCATCAGGAACAAGAGGGCTCTCGCAGCTGCTTAGCAGCTACGCTCGGGCCCTAATAATAATAACAAACTAGGGCCCCGTTGGGGCACTGGCGGGCCCGAGCTGTGTCGCCCCCCCCCCCCCCCCAACGCGCTGCCTCCCCGTCCCATTCGCGTCCTCTGGCCATCGTCCTCTCTGGTAACGCCCATCACTGCAAAGACCCTTTTCTTTCATCGGCGTTTGCTGTTCTTCCTGCCAGTGCGTGTTGCTTTCACTTACACTTGCCACAGCCAGCCTCGTGAGTGCCTAGCCTATTGGATATCACTGTCACCTACACAGGACAGTCATTACCTTTCTATTAATACTTTGTTTTTTAATTTCACATTAATTTCCATATTGTATAAACGACTGGAAAAACTTGAGCCCCTGCCCCTGTATAATCATGTGCACGTCCCTGTTCTCGCTCCAAGGTGAATCTTCACTGCTCATGTTCTCCTCAGAAGCAGTCACCTCACTCCCCTCAGGTTACTGTACACATGCACCAACTGCCTGCTTCAGGTTTGGATGGAGCTTCATGGTTGTCTTTTGGAGAAATGAGCAGTCAAGTTGTGTTAGAAATTTGATTTTTTTCAGGGGCAAAAGGAAGCCTCTGCATTGTTGTCAAATATGTAAATAGCATGTTTTTGCAGGTGCTAAAAAACAGACTCTGAGTGTGTGTGTGTGTGTGTGTGTGTGTGTGTTTGTGTGTGTGTGTGTGTGTGTGTGTGTGTCTGTGTGTGTGTATCCTGCAGTACTCTGTACTCCTGCAGTGGCCAAAACGACTTTTAAGAATGTGGATATTTGGGTCATCTTTGGCGCCCCCTAGAACGTAAACCATGGGGTGCAGCGGCATGATTTTTACAACTTTGAATGGCCATGGGGTGCAGATTGGCCTGAGCAAATTTGGTGTCAGTGGGACGAAAGCCTTAGGAGGAGTTAGCCACATTCCAATGTGTGCGAATCGGCAAAAAATGCAAAATAGCCGTTTAGCCGTACATTTTACAGATACGCGCGCATTGACTTTTTCGTAGATCTTATTGAGATACACGTGTGTGTCAAATTTTTTGTCAATATGACAAAGCGTACAGGCGTGAATCTCAACAATGTGTATTTTCACCTTAGGGGACAAGAAAAAATTGACTTTTTTGTCCTGCCATGGGGGGCGCTCTTTTGGGGAGTAAAAATTCCTTCACAAATGTGTTGATGGCTGGACATTGCATCATCCTAGAAAACTTGGAGGCCAGTGAGGACAAAAATAAAAAGTTATAAAACTTTTAAGAATGTGGATTTTTGGGTTATTTTTGGCGCCCCCTAGAACCTAAACCATGGGGTGCAGCATCATGATTTGTACAACTTTGAATGGCCATGGAGTGTAGATTGGCCTGAGCAAATGTGGTGCCGGTGGAACGAAAGCCTTCGGAGGAGTTAGCGAAATTCCAATGTGTGCGGATCGGCAAAAAATGCGAAATAACCCTTTAACCGTACATTTGACAGATACGCCCGCACTGACTTTTTTGTAGATCTTATTGAGATACATGTGTGTGTCAATTTTTGTGTCAATATGACAAAGCGTACAGGCGTGACAGTCAATAGTGTGAATTTTCACCTTAGGGGGCGCTATGGAGCCATTTTGCATTTTATTGTTTGGGTGACTTCAGAATATCGAATTTTTCACCAGGCCCAGTCGTCCTGCCAAATTTCATGAGTTTTCGCCAGTGGGAAGTGGGCCATTTTCCAGTTTAAAGCGGAGGAAAAATAATAACTAGGGCCCCGTTGGGGCACTGGCGGGCCCGAGCCGTGTCGCGCCCCCCCCAACGCGCTGCCTCCCCGTCCCATTCGCGTCCTCTGGCCATCGCCCTCTCTGGTAACGCCCATCACTGCAAAGACCCTTTTCCTTCATTGGCGTTTGCTGTTCTTCCTGCCAGTGCGTGTTGCTTTCACTTACACTTGCCACAGCCAGCCTCGTGAGTGCCTAGCCTATTGGATATCACTGTCACCTACACAGGACAGTCATTACCTTTCTATTAATACTTTGTTTTTTAATTTCACATTAATTTCCATATTGTATAAACGACTGGAAAAAACTTGAGCCCCTGCCCCTGTATAATCATGTGCACGTCCCTGTTCTAGCTCCAAGGTGAATCTTCACTGCTCATGTTCTCCTCAGAAGCAGTCACCTCACTCCCCTCAGGTTACTGTACACATGCACCAACTGCCTGCTTCAGGTTTGGATGGAGCTTCATGGTTGTCTTTTGGAGAAATGAGCAGTCAAGTTGTGTTTGAAATTTGATTTTTTTCAGAGGCAAAAGAAAGCCTCTGCATTCTTGTCAAATATGTAAATAGCATGTGTTTGCAGGTGCTAAAAAACAGACTCTGAGTGTGTGTGCGTGTGTGTGTGTGTGTCTGTGTGTGTGTGTATCCTGCAGTACTCTGAGAAGAATAATAAGCATATTTCTGAGGTGAATTTTGAAGATTCATCTGAGAGTTAGGTTTGATTCGATTCGATTGACGCTCCCCAGCGTTCAAGTCACATGACATATTTAACCGGATGTAGCTGCAAGACGGAGCCTCGTTGATTCTTCGTTTCAACCTATCTTAAAAGTGAGGACCTCAAACTATATACCAGTTTTTAAATTGTGTTGATAGGCCAAATAAAACCAGAGTTATGATAAATTATGTCCGCAATACTTTTTTTCTGCTTATTTTGATCACGTTCGGCGCTCGATCGCGCTGTATGAGACAGGAAAACATAGCATGCAGACATTAGCGACAGGTCTTACAGGCGGAAAAGGCTTGCCAAAAGAAAAGAAAAAAACACACCACAACATCTCTCCTATTGGTGGAAAACTTCACCACAACAACCAATCCAAAATTATATGGTGACTGATTGACACGGGATGGGCGCTCGCGTTCTTCCTGCAACTTGAGAAGGGAGGGAGGGACTCTCAGCAGGGATGCAGTCTGGGACACGTAGTTTCAAACCTAGCGACTTTGTTGTTAGATTCAATGACTTTTCAGACCCCCTAATGACTTTTTTTTAGAAAGAAAGGGACTTTTATCGACTTCTTCTGGAGTTCTGGAGTTTAGAGACTCTGACATGAAGCAGGCTTTCCTTACTGAGGAGTTAGCAACGCTGCTAAGGGTGCAGAGCCACACATGCGCTCCGAGCTCTGCATGGGAGACTGAAGCTGACAGAGCTGCAGCAGTTAGCAGGTTTCACCCTCAGAGACCACCAGGGGTTCATGTTGAGGCATTTTCAGTTTTTTTTTTTTTTTTTTTGCCATAGACACTGTCAGCACAATCTGCAGTTACACTAACAAAAATGCTGCAAAAAACAAAGAATTATGGAAAAATTACACATGGACTAACATAGAGGAGGATCTACACAAGTTTTTTACATCATGTTTTACATCATGCATCATTTACATCATGTTTTTTTGTAGTGGCATAAATAAAAAGTGAGATTTGTGAGACTATACAGTGTTTTGTAAATAATTTTACAAAGAACGCCTGGGCCATTGCCTGCATTTTGATGTAAATAGAGGTAAATTACTATGTTCTTTGTTAAAAATTTGCATATGTTTTGAAGTTTACAATTTTTATTTGAAGTTTAAGTTTTAAAAACAGTTCATCACACATATTTGTGGTTTAATTTCACATTAATTTCCATATTGTATAAATGACTGGAAAAAACTTGAGCCCCTGCCCCTGTATAATCATGTGCACGTCCCTGTTCTAGCTCCAAGGTGAATCTTCACTGCTCATGTTCTCCTCAGAAATAGTCACCTCACTCCCCTCAGGTTACTGTACACATGCACCAACTATCTGCTTCAGGTTTGAAATGGAGCTTCATGGTGGTCTTTTGGAGAAATGAACAGTCAAGTTGTGTTTGAAATTTGATTTTTTTCAGGGGCAAAAGGAAGCCTCTGCATTCTTGTCAAATATGTAAACAGCATGTTTTTGCAGGTGCTAAAAAACAGACTCTGAGTGTGTGTGTGTGTCTGTGTGTGTGTGTGTGTGTGTGTGTGTGTGTGTATGTTGGCGTGTGTGTATATGTGTGTGTATCCTGCAGTACTCTGTACTCCTGCAGTGGCCAAAAAGACTTTTAAGAATGTGGATTTTTGGGTCATCTTTGGCGCCCCCTAGAACTGCAGTACTCTGCACTCCTGCAGTGGCCAAAATGACTTTTAAGAATGTGGATTTTTGGGTCATCTTTGGCGCCCCCTAGAACGTAAACCGTGGGGTGCAGCGTCATGATTTTTACAACTTTGAATGGGCATGGGGTGTAGATTGCCCTGAGCAAATTTGGTATCGGTGGGACGAAAGCCTTAGGAGGAGATAGCCACATTCCAATGTGTGCGAATCGGCAAAAAATGCGAAATAGCCCTTTAACCGTACATTATACAGATACGCGCTCTTTGACTTTTTCGTAGATCTAATTGAGATACACATGATTGTCAATTTTTGTGTCAATATGACAAAGCGTTCAGGCGTGACACTCAACAATGTGTATTTTTATGTAAGGGGACAAGAAAAAATTGACTTTTTTCTCCTACCATGGGGGGCGCTCTTTTGGGGAGTAAAAATTCCTTCACAAATGTGTTGATGGCTGGACATTGCATCATCCTAGAAAACTTGGAGGCCAGTGAGGACAAAAATAAAAAGTTATAAAACATTTAAGAATGTGGATTTTTGGGTTATTTTTGGCGCCCCCTAGAACCTAAACCGTGGGGTGCAGCGTCATGATTTTGATAACTTTTAATGGCCATGGGGTGTAGATTGGCCTGAGCAAATGTGGTGCCGGTGGAACGAAAGCCTTAGGAGGAGTTAGCCACATTCCAATGTGTGCGGATCGGCAAAAAATGCGGAATAACCCTTTAACTGTACATTTGACAGATACGCGCGCATGGACTTTTTTGTAGATCTTATTGAGTTACATGTGTGTGTCAATTTTTGTGTCATTTTGACAAAGCGTATAGGCGTGACACTCAACAATGTGTATTTTTACCTTAGGGGACAAGAAAAAATGGACTTTTTTCTCCTGCCATGGGGGGGCGCTCTTTTGGGGAGTAAAAATTCCTTCACAAATGTGTTGATGGCTGGACATTGCATCATCCTAGAAAACTTGGAGGCCAGTGAGGACAAAAATAAAAAGTTATAAGACTTTTAAATATGTGGATTTTAGTGTTATCTTTGGCGCCCCCTAGAACCTAAACCTTGGGGTGCAGCGTCATGATTTTGATAACTTTTAATGGCCACGGGGTGTAGATTGGCCTGAGCAAATGTGGTGCCGGTGGAACGAAAGCCTTCGGAGGAGTTAGCGAAATTCCAATGTGTGCGGATCGGCAAAAAATGCGAAATAACCCTTTAACCGTAATTTTGACAGATACGGCCGCACTGACTTTTTTGTAGATCTTATTGAGATACATGTGTGTGTCAATTTTTGTGTCAATATGACAAAGCGTACAGGCGTGACAGTCAATAGTGTGAATTTCCACCTTAGGGGGCGCTATGGAGCCATTTTGCATTTTATTGTTTTGGCGACTTCAGAATATCGAATTTTTCACCAGGCCCGGTCGTCCTGCCAAATTTCATGAGTTTTCGCCAGTGGGAAGTGGGCCATTTTCCAGTTCAAAGGGGAGGAAAAAGAAAAAAGAAAGAAAGAAACAAAGAAAAACCACTTGGGGAATAATAGGGCCTACGCCCGGCTGCTCTGCAGCTGGCTCGGGCCCTAATAACTAGGGCCCCGTTGGGGCACTGGCGGGCCCGAGCCGTGTCACGCCGCCCCCAGCGCGACCGCCTCCCCCACCCGATCGCGTCACACTCAAGGTCCAAAGATGGTGTGCGCACTTGTTTGTGGTCATTTACCATTATAATGAACGGGAGGCGCAGTTTCTACCAATACGCTCGCTGCAGAAAAACTCCATGTCCTATTTGAAAAAAGTCTGGACCATGAGTGAGGGCACAAACACAGCTAAGATATATCCAAATGGCAAGTTGCTCCTCCTTTCGCTTTTGCCGAGAGAGCAGTGCGTTTGAGCCATTGAATGATGAACAGGAAAAACTTGACTTTATTCTCCTGCCATGGGGGGGCGCTCTTTTAAAGAGAAAAAACTCCTTCACAAATGTGTTGATGGCTGGACATTGCATCATCCTAGAAAACATGGAGGCCAGTGAGGACAAAAATAAAAAGTTATAAGACTTTTAAATATGTGGATTTTAGGGTTATATTTGGCGCCCCCTAGAACCTAAACCGTGGGGTGCAGCGTCATGATTTGAATAACTTTTAATGGCCATGGGGTGTAGATTGGCCTGAGCAAATGTGGTGCCGGTGGAACGAAAGCCTTCGGAGGAATTAGCGAAATTCCAATGTGTGCGAATCTGCAAAAAATGCGAAATAACCCTTTAACCGTACATTTTACAGATACGTGGCCATTGACTTTTTCGTAGATCTTATTGAAATACACGTGTATGTAAAATTTTGTGTCAATACGACAAAACATACAGGCGTAGCACTCAACAATGTGTATTTTCACCTATGTGGACAAGAAAAAATTGACTTTTTTCTCCTGCCATGGGGGGGCGCTCTTTTGCCGAGTAAAAATTCCTTCACAAATGTGTTGATGGCTGGACATTGCATCATCCTAGAAAACTTGGAGGCCAGTGAGGTCAAAAATAAAAAGTTATAAGACTTTTAAATATGTGGATCTTAGGGTTATCTTTGGCACCCCCTAGAACCTAAACCGTGGGGTGCAGCGTCATGATTTGAATAACTTTTAATGGCCATGGGGTGTAGATTGGCCTGAGCAAATGTGGTGCCGGTGGAACGAAAGCCTTCGGAGGAGTTAGCGAAATTACAATGTGTGCGGATCGGCAAAAAATGCGAAATAACCCTTTAACCGTACATTTGACAGATACGCCCGCATTGACTTTTTTGTAGATCTTATTGAGATACATGTGTGTGTCAATTTTTGTGTCATTTTGACAAAGCGTACAGGCGTGACAGTGAATAGTGTGAATTTTCACCTTAGGGGGCGCTTTGGAGCCATTTTGCATTTTCTTGTTTGGGCGACTTCGGAATATCAAATTTTTCACCAGGCCCGGTCGTCCTGCCAAATTTCATGAGTTTTCGCCAGTGGGAAGTGGGCCATTTTCCAGTTCAAAGGGGAGGAAAAATAATAATAATAATAACTAGGACCCCGTTGGGGCACTGTCGGGCCCGAGCCGTGTCGCGCCGCCCCCAGTGCGACCGCCTCCCCCTCCCGATCGCGTCACACTCAAGATCCAAAGATGGTGTGCGCACTTGTCTGTGGTCATTTCCTATTATAATGAATGGGAGGCGCAGTTTCTACCAAAACACTCGCTGCAGACAAACTTCATGTCCTATTTGAAAAAAGTCTGGACCATGAGTGAGGGCACAAACACAGCTATGATATATCGAAATGGCAGGTTGCTCCTCCTTACGGTGTTGCCTGGAGAGCGATGCGATTGAGCCATTGAGCGATGGGCAGGAAAAACTTAACTTTTTCTCCTGCCATATGGGGGGGGGGGGGGGGATGTGGATTCTTTGAAGAATGTGGAATATTGGGTCATCTTTGGCGCCCCCTAGAACGTAAACCGTGGGGTGCAGCGTCATGATTTTTACAACTTTGAATGGCCATGGGGTGTAGATTGGCCTGAGCAAATTTGGTGTCAGTGGGACGAAAGCCTTAGGAGGAGTTAGCCACATTCCAATGTGTGCGAATCGGCAAAAAATGCAAAATAGCCCTTTAACCGTACATTTGACAGATACGCGCGAATCGACTCTTTTGTAGATCTTATTGAGATACATATGTGTGTCAATTTTTGTGTCAATATGATAAAGCGTACAGGCGTGACAGTCAATAGTGTGAATTTCCACCTTAGGGGACAAGAAAAAATTGGCTTTTTTTTCCTGCCATGGGGGGGCGCTCTTTTGGGGAGTAAAAATTCCTTCACAAATGTGTTGATGGCTGGACATTGCATCATCCTAGAAAACTTGGAGGCCAGTGAGGACAAAAATAAAAAGTTATAAGACTTTTAAATATGTGGATTTTAGGGTTGTCTTTGGCGCCCCCTAGAACCTAAACCGTGGGGTGCAGCGTCATGATTTGAATAACTTTTAATGGCCATGGGGTGTAGATTGGCCTGAGCAAATGTGGTGCCGGTGGAACGAAAGCCTTCGGAGGAGTTAGCGAAATTCCAATGTGTGCGGATCGGCAAAAAATGCGGAATAACCCTTTAACCGTACATTTGACAGATACGCGCGCATTGACTTTTTCGTAGATCTTATTGAGATACATGTGTGTGTCAATTTTTGTGTCATTTTTCCAAAGCGTACAGGTGTTACACTCAACAATGTGTATTTTCACCTTAGGGGACAAGAAAAAATGGACTTTTTTCTCCTGCCATGGGGGGGCGCTCTTTTGGGGAGTAAAAATTCCTTCACAAATGTGTTGATGGCTGGACATTGCATCATCCTAGAAAACTTGGAGGCCAGTGAGGACAAAAATAAAAAGTTATAAGACTTTTAAATATGTGGATTTTAGGGTTGTCTTTGGCGCCCCCTAGAACCTAAACCGTGGGGTGCAGCGTCATGATTTGAATAACTTTTAATGGCCATGGGGTGTAGATTGGCCTGAGCAAATGTGGTGCCGGTGGAACGAAAGCCTTCGGAGGAGTTAGCGAAATTCCAATGTGTGCGGATCGGCAAAAAATGCGAAATAACCCTTTAACCGTACATTTGACAGATACGCCCGCACTGACTTTTTTGTAGATCTTATTGAGATACATGTGTGTGTCAATTTTTGTGTCATTTTGACAAAGCGTACAGGCGTGACAGTCAATAGTGTGAATTTTCACCTTAGGGGGCGCTATGGAGCCATTTTGCATTTTCTTGTTTGGGCGACTTCGGAATATCAAATTTTTCACCAGGCCCGGTCGTCCTGCCAAATTTCATGAGTTTTCGCCAGTGGGAAGTGGGCCATTTTCCAGTTCAAAGGGGAGGAAAAATAATAACTAGGACCCCGTTGGGGCACTGGCGGGCCCGAGCTGTGTCGCGTCCCCCCCCCAACGCGCTGCCTCCCCGTCCCATTTGTGTCCTCTGGCCATCGCCCTCTCTGGTAACGCCCATCACTGCAAAGACCCTTTTCCTTCATCGGCGTTTGCTGTTCTTCCTGCCAGTGCGTGTTGCTTTCACTTACACTTGCCACAGCCAGCCTCGTGAGTGCCTAGCCTATTGGATATCACTGTCACCTACACAGGACAGTCATTACCTTTCTATTAATACTTTGTTTTTTAATTTCACATTAATTTCCATATTGTATAAACAACTGGAAAAAACTTGAGCCCCTGCCCCTGTATAATCATGTGCACGTCTCTGTTCTAGCTCTAAGGTGAATCTTCACTGCTCATGTTCTCCTCAGAAGCAGTCACCTCACTCCCCTCAGGTTACTGTACACATGCACCAACTGCCTGCTTCAGGTTTGGATGGAGCTTCATGGTTGTCTTTTGGAGAAATGACCAGTCAAGTTGTGTTTGAAATTTGATTTTTTTCAGGGGCAAAAGGAGCCTCTGCATTCTTGTCAAATATGTAAATAGCATGTTTTTGCAGGTGCTAAAAACCAGACTCTGAGTGTGTGTGTGTGCGTGTGTGTGTGTGTCTGTGTGTGTGTGTGTGTGTGTGTGCGTTCAAGTCACATGACATATTTAACCGGATGTAGCTGCAAGACGGAGCCTCGTTGACTCTCCGTTTCAACTTATCTCAAAAGTGAGGACCTCAACCTATATACCAGTTTTTAAATTGTGTTGATAGGCCAAATAAAACCAGAGTTATGATAAATTATGTCCGCGATACTTGTTTTCTGCTTATTTTGATCACGTTCGGCGCTCGATCGCGCTGTATGAGACAGGAAAACATAGCATGCAGACATTAGCGACAGGTCTTACAGGCGGAAAAGGCTTGCCAAAGGAAAAAAAAAAACACACCACAACATCTCTCCTATTGGTGGAAAACTTCACCACAACAACCAATCCAAAATTATATGGTGACTGATTGACAAGGGGCGGGCGCTTACGTTCTTCCTGCAATATGAGAAGGGAGGGAGGGACTCTCAGCAGGGATGCAGTCTGGGACATGTAGTTGCAAACCTAGCGACTTCAATGACTTTTCAGACCCCCTAACGACTTTTTAGAAAGAAAGGGACTTTTATCGACTTCTTCTGGAGTTTAGAGACTCTGACATGAAGCAGGCTTTCCTTACTGAGGAGTTAGCAACGCTGCTAAGGGTGCAGAGCCACACATGCGCTCCGAGCTCTGCATGGGAGACTGAAGCTGACAGAGCTGCAGCAGTTAGCAGGTTTCACCCTCAGAGACCACCAGGGGTTCATGTTGAGGCATTTTCAGTTTTTTTTTTTTTTTTGCCATAGACACTGTCAGCACAATCTGCAGTTACACTAACAAAAATGCTGCAAAAAACAAAGAATTATGGAAAAATTACACATGGACTAACATAGAGGAGGATCTACACAAGTTTTTTACATCATGTTTTACATCATGCATCATTTACATCATGTTTTTTTGTAGTGGCATAAATAAAAAGTGACATTTGTGAGACTATACAGTGTTTTGTAAATAATTTTACAAAGAACACCTGGGCCATTGCCTGCATTTTGATGTAAATAGAGGTAAATTACTATGTTCTTTGTTAAAAATTTGCATATGTTTTGAAGTTTACAATTTTTATTTGAAGTTTAAGTTTTAAAAACAGTTCATCACACATATTTGTGGTTTTCACAGTAAAAACGTTACTTTTTTCCACTCGGATTTTATGTTTTGTGTGTGAATTTGGGTCCAATGTGTAAATATAGTATGTCAAAATGATAAAATAACTGTAAATTGACACAGGTGAGGTTGTGCTGAAAAAAATGATACCAGGCAAGGCAAGGTAAAAATTTTGTAAGAGGAAATATAAAGGTAAAATCTAAAGTAGTCAAAAACGGCCAATAGTGACTCACAGACTCCACAGACAAGTCCCTTTGGCGCCACTCAGTGGGCAAAACTACTTTGTCTACTGTAATGTATATTTGGGTCATCTTTGGCGCCCCCTAAAACGTAAACCGTGGGGTGCAGCGTCATGATTTTTACAACTTTGAATGGCCATGGAGTGTAGATTGGCCTGAGCAAATTTGGTGTCAGTGGGACGAAAGCCTTAGGAGGACTTAGCGAAATTCCAATGTGTGCGAATCGGCAAAAAATGCAAAATAGCCCTTTTACCGTACATTATACAGATACGCGCTCTTTGACTTTTTCGTAGATCTAATTGAGATACACATGATTGTCAATTTTTGTGTCATTTTGCCAAAGCGTACAGGCGTGACAGTCAACAATGTGTATTTTCACCTTAGGGGACAAGAAAAAATGGACTTTTTTCTCCTGCCATGGGGGGGGCGCTCTTTTAGGGAGTAAAAATTCCTTCACAAATGTGTTGATGGCTGGACATTGCATCATCCTAGAAAACTTGGAGGCCAGTGAGGGCAAAAATAAAGTTATAAGACTTTTAAATATGTGGATTTTTGGGTTATCTTTGGCGCCCCCTAGAACGTAAACCGTGGGGTGCAGCGTCATGATTTGAATAACTTTTAATGGCCATGGGGTGTAGATTGGCCTGAGCAAATGTGGTGCCGTTGGAACGAAAGCCTTCTGAGGAGTTAGCGAAATTCCAATGTGTGCGAATCGGCAAAAAATGCGGAATAACCCTTTAACCGTACATTTGACAGATACGCGCGCATGGACTTTTTTGTAGATCTTATTGAGATACATGTGTGTGTCAATTTTTGTGTCATTTTGACAAAGCGTACAGGCGTGACAGTCAACAATGTGTATTTTCACCTTAGGGGACAAGAAAAAATGGACTTTTTTCTCCTGCCATGGGGGGGCGCTCTTTTGGGGAGTAAAAATTCCTTCACAAATGTGTTGATGGCTGGACATTGCATCATCCTAGAAAACTTGGAGGCCAGTGAGGGCAAAAATAAAAAGTTATAAGACTTTTAAATATGTGGATTTTAGGGTTATCTTTGGCGCCCCCTAGAACGTAAACCGTGGGGTGCAGCGTCATGATTTGAATAACTTTTAATGGCCATGGGGTGTAGATTGGCCTGAGCAAATGTGGTGCCGTTGGAACGAAAGCCTTCTGAGGAGTTAGCGAAATTCCAATGTGTGCGGATCGGCAAAAAATGCGAAATAACCCTTTAACCGTAATTTTGACAGATACGGCCGCACTGACTTTTTTGTAGATCTTATTGAGATACATATGTGTGTCAATTTTTGTGTCAATATGACAAAGCGTACAGGCGTGACAGTCAATAGTGTGAATTTCCACCTTAGGGGGCGCTATGGAGCCATTTTGCATTTTATTGTTTGGGCGACTTCAGAATATCGAATTTTTCACCAGGCCCGGTCGTCCTGCCAAATTTCATGAGTTTTCGCCAGTGGGAAGTGGGCCATTTTCCAGTTCAAAGGGGAGGAAAAAGAAGAAAGAAAGAAAGAAAGAAAGAAAGAAAGAAACAAAGAAAAACCACTTGGGGAATAATAGGGCTCTCGCAGCTGCTTAGCAGCTACGCTCGGGCCCTAATAACAAAAGAAGGAAACTACAGGAACAAGAGGGCTCTCGCAGCTGCTTAGCAGCTACGCTCGGGCCCTAATAACAAAAGAAGAATCCATCAGGAACAAGAGGGCTCTCGCAGCTGCTTAGCAGCTACGCTCGGGCCCTAAAGAAGAATCCATCAGGAACAAGAGGGCTCTCGCAGCTGCTTAGCAGCTACGCTCGGGCCCTAAAGAAAGAAAGAACTAGGGCCCCGGTGGGGCACTGTCGGGCCCGAGCCGCGTCGCGCCGCCCCCAGCGCGACCGCCTCCCCCTCCCGATCGCGTCACACTCAAGGTCCAAAGATGGTGTGCGCACTTGTCTGTGGTCATTTCCCATTATAATGAATGGGAGGCGCAGTTTCTACCAAAACGCTCGCTGCAGACAAACTCCATGTCCTTTTTGAAAAAAGTCTGGACCATGAGTGAGGGCACAAACACAGCTAGTATATATCCAAATGGCAAGTTGCTCCTCCTTTCGGTTTTGCAGAGAGAGCGATGTGTTTGAGCCATTGAGCGATGGGCAGGAAAAACTTGACTTTTTCTCCTGCCATGGGGGGGCGCTCTTTTGGGGAGTAAAAATTCCTTCACAAATGTGTTGATGGCTGGACATTGCATCATCCTAGAAAACTTGGAGGCCAGTGAGGACAAAAATAAAAAGTTATACGACTTTTAAGAATGTGGATTTCTGGGTTATCTTTGGCGCCCCCTAGAACGTAAACCGTGGGATGCAGCGTCATGATTTGTACAACTTTTAATGGCCATGGGGTGTAGATTGGCCTGAGCAAATTTGGTGCCGGTGGAACGAAAGCCTTCGGAGGAGTTAGCGAAATTCCAATGTGTGCGGATCGGCAAAAAATGCGAAATAGCCCTTTAACCGTACATTTGACAGATACGCCCGCACTGACTTTTTTGTAGATCTTATTGAGATACATGTGTGTGTCAAATTTTGTGTCATTTTGACAAAGCGTAAAGGCGTGACAGTCAACAATGTGTATTTTCGCCTTAGGAGACAAGAAAAAATGGACTTTTTTCTCCTGCCATGGGGGGGCGCTCTTTTGGGGAGTAAAAATTCCTTCACAAATGTGTTGATGGCTGGACATTGCATCATCCTAGAGAACTTGGAGGCCAGTGAGGACAAAAATAAAAAGTTATAAGACTTTTAAGACTGTGGATTTTTGGGTTATCTTTGGCGCCCCCTAGAACGTAAACCGTGGGGTGCAGCGTCATGATTTGTACAACTTTTAATGGCCATGGGGTGTAGATTGGCCTCAGCAAATGTGGTGCCTTTGGAACAAAAGCCTTCGGAGGAGTTAGCGAAATTCCAATGTGTGCGGATCGGCAAAAAATGCGAAATAGCCCTTTCACCGTACATTTGACAGATACGCCCGCACTGACTTTTTTGTAGATCTTATTGAGATACATGTGTGTGTCAATTTTTGTGTCAATATGACAAAGCGTAAAGGCGTGACAGTCAATAGTGTGAATTTTCGCCTTAGGAGACAAGAAAAAATGGACTTTTTTCTCCTGCCATGGGGGGCGCTCTTTTGGGGAGTAAAAATTCCTTCACAAATGTGTTGATGGCTGGACATTGCATCATCCTAGAAAACTTGGAGGCCAGTGAGGACAAAAATAAAAAGTTATACGACTTTTAAGAAAGTGGATTTCTGGGTTATCTTTGGCGCCCCCTAGAACGTAAACCGTGGGATGCAGCGTCATGATTTGTACAACTTTTAATGGCCATGGGGTGTAGATTGGCCTGAGCAAATTTGGTGCCGGTGGAACGAAAGCCTTCGGAGGAGTTAGCGAAATTCCAATGTGTGCGGATCGGCAAAAAATGCGAAATAGCCCTTTAACCGTACATTTGACAGATACGCCCGCACTGACTTTTTTGTAGATCTTATTGAGATACACATGTGTGTCAAATTTTGTGTCATTTTGACAAAGCGTACAGGCGTGACACTCAATCATGTGAATTTTTCACCTTAGGGGGCGCTATGGAGCCATTTTGCATTTGATTTTTTGGGCGACTTCAGAATATCGAATTTTTCACCAGGCCCGGTCGTCCTGCCAAATTTCATGACTTTTCACCAGTGGGAAGTGGGCCATTTTCCAGTTCAAAGGGGCAGAAAAATAATAAGAAGAAGAAGAAGAAAGAAGAATCCATCAGGAATAATAGGGCTCTCGCAGCTGCTTAGCAGCTACGCTCGGGCCCTAAAGAAGAATCCATCAGGAACAAGAGGGCTCTCGCAGCTGCTTAGCAGCTACGCTCGGGCCCTAATAACAAAAGAAGGAAACTACAGGAACAAGAGGGCTCTCGCAGCTGCTTAGCAGCTACGCTCGGGCCCTAAAAACTGCTTTGCTCACAAGGAGGTGCCAAATCTGACACAAACCGACAGTTTCTCACAGGAGCTTTAAAAGAAGGCAGAATTATTATTTTTTTGTCTGAGCATGTACAGAACAAGATCTGCAAAGATGAAAATCAAATTTTACCTCAACTTTTACCAAAAGTACTATGCTAATTTATGGTCCTGGATTTCAGAATCTGAAATTCATGTGCCAGAGCTTTTGCAGATTTTACAAATCATAGATATCTTGCTTAAGATTTGGTTTTCAATGAAGAGCAGACTCCACCAAAATGCGAGTATTCCACTTTATTAAACTGTTATTTCATAAGGTTGATCCCTTTGAGACCAGAGAGCTCTTTTTAAGGGAGACCTGGCCGAGTTTCAACAACAACAACAAAACAGTCAGACTTACACAGCAGGACTTTAAAACAAGTAAAAGAAGTCAGCTATAACATATATAATCTTTCACACTTATATGCTCTTAAACAAGGGATTTAAACCAATCGGGTTGACCAAGCTTGCAGTTTTAGATCAGTCTGTAGAGTGCTCCCCTGTTTTGAGTTGTTTTCAAAAAGACAAAAAAATAAAAAAAAAGCTCTCCAAGCCTTGTTAAAAGACAACTGACCAACTAATAACATACATTAGTTTCTGGGACTCTCTTACCCTCTTTCTTTCAGACATAGGGAGGAAGTCGAGATAGAGTAGTGATCAGCTTTAGTTTGAAAAAAAAAAAATCCAGTTCAAAACAATTTGAGCAAAAGCAGTTGGTTTTTGTATTACCATAGTTTAATGACAATTTTCATGCTTTTTGCGGCCGTTTCTTTCGTGCTCAGAACACATAAAATAAAAAGTGGACTCAGACATGTAGCTATATTTTTGTTTTCACACCACATAACCCGCACAGTGACTCAGAAAGTGGACACATCCAGTCCAAGAGGTCACAGAGCATTCTAAGTTTATTTTGAGCCAAGCAATTTCCTGTTTACCGCTGATGAGCAGATTTAGAGGGACATGGGTGTGACTGTGGCTCTACTTCAGAGGGGGTGACCACAGAGACTTTCACTGAATCTGAGGCTTCAGCTCATTGATAAAAATGCTCTGGAAGCTGGTCCATCCCTATTTGTTTTCTGATTTCTAACCACAGCATGGTTTTTAGGAATCCTGTCACGACAGATGTCACATTTCTGCAGGGTGAAGTCATGCTAGAAGTTTAGTTCTGCTCGGCCTGTGACCACAGTTGAACAGTTTTTTTTTTTCAGTGGCTTATGAAACTTGAAAATATAACCCTGATGTTATAATTCAGAGCCTCCAGTTCAACATTTTACTGTTCTTAGTCTGTCTTTGGAGACAAAGGGGGACACTTTTGTGTTGGAACAGATTGGGGCTATCTTGTTCTAGCACTAGCTCTGACAAAAGGTGCATTTATAATTTACACTAACTGTGGTATTATTCAGGATGCTAATTTTGGCCAGCTCAAAAAAGACTTATATACAGTGTACTCACAAAAGGAAAGATATACTGACCCTGTCCAAATGTAGAACTGCCTACCACTCCTAATGAGAGTTCACTAATGAAGAAGGTCAAGCTTGACTGATAAGCATAAGCAGAGGTCTGAAACAACAATCTGCTGTTACACAGTATGTTGGCCAGAATGAGGCTCATATTGGCAGCAGGGCCAGTCAAAGAGCTTCACAAAAGACTTCTAAGTGTCATGACAAAGGTCAGAAAAAAAACACACTGAAAGAAGACATTTAAAAATCATTTAGATAAGATATACAAAATGTATTAAAACAAGCCATTAAAATCAAGAGAACACAAGAACAGCAATGAAAGAAGGTTTAACATTGTAAGAACAGTTTAAAAGTTACAGTCCAGAGTTGTAAGGTATTAAAATAATTCCACATAGTCCACATAATTCAATAAAAGGCAGTTTTAAACAGGTGAGCCTTCAACCTGGACTAAAAAAAAAAAAGGATTACAGCAGGCCCACAGATTTTGAGTTCGATTCGGGTATTTGGAACATGACCATGGACATGGACCAAAACAATTTGCACAATAAACCACATTAGATGTCAGTTTATCATTTTCATATATATATATATTTTTTTTAATTTATTACTTTTGAATGAACTCAATTAAATACATGTTGCAGAGATGTGTGACATTATAATCCCCATCTTATCAAATAATCACACTTTTCAAACTCTTTTTTTTTAATTAAAGGAGAAGAATGACAGCAGTGAAACTTAACTTGCTCTCTGAGTTTTTATTTAGTTTAGTCAGTGTGCACGCAGATTGAAAACTCTCTGTAAACTGAATGAGATAGAGCGATAAGACAAAAGGACATTTGCACAGATTTCTGTTCAAATGAAAATGAATGAAAACAACTTTGCAGCATCTCTGACACAGTATTGTCTTTTTTTCTGTCTCCTGTGTTTTATCCAGAGGGAAAGAGTAAGAAGGAGAAAGGAGCTCCCATCCAGAGAAGCACTGAGACTGGCATGGCAGTGGAGCTAAGAAGCAACATGAGCCGGCAGCCCAGCAGGGAGTCCAACAACGGCAGCATGAACAGCTGTAACTCTGAGGGGAAGTGAGTCAACCATTTAATTCCCTCCTTTTATATACCTGCCCTCTTTATAGAGGACTAGCGGTAATGATACAGCATCAAGACCTCTGTTTGCATTTCTTTTATACCTGTGTTTTTGGGCTGCGGTGTAAACATTTGTTTTATTTTGACCTGTTTCAGATGAGATATTCCTCTCTGGTAGAGCTAGTGTAGGTTGAAATTAACGAAACCTAATGCTACATGACAACACGACATGGTTTGAACAGTAACGTTTGCTTGCTAACATCTTCTGAGGGAGCGTACATTTGACGTCCTGCATGTGTCAGCTGACTGACAGTAAACAGAGTGTATTATAATGATCACACTGTGGAAAAAAAACTGAGCTCAGCGAGGCATTGATAAAACACAAGCCTCTGAGTCAAAGTCAAGCCTGGTGTTAGCTGTGATGGATTATCACACTGGGGTAATTTTTTAAAATTTCCCTTTTTTTTATGCTGTACATCGTGACTTACAGCTTACTGGCTCCTGTAAAGACGGGAAAATGAGCTCTGAAGTCTGTAATCATGTTCGTGTTTGTCATTAATTTTCTGTGTCACTGGTAGTTTTTGTGGTTAATAATCCATGTTTATGTGTTTTCTGTCTTAGTTTGATCTTCTCTGGAGTCAATCTGGGTGCCAGCAGTCAGTTCAGTGACTTCCTGGACGGCCTTGGACCTGCTCAGCTGGTGGGAAGACAAACACTGGCGACTCCTGCTATAGGTAAACTCTGATGATGACTGTCTTCTAATCACTCTCAGGTTCAACCCATTTGTTTGGACTTTGATTTTATTTCATCGATATTGATCATCATTATTATTTTCCTTTTTTATATATCCGAAATTTTAAAAATGTCATTAAACTTCTCACAGAAGCATATTGCATTGACCTGAGGGGGAAAAAAGGAAATAATGCTGATTTACAAGGAGAGTTGATAAGAGAGTTGATTGCACTCAGTTGCACTTCATGGGTTTTAACCACTTTTAGCATTTGTCTGTTAAGTCACCAAATTGCTGGCCTGAATTAATTTCAGAGGCATATTAACATCCATGCTGTATCAAACAGAGTCACTGCTTTCTCTTTTTCGAGCGGGTCAGAATGAACTGCTCACATACTGAGCCTGAATGGTCTGACTCTTAATTAAGATTCAAAACAATATTTTTGGCTGAAGTAGACAGAAGAAGGGGGTGTATTCAGTGGCTCAATGGTTGAGCTCACTCCTGCCCAGTTTGTTAACTCCCATTCGTAATAATAACTTGAATTGATATAAAGTTCATAGAGTTATGGTACATGGTGGCACAAGCACAACACTTCATCATTACATATTTCATCTCTATCTCAAATCCACCACACATAAACTTACACCAACAGCAGGTTTGAGTCTCTTAGAAATAGCTGGTGGTGGAGTTTAGCCAATCAGCAGGGACTAACAGCCCTACATACATTGGTATGCTTTAAAAAGCTGTAAGCAGAACATATTTCTCTTTGAGTTAAGAGATAGTATCCCTTGTCTTGTTTTTTTATTAACTGATATTTTTCTTGGGCTGAGTTGCAGTCATGACTAGGAATCCTTGTGCCTTACATTTTCTGCCTTTTTTTCAACACCCAGCTGTCAGCACCTTCAGCTCTACAGCATGGACACTCAATATTCTCCTCCTGATGTATTAAACCAATCATCTGTTCACTTCTCTCCATGTTTCCCAGGTGACATCCAGATTGGTATGATGGAGAAGAAGGGTCAGCTGGAGGTGGAAGTCATCAGAGCTCGAGGACTTGTACAAAAGCCAGGATCCAAATCCCTCCCTGGTGAGAGCCTGATGGCCCTTTAGAAACCAAAGAGACACTAATCTCCTTTTCCCTCTGAAGACATCATTCAAAGCTCTTCACAATACTCCAAGATCTAATAGAGATTATAATGCTGAGTTGCTGTGATCCGCTTTAATATGTTCTCTACTGTTCTGCCTCTTTCTTCAGCTCCATATGTTAAAGTCTACCTGCTGAATAATGGAGCGTACGTAGCCAAAAAGAAAACCAAGATTGCACGGAAAACACTTGACCCATTGTACCAGCAAGCACTGCTATTTGAAGAAAGCCCACAGGGTAAAGTCTTACAGGTGAGCTGGAGATGTTTCTCTTTATCACATATATGACTAATGTTTTCCTCTTTCTTTCATCGTTGAAGTGACCACGTCTCTAAGAGCTCGATACACTGAAATTTCAGAAAACACTCAGAAATTGGCTAAAGCTTGTGATTAAATCTCAAATGACTCATTTGAATATGACAATGGGTCTAAATGTTTTCATGTTCTCATATTATCCTATGTTATACTATCTCTACTCGATCATTTTTGAAGCTTGAAATGATTTTTTAAATCATGAACAGATAATGCTGATATTTTTGTGTTGTCTGCACCATCTAGAAACACTCTGAAACTGAACAGTTTAAAGACTGAGGCTCAACCAAATATTGACTAGAGATTTTCAAAGTGTCTAATTCTTTTGATGTTTGAGCAAAATGGATTTACTTGATGAGTTTTAATGACAATTATTTTCCAAATTGCTCATATTTTCTTTATTTCTACTGTGTTAAGCTTTGAAAGTCAAAGTGGACCATAAACAAATGAAATGTGTTTATTGAATGTGGAATAAATTAGCTGTAATTTGACCA
This sequence comes from Xyrichtys novacula, assembly GCA_962446985.1. Lineage (NCBI taxonomy): Eukaryota > Metazoa > Chordata > Actinopteri > Labriformes > Labridae > Xyrichtys > Xyrichtys novacula. The sequence continues at coordinate 19,427,853 of OY660866.1, read as the reverse complement.
GAAATATTCTCCTTCCAGGTGATTGTTTGGGGCGACTATGGACGAATGGACCATAAAAGCTTCATGGGGGTTGCACAAATCCTATTGGAGGAACTGGACTTATCAAGCACAGTCATTGGTTGGTACAAACTATTCCCACCCTCCTCCTTGGTGGATCCGACACTTGCCTCCCTGACTCGGCGGGCTTCCCAATCGTCACTTGACAGTTCCTCCGGACCTCCAGGTGTCCGATCCTAGTGGACCAACTGCTTTATGACGAGCTAAACTAACTATGAAATGTACTCTAGAGAGAAAGAAACACAAAAAGACAGCAGAGTTGTAGAACAACAATCAGAAAAAGTCACAATGAGAAAGCTTTGTGAGATCTGACAATCACTTCTGTCGTGGTTAATTTTGTCTGTTGTAGAGAGCGCCATATTTCAGTGTTTCATATCCATTTAAAGAAAAAGTCTCATAGTTTTTCTCTATATATGCTGAAGAAGTAGAGTGAGTGGGCAGGGCTCTCGAGATGGGAGATGAAAAAGTGTCAGAGAATCAAACAAAGCAGGGTGGTTTTCCACTAATTCAACAATAGCAAAGAAATGTACGTAAGCATCGGAATGTATGGACTCAAGACAGAGGTTATCACCCTCCACACCTGTAGGGGGCGCTGTCCTCACTGCAGTGGCCTCCTCCTCCAGAACCCAACAGACTGCCGGCACTCCTGCCCCCCAAGCAGGGTGCTCCCATGTGGGGATAAAGTCTGGAAGCACAGGGCCTTCTTCTGGTGCCTAGACCTTGGAGCCGCATTACTGGTCCCTCTCTGTCAAAAAAATCCTCTTTTCAATATGTTTACCATGGCTGCTCGAGGCCTCACTGTTTTAGCGTGTTTGCTTTGTCGTTCATTTTCTTTCCCTTCGTTAATACTGGCACAAAATGTTTCTAAAGTGCGTAAAATGCTCATGATAATGTTGTCAGTCTGGTGTGTGCATGGAGAGAAAAAAACACGTGATAAAAAAGGATATAAATCTATTAAATGTCTGCAAGTGTTATGCAGGGGGAGGGCGGGTAATGGGGGAGGGGCTGATAATGAAGACACATCTTAGATTTTTACACTGACAGTGAGATTAGCGTGCAGAGTTGTTTTCCTTGTTCCACTGCTGGCAAATGTCGGGGCCAGATGTCTTTGTATAGATGTATATTAGACCTCCGAGAAGGTTGACCAATAAATGAAATTTATGTCACTTTGAGATTTCACAACAGTTAACATTGCTGTAAAAAAAAAAGAAGTCTTTGTTCATTCATGCAAGAGAAAGATGGGAGCATCAAATTTTTTCACCCCAGCACGTTTCAGGTTTCTATCAAGCCCTTAGTTTACATTTTTTTGAACTTTAAAACACAAGCACAAGAGCTTGATTTTTTTACGACAAAAAGTTTAACTTTTTGAAAAAAACACCAAGTCAAAAAAAAAAAAAAAAAAAACAAGAAAGAAAAAAAGCAGCAATCCCGTCACTGGTTCTGTTCATTTCTTTGTCTAGATGTTAGGAAACAAAAGAAAAACTAAGACTCGCTCACAGTTTCCAATGTGCATCTCTGTGAATGTGAAAGTGACCAACCAGACTGATCTGTCGGGACACCAACACCACTGCTCATCCTCTGTTCGGCCCGCAGACTCCGCCCACACGAAAAGGGGGCGGGGCCAGCATGACTTTGGAATCCTGTTCAAAGCTGCATGCACATTTTTGTAAAACAAAACAGCTACAGAAAAAAGATACTGATCTAGATATGTGTGTTAGTTCCACATACTGTAGGGCCGCTTGTATGTTGCATGCAGTTGTACAGTTTGCTCGTACTTGAATATTAAAGAGATAAAACCAAGAAACCGAAGCCATTCCCATTACGCAAAGACAGATAAACTCAACTGCAGTCTACTCCGCGTCCCTCAGTCCGGTGCTGAATTTCCCTCAAACTAAACCCCAGATAATGTTGATGTCTTTCCTCGACCCTCTGGAAGATGTACTGTACTGTACAGTAGTACTGAGCAGACCTCACAGCCCCCCTTATTGTTATTCCACCTCATAGTATACCTCCAAGGGGCTGAGACATTGTATGAATAAATATGTACAAACCAGATCCACTTCTATAGAAATATGAATTATGTTTCAACATAATGATTTCAGCTATAAAAACAAATGAACTGTTAAGTTATATAAAGAATAAATGCAGATGCACAGAGTCATAAACTGTAAATACTCAACAGCCATTCACTGGGTTTTCAGTGGGTTCAGTGATATTTGCGAAGAGGCAAAGACACATAATGAGGAGCAGTTAACATGTAAAGGGACCATGCAGTGGGACAACACAAGGCGATGGACCTGGGTCACACACCAGTCGTGCTTTAACACACGGCTGCAAAATCTACTACAGGTGTTCCACTGCGCAAAAAAGCTGTCGTCTGAACACTTCTTTGTGCTTCAAACCCAACATCTCAACGTCAGTGCCGACTCAGAGGAGCTGACTTTTCTTTTCATCGTCTAGTAAAGCTGGTTTTCCTTTGATTTTCTTTGTCAGTATTAACAGGAAAAAAACTGCTGATTGTTTACAACTTCTGTGTTCCACCGAAACAAAAAGAAAATCTGAAAAAAGTAAAGCATTCACTGCAACATTTCTTGTTTGTATAACAGATGTGGCTCAAATGATGTGTATGTTTTATATTTAAAAAAGTTCATTTTTATTATTTACAAATAAAAAGAATGTGTGGAAGAAACTGTGTTTCCTACATTTCTTATTCCCTTAAAGCTATGTTTGAAACAGGAAACACTTTGTTCTTGTACGTATTTGTCTGCTTTTCATTTTGTATATTATATCAGCTTTGATTTATGTAACACCTTCCGTGTTGTCAGGCTTGATATTGGAGGCTCTTACAACCCACTCTTACTCCACACTTAAAGGTTCTGGACGGCACTTAATGTGGCTGACCTATGTGAACATGCAAACAGAAGGGATGTGTGCAGCGAGAGGGTATTGGGGGCGTTTTTCGCGAAGGCCCTTGCTCTTCAAAGTTTACAAATCAAGAGAAAATCAAGTTTGAAATCCCTCTCAGAAACTTGAAGCAACTTCAGACACTTCAATCTCAGAGTACAATATGGTGCTAGTCAATACCTTGGAGTTGATGGTGCCCAGGAAAGTTAGTCCAGGAAAACGTCTAATCCCAACATATTTTGCCCACAGAGATCCTTGGATAACTTCAAATGTACAAAGGCCATATGAACTTGCTTAAGTTGTCTGTGATCCATCATGTAGGAGCATGGACTGAGATCCTTCTTTATTCTAGGGTGTGGGCCAAGGTGGAGCCGCCACGGGTGCAGATCTTGGTAGTAGTTGCAAATATTTGAAAAAGAACTTTGAAGGCCGAAGTGGAGATGGGTTCCCTGTGAACAGCAGTTGAACATGGGTCAGTAGGTCCTAAGAGATGGGTGAACGCTGTTCGGAAGGGCAGGGCGATGGCCGACGTCGCCCCCGGCCGATCAAAAGGGACTCAGGTTCACATCTCCAAAACTGAAGTGGTGGAGACACTGCGAAGAGTGCGGTATTGCAATGTGAAGGGCGCCCTGGAATGGGTTCACCCCTAGAGAGGGGCCCGTGCTCTAGGCTTCCGGCGGCCTTCCTACTCGTCACGGCCTAGCCCACGTGGCTCCCGTTGCCAGCAACGGCCGTATGGAGATTGTAATTTTACTAGCACAAGTTACTGTGACTGCTTTGCTCCAGAGAGGGAGGTTGGTTACAAGCAGAAGAAACAGTGTTACAAAAAGATGGACAGTAAACCATTAATGTTGCTCCCGTGATTTAAACCAAACTTAGGTCCGTCCACATGCTGGAGTCTTTTCTATTTATGAAGCTTAACCATCATGTCTTACTTAAGAGCTTCATTTGGGGTTATGACGTGTTTTGATTTAGTCTTTGTGGCACATGTTCTGTGAGGATTCAAAAGCTCAGCTCTGTGTCTGAAATGCTGCCACAGAGCGCCTCTCTAAAGAGGAAGTTGAACCATAATGGCCTCATGTGTGACCTCATTCATGATACAGTGCAGCAGAGGGCTTTGGAGATTTATATTCCACATCCTTTTGTCAAAGAAGTTGAGGGCCCCCTGAAAAAACATCTGCAAGCAATCTGCACTGACCCCCACCCCATCCTCCCCACCAACCAGGCCTAAAGTGCCAGCCAGGCCCCCGGGTACTCTTGTCACAGCATTGAGGGTCACGACCTCCATGTTACAAAGCGTGGATACTGATCGTGGTGGAAAGAGGAACCACAGATCACACAAGTCACAGGTCAAGATGAAGTTTCCATGCTGCTCCCAGGAAATGGATTAATCCATCTAATCAGGTCAAAGGTTCAACATCGGCAGAAACAGCAACCATGACCATAAGAGTAATAAAAACATAAAGTTCATATTTAATGTCATCCATTAAGATGACCGTCAGTTAAGCTCAAAGAAAAAAAACGGAAAACATTAGGGAAAAGAATTACTTGAGCCAACTTTTTTGTCCTGATGCGTACAATTGGAGACCAAACAATATTAGACCTGAGGCTGTATTACAAAAGTCTATGTTTAAAAATCAGGGAAACAAAGACAGAAATCATCATACAGCAAAAAGAAAAGAATGGAAGTAATGGTATAAGAGAGATTTTGGAGTGTTGCGAACAAAAAACGAAACACAAAATCCTTTGTGTTTTAATTCACGCCTCAGCGATAACATAACCAGTGTTTTATAATCATCTACATTCATCTGAGGTCTCTTTTCCCATTTTCTCACCAATATCATCTGTATCATGAATATTACAACCCTGGCTCAGGGGAAGGAACAGAGAGGAGTCAAAAAGGCCAATCAGCTGATAGATGGAAAATTTATTGTATCAACCAACAAATGCCATGCTGATCCTGGCAGCAGAGTAAGAGAGGGGGTAAGAGGAGCCACACAGGCACTCAAAGAGAAGCCCTCAGGTGCAGTTATCAGGGGCGGAGATGGTCTAAAGGTCAAGGGTTGCCTTTGAGAGAGAGAAAAACAGTTGGCTCTGAACACAAAGTTGTTACATTTTACAGAAATAAATGATAAGTTTTAGGTCAGATAAAAAAACAGATGAATGAAAGGTTGCTAGATTACTCACGGCCTTGGAGGAGCATTAGCAATAAAGTTGCTCTTTCCTTGAATATGCAGGGTGTCAAGGTTAAATCCCTGCAGAAACAGACTCCACTTCACCAAGTGATGGTTTGAGTTTTCATCCTGTTGAGAAGGACCAAGAGGGTCATGGTCTGTGTAGACCGCTACCCACTAGATGCTCTCTTCAAAAGTCTACTTTACCTCTTCTGACAGCGGCAATGGACGAGACTGTGCTGCCACCACATTGGTGTTGTGCCATAATAGTAGAGGGAAATGACAACACCCCAAGTGCTGTAATCATGCTGAAATACAGAGTTTTTCTGAATAACACTGTTGGACTCCGATGACAATGGCCGGTGGTGGTATGGAAATTGGGCTGAGGTGTCCACTTGTACTTAAATATACAACAACAGAACCCTGCAATAGTGATTGAGCTTCAGTTTTATAGAGACACGAATAAAAAAGGTTGCACTACAACAATTATTTGCACTTGCATGAACACTCCCACAAACACTCTAAGGTTGCAAAGGCTGATTTTCAGTGGCTGCAATTTTGAGCTCCAGCAAGGGAACATTTTGATCTAAGAGTTAAGTGCTAGGTGTTGCCAAAATATTCTTATTTTTGCACATTGCCAGTGAACACATTTACTCCTTCGACATGCTCAATGTGATGAACCCTTAGGCAAAACCTTAAGCCTTTCTCGTAGCACAACTTAATATGTAAATTGAGGACCCTATTTTTCATGTAAACAAAAAATTTTTTCTGAAAGATAAAATCCAAAACTGCTCCTGTTTAGATTCAGAAAACGGTCCATTATTAAAGAGTGATTAATATGTATGTCCTATCAATGTGTATGAATTCTTCTTTACAGTAAATGACAAAGACTTCTCCCTTTATTGTATTGAAACTGCCTTCAACACCAAGAAAACCAAGAAATGATAACAACAACAATGATAATAATAATAATAATGATAATTAAATACGGCTTTAGTTCTGACAGCAGCAACTTGTTCAACCAACAGCCAATAAAACCTGAATGTTGTCACAGTGATGGGGCCCACTAGTTTCTGAAGAGGCGTCATGAAGCCCAATTGAAATGCTGACCCCAGCTGATCGAACAATGGGCAGAGAGGAGTTAGAGGGGGTAGAGTGCACCCCACTCCAATTCTACAGTTAACTTCCTGAGGCCAAATTGCTTTTGGCACTGGGCTGTAAACATCCTCAACCATGGCTGTCAAATGTGATCAGATCTAACAAAGCTCCCATAATGACCCAGCTCTCCCCAGGTGAGGGAGATGAAGCCGTGTGCTAAGTGAGAGAAAAAATAGAGGGGGAGACATTTTAAATGTATACGTTCGATCTTAATCACCAATATTTCATGTGGTTTCTGTTGCTCAGACAGTACTCTTGTGAAAAATATGTGTTTTTTTTGTAGGAAGCTGCCAGAATGAGAGGTCGGAGCAAACATGCATTTGAATCCTATAAATGTGTTTGCAAAGATGATCTTTTCCCGGAGTCACCAGTAGATGGCGTAGTTTTGTTGAGAGAAAGACAGATTTGCACAGTCGCCGCTCAGGCTCTCTGCAAGAAGCACACACACACACACACACACACACACCAGCGCTTCTTGTTTCACACTCTGAGACTTCACGACAGGGCGCTGACTAGCAGCTACTTATTTTTTCTGATGCACTTGAGTTTTTCTCTTAAGTGCTGCACTGACATGCTGCATGCTGTCAGGCTGAAGTGAGGAAGCTTTGGTTACTTTCTATGAAGTGCGTGACTGCAGGGGTTTCTTAGAGAGATCGCGTCAGACGAGGAAGTCCGTACTCAGACGTCGCTTTAGAGGCAGCATTTTTTCCCCGAATTACCGATCTTACCTCATGCAATGTCCACACAGAGAGAACTTTGTTTTCCTCACATTCAACTCTGAAAAAAATGATGCAGGTCAAATGATTTCATACATGAACATCTAAGCAGAAATACAGAGAGACTGAGTAAATAAATGAGTGTAAGAGATGAGTTATTGCCACGTGGTTCAAGTGACAGCAGGCTGCAAATGAAATACCTTCTGAGGAATCACATGATGGTTTCTTTCATGCATATGTGATCAAGCGTAACCACTGGAACCTTTAATAGACTAAAAATCATATTTACAGAACACACATAACTCAATTTAAGAAAGGTCTCTGAATTAGAGGTAATTTTGGTTACAGTATGATATTTTCTGCAGATGTTCAGAGAGCCGTCCGCAGTGGTTTACTTTTCCAGCCGACCAAGTGGAAAATTCATCTGAACCCATGTTACCTGATAGGCTTTTCGCAGACTTGTTGTAATTTGGAACTTTTTCGGGAAATTAAATTACATTACAGAAGAGATGGAGGTGGTTGTTCGTTCATACCACCAAAAACAAACTCTTAGAGAGTGAGGATTTGAATATTAAGTGATGTGGAAGTAAAATTGTTACAACTGTTTTCTGTAACTGAAGGATAAAGAGAAAGTGACTCGCGGGCGCGACCAGCACAGATGCGCATCTACTGTGGACGCGCATCGCTGTGTGAAGCAACAGGCGGGAAAGCGCAAGGGAAGGAAGTCCGTGCTGAAAGTAAATGCCTTGATTAGCCATCCTTCATCTCACAGCGGAATCACACCGCATCTTATACTTAATATTTGGTCATAGTGGAAAGCACTACGCAAAGGACACGCGCTGTGGACACCTTTACGCGCGGGCAGCAGTTGTGTAAATGGCTGGAGAAGCAAGAGGAATCAGGGCGGTTGAAGTGTGACGGTAAAGAGCGTTGCACACTTTTTACTCAGCCCCTTCTGCGTCCTGCACGTGTGAGTTAGCGCAGCTCCCCGGCTCGGGACCCGCATGCTTGAAGAGACCTCCGCGCACTTGATGCCCGCTTTGGTGATGCCATGCCGCGGAACCACAGCGGAGACGAAGGCGGCACCGGGCTCTGGATGAGGACATCACCGGGGCACCGTACGGAAGGCTACGGCTTGAAAGATGTGGAATCTGGACGGAGGATGATAAACAACGCGGGAGACGGTTTACTGTCAGCAGGTGCTGCCGGGTCCGACAGCCTGCGGGGGAAGCAGGGAGCCCGGCTCAGCCTGCTGGGGAAGCCGCTCATATACAGCGCGCAGAGCGGCCGGAGAAACGTGCGCTACCGGCGGCTCCAAAACTACCTGTACAACGTGCTGGAGAGACCGAGAGCCTGGGCGTTCATCTACCATGCTTTTGTGTAAGTTCATTTCCATAATTTGCATGTGTGTTGCAACACCTGTTGATGCTGGTTTACTATCACAGCAGGAAACTTCATCACACAAAACAATTTCTCACCACTACATCATGATGGTGCACACTTGTGAGATCCTGCTGCTTGAATTGGCTCATTTCTCTTGTGTGAGAAACAGTAGATTTCTTTAATGCACAGCTCAGTTTGCACCATGAAGACATTATAACCAGCAGTTTCTCAGCTAACAAAGAAAAGCCTTTCATTGCAGGGTGAATAACCCGTCGAATTCCATGTAGAGCTTTGTGATGCAAAGTGGGGATTATTGTATAACTCATTTTTTTACCATGGGAATATTGTTTTGTTCAAAGTTTAGTAGTTAGTATCATACCTTTCACACCTGAGTACAGTGAGGCTGCATTTGCTCTTTCACATGGTGTATTCTTCCTGGTGTTTCTGCCCATCTCAGGCCTTTAGTCTCAGTGTCTGGGTTTCACTTCTTCTCAGTTAAAAACGGCTCTGCGTCTGTCCTGAGGTCGGGAATCAGAAACATCTTCAGCCTTCCTGTCTGCTGTCTGTCATTCTTGTCTTTCCATCCAGCTGCTTTTAATTTCCCGCGTGCGCCTGTTGTTGTTGTGGCACTGTGACCGTTTGAAAAGAGAGGAAGGAAGTCAAGACACAGCCAGACTGCAGAGCCCCATCTTTTTTGGTCTGTGGTTGAGTTTGTTTGTGCTGTGAACCTGACCAAGTGTTTCGAAAAAGAGAGTAAGAGAGGTGGTAAGAGACTCTGACTGTGGCACTAAACAATTCAAAAAATGTATCAGTAGGTTACAAAGCCCACTGGTCAACACTTAGCTTACAGATCACTGTGTGTTAGGGGTGCTGCATTCATTTATACTGACTAACACACTTCCTTAATGGGATTTGTTCCTTAAATTAAAAATAAGTTACTGCAACCCTATTACTTGTCATTACACTGAAGCTAGTGGATAAACATATTTGCACAAAGTCACAAAGATGCTAGCACAGCCCTGAGTCTCTTCTCACTTCTCTTAGACTATTTCTCCTTTAGTTGTGTTATTTTTAATACCTCAAACATGTTTTAGTCAAGCTTTCTTGAAGGACTGATATGTGGTTTAAGAGATCAATTACAGAGCTTGTTGTTTCATGAAGGACAGTAAGATCAGTTGACCTTAAGACATGTGATGTTTTATTGTCTCATAAATGCCCAGAAACCATGTGTTGGACAGTCAAACTGTTTTCTTTTTTTCTGCTGTGTTTGCTTCTTTTTTTTAGTGTCATCTAGGGCCAAAATGTCATCATACATTGGTGACAAGACAAGGCAGAGTCACGTGAATGTGCTCATGGTAGTTAAAGGGATAGTTCATGCATGCAAACAGTGGAGAAAGTTAAGAGAGTTTTTATGACAGTATTGACAAGAAAAAGAAAAACAAGAGGTTCTGAATTTATTGGTTTCACAGAATTTCAAACCATTGCCCAGCCCTATATCAAAGTCCACAAAAGTTGAAACACTCATGGTGATATAAACAGACTTTGTTTTTTTTTTTAAACTAGCTTGTACTTTTACATATTGGAGTATAAACTTCAGCAACTTCAGCCACAGGAGCTAGAATTTCAATCTTGCTAGGTTTTATTTGCCATGAAGGTGTTTAAAGATAACCATCTGATAAATTCCCCTTCTCTCTCTAAACTGATGTGCATCATGGCCAATGGTTTCTTACAAATGGATGCACTGAAAATCCTTTTTATACAGAGTCCTTTTGCTGTATGAGAGACTTTATGGTCTCTTTCCTTCAATCCAATGTAGTCCCATAATTTCTTACAAAGGCAGGTTATATTTAATGTGGGTATTTGACTTAAATCCAGCCCCTGACTTTATGAGGCATGTCAAGACATTGCAGGGGTCAAAGGGTAATGATGTACTAACACCAGTAGCCAACACTGGGGTTAGTAAACTTTTCTAATCAGCTTTTATTGGGTCTAAAGAGTGACCATGCAAGCCCCCCCCCCCCCTTTTTTTATTATTTTGTGTTATGTTCTACATTTCTGCTAAAATGTTGACTCCAAGATGCTGATTTTCATATTTTGTGAAAATGTTGACTCCCGCACACTGATGGGGGATCCTCAGTCTCACACTCTTGTCCCTTTACATAGAGTTCATGGACAGTCAGGAGGCATGGTTGGGTGGCTGAGGTGTTGGTAAATGATTTTCTTTTGTCCTTGTGGTGCTGAGCTTTCATCAGAGAAGTACATAGACTGAACTCCCACTCAGATCTTTGGTCTCTCTCCTGTGAGCTACAATAGTTAGTGGCCTTGAAGATTTTGTTGGTCTGCTGGTATGGCAATTGTTGCAGTCCAGAGCCTTGAAGTTCAGAATCAGAATCAGCTTTATTGGCCAAGTATGTGTGCACATACAAAGGATTTGACTCTGGCAAACTTTACTCGCTATGTACAGTGATTTGTAACGCCTACCTGAGGGGAGGAGTTTGAACAGTTTGTGTCCTGGGTGTTCGGGGTCTGCAGTGATGTTATCTGCCTATTTCCTGACCCTGGACCAGTACAAGTCCTGGATGGAGGGCAGGTTGGTCCCAAATTTTCTCTGCAGTCCTTATTGTCCATTGCTGTCTGTTCTAGTCCTGCTTGATGGTGGACCCAAACCAAACAGTGATGAATGTGTGGAGAACACACTGAAATGATGGCAGTTTAGATCTGGGTCAGCAGCTGCAGCAGACACAGAAAGTACAACCTCTGCAAGGCCTTTTCCCTGTTGGAGTCTATGTGGGAGGTCCACCTCAGGTCTCTAGAGATAATCGATACCAGGAACAAAAATGAGTCCACAATGTACACGTGCTGTTGAGGATTGTGAGGGGGGTGAGTGCAGGAGGGCTCCTCTTAAAGTCCACTGTCATCTCCACAGTCTTAAGTGGGTTAAACTCCAGATGCTTCTGCCGGCACCAGAGGACCAGTTAATTCACCTCTGGTCTGTATGCAGACTCACCACCCTTTCGGATGAGGCCGACGACCGTGGTGTCATCCACAGACTTCAGGAGTCTGACAGAAAGGTCCTCTAAAGTGCAATTGTTGGTGTAGAGGGAGAAGAGCAGTGGGGAGAGAACACACCCCTGGGGGGCACCAGTGCTGATGGTCCAGATGTTGGATATGATGTTACCCAGCCATACCTGCTTCCTTTTATCTGTCAGGAAGCTGGTCATCCACAGACAGGTGGGGGGTGGTACAGTGAGCTGTGTCAGATTGTGATGGAGGAGCCCAGGAACAAAAGTGTTATCCACAAACAGGATCAGGTGATGCAGGATGTAATGCATTCCATATTTATCATCTGCCAACCTGTTTGCACAGTGGGCAAGCTGCAAGGGGTCCAGCAAGGGGCCTGTGATGTCCTTCGGATGGCTCAACACCAGTTTTTCAAAGGTTTTCATGACCACTGACATCAGGGCAACATAAGTCATTTAACCCTGTGATGGAGGGTTTCTTGGGGACCGGGATGATGATGGAGTGTTTGAAGCTGGAGGGGACTTTGCATAGCTCCAGAGATCTGTCTAAGATCTGAGTGAAGATGGAGGGCCAGCTGGTTAGCACAGACTCTCAGACAGGAGGGGGACACACCATCAGGTCCTGGAGCCTTCCTGATCTGACGCACCTCCTCTCAACCGATCTTCAGGGCTGTTGAGGGGGTCATGGTGGAGGGGGTGGTAGGGGGTGCAGGTAGCTTCTGATAGGTCTGTAGTGCAGTACGCTTGGAAAAGTTGGAGTCCTGGGAGTCGTAGTGCACTGTCCGGGATGTGTTCACTGAGCCAGGTTTCAGTAAAATACGGGTCTTTATTTCGGAGTTTGGGGCAGCAGCTCATCCATCTCATTTGCCAGGAAGTAGACGTTCACCAGATGTAGAGACTAAAGTGCTATGATGGACCCCTCTGCTTCAGCTTCATAAGCCCTCTGGCTAGCTTCCCATGTCATTGTCTCTTAGGAATTCCAGGGAGCCGCTCCACTGACCAAAATCTCAGAAAAAAGTTACTGGATCTGTGAGAACTGGAGAAAAAAAGTCCAATAGAAGACTGCCTAATGTTTAAGCGTGTCTATCTGATGAAGGGTTCCAGATAAGGAGAGCAGAAAACCAAACCAAAACACAAAAACATGAAAAGTAGGTGAGAAAAGTAAGTACCTGTTGCTGCGCCATCTTGGTAATGACAGTTCTGTATCTGCAGAACTGATTGTGATGAAATCTAAATCCAACTGATTATAAGGCCAACAGGGGTTCACAGTTACTTATAGTTACACCCTGTTAAAGCTTTAGGAAACCAACACAGTTCAACTTTCCTGCACTCAGTGTGCTGAGAACAAAAGTACCCTCGTTGTCAGGCGTGTTTTGTCTCTGCCCTCTCAGTTGTCTCAGTGCTCAATGCTGAGCTAATCGAAAGCTCTTTAATATTGTGAGTCTGCGTCAAAGGTTAACACAACAGGAGTTTCACATACATACTCAGAATGCACATACATATGCACAACGCTGCTCTACTCTGCCCTTCCTCCTCTGTCAATTTACATTAATCTCATCTCCCCATCAGCCTCTCCTATGATACCTCTATTACCATCTTCAGTGCTGGCACAGCAGTTGGACCATCTTACCTTTAAGACATTGTGCCATTGACTGTCAATATGAAAAGGCCTTATGCTACGTCTCCATCAACAAAAATCAAAATCAGGCAGAAGGGGGACTTATAATGTCAACTTTGTCAGCAAAATAGTGTACAGTGTGTATTTGTATGTACTTGTGCGCCCTCAGTGTCTGCTGTTTTTTTTTGCTCAGCACCCTCAAGTGAAACTATTTCAGTTTTTTAGACACTGCTGCACTCATCAATATCAATTCAGACCAATCATAATCTAGAAAGGGGCAAGGCTTGTATGATTGCTTTCAATTGTTTTGGATTTTTTATCACAAAATACTATTGAATAAATGCAAATATGAAGCATACAGTGCACTAAAAATGGGCAGAAGTGCAGGGTAACAGCTTTTGTTCTTATCAACAGTGAAGGCTAAAAGTGTGAGAAGTGCGCTGAAATTGAGGTCATAGGCACTGCCAACACAGAAAAAGGCCTCAGTCTTCAGACTTAACTCTTAAAACACATTTGAATGGTCACTGCTGAAAGAAGTGAAGTGCTGCAAGATGACTTTTGTAACCTAGCAACAGTAAGTGCAGGGATTCACTATGGGATTGAAGTTATGAGTGCTGCCATTAGTGGACTTAAGTTGTGTTTGAGTTACCTCGGAAGTCAGATGTCTGAGCTGGGAATGACGTTATACCCGAGTCACCAGCGTTTTAATTACCAAGTCGGCGGCGGAAACAAGATGGCTACATCAGTTAAAGTTATTTTAGCGCTTGTTATTTTCATTTCTTTAAGTTATGTTTGCATACCCTTACATAGATGCAGCCATCTTGTTTCCACCTCCTATTTTGCTTTTTTTCCGACTTGGTAACTGAAACACTGGTAACTCTGATGTGACATCATTCCCAGCTTGGACATCTGACTTCTAAGGTAACTTGAACACAGTGATAGGCCCTAATTTTGAATGTATTTACCAGCTCCAGATCAGTCAGGTTATTTTACCCAACAGAGTCAATGTTGTGACTAAAAATGAACCTCAAATCTTTGTCTATTAAGGTGTAAAAATTTAAAATGAAGCTTTTGGGTTTTGGGGCTTCAGGAGAGGATGTTATTTGGGGCTTCATGATCACAATATTTCTGCCAACATAGGATACAGAAAAAAATATTTGTTAACAAATTATGAAATTTCTGAACTCATACTTGTGCTCATCAATAAGTGGAAATTTGATGTTCTGAAACAACCATGGTATTGTCTTTAGGTGGTCACCAAAGACTGTCCTTGAATACCTGTTATTAACTAACACTAAGAAGTACTTGAGGTGAACACAAAATTTACATTATCACGGATGAAGAGAAATGCTGACTCACCTCAGTTGTTGTTCAGCTGTGTGCAGTCAACCAATAATATTGTTACATAAACCCTGAGTCAGCTGCATCTTTAAATTGTCAATAGTTAATAAATGAGAGTGATAATTGTTATCAGGAGTTGTAAAAATGCCAATATTAGCAGCCGCTGCACTTTGGATATTGTACTCTGCATTTGTGACTCTGATCATTTTTCACTGAATTATTACACCCTAGTTTTCACGGTTAGTGAGATGGATTCAATGGAGTGAAACAACAAATAGAAACTCTTTGTTTGAAATAAAACAAACCTTTTATATTCTTTTCAAATACCATGCATGGTTTGTAGTCTTGTTTTCATGAAAGAGAGATTATCTTTTTGTCCGGGATCTCACTAAAGTCTCTCCACCTTTACATTCATTGCATGCATGCTGTTTGCTTTCCCTCGGCCACCTGCAAACACTCCTAAGCCTTTTATTGCCTGAGTGCAGAAGAACAATGATTACAATGAGTTTATGGTGAAGAACAAACCTTTATTTTTCTTTGCTGTTTTGTTTGTGCCGTACAATACAAGCAAGAAATGACTCTAGTGGCCACTAGGGGAAGTTGAAACAAGGATTGAGTTCAATATTGAAGTTTCCTTTTTGGTTGATAAAAGTGTGTTTTGTGAGTCAATAGTTGCTGTGTGCTAGTTTCCATACCATCACCATTCTGCTGGGACATGGATTTTGCACTACTGTCATCACTGGTTCAAACGATGATAGTCGTTTTTGGTCAGACTCTGAGTTCACTTAAAAGATGATAATTGAATATAAGACTATAGTATTCCAACAACCTGTTGTCGTCACTTTCTCAAGCTCTTTTTTTGGGTCTCAGAAAAAAACTTCATTTTCAGACCACATATGACACATGTATTAAACAACAGCAATAATAACAACAACAACAACAACAGAACAGTAGGTTAAAACTGAAAAAAATTCAAAAACATCCAATCAGATGCATCCATATTCAGGTCAGCCAGTGAGCTACGACAAAGGGGCGTTAGAGATATGGTCATGTGGCTTCAGGCTATTTGTTGAACCAGGTAGAGTGTCCAGTAGTTAATATATTGATCCTAATTTAGTCCATTGATATTAAAACTTTTATGTTTTACATCAACTTTGGCATCCTCCCTGCGGACAAAGCAGACTTAACTCCTGGGTCCAACAACATGCTTGAGTATGGATTTTTGATGGCCAGCTGTATCACGTACTGTGAGTATTGTAAGTGGAAATATTAGAAACAGGGCTTTTTATTAAGCTGCAAGGCTGATGTCTGCCCCCTTGCTCTGATTTCAGGCAATGAAAAGTAGGACATGAACATCTCAAGTCTTGTTGCTGATGGTGTTGTTTGCTCTTAAGTATAATGAAAAGGAATCATTATATATTTTAGTTTGTTTCATTAGCATTGAAACTCCTTTAAATCCATAAAAGGTGCTTCAGTTTGGCAGTGGATGGCTCGTTTTCATAATTTAGCACTGTACAAAGTTATTGTTTTATCTCGTAAGAGTCACTGGAGTTTGGACCTTTTTCGGTCAATAACACCTAATTCATCAAAATCTTTGTATTGACTCTCTTGTTGGCTGTGCATGTTGTGTTTTTTTCTCTCTTAATCTTTATATGATGGAAATCTAAAATTTCCTCACTCACGTCACCCTCATGAGAATCGATGTCTCATTAGCTTCAGTTCCTCTGCTTCTGTTGTAAGTGTAATTCGGACCCCTGGCAGAGGTTCAATTTCACCATCCGCTGCTTTCAGGTGGCCGTTTATAAAGACCTCCTTTCCTTATCTGCTGAGTCTGGGGCAACACATTAGGAACAGGTCAGAGGAGCGAATATCCGTACAAGCCTGCCCTCGATGCATTCAGTTATCCTCTGTCTGACATGCTCACACCGTACATCTGTACGTCTCTGCTGCTTCAAGTGATGTTTCACCTTCAACTGTGTCCCACTCTCGATCACTTCAGGGGAAATTACGTCTTGAAAATTGCAGATCAACCAAAGTCAGCATCAAGGATCAGTCATGATTGTATCTTTTATCTGTGTTGTTTATATATATCTCAGATGAACACAATTGATGACAAATGGAGGAAATACTGTGTTATGCTTTGACCCTTGAACTTAAACACTGGTCTTAAGAGCTTATTAAAGGCAAGTGTCTTACTCACATGTGCCCTTTCTCTCTCTGTGGCTGCATTTCCCTGCACACAGTATGACTTCTGCATACATGTTTATTTTTATCCTCCGCCTATGTGTGACAGCAGCAGCACTGAGCCAGTCTTTGTGCTGAACCGAGCTGCGCCCGGAGTCCCGGCCTGCCCTCCTTCCTGCTGGTAGACACACATACACAGTACTGCCATTCATCTCACCTCTGGATTAACAAGCTCTTATCCTCGCAAGTATGTTCAGCAGCAGGCTGGTGGGGGGGGGCTATCCAGTTTTCTTCCACCTCAGGTTTCTGAGCTGAAGTGGTGACATGAACTCACTGCTCTCACTTGTTAAATATCTATCAGGGGGTTTATTGTGAGGAATACTTGGATTTATAGGCTGCAGTAAAGGCTGCTGGCTCATCCTAAAAGCTGTGTTTGATAGGGATTATTGGGCGTTTGAAGCCAACAGACACAATAAAATGTTTAGTAGACATCTGAATGAATAATCAGGCGCTGCTCTGAGTCCCAGAGCTATGTGTTACTTTTTGAGCGCACATTTTATAGTCTAGCCATTGACACTCTGTCACCAAGAAATATGAGTTATTTTATTTTATTATTATTATTATTATTATATTTTTTTTAGCAAATCTACTTTTTATTTTCTCATTCAGAGGTTTAGGCCCTCTGGTGTGGAATAAGTCCCACTGCTGTTGTAGTTTGTAAGGCTTTACCCTATACGATACCTTTTCAGGTCTTCTTAGGTCTTGCCCCTGACAAGTATCCCATATTACAAAAAAATAAAACTAACTGTAAAACTGATGGAAACTTTTCTAAAACGAAGAACTTTCAAAAATATAAAAACAAAACCAGTAAACCAGAGTCAAAAAACAGCTAATAATAACAAACTGACAATGGAAGGTGATGATAGAACTTTACTAAAATAAAATAAAATAAAAAAAACATGAAAATCTCAAACTTATCAAAAACTTGCAATGCAGGACCTGGTACTGTCTTTTGATTTGAAAATCTTTGATTGCTGCTTGTGCTGCTGCGGGCCAGTCCTCCTCCTCCTCCTCCTCCTCCAGTCAAAGCAGCCTTTATCAGGGATCTCAAACTTTGTAGCAAGTCCCGTGAGTTTTAAAGCAGTAATCCTGTTTTGAAATCTGTGTTAAAATCACCAGGATTAATGGTTAGCTAACTAAATGAAATGACACAAAGTTACATTATAATGTGTTTCAGGTCAGGACTATGAAGTGATCACTCAGTGGAGGTCAAGCATTATCAACAGTGAATACTATAAATCAATAAGGAGCCTTGATATTAGTTATAATTAGTTATAAAAAAGCAACAAACAAGTATTTCTATAACTACTATCCTGCAAGTCTTGTTTTGAGCTGAGCACAGTGACAAAGCTAAAAAACACAAGTGCAGATAAATAAAGCTGACTTACTGTGATTTGACTTGTTGTCATTCTGCTCTCTAGATGCAGACCCCCATATGAACTCCTTCTTCTCATGTATGTAGTCGTCATGTCTTTGACCTCTTGACCCAGGAAGTAGCCGGGGTCATGGTTAAAAAGAGGCCTCCTACAAACAGTTAAAGCAAACTCTACTGACCTGAAAAGAGGGAAGGAAACCTGCTGCTTTCGATGCGTTGCAGAGACACCCAGCAGAGGTGTGATGTCTCTGTCCAGATGGTGGTTGCTGTGTCAGAATGAGGGTGAAAAACAGAAACTGTGTGAAGATGGTCACGAGATAAACATGTCTGTGCAGCCTCATGAGCAGAAATTAAAGTTTTATTCAGACATGAAGGAACTGGATTTTGTTTTAGTTTAAATGTTTACTGTAATAAATTACACAGCTGTGATTTATTATGGTTATGTAATAAACCAAGAAATTTGATTATGAGATTGAGCGTACCATAAATGTCTGAGGTTTTGCATATTTTCACACTTGCACTGTAGTTTCATATATATTTTAGGTAATAATTCAATTTTTCAAAATCCAACATGATTTTTTTTAGGAATAAATTCATGTTCACTGACAGATATGGATATAACTGGCATTTTCAAAGATGACAGTGTTTCTTTTTGGAAGTATTTCCATATCTGAGAATGTAATTTCATCATAGTCTTAAAAATGCACACAGTTACATTTATTGATGTAGCTATTTGATGGAGATCTTTATAAGGTTTGAAGGAACAGGTTCAAATCCAGTTAGAGGCAGTATCTTGTTATGAGATCTACTAATCGATATGGATTCAGCTGGAGGTAAACCTTTCTTTTCATCATTGTTTGCTCTGCTTTTACATCCTCTAATTCTTACAAGCAACACTCATTCCCCTTTGACCTGATCAGCCCTGATTCAGGGTTTCCTGAGACCCTCAACTGGGGCTGTACCATCTACATGGACCTGAACCTGTACTGACAGAGACCCCCAAACCCATTATTTCCTCAGATGTTTATCTTAAAACTGCCTTTTTTTTTAATAGCAGGGGCTGTTATTTTCTAAAACAGGACCATAGTATTAATTACATCACTTCATCCTGCTGTCTTATTGATCCGCAGATCAATCAAATCTTCATCTGTATTTGCCGCCAATGTGGCCCACCGGTGAAATCATGCAGACCTAAAAGCAGGCAGCCCTTTGAAAGGTGTCACTCCAGAGCAGCAACCTGCAGTCCTAAGAAATGAATGTGGTAGTGCTTAATACTGCAGTTCCTCAAGTGTCCACTTGGGGCATGTTGCAAAAGCTGCCAAAGCCATGTATGTGCACACAGTTTTAATAAAACCTGGTACAAAAAAAAAAAAGTTCAGAGTTCAGGTCTGAAGGGCTCATTTCTCACTGCACAGAGGTCAAGTACTCACAAGTCCTGGAGATATTTAAGTCATGAGTTTTGCATGAAAAAGGGCATGATTGGCTTGACTGACGGACAGGCACCGTTAGCAAGAAGACTAAAGATGTCAACCTGAATGTAAGGTTGTGATACCATTTCCAACATAGCGAGTGCCATCAGGGGGCTTCAGAACTCAGCTTTAGAATCAAGATTGACTGATATTGGTTTTCCTTTCCATGGTCGATATGATACTTATTGTTATTGGTTCATGAGACTGTTGGAACTGATATGCACTTACTGTAAGAATGTAAACTTTCTGTCAAAATGTTGAATTTGGAATAATACAAACTCCAACACAAAACATAGTTAAAAAGACATAACTATTTGATCAGAAAATAAAACTTTAAACATCACATCCATTAACCGTTTAAACCTACAGTACTGTTAAAATCTAGCCAATCAGGTAATGTTGGGGGTCCTACATGAGGTGAGACATCATGGTGAGTGGTTTTAATTGATTAATTTTACTGGTGATGTATGAAATGTCCTGCTCTGTCCACTGTCCTGTAATAAAAGTGTAGAAGCCCAAAAGATAAAAATGACAAAAATTGCTCCTGAAAAAACTGCCCATGACAGTTGTCCATCAGAATCTGACTTATCAATGTAAGAGTTTGCAAACCAGTTTCAACCACAGCCGCTGGGGAGCGACCTGGGGTTTGTTTCATGTTTCAGTCCTGCATTCACTCAGTGGGAGTTCCCCTCGCTGTTTTCAGAGATGGTCTACCTGCAAACACAAAGACAAAGCCTTGGTACAAGGCATGACTGTTCACATGCATTGTGGGTATTGTGTCGCAGCTATTGTGTCACCAAGTTCACCTGTTTGTCTCTGTCCTTGTATAACTTCTTCGCTTTGACACTCACAACAGCTGCTATGATGAGATGTACCACATTGCTTCAGCTTCTGTTCAGAGATTCTTATCTCACCATTTCAAAGTGATCAGATCAAGACATTTGACTACACATGTTAAGATTTAATATGAATAAAACCAATTTAAAACCTGTTTTTTACCAGTCTTAAGTTCTACCAATTGCAAAAGAAATTGTTCTCAAAACCTGTCTCTACCATAAAACAAACACCACTGTTTCACATAATGTGCTAAAAATGAAAAAACAAAACAAAACAAAACAAAATACAAAACTGCTGAACCCTTTACATATTGCTCCTACACTCATGCCTTACAGTACACCACAGATTTTTCTCCATCCCTCTTGCATCTGTGTCTTTGGGTGTCTGTACAAACTTAATTGTTTTCTTCGTTTTATTTTTACCACCGAGATGTTCAGCAAACTTGAGTTTTTATATAGTCACCAGCAAAAATATCACGTGGGCTGCAAAACAGTTTTGTTGGCCTTTGCAAAGGTCTCAATCCATCTCAGATATAAAACATGTTGCATCATGACGCATCACATCACGTCATGCCACGCCACATCACGTCCTGCCACGCCACATCACGTCATGCCACATCACGTCATGCCACATCAAAGTTGTAGTGAAAGGCAGATCCCCAGCTGACCTGTTTCACCATTTGCAAACTAACAACCATAACGAAAATAGAAAAATGTAAAAGGTTGAAGGCTAATGACCCTGATTTACCAACAAAGGCACTGACAAAACAAAACTCCTCCAGCAGACTTTGGCATTGCCAAAATGAACAAAAGCTGTCACTAATTACATGGCAAAAGGAACAGTGGCAGTTCAAGAGGTTGAGAGAGACGATTTCAAATAACCCTTGACCACTTTGGAATATAAAGTAGCTGGCGAGTAAGGAGCTTGGATAACACAAGACTTCAACATTTGTTTTTTATTATTTTTACAACATTTCTGAGAGGTGCAAATTGTCTTGAATTATCACTCTTGGCAAAATCCCCAAACATATTTAGAATTCAATGTCGCACACCACTACTTTTGTTGCATTTTTTTCCCCTCTGGTTATCAAGTTGGACGCCACTGCCTAACCCTTATTAGATCTTTTTTACTGCACCAGACAAATTTGAACGGAAACACTTAGTTGCCTGTGCAAGTCATTAGAAAAAAATGGTTTCAAGCTCTAATTTTAGGACTAAAAAGCTGCTATCACTTCTTTTTTTACACTGTCTAGCACACCCGCTCTCATATGAACTTTGCTGGTAGACACTCAGGGCCACAGCTCGGAAGTCAACCCACGGTTGTAGACGAGGCTCTTTCCACTTAGCTGCCCCTCTAGTCTCACTTTCGATTAATTTGTTTTTTGTTTTTGGATGGCTGCCCCAGTCAGTCACTTAACATATTGTATTCTGTGCGTCTCCATCAGTGAGATAAAGTTCTCTTTCTCTCACCTGTGTGTGCCATTTCTGCTTATTGCATCTCCTGTGCCTCACCTCTCCACATTTACTGCAATGCCTGGTTTGATTTGATGTTATTTTTACTGTCCTCTTATCTCCTCTTCCAAGAAAAACCTCATCTCACACAACTGTAGAGGCATTATATCAGAATGACCTGAACCATCAGATGTGAGTGGTGTTCAAGTGTCGAATGTACATCTCCTCATCGCCTCTTCCCTCTTATCTTCCCTTCATGTCCTTCCCCTGTGGCCGCTGCAGACTGTGCTGCTTGTTTGCATTTCCATCATCACTGTGCCTGTGATAGCACTGTGCTGAGGCCAAGCTCTCACACAAAGACAACAACCTCTCATAGTTCGTCTTTTTTTCTTAGCCTATTTTTTACTGTTTTTCATACTTTCCTGATCTCTGAGTCTTTATCACGAATGTGCTGGCAGATGCTTGCCCGGAGGGGAACTGACACAGGAGGAGGGAGGCCGCTTGACTAGTTTGGAGATCTGACTGTAATCTGATCTGGAGCGTTGCACAGCCAGACTGAGGCCTAATAACTGAGTTTATCCGCCGACTGCTGAGGTGCTTCAGAGCCAGCCTCGTGCAAAACACACACAGTCAGCATCTTAATATGTTTTTATGCAAGCAGCAGCAGCCCTCTCAAAGCGCCACAGAAATCCCTAAGTGAGGAGGCCAATTCCCTGCAATTTCTTGTTGCCATAGCAATTGATGCTGCCGACTAGAAGTTGCTTTCAAAGCTGAAAAAGGCATCTTGGATGGGTTTCAATAAGCCAACAGAAATAAATCAAAGTGAGTGCTCCTGCCTGCGTGAGCATTTCTATCCGTCACTGCTGGCGTCGCCCCTACCCGCCGTGCTGTCACTGCTGCGCTGCTATGGCCAGCAGTTAGTCACGGCTCATACAAGCCGTGCCCCACCACCGCTACTGTGCTAAAATTAGTCACACAGTGGCTAGTTTGGGTTGCCTCCTGTGTCCCTGCTGGATTAATACGACCCATAATGAATATCTCCTGCTACTCTGATCTAATATGTTTCTTCATTCCTTTTATTACATGCAGAAAATATTATTACATCATATTTTTTGTCAGTTTCAAACTTGGGGTTGTATGTTTCTCCAGGAAGTCAAGGAACACACTTTAAATGCGGGATTTAACTTTAAAAAATCCTTATCTCTGTACTTGCATTGTTTGTTTTGTGTTAAAGAAAAACAAAACAGTATTTTTTTGTTGCGTTTTAGCTTATATTGTTAAAATAAGGGGGCAGCTATAGCGGATGTTGCAGCCAGCTTCAAAGACCAGCAGTATGAAAATGCCCCAGGAAAGGCACCCTCTCTCCATAAATAGTCCCACTGTTGTTTAGTTCAAATATGACGTAGGTTACACAGCACATACCGTGAGAGGGGGTAGGGGAGCTCCATGCAAGGACAAAGGATACTCCACCATCTTCATTGAGAGCAGAGTTGAGTTTACATGCTGAAGTTGGTCCTTGGATCGAGGGGTGATGGCAGCACATCAGGGAGACGCAGCATCGGGCGATGCTCCCGGGCACTCTGCTTTGCACGAGTCTGGTAACGCTGCAGCATAGTTGGTGATGGGCCAGAAGCCCTCTGACCTCCCTGACTTACCCACAGGGGCAGCGCTGCAGCTGGGTAGCCAGCCTGTCCCTCAACAGTCACCCTCCCCCGCCCCACCCCAGCCCCTGATGGATTTAACCTTAAATGCACGTCAGAAATGGCTTCTCCTCTCCTCGTATGACGACAAAATTGACCGGTTTCTACTTCTGCTTATTCAGGCTCACATACTTGTGCAATCTTTTTATGCTTGTGATGACAGGAACAAACATGGCAGCTCTGTGAATTCATTTTCCCTCTCCTCTCCTTTCTGTTTCTTTTGTAGCGATTCTTGGTGCACACATTTTATGACATTATACATACGTTGGTCAGTGTCCAGATACATGCCTCGAAAAATGCAAATGTGAATTTTCCTGAGGTCATTTTTGTCTCATATCATTCTTCTTTCTCTTGATAGTACCAGGTAGAGGAATGATCACTAATCATGTTTTTGCTGTAAAGGATGAGATTTCCCCTTTTTGAAATCTACAAATCCTGTTGCTTCATGGAGAACAGGGATTTTTTGTCCAGTGGCACTGCTCACAGGTGACACCTGTAATTCTCAAAAGGTTTCACAGGGGGAGGGATTAAATCAAATCTTAAACAAAACCACATTAGAGTCAACCTAGCCCCCGAGAAGTTCTGCAGATATCTTCTGCACCAAAACTCAGTCTGATATCTGTACACGAAGGAGTACATTTGAAAATTTCCCTCACAGACAAACAGAAAAATTGTGATGTCAGCTCTTTCCCCCTAGTGCCCCTTGTAGCTGTGAGCCTGTACACAGCCCCTCTGTATGGGAACACAAAAAGCTCAGTGTGGGAACTTCTGTGAAGGGCAGCCTCACTCAGCTTCAACAGAAGCTTGGAGGCAAAATCAGAGGACGTATTTTATTTGTTGCAATATCCAAGTGATGCAGCTACAGAGGTTCTGATTGTCCTCTCAAAAGAGCAAAGTTACTCTAAAAATTAGTATTAAATTATGATGAGTTTATGGAAGAAGCATTTTCTGCAGCCTTGTTGCTCTAAGGTTAGTGTTTTATGACTGCAAGTCAGAGCGGTCAGAGGTCGAGTCATTTCTGAGTCTCAATATTGTGAGAGGGAGACATATTTTCTAGTCAACCGCAGTCTTTTCCCAGAGTTATGCCCCCCCCCGCCCTCAGGCGTACTGAACCACTAAGAGTCCTCAGAGCTAGTCCAGGGCTCACAGTCCCACACTGCCAAAAATGAAATGACACCCACTGAAGGATGGTCAGCTTGGCGACAGCACTGAGGTGAAGTTACTTTAAGCCATGAGGTGAATTTAACCGTAATGCTGCTCCGTTAGCTTTTTCTTGTAGCGGACTTGTCAGAACACATTAGTGGTAAGTTTGCTCGTCAGGTCACCACAGGCGAAGTCCTCTGACATCCAGTTACAGGGAGCGTTAGGAGTGTGATGACTGTGTGTGTGTGTGTGTGTGTGTTTGAGGAGGGGGTTGGTGGCTGAAGTGGGAAGAGATCACACACCCCATTGACTTGAAGAGATCTGTAGATAGTCCACTTTTTTGAGCAGTGTTTTTCCTCAGGCGGCCTCAGGCGGTGTTACGTCACCTCCTGCAGCTGCCCTCCATGACAGGATTAAACGTTGAGTTAATTCAAATGAGTCCACACAATATTAGCATCTCGAAATGATATCACACGCACAAACATCACAAAGGTGGAGTGTATTAGAATAACAATGAGATTAATATACTGCAGCTCCTGCAATATGAGCTGATCACAATACCAGACAAATAAAAGAACTCCATAATGACTGACAAAATGATCTGCCCCTAAACTGAAGGAAAAATGATTTAATATTTCACAAAGAAGATGTTTCCAACAATGATTATGGTCATTATTCCAAACAGTGCAGCGACAAAGAGGAACATTAATGTTGAGTTCATGACGTTTTTACACGGCTGAGACCCATCAGTACTCTATGATGGAGCTGGGGGTCATAAAGGCTTTGATGTAGGACAAGAAAACACAATTCATTTAGTGTTTATTCACATGAAAGTATTCTCCTGGATATCAATCTTAACCTGCTGCTGTGGAAATAAAAAATGGGCTTTTCAGACTAAGTTGTCTCAAGTTTTAAAAGTTTACAAACTAATAATAAACCTCTTTGTTCAGTTGAGGCAGTATCGACTTACATACTGTGGAAAAACAAAGAAAAACTATGGAGCTCGTTGGCATACCACTGCAAGCTCTCATTCTAAATTTGATCAGTCTCACAGTCAAATCAGTGGCCTTTTGTTTAAAATATCATAATCAAGGGATTTCTCTGGTGCCGTTTCTGCTCAGTAAACAAAGCAGTTAGGTGCAGCAAATGTAATCTGCTTGGCCCAGATTCATCCCTCCTCCTCAGTGAGAGGTTTAAATTGTAGAATATATTATCATGTCAAATCAAGAATTCAAGGTTTTGAACGCTGATGATGAAAAATAAAACTAAAGCTGGTCTGTAAAACATCTTTAGTTATTGCTCGTTTTTTTGCATTTTTAGTCTGTTTAGTATCCTGTAAAAACAAATGTTTAAATAAATAGATAAATTAAACTAGTTCAGCTCAGTGGTTCTGTTGCCCTCAGTGGATAGAGCATATATGAGAGCCCATGCACAGAAACATTCCTTGTTGCAGTGACCTGGGCTCGACTCTTAACTCCTTGCTTCTTGTCATGCCTGCTAATGTTTCAGTCCCTCCTCAGCTGTCTTATGGAGGAAATTTTCTAAAAAAAAAGCTTTTTTTAAAATTTATAATTCATGACATATTGACATTCCAAAATCGAGCAATGATATTCTTTGTCACAAAAGCCCTTAAAGTATATAGCCCTCATATTGACCAGGCCTAGTATAGTATAATGTCTGTTGGCATAGTTTTAGCAGCACTGAAAAATCATGATATTCTATTCTAGGTTTGAAGCACCACAGCACTGAAACAGCCCCACCCAGAGTGATCAATGATCCTCTAATGGCAGCTGCTGACAAAATGTGTTCAGCCTTCATACTTGTGGACCGCAGAGCAGATTTTGACACAATCAATGTGCAGCGGGCTTTTAAACAAACTGAAACATGGTGTAGGATTTTGCTGTTTGGATTGGTTTGTCATCTAATCTAACAAATAAAAGGTTTTGTGTTGCTGTAAACAACCACATGCCTTCTTCTTTTCTGTTTAGTGTTCCTCAGGGGTCAGTTTTAGGACCGATTTTTTTTTTTTTTGTGCTTCCCTTGGGGGACAAAATACAAAGGCAGGGTGTCCCTTTCCATTTTTATGCTGATGATATGCAGCTGTACCAGCTCATAAAAACTACTGACCCTGGGATGTTCAGTGTATATGATGTTGAAAACTAAATGTCTGGAAATGAACATCAGCTGAATTCCTTCAAAACTAAAACCCTTGTAATCAAGTCCCAGCAGATGGCTTAATACACAAACTGGGATCATAGTGGATCACATGAAACCAACTGCAAGGAACTTTGAACAACATATGAAACTTCTGTAGTCATGTTTTTGTTATCTTACAGATATTGCAAAGTTATAATCATATAATCAAGACACAGACAACTTCAGATGCGTCTATTTCACTGTGTCTGGTTTGCTGTATCATCAGCCTTTTCAGCGGTCTTAATCAAAATTTCATCGACAAACTTTAAACTGTGCAGAACACCAGGCTGCTACTTCCAGGCCTTTCTCGTGGAGGAATAAATATGATCACAATACACCTGTCTTGGCGTTTGTACACTGGCTGTCAGTACATTTTAGGATAGATTGTGATTGGAGCTGTAGCACCACTGACATCTTTCCCCTCCTCGATGGACTTCGCCACCGGCATTGTGGAGCTATGTTTAGCTTGCAGATGTATCTTCAAATCTGAAATAGAGTTCTTGGCAGCTGACAAACATTTGTCCTCCAGGCAGAGCTTATATTTCACTGTGATATTGTTCTTTTCCTTTCAACCCCAAACCTAAAAAGTTAGGAATATTTGCTCAGAGTAAATGCTGTTTCTGACATCTCACTCAAGCACTTGTTGAAATAGCTAGCTCATGTGCATGCAAAGCTGTGGTGTCCCACCTAGCTGATGCACAGCTACTTGCTTTGAGGTGGGAGGGAAACAGAAACAGTGTACACGCTTTGAGGTCTTTTTGTCTTACAGTGTCAAGAGATAAAAATGTCATATTTTAGGTAACACATAACTGTTATGAAAAATCAATGATGCAACAGAATATTGAATTTAAGGAGTTGACACGTAACGTTAGGTGTTACAGCAAATAAAGTTAACAGTGCACTAGTGAAATATTTTGTACTGCATTTCCCTTAAAAGTGATTGTAAAATGTAAACAGTACTTGAGTTAATGTTATAAAATTTAGACTCCAATCATGTCTAGATCAGGATTAATCATTGTTGACTGTATTACAGTCTGTCTGAGTAACCTCATATCCAGCCCCCTCTCTCACAAAGAGTCCCAGACAGAAGCTTCAATGTCAGAAACCATCCGGACACAAGTCGGCTAAACTGACTCTGAACTGCTGCCCACAGCTTCCCTCTGCCAGGTCATGTCTCAGTGTCGCTTGACAAATCAGCTCCTAAGTGTTTGTCTTTACAAAACAAGCTTGACCCTACAGCATGCCACTGGGATGAGGGGGAGGTAGGGGAGGGGGAGCTGGAATTTGGGAATCAAGCTGAGCAGGAACACACAGCAGCTGCTTGTTGGAATAACAGGGAGGCTGAAATGACAACGCCACATGGGTCATATTACCTACAGAGGCTTTTATTAGGCGAGCTGGACTACAGAGAGGAAAGATTAGTATGAAGTACAGTAGCCTGATCACATTACACAGATGAAAGCGTTGTGAAGGTGTGTTGACAGAGGAATATATCGCTATCAGTGTGTCCTTTGTTTAGGTGCTTTGTCAGCTAAGAGCTTTTGTTGAA
Organism: Xyrichtys novacula; assembly: GCA_962446985.1. Lineage (NCBI taxonomy): Eukaryota > Metazoa > Chordata > Actinopteri > Labriformes > Labridae > Xyrichtys > Xyrichtys novacula. Next base: position 19,399,518 of record OY660866.1, on the reverse strand, counting down.
GCACTTTTCACTCATGTCCTTCCTGGATGTATTTTTTTCTGAAGTTATTTCCACATCAGAAAAGTCTTCTGAACTTTCACATTTATCGATCATTTATTGATAAAATCCTGAAGGTTTCTGCGCTCTGTTGGACTCTCCGTCAGACTGGCCTGTCGCGATGATTAGGTCATACTTCTGCTCCTGCCCTGCTGAAGCTGGATTCTACATAGCTACTGAGGTTTTTGGGAAAATATTTGTCAAAGTAATTTATATTTTTGTCAAGGTTGCGGCCGTGAGGATTGTGAGGGAGAATTATTGCTCTTGGCAGTCTGCAGGGGAATGGAAAACCACCCGTCGTTATTGGTTTTTATAGGAGAATTAAACATATTTTAATGAGAGATTTTATTCATAATTTATATTTAGATCTAATCTCCATAAGTTCTGCATATTTGTTCTCCTCAGTCCCAAAGTGCTTTTTCAGTCATCCACAAAGCTAAATCCATTTTCTCTGTGGCGGAAAATTGAAATTAAAGCCAGTAGTTAAACAGACACTCAGCTTAAACCAATTTCCCCTTGTTATTAAGAAGCAGTGTAGTTGAGAAATCATCAAAAAAAACCACCAGACCACAACAGACAAGTTAGGAATTTATGGTTTATTTAATTTTGATTGTTGAAGTCAATTTTAGGTCAGCGTTGAAGTTTCAAATCTTGTGAGACTGTTTTATGAAACTGCAGCATAGAGTCAACAAATTATCAGGGCATGGACAAAAAAATGAAATGACAACTGGATGTATCCTTTTAGACATAAAAAAAAAAGAATTTGCTGGTTGAATTCTTGACTGATTGCGTTTGCGATTACATCACAATATGATAAAACGCGACTTTTAAACAGCAAAGGCTGGGATTCTGATTGGTCACCTGATCTAGTCACATGACCTGCAAGCGAGTCGGAGCAAAGTAGAGCAGGTAGAGAGAGAAGTCAACACTGCACTCTGTCGCACTATGGCCTAATTCTAACAGCACGGCAGTTGTGTGGGTTAATTTGGCAAAAAAAAAAAGATGCTGCTGCTGCGCAACTTTTGCAGAACCTGTCATGCTACTCTTGCTACATCAGGAGGTAACACTACAAACCTTCATCAACACTTCAAACTTCTACAGTTTTAACTTGCACTTGTGAATGAGGTGATGAGTTGTGTTGCTAGACAGTCATTTCTTGGTAGTGAGTCTGAGCCTAAACAGAGATTTCTACTACAGAGTCATGTCTGTTTTTGAAGCAGTGCAGCCTCATAATACATAAAGATTTGAATCGTTTGCAATTTCTGCCTGTTAAAGGGAAGTTTTTCTTGCTAAATACTGCAAAGTGCTTTACTCATGTTGTATGAGATGGGTCCCAAAATGTGTTGCAAGAATCAAATTTAAAATGACCATTAGCGGAGACCATTAGGGGAGCTTGTTGTCACACTTCTTACACTCATATATTTCTTGGAATCAGTACATTATATGTAAACAAAATGTGTACCAGATGAAAGACCAAAGTCTCAGATATATATTTCGCGTTCATGTCATTTTCATATCTTGTGTCAGTGCAGAGTTATAAGCAATCAAACAGAAAGTGTTGCCCCACCATCGGGTAAGTTGTCTCACTATATGGGGTAAGAAGTCACAGTGGATTTTGCAGCTAATGAAACAAGGACAAAAGCATTGTTTTTCTCATTTTTTAAAAATAAAATAATTGTTATACAATAATTAAGTCTGTTCATATCAACATTTAAGTTTATGTTGTCTGTGGATTATTTTCAGTTTCATAAAATGTGTTGTCCTAACTTGGATAAAACTTCGAGAGGCGTGCTGTCTTTGAGCTGCCGTGGTCCTTTTCCATGACGACCTTACACCAAACCACTGGAAAGAATAGGCAATTTCAGCGTCTCTCAAAACAAGGTTGTTCTTTTCAGCCAACCTACTTGAAGTAATAAACTTGGTGCGTGTTCTGTTGTGCAACAAATATGGTCAGTATGGTCAGTTTTTTTTTTTATGTCACACTTGGGACTCAGGACAGTCTGCTGTCAAATGGAAAGAGTTGGACAAGGCTTTGCATCTTCACATACTCTTAAGGTTTCACAATGGCTGTTAGAGCCAAATGAATTCTTCACTCAGTGGAAAATTAAATAACACTCCCACCCAGCTGGCATGTATTAAAATCCTTCATTGTCCTTGTTCTTCATTTTTGTTGTTTTCGTTTCTAATTGAGTCGGTTTTCCCTCAGCTTTGTCTTGACGTGGGATTACAGAGGACTTTTCACAGGGTTAGCTTGTTTTGACCGGCTCTGTTCCTCTGTGACTTTGGCAAGAGCCCTTTCAGAGTCTGGCTCCACTTGTTGTTTTGTTCCTGTTTTATGAAAGAGTGATTCCATGAAATGTACCATTCAGAAAATTCTTGCATTCACGCTTGAATTTAGAGTCATTTCATTATACAGTTCAAAATGAACGTATCCAGCATTAGATAACTTGAATGGTCAACTTATTGCTTTTTGGCTCAGACATAGTATTGATTTTCTGTTGGCACTGTTCATAGAAGTTAGCATTGATCCAACTCCAACCTTTGGCACCACTCCTTTTATTCTCGCCTCGCATTTCCCATCAGTGAATTCTGTTAGATATAAATGCCTAATAAGTAATATGTGAAAATGATAAAAGACTCCGAAGAGATTCAGCTCTGTATATTTTACTGAATGCTACAATCCAGTTCATGTAGCTCAGTATGTGCCCTCAGAGCAGAGGATATATCAATATCATAACTGCTATATTTGAATATTTTAACTACAACATCCTGTATTTACATGTATTACTTAGGCACTTCTTATAGCTGGTAACAATTGTGAAGGTCGTGATCTTAAACACCTATCTGTCATTTCTGTGAAAATATTTCTACTTTGGGTGCCTGTTTAGCTCAGTGGTTAATTTGTGTTCTGCAGACATACCAGTCCACTGTAAAGATGTAGTTTTGGCTATAAGACAGTGAAACATACTATAACAAGTTTTAGGACTTAGTCTGGTTTATACCTCTTCTTTCTGCCATAGCTACACCATAATGGCTGACATCATCACGAGCACTTTATAGATGTGCTTGTCACCCAGTTATTCCACGCTAGGTAGTACGCTGTGTCTATTCCTACTATATCTCCGGTTTCTGGTCATGCCTCCTTGACTATGTACAGGAGACTATGGCAACTAAAGTCGAGCTTAATATACTTGAGTTAGAGCTGATATGATTTGTGTGGAAGTTGATCATGTTGTAAATGTTGCAGAGAAGAACACAAAGAAGAGATGGTTAAAGAGATGGACAACATGGTGGTGAGGCACAGGACGGGCAATTATGGCGATGCTGGAAATGTTCGCCACCAAGCCGGCCAATCAGGTGCTTGTGATTCACATTGTTTCAGCAAATTTTCAATTTTTTTCTTTTTTTTGGGCCGTCAAAATACATGCCAAGAGTTTACCTTACTGCAAACCACAACTGTTTATTTTCAATGGTGAAAACTCGATTTTAAGACCTGTTACTACTCTACTCCTGTTCATCATTTGTATGTTGACAGAATTAGGCTCTGTAAGGATGAGAGGGCACAGCTAAGCTCTGTGCAACAGGAAATCGTGAAGACTCATCTGCACACTTGGATGCAAAACAAGAGCAAACAGTGGATTATCACGAAGCAATAAGATTAGTCAATCAGACTTTAAAATGGAGCAGATAGTTGAACGATTGCTGCACATTTTTTGGTGTTATTAGCAGCTTCATAGTGTTTTAAGTGAACCCCCCACTCCCCCATCCCCCCAGGATAAAGTTAGAGCTAATAAGTTTGAGTCAGCAGTTGGTATTACTCGAACTATGAGAATGTGCCCACTCAGTATGCCAGCAGACACTGAGAGTAGCATTCACTGTCCAAGTTTTATGCAGCAGCTAAATATAGTCAATGCAAAAATCAAACCAATACCATGTTATACAGTTAGTGTATTTGTGCCTTGTTAAATTTCAGGCCTGTAGATTAAGTGCAAAGGTTTAAATCAGACTTTGAAATATATTTGTTTTTAATAGACTTCAGAGTAATTGACCAATCTAGAAAATGATTAGCAGAATAGTCATTCAGTATTGACAGGCTTAGGTTAATAAGACTGCTGTCTTTTATAATGTTTGCTAATCTTCACAATAGTAAACCATACAGCCTCTGTCAGACTGCCTTTGTTCTTTTAATCTGGAAGTCTGAAATACAGTATTTTAGCTTCTGCCTGGCTGCTCATGAATACAAGAATACAATGACTTCTGAACAGATTGCAGTGCTCATGCATACATTAAGCGCCTCAGCAGATGAGAAGAAAAATCCTACTTGTTCTTTGTCTTTTCCATCTTGGTTCACCTGCACGAACTTTAATGCATGTCAAGCAGCTTCCTCATCAACCATCTGCTGCTTCATCCAGAAAGTCCTCTGATCCCTGGCCTTCTGCTCCGTCTGCTACAACCAGTGAGCTGTCTGCCTGCTCTGCAGGGCTTCAGGCAATGACCTTTCCTCTCCGCGCTTACCAAGACATGCTCGGGCTTTTTAGGGATAGTTTAGTCTCTCTGATCAAAACCTCAGCAGCTCTGCAGAGAAGACCAGAGTTCAAACAACAGAAAACAAAGAAAAATAGGAGTGTAAACATGTTTCATTTTTGTCAAATTTGATTTTGTTTATGTCAGCCATGGCTTTTAGCTTTAATTCTCTATTAATTACGTTCAACTTGTTTAAGTTGAAATGGTTAATCAAACTATATTGAAATACATGACCTGCAGACAGTGGGCAGGATTTTTTGTGTTCTGTTTTTCTGTTCTGTAGCAATTCTTTTTTTGCTATAACGACAAGCAAATGTACCAACAAATGTATTGTAATTCCATTTTAGTTAAATCGCCATTTAATCACATTTTGCCCTAAAATTTGAGAATATTTTGTTTATTAATTGGGTTTTTTTTTAGGCGAAATGTATATAAACATGCCTTTTCAAAACTAGTCACTGGTTATTGTCATTGTTTATTGACTTACTAATCTGTCCACCCATTTAAGTTTTACATGCAGATATAGGTCCATTAGTGCAAAACTCTTACTATGACATTATCAAATCTAATGAGTTGTAAGCAATGCCATCCTCCTACAGTGCGTCGGAATAGAAAAATTTGCTCCCTCAGACCATAATCAATGTTTGAACCAGACTGTAAATATGTTTATTTTTGCTGTAAAGATGAGTTTTCTGAATGGGTGTGTATCTGGCCGCCAGGGCTTTGGCAGCTAGTCTCAAGTGGGCACTTAAAGATTTGTAGTTTTCACACTTCTATTCTGGCTTCACATCTCAAGACTGGAGGTTGCCACTTGAAAATCACATACAAATACTGCAGTACAAGTACCATCAACCCCCCAGCAGACGGTGAAATTTTCACTCTGCATGGCTGTTAGTGCTGGTGTTTGGAATCAGATGGCCTTTTGCAATGAGGCTCACTTAATTGGTAGGGGTCTAGCTAATTTTGTCCCAAGTAAATGCTTCATGGCTCATTTAGATATCTGCAAACAGCCCCAGCTAACAGACTTTAGATGGTCTTTTATCTGATTTGCACAGGTTTAGCATGTGCATCACAGCTGAATCCTTTTCTGAATCAGATCTTAAGTTTTCAGGTATGACAGTGGACTTCAAGGCACAGGGATATATTTCTAACAAACTGTTTTTTTTTCCCCATCATGCCAATCATTTTAAATTGAAAGATTTCTATGCGCCCCTTAAGCAACCAGTGAAGTGCCCTGTGGAGTCCTGACCCTGTGAATCACAACATTAATAAATATGGTGAGGTCAGGGCGTTGGACTCATCTCTCTGTCCATGAATCAGTTGTGTTCTGTCTTGAGCTTCAGCCTCTATTTTCCTCCCCTGACGACAGAGTTATGACCTTCCCCAGCGGAACAACTTTCACTCCAGTGAACAGCTGCTGTTCACCCCTCCTAATCACAGGCAGCTGAACATCCGTCAGACCACTAATGAATAAAATTGCATCATATGGAGCCCTCTCTCTCCTTCTGTCACTTTATGATGCTCATGCTCTCTCACATACTCTCACTGTTGCTCTTTTAATTGGGCCCACCCACTGTCCTTACAGGCGTTTACAAGGACTGAAGCACCCGCGTGTTTGTGGCCAAGCGTCTAGTAGACTTGTCTCTCACAAGCGAGCCGAGCTGTAAAACTACCACTGAGAGCTGTTAAACGCACAGTTTTACACACTCCTTTCTTCTTATGTGTATTTAAGACCTCCAGACGGGCTTTTCCTACACTTAACTAATTTGCTGCAGTAAACTTTGACATTGTTATGGCGTCTGCTGTCTTTTTTTTTATCTCAGTTGTTTGGTTAAAAAAGTCTGAGTGTGTTGATTTGTCCATTTGAGGACAAATGTGAAGCCGGACTCATTACAGCTTTAGTCATCAGTGATAGAGAGAAAAAAGCTTGGTCTTTTACGGTGCTGTAAACACAGTGTGAAGTCGCATGCTTATTTGTTTCTCTCTAATTAAACTGGAATACTGAGGACTTGTTAAAAACAGCCCTCATATGTGTTCCCTCTGGCTCCACAACAGACATGCCACCATTTTTCAGTGCCCCCTGATGTCACAAAATGTTGTTTTTGTGATTTATATTTGGAATGGAATATGAGGGCTGTGCTTAGTGGAAGCTCTCGCATTATTGTGAAAAGTGAGATAAATAATGTGATTGCGATCGTACATCTCCTGTGAGGAGGTTTTTTTTTTCCTGCATATGAAACAGACCAACTAATGCTGATGCTCAGAAGCCGAAATTTCAACAGCTGTTACATCTGCAAAAAGGGTTGACATTAGACAAGGCGATTAACAGCATTCTGCTCAAACAGCTTAATTTCACATTCAAAATGTGACGAGTTCAACATTTCAAACAACAATTCACATTTTATTTGTGAACAGGATAAGATCGGTAGAGAAAAGTGCTGCTTGGCTGACAGGGATTGAGAGCACTATATAAGCCTGTGGCTCCTCTTCCCCAAACCATGCCAACCCTAAAAATGTGACTCTGTTCAGAGTCACATTTTTAGGGTTCTCTCTGTTCTGCAATATTCTGCATTTAAGGAGATTCTTTCTTTGATGCAACACTGATAAAAATATGTTTGGGGGCCATCTTTCCAGTTCAGATCTTTTTTTTTTTTTTTTAACATTTTCATCTATTAAAATATATTAAAGGTGCAGTGTGCTGTATTTATCAAGTAATGTTTATCAGAATAGACTTAGCAGACGTGGTTATATGAAATCCTTAAGTATGTTGAAGTTAGTGTGTAATCATCCAAATATGAAAATCTTTTTGTTTTTGACTTAAAATAAACCTTATATATCTATGGGAGCAGGTCCACTTTGTCTTGCACCACTGTGTTTCTACAGCAGCACAGAATGAAAAAACTTTGTGTTTTTTTTTTTGTGGATAAAAAGTGGTCATTACAAACAAAATACATTACCCTCAAAAAAAAAGTAGGATTGTATTTCTTACTCATCACAGGAGCTTCTTGTCCTTTAAGACCCCACTCGCTGCATTAACAGGAAAAGTGAGCAAGGAAGTGGTTCAGTATAGAATTTGACCACTAGACATTTTTAATTTCCCATTTATACACTCTGGACATCTGAGATTAATTATAACTTTATATAACTCAAATATGTAAGTAAGTTTAGAACGATTTTACAATAACAACAAATATTCAGTGAATATGACAACAAACTAACAGAGGGATTAAGTTGACATGTAGAACACAAAGTACCCACACATACAACAAGTAAATATGAGAAAGAAAGTTAATTTAAGGAAAGTTAAAAAAAAAAGAAAAGAAAAAAAAAGAGCCGACTCAGTTACACCCTCATAAGGTAATAAACATTCCTCAAACCTATCCTCAAAGTCACGATACTTTAACCACTTCTTGAGATAATGTTCCATCTTGTTAAGTCACCCGAGTCAACGATCCTCCAGTGTAAAAAATTTCCCAAACTGTATGAATCACCATGAATCTGTGGCTGCACAGACGGCTTTCTAATTCATTGAGTTCTTATCTGAGCATGGGGTCAGTGTTGAATCAGAGGATGTCAGACAGTCTGTGTTAACCGTCAAAGAAAATAGTGCGTCATACACGTGCACTTTTAAAAAATCTTTTATTTTGCCATTTGAAGCAGTCTTTGCTTTGCCTGGAGTTGCTCTATGCCCTATTTTTGATTAAATGTGCTTTTATTGTGAAAGGTCATAAACTTATGCTCAGATACTTCACTGAGTTTAATGTAGCAAGTCATGAGCTGCTGCAGAGAGAGCGATTTTGGAGTGAAAATGTTCAAAGAGGTGAAAGCTCTTAAATTGTTTTTGGATGTGAAGTAAATCAAGAACATAGATCATCGGCACATAATGTAATAACTCAAGGTCTCTGACATTAGCTTATGTATTTATTCCTGGTTTTATTTTGCTGATTTTTGTGAGATATAAATGTAATGGCATTTTGGTTGGAGTCTGGCTGAATAAAAAAAGAGAACTGGAGCAGCGCTGAGGGGAGTTGTGGGAGTTTAGAGTGCTGGGAGCAGAAGTTTTACCTCACCCACCTGCAGTGTGAGCCTCTCTCTCTCTCTTTCCCTCTCTCTCAGTGCTCAGTACATCCAGAGGCTCAGCTGGGCTGGCTCACATCTGCTCCACATGATCATTATGTAGGCACAAGTTGAATCATAGAGGGCGGCAGCAGCTCCACTGCCACTTATGCCTTGAGACACTCAGCAGCAAACTCATTTTATTCTCTCTGCAGGGTCCATGTTGTTATGAAGGACACAGACTTTTTCTTTTGGTTTGCGCTGGGTTAATTACCATGAATTTAAAAAGGGGTTTCAGTCAAATAATGCCCTCTGCAGGGTTCCTATAACTTCCTTATCAGCCTACACAAACCATACATTGTGCTAATGAGATGCTAATTTATCACAAATTCCCAATAGCGCCTTTTGTCTGGTAACAATAGCTGCTTATGGGTCATGCCAGGGTAGGGCTGGGCAATAAACTGAAAATTTACCGACACCAAAATTTACGAAGATAACCTACATCATTTTGCCCATGTCCATATATTTGGTGTCAAAATAAATAAATCAGTAAATAAATAAAAGTTGGTTTTGGATGTGTGTAGGTAGGCTATTGTCTCATGTCCCTTTCAGACACTGTCCTACGTCAGAGACGTGACTCCACCTCATCCAGTCCGTGACAAAGAGGGAAAGACAGGTGAGGAGATAGAGGACGATTCAAAAGTTGTAGCAGCGGCTGAAGTAAACAAAGTTAATGTGTGAGGGGGTGAGCAGCTTGTGGAGTAGTTATCGTTCATTTATCATTGTCTAGGTGAACTGCTCAATATATCATGGTATTGATTTGAGGCCATATCGTCCAGCCCTGTGCTGTGGTGGTGGCTCCTGTCACTTTGGAACACCCCCAGTTTCAATATGGATCACCATTTAACTGTCTTTAACAAAACACCTGAATAAGATTAAGTATGTGAATAAGCTTTGGCGAAAGCAGCTGTCTCCAGCTTTTCACCAGAAACTTTGAAGAAACTTTGGAAGCTCAAACTGAATGCGGGAACATTCTTCAAAATCAATCCACTGAATGCTGCCACAGCTACAGACTGAGCTATAACATGTAACTTTATGTACTAAAACTTGTATTTCTTGCCAAGTTGTCTGTTAGTTTGTCCTAGCAAATACAAAAGTGAAGAAAATGCTGAAAAGATGGCTTGTTGGATAGATTACATGATAAAATGAACCCCATCCCCAGTTGTTGTCAGCCTAGCTTCTGTGCCAGTTCTTGAAGACCCACTCTGATGAAAACAATGTTTTTCTTGTTGTCTACATGTTTATGTAGCATTTTTCTGAAGCTAGAGGACATATCATGAGAAAACTAACTGCACAGTTGCATTTCTGAGTATTTTTGCATTAAAGTCACTCTGAACTTCTCACATACCTAAGTGGCAGGAACAGGCACAGTGGGATTTTCTATGTCACAAACCTATGCTCCGCCTTTGGCGCCCCACTCTGCAGGCAAGACTCTGAGAAGTAGAGAGGATGATCAGAGTGGGACTTCGAACTGGTTTCTCAACAAAGAGTCTGAACTGACCAGCATTTTCTTTTCTATTGACTTCATACAACTGATTTTCAAAATAACAAGCTATTCCTTATTCTTTTTGGTGCATACTGATTCAAGCTGAATCATGGATTGGAGAATTTTTGCCCTGATTTCAACTTTTGAGGAAGATCTCTCTCTCTGCCTGCATATCTTTAAGGACTAGAGGATGTATAGTTAGATTACACCTGGATGTGCCGCAGTGATAACATAGCAAAACTTGTGACAAAGGGAAATCTTGCAAGATTTATTTTTCCATAATAAGATTATGAGACTGTCAAACACCATATCACAAGTTGCACCTCTTCACCAAGGTAAAGAGCAAACTTACTGCTAACTGCTACCTGTCTGTAGACATCATGCTGCTTCTGCCAGGCTCATCCAGGTGCTTGGGACACGCATTTACCAACTTTTCAAGTGTCCTTTCAGCACCCTGTTCTGCCTTTGCGTCACGTGCAGCTGGATTTATAGACCGTCATTGTGTCAGCAACTAGAGTGACTCAACCACTGGGTCCAAGATGTTTGGTCAGTTTACTTCTGATTAATAGCAGGTGGGCTGCAAGTATTTTTGTGTGAGTATTGGACACCTGCAGCTATTCCACTGCAGCAGAATTGATGAGTGTGTCTCCCAAATGAGAGAAACATCATGCTTATTTACACATGATGCTCAGTGCTTTCACTTCATGAATAATTTCAGTCTGCAGACACACTGATTGGACCTGACAGTCAGAATCCATTGTTAATAAATCTCCTTGAGGTGATACACCTAACAGTGTTCCTCACATATAAATGATACTCAGGTTGACCCCCAAAGTAGTATATTGAAAGTCACTGAGTATAATTGCCAACCATTTAAATAATTTTCTTTATTTTCTTTTTACCCATTTATGATTGCCATTTATAATCAATAAACTAGTCTGCACACCCCTTGTATGCATTCATAAGTGGCTTCTATATTTTACATTGTTATAGTCTCATTGAGCGAATTGATTGCAGAGCAGTATCTCTCATTTAATTCAAACCTGTGCTTGTTGTTGTCTGGGTTATTTTCATATATATCACTAACAACTTAATAAAACATAATGCAGAAGTGATGATCATACACGCAGAGCATGACGACAGTGATGATGGAATTCAGCGGGGTGCAAACCTCTTCTGATATTTAAAACTCAACATTATTTAAGAGTACAATCAGGTCTGTGCGTGGTACTCAAAGTGATTTCAGTCAGCTCTCTCTCTCTCTCTCTCTCTCTCTCTCTCTCTCTCTCTTCTCTCTCTCATCAGTGCAGGGCAGGTAAGGTGCGTTACCATGGTAACACTACCACTGTCAGTAAACTGTATCTAGACTCCTCCCTTTACAAAAATCTAGAGCCCAGTGGATCCAAAAATAAAAGTCACTCCTTTACCACATCACCATGTGTCAACACAATGATCACACTGTGGGTGGATTGTTAATTTTGTTTTCAGTTCTAATAACAAAACTAACCCTCATCCAATAATATCATTCAAAGCATATAAACCAAACATATGGTACTTGTACACAGCTAGCTTTTCAAATTCCACAGGGCTACTGTAGTACAGAAAGACAAGAAAGAATTTTCACAGATCTGTAAATGTTTCCAAGTGAATGTATTTGACACTGAGTTACAAGTGAACACAAAGAGATTTTGAAAAATGACAAAAAAGGGACACAAGACTAGATTTTTTTTATAATATGATGCAGAAGGGCATAAAGTGCACACAAAACTTGTCATATCCAGATATTTCTGAACATTTTTGCAGTGGTGGCAGGTAAATCTTCAGCTTGCTGTGTACAAGCTGAAGTAACAAGAATATTCAGATGTCAGACAAAGCTCCATCATACCAGTCCCACTGTCTTTGGTCGTAGTTTAAGATATTTTTCGTTTACATAAAAAATAACTTTTATCTTTACCTACAGTTGCCATAAAACTGTAATTACTGTTCTTTCGCTGTCATGTAGTGCCTAAGAGCAAAGTGTTACCTGACAGTCTCAACTCAGGGCTTACAGACTTAAAAAATCCCATTTCTCCTTATGAGCAGAGTGGGACTTAAATGTTTTGGTTTTTGTGCTGTTGCTCATAAAAATGACAAAGGTTTGATGTAGAAAAAACAATAGGATATAAGGATACATAAAAAACGCACATTTTAGTCTCAGTATAGGATGAAGGAGTGGATCATGTAAAGAGAGAGTGATTAATGTGATTTGAATGTGAAAGGCAGCTGCCTGTGTTGGCAGGCCACTCAGCCTTCATTGCTTCGCCCACACACTCACTGTCACGCTTTAAATATGAACCCATCAGCTGTTTTCCTCCCTGTGTGTTCTGCATTAATACGCACGCACACACGCACACACGCACACACACACACACACACACACACACACACACACACACACACACACACACACACACACACACACACACACACACACACACACTCGCAGCATTAGATTACCTCGATGCACGGACACATAAACAAATACTTAACCAATGACCACTCATGCCAACACCCACTAGGCACAACAACTCTGTCACACACTTGAGGCCCACGGATCATTCAGTCCATATGCACATCCATGATCCATTGATCTGTTAACACCCACACGCATGCATCTGCTCTGCATGGGCCATCGCTGGTCACTCTCTGACTCTACATGACTGACAGGCGCTCTGTGAACACAGGGCCTTCAGACTAATTAAACAAGTGGGTGGGGGGCACGGGTGGAACAGAAGTATAAATATCCATAAGATGGACAGACGGCCTCCACCTGCGGGTCTACATACCAATCATTCCCCGCCACCGCCTGATTGGCCTCTAGTCCTGAGAGGCAGAAATCAAGCAACTGTAACGGTGGTCAATGTTTGCAAATCCATATTTACAGAAGCTTGTTATAAGAGCTATTCACAGCCTGAGTCTGAAGAGTGGAAGTGGAATAGAAAAACAAACTGCTGTTTCTTCACCTTCATTACACTGATTAGACAGAAATATTTTGTAAACAAATAATTAGGAACATATAATTTTGAGCAGTTTATAACCACTTAGCACCTAACTCACACGTACATGGACCACTAAGAACTGAAATAACCTCCTGATCAGAAGGAAAATGTAAATACCTCAGTTAAAGGAGACAAGTCCAACCCAGCCAATTCAGAAAGGCTGAAAGTGCTGGTGTAATGTCATATATAATATCCCTATAAAAACCAAAAGCATTCATTTCTCCATATTTGGGTTGAAATAATTCGTACTGAACTGTCACTTTTGTGTTTGGCCACATTCAGCAGAACAGACTTGAATGTTCATAAATGTGTAAATTATTGTTGAATGACTTAAAAATACAATTTGTTACAATTTGGGACATTCACTGTGATGATGCTCTGCTCAAACAGCATATCCCCTGGATGATCTATGCCCAGGGTCCGCAACAGGCGGACCGAGGCCCAGATGTGGGCCGCGGTCCGCCTCTTTTTGAACCCAGAGCAAAAAAGAAAAAATCATCAACACGGCACGGCACTCTCTCTGACTGACTGACGCGAGGTTAGACTGGCCGAGAGAGAGAGAGAGCGTGTGTGTCTGTGTGACTGTGCTTGCATTATGGGCTGCCATTCCCATGACAACGATGTGCTGATTGGCTGATACCTATGGAAACCGGCAGTCACACATCTTCCTCCTTTAGTCTGTCTTCTTTGCACGGTGCAGGCAGCGGTAATGTCTTTGCAGCAGGAGCGTTGCTCACACCCAGCACCCGACATCAAAATGGCAAATCAGAGAAAGGTGGACATAGGCTGTATCAAGTGTCAATCATAGAAAATATGAACCCTTGATAACTTTTAAAAATGGAGCTGCACAAAAAAAGAGGACTTGAGAACAAATCAGGATTACAGTAACTACATGTCAACATCACAAACAGGGGGGAGAAAAATTTATATTCTGTGTAATAAATATCTATAATGTATCCACAGCTTCATTAAGTAGGCTGTAGGAGGCTGGATTTATGACCTATACTGCAGCCTGTCACCAGAGGGTACTGTTCTAGCAGAGGCTTCACCCAGCAGATGGCACATGACGTCCATTTTTTATACAGTCTATGGTAACACCTAGATAAATGAAAAAACTAACTACCATCATATTCAGTTTATAAGGTGTAATTTAAATAAATTTCTTGTCGTTTGAAATATAAGCAGCATCCTTTACATCGAGTATTTTACCGAGAAGATAAGGCTTCAATGTGCGATGTGCAAAGCATGCTGGATACATGCTAAGGTGGACCTTTCTAGTAGTGCCCCTTATCTCTGTCATTAACGTAAAGAAGACTGTTGTCTATGTTCATGTAAATAAACCTTTCAGATTGAAAAGAGCTTTCAGACAAATGACCAGTGGATTGGGATAGTGCTGTATATCTGTGTAGAGACCGCATACTGCTAATTGCAATAAAAGGAAAATAGTTTGAATCTTTTCCCCTCAAAAAAAGAATGTGTTTTATACACTGGTGTGTTTTCAATTTCTGATTTTGTTGTCATGAAAGTTGCTGTGAGAAATATATGTATTGTGTCGCTCCTGTTGGAGGTAGCCTAAGAAATCAGACACAAAACAAACAAACAAAACCAAAAATAATGCCAACTAATTTGGCTCATCTTGTAGGGGTAAATTTCAATGTGAATTTGCTTTCCGTGAGCAGTCACCAATCTCCCATTTATCGAATGCAGTGGAATGTGCTGCTGAGGTTGCAGCTTGATTTGGAGATAAGTAGTATTGTTTGGAGAACACAATGATGACTCATTTTTAGTGAATGAATGAAATGATGAATATGTATTTGAAATACAGACTTCCAAGGCCACAAATAGTGGGATAATGAAATCTCTGGTGCATGGTAAGGGGGCGAGCAGAGGTGTATTATCTGACAGTGTGTTTGTTTACAACACATTGCTCTACCATTTCCAGCAGATTAGACCGGTGGGAAAACTTTGTGTAGTTGAAAATGTTATAAACTGATGTCCTATGTCGTCACTTTTTTAGTATTCTGAAAAACGTGGAGTTGGACGCACTAATTAACATGGTTTTAACCTGGTTAACCTGTTTGTAAACACCAATAACAGCTGTGTTTGACAGAGATTGAAAAGTTCTGGCTTTGGTGTCCTGAGGTCAGAGTGCAGGGTCAGATACCGAACACTGCTGCTGGAGCTGGCAGACACAGCTCAGCTCAAGGACATGTCAGCATGGGCCAACACAGGATTTGGAGCCTGCTTGGTTGTCATGGCTACATCTGAAAATGCAGCCACAACAACACCACTCAATTTTTTTTACTGCTGCTGGGGGAAAGATCTCTTCTGTCTGCTTACTGAGAAATATTGTCCTTTTTCTCCACTTCTTTTATCGTCAGGTCAAAAACACTATGCACCGCGACTGACTAATGAAATGAAATGTAGTTCATGATGCTGACATTATTTATGTCAGAAATGAACATTTGCCTTATGATACTTTTCATATATTTCCAACATCTACTCACAAAACGTACCCAGAAATGTATTTGATCTTCTGCCTTACTGCAGTTAGAGGCGCTGGTAATGTAATCCTAATTTCCCATGACCTATTTCAGAGCTTTGGAAGCAAATCTTAAAAGACGTGCTTTGTTGTGGTTGCATTTGTTAGATATTTTTTGGACATTTGTAAGATATCAAATCAATAAAATTAGTGGTTAAAGGCTAGAATATTTAATGCTCTATGTTTATAAATTCCTTCAAACAATTAGAAAAGTTTTTCTGGGACATGTACCAGACAGCTGATCATCCTGTTCAAACACAGAGTAAAGCACATAGGGGCTGTATGCCTTCATAGAAACTTGCAATAAATCAAAATAATACAAGATGATTAAAAAAATTGCTAAAAAGACCGCAAAAACTAAAACTTTCCAGCACTTTGTTTAGACAGACAGTGCTCTTATTTTTCAAGTGGGTCCAGTCTGTAGATGCATTGAGGAGCTGATGAACTTACATGCGCCTTTAGCTGACTTGGCAATTACTTGTTGTAATCCTTGCTAGTTAGCACCAGAATTACTAGTCTATTAAATGACCTATTAATATTTGTATCGTGGTTGGTCTGAAGTGCTGGTCATGTGTGTCGTGTAGTGCACCCACTGACGCTGACTGGGCTGTTCATCTACCCAGTGGCTGCTATTGGAATGCAGTAAAGCTCCACTAACTAAATGTAAATGAACACTGTTTAAGATGGCAGGGGTGTGGTTTGTCAGCCCACAGTGCCTAACCAGCACAGACATGGGGATGTTAACCTACAGGGGGGTGCTAGCTCTGCTTTTGTTAGCCACACTCTGCAACTATTTTCACATAGTTTACCCACAGATTCTGTGACCCTTTGATTGGCCATGTTGAATAAGTTAGGCACAAGTTGTCTTACCTTTGAACACATCAGGTAGACAGACTTTCAATAGTTTTAAATAAGCCGACTTGAACATCCCACTGACAACTGGCAAAGTGTTGTACTGGTCAGTCATGTACAGTAGGTAAAAGCTCTATTTCCTGGTACATTATTCTATCATGACAATGCTGTTTTTGTACTGGATTTTAAACTTACATTCTGGAAAAATGCAGCTTTGAGCACTTTACAGGTTTGCAAAATATCTGCTCTGCAACAATTTGGTAAAAAAAAAACGAAAAAAAAACAACATTTGGCCACTTTGAAAACTTGTATTGAATTCAGAAAAAGACAGGCCATATTTGCAAAGATGTAAAAATGAATGTACTTAACTAAGGCTGAAGCAATATAGTATAGTTACAGGTCGATGGAGCGGTTCAGTTTAATTTCATCATGATCTAACATTATTTTCTCCTCAAATGCTTCACTTTAAATAGCTTCTTTAAATAATTTGAGCTGGAGGCAGCTGCACTGAAATTCAAAGCACTCATCACTACCGTACAGTGCTCATTGTGCTCTTTTCATACCACTGCTGCCTGTCTCCAATTGTGCTCCCTCCATGTAATCCTGTAGTGGTGGGAAATATTCTGAATTTCTCTCATTTTTAAAGCCAGAGCATGTATTTGCATTTTGTGACATTATGCTAATTTCATGAGCAGGCTGAAAATTTCAATCCACAGCACAATATTGAAAATACAGAAACAGAATTTGTCAGGGAAGCCTGCTGTGGCTCTTTGTGTTGTAGACTTACAGTGCAGCTCTGAAGCTCCACACAGAAGAGAGAGATAGAATTCGGATCGACAGTGGGCATCCATCCTCTCAACATCCACAGCCTTAATTAGAAGCAAATTACACAGGGAAATGGGATGCCAGGGGAGAGAGAGGGAGGAATAAAGGAGGCAAAGAGCAGAGATATGGAGAGGAGGTGGGGGGGGTTTCAGGCTTTAGAATGGCAGTGCTCAAAAATAGACCCCCACCCTCTAACCCCTCCACACCACTGCAACCGGTACCATACAGCTCGTCATCTGCACCATGTGACCTGCCAGGGGACTAAAACACAGCCGCTACATCAGAGAGTTAGTGCAACACTGGCAAAGATGGAGACAGAAGGACACAACAAGAGAAAGAGCTGTTTCAAGTCCAGTCATACACAGGTAGTGCCATGCAGTGCCAGAAATAACACACCGAGTGTAAACGACAAATGATTACTTGACACCTTAATATCATTATTATTCAATCATTTTCCTTTCAGAGCTCCTTGACTTTAGAGTCAGTTTCATCTTTAATATAATTTTCTACAACCTACTTTATCGACTTTCTTTTTGTGATTTCATCTTCTCACTGACTTTTATCCTCATACTTGGTTCTCTCTCTGACCAGATTTGTCTGGTTGCTTTTCCCATCATCCTCAACTTTTTATTGTTGTCAATTCTTTTCCTGTATTAGTCTTGTGGTTCATTGCTTTGTCTTCTTTTATTGTCTTTACTCATTGGTTCTTAGTGAATATATCTATAAAACCCATTTTTATGGTCTTGATGTTGAGTTCAAGTACTGCTTGGGTTCTGATGTCCGGTTTTGATGCTTTCTGGGTCAGTCACAAAGATGGCAAAACGTCCTCAATAGCATCAGTCCATGAAATGAAGGACATGTTTAACATTACTTTCAATGTATTTTGTGAGCAAAGTTTAGCTCTAAGGGGCACATGATGCACAAATTTGAAACACCATTTGTATCCAGCTGGCGAGTCATCCACTGCCTTTTACAGCATCACACAGCTCCTTTTAATAATAATAATAAAAAAATATATTAATAATAATAAAGTTTATTTATCACCTTAGCACCTTACAACGTCTGCAGAGATGAACAAAGTGCTTCACATAACAAATACAAGGTCAAATACACAAATACAGGAAAAAGAAAATACATGAGAAGTGACAAATGACACAGGATATCAAAACAAATACAAAGGAAAGAGAACTCATAAATGATGAAATACATAGTAAATGGCGAATGTCACTGAATATTAAAAGCTTGTCTAAATAGGTGGGTTTTAAGATGGGTTTTAAAGAGTGCCAGCTCATTGATAAAATGTAATTTGCGGGGTAAGGAGTTCCACAATTTCGGGGCCACAATTGAAAAGGCACGATCCCCTCACTGTTTGAAATTTTGTTTTCGTTTTTGTTTCAACCGCCACTTCTTACAAGACATATCTGCAGAATGAAATATGATTTATGAACTACAATCTGGCACACACACACACAATTACATTTTACACCTTTTCGTGACATACTGTATAGCCACAAATTTGCTTCATGGTGCTGATTCATAATCTGGCCTTTTTATTCATAGTGCTAATAATAAAGTAAAATATAACTGAATTCTATATAAATCATGTATTTAAATGTATTTGTTCTTTTATGCAGGTTCACTATCCACTTTATGCAAGACCCCAAGTCATAAAAGTTATGTATTTCATAATCAGGCATATAACATTTATATTTGTGTGTAAATATATACAAATGTTATTCTTATGTTTGAATGAGAGGTTGAGAAAATAAAAATTCTAATTATTCTAATTATTATTGTTGTTTTTATACTGTAACAGTCTTGAATGATGTGAATAAGCATGCACATTGCTTAGATTTTGTAAAATAATATTGTCTATACCGTATTGCCTCTAGAAACATAGAAAAAGCTGCAACTCACTTAATATTAAAATGATACATGTCTCTAATGCACTTTGCCCATGACTAAAGACACATATAGAAACAAAAAGAAGCCTTACATATTGTTTCCCCTCAGCACGTTGTGTGTGGTTAACTAGTGGCTATAACTTATGAGTGGTGTGTGCAGAGTCAGACGCACACACACAGGATGCTTATTTCACTTCGTCAGTCACCTTGCAAGAATACACTGTGAAATGAATACCCCTGCAAAACCTCCTCACCGGACCATCAGTTGTTTGACTTTGATATATATGGTTTGACTACTCCCTCTGGTCTTCAGTTTCTAGCAGTGACTGTCTTTAGCAGCTTTGCAGTGCTTAGCTATAAGGCAGATCTGAGCATGTTTGGGCAGTGAGGGCACGTCTATGTGGATCACATGATCAACCAAGGGTAGATCTGAATTATTTAATTTAGTTTTATTTATGATTTTTGGGTCACATGGTCAAAGAAAGGGTAAAAAAAAAACAGGGAAAAAAATTAACAAAAAACACTTTGACAAAAGGGCACTTTCGTTGGAAGAAAATCCCGACAGGATAAGACACTCACAGGAAGCTTCCACTATTGTTTTGTTTAGTGTTACATTAATCTTATGTGTGCAATTTTTTACATGTTAGATTGTGGGCACTATTTAAAGAAAAATATTCTGAAAAAAGTGTATTTTCTTCTTACGCATCTTATAAGTAAAAGTAGAGTTTTAAGCCCTGAGTAGTCTACAGAGAATCACCTTCTGCTGAGAAGACTTCCAACTTCACCCAACCAGACAGGGCAGCCTGTAGTCTGTATTTCGTCTAAGAGGTAGAAAGGCAGATAAAATAAGAGTAGCTGCTTCTGTTACTTCTTACACTTTTTAATTTGAAAACAATGAAGCTGACACAATGAAAATGCAGAGTTTTTCCCCTCATCTCTAGTTTATTTTATCCTTTAAGTATCTAGCAAACACATGCTTTGTTTCTTATGTTGACCTTCTACTTTTGGCAGCATAGCCATCAGCTGGTCCACTTTAACTCTGATCTTTTCACACAGTATTTTTCCTCTCTCTGGGGCCCCCTCTGGCCTTCTCACCCTTCCTTAAACTTGTCACTGCTGCAGGTTTTTAATTTCTCTCAGTTCGTCTTCATACGCTATACATTCCCTCTCACTTTACAATCTGTTGCAAGCTAAGCTATTTTCCAAGGGCTGTTATCTCTTAATTATTAACATGGATGTTAATGGCAGCCTCGGGATTTTAGCCTCTAAAGCCTGTCATATCACTGCCGTTAGCACATGTGGCTCATCATGTGTGTCCTTCTTAGGGCTTTATCTGCAGATTCAGCTGATGCTCCTAACATGTTGTAGGTCTCTCTGCGAGCTACATCACTCTTTTAGCTGCTGAGAACATGCTGATCTGTCTGCTGATGAAACATGAATGAGGATGCTACAGTACCGAGCAGATAAAACCAATCTACACCTTCTTCTTACTGATTGCATCATATTATAGAGCTGAGAAGTGAGATAGGCTATTAGGACTGTCAGTATTAGAACTCTGGGGAACATATTCGCCCCAGAATTACCTCATTTTAAGTAATGTCTACATGGGCAACAAGCAGTCTGATTTCATGTGAGTTGTGATCAAGTCGACTGTGTTATAAAAGTTTCCGCTGACCACTTGGCCCTTGTCTTCACTTAACTAATATGAAGGACAGTAGCCGAACTCACATATAAGAAATGGACATAACCTCTCGGTGTCAAGGCAGATGTTTTTAAATGTGCATTCCTTCCAGTGTCCAGCAGGAGGTGACTTTATTGGTTGCAAAAAGGGGTCCAATTCTTTGAAATGTGATAGGAAGTAATCCTCCTCCTTCAGAAGGTTTACTCTCTGTAGTTTCCAAGTGTTTTTTCTCTACACAGCCTAGTCATTTTGCAAATTATGATCCTGTTTAGAGTGAAATAGATGCTGCAGCAGGGCGTGCGTTTTGTTTTGGGTGACTATGATTGACTGGCAACAACTAAAACAAGAACGTACAAGTTCTTGCAGGCGGCTTTGTAAACTACTTATGGTCTACAATCTATTTCACATTGTGAGTTTGCAACAGCAGCACAAAGCTCTGCCTTCATACATTTACATTGCATCCTCTGGGGCTGATTTTGTCATCTCAGCATGTGATTTGTACATGTTTTAAACAGTGTTGCAGAAGCAAAACTGGCACAACGGTTGTGTCTCACCCCTTATGCCTTTGTTACTCTCTCTGATGTCCCCATGACTCAGACTTCCAGGAAACCTCTGTGACATTTATGTTGAAGGCAAAATGTTACATGCAGAAACTCCTGCCTGAACTGGCAGTGTTAGGGAGGCTTGTGACTCTGGCAAGTAAGCCTTCCCTCCTTCTTTTCCACCATCCAGAGCCAATTTGGAGCCAGTGCCTAACCGAGAACCAGCACTTTATGTTGAACCCCCATAGAGCCAGCTCTCAATAATGTGGGATCAAATCGTAAAGGGACAATCATATTATACAGTTATAAATCATATCATTATGTATTATGTCATCATGTATCCTATTGTATCGTATTGTGGTGTGTCATATCGCATTGTATTAACATGAATTGTATCGTGGTGTCTAGGGGTGGGAGAAAAAATCAATACAGTGTAGTATTGCAATATTTTGTCTGGTGATATACACTCACCGGCCACTTTATTAGAGAGCTTGGTCCATATTGACATGATGGCATCACACAGTTGCCGCAGATTTGTCGGCTGCACATCCATGATGCGAATCTCCCGTTCCACCACATCCCAAAGATGCTCTATTGGATTGAGATCTGATGACTGTGGAGGCCATTTGAGTACAGTGAACTCATTGTCATGTTCAAGAAACCAGTCTGAGATGATTCCAGCTTTATGACATGGCGCATTATCCTGCTGAAAGTAGCCATCAGAAGTTGGGTACATTGTGGTCATAAAGGGATGGACATGGTCAGCAACAATACTCAGGTAGGCTGTGGCGTTGCAACGATGCTCAATTGGTACCAAGGGGCCCAAAGAGTGCCAAGAAAATATTCCCCACACCATGACACCACCACCACCAGCCTGAACCGTTGATACAAGGCAGGATGGATCCATGCTTTCATGTTGTTGACGCCAAATTCTGACCCTACCATCCGAATGTCGCAGCAGAAATCGAGACTCATCAGACCAGGCAACGTTTTTCCAATCTTCTATTGTCCAATTTCGATGAGCTTGTGCAAATTGTAGCCTCAGTTTCCTGTTCTTAGCTGAAAGGAGTGGCACCCGGCGTGGTGTTCTGCTGCTGTAGCCCATCTGCCTCAAAGTTCGACGCACTGTGCGTTCAGAGATGCTCTTCTGCCTACCTTGGTTGTAACGGGTGGTTATTTGAGTCACTGTTGCCTTTCTATCAGCTCGAACCAGTCTGGCCATTCTCCTCTGACCTCTGGCATCAACAAGGCATTTCCGCCCACAGAACTGCCGCTCACTGGATATATTTTCTTTTTCGGACCATTCTCTGTAAACCCTAGAGATGGTTGTGCGTGAAAATCCCAGTAGATCAGCAGTTTCTGAAATACTCAGACCAGCCCTTCTGGCACCAACAACCATGCCACGTTCAAAGTCACTCAAATCACCTTTCTTCCCCATACTGATGCTCGGTTTGAACTGCAGGAGATTGTCTTGACCAGGGGTCCGTTTCACGTAGCAGGTTTAGTGGAAACTCCGAGTTTGTTAACCCTGAAATCAGGGAAACTCTGAGTTTTCCGTTTCACAAAGGAGGGTTAGTTAAACCAGGGAGAGAGGGGTAACTCTAACCTGTTTCACAAAGAGAGGTAACTCAACCTCGCGGTCAGTTACCACAGTAACAGACTCCGTGAACCTAACCTGCTCGGGAGCAGGTTTAACTCAGTAAACCCAGAGTTTCAGGTGAGACATCGGCATTTTCTCATTTTGATCATGTTTTACATTGTCAAGTAAGTTGGACCACCACCTGTTTTTCTGGCATCTGCCCTCTTTCTGTTTGCTGAGTGAAAGTCTAATATTGAGTGTAGTGTGTGTTAGTTTAATATATGTACATATACATACTGAGAGTTAGTTTAATATTCCTAATCATTTAACGGAACATCATAAGAGAGTAAAATTCATTTTTGAGTGTGAAAAGAGCATTTTCTAAGGGATCAAACTGCCACTTAATACTTACTTGACAATGTAAAACATGATCAAAATGATTCAAGCAGTTTCCCTGCAACAGTCTGTCATTGTGATTGCACGAGACTAGATTTAAAGTTACGCATTGACGCGAGTGGCGATTTCCTCCCATGCCCTCTCCCTCTCCTTTGCAGCTGCTGCTGTATTGCAATTTCTTTAAACGTGCTGTAATTCGCTGTTGGCTTGCTGCTGCCCCCTCCTTCTCCCTGTTTCAATTGGTTGATCAATGAATCTGCGCTCCACAGATGCTGGCTGTTTATGTCTGGCGTGCACGTGCTTAACTCCAGGTCAAACTACTCGGAGTTGTTAAAACCGTCTCAAATCAGGAGTTGTGAAACCGGAAACTCAGAGTTTCCTAACTCAGAGTAGATCAACTCAGAGTTAAGGATTTAACTCAGAGTTTGTTGAACCACCTACGTGAAACGGACCCCATGTCTACATGCCTAAATGCACTAAGTTGCCGCCATGTGATTGGCTGATTAGAAATTAAGTGTTAACGAGCAGTTGGACAGGTGTACCTAATAAAGTGGCCGGTGAGTGTATATCGTATGGTCTAATTCACCAAGTATCGATTTTTTTCAAATTAATTGCTAATATGAACTCAATTTTATGATAGTGGGAAAAAAATCAATGGTTGGCCAGTGAGGATGGGAGAGGTGACATCATAGAGCAGGAAAAAGTTAGTTCAACAAATATAGCGCCACCTGGGGAAAGACATTAGGAATGCAAGCAGGGCACAGATTAGATGGACAAGAAGTTGCAAGAAGTCCTACATAAAAATATTTTTTTGCGTCAATAAGACAAATATAAGGGGAAGAGAAATGCTAAATCAGCTAAGCAGTTTAAAAATATTGTATAATGTTTTGCAATACTCACTGCATTGCAAAATGTTTAAATCGCAGTAATATTGAATCCTGGCCCAAGTATTGTAATAATATTGTATTGTGGGGCCACTAGTGATTCCCACCCCTTGTAGTGTCATATATCATACCATATAGTATCGTATTGTGTTTTGCTGTATGCTGTCGTCTAGTGTAGTTGTATATTGTATTACCAAGTATTGTATGGAATTGAATCATATTGTATCCTATCATATCATATCATATAGCCTATGGACAGAGTGGGAATTCAGAGGTAGATTCAGTGACGTATTGCAGTGATGTAACAGTGTGGCTCTTTTGGCGTCGGACAACAGAAATAGTGCAAAGATGTTGTCTCACCTTACAAAAATAGTTCTATAAACTCAACTGCAACCTTCACACCACTGTGAGGCAGTGACAGAAACACAGACAAGCACAGCAACAAGTGTGCAACCCTGTTTAGTTGCTGTCCACTAAACACACTCTTTAGAAGGGCCCTAATAGGATCTCAGTTTCTATACATACTGTAAGTATAATATGCAGTTAATGTGACCTCATAATCTTAAAACCCTTAGAGAGCTGCTAAGATTGCTGGAGGAATATGATGACTTTAAAAAGGTGCATATGAACTCATCTAGTAAAAGCCACATTGGTCAAGACTTGATTTTTTTTTTGTCAATCTGAACCACAGATAGTTTCATTTGTGTAACTAAATTTATGTGACTGACTTTTCTTTTTGCCACTGTGTGGGTTCTGCAAAGTGAAAAAGAAAGGAAATTACTCAAATCATAGGCTGACAATACTATTAAAAAAGAAACTAGAAATTTTGTTTCAATCATTTTTATAGATGATGCACCAGCTACTTCCATCTCCGGACTCAAAGGAACTGAACAATCTTGCACTTGAACATTGTTGTACCTCTAACAGAGAAGGTCAGATTGCTATTTCAGTGCAAAATGGTTTCCAAAACATGTAAACAACAAAACTTACAGAATACAACAACATTCAAACTTTGTCCAATGTTAGTGTATGATGCCTCTCTTCATGCAATATTCTCATAAATTAGAACTTTTAGTATTTAATAAAATGAAACTTGAACATACGGTGGCATTCTTTTGTGCTCTGATATATAAAGAAAAGTCAAATAACCTCAGTATGAGTGCACAGAAATAGTTTGTGTTTTTCAGACCTGCTTCCATTAGTGTCTAATGAGGTGTCAAGTGAGAACCGCCTCCTGGTCTTTGTACCCTGCAGTGACTGACAACCTGAACGGCTGAAGCTCAGCCGAAAGCAAAAAGCTTCAAAACAGGAAGCACATTACAAAGGATGTATTAAAGACATTTCATTAAGCACAGCGCGTTCTGACTCTTTGCCTTTGTTTTAACCTGAAGAGAAGTGCTCAGACACACTCACTGTTGATTCAAGATTACCTTTCCTGTATTTCTGTGCACCTTTTAAAAAAAAACAAAAATATGTTTTTCACTCAAATCTGGTCACATTTTTCCAGTGAAAACAGTTTCATGGTATAAAAAAAGCAAAGTTTATTTGAATGAGACCACATCTTTGTCATTCATGTAATTAGTTCTCACAATTCTTCTGCTTTTCTGCTGTTTATTTAACCCTATTCTTGCATGTTTTGCAGTGTGTGCGCTGCTGTATTGCAGATGTTTCACTGAAGATTAGACCACAGTGAGTTTTACCGTCACAGGTCATCTAAGAAGGAGATTCCCACAGAGAAAAATCTCACAATAAATTCTAATGAGAAGCAATTTGCAAAAAAGTTCACCCATGCTCAATAGCCATCTGTATTCACAGAATTGCAATGTGATAGTGTTCATTCTATTCGCAGTATATTCCTCTGAAAGTTTTCTCTTTCTGATTGGCTTCAAATTTGTACAACATTAAATATATGAATATACTAAGACTTCTTGTCAATGCTATAGTAAGTCAAAACCATAACAAAATAATCAGAATGTATAATTTTAGATTTCTCTGTGCTCTCTTCTCTCTACTTGTGTCTGCCTGACAGTTTGTACCATTGTTGCACAGCATTTTGAAAATACAGCCGCCCAACATTAATCTTTGTGAAGCTGCAACTTCCTTTTGCTTTTAATCTTTGATTCACATTGATCTGAGCTGCTCATGATGAAGTGAAAGAGCTGTTTGAAGGGAGGGGCCACGCTCACGCTCTGTTGTTCAGGTAGAAAGGGAGGGTGTGCTTCATTCAATGTATAGTATGTAACAGTGGTGGCACAGCAGGCAGCTCAATAATGTTAGGTCACAATTATCATATCTTTGCAATCGTGGAGGTCCAAAATTGTAATTGAAACCTAAGTCTGATTAACTGCCCAGCTGCAGTGCATGCTGATAAATTAAAACTTACGTCATCATCCTTCATTTGCATGACCATCAATCTGTTAATAAGTTGGCAGCTCTTTATAATTACATCAGTATGTCTTTATGACTGTGATAAACTGATCTCTGTTTTTCCATGGCTGATGCTGATTATGAGATCACAGGTTGGCCAATAGCCAATAAAAGATGTAGATATCACTGTTGTTGGGTTTGTTTTTGATTTTTTTTATTCTTTTGCATTTTGTTGCTGTTGGGCAAAAACTTTGTATCTCCACATTTTATCACTCAATTTTTTGGAATATTTAACTGCATTATTCTATACATCATAACAGGGTTCATGTTGAGCATTTGGCACTATCTTATTCAGATTTAAGATGCTGTCATTGTGGATGGAAAACCCTGTTATCATTTAGACAAGATAATGTGAGACTGGCCTTGTTAGCACCTTTACCAATAGTTGGTCCACTCTTCTGTATAGACCAGGTTACATGAGCGATATGGACTCAACATTTTATAGAAAATAAAGTGTTTATTCTTTGAAGTTGCTGCTTGTTAAAGTTATGGAAAGTGAAATAAGTGCATGGAGACATGCATAGTGGGGATTGACTTCCTATCTCCTCACCAGGAAAAAGCACCGCAGTCTGTATTGTCCTGCAGCAATGACGTAACTGTCTGCCCACATTGCAAACAACCACCTGCACCTCACTGCAAAACACCTCATGCCTGCTGAGGTTGGCTCAGGAGGCTTTAAAGACTAAGTTATAATGACAGCTGCTGTTCACTGTGAGGCAACTGGTTCTGGCCAATAACGTCAAAACTGTACGCAAACCATTTACACACCAACAGCTCCGACGTACATGAGCCATGACTGACATACAAACAGCCGTGTAAATAATTCAGTCCTCCTGCTGAGGTTGGTCTTTTCATCCACCTCGCTGTGAGGGCTCTCATCCCTGCTCTCCTTCCACTGCTCAGTAATTGGTATTATTCATGAAGATGAGGGTACAAAATGCAGGGTGTCTGTGAATGTGTGACCCAGTGCAAAATAAATGCATTGTGTGTGCCACTCAGCAAACATGTGGATTTGCTTAAGTGGAGGCCTGTGCAACCTCTGAGCCTGTTGATTGGCCCTGAGAGAGAGGCACTGTTGAATAGCTATTGAAATTCTGCATGAGGATGGATGCTGCTATCTAACACATAACATCTGAGCTCCTTAATAGGCCTTTTCACAGTCTCAGAAACAGATAGACCACCGGTTGGATGGGATTTCAGCCTCAGTTTTCATACAGGCAGCAAATAGATGCTCTGCTTGACTCTTTCACTCTTTTTTATATATAAAGTAAAAAAGTGGGTTAACCTCTTATCTAGGCCAACTAGATAACCACTGCAGGGCATTGTTAGAAAGGAACAAACCTACATATGCTGACAGAGGTTGCCCACACATTTTGATTGACATTATGTAACTGTGTTAATAGTGAGGAAAACAAAAATATATGTCACAGCACACAAATGACACATAATACATTTTAACCAGATACTCAGATAGATCAAAAATGCAAAAAAAGAGATGAGTGGAAGCACACCTGATTATAAGCACACACATTACCAGTCATGCAAACTTACCTTTTGAATTGAATAATTCATTAAGAAAAGGTCTGTAAAAAATGAGGAACCTTTTTTCAATCTCACGCAATTTCTCTTTCTGTGTTTCCTTCTTTACTCAATGTACAAATCTGTACTTTTGTTTCTTTACTCAGTTGCTTCTTTCATTTCAGCCATTTTTGTGGTAGTTTGAACGCAGTTGAGATTTATTAGGATTTTTGTATGCAGACTCTCAAAAGCCAAAAAGTTGAAGTGAATAATCCAACTGTGATTTTTTTTTTTTTTTGCTTTTGCACTGACGTTGTGACTCTTGCAAATGTTTTCAACCCTAAAACGAAGCCCTTATTATCTTTTGCTGACATATATTTAGCAATGGTCTGTTAACATCAATGTATATCTAAAGGTAAATGGAGTAAAATGGTGCATTTCCATGAAAGCAACATCTGATCATGGAGTAAATACATCCCAAAATACATAAAACTCATGCTGGATTTTAAAAAAAGCATTGTGAACAAAAACTTGAAGTTACTCCCAACTGTTCGGCCTGTAATGGCCTTGCTTCCAAACTTTTGGCCTGTGGTGTATGTCTGCTGGGTACTTGGTTTACTAATATGTTTGGTGGGAAAACTAACTTGTTTTCATCATAGTATTAAGTGCAAAAAGATATATGCTTGATATTTTTATCCTCAACTGCTCTGTAGTAAAGAAACTCCCAATACGCATGCTAACAGTGTTCTTCTATAGTGTTTGACATGATGGACTGAAACCCATTTTTATTATCATGGGTGCTTATGTGAGCATTTTCAACTGTTCCTGTGCTGTTGTGTGGACGGGATATTTTTTGAAAACAGAGGAGAAAAACTTCTATTTCCAAAAATGCCTGCCTACATGTGGACCAGGCATTAGATAGTTTCTATCAGCCCCATCTGAACATGCACTGCCTGAAAATTTGTCTCATTTTATGCCAACATGTGTTATGTAAAAATATATAGCAAGCCACCCATGTGCAGTAAAAATATGTGCAACAAATAACGTCCTACAGAATGTTTACATCAGAGCCAGAACATTAGAAAACAATGTCTTTGGATGCCAAGTCTGATAGTGACGGTTTGATTTGGTTCTCCACTTTTATTGCATATAACGTGACAGTGCTGTATCGTATTATGTATGGCTGTATTTTGTAATTGAATTTCAGTGCATGTCATTTCATGATGATTTCTGTAACATCACACATTTGTTTCTTAGGATGCAGGATCACGGAGCCCTCAGATAGCAGGATTACCATTCTTGACATGGTGACACTAATATCCATAATTCTATGAGTTGAGGCTACAGCAAAGCCTCCTGGCAACAGCCACATGTCATGCCCCTAATTCTGCCTTGTTATGCATGATTCTTGGCTTTATTCTAACCAAATGGATGCGCTATATAGGCTAAATAAAAAAAGATATACAGTATATATTTTTCATTACAGTTCTTATGTGTGGGAAATTAGGTAATGAGATGAAACCGTTTTATCACCGGGCTGTAAACCTGTTATTCTGCTGTAAAAATGAGCATTTTGATGGAGATTTTAGTAGGGTTTTTATCTGGCTTTTGGAGCCAGTCTGATTAAACTCTCAAGGATTTGGGACTTTTGCATTGCCGTATTTTTTAACTCCAAACAAGAGATGTTTAATATACTGCACGTATCTTAAGGTAATCTGGTTTTAATATGCTGTAATAAAGGATGCCACACGAGTCACACAAAGCTGGTTGTTAACTTGATGAGTCAACCCCAAGCTTCTGTGAGGGTGTGGGTGTTGGCGGCAAATGACCAATCAGAAAACATGTACAAATCTTTGTCAGCAGAATTTGTTCCTCTACAAAATCTAACAAAACAACATAAAAGATATGAAGACCAACACAGCTTTGTTTCTGGCCAAGAGAAAGGCATATAATATATCTGAGACATCATTAATGCTGTATAGATCTAGACAATAGATATAGACTATAATAAAACCTGTGTAAGTAATGTTGCACAAGTTTGTTCTTGTGATGTGTATAACAGTTTTAGGTGTAATATATCAGATGCAGCCCTAAAGGTATCAAGCAGAGCAGTGTGGAGAGATTAACTTTATGTTAAAGGGGACCTGCCATCAAAAATGTAATTCTGTGTGTCTTTGTGTCAGATAAGGTCCATATTATGTTTGTCTTATGTTGTAAATGTGAAAACAAACTGTTACGTCGTTTGCATTCTGTAAAGGTTTAAAATAAAGGAACGAATAAACCAGGCCAATTGAAAAAGCAGGTCTTTCTGACGTCGCGCTGACCTTGCTCATTATTATTCACGAGCGCGTCCTCGGTGAGCCGCGCCCACTCTTTTGTTCTCGTACTCAGTCACAGCCAGAGCGAGACCCAGCTACCACTGTATCCGCTATGGGTCTCTTCCAAACGATCGGTGTTTCCTTCGGTTCACTGCCGGGAAAATGAACTTAAAGCCGGGCAGAATGAATGAGAAAACACCACTGGAGATCTCCAGCTTCTTCTTCAACTTCCACCTCCTCTTCGGACTCGGGGGTCTAAAATATATGGTTTAATACCTGCCATTTTTAGCCTTTAGCATAAGGTGACCAGACGTCCCCGATTTCCGGGGACAGTCCCAGTATTGGATGACCTGTCCCTGGCAAAAGTCCCCGAAAATGTCCCCGATTTAAGCGTTTCATGAATGAGAGCAAAAATGTTGTGTGTGGGCTCAAACAACGGTTATTACAGTAGCTGAATGGGTAGGAAGCACAAGTAAGCAGTCCTGAACAACAGTTTTTAAGGGGGTTATTACAAGGGACATGCGCTGCTACTAAATAGTACCGAGATTTTGTCTGTGATCACACAGCCCCTGCAGCCCCTGCACCCTCCCCGCCGCCGCACCGAATATCCCCGGATATCATTACAGACATCTGGTCACCTTACTTTAGCACACATTAGCAAAATGGATAAACCGAAATCCGAACCTCCACTGCTGAGCCAATCAGAGCACAGCAGGCTTCACAGCAGCCATCCAATCAGAGCAAAGCTCATTACCATAAATGTTAATGAGCCAAAATCAGTTGGTTTTTCTGTAAGGTTTTTTAGGCATACTAAAACAAACCATCAAATAACTTTTCAGCTAAAATTATGTTGCAAACATGATCAGAGGACATCAAGGATTATGAAAAAATGATAAAAATGGGTATGAAATTTTGGTGGCAGGTCCCCTTTAAAATAAAAGCAAAGCAGCAAGTAGGTGATTTTACATTTTATAATCACAACAGTCTGGCTTTTACAGGCAGAATGATTTCAGTAAAATACACTTTAAGTCTATCATTAGTAAGAGTATTTTTAATGTGAAATAATATAGATCAAATGTAACTTTATTGAAACTCAGTGACACAGTCTCTTAGTCACATCATTACTGCTGTAGTAACTTGGAATTCCATGTTGTGGAGGTGACGATGCCGTTGTTGTGACGCCCCAGACCTGTGCCATACTCTGCTCATAAAAAACCTAAAACAGTCGCATATTTTTATTCAACGTGTCATATTTGTATAGTAACATCAACGTGTTTTAGAAAATAAAAGTGTTAATGTTATATAATCTGTAACTAAACCAGGCTGATGTCCTATTTATGTAAATCTGTTACCGTGTGAACAGTGACCAGCTCATTCTAGCGTCATCGAAAGCTAGCTCATTTAAATGTCATAAGTTTGGTGAATTATCAGGGTGTTAGTCTTGTCAGGCTATCATTTAGTCATTTTTTTATGACTTAATTATGTTCAAGCCAAGAAGTCTGAATCTATATCAAAGGCTCTGGTGTATATGTGCTCAGAGGCTCCACAATAAGGAGGTCAGGCTGTAACTGAAGGTTAATAAAGCAGAATGTGTTTGACAGTGGGGATCATGGGTAAGGACATGTCCTTTCAGTGTCCTCATGGTTACACTGCTGCCTGTGGGGCTAGGCTCACAGAAACACAGTTCAGCAACTGGAAAGATAAAACAGAGACACAGAGGGGGACATAGAGATGATCTGACATCAATAGACACCAAAGGGAGACAGTGTGTATTTCAAAGCTAAGTATGCATGACCTCGTGACAGGAAATAGGGAAGGCCACTGCCTGTGTATGAAAGCCTTGGCCAAATTGAGGCTGTGTTCGAGTGCATGGCTGTGAAAACCTGATTTGATAACAACTAGCCTTGACGACTCTGCCTCCCTGTTCATGGAGGTTACTCAGACCTTCCTCTCACGTCAGGTAACCAAAATCTTGTGTTTTACATTTTTCACCCACAAAGTATGTGATCCTGTGTTTAGCCAGGTTACATAAAAAGTGCTCAGTTAGACTGTTTTATGTGACTTTTGAAACATTGCTACTTGGGCAGATGGATTTTAAACCAGTTTTTAAAGAAACTAATTGGTCGCTTTACAACATCCTTGGATTATGCTAGTCAGAAGCATTTAGTTGAGCCTTGTAGCATTTTAAGGGTCTGGATCAATAGGTACTCTATTAATCTGTTTTCTATTTTCTAAGTTTTCACCATAGACTGTATATAGAATGGATGCCATGTGCCTCCTCACCGGGTAAAGCCACTGCCAGAACATAATAAACCCCGCCTACTCCAGCAATTCTTACAGAGTCGTGGACAAACTTTAGAAATTAAGGATATAAGGATATGAATCTTCCACAATGTTGACATGTAGTTATTGTAAGACTGGTTTGTGCTCAAGTCCTCTTTTTTCTGTGCAGCTCAATTTTTTTAAGTTCTTAGGGGATTCATGTTTTCTATGATTGACACTTGATATAGCCTATGGGTGTACAAAGACTGAGTAGCTCACCCAGGGGATACACTGTTTGAGCTGAGCGTCACCACAGCGACTCTCCCGCCGAATGCGTACAATGCTACTGCGCAAGTGGTGGTTCCAGGAAGTGGAAAAATCGAGATACCAAGAGCGTTTCGGCCCCAGATTTGTATAATGACTAAAGGCAGAACCAAGTTGTCCAAAGCATATACTGTACAGTCTATGGTTTTCATCTTTCAGCCATAAACACTTTGATATGCAGCATTTACTGAACAACAGAAAGACTCAGTTCAAACCAGCTGCACTCTCTGTTATATTGCACTGATGATCAGAGAAGGTCTAATTAAAGGAAAATAAAGAGACATTGTCTTGTCCAAGTTTTTATAGATGTGAGTGTTTGCTGTGTGTTTGCAGTGCGTGGGTCGTCAAAGAAACGTTAGATTCGATAGGCTTGAATATGAAGCTCCATTAAAATACACTTTAAGAGACTATCAAGCGGCTGATGGTTAGAAATAACTATCTCTGATGAGCAAACTGTCTTGAATAAGAATCCATTAATAACCTTCGTTGCTTAAAACAGCTTTGTGAGAAGAAATTAGGAGTACAAAAAAAACTATTATGCAAGAAACTCATGAAAAAAATAATCTGTGCAAGCAGACAGAGCGAATGCTCATCAATCTTTTAAACCATTTCTGAGTTATTCTGTTGGAGAAGAGACTTCCTCCTTGTTGTAGCTGCCCAAGGCCTCGTCAAGAAGCCAATGAGATGCTAAACAGAAACGTTTAATCGTTTGTCTTTGCTGGAAAGCTTCACAAAGCCCTCATTTATTTTCATTGGAGATAACCTGCTTGTGTTTGTGAAGTTTTAATGAAGGTTAGAAAAGCCGACTGGGTTGGCTCAGAGAGTTGGCTCCTTTTTTTGGACCAGGGAAATACTTCAATTGGCTGATTTGAAAAAATCATATTTATTTATGTGAGCCAACTTTTCTTTTTTGTTTTCTTTAGCAAAGAGATCCACCAAAGTTTTTTTTAGTAGTCACCCCAGTCAGACTTTAATGAATAAATAAACCTTTTGCTCTGGATTGGGACCTCTTGGCAGAAGAAGCAACAGGACTTTAACTTAGAAGCAGAGTTCAAGTCATATGAGAAGTCAACTTCAGCCATACTCCCACTGGATTAGTATTACCTGGGGACCTCAGTTAAATTTGCAGTAACTTTTTACACCTATGTTTTTAATCACATGAAAATCAACCATTTCCATGTCTACACTTGTTGAAGTGAAGAACCCAGGACAAATTACCTACCATATTTCAGGATGCACAGAGGTCCTCTGATTAATTCAGTCTGATTTGACAGTAATTAGGGGCAGTATATTTCAGAGGATCACTGCAGCTTTTTCTGATCAAAAACAGTGGAGGCTGTTTTGGACATTAAAGGTTATGGCAGCATTTGGGTGAAATTAAGCCAGATCCTTTCACTTTACAGTATGGAGGCCTATCCATTAAAAGTCCATTGATTGATCCAGATGTTGTGGTGTGACAGGGTTATAGTGCTAATGGTGTGTGTACATGAAGACAACGTTGCCTGCATACACAATGTGCACCATGTTGCCTTTTTGTACAGGCACAGTACTTTATATCACCTGCATAGATACTTTTTAAATAAACATGTGCCTATTGAAAAAAGGGGGTAGGGCTTTTTATAAACTGCTTTATTGCATGTTGTTTATCAATTTAATGTTGAATAAATGTATTAACTTCCTGTGGTGTGTCCGCAAAAGCCAGTGGGCAACAAAAATTGCCAGTGGCAGGTTTACTGTGGGCAAACCGTCTCCTAGAGAAACTGAAAAAAAAGTGTATGTAATCAGATTTAGGACTCTCCAAATTCCCTCTGGACTTGACCAAGTAATTTGATTTTTATACCCATCTCAACTGTGACTGTTTCATAACAGTAACCAAGCCTGGTCTCACCCAGTCATCCAACATCAGTCTGTCACGGCTCAATATATCCTGCATGAGGCACACCACTCTTTTATCCACCAAATTCCTGGTGGTGATGTGGTAAGAACACTGAGACATTCAGCTCAGAGTGGATCTTGGGTTCAGTGTTGGGTCAAACAAACAGAAATTCCCTCCAGAGACCAAGGGTTCAGTCCTGTGTGAAAACTCAGTGTCATGATTTAACAAATCCCATATCTTCATCTTCCACCTGATTCTATCCTCTTTTCTTTTTTTTTTTGCCTAAACCCTTTGCAAACCATGTGACTGTATGATAACTGATGCTGATCTGGGCATCTGTCAGAGAAAAAAATGATACCTCAGGGGTCTGAATGAGATGCCAAAGGTCAATGAAGCATCAGTTATTGTCAAACTTGGTTCATAACATGTTGTGCAACTTAAAGTCCTAGGCAAGGGGTCTCAAACTACTGGCTAAACGATTGGATTGGATTGGATTGGATGGAGAGGCGGCGCAGGAGATTGACCAATAGGAGCTGTCTGGGACGGATGGCTCCCACTGGTCAATGTTTTTGCTGCCCTGCAGTTGTCAGGGTGAACAGATTTTTTCCATTCTTTTTTCTCTTCACTTTGTGGAGATCGCACTATAGGACCATGATCACCATATAAATGAGGTTCATAATAATTACTAATCTCTCCAATCATCAACCATGCCTTAAAGGGGATGTTCAGTTCACTTACTATCTATCAACTTGTTTTGCAGACAAATATAAATGACATGTCAGTTCTTAATGCACTTACAATCAAACCAGCTCACCACACCTTGGTTACTGTGTTTGCCTCCTACACATCATAGTCAGATGTTGTGTCCTCCAGTGTGTTTGTGGTTGATGCTCTCATGCTATTTACGTTGCAAGCAGCATTTAGTCATGTTGGCCTTTGTTTCTTTTTATGTCATGTAAAGCAGCAATGTTAAATTAATGGTTAATCTCCAGAGCGTCACCACATTCCAGCAAAAAAGCTTTTCCATTCAGCACAGAGCCTCATGAACCCTCAGCATGTAGCATCTTTGTGAGGTGCCTCAGAGGTTTTTCCTCATTTCTTCTCCTATTCCTCTCAGGAGTGAGGTTTACCTCAGCTGAACTGCCACCAGTGTTAACACAGTTCATTTGTTGCATCACTGTTCCCACTTATAGTGACCGCTTCCTCAAGTACTATTCAGGTTTACCTTCACTTTTCTTTGACTTTTACTGCAGCTTAACATGCTAGCTTCATTCAGTGTTGCAGCTCTTTAAACCATATTTTTCACCCTCTGTCTTGCTCTCTTCTACCCTTCAGTCAGAGCGTAGGCGTACTGTACAACTGCTAATAAATGCTCAAGACCCTTTTCTTTGGCCAGCTTGCTGTTAGTCACCAAAGGGCTGCAAGCGAGATGGATGTGTGTGACCCTTCAGCGGCGCTCTGTGTGCAGTCATGTCTGCAGGGATGTGAGGCGAGAGGAGAGATTTCTAAGTCACTGGCATGTAGAGACTTTGATGTTAATGTGCCCATACCAAACAACTGGTTAATATACACACATATGCACAGACGCAAACAAAGCAGATGCACTTAAGAAGTAATAATAAATCATTGGTCTTCCAGGGTGCAGGGAATGGCTGTTGATGCCTTTCTAATGGTCTTGCATATTGAAACACAGCATGTAGAGGTGCTGGTGAGTCACAAACACAGGTTATTACCACTCATATCTCAGTGTGTGTGTGCATCTGTCAGGGAATTTGGGAATTGTTTGTGTGTGGTTTTGAGGATGTTATGATTTTAATGTGAAAACTCATTTGTCTGGAGAACTTCAGCCGTCACCCCTTCAGTGTTAACATTTTCTTATGCGGATACATTGTAGATCTTTTGTGTTAGGTTATTTGTAGAAAGATGCGTGATGTTGCTGGAAGCGCCCACTTTTCTTTAATGCAGCTGATGTGGGGCCATGTGTGGATCCACATGGAAATATACTGTAAAAAAAATTAGCAATACATTTTATTTATAAGCGCCTTTCTGGACACTCAAGGACACTTTACAGAGTAAAAACAGAAATATAAGAGCAATAGAGATAATAAAGTGAAATAGAAAAAATTTATATATATAAAAAAAATAAACAAAAATAAGAATGATATGATGTGTGATGATGCGATGGGTGGAAATTAAGGCCCTAGTGGAAAAGTCATAAAGATGCTTTCTGGCTGATTTTCCTCTAAGTCTCTGTTTGCTTCCTCAGATGATAACTAACTTAGAACCTCTGGGAAACGTATTGGTTGTCTGCCCTTACGATTGTAGTTTTAACGCCTGTTCATAGATGAATTGAGATGAAGCTCGGATGTTGTGTAAAATGTTGATTCTTTTTTGTTAAACAACTGGTTATCTTGCAGGTTTACTTTTCACAGGACAAAGACGTGACCATTTAGCTCATTAAGAAAAAATACTGGAACAAAAAATGTAAAACACAAATTGGATTTTGCTACTGTATGTGCAGCTTGCCATCTATCAAGTTTTCAGCTTTATGTTAGCTAATGGAAAGTTTTTCTGTCTGTTCTTCACAAAGTTTGTGTTATTGAACGTAGCTTTTTGTGAAAGATAAGATTAAAAACAAGATAAAAATGGGATTTCTGCTTTTATCAGAATGCATGTTGTTAGAGACAGTTTGTTCTGAGTTGAATGACAGCATTATACCAAATAATAAAGGTGATGGAGGGGCTTTTACTTTCCAACAAAACTCTTACTGTTGTGTTCTCACACTGGAGACTTCAGTAAAAACTGTTTAATGTAAGGCAAAAAAAAAAGCAACAAACAGTACTTGAAGTCCTCTAAAAGTCATTTAACTCTATGTATCTCACTTTTGTCGAGTAAAAGAAGAATTTGGCATAATCATATTTAAGTCACATCCTGCTCCATTTTGATGTCAGATCTGCATGATCAGCTCTCTACCAAAGGTTACTTGTTTTATGTCCTGTAAAGAAAAAACACAACAGGGCTAAGAAATATTTCCTTTCTCACCAGGATTTTTTTTCATAAAGTTCAGACTTCAGCAGTTGCATTGAGCTCCATCATGCTGAGCAAAATCTAGAAAGCCTTGCTCAGCAGACATATTGGATTTTGCCAAAGGCTTAAAATGCCAGCGGGCTGACTCAATTTTTTTTCTTGGGGAGCGAGGAGGAGATCCCACTTTAATTTAAGATTTGGTATCTCTGCAAGTCATTCAGTGTAGTACGTAACATAGTTACAAGCAGGCTTTAGGGAGAATCCTGCATCCTTCACTAGCTTTCCAATAATCTCCACAACATAAATTGAAGATCACATTTGAATATTCATGACTGGGGAACAGAGAGGCCTTTGGTCTCTGCAGCATCTTGGTACAATAAATCAGCTTAAACACTGAGTAGAAGTGCTCCACTGCAAAAACGTAATTTGTTTTTTTGCTGGTTTATATCCGATGGGATATTGCTCAGCTTCAGAGGCCATGTAGGCATGGAGATGAATTTTAAATTTATCAGGAGGCAAACTACCTTGTGAGTTGATTTATTTCTTCTTACAGTAATATGTTATTTGCTATACTATTTGCAGTGAACCAAATGGCTGCCTATTCCGTTCATATATAGATAAACCTCCATCAGCTGCAATGAAGCACACTTTTGGAAATGATGAACAACCTGTGGCCTGCAGTTATCAGCAAGCAACTCACAGTTAAGACTTCTTTCTCCATGTGCTGCATTGTTTTAAGTCCAACTAGCGACTAAATGAGAGACAGATTAAAAGCAACATTAAATCCGTCCCTCTAGATATGTCTGCAAAACATTTGTTATTTGCATCCATCACGACTGTTCATCCTTCTCCTGTGAATCTCAGTGTCACCAAAAATAGTAAGTTACACAAAGGTGTTACGCTGATATACTTCAGCCATATGCATCACTAAAGGAAACAGGTTTTCTTGGAAGTGACTTGAAATTAAAGGGCTGAAGTTTGCCTAAATTATACTACCAAAATTCTGTCAGCACTGTCAGTGAGAAAAAAAGAAAATGAGTGCTACCTCCAGCAGAAATGCAGATGAAGGCTCAACAGATGACGACATCGTCGACAACACTGGCATGAAAACGTCTGTGTTGTGGAGATAATTTGTTTTTTTGAGGTTGGACATAAAGCAGAGAAATGTGCACTGTAAATTATGTCAAGTACATGTTCTTGCAAAGTCGGTAATACCTCAAATCTTTTTCACCGCCTGATGCAGTCCCACCTGGCAGAGCATGTGCAATGCAAAATTACAAACCCGAGCAGAGCAAGGAGCACATGGTGCCTGTGCAGCCGAAACAGCTGACCATTCCCCTTTCTCTAGCGTAACGCCTTATGACAAAACGTCAAAGTCACACAAATACTTCACAGATGCAGTAGCTTAAGCTATGCTACCAATAAGCACTGTCTAACTTCATTTAAGAGTAACAGGAAACATTTAAGAATGACAAGTAATTTCTTTATATCCTGATATATATCGAATGATATGAAAAAAATAATAATTGTGATGAACTTTTTCCCATATCGCCCAGCCATATGAGTACACAATATTCATCAAAGGGAGAAAAAAAACAGTTTTAGCATTTGATTTTATCTTTGTACAACATACAATGAAATTTGTCTGTCACCGTTTTTATTAGAATTAAGGTAGTGATGTCATGAGGCTGATTTGTAATCAGTAGAAAATGCAAGCATGCCGTGTTTTTCCTCAGAAGAAGAAAAAAAAACTTTGTACAGACTTGTTAATTGCACAGAAGTTTGACTGGTCATTTTTGATGCATTCCAGATAGTCTGGAAATCTGATCACTTACTGTTACAGTATAAGTCAACCATGTTGAAATGTTTGACCTGGAACCGATAATCAGCTGCACTTGCATGTAGATACCTAAGGTTAAATAAATGATTGTCAGATGACTGCTGATGGGTGAAGCACTTGGAACATATCTTGAAACAAGGTGTAGATAAAAGTCTATCTCCATCATGACACTCCGATGACAGTGAGGCCTCCTGTAGTCCAGGAATGAGGGTGGAGGTTCCTCCCATCATCTCATTGGCTGCTGCCGGTCCCGAGTTAGTGACGATATGTCATTTGTTTTGCATTCTCTGTGACTGTCAGTTGCATGTCATGTCCAGATGCCTCTAGCAGTCATTGCTATTTACAGCAAAGCTCTCTCTGTGTTTCCCATGTACAGTAGCCAACTGTCTGTGTGCCTCTGTTTCACTGTCTTACTGTGTGTCTGTTAGGCGGGTTTATTATCTAGATACAGAGACAGACAGCTATGAATTAAAACGATAAACTTAGCAGGTGGTTACACATTTATTTATACTCCATCTTTGTGTTTCTGTACTATCCAACTTCCTCATAAATGAACTTCTAAATAAGGGAAAATTATAGTTCATGAGTGATTGGCAAAGTAGAACCTTGACACGGTGAGACATGAGAAGGAGGAGTTTTGACTTACAGCTGAGATTCTTAACACAAAACCACACCCTCAATTAGTGCTGGACGATAATTCGATAACAATATATATCGATCGATAGACGTGTGGTGCGATAGAAAAAAAACGGGTCGATAAAAAGTTTGATAGAAAAACACAGTTTCCCTTTCTTTTTCATCATAGCCTATCATGTAGCCTTTACTACAGTCATTACTTCCTCCCAACCAATCACAAACGCAGACCCAGGTACGCTACGGCACCAAGCCCAGCCCCTATCAAACCACAACAGACAGCACGTGTATTAGAAAAAATGATACAGCAAGGAGAAGCGGAGGACATTGTACCGAAAAAAGTTTTCAGAGAATTAGTAAAAACGAAGTCTGGTAACACAACCAACTTGTTTTACCATCTAAACCGATCGCACCCGCAGGAGTACGAGCTGTGTCGGCCACGCCGCGGCTCCACGTCATCGTCGGAGGAGGAATCCTCTGGAACCGCTGCCAGCACCAGCACAAAGCATGTGAAGCAGACCAAACTGGACTTCGTTTCTTGCCAAAATACGACAAAGCGTCTGAGCGGCATAAGGACATCACCCATGCAGTGACATGCTCCATAGCGAGGGACATACTGCCAATAACTACCGTTGAAAAGCCTGGCTTCGACCAGCTTCTAGCCACTCTCGACCCGCGATATGAAGTGTCCGGCCGCAAGTATTTCTCAAACACAGCGCTTCAGGCATGAAAATGGGTCAGGGGTTGAAAAGGTGAGAAGGGTGCGGAGGAAATACGTTCCGGTGTAGCTTCTTAAAGTGGAAGAAAATGAGCTCATATTTTACAAAGACGCGAGTATTTGGATCATGGCTACTAGCAGGGGGTGCATTCGGCAGGGGTGCATTCTACGACACAACACCGGCGTGGATAAGTCCTGCTTCTCGTGCTTAGTTTGTGTATTAAGTCAATCACATGATAATTAAAAAAATAAATCTCCCGACCCCGGGAGAAATATTTCAGTGTTCAGACACCAGGCTGTGGGCAGTTTCCCACACAGTTAAAACTGGTAGTATGCTATTCCCACCTAAAGCTATTCTGTTTATTTATATATTTGTTTATTTTCATCAAAAGACTATTTAAATATTTATTTATCAGATTTTCTGGTCACTTTAGTCTTTATGTTTGTCAGTATTTACTGACGTCACTCAGGCCACTTAAGTTGATTTCTTTTTTTTTTTAAGTTCTTTTTTAAAAAACTTTCAGTTGTGGTAAAATAAAAAAGGTGGTTGAATAAAGGTTTGAATTTGAATTCAGTGCTTGTGTGTTCTTTATTAAAAGTAGGTCATTAAGCAATAGCATAAAACATCCAGGGCTGCAATTAAAATATATGTTAAATAATTATAACAATTATATCGATAATTATCGATATCGATCAATATGATTTATTTTTTATCGATATGCTTTTTTTCTATATCGTCCAGGCCTACCCTCAATACACCTTATCCTGCTAGTTATTTAGCTGTTAACTGAAGACACAGATGAATGGACTTGAAGCACAGAGTCAAAGACAGCTTCATTGGTTTTAAAATTATAATTTTACACTGCTAAATTAGTCCTTCAGTTTCAAAGGTTGTAACACAGTTGACGGTATTCTTGTCATCATCCAAGCAGGTCTACTAAGCATGAAACTAAACATGTCATTCATGATAAGGTCTATACATTATGATGAAAAGATGTTTGCTGTTTTGTTTGTTTGTTTTTAACCATCCAAAGAGGATTAAAAGGAGCTTGCTTGGAGGAAAGTAACCAAGGAAGTCAGATTGTCTGGTTAAATTGTGAAAACACATCCAATCCCCTCAGTGTAGTCAGCTTTAACCAAGCTGGATGATAACAGACTAATAAGGCATGAAGAAAAACCCTCCTCTTTAGCATATATTAGCGTGTTTAGACATGAAGACATCATGGCATGTATATGGAACAAGTTGTTCATGTGAATTAAATGATTTCTGAAAGCCTGGAGATAAGAAACACTGCTTTCTGTCAGGGTCTGTGGATGATGACATCCTTGTCTACAATCTTTGAAAAATGATCAGAGAAAGTGGAATGTTGTGTGTTGAGATGATCAGTATCAGATCAGTATCAACTATGGCTGGCGATAAAACCATAATGATATATATATCAAAAATTAATTTCCCTCAATATCAATGTAAAACATGGTCAAAATGCTTATCAATAACTGGCATTCTGCCATGTTTTGGTAGACTATACAAATAGCCAATGAAAAGGGGTGTTGCTCAGGGTCTACTTCGCACTGAATTAAAACCAAGTAGCAAATAACTGTGTATAAGCAGGCTGCAGCTACACGCAACCATAGCACTTTAACACGTGAAGCCGACAGCACTGTCGGTGAGAAAAAAGAAAATGAGTGCTAACCCTGGTAGAAATGCAGATGAAGGCTCAACGGCATTGTTGACAACACTGGCACTCAGTGGTGTGGAGGTATTTGGATTTTTTTAAAGTCGGACATGAAGCAGAGTAATGTGCACTGCAAATTATGTCAAGTACATCCTTGTGTCTTACAGGTTTTGTGTTTCATGCCATTAAATATGACTGAGGGCTTTTTTGAAAAAGAATGGAGGCAGATAGATGTCACACATTTAGTAATACTTGCAAGTATCGCTTCAGCTACTGTGGGGATATTTAATTAATTGTTTATTGTTAATTTGACAGGAACTAATGCATGAAACAATGCATCATAGTATCTACACACCATGCACACAGGTCTAATTTGCAACCCCCTTTCTCTGGTGAGGCTTCCAAAGTTAAAACAGAAGTTGTAAAGTTTGAGTTCAAAAGTATGCAGCAATTACAAACACTCAGAAGAATGTCTGCCATACTGAAGTTAAAACTGAGGGAAAATGTCAATTTTCAGTGTGTAGGTTCACTAGGACTGTCACATCAGAATATAAGCTGGTATGGGTGATATTGACATCTTGATAAGGGGTAATATAACCTCAACATTTGACTTAAGAAAAATAAGAAAAAAAGTTTCAATGAGCCAAGTTGTAGTATATCAAATAAAGAGATATGAGCTGAAGAGCAGGAAATTTGAAGTGAGACTAAGCTCTGTGCTTAGTCAGGCATCTTGAGCCAAGACATAATTTTATGACTTTAAAAACCAGGTGATTCCAAAAAGATGTTCCCTATCTACCGGCCATCTGTCATTTTCACTCTATCAGCTTTTCACTACCTGCTGCAAATACTTTGCTAAAAGCTAAAGCTAACTTTGGTCTCCAGGGAAACACTCCCCACTCTATGTTTTTGAACACATCAGAGG
This sequence comes from Xyrichtys novacula, assembly GCA_962446985.1. Classification (NCBI taxonomy): domain Eukaryota; kingdom Metazoa; phylum Chordata; class Actinopteri; order Labriformes; family Labridae; genus Xyrichtys; species Xyrichtys novacula. Next base: position 19,355,572 of record OY660866.1, on the reverse strand, counting down.
CCGAGTCTGTTTTGTATCACTCAGAATGACAGACAGGAGCTTCCAGCAGACGCTCTGGTATCTCTTCAGCTCCTGTGTTCAACAAACACACAGATTCAGAGTGAAGACATTGTTTCTCCTGTAGCTGTCACTATCAGTCGATACGCTAACGTCACACATACAAGTGTCTTTGAAGACTGAGCTTCACATGTACATACATACAATGATGCCATTAATGCCTGCTCTGACAGTTTAATAATAACAAGGTTTTTATCAGCACTGCAGAGTACAGTGTCTCCTTTTAGAAGAGCCAGCTGAGAGAAAAATTAATCTCATGTGAGACCATATATGTAAGGGAGCTGTAGCACCTTGTGAAGCTCTCTGTTCAGCACAGATAACAAAGAAGAGAGATTTTCTCCTTTGTGATTATGAGGAACACATGATGTGTTTGACCTTTAAAAGAAACAGAAGCCAGTTGCTGAAAATACACATTACTAACACATTAGTTTAGTGTTTGTTAACACTGTTAAATTTAAGACAGCAAATTACAAAGAAAACTAATAATTAATCTGGCATATCATAATATTTTAAGACTGAAGATTGTACTTCAACATGCAAGTTTTCTTTGACTTTCCATCAAGTAGAGATAAACAACACGTGGTCTTGTGTTACACTTATCTATCAGGGTGGTGTTTTTAGTTTAAAGTATGTTTCAATGCAAACTAACATAGCTAAAGGTATTTTGCACAACAGTGATGCTCAATCTGGGGCTGCAGTCCATTCCCACACTGTCACAGATGAATACCAGCATCCTTGGTGCCTCTGCCTCCTCACTGATATGACCCATTGCTCTCCAAATTGATAGCCAACCATGTGGACATGTTTATTTTTCACAAAAAGAACAAGTATGCCGTGAATTAAACACCAGGAGTCTACATTATTTCTTGTTGACGCTTCTGTTCTAAATATTAAGATGTTTTTTTCTTTTTAACCATTTTTACACCAGCGCAAGACACACAATGGAATTAAACAAGTGTAGTCAAAAACGAAGAGCGCCTTCTACTGTTCAAACAAGGGTTTAACAAGTACATTTGTTGTTGCATCAGTTTATAGTTGATATTTTGATGTCTGCGCAGATATTTTCATGAGGAGTTAAGAACCAGCAGCATGGTTATCTTTGGTTTATCATATGTACTGTATATGTTGGCATTGAGTAACTTACTATTACTTGTATTTGTTGATTAAGCTTGATTTGGTTCTGGTTCTTGGACTTGTCCTGCTTTAATAGTCTACGGCAGTATTTAAAGTAAAAATGTTGGGTTAAATTTTGCTCAATGGATCCTCTCCCCAGAGTTAGACTCAACTCTCATAAGGAGCAAGTTGAAGGAGCAAGTTGAACCAAAAGGTAGCACTCTTGAAGAGTTATAAACCTATTTTGAATTGGTTTGAGAAAAATGTGACTATTCTCAGGGATGCATTATGTCCTGAAATAGTTGTGTTGATTGTAGTGGTTAGAATAAGTAAGCTGGCTCAAATCACACTGCTACCCCCTACCCCAACTGTTCATCAACACTTCTAAAGACGGATCCTGAAGAATACACCCATAGCAGAAGAACTCAAAAGTATTTTTGCAATTTTCTTTCATTAACAAGAGGATGCATTCAGGAGTTGTAAAGCAGGATAAAGTTGTTAGAGGAAATCATTTCAGTCCCTCCACTGTCAGCATCGTCTAACTCAGACTCTTCAAGAGCAGCTTGGTCAGAGGCCATGCTCTTGACATAGGGCTTTTTAGTTGGCTTTACTTTGGTACTAATGTGAACATTTAAATTCTGAATTTTTACACTAGTTTTTTTTGTGCATTTTTAATATCTGTTTAAACAAGAATATATTTTTCTTGACCTGGATAAAAAGTTTTTTGACCACACATTACCAGTCTTTGTATCAAAACTACCCTTCTGTTAACCTTAATTGTGCACTGAGTTTTGAACCTAAATTGAAGGTGCACATGAGCCCCGCACATAAAAAATGAGGCCTCAGAGTTACCTACACCATCAAATTTGATGTATTTACAGCAATACTGTAGCCTGTAAATGTTTCCAAAATGAGCAGGATGTCTGTCTTCAGTGCCATCGTTCTGTTTTCCAGTAGCAATGAAATGTATCCAAGATATTAATGTATGATTCCTGCTCTAACTTTAAACTGGTAAACACATTTAATTGTATCGTTTTAGCAGCTCTGTAGATGATCTTCCAGTGTAAGTGGTTGTTATGTTTAGCTTAAGTGTTTTCAGCTGTATTTTCCATTGACTCACTCATCCTCTGGAGTCTGTGTGGAGTTCGGTGCAGTGGCTTCAGTCATCTTAATGTCAGTGAGGACAAACTCTTAAGTTCTGAACAGCAGAATGAAAGTTTTTGGCCTGAGACTCAACCCCCGGTCATGGACGCCAGCCTTCTCTCTCTTTCTGTCAGTGTGTATGTGAGTGTGTGTGTGTGTTCTGCTGTGAGGCCCAGCAGTCGCAGCCAGCTGTTCCACTTCAGAGACAATTAAAACAATCTGTTCTCTGCTACCGCTGTTGCTGTTATTTCAGTACCATATCTGCTTTAACTCCAAACCAAAACAGCTCAGTGATCCATTTCCTGGAGCAGCTAATCACTGATCTCACTGATCTCATTCTCCTCTTAGGACTAAATTAACCCAGCTGCACTTTCAACCCATCCGATTCTCCTTTTAAGGCCATTCTTGACATCTCCATTTGCTTGTTTTTTCTCCCCTTTTTCCACAGTTTGTTCCTGATGTTACATACCCATTTTTCCTCCCTTGTTTCTGAGCATTGCAGCTTTGTTGACCCCAGGTGTTTTGATGCCATTCAAGCCTGGAGGGTCACTGAGAGATCAGTGTGTGACACAAGCAAACACTGAGTTTAGGTGTAAAAACATCATGGACAGTTGTGGCCTGCTTTAAATGTCACAGGCTATCTGAGGTGAGCATGAGAGACCTCAATGACCTTTGCAAAAAGTCCCTGTGGGGATTATAGGGAACTTTCTGGATGTGATTATTTATATCCTTCATATTTTAGGCTGTACCTGCTGGCTGTGAGATTATCTGGAGTAAAGTGTGTCAACTGGAAACCTAATGTGTGCTTCAATCAAAGCGTTTGCCGTTCCTGCTACGGTATAAATCAAACTCATTCTTCCACTTTGGCAGCCTGTTTAACCTCCAATACTGATTGAGCCAATCCCATTTGTAGCCCTTAGCCCTTGTCTTACCCCTTAGCCCTCAGTTTTGCACATTCATGTAAAGCAAAGGGGTGTCCCAAATCTCTGCAAGGTTAAGGGGGAGGCCTATAGGCAAAGGGTACACAGCCCTTGAAACGAAAACAAACTGGGACCTCACTTGAAAGCAGGGGGTATGATTTTGACATGATTTTTATAGTAATGACACTTGTGCTTATATTAGATATTCAATCCTTTGCTACTCCACGTAAATATTAGCAATGTTTTGAATTGTTTGTGTGTTAAAATCGCTTGTTATGATTAGCTAGCTAACGAAGCTGTAGCTAATGATAGCTATACTGATGTCAGACTCGGGTGACAAATTCACAGCAAGCTGACTTTACTACAATGTACTGCATCTCATGAATGATTAGACATAATGATCAGACAGCTGCGTTACATCCGGTGCATTAAAAACCTTCAACATAGAAACTACATCAGGAGCCCCTACATATGCTCTTGTATGAGTAAAATGCTGTTTATGTGTTGTTTTCCACTGCTATTGCTAATTACAGTTTATAATGGCTAAACGTTACAACAGTAGGTGTTGCTTTCCGACTTATTTACCAGTATTGTCGCATCAGCCTACAACACAGTCTGCAAGCAGCAAGTCATGATAGCGTCACGTCATGATTGAGTGGCGTCTCGTTTCTGAGGGGCATGTTTTCACCCCTTCCCCAAAGGGCCAAAGGGAAGGGGTAAGTGAGACAATTTTGTTCAGCCCATTGACTTCCCCTCTGCTCTGGCACTACTCTGCATAAACCCTACACTTCAATTTTTAGGGAACTATTTATATTATGTCATCACATGTCACTTGAGTGTTTTGTCTTCAGGCTGTATACAGGGTTGTACAAACATAGATAATCTGAGGTCATTTCTCAGCTGGATCAATCGTATTTTAGGTTAAAAGACATAGTTTTCAGACTATTAGCGACATCAAAACAAAGGTGATGAGAGCATTCAGCAAATTTCTTGTTGAAATTTACATTAGAAACTTTTGGAAACAGGAAAGGGCATTGTTTGCACAGGTGAAAAAATGATCTACTTTGGATGTGCTTATTTTTATATTACTATCTACTCCTAAATTGTGTTACAAATATTGTAAAATACAGAAAAAAAAACTTTTATTTTCTTTGATGCTGGTTAACAGTGGAGAAAATGGGCAGTCAAGTTAGCTGTCAGCTGTAATCACACCTGGAAGCTTCAACGACCACTCTATTAACCACCATCTCCTGCAATCACTGTCGTCCTCCTCACTTAGGCCTCTTTTATCTTCCACTATGTTCTTTCCATCATTCAATGCTATCCATTTTACACACTGGAGAAATTAAAACAAGAAATGTTTCAACTGTCAGCTTTACTTTGGACTGTAAACCAGGTAGAAAAATTAAGTCCTTTAGACTAACAAAAGATCTCTGCAACTGACAGACCAAATGAGATGAAAATAAGGTTTTTAAGCTTGTTGACATGCCCATATGATGTTTTTTAATTGACTTGACTCAAATGCAACCCCTCTGGCTTGAATTCCTTAATTGCACATTTGCACTTGGTTTTCTTTGTTCCTTCAGGGGTTTTATACCTGCTGCATCCATAATGCTGCACCCCCGCCAGCTAGTTCTTGATCTATTAGGCAACATGCATATATATACAGTTTGTTTTTCTTTTTCTTTTTCAAATAATAATAATTTTGGTCTTTACTAACAGAGGAAAGGACAGTGAATAGAACAGGAAAGTTATCAAACCCAGGCTGCCCGCATATATGGAGCATTATCAGACCACTCGGTTGTTTTTTCTTCTGTTTTAAGAAAAAGTCCTGTCCAGAGCAGAAGTGTTTTTGCATATTTCTCTGTCCCAAGGCTCTTCTTGAGCCAGCAGCAATTGTAACAGCAGTCCTTAAACTGTACAAAGAATGGCAAATGAATACATTTTTAGCATGATGTATTAATTTTACCAAACAGCACAGAACAGATGTAAAGCAGTCCCCCACAAGTCTTAAGGCAGACATGCCCAAAAAAATCACTGTATGTGAGGTTGTAACACCGGTGTTTCCCAAAATGTTTGCTCACTGTCCACATGAATAAAGACAAAACTTAGTAAAAAAAGTAAAAATTCTCAACCTCCATCCTCTAAAATGCAGAGAAAAGAGTAGGTTTTTAAAAGATATACATTAATGTGTAGAAGGGCCCTAGTCTCTGCTTACTCAGGGCATTGTTAACCAAGAAAAGATAAAGATAAAATGATGATCAATGATGTCAGTCACCACCAAGTTTCTCTTGGTTGAATTTGAAGTAGCAGCAAAGACCTCTACGGGAAACGCATCAGAGTGAAAGTACACATTTTATTTTGGAAACAGAGTGTGAGAGCTGACAGTAGCCTTATGTAATAATTCAAGTTTAGCACACACTTCCAGAAAATACTCTAGTGCTGTGATGAAGTATCATTTTGTTCCATTGCGTCACTGACAAAATGTGAACAAAAGGCTCTCACACGTTTTGTTTTGATATTATCAGTTTTAAATCACAGTCCTTGTTGTGAGCCCTGCATTATTCACAGATCTCCATAAGACTGTGGACCTGCTGCTTATTACCTTTTTGACCCTCCTTTAACGCCTCTCGGTTGGTTGTAAAATTTGATGAGCTGTGGTTGATTTTGGGTGCTTTTGTTGTTTTCCACTATAAAATTAAGAGAAAATCAGCCGCAGATTTTGTTTTTGGGTGTCTCTCTTTCTCTCTCTCTTTCTCTCTCTCATTTTCCACTCAGTCAGTGTTGGTTAATGGAAACACTGTGGAACTAAAAGTCACATTATTCTGCATTTGGTGCCAAATGTAATGCACACATGCTCCTGTTCAATGTGTTTTTGTTGTTGCTCTGTCTGGTGCAATCCACTGATGTTGCCAGTTTTAGGACAGAAACTATTCCATAATAACTTTAGACTATGCCTCTTGACACTTGTTAAGATATTTGTGAAACTTATTAAATGCATGGTCAACTTTTTACTAAAAACAGCTTTACTGTCTGGAGTTCTCATTTCCCCTGTTTGTGATGTTAATGAGACCATAATAAGCTGAAATGTGGAAATTGGGTGATGTTTCCAGATGATTAAGGGTGTTGAGTGTTGAACTCAAGGTGTGGAAACACGTGTGCTTTGACCTGGCAGCAGTCCCTGTCCTTCCCAACATCCAAAATATAACCATTAATGGAGATGCAGCAAAGCTGGCTCCAGACTGATGCTGACTCTGTCCCATTTTTCCATCATGTGCCAGACGTTTGTGGGTTGTTTTCTCCACTTAGTCATTTTTCAAGGTGTCTCTTTAAATAACCGACCAAGACACCTTTTATTAAAGCACGCTAAAAGCAACAGTGAAGTGCTTCAGCTGGCAGTGAGAGTCCTTCTTCTGTTTTCATCCACTCACTTTTCATCCACTCCTTATCCAAGGAGGCACACTGCTGCTCATATAAGAAACAAACAGTAGGCTACTCACTCAGACACACACATACGCAGACTTGTTAATGTCACCTTTTGGTGTCTTTGTGTGTTTCCTCTGTGTGTATGCACATCAAACCAATGTATGATCTCCTCAATGTGTGTTACACAGATACTTTATGTACACAGCATTTTAACATGAAGTGACATTTAGTGTCTGAACAGTGTTGGCAATCTGCCATGCAGAAATATGAGCCCCTATGATTATTTCTTCAGTCTCCTGAGCTATATGAAACATCAGTCCTCCTCTTCAGATGTTCTAAAAATACTTAACAAGTGGGAGTGCAAGATGGGCTAAGACTTTATTTATACATCACTTTCCATTCATGAAAATGTGACACAAAGAGCTTCAAACACCTTTTGTCCCTTGTCTTTACACAAAGCAAAGAATGACTTAGTTAGCATTAAAACTATATATAATAGCTGGGCTACAAGGTAGATTTTTACAGGGTTCCCACACTTGTGAGAAAAATGATGTTGAAAATAGCTGACCAATTTTCCAGTCATGGGAACAAACACATAAGAAATTGAGGGGAAAAACAAATGTCCTGGAAAATCTTGTGCTGTCCTGAAAAACAAAAACATCTCCCTGAATATTAAGGAGAGATGGAAACTGAAGGATTAAAAAATGGTTTTCAAAATGTTGCAAAAAGCAGATCTTGAGTCATCACAACTTAGTGTGTGCATACAGCAGGTGCTTTTTTTTTTTCTTCCTATTTTGGCTCCTGCCCTTCAAACAGTCTGACTGGCACATCAGATGCATAAAGACACTGAACTTTTGATGTTAATGGACCAAAAATACAAAATAACAAGACTGACTATGAGACTCAAAGCTCCAGGCCAAGTCAAGTCTATGGCCTCTCTGGGTCATGTACAAGTCCAGTTTGTAGCACAGACTGTACAACAACTGGAAGTAGCATCAGAGACATCAGTAGGGCTGGTTGATAAAACGATAACGATAAATTGAAAATTATTTTAATATCAATAAATAAAAAATATCAATATCAATAAAACATGGTCAATGTGCTTTCAGCATTATGCTAGTCGGCATTCTGCCATGTTTTAGTAGACTACATGAATAGCCAATGAAAAGGAGAGTTGCTGCAGGTCTGCTTCATGCTTAACCAATCGTGCTGAATTAGAACCAAGTAGCAAATAACTGCGTAGTGGCAGGATGCAGCTACACACAACCATAGCACTTTAACAGGTGAAGCCGACAGCACTGTTGGTGAGAAAAAAAGAAAATGAGTGCTACCCCTGGCAGAAATTACGATGAAGGCTCAACAGATGATGACATCCTTGACAACACTGGCACAAAAACGTCAGTGGTGTGGAAGTATTTTGGTTTTTTTGAGGTTGGACATGAAGAAGAGTAATGTGCACTGCAAATTATGCTGAGTACGTGTTCTTGCAAAGTCGGGGAATACCTCAATTTTTTTTTCACCAACTGGAGCAGTGCCACACGGCAGAGCACGCACAATTCAAAAGGTTACAAACCCCGAGTGGAGTAAGGAGCCCATGGCGCCCGTGCAGCCGAAACAGCCGACCATTCTGTCCACTTTCTCGAGCACGTCTTACGACAAAATGTCAAAGAGACACAAAGACCTCACAGATGCAGGAGCTTATTGTATTGCCAAAGACAAGCTGCCAATTAGCACTGTCAAATTTCATTTTTTACACTATGATATATATCGACTGATATGAAAAAAATATACCGTGTTAACTTTTTCCCAAATCGCCCAGCCCTAAAAGTCACCTATTTGTTTCTGAGTGGACTTTTGAAGCCTACCATCAGTGGTTGCCAAACTGGCAAAGCTGACTCAACCTAACGTGTCTATGTGAATCAGACTCTAATTACAGAAGTGAAGCTGAGCTTTGTATGCTGTCCTCTTTAAAGCATTTAATGTTGAGTTGTGGCCTTCTCTCAGAGTTTTGTGGCTAAATCTGTGATGAACAATTAGAAAATTATAAGGAGTCAGACAACAACAAAAAAATGCAATTCTACATTTTGATTAAGGTGACACTTCAGTGACTCTCAGAAGGTTTTCTTTTTACTCCACTGAATGCACACTTCAGAGAGGCAAACTCAGACACCTACATTGTTTTTTTTTAAAAAGGCAGATGGAGACAGAGACTGTCTGCATCTCAGGAAATTAAATGAAAGCAATCAATTGCACAGCAATAGCCTGTATGCATTTCATGTGTGTGTATGTCTCATATCTCAGCCCCCCCAGAAGTCCTTGTGACTCTTTGGTTGATGGGAAATAGGAGGCAGACAGTGGAAATGGATGAGAGACAGACATGAAGAGAAAGTAAGTGGATGAACAGGAGGACATTGAGAACCTGCAGTCAGACAAACAGACAGATAGACAGGCAGGCAGACAACCAGACAGCCGAGTGGAAACACGCCGGTGGTCCCAGCCAGTGCAGCCAAATGACCGTGTAACTCAGACGGAAAATAAAGAGGGGGAGGAAAAAGAGAAACATTGCCACAGTCAAACTCTTGCACCCCCTCACTCTCTCTTGGCCCCTGTCTCAGTTACCCTCTTCTTTACCTTCCTCCTCTCTGTTTTTTTTTTTTTTCATCAAAGTTTGTATTTCAGATCCCCTCTGCCTGTGAGTTGAGCCTTTTTTGTCTCATTTTCCTCTCAGATTTTGCCTCAATCTCTTCACTTTAATAGAGGCTGAGCTTGACTGTCAGTCTGTTCAACCAGGTTTGGTCATCCTCTGCAAAGCTTTTATTCTTATTTTAGTTCAAGGCTGCAAAAAAACTCTTCATCAGTCTTTATGAGTCTCATGTTTCACCTGTAAGTCACTTCTTTATCAGAGCGGACCATATACACTGGATGTCCTTAGGTATCATAACAGTAGCTGACTAATATCTTACTTTTTCCAGTAGCCTCATCAAAGAGAGAGACAAGAAGTTTTCAGAGGGAGTGGAGTGAAGACATGTATCAAATTATGTTGAATGTTTCTCAAATTCAAAATGATTTAGAATAACAACAAAAACGTGTGTAAATTAAGTGCTATGAACTAGTCAAATATCAGTCTGTTAACCAGATGAGGGAGTAAGTTTTGTCACTCAAAGTGCGTGGACTGTATAAAACATGGACAAAGCCTCAGTGACATCCCCCCGTTGGTGTCAGAGGTAATATTAAAAGCACAAAAGTGGTGGGCATAGAGAAAATGCTGACACCAAGTTCCTTTCAACTAATCAAGAGAGGCCAGCAAAGAGGTGGGGGTGAGGCCAAAGCCAGGCTGCTCTGCAAACAGATAGAGCACATTCACCTGTGACGTATCAGACTAACCCTAAATTATGCCTAATAATGCATTTCTCTACATATAATCAATGTACAGATACTTGAACTAAAGTCTTTAAAGAGGTATAAATGTATTGTTTCAGGCTGTAAAATGCATAGTTATGCTGTTAAGTAGGAAATTTAAAACAGGCTCTAATAGAGACTTCTGGGTCTTGTAGGAAGCCTCCATTGGGCATTTACAGAACAGCAGATTTTTTGCAACTTAGCGCCTGCCATGATTTATGCAGTTTGGATATTTTAATTTGAAATAATGAAAGAATAAGAAAAAAGAATGAGGTTTTGAAAGAATTTATTCACTCTTAGACCAAATCATTAAAGTCACATTTATGGAAAAGTTCCGATGTAACTATATGAACTTGTTTTGATGCCTTTTGTTTTTGAAAGCTACTGTAAATATTTTTAACTAGGCATGACACAGATGAAAAATGTACATTTATTATGACCTGTAAAAGCAAACAAGACCATCAACATCAAAACTATCTCTCCACTATAAATGCCTGTATCCAGTGAAAGAGGTGGCTGTAAGGTATGATGATTGATAGCACACTAGAATTATTATTTTTTATTTAACTTTTTCTGATGCATTGATACATGGTTAGTGATATATTTATCAGAAAACATTATTTGCAAACAGGATAAATACAAAGGACAAGGGGTATGTTCCCAAGCCCAGAAAAGGCTTAGAAATCAACACAAACCTATGTGTTGATTTCTATGTCTATGTTTTTCACCGTTTAAATGGCCAGGTCTTGCTGTGTTTGAGTAGAGGAGACCTCAGAGAAAAAATCTGCTCTGACAAAACCTTTTTCCTGAAGAACACTGAAGAATTTCTTTCAAAAACAGGCTAAATACCTACAAATGAGATAGCAGCAGCTGTAAGCTTGCCCCCTCCCCCGACACCTGTGCCAGCTGAAGAGTGTTGGAGAAACACTTTTATGATAAGAAACTGCTTTATTCAGAGTTTCTGCTGGCTTTAAACCCTAGCTCTGTTTGATTTGGAGAGAAGACCTGTACAGAAAATTCAGCTGTCAAAAACCTCCAGAGTGATGAACCAGTAAGGGTGTCTCGTACTTGGTTTTTAGAAGATACAGCATACTTGCCGTTGTTCTGAAACCAGGGAGATGACCAAAACAAAGAGTACAGAGATCGTACTGAATTAACTCAAGGTCTGCCTGACTGATTGCTGTCCCAGGAAACAGCTACAGATCTGACCTCTCCTTGACTATTTCTCTTAGTCCTGCTCTCTGCCTCTGCATCTCTCTCTCTTTGTTTGTCAGAGTCTTTCCCTCTCTCTTCCCTCCCGCCTGTCTGGACTGGCAGCCGGGCAGACGTAGGCAGCTTCGAACCTAGTGAGGCGTGATGCCGTGATAATGAGGCCCAGTGAACAGGAGAGAGAGAGCTTAGCTGGCCACAGCCACAGTCCATATATTCTCATAGCTGATGGCGCCCAGGACTGGAAGGAAGCCTCACCACCCCGCAGGGTTATTTTTGGCCTCTGTAAAGCCTTCTCATTAGTGGTCAGTGTAGCTAATAGAATCTGGAAAGTTATGACAGACCTTGTATAAAGTTTTTATTTCACTTTTGTAGTTCTGTAGGGCTGTACAATATTAGACATGATTTTGACTGCAATGTTTTCCTTTGGGCCATCTCTAGTGTGATGTAAAGAAACTGTGTTTTATCAAATCCAGTGTTTCCTCTAGGATTTTTTTCAGCAGCGGGGGCAGGCTTTCCAGGGAGCTGTGGAGGTGTAAACATATGACACTTGACTGCAGATTTTAGATTTAAAAAGGATTTACTCAATTGCCCGCTGAATGTAAAGATTAAAAAATGAATAAAATAGAAAAAAATAAATAAATAAAAAACACTCAACGTTATCAGTGTAATAGAGTCATGGTTGAAACCGGTGATTTTGTTCAACCCACACAGGGTCCCAGCCTGATAGCCTGTGCTTCCCTTTAGGTTTTTCTCCTCTACTCTCATCTCTCTCTCCTGCACCATAACTTTGCTCTCCTGTTCCTTCACTCTGCTGTCCCCCTGCTGTACTCTGCTCTCTTTCACTTTGCTCTCCTGCTCCTCCCTGTCTAATGTTACTTGTCTTATACGATTACATTGAACATTAACGTTAGTTAGCCAAGTGTAAACTCTTTTTTTTTTAATGTATCATCATTTAAGTCAGTAAAAGGCTAATGATAGCTAACTAGCATCATCTTCATCAGGTGTCTTTTCCTTCTTAGAAAAAAATTTCAACAAGCTCATCTGAAAAATGCAGTCAGCAGTTACATAACGACATGTAGATGTTAACACTAGCTTCATGCTATCAATTAGTCTACCCAAGTTAGTGACACTGAGTTGGCACCGGGCCAAATTAACTTAAACTACTGATAAGTTACCTAATGTTAGCTGGTCATTACTATATTGTGAGCATCTGTTTAACCTGTAAAATCTATGTCGAGTTATCTCAAGCTAAAAATTTAAGTTTACCATTTTTTCTGGCCGGTAAGTCGCTGCTTTATGCTGCGTTCGAGTTACCTTGGAGGTCAGATGTCAGAGCTGAAAATGAAAGTTATTTTAGGGCTTGCCTCATATTCGGACATGGCAAGCGCTAAAATAACTTTTATAGATGTAGTCATTTTGTTTCCACCTCTGATTTTGCTTTTTTCCGACTTGGTAACTGAATCGCTGGTAATTCGAGTGTGACATCATTTTCAGCTTGGACTTCTGACTTCCGAGGTAACTTGAATGCAGCATTTTACTCCTCTGACTCCGACCCATTCCCCTAGGTGCTTGATGTGCTTGACGACCACGTAACAACCCCCACACACTCCTCTCAGCAGATACTGAGCAAGATAGTTATCTGTAGTTTACCTCAGTGCTTGCAAGTACCCTACAGGACTCTGCTGTGAAGGTGAAGGGATGCAGTGGTGGTGTATTTCTGTCAACAATCAAAAAAAATTCAAAAAAAGAAAAAAAAATTGAAGGACTCCTAAATAAATGTAGGGGAAACACTTAAATCAATTCACCCTTTTATTTATAACACATCGCTGAGAGTAAAGGATAGAAGGAGGCAAGAGAATAGGTGGAGTTACAGGTCACTTAATAAATCGAACTAATAAACACTACTGACTTACTCAGATGTTATTCAGCTTACATTCGTTACCCCACAGAGGGGAGTGAGCTTTGCAACAAGGAACACACTGAGAACTGGAGGTAAAACAATAGTAGCTTCTAATCAAAGCTCTTTTTTTGCAAGTGTGTTAGCAGTTTGTCAAACTTTGATGACTTCCTATTGAACAGGACATAGGTGTCATCCCTTTATGCGTGGTCTGATTTGCTCCAGATTTCATACAGGTGATCAAGCTCCAACCCCAGATACATCTACTGTTTGTTTTTCTACTACAGCCACAGCCTCACTATGCAGGTAAACATGGTACTATCCTTTAAGTACGTTGTCCGATCATGACCAAATTTCACAGGTTTGAAAACAGATCCGACCTGAGCTCAATATGTGCAAAGGTGGGGCAGTGTCTTTATCACCACTTGCACCTCTAATTGATTGCTTCTATTCTGCATAAATACATGCGACCCTTCACATATCAAGATCTTTTTCAGCAAAAATGTACTTGAAAGCAATACCTTGCTGAATCATTACTCAACCAACACTTATATGACATATGAAAGATGTCATATAATAAAAGTTATGAACAAGATTAGCAAATTTAATCATGTAGAAAGGTCAATGCAGAGAGGAGGCATCTAATGAATGGGTTTCTGTGATCAACAGGGGGAACTTTCAGTGACATGGATGAAAGTGAATCAATGACTTCAGAGCAGATGTCAGAGCAGCATGATGTTCGTCATCTTACTGGTTTGAAAGTTGGAGCAGAGTCAGTGCTCAAAAAGAATCAGAAAAATATGTTGGAATTAATGTAGTGAGAATAATTAAAGCAGTCTTTACAGTCTGACAGACGACATGAGGTTAAGTTGGCTTTGCACAGGAACAGTCACCAGACGTGTCCTCCCAATGCACATAAAACTTTTATGTTTTGAGTACTTCAAAGTCTGAAGTCTTTCCTGAGTTATGTTGAATCACTTGGCTGGATTTCTAATATTACAGATTCTTTTTCACAGGTATCAATTCTTCTGATACTTTAGCCACTTTTGCCAAAAGATTAATGCTGAATCACCACCGATGACATAACAGATGCACTTGTGAGCGTAAATTTATCTGCAGTGGTCAGCCATACAGATATGAAATAAAGACATCAGAGCTGACTGATACACAATGACCCTAACCAACTATAATTTTGAGCTAAGGCAAAGCTGTTATTAGTGTTTGACTGGCCGTGGTACGTGCATAATTTCCCTGGAAGTTTGGACCCAGTGACTGGATATGTCAAGTGTTGGTTTTAAGATTGCTGAGCATCCATTCACCCATCCGTCTCAAACTTTACCCAGCATGACGGTACACTTGTTGAGGTGGGAAATTGAAGGATGCTTGTGCCTCTTCATGCACGTGTCTTTGTCTGTGCAGATCTTACAAACTAGTCAACCTCACACACATACACATGTAGACATATGCAGAAAGCCAATTTCCCGCCAAATGGAGCGGTTTGGAAAACGTACAAATCACGCCATGAGTCCTCTCTTGTGGAAAAAGAGAGTGCTTCTCTTGCTGGCAGACACTAGGCCACTCTCTCCTTCTCTCACACTCGTGCCGGGACGGAAATTCTTCTACTTCCAGTCGGCCCTGCACACTTTGTGCTTATGGCTCACGTCTGCACCCTTTTACTGCTACAGCAAGCCTCCCTTAGTGGGCCTCAATGCCTGGCCAAAGCATCTCCTCTTCCTACACAGTAGCTGCTCTGTAGTGTTTTAATTCTGGGGCTTTCTCTCCAACCTGAAGTCATCACTTCAACTTGAACTCCTGTCCATTGCAAAACATCCAGTTTGTTTAGCCTGAATAATCCAAGGAGCAACGGCAGCATGAGGTCACTCAGGAACAGACAGGCATGAAGAGCCAAACAGAGAAGGTACAGCCAGACTGCAAGTAATGAAGTGCAGAAAGACAGGCCAACTCAGAGAAAGAGACAGACACAGAAACTCAGAGGTCCAGGAACGCACCCTTGGGGAACACCTGGCAGGAAATGGGAGTGTCTGAGCAGTCATTAGGTAGTAGTCTGAAGGCTCCTTGCCTGTTTGGCTGCTCCTGGTCAGTGGGGCCCCACCGGGAAATTGGCTTCATTTCCTTGGCTCCTTCCTCTACCCTTTCTCTTCCATCATCGACATCAGGGTGTGATTCTTTGTGATGTTATTAAGAGTCCTCTTGTGGCCTGGAAACAGGGGGTGAACTGATTAATTAGACAGAAAACAGACTGAAAGTAAGTAATGAGGACATTACTGTAATGTTATTTGTTTTAAAATTAGAACAGGTTAATTTTATTTCATAGTACAATGTGGCAGAGGTGGGATTAACCTATGCAGTTGTTTAAGGAATATCTGTGTCTCATTGTGAGCATGTAACCAAACTTGCATTCAGAGATTAAGCTGATAATGTCTTATTAGAAGCACAAAAGTCACGTCATAATAACCTCATATGATTGAACCACCAAGCTGACCCCACACCAATACAAAGTAAAATCTTTCAGTGATAATTAAACAGCTGTAATAGCATCTAGCGCTTAGACACATTAGATCAGAAAACATTTTATTTGCAGATTAGTTAAAGATTTCAGATTTATTACAGAATTAAAGGGCGTACATCTGGACACAATGACTGTGTGATCACTTTTTATCACCATAATGTTCACGTTATGGCGACCCTACTAAGTTACTTTGACATTAAGGTTGTTTTTTGTTTGACCACCAATGCTTTGATATGGTTCTTATTAATTTTGTCATATTTTGAGGCCGATTTCTGCGTCATTGAGCCTGTATTTAAATTCAGTGCCCAGTTTTTCCCGCTGGTTTGCACTGATGAACATTTTTTCCATTTTCCATTCTTATCACGTGAACTCCTGGAGCCAATCAGCTCCATATATCCCCTATTGACTAACATTCTGCCAGTGTTTGCTGCAATATGACCATTATGAGTATAGCCACCTTGATCTTATCCATCATATAATTAGTCTTTTTATTAACCTTATTAATTAATCCTGTGTACCAACTTTATCACAGTTAACTGGCTCACTCAGCAATCTTCAGACACTTAGCTGCTGACAGACTTTGAGTTCTAGCTCAGCTACAGTTAGGCACAATAGAAGGCCATGCATGCAAGGCAGAGACAGGAAATCAAAGCATAGGCTGTACAAAACCTGGTTGGAGTCTCAGGGATGTTAATCATTTGTTTCTGAAGAGGTGTTATTAAGATAAAAGATGAATATTGACACACAAGGTATGCTGAGTCCAATTAACTCCCAGCTAATCTAGAAATAGGAGGAGTTGAGGCCTTTAGCCTACTGGCAAACAGCTATATCACACCACCTGTCAGTCATATCACCCATGCTCTAATGCATAACTATAAGCCTTTAACTGATTAAAAAGGAATGAGTTTTGACAAATATTCACTCCTTGTATAGTTAGATATAGATATAGAACAATGACTCTATGTGAAGACAAAATCTTTTTCTCAAAAGATGGCAGTTACCATACTGGAAATTTGACTTAAAATAAAATTAAAATTTTCAATAAGCCTTCAAACTGATGAAGACGTGAGCAAAGGCAGACTTTAACCCTGTCTGCAAACAGGGTTAAGTTCTGCTTTTAAACCCGCTGCAAACAGCCTTTAAGCAGCAAAAAGGTTCCTTTCTGTCAGCCTGAATTTTAAAATCTGTGCTTAACTTTTAATCTTGATAGCTTCAAAATGAGTGAGTTATGTGATAATTTATCCACTACACAGTGTGCATGAACACAGAAACTATCTAAAAAGAAGTCTTTTGTGCCAGGCTGTAAACATGTGTATTCCTCTTTTAAAATAAATGGTTTAAAATCATAGACTGTATATAGAATGGACAGCGTCTGCCTCCTCGCTGGGTGAAGCCACCACTAGAACAGCACCCTCTGGTGAGGGGCTTTAGTATAGGTCATAAACCCCGCCTCCTCCAGCAATCCTTATGGGGCTGTTGACAAACTTCAGAAATTAATTACACAGAACATACATGTTTTTCTCCCCCGTGCATGCGATGTTGACATGTAGTTACTGTAAGACTGGTTTGTGCTCAAGTCCTCTTTTTTCTGTACAGCTCCATTTTTAAAAGTTATTTGGGGGTTCATGTTTTCTATGATTGACACTTGATACAGCCTATGGGTGTACAAAGACTGTGGAGCTCACCCAGGGGATACGCTGTTTGAGCCGAGCGTCATCACTGCGACTCTCTGCAACTCTCCCGCCGAATGCATACAATGCTACGGGCAATGTTGGTTTCAGGAAGTGGAGAAAAAACCTGAAAATACAGAGAGCTTTTTGGCTTCAAAATCGTACACTGGCAGAAGGCGGAACCAAGTTGTCCATAGTATATACAGTCTATATTTAAAACGGGCTCCTGCAGGGTTGTCTTGACTTTTGGAGCTAGCCTAATGGCCACTGGAGGAACTGCACTTTTCTGTTTCCCATTTGCCTCATTGTTTTTACACTAGAGGATTTGCATGGATCTCCGTCAGACAAGAGGAATAGGCAACAGCTAATTAACATGCACGCTGGCCAACTACCAGAGTGGCAGGTCTTCAAGAATTACTTTGCATAAGGCAGAAAAACAGTCTTTGTTTCAGTGAAAATAGCAAATGCCTTTCAGATATTCTGTCAAAGTGAAAACAAAAATAATTATATACATTGTGACTGAAATGATTCAGTAAATCAAATCACTGCTTCCATTTATAGGTTTAAAAGCTAACTCCTCTGCCAAACAAACCTGGGCAGTGCACACCAGCTTCACACACTGGCTATTGATATCCATCCGGACTTCATGTTCCAGAAACTCACATGCTTGAACATTGTGCTCCTCACAGCAAACAGAAAAAATCCTGCTTGCAGCGATGTTAGATGACTTAATACTCTTCAGTGTTCAAATGTGTTAAAAATGGAGGGACTTGACAGATGGATTTTTTGCCCTTTGAATCATCGTGCAGTGTTTCCCCCACCTGGTGACTCACCAACCTTTCACAAGTCTTGCCTGTGTTTGACACAAAGTCTAACAGATTCTTTTCTGTGTTGCTTTTTATTGGACTCCCAACACTTTCACACCGGTGTCTGCCCTGGCCTTGCTCTAAAGGCCAGGCCAGGGTTGAAAGAGTCAGAACCTCTTATCAATAAAAGAGCTGTTGACAGCCAAGCATGACCTAGAGTGGTGGACCGTATCAACAAGATACTCCTATGCAATAGTTGAGATGACTTGCGATGTAAATATACCAGAGTACATCTGAGCTGGCTGTACACACTCTATCAATAACTCAATATTGGAGGGAGTGTTCTGAGGTCTTTACAAGGTGTTAAGTGAGGTAGAGTTGCTGAGAGAATTCCTTTAAGCCATTCCCAGCATTCACCTCAGTTATTACTAGCTCCTCACTAAGTCAGGGAAATGTTTGTCTTCAACTGACAGAAGGCAGAAAGTCTAATGGCACTGATTTCACTTTAAGGGGGGACAAAGGAGCATTTCTGGCATTATGTAACAGTTCATCATGGCAAGACTCAAATGCCCGACAAGGGAGACAAACCGGATGGAGTATGTTTTGTTCCCAACTAGATTTGGTACACAGGCTGGTGCACAAAAAAAGAGAAAAAAAAAGGAACAAGAAGTGAATTCATGTAAATTCTTTAAGGGACACTTTTGTCAAACAGAATTATTTTCATGCACAAGTTTGGCAGTATGAGTCTGTTCTGAAGCTCAACAATGGCAGGTGTCACAGTGGAAATGCTGACTCAGCCCTAACTTTCAATCCACCTCGAAAAAGGCAAAGAAGTGGATCTGAGGCAGGCATGAACCACCCATCTGTTGTCAACTCAGCTGTGTCCATGTAAAATTATGTGTAACCCTTACCCTTTACACTATCGTGACAGATGGGTCATAAAGACTTCACTCCCTATACATTACAGTTATGGGGAGTGAGTAAATAAATACCACAGGCTGTAAACATGTTTGTTTTTGCTATAAAAAATGTCATTTCAACAGCAGCAAGCTCAAACAGTCTTACAAACACTTAAGGACCTGCAGTTATTAGCACTTTCATATTGGCATCTTTTTCCATTCTGTTATTTTTTTCAACCTCCATCATGACATCTTCCCTTAAAAGCTTGTCTTTATCCTGATTAACAGCAGATGTTTCTGGTCTTTTTTGAAGTAGGGGTGATGGACGGGGGCCACAGCACCATTAAGTTTCCTCTGCAGGTGCTTTTAACACAATCTTTTATTAAGATAAGTAAGTAGTTTGAAGTGTCTTTACCTGGAGAGATTTCTCTCCTCTTAGTCTCTTTTTATTCTCCTTCTCAGCTTCTCTTTGGTGATTAGAGCAGCTGTCATGTCCTTTACTTTTTTTGTTCAGCTGACAGCTTGTTAAGACAGTCCATTTATATTTCTGGAGCCTCGATTGTTTGTCCGAAAGGCTTGTTTGATTGCAGGACACGTGACCTGAGACATTCAGCAGAGATACCTATATGCTTACCCACTGAGCATTTTTTGGTCTAAAAGAGGTCTAATACACATCTAAATGTAGCCTAGACAACTGGTCTAAAATCAGGCTACCACGGGTCTAAAAATGAACGTTTGTAAGATATCTACATTTAGACCAAGTCCAAATCTGGGCTATATCTATACTACACTGTATATTGCTCTCAACGGCTATCATAATTATTTTGGTTAAGTACTTGGAGATCAGTTATGCAACTTACAGTTGCTTGTTGAAATAAATAGTTATTGAATAATGGGTTACAGTGCAACATCTAAATTCCGTCTAAAAATATACCGAATCTAGATGTTTGAAATTAAGTCTAAAAAAAAATCTGGACGTCTAATAGCCGTCTATTGCTCAGTGGGTAATGCTGTTTGATACCCTGCACTTAGGGCTGATCTGTTGTTCTTTGCTGCTTTTCAACTGTCTCCCCCTACTGAACCCTTAACCATCAGCTCACTGCATCTGAAAAAGTAGCCTGCAGGACTACCTTGTAGGGCTGGGCAATAAAACGGAAATGTACCGATACCAAAATTTACGTCAATAACCGGTCATTTTGCCCATGTCAATGTATTGGGTGTCAAAAAAATAAATAAATAAAAGTTGGTTTTGGATGTGTGAAGGTAGGCTATGGTCTCATGTCCCTTTAAGACGCTGTCCTACGTCAGACGTGACTCCACCCCATCCAGTCCGTAACAAAGAGGGAAAGACAGGTGAGGAGATGAAGGATGGTTCAAAAGTTGTAGTGGCTGGAGCGACGGCTGAAGTGGACAAAGTTAATGTGGGAGGAGGTGAGCAGATTGTGGGGTAGCTATCATCCATTTATCGTTTTCGAGGTGAACTGCTCAATGTATAGTGATATTGATTTGAGGCCATAACACCCAGCCTTACAACTTTCCTACATCACTGGAGAGATATAAACAAATGTTCTCTAAATCTACTGAGCATTTCATGTCCTCTCTGCAGAGATGGACCATAAAAGTTCAGCTGTAAATATCACGTCTTCTTTCCATCTGGAGTATCAGCTAACGCCTGTGGTGCTTGTGAGTCTGAACATAGTGTTAATTTCTATATTGGGGCATGAACCAGTATAGTCTTGCAGAAAAATGTACAATCCTGGCTCACACTTCTGGCGTAAATGCGGGCTTTCAGTATGATTCATATAGTGAAGGACTGAATGAACTTATTTACTTCCTCTGACTGTGATAAAGGGGGAAGTATTGACTCTTTTACCTTAATCAATGTGTATCACTCTAGGGGACAGGGTTAACAATGCTTTTTCTGTGTTGTAATTACACTATCACTTTTCAAGTGATTTCCTGGGAATGGGAAACCTTTTTTTTCTCCTGGAATAGTATAATCTGGTACATTTGGAGTAGTGCGTAACCTCATTCATACTCTGGTGTGTGGACTAAAACGTGAGCACCGGTCTGCTTGAAATCAGGGGTCCGGATTGACCTCCCAGTGAAGCTTGGTGCGGTTTATATATAAGTAGACTAAACTGTAAACCAAAGGCAGGAAGCGGCACAAAGCCCAGTGCAGCATGGATCAATATCTGAGTTTCAGTACCTGGTATGGTGTCTGTGGAATCAAAGCAACATGTCACAGGGCTCGCCTTCTCCTGATTTGGCTCTAGCTCATGAAGAATAACATGTTGGACAACTAAACTTTTAAAGATCTAAACTTTGTGTTTTGAAAAAGTGTAAAACTCTTCAGTCATAAAATATTGTTTCACTAAGAGCAGCAACATTAAGGTAAGTTTGTGTGTTCTCTGTGCGCTGAGAGTCCCTCCTAAGTCAACTTCTCTAAATATGCCCTGTGTTCACGTGAGTTTGTGTTTTGTATTGGATTATTGGTGTGAGGGAGGGCAGACATACTTGTGCATGTGTCTCTGTTTTGTCTGCTGCAGTCAACGCTGCTGCTGTTTGGGTTAAATCCAGAGGGATCAGGGATCAGTGAGGAGCACTAATCGGCTAGTCCAAACACTGAGGCTGCGATTAGCCTTCTACTAGCCCTCACGCTAACCACAGCTACATATCTCTGCCCTGATAGGATTTACAGGAGCTGCCAGTGCCTGTGGGTGCTTATAATGGGCTACAATCCTGGAGATTTAATGAGCTTTGCCCTCACAGACAGAGGGATTATTAGGTCTGTGGTGAATAAAGGCCACTGGACAGAGTAGACTTATATCACTGCAGCAATGTTTTGGTGGGTAAATATGCTAATCCCAATTAGCAGCAGTGTGTAGTGAGGGACGTCACATACCACAAGTCAACATGAGTCAC
This sequence comes from Xyrichtys novacula, assembly GCA_962446985.1. NCBI lineage: Eukaryota > Metazoa > Chordata > Actinopteri > Labriformes > Labridae > Xyrichtys > Xyrichtys novacula. The sequence goes on along the minus strand of OY660866.1, from coordinate 19,333,575 downwards.
AGAGGAGAGAGTGTCTGCATGTGTGTGTGTGTGTGTGTGTGTGTGTGTGTGTAGGACTATGAAAGTAATGAAAGTAAAGAGAACACAGTCCCAGACAGCACACTTTCCACGGACTATTTATGTTCCCTGGTCTTACGTTTTCCAAAAACCAACGCCTTTTTGGACAACTTAAAAACAACGACTAGAGTTTTTTTTTTTTTTTTTTTTCAGGATGTTCAGGTGTTAACAGCCCATAAAAAGTGTTTTTTCAGCTATTACCAAAAAAATATGTGAGGTCTATTAAGACGGTGCCAAGTGTTTAAAGTAATCAAAGCAGGAGCAGGGCACAGCAGAAGTCAGGTGATACCATAGACTATATATACTATGGACAACTTGGTTCCGCCTCCTGTCTGTATACGCTTTTGAATCCAAATAGCTCTCGGTATTTCCGGGATTTTTCTTCATTTCCTGAAACCAGCGCTGCGCAGTAGCGATGCGCGCAGTCGCTGAGAGTTGCTGTGATGATGCTCGGCTCAAACAGCGTTTTTCCTGTGAGAGCTACGCAATCCCTGAACACCAATAGGCTGTATCAGGTGTCAATCATAAAAAACATAGACCCCCTAATAACTTTTAAAAATGTAGCTTCACAGAAAAAAAGGACTTGAGCACAAACTAGTCTTACTGTAACTACATGTCAACATTGCAAGCAGGGGGGAGAAAAAAATTTGGTTCTGTGTAATAAATGTCTAAAATTGTCCACAGCTCCATAAGCTTGGCCACCTGGAAGGAGGTGGCCAATCAGAAGAAAGTGGATTTGTGTGTGAGAGACAGCAGCTAAAACGAAGTGTTTCAGATGGAGGCTGAAATAATGACATTTAAATACACCAGTGTGAGAAATTTGAGGCTTTTTTAAAATCTAAGAATCACATTAATATATTAAAGAGGTATCAGACAGGAAATCTAGAGTCTAAGAAAAGGGCATGATACCCCCACCTAAATTTAAATTTCAAGAAAAATAAATTCAGTCTCAAAACATGAACTCCAATGTCATAACAAATAAACTGAGTGTCAATATATTAATTTGCATTCCAAATCATGCTTTTTAAATTAAATACCATTGTTTAATTTCAGTTTCTAGTGGCACAAATCTCAGCCCTTTTATTCGCCTCATATCATCTGCTTTATTCTTTTTAATCCATCTTTCCGTGAATATTGTTAAAATAATTAGCTATTTATTTGAAGAATAAATATGTGTGAGTCCTCATTCTTCACATGGATTGAGGCTTACAATAATGAGGCTAAACCCACTGGTGTTGTGGTTTAAGGAGTGAACACCACTGTATGCCAGCCACATTCAGCAAAATTCTCATTTATTCAAGTGGCAGGCTGAAAGACCCCGGTCTACAGGGTCACTTTGCACTTTACATTGAATTGTTGGCTATTGAATTTGATGTGAAAATAGACGCCAATGGTAGAGCTATATACATAATACAATCTGTATGATTGCTGCTCTAATGTTTCTTTTTTACCATCAAATCTGTGGTTTTTAAACATAACTTTCAAAGGGGAAGTGGCTAAATACTTACATAGCTGTGTTCTGATGTTAACAAATTTGCTAAGATTTACAAAGTTTTTTGTGATTTGGTGAACTGCAATAATACATGATAACAATGTAGTAGTTTTCACCCTGAGCGTGACTTTAAGTGGTAATAAAATAAATGTTATTGTCTGTTTTCACCTCTAGGTTTCAGACATCAGTGTCAGATACTCTTCAGGTTTGTATCATAAAAAACTGGTGCAAAGAAAGTTTTTTCTTGCCATCTTACTAGTCCCAACTGTCAAATACAAACCTGAATGAGCCTGACATTGGGAACATAAAATATATTTACAACTCTTGGTCAGATGTGAAAACTTTTCATGACCAAAATGAAAGTTAAAGAACTCGACAATTTACAGCAAACTTTTATTTTGCGGGATGTTGTCAGGAATCTGCAGTATTACAGGTCCTTACAGTAAAGGCTGAGAAAAAAAGATGATGCTTATTTCATACTATTTACTTGCAGCTGAGATCACTTAGCTGTTTTAGAGAGTATATAAACAATACTGTAACTGAGATATTTTTACTCACAGCCTTAAGAATAAATGTAACTACATTATAAATATCTAAAATCTCTGAAAGACTATTTTGAATTCAGGGCATGGGATCAGACATTAGGATCAATTCAATTTTTTGCTCCCCCCAGAGTACTTGGATCAAACTCCTCTGAAATAATGCTGTTTGGTTTATTTTTGTTTAGAATAGACAGCTCATACAGCATTGATCCATCATAACATGATTTATGTGTGTTTATTTTGGGCTTTAGGGCATTGCTCCAATGTTACACTGTATTTTTATCACAGACTTATTTATAGTTGTTTTGTTCCTGTGTTCTTTTGTGTCAGTGCACACATGTGGGAATGCAGATTTTGATATGCAGCTCTGATTTTTGCATTTCCATTTGCATGTAATTTCCCTCCAGGGACTCTGCACGGCCCACCTTTTGGCACTGCATTAGTAATGTGCCAAAAATAAAGGAGTCAAGCAATGGGGGGGGCATTAGAGAGCACAGCTCTCGTTTAAAATGATGAATAAACTAATGAAAAAGGTGATTCATTAGCTCTATCCAGTGGTACAGTAATGACAGGCTGCACTTGATGATCAGCCTGGCACAGCGCAGCAGGCACAATCAGCCGTGAAAGAAACACACAATGGACTGTACTAAACTGGGTTGAATGTTTTTGCATCCATACGCAATGCAGTGACATTAAACAGGTCTTTCCATTCTGTTTCTTACCTGAGAGATGTAGAATTATGTGAGGCACTTGTCAATAGGGCATTATTAGCCACAAGGGATGCAGGCCAATTTGGCCCCTTTGTTGAGAAAGCTGCCAGGAATAAAAGGTAAGCTATAAACCGCGACAGAAAACCACATAACTCATTCTGTCTGGACATTTGTCAGTGTTTGACTTTGCAGTGACATGGGTTACTGCCATTTTATCATTGTTTGTGGTCGCAACACATACATGCTCATCTGCCTGTAGCGTATTTCTCAGCTGTTTGGTTCTGCAGGCTTCAAAGAGCTAAAATGTAGCCATCAGCAGGCAAGGCCTCAGCCAGCTGTTTTCTTAAGCTGGGGACCCTCAGGTTACCTTTTCAAGTAAGACTTCATTTCTGCATTATGTTGAACATTGATGCATGTGAGTAACAAATTAATGAGACTAATGGTAGCCCACAATGTACTATTATGAGCCTCAAATGAAACAGGTTTGTATCCTTCAAGAGGGTGACAACAAAAGGACTAAGTAACTCCATCTGTCTATGTAAACTCATTGCAGAAAGAGTTAGCAGTGACTTTCAGTCCCTCTCTCCACCTATTTCAAGGACAGAGGAAGAGCAGAAAAATATCTTCTGCTATACACTTCATTACTTATCAAAGTACAGCAAATTTCTGTGACCAAATGTAGCCTTGATTGTAACCAATTAAGTGTAAAAGCTTTTCTTTTTCTTTTTTTTTTTCTGGAGATTCAAGAAGTGAGATTAATTTATTGTCACTATGTTAAATATTCACACACATGAAAAAACAAATGCCATTTCTCACCAGCCCTAAAAAATGGTGCACATCAGAGCAGCTTGCAGTTAAGAGCAATCAACTGATCAGTTGATCGAATCATTTAACATTTTTTAACATAAATTTTGATTTGATCGTCTAATACAAATTTAGTAAATATCACCTGGTGATGTTTGAAACGATTCCCCTTTGCTTCCAAAGGGGAATTGGAAATAATAGGATTTGAGGACCTTTCAGAGGCAAAGGGAAACCATCAGCTCCCATAGCATTACACACCATCCAGAGCTCCCTGCTGTGCAGAATGATGTTGTTTTTACAACTTTAATGAGAAAGTTAAATCTGGCAGAATGAAGTGTATCTTAGAGTGACTATTCATCTCTTATTGTTTTTTTTAAACTCCATAACAAAGCATCTCACGGTTTGCATGATGTCTTTACCAAAGCAAAACACACTTGTTAGCTGTTGAGGGGAAATGCATGTGTTGTGTTCAAAAGTAGTGCAAATACAAATGGGCTTTCTGCAGGCAATGCAAAGGGCCGACACATTTACAAACACAGACTTTAAATGAATTGAGAACAGTGCTTTGACTGGAGTCTGTTAAAAATTAGTTCAATACCAGGGTAAAACTGACCCAGCTGCAGCAACAGATAGCCTAGCTCCCATGAAGCTTTCTCAGCAGATGGGCCAGGACTGGCGGACAACCTGTGCTATCGAGAAATACCTCATACAACCAAAATTCAAAAACAAAAGGCTTTCCTTTAACCCATGTCATGAAAGTAAAGTTCATCATCTTTCCAGTATCAGTCTGATTGATCTTGTTTGTGAAGGATCAGAGAGGAGGATTACTTGATTGAATTGCGGCTTTCTTTTTTCGCAGTCACGCCAAAGTTCATCCTTTTATCTTGACAGTGGGCAGCTTTTGGTGCAGGAGAGGTGTGGTGTTGGCAGGAGGGCCTTTTAATTACAGAATGAGAAACCACCTTAAAGAATTTTGGAGTACAAAAGGGAATCCAGTTCAATTGTTTTGTTTCATAAATGTAAAAACCAATCAAGCTGCAGAGCGGCACACATACTGTTCCTCACGGGGACTTAGTGTTTAATAACTTAAACAACACTGAGGTATTTTGGGAGCAGATTAAAGAGGCATTTTTTAAATTATAGTCATTTTTTTCCCTCTTGAGAGTGGATGCGGAAATTTCCATCACTAGATGACTCTTGGTAATATGCAGAGTAATGAAGATCTTTCCATGTCGTAAAAGCCTCTCATTTCTAACCACTTCACTTGGAAGGCGCTCTCAGCCAATCCCTCCCCTATGTCTATCTACTGTCAATGGCAAAAACAAAAGGAGGCTGTGGGCAGTGGTGGCAGGAGGAAACATATGGTTTAGCCCTCACGCTGCCAATCACAGCAGCATGAAAAGAACACACATGTATGAAAAAAACGCAGACACCAGGCTGATGTTTTTTTCCTTCCTTCATCCTCCAGGAATTTTATGAATGGAAAATGTCAGGGGATAGGTTTTCCAAAACTGATGCGGCCTGTGTTTCATGAGCTTACCATGCTGTTCTGGTGAGTTCATGCCGTCTGGAGCCAGGATGTAGTGCACCAGAAGAGGGGACAAGACCCTGCATCCAACATCCACTTTACATCATGTTGTCAACGGATGATAACTTTAACCTGAATGTGTAAAAACAATCAAGATGCCATCCAAAGGAATTACATCATTTGATGGCTGGGGCGAGTCCACCATTACAGGATGGGGGTGGCTCCACTGGGGGCTGTGACTTAACGTTTATTTACCCTGCTTATTGCACAGTTATAATATTAAGAGGTCATTTAAAGGTATAAAACTGTGAATGTTTAAAGATATCAAGTTGTCAGATTCTAACGCTCCCTTGCTCACCCTTCCCATCAGTGAAGCAATGGTGACCTCAAAAGACAAGATCAGACACAATTAGTGTGATCCTCATACACTCAGAAAGTCTGACCATTGATTACTTAATAAAAGAAATAAGGCAACAAATGACACTTGAATAAATTTTAGTTACTTAACTGTTGATTTTTATATACTTTTGCCAACTTGTCTTGGGCTGAAGTGTGCAGCGATTAAAACCAAACAGTTCCCATTGAGTAGCCTTTATTAATTTTTCGATACTGTTGACTTTACTGATAAAATATAATTAAATTCTACTCAGTGATTTTCAACTGATATGATTCAAACAAAATAAGTAAAATGCTATAGATAAATGATTCAAATCAGATCAACATAATAATATTCCAAACTGTACATAGTCATTTTTTTTTAAATTTATAGGTTACTAGTATTTAAATATTAATGTATCCCAGTCACACTTTTTAGAGCGTAAAATTAATCATATAAAAAAAAAATAATAATAATTAACGCATATGAGATTAGTCTGTCTGTTCTTTGCTACTCTAGAAACAGGGCGGTGCAAGATGGTGGCCCTGTGTGGAAGAGGACCAACATCTATGTTGATATAAAAGGCTCATTCGCCGTAAACTGTGTTTGTATTCAGATGATTATTCTCTTTTTTCTTTTGTTGGATCATGAACCAAGAAAACATATCGATAAAAATGGATTCAACACATGGCTGGTCGCTGCTGTAACAGGTTATTCAGACTGGAGATGGTACCAGAAAGTCACAGTGTGACAGCCTATTCCTGTTCAAGTATTGTCAACCAGAGATGTTACAATCAGTTCAGATTGTTAGGCAGCCTATATGAAGTCTCTATTACAGGGTGTTGGTCCAGCTGTGTGCTTGACTCACATTGTGTGAAAACTAGAGTGAAGTGAGATAACTGAACTTAGAAACTCATTTTGATAAAGTTCCCTCTTGTAAACAGTGCAGTTGTGCATTGTGATCACTTTGTATTGTGGGGTCACTGGTGTTTTGTACTCCTGAAAGTTTTTGTCGCGCCTTGGCTGGCCAGCCCTTGGAAACAACGCCGTTAGACAGTCTGTTTTCTTACAATGTAGTGGTACAAACAGTAAATCACTGAAAATGCATAAACCCAAGAAGACTACATCATTTTTTTCACCCAAACAAGCTGTCAGTCTGTGCTGCCTTTATGCACCTGATGTTTCTGTCTTAGTTTTTTGTCTTCATTAAGCCAACATCTGACTGCAGAGCTTTTCTTCCTCTGTGCCTTTTCTTTGATTTAAAACAATGTATTTCTTTGAACAGTGCAGTATACAGAGAGGAGTCTTTACCTGATGAATACCAGCAAGAATTAAGTTACAGCAGAGAGCACTTTGTTTTCCAATCAGCCGGTTTCACTGCAATACCAAACCCTTATGAGCAAGAAACAAACTCAGGTATTATTGCTGTTTTTGCACCTGTTGTACATTTAGGATAACCGACTTTCATTAAAAATGTAAAGGTTTCCCCTCTTAAAAACTCTCCCCTGTTTCTTCAACAGCACAGAGGCGCTTTAAAACCGTAGCTTTGTGTCATTTTGTGGAATAAAACTCTCTAATGTAAACAAATATTTTAACTGCTCCTGAATTATTGAACATGTTTGCTCTGTACAGTCACCCTCTGCGGTCAGTTTGTGCATTCACAGTGTTTGCCTCAGTGTGGTACAGTTTTATGTGTTGGGAAAACATTTAGCCCCTCAAGACAAATGTCAGTAATTATACCTTCTTAGCTTATCTTATCTGAGGTAAGAATTGGATTTTTGTTTCCATTTCATAATTTTAGCCCTTGCCAGCATAATAAAATTAAATTGTCTACAGAGCTCCAAACTTATATGAAAAACTGTTTAGGAGAATTGTACAACTTAAGGACTGAGTACTTTTAAAACAGCTGTATGAGTTGGTTAGAATGCAAAATAAATATACTAAGAAAAACATGATCTTGACTTGATCATTAAAAATGTGTTCAGCAAAGTCCACAGCAAGCAGTTTTTGTGCAGCATAGACTCTCAATGAATCTTCAAAAGTTTTAAACTTTTAAATCTTAATTATGTGACAAAAACACCAAAGGGAAATGTCATCAAACCTTACAAAGATCAAAACGAGGCCTTTAAAGATAGTGTGGCTAAATCACTCAATTGTCAGAATACCACAGTTTCCATTCTCTCTGTTGATTTTCTTTCATTTTCTTTCCTTTCCTTTGTTCATCCTCTTAAATGGTTATTTAAAGGGATATTCCAACGTACATTTAGGGTCAAAAACACTGTAACACCAAGTTAGACATCCCCCGAGAGATGAATGTTGCCGACTTCTTGCTTCTCTAGTTAAACCAACTTTAGTGATGACTGCACGATAGCAATACACAGCAGTCTACAGTCTAGAGTGGCTTTTTGGTTGAGGTTTGCCCGTGGAGACGTAGACCGCTGTGTATTGCAATCGTGCGGTCGTTGCTAAAGTTGGTATAACTAGGGAAGCAAGCGGCCGGCAACATTCATCTCTCGATGGGGTTTCTAACTCAGTGTTATTGTGTGCTTGACCATAACTTAAATTTATGCTGGAATATCCCTTTAAGGAGAGACTCTGCCACAGCCACCCCTTGATAGTCTACCTCTTTATTGTATATATTTCAATCTGTCCCTGAAACACAAAAAAAAAAGATCTTTTGTGCTACAAAAACAATAACTTGAATTGGATATTTGATATGTATTAGCTTTAAAATGAGTTTAAATGTATGAGCAAATCTGTCTTTATGAACAGAGTGTTATGATCTTGTGGAGGTGTTAGATTTCATGCAAATGACAGCTGTCGGACTCTCAGATATTTTTAGTACTCATTTGTCTCTGTGAGCTGTTAATCTAACCATCAATTATAGTTCTACACAAGTTTTATATAAGTTTAAGTATTTCAGCCACAAAAGACAGACTTTTTTCCTGTACACTCCAGAGATAGGGGGGTCTTGGACTTGGTCAGTATCACTACACTAACTCAGTGTGTCCTTGTCTGACCTCTACAGCTGCACATAAGCCAGAGCAGTCAGGCAAAAGTGAGTTCATGTGGGCGGGTCCAGGTGACAGAGCGGTCATCATCATCCCCCAGCAGCAGAACTACCACACGTCTCGTCTGACTAGTCATAGACCCCTCTCCTCTTACCTCAAAAACTACAGCTGCTGGCTCTGCAGAGCTGCAGACAGCGCAAAGGGAACTTCTGGTCAGAGAAAACTGAGACAGAAAATGAGCAAGACAAAGAAGACGGCGACAGAGAGATGCTGAGAAAAGTGGAGGGTGTCCTAAATGGGGGGATAGAGGAGGACTGATGAAGCAGAGAAAAAAAGAGGAGAAGAAACATCCTGCTGTCAGAGAGCGGTGTAATCAGGACCAGATGTCTTTCTTCGCTCTCTTGACTACAGGCAGATTTTCACAGAGATTCATTTCCACTGTCAGTGTTTGTTGAAGGATTTAGACACTGGATTTCACCCTCTTGTTTGTTTCCATTTTGATGCCTCACATTGGGTTTTGCTGAAGCTATTCAGAGGTCTGTGTGTCTAATGGCTCAGAGGTCACAGACAAACATTTAGCTACTTGTTTGTCTGACCTGCTGTCTGTAGAGTACAATGGGATTGTATAACAGGGCGGTTATAGCACTGACACAGACCAACACACACATACTTGAGTGTCTGACACACTTCTCATGACAGGGTTGCTTCAAAACTTATGATACGTATCAGTGTTTATTTTACTGTGTATGTGAGTGTATATGCCAAGATTAGAGAAAATTACACTCAACTCTTCATTTGGTGAAGATTAGAGATTAGACAGAATATCAATAAAAGAATAAAGGCACAAGACTCAGAATTAAGTTATTTGTTAAAGTTACACTTGTGCAAAACTTCAGATGCACCATCTGTTACTGGCTGCTTGTCCAGTATCTCCTTTCACAACAGCTAATAGCTGACTGCACAGAACTATAATATTTTTAAATAATAATAAGAACTCCAAATATGTAGGACTTTTAAAATCAGGGATTTGCAATGTACTTTGACAGACAAGCAGAGCATACATATGAACGAAGCACAGGACAGCAAAAGAGTCCAACGTGCTGCTAACTGACTCGCATTGCATGTTGGTGCAAGACTGAGGACATACTGGGTTTATCCACTTTCAGTTTGTCTACCTGAGAAAGAAGGATCCACACCCTGCTCTTACATGGTAAGATGGATCACAAACAACTTGACGTTTGAAGATATGTAGAAATTCATGATTCTTCATGGATAAAATATGTTGGATTAAATCTTGAACTCGACTTGAATGGTAGGGAACCCACTGGTTGTAACAGGAGGGGGCAGACCAGACTTGTGTAGATTTTGAAGATATTAATGGAAAACTATCATCAACGTTAACTTAAAATCGTGGGGCAACAGATTAAAATTTCTGATGAACTTCACCCACTACTGCTACTATTTGCACTGTAGTATCTGTAATAACTGGATGAGTGAAGTTTGCATAGACAGGCTTACACCAACTAAGCAGCTACCTGAAGTCTTTGTTATCGACATCGCTTGAAGTGCTAAAGGCTTAACAAAGTGTATTTTTGATCCTCTGTTGTGAAGTTAAAGTAAATTTTGAGTTAAATACTTCATTAGTATGTATGACAGACTTATTTGTTATTTTCCATTGACTGACCAGAATGGTACGAAAGAGGATAAGGGCCACATGAAGAGATAAAAAATAATTACAGGAATGAGATTTAAGTTAAAGTTTTGAGATTAATGTCTAAATTTTGAGATAACAAAAATTTAAATTATGTCACCGAAGTCGAAATTCCAAGATTACCAAATGTTGTGAATATGTCAAAATTTCCAGATTAAAAAATTAAAATTTTGCGATAAAAGTCTAAATTTTGAGATTAAGAAATGTCGTGGGAAATGTCGAAATTTCCAGATTAAAAAAAATGAAGACTTTGAGATTAAAGTCAAAATTTCATGCTTAAAGCCGACATAAATTAAGTCGAAATCTCAAAATGGAAATTTAAAAAAATTATCCCCTATAATTATTTTTTTTCTCTTCTCGTGGCCATAATCCTCTTTCGTAGAATGGTGTCTTGTCAAATGTAGATGCAGGTTTGTTTGTTTACTGTGGTTTTACATAACGTCAATGACATATGTTCAACAACTGAGCTTCTGATGTTTGCAGAAATCGCAGATCCTCCTATATGTTTACTTTCAGTTTTTCAGGCAGCAGATAAGAGTTTCTCCTCATGCTTGCTTGTTTTGATTTCAGACATATGCTGCAACATGAAGTTTGGCTCTACTTACGCCAGTTATTGGCTGTATTTTTAGCCCACTGTAATGTGTATTTTAAAGCTGCCATAGGAGCATTTCCTTCCTTATTGATTCAGTGACATATGCATTGATGCACATACTACCAAGCAGTACATGACGATACACTCCTGTTGATTCGAGGTGTGAGTGATTCGGGTTTGAATGTTTATCTCAAATTTTCTTTATTTTTTACCACATTTTTTTGTGTACAACCTAGAGCAATACCATTACATATCCAAGGTGAGACCGACTGAAGTGTGGATAAGTGTGGACCCTTGCCATTATTTGACAACAGGCCGTGTCGTGACTACGAGGACACAATGGCTGGAGAGCATGACTCATCCATTTGCAACACTTGTGCAATACTTTGTCCTTCAGGGCTGCTTGAACATCACGGACATGAGTTCCTTTAAAGCGTACTTACTGACAAAGACCAACAAACATCCGCAATAGCCACATAATAAAGCCCAATTGACCACTTTTTATGCACAAGTCTCAGGGCTCTGTATCATCTCGCTGTGTTGACAGGAGAGGAGTGATCGCTAACACACAACCAAACCGCCTTGTCAGTGAGTTACCATGAGCTGTGATGTCTTTGTGGGCAGTCTCCCTGACACTGCAGCATACTGCTTGTCAATTTTTAATGGCTGCTTTGCTGGTAATACAAACAAACAGAGAGGTCTGAGAGCATCGAGCTAAAGCGTCAGCCATTGTTCAGCCACAGGGGGGCCCAGCTGAGTCTGACAGCCAGCAATTTCTAGGATTGCTTCAGGCGATGAGATCAGGGGAGGTTAGCGGGAGTCTTCACTGCTCCCATCTTAGCAGGACATGATCAAGAGCAGTCTGAGGAGGAAGGTTTTTATTTTTTTATCCCTCCAGACTCAAACTCTGGTGTCAGCTCTTTGCAGAAAAAGATTGCTCACACAGAGCAAAGCCTCACTTTTGAGGACCAAAATCCTTGTATGTTTTGGTGAGTGCTCCTATATTTTCCAAACCACTCAATGTTTTCCAAATAACAAAACTGGATTGCTGTTTTTTCAGCTTTCAGCTGCAATTTAGGGCCGAGGAACAACTAGGAAGATTTCAATCTAGTTCAAATCAGTAACACTGTTTGCATGGGATTTGGACTTCAGGTCATTAGTGAATTACCCCCTGTGCCCAATTTTGGTTGGCACATTCACATTGGATAAGCAGAGTCTGCAAGCTACTCAAATTTACTGATTTTTTTTATTGGAAGTCCCGAGGCCTTGCATAACATCCTCCTTTATCGGGGGCATCACACTTTACAGCCCACAGACAGACAAAAATTTTAAAGAGAAAGTGCATCAAAAACTGTCTGATGTACATTGTTAAATTTACAACTTTCTGTCAAATTAAATTTATGAGCCATCCTGCACTACAGCAGTTTGTATTGAGCCCAACCTCGTCTTTTCCCCCTCTGATTTTGAAATGTGGAGATATTGATTAGAAAGTATTTGCAGTTGTCTCGGCTGCCAGCGTGTCTTTCCCTCTGCTTCTGTTGCTTGCATACTTTGTCTCACCAAATGTCCCGCCCACAACACTTTTTAAATTGGATGAATTGTCCATGTTGGTTGTAAATGAATATACTGAAGCAGTGCTTCTGTGTCAACGTACTAAATAAAGGACAGCGATTTTGACGGGTAATGGTTTAGAATGATGACAGCGCCAGACCCACCTGCCAGTGAAAATGAATATGAGCCACTGATGGGTCTGGCAACATCAAGCTAGCAAAGTATGTCATACATCCAATCAATCTTCCACATCTGGATCTATTGATGGGTTTTAGTTGCTCTTTTTGCCAGTTGGTCTCTGTGTAGTAAATTGATCCAGCTGAATTGTCACCAGAAATACAAAAGCTTTGTTAACAGAGTTCAGCACAGCCTCTCCCATCTTTAGGGGCAGATCAAGCCGCGGAGACTTCTTTCAAAGATTTATATACAAATACCACTCCAAGTTATTGAGGTCAAATCAGGCTGGATTCATACAATAAGATGACTTCTGTATGGAAGGTGATCTGCCCTCAAATTTGCACTTAGAAAATCACAGACGTGATCAATTTGCATGTGATTAAAATCCTTAATATTCCTCACAAACATTACGAATCATCAGGTGTCCCCAGGTGATACTAATCCCTTTAGACTAAAGTAATGTTAGCTTAAGGCAGGAAGCTCATGAAGGATAAAGCTTAGTTTAAGCTCCCATCTTAAATACGTCTACGGCTTTGGACATAAACTCTTGTGGTCAGATACATGTTTCTTTGTGTTTTTGTTGAAATGATTTTATTCTTGATTCAGAAATGCACTGCTGTAGGAACCCTGTCACCCTCTCACTCTCCAGCCTACAACAGCAGCTTGCTGACAAACAGAAGTGTGTTTTCTGTCTCTAAATTTGATAATGAGATTGTGAGGAATGGTTTCCAGATGTAAACTCTCCTCCTCTCCTTTTGGAGCGCAGTGTGGCTGAGCTGCTCGGGTCAATGAGCTTCTGTCTGGATACAGTTTGGAAACACCTGCTGGAGGAGAAAGGGCGTACAGCAGAAATAAGACACAATGCTTGTCCTGACAAATAGATTCGATAAGCAGCTCAAGCTGTTTGCTCTTTGGAAACAGACAGCTAAACTGGGATAAAAATAAAGAGCACCAATGAGGCAGGATGGGAACATGGGATAAAATTCAGCGCCCTGGCAGCCAGACAGGGTTTTATTTTAGAGATGAGGATTTTTTACACCCTCTAAACAGTTTATGTTGGCACTCTGTTGTTGTAGGAATCAATATCCAGGCTCTGAAAGTGTGAGTCGAAACAACACAGCACTTTAAGGGCTGTGTGTGAAATTTGCAAACAAACATAAACTTTGATTCATCTTTGAAGTCGGTGTGCTGTGACTTAATGTTTGCTGATCCACAGGCTTGTGCAGGCTACAAAACATATTTAGGCTGACTCCAGGCCTGATCCCCCTCAAAAGTCAGAAAAGTTCAGTTTTTTAGGATCATCTTGCCAAGTTTCCTTGTGGTCTGAAGTACATTAAGAGTGATTTTCACCTCCGCTATCTGCTCAGGAGAAAGTGTTGGCTGCACCATTTAGAGAAATTGTCAATATTTACAAACAGACATTAGGTTGTGTGGGGGGAACCTTCAGGACAGCCAAACATGCACTCGGTGGGTGGTTGCTAATTCCAGCTGCCCGTCTTCAACCGTGTTTGTCACATTTTACCACCACAGATTTTGCTCTACACACACACAGGAGAACTGTCTTTCTTGTACTGTATTTAGTAACTCACGTTGAGTGGGTTACACACACACTTCAAGTTGATAGTGCTAAGTCTGCTGGTATACAAATTTTATTGCTGTAAAGCCTATGCAACATGTTATCTGGGTGTACAGTATTACACTGCATGGCTTAAAAGGAGCTACACTATTGATTCATCTAGTCGACATGCTTTCAATCATTCAGTGTTGAAAGGCTAAGCCCTGGTTTTTGCACACTTACTTTTACTCCACAAATGATCCTGTCCAGGTTTTGATTCTTGTTATAACTTTTAAACTCTCTGAATAAGAATAGGGAAGCATGCCATTATGCACAGAAGTACAAGGAACACCTGTGCTAATGTCAACAACACTGCAGACTGGAGTCTATGTTTAAAGAAGCACGCTGTCCCAAAGAAAAGCTCCTATGTTGTTTGTTATCTGTCCACATAGTTTATCGATCTGTGGGTGATGACAGTCCATGCATATGGATTTGCAAACTCTGTGCATTTGTGTGTGGTGCTTTGTTGGCACCCATGGACTCCGTGCTTTCTTCCAACAATGATTGGGTTTGATCCTGAAATGAGCCCATGAATTTAAAATGCCCCCATCTTTCTTTCTTCTCAGCATTTTCACGAAAAGAAAAATACCTGCCAGTAAAATAAGAAAATTTTACTTTTCTTGAAATAAGAAGATATCCTATTTCAAGACTTTTACATGTACATCTTTTGTAATTCCAATGACATATCTATCTATCTATCTATCTATCTATCTCTCTCTCTCTCTCTCTCTCTCTCTCTCTCTCTCTCTATATATATATATATATATATATATATATATAAATATATATATATATATATATATTTATATGACCTATGTGGTAGAGAGCGTGATGAAGTCATACATTTTTTAAATCTCCCACATGTCATACAGCAGCACAAACTATCATGCAGCTGCAGGTGGAGAGAAGAGATCAGGAAGAGGAGCAGGAAGAGGCAGGTGTTTGCTTATGTGTCTCTAAATACATGATTGTATCAGTGTTTAAATTAATATACAATTGAATAAATATCAGCGCCAGGTAAAATCTCTGAAAGGTGAATAAGAAATATGCAACATAAGCGCTTCATAGCAGTGCGAAAAACGCAAAATGTCAAGTCCATTATTTTGTAGCTTTAACCAGTCCCTACTTTAGAGTTTGATAGATGCTGAAATAAATAAATACTGCAACGAGGATCTCTAAACTCTCATCCAGGCAGCAGCAGCAGCACATACTTAGTGTGCAGAATATCCCTGATGTATCCCTGATGACTACACTTTAAAAAAATCTTTTAGAGTGGGTCAGCCTTTAAATACACAAGCATACAGCTCCTCAGTCTGACAGAAGTAGCAATGGGTAATTAAGGATAATTATTGGCCTTCAGATGATTCAAAATCCCTGCTGCTGCAATTCAGCATATCACACTGCAGCAAGGGTGCACAAAAGAGAAGGAAAGAAGAACAACAGTTAATGTCTGTGGTGCTGCATCTCTACACAGACACACTGGCTGAGTAACCTCCCTAACAGATGCATTAAGGCTTGATGGAAGAGAGCCAGACTTTCTGACCGGAGACCTTTCATAACAGTCAAAACACTGTGGGCAAATCCATTTGTCCTCTCCACTCCATTATTGATGCCCACTTTGCACAGACACACAACTTTGTCTCGGTGTTTGCTAAAAGCAATCACTGCTAATTGTTTTATACACAATCAGATAAAATGTTTTTCCTCCAAAAGAGAAAACAAGAAAGAGAACTTCTGTGTGTGCAGCATTTGAGGCAGCTGTTTGCAGAACCGGTCATCCAGACATGATCAAAAAGGCTTATCATTTGTATTGTCCTTTAGTAAACGTGTATCAGTGAACATTGTTGTTAAATGTCTGCTTTGAGGACTGGAGCTTTGAACCGGTGCGAGGATGGAGCAGCTGAATGGATGTCTGATTGTTAATTCAGGGTCAATGATACAGGAGATGGGGATGAGAATGTCATAGTCAGCGGGACAAAAGAAAGAACTGTAGGCAAATCTGTATCACTGAATGTCATGTCCAAATGTAACATTACCAAACACTCAGCCTATGTCTTCTCAAAAAGGTCCTTATGCAGGTCTGCAATTACAGAATACAGTCTGCAATAGAGTAATCCCAAATCTAGTCCTCTGCACCAGTACGTTTCACTTCTTTTGATGCTGATTAATTTGATCAAAAACTACTTTGAGGACATTTGGCTTCTATGAACTTGTGGGGAGAGCATTTCACTCAGCCTCACAGGGAACAAGAGGCCAGACTAATCAGATTTCAAAGTAAACATGGATGCAGGTTGAAAGGGCTTCAAGAATAAGAGAAAATAAGACATAATGCAGCCTCTTGTGGACACAGGCGAGGGAGATCTTATGAATAGGTGTTTCATGTTAAACACAAGAAGGAAAAAACCGCAGATGCTTCTTGATGCTTGAGTCTTTTTATTCAGTGCACTTTGTTTAAAAGTTGTTTTTTACATTAAGGTTCCTCCCACACAAGGATTTCTGATTGTAAATACTAAACTTATTCAGTCTTTGCAGATTAAATGGAAGACAAATACTTTTTACACACATCACACCACAGGATAATCTGGGAAGATAATCTTTGGAACCACCCAGTAACCCGGTCTTTGCTGACTTTTGTTGTTTAACTATGGGAGATCTGTCAGATAGTCAGCTGCAAATAAAATGTCAGTGGTTGAGAAATTTTGAACTTTATGCTTTGAATATAGGGCTGGGTGATATGGCCTCAAATCAATATCACGGTATATTGAGTAATTCACCTCAATAACAATAAATGGACGGTAACTACTCCACAAGCAGCTCACCCGCTCCCACATTAACTTTGTCTACTTCAGCCGCCGCTCCAGCCGCTACAACTTTTGAATTGTCCCCCATCTACTCACCTGTCTTTTCCCTTCATTACGGACTGGAGTCACATCTCAAATGTAGGACAGCATCTTAAAGGAACATGAGACCATAGCCTACCTACTCACATCCAAAACCAACTTTTATTTATTTGACACTGAATATATGAACATGGGCAAAATGACGTCAGTTATTGTCATAAATTTTGTTATTAGTAAATTTTCGGTTTATTGCCCAGCCCTATTTGAATATAAAGGTGGAATTCACAAAGATCTTAAAAAAATCAATAACCCACAGGGCTTGTTTCATGATGGTCTCCGCCCTGTTCAAGTAGTATTTTCATCGATGAACAAACCCTGGTGTTGTTTCTGATTGAACAAGCAGATATTTACTGCATCTCACATTTCTTGCTCTCTTGGAAAATTAATGTTTATCCCTCAGTAGAGATACTCAGAGAGTATTAGGTGTCCCAAAGCTAAAATCTTTCTGAGACTTTATGGTGGTTTTACTTTGCCAACCATGTGTATCTGATCTGATAAACCCAAATGACAGAGGAAGAGTGTTGCCTTCTTTAAAAGAATAAATAATAAATCTCTTGAGATCCTTTATGGCTGCAGTGTGTTTTCCTCTCACTGAAAGGCTTTATGACCTTATCAAACTAATCTGTGACTCTAGTGTAGACGCTGTTTGATGAAGAGAAATACGACAGAGTGTTTCGTCACTCCTCTGATTTATATCTTTGTTTATAGGCTCAAAATAAGATCTGGAAACTTCCTGCAGGAGTGTGTCTCTTTCTCACCTGTACCTCTCATCTCCTCTGTTACATCAGAGTGTTGTGGTGGCCTCTGCTTTCCTGTCTTATTTTGGGTATTTCATGGACAAATCAGTGATGAAAAGAATTTGCTATGCTGGCCACAGCAGCTGCCAAAGCTGTAACATCCTCACCGCGCATTATTCATCAATTCATTTTAGCGATGCTTGAGCTGAGAGGTGAACATCTGCCAGAATGTGTTTGGAAGCAGTTGCATCAGCAGCTGTGTTCATTCACATCAATCTGGTGCACAATATGCAGCTCTCTCCTATCTCTGGAAGTGTGTGTGTGTGTGTGTGTGTGTGTGTGTGTGTGTGTGTGTGTGTGTGTGTGTGTGTGTGTGTGTGTAGATATGAGGAGCTTTGCGTGGCTTTCGGGGCTCTATAACTTCTCGCTGACGTGAAACTTCCAGCCAGAGCTCACTCGATTATGATGCGATTAGTTAATTGGGTGAAGATGTGGAAAGTGAATTATGTGCGTATCTCATGCAACGCCACTAATGGATGGAAAATACCTCCAACCTCATCCTCCCCACACCCTTTAACCAAAAAAACTTTCTCATAATTTCCAACTGGTGCATTTTAAAATGAACAGATTTAGCATCTCAGATTTATATCATCTTTCCATTTGGCTCTCTCGGGCTGTCTCTCATCACGGCCACGGCTCGAGCCCGATTGTAATTTACTGCGAGGTTGTTATCGTTACTGTAACAAAAACAGCCGCTGGGCTCCTGTATTTATGTGTTTTATCATCCTGACCCAATAAATGCCCCTCATTTGAAAAATGTGCCTGGTTATTAAAAACCAATCTTACACCATAAAACGTCTGACAGTGTAACCTTTCACCGCAACATTTTTCTGTCACCCTGAAATATTGGAAAGCCTTTTTATGTGCTTCCTGCTTTCTGTTTCAGATTTCTGTGTTACACCACGGTGGCTTGAAGTTCAAATTACCTTGAAGAGAAAAGGCAACAGTTTTTCCAGAAAACAGCAGCCGCGATCATCTGGCACCTCAATTATTGTTTCCACAGAAACCCAGCAGCTCTCGCAGTCGCACGCATCGGTACCAGCTCTGTTAAAACGCCAGAACAAATCCTTTTAACAGAGACACTGAGGGCTGGCCAAAGAATGTGCTGTTCACCACGCTGCGACTGAACAGGAAGAGAGCTGCTTTTCCACAGCAGAAAATGGTTTTCCCATGTGATCAGGTGCATGTGCCTTCTTGTCTGTTAATATCTGCTGTCAGTCATCTTAAAGAGATCAATCGAGCATTGTGTGAGGAGAGTCAGACGGTGGTTCATCAGTTCTCATCGTCTCACTGCTGGAATAGTGAGCTGAAAACTGTTTCAGGAGCAGAATAGGCTAAAAGCTAACACTCAGTGATGGCTGAACTCATCCTCGGTGTGGCGAAGGGATGTCAGGGTGGTATTAAAACTACATCCTCATCATTTCTTCTCTTTTGTCTGCATGCTCATCTCTCTAGACCTTGTTCGCAGTGATTACATTCATTCATCTGTGTTCATATTTGGATAAACTGGCACTGGGACTTGTCATTTAGGCTCCTAATGATGTAAATCTGCAGTCTGATATTATCACTCTGTGCTGCATACGTTACAGAAAGCCATTGTGTAAATTGCATTCTTTTTCTGGAGTGAATCACAATGAGGGGACTCATGCACAGTTTACAATGACCCAGACGCTGTAATGAAGTGATGAGAGGATACAGTACAACATACAGGAAACACTCAGGGCCACCATTGTGAGGTTTGTTGGTGTGACGTGCTTGTGTTTCATTATCTGTAATAGAGACAAATATAGATATAAATGTTCACAGTTACATCAGTACCTCTTGCTGATTTGTACTTTCCAGCTCCCAGCGTCACTGACGGTCATAATCAAACATAATTCTGTGTTAAGTGGCTTTTGTTTCTGACCATATCTGCACATTTCCTCAGTGTCAGGGCTGTGAGATCAGTTCAAATCTTTGTCCTTCTAGGAGCCTCTGAAAAAATAGATCCCAGTCGTAATGTTTCATTACTGTATATTTTATATTGTGTTTTCTCTAGCTTGGTTGTCACTGGAGCATGTGTGGTGAGTGTGTGTTGTGGTTGTTGCCTATCTTTCAGTTAAATTAGGTGGGCTATTGCCTGCTCCTGATTGGCTGCTGCATACAGGTGGTAGGCTGCCGCAGAGCTCGATTTTGATTTAAGGAGGAAAAGTGGTGTCGGGGCAGAGCATGGGGAAACCCTTGAAATCCACATCCCAGGGAAAAGGGATATTCTGGCGTAAATTTAATTTACATCAGAACCGTAACACAGAGGTAGACACCTTGAGAGATGAATGTTGCCGACTGCTTGCTTCTCTAGTTATACCAACTTTAGTAATGACACTAGCAATACAAAGTGGTCTACATCTCCAAACTCTCCAAACCTCAACCAAAAAGTCACTCTATAGCCACAGAGGAAAATTTATGATTATGACTTCATGGAAATGCAATCAGACCGAGAAGATAAGGCAGAAGAACTACCACGTCTGCAGTGCACATACAAGATACACAAGAACTCTGATTGAATTTCCATAAAGTATTAATCATAAATGTTCTTCCTTGAGCTGCAAAACTCTGCCGCACTCAGTGATCGACTCGTCAGGGCTGTCCAACAAACAAGCGACTGCTGGAGCAGAGTGGGTGAGTTGTGTTTAGTCTCTTTGCTAAAGAAACCAGGCAAAGCTAAAAAAGATGCTTGGTGGCTAGTACTATGGCTGGGACCCTATATGTACTGTTAATGAAGTTAGGTGCTGTTCTGAGCATTATTTGTGGCTATAGAGTGGCTTTTTGGTTGAGGTTTGCATGTGTAGATATAGACCACAGTGTATTGCTATTGTTCAGTCATTGCTAAAGTTTGGAGAACTAGAGAAGCAAGCAGTCAGCAACATTCTAACTTGGTGTTACGGTGTGTTTGACCATAACTTAAATGTTCTCACAGAGCTACCCAAGGCTGCGGTGGAGGCCGAACCACTGGTGGAGGAGGCGAAAGCAGTGGAGGTTGCTGGCGTCCTCCCCGCTGGTGTGGTTTTATATGACTGTTGTGTATTTTGTTTTGCAAGTCCCCCTGAAATTTGTTTCTTGCTGAAATTATATATATATATATATATATATGTATTGATCAATTTTTCAAAGTCTTTGACTCTGCCGTAATCAATTTCTACGGAATATTAGAAAAAAAAAATAGAGAAGCAGTCACCTGGAAGCCATATGCAGAGTAGAAACACATCTGTTAGTAACGCAGGTATCTTTTAGGGGGAACAATGGGTCAAAATACATCTTAGAGATCCAAACTTGAGAATTACATGGACTGTATAGTTAACTAATTGTCATAATCTGATATATAAAACAGAGACTGTGCCTCTGAGAAAAGAGGCTGTCTTAAATGAAGTGCTGTTCAGGGGTTGCTGGGAATGATCTGGTCTGAGTTCTAGTCCTGTAAATATCTCACACTGTGTGACTCTTAGTTTTGTGTTTTATGGCAGCATCTTGCATCACCTGCTTTACCTTCCTATTTCTGTGAGGCAGCTCAAAAAAAAGGTTGAATATGTGGGCAAAGAGGTGGAGGACAACATGCAGTTTGGATTCTTCAACCTGCCCATTGACGACTGTAGCCTCTGCACACGGGGCTTCTTCTGTGCCGTTTGATCTCAGCCTGCACTGTCATTTATCCTATCCTATAAGACATCTTTATACTTGCTGCTGTCATGTTTCACACTGACATGCTCAGGGCTCATACCTGCTGCTCTGCTGCGTCTGTGTGTTTATGTTCAGGAAACAAATGTGACACTATCTGCACAGTCTCAGATGGGATCAGGAGCGGGTGAGTTGAGGTGAAGCACTTACCCGTTTGTTTTGGTCTCTCTCAAGTAGAGGGGAAAGAAAAAAAAACGATCTTCATGGCTGGAAAAAAATGATCAAATAAAAATCTTTTTCCCTTGACATGTGCAGCGACTGGCAGATATTATGATGTAATGTGATCGATGATCTTTGAGTTCATAAGTATCTCTATGCTTTATGATATACGCCATTAGAGATGCTGACACTCAGTCATTTTCCCTTTTTCATCAAATATCCGCTGAGGATCACTTAGGCCTCATCACACAGTCCTCCCTGCAGTCCTCTCTATAGTTTTATGATGTCTTATCAGTGTTGGAGTTATGGACTCTCTCTTAAGCCTTTAGTGTTCCCTTGCAGGTCATTTGTCACATCGCTCAGCGGCTGTTCATCCCAGCTTTATCACATTTCCAATGATTGTACTCCCTGTCTACCTCTAAAGACCTGAATGGATTTTAAGTGGTAGTATTTCTCCACTGCGGGTTTTAATAGCTGGAATATATATTGTATTCATGGGCAGGTTATGAGAGATTTTATCATCACGTGTGCAGAACAAATTTGGCCCTAGACAGAAATGTCAAGGTCTCCAAGACAGAGAGGATAACCGCGGTTCATTTTTGAAGAATATCATTATTAAATTTACACACACTTAAAAATAATAAAAATTATTAAAAATTTAGTGTAAATGCAGGGAAAGGGTTTTGCAATCTTGGAACCAATCAGCAATCATTGCCCATATGTGGTCCATGCTTCTGAGAGCTATGGCCAACTTTTCAGTCATTCAGGTGTAGCAGGCATTTAGTGTATAACAACTTTGAATGTCTTTGTCATGAACCATTTACAGATGAATGCTCATCAGAACCAATGTAGAGGCTTTTTTCTTCCATATTCTAAAAAGATGCAAGGCTAACTTAAGTATATGACCATAGTATTCATGAATATGTAAAGAGAAACATGTTTTCATGACATGACACCTTAAAATTTGTTGAAATAACATCATATTTCTAAAGAGTTAAATTGCAGGCTTCTCCAAGCCTGTGCCTGGAGAAGGGAACGACTTTCAAAAAGGCTCTTTGTTAAAGGACAGAAGTATCACTTGTCTTTCATTCTTAGCATTTGGGAAATTAAAAGCTGATTGGCTTTCACAACACAGAATCAATCAACCTGTCTGTCAAGTTAAATATTTTGAGTATCGTATCTTTTTATGGAAAGAAGTCTCTATCAGATCACCAGTGGTAGGCATGCTCTCTATACACACTTTTTCCTGTTTACATCAAAGCCTGCTAAATTACGTTTGGTCGTATTTGAATTGGAATATTCAGACAGAAATCCAAACACTTCTTATGCCGAAGATAAGAACTACCAATTTTGTAAACAGAAATGGACCATTTTGTGAATGGATCCGTCTCTCCTGTATCCCTCATCCCCTTGTACCTGTTCAGTACCTACTTGAACTCTTTAAATCCCACTTTAAGTCTTGCACTCCTGACTGCTTGCTGGACTCCCCATCTCACTGCTCAGTTGTTGTTTGTTTTTGCTGTTTATTCATGCAGATGTGGCCTTGCTGCAAGCTTCCTGCTCCTCTGGGAAACTCTGGGCTGTGTTTAGCCTTGTGATGGATGGAGAGATGTTCACAGTAGAAAGGCAGGACCTCCGAGCTGTTTATCTTTCTCCTTGCTTATATGTTAGTCTCATAGACTTTACATACAGATTCAATCTCCTATGGGGTATAGATATAGTGTGAATATAAATGCATGCAAGACCTCACCTGACATTTTCCCTTTGGATGCAAGTGTGTTGTCTTGGAAAAACTTTAATGTGAATGGTAAATGGACTCTGTAAATGTTGGGCTTTCTCGAGTATTTTGATCGTTCAGAGCACCTTTGTATTTTATTTCACTTTCACCCCGTCACGCCACATATGCTATGGACAGAAACAAAATTACAGCAGCAATGAATTCCTCTGTTTTTTTTTTTTTTTTTTTTTTGTTTATTTATTTTTAAGATTTACTTGTCAAATTTTTTTTGCATAAAATTCCTGTGTTAATATATTTGGCACAATGCACTTTAATTTGATGAAGAAATTTGGTTTTTGTTGTTGTTGTTGTTGTTGTTTTTTAGATTTATGGTGTGCAATAGTGGTCTTTTCTTTGCAATACAAATAATTTATTCATTGTTTGAAGGGTGAGGGTGTTATGGCTGTGTGTTTGTGTTTGTAGGTCGAAATGTGAGAGATATTGTTAGCCCTAGGGCCGACTTTGGGTGGGCTAAACACTGATTACAGTTAAGCTTTGGTGAGGTTGGAGATATCAGGTTGCATGTTTTATTTAAAAATGTAAAAAATAAAGGAAAACTTACCTGCTGTATACATGTTGGATGAGAGGAGGTCATCTTCTTGCTATTGGTAAATGACCTGTCCTAACATGATGGGTTTTTTTGGTGTTGTTTGTTTTTGGATCCAAATACCACCAGCTTCACATTTCTCTCACAAATCCATAAACTTCTAGCAGGTACAAGTTACACGTTAGCTACTAGTCGGACCATCAGGAGAGTTTGGGTTCAGTTTCTTTTTTTCTTTCTTTAAGCGATGGACATGATGACCTATTATTAAAGCTATCATCCCTAAAGTGCAGTTTGGGGTCGGAAAACAACAAACAAACCTGTGTAATGTTTAAAGCTTTCCAATCTTTAAAGAAGACCCATCACACTCATCTTATACGGGTGGACTTGAAAACCCTCATTTCAGCACTGCTCAGCCTCTTTCTGAAATGCTTCATTCTGGCTACATCATAACAATTTGACACAGCTTGTGGGTGTTACTTTATACACAGTTTTCTAGGCGCGAAATAACCAGAAAGTCATAGCTTTCCATTAACTATGACATTAGCTGTTCTTATTGTGTTGCTTTCATTTTGTGGTTTGGGGCTTTAATGGAAGAAGTTTCAGTAATAGTCGGGACGCAAATCCAGCTCAAACTGGCCTTTGTTTACTGAGGAGTCATCAGTGAAGTAGTGAGCACAAACAACTTTGTTGTGGTTGACGTGACCCCGTAAAAACATAAAGTATTCCCTTGTCTTTTTGGTGCGTTTATCTTAAGAGAGAAAAAATAGCTATGACTTTCCCTTACTCCCCCCAAAAAGCCATTTAACTTTCCCAAACATACTGAATCATCAAAGTGACCGTGGAAATGTTTATAGTGCATTACTTTGGTAGGTCGAACTGAATAATGCCAGCCTGTTTACCTGCTGTGTTATAGCAGTGACATAAATGTAGGCTCAACACAAACTGCTCCCGAAAGACACTAATGTTAGTGCTTTAATGTGCAGAAATGAAAGAATTGGCAACATATTTCAGACATGCTCGCCTTACTCATTTTCTGGGTTTGATTATTTAAGACCTCAGATGTAATTTTTCTGTTATCTATTGTTTGTGGCAGACAAAATAGATTACATTTGAGTCCCATCCTCCAGCATCCGTTAGCAGCAAAGATAATGTTTGCCTGTTGATTGAGAAGCTGTCGTCACAGCGTGTATCAGTGTATGATGAATTATTCAGCTCCAGCACGGCAGCACAGCAGCCGTCAGCTCCATCTTTCCTTATCACCCAAATTTAGAGCGTATGGAGATGAATGCTCCATGTCAGATCATCGAGCGTCCCACTCCCACACTACTGATTAATGGGGTCCTTTATATTTGGAGGTGGTAGAGCTTTGCCTGAGCAGAGACCACGGTGGATGCTGTGCTGGTCTCAGTCTGACTCAGGTGATATGTGTTTGCAGTGTATGGCTCCCTATGGAGTGGATTTTGATTGAGTTTAAAGATGAAGATTGACGCTCAGGCTGAGTTTGTCATGACGTCAGCCTTTTTTTTAGTGCTGACCTGCTGAAACTCCTGATCTGAATTCTGCCACCTTTGAGGTTTTTCTGCTTCCTCTTTTATAAACAAATTTACATTTAACTTAATTCTTCTCCTCTCTGGGGATTCACCTTTTGCTTTTATAGTAAATTTATTTATCTGGATCTGACTTTAAGGTGGTGTCTGCATGTGCACATCACAGGGGAGTGTGGGCATAGTGGTCCTGGTGGCTTCTGGACAGAGCACCATCTGGACAGGTGATGCTTTTATGCAGGAAAGAAAGATATTAGTTTTTCAAACTCTGTGGGGTCGGATCAGGACACCACTCCATCTCTCTTTTTTGTTTTAATACAACAATGAAACTCAGCCACTCCTTAAACTCATCCTCTCTGTGTCTGGGTGCCTCATTATCTCCTCACCTGGCTCCATTAATACTTGTTTGCCTAGAGATTGTAAGTAGAAGTTAGGCGGAGCCTGAAGGTCCAAGTATTGACCCGTCGCTGAATGGAGAAAGTGAACAAATAACACTGATCGATGGAGAGAGTTGCAAAAAAGTGGGACGCCACCAGAGTGATCACATCACAGCTGAGCTAATGAGCCTGTAAAGTCACAAAACTTTAATAATACACAGATCAATTCCTAACTGTGATTGATTTGGAGAAAATCCTGGAGCTGGACATCCATGCTGATCTCATCCTGAGGATCTTGTTTCATCTTAAACCAGTCTCAGTTGTCAGCTGGGCTTTGTGATTGCTTCAAAGCAAGATGATAAAAGAAAGATCGCATATCATTGTGCCATGCCTTGCATCCGTAGTTCTCCCTTTTTGACTGGCACTTTTTGTAGCACATCATCTCAACTTTCAACTTTATTATTATCATCCCATGGGAAATTTGGTTTACAGCAGGAATCAGCACAACAGAACACGATAGATATAAAAACATAGAACATACAGGCATAGGGAAAAATCCTGAGCACAAGTGAAAAATAACGGCACTTAACCACCAAAAGCCAGATACTAAAAGATAAAAGATATTACAAAGCTCCTGAAAGTGCATTCAGTCATGAAGCACTGCAGATAAATAAACAATTATAATGAATGGTCAAGGTACCAGATAAAAGGGATTAAATAAGTCACCTCAGCCTTTAAGTAGATATTTTTGCCTCTCTTTATTGACATAATGTGATGTGTAATCAATCACACATCTGTACACCAAGAGATCGTATTCCCATCATGGCCATCTTCTTGTGATGTCATACTCTGTGCTGTTAATGATACCAGTTTATTAACAGCTGATACCAGCACAGATAATGGCAGAGTTGGTCAGCAGAGGGCCAGTATCACATTATTGCTGTTATTGTTTTTGCATTTGTTTAGATACAAAATTTGAATAATAATTGAGAAAACAAACAGAGATAAAATATCAGAATTTGAATGAACAATTTAATGATGGATGAATAAACTGAAATTCTTATTGATGCCTTCACTCGACTATCAGAGATATGATTGATGATTTTTAAAATGACTATCAGATGTCAGTATAGTGATATTTCTTGTCAGAAGACATAACTTATGCATGAAGAGGACAAGACAAACAAAGACTCCTTTGTCCAAAGAGATGTTTGGATTTATGTCCAGCCGTCTGTACTGAGGAAATTTAATACAAGCTAAATATTGGGATTCAAGAAAAATAGGAAGTCATCAATAAATCTAGTATTCTGTGATTTTTTTTAAATGTCCTTAATCGTCCAACCGGTCAACTGGTCTATCTTTGGTTTTAAACATATCTCATTACTGAATATTAGGTCATTAGTTGTATAATTCCCAATAATCTGACCACACATGGTTATTTTAAACTTCCTGGTTGATAAACAGCATCAAAGATAACATATAGTGAGAATCAAGTTTAAGATAGACACTTAAGGCTCATTTACTTTTTTTTTTTCCTTTTAGTTGTTGAAATCACTTGATGTTGTGTGAAGCCTGCGCATGTGCAAACACAGTGTAAGAATAGCACTTAGCTTTTTCTGTGACTTCAGGGAGACGATCAGTCGACCTGCTCTATGTACTGAGCCACAGCTGCTCTGAATAGAAGACATAACAGCCCTGACACACTCCCTCTAACAAACAAACACTGTAGGTCTCCCCATTAGGGTTTTTCAGAGATAATTGGATCAGTTTCAGCGTGTCACCAAACACCGCAGAGAGCCTCTTTTCAAAGACGCTGCTCATCAGGACAGCAAACACCTCTATGACAGCCCAGCACATGACTGTACTTCAAATATTCTCTGTGGTTTGTTTTCACTGTGTGAACAGATGGGGATCTATGAGGTAGGAGGAGGTCTGTGACACTAAAATCTGCTCAGTCTGGACCCCAGATGTGTGTCGGTGGGGAAACAGGTGGCTCCTAAGAAGTGGGTGTAAACAACACGAGTTGGTTTCTAAAAGCAGATGTTGATATTAATGCTCACACACTGAATACTATTATTATTATTGTATTGTCAGATTTCATTTGCTGCGAAATTTATACTAAGAGTGATTTCAAGATCTGCTTTGTCCAGACTGTTTCCTTCAAACTAACTTTATGAACCTCTGAAAGTTATTATTAAGAAAAGTGCTCCAATTTATTGTATTTCAAAGATTACCATTCTTTTTCACAGACAATAAGTTTAACAGCTGCTGATACAGAGTTCATTTGGCAGCTATTTTCTTTTTCCTAGTCTTACACAATAACAACTTTAGTTTCACTCAATTTTGGTCATTTTAGTCTAGTTTTTGTTGCCTGAAAGTCATAGTATTTAAGTCTATGTAAAGCCATTATAAAGTCATAATATTGAAGTTGTTATTTTTACTCATAACATTATATGCCATCAAAGAAATTTAAACCAGGACTTGGTCTCAAATAAAATATCCTGAAAATTATGTTTTTGTTGTTACATAAAAAGCCATAATAATGACGTAAAAAGTAATAATTATGAAATAAATTAGTTCAAATAATGAGATCATAAAGTCAAAATGAGATTAAAAAAATCTGAACGAGGATATCGAAGGTCAATATTTTGGGATGAAAATTCAAATATTGGCACATGAGAGTCATCGTTGTTAGTTTTTCGGTAAACTTTATTAATTCAGTCATTATCATGTTATTAAAAGTTGAAAGGATGAAATGGACATCATAAAATTTCATTATGTACACTTTGATAGTTGTTATTATGACATTTTATCTTATAACTGTGACTTTGTCTCTCATATTTATTGATTGTTTTCATAATATCACCGCAGTTTATAATACATACATTATATATATATATGTAGAGAGATAGATTCTTTTTAATTACTACATTTTTTTTATTCCAGTCCAATTTTTCATTTCCAATAGTCTAAACATGATAGTAGATTTCTTGGCTATATATATATATATATATATATATATATATATATATATATATATATTGTAGCATTGTAGTTATTTGGCTTAAGTTAAATCAAGTAAACAAAAAGAAAAGAAAATTTCCCTTTGTGTCTATACAGAGATGTCTTTGTCACTAGCATGCATGGAGAAACATTTAGGAATGAAAATAGGGAAGAGGTATGTGCCCCGTAGGCAGGAAGGGGGAGGGGGGATGTCATGGCTTGCCTTTTAGCCTAAATGTCCACCTAAAACCATCTGCCATAGTCCGTCATAAACCCCTTGGCACACGTGTAGTCCTTATGCTGCTTTAAATTTCAGGGGTTAACACCTTACCAAAACACAAAGCTTCCTAAACAGTGTGAGGCCACACAGTCAGCCCCTGAAACATTTATGAAGTCTGAATTGTTCTATTCATTCTTTACTTTCCATTACAAGCCGTCCTGCAGCTCTGCTGATGGAGTTGTAATTTGCACAGCGTCTTTACGTGCCTCCACATGAGAGAACAGGACACATTAAACCAGAGCGAGGCTGCTTGTGATTTTAACCAGATGTATTGCACTTTCTTTTCCATGAAGCATGTAAAAGGCACTTTACTCTTCATTATAAAAGCTTGGCAGTTGTAAGCTGAATTTTCATTATGGTGTCTTGGATGTGCTTAAATGAAGGATGAGTGTGAAATAGCCTCACTCTGTGGGTGGTCTCTGTGGCTTTATTTCCCCGTAGCATGTTCACATTTGCTTTTGTGATGGAACTTTAATTCCCAGCTCTGCAGATTGCAGATTGTGTCATCCTTTAAAAAGGCTCCTCTTGTTTCTCTGTTGTGTTTCTCTTTGAGCTGTGATATCTCTGCCTTGCTGTGTGTCTCTGGTGCTGCTGTGAGGAGGCAAACACAACAGGAGGGTGCAACCTGTCCTTGCGCTGTATTTTCTTTTAGATAACAGGAACATTTTACAGAGTTATTGCTTATACAATGTAACACCATGTGAACAGGTGCAAAAATCAAGCCTAAAGCAAAACAATCCATGCAAAGCATTCCTCTGTGGCTATAACTGAAGACCTGCTGTTGCAATATCGCCCCCGAAAAAATCACAGATGTGTGTTTTAAGCTTAAGAGAACACAACGCATGGCACACTATGTTTTTCTAAATGTCTCTCAGGGTGTATGTGTAGTTTTATGTGTGATATTAAAGGTTTATCTCCTGTCTGACAGCAGCCTCCTCAGTCAGGTCTTTGTGTTTCTCAGCCTTTAAGACTTTGTGCACTGTAATATTAAAATCGTCTCATGTCTCTGATCACAGAAAAGGTCTGCCTGGATACAGGATTTGTCTCTGTCCTTCAGCTGCACCTCAACAGGAATTGCTCAATAATAAAACAGCTAGCACTAAATCAATGTACACATCATATAGGCTTGCATTTTTAATGTAAACACCTTTCTCACTCAAAATAAACATGCTCTCTTCAGATATCCCAATGCAGTGACAGCCCTTAGGTCTTTTTCTTTTTCCTTCTGGCTCTCTTCCCTTCTCTTGCTTTTTTCTGCTCCCCTTTCATCCTTCAATATTAATTTCTTTTGTTTTCTTTTCCTGCACTCTCATCTTTCTGTCCTGATTTTATCACACAGAGAGGTCCACTTGAGGGGATTGGAGGAGGTTCTTGGTTGGCAACACTACACCTGCCTTACCTTTAGGTAGCCAGTGGACTATTCTGATTATATAACCTCTAATCAGATGAATTGTTTCAATATCTTGCTTCCAGTCTGAGCCTGATTACAGATTTGTTTGATACAAAAAACAGGACAATAACTCCTCAAAAACACCAACAATAGAAGTTAATTTGACCCACTGAGCAATTACTGAGATTTCATCGTTAGAAATTTGGTTGCAAATGTCTAAGATCACTTTTCAACCAGCTTTTGAACAGCAAATTAGATTAACTGCCCGTTTTATTTAAGATGAAGACAGGCATTGTTACATTAACGAGGCATGGGCAAGTATGAGATTCTGACAGTATGATAACCTTACACAAAAACATTATTTTGGAAAAGTTTAATGTAATTGTGGGATTGCTGTTGTCACGTTTGTCATTTTTAATTGTGTGGGATTCAGTGTGAGAGAAAAAATACTTTTTTCATTGCACAGTCAAGTTTATTTTTAAATGACAAAGTGAATGGTTGGGATATTCATTAATATGTACTTAAAGAGTAAATGATAAAATAATAAATATATTAAAAGATAAAGACATACACTGCTACAACTATGAATAATGTCACATATTGTTGTGTTGATTCTACCCCAAATATCTCTCTGTAGGCTTTCATGGCCATACGCATTATTTAAGAAATCACTGAGATTGGGTATTTCTTGCGTTTGAGGCTGAACTTCCTCTTTGATTAAGACACAGTTGAACATCAGCCCTTACCCTGCTATATGAAAGACAGCCAGTACAAACAATTTCTTTATATATAGAGGATGTTAAACTGAGCTGAGTGAGGCAGGTATAAAGTGCACAACTTAGACCATGAACTAAAAGCTTCATGATGGAAGAGAAAGTCAGAGAACAACTGAGAAAGCTGACAGCCAGATCTACCAGTCAGCTAATCTTGGTCTGTGATGTGTAATGTACTTGCATTAGACATGGCAAGAGGCTTCACAGGATTGTAAGAGTGCCTATTGATTCACTCAAACCATCTTTTCTAACACAGCACGGGGTGTTTTGAAGAAGTGGGTTATTCAACTGTGGTGGTCAGTTTGTAAAGGGTGATTTTATGTCCATATGTTTGGCTTTATGCAGTCGCCATCTTTGCTTTATTCGAACCAGAAGTGACTGTTTCACTGCTTTGCTTTTTATGCTGTCAGGTCACTTTATTTATTTTTCATTGAGGCTCAGTATTTGTCCAGCAGACAGGCAGACTGGCATATTCAATAAGTGAAAAAGCGCAGTGTTCAGCAATTCAACAATCCATTTTGGTGCCAACAGTGCAAGTAATGCCAAAAAAAAAAAACAAGGCGCACAAAGAAAGAAAGAAATAACAGTTGTGCCATGCCCAGTCAAGCAGGTGGGGCACATACCACACCAGAGTTTTTATTCATACTTTCAGCTGATTTTCCTAACATCATTTTTATACGATCCCTGAATCAATGATAGAATTTCAGGTCAAGACAGTACTTCTTGTGCCTTATATTGCACATACATATGAATGAATATTTTCAGGCAGGATCCTCATCCTGCTGACAGATGCTCCTGCCAACAAATGCTTGACCCCTAAATGTCCTTAAAGTTCCACTCCAATCTAGTTTTTATTTTTCTATTGTTTTACTACTTTCAGTGGTCTTTAAATTATGATTATGGAGTTTTTAGCCAAAATGGCATTACCTGTCATTTTCTTCTGCAGAGCTCCAGTAGCTCATTAGCAATTCGTCTCTGAGTCGTGGGCGGAGACAGCACTGCTCTGCACACTCGCCTTACACTAGCTTGCAGCCACTGCTTGTGCAGCAGAAGTGGCAGGTTACATAGAGGCTATTTAACTCTCGGACACTAATGTCTTTAGGGACATGATGAAAGCTAATATCATAATTAGCTTCTTACGAGCATTGCAATCCGCTAGTGCATACTAGTTCCGCAATCGTCCTCTATTTCTCAGAGTGCGGCCTGCATAGCGGGGCCCTGTGGGCGGAGCTTGAATTTGCTAAATAGGAAATCTCGCTGTGTCTTAACCTGCTGTTTGGATCTGTCAGAGATTCAAAGCGATTTGAATGCAGAAATACTCAGAAATGTAATTTTGCACTTATTTTTCTCATGGTATGTCCTGTAGCATCAGAAAAATGCCATATGAACATATAAAAAACAAGAAAAACGTGATTTTCATCGGAGTGGGTCTTAAAGTCTTTACATGTTTCAGCAAGCCAATGTGAAACACCAATGCAGCATATAGCAGAAAACCCCCCCAAGAAAAAAACAACAATATAACTATCACACTGAATCCAGAAATTTTACGTTAACTCCCCCAGGTCTCTGCCTCCCATCGCTCGTCCCCAGATGCCTCAGAGTATGAGATAGTAGTATGAGATAAATTCAAGTAAACAGGAAGAGAGAGTGCAAAAGGTGGACAGAGAAGTGTTCAAAAACATCTTACTTAATTTACAAAATAAAAATTTGGGAGTTGATGAGAATAAAATCTGCTTTTGACAATATCTGTACAAACATGGTCCCAGCTTCAAGTGTAATTTTGTGACATTTCACCCAGGTGAAAAGAAAGTAGGCAAGTGGTAGAATATGTAAGTGTATATTTGGGGTGAAAATAAAGAACTGGTCCTCACTTTTCAATGCAACAACAACAAGAATAAAATACATCTTGACTGAATTCTTCCTCAAACACCAAAACCAGAGAGAACTTCTCTCCCAGGATTAAAAAAATATATATGCACATCATGGCAGCTCCACCACACCACTTTGATGTGTCAGTATGTTTTATTCTCCATAATCTGAGTGCTGCTCTCCAAATCTACATCTCCCTCCTGCATTTCTACATCGTTGTGTGTGCAGCTTGTTCTCCCACGAACTGAGCACAACAAGAGCCCCACACACACACACACACACACACACCAACAAGCGACCCACAGGACTCCTCTTTAAACACCTTACTGTATTAATGATCGGACGTGATGAAAATCCTCGCACCGGCTTCCTCTTTGAGCCAACTTAGCAGGTTAATATGCTCTCAGTTAATCTCTGGAGCATATTCTGCTC
Source organism: Xyrichtys novacula (assembly GCA_962446985.1). Classification (NCBI taxonomy): domain Eukaryota; kingdom Metazoa; phylum Chordata; class Actinopteri; order Labriformes; family Labridae; genus Xyrichtys; species Xyrichtys novacula. The sequence continues at coordinate 19,299,850 of OY660866.1, read as the reverse complement.
AGTCTGCCCTCTTTTTCAGTGAAAAGTAAAACATCAGCGTAATGGGGGAGAGGAGACATAGTGCGTTATCCCTCCTCCCCTCTGCCCTGACACTGCTTGACAAAATACAGAGTGCATCCCTGGCTCAGGCTTTTGAAAAAGCTCAGATGTGAAATGGAAATTGTTCTGTTGTCCTTTTTGTTGTAGCGGCATCACTTCTCTCCTCAGTTCTCTACACGGCACTGTTGCTTATAACACAAAGCCTGCTCTCAACATATGCACACACATGCTGTCCTGAAGATTTACTGTGTTTGCTCATTTGTGTGAGACTGTGTTGGAGGAGTGTAAATTCTTAGGGAAAGTAAGTGCAGCACTTGAACAAGTGATAACACTTTTAACAGAGTCTGACATGTGAGCCTCTGAAATGTGCTGAGTAGACTCAGGAGGCCCATTTCTGTCTGGATAGACCAACACATTGTCGGTGCAGATGTGAAGCATGTCTAGAGACTCAGTGCATGGTCCACTGTGTGGAGGAATGTATCTGCATGAGCTCACATCAAGGTCAGAGGTCATGTCTCCAGGTCACAGTCATCATAAAAGAAGACAGGTATGAAAACAAAGAATGAACTAAAGTGACTGAACTGCTGAATGTTTGCTGCTCCTTTAGTTCTGAATCTTACATTTAGGGCACTACTTATAAACCCTAATAACAAAAGAGTTGGGATACAGTGTAAAGAACTGATAAAAGTAGATTGTTTGGGGTTGCAGATCATGTAGTTGCATTAAGACAAATGTTTGAAACAGAAAATTCCCTATGTTTTTAAAATGAGTATGTGCTCATTTCAAATTTCATACTGCTGAAATCATTTGTGTAATCCTAAAAAAATGGTACTTCCCCTAACTGGGTCAATTTGCAACTGGATTTGACTGCATATGAAAAGGAGGAGATACTCTGTGAGAGACTGCGCAAGCAAACATTTGAGCAATTTCAGAACAATGCTCCTCAATGATTAGGAGTTTGAGGATTTTATCATCTACATTACTTAATATAATTTAGGGAGTCAAACAATCTTGAGAAAAATCTGTATGAAAGGGATGAGGCCAATTCAAAACTAGAAATTGGTATATTCAGATTCTCAAAATGAGAGTCTCAAAATCACTACAAATGACCATGGTATATGCGCACAGTTTGCCGATGTGTAAGTTAAAACTGTACCATATAAACAGAAAATCACATTTAAACATGTTTCAGAAATATTGGTGATTTCTCTCTGCCCAAGCCTATCGAATGCGGATGAGTAGTGAGGGGGAAACTGTCTTGTGGTTGATAAAACAAAATTCGGTATTGTATCTGAAAATCATGAATGCCATGTCCTGCACTTCAAAGAGTAGAGGTTTGAGTAGAGGTGGATTATATGTACAGAAATTAAGTATGATATATAGTTAGGTGAAATATTAAGTTTGTGACCCTGTATAAATATTATAGATATGTAAAGTTCAAATATCACTATAGGAACTGTTGATAAAAGGGGGTAGGATTAAATAAGTTTAAACTTCTTCCTACTCCTTTTCAAACATGTAGATCGGCTACACATGCAGGTTGTTGCCAGCAATCCTTGTTTTCTTTTATTCATGGTATGAATGTGTTTGTGTATGGTTACTACCCATATTCTGTTTTCTTTATTGCATTTTCAAAATAAAGCATTCATTCATTCATTCAAAGAGAGAAGAGACCACCTGGTGTGTTAACAGCACAGCATCTCTGAGTGGTGACAGTATGGAGATGCATAAGTCTCTATGGCACAGATAGCCAACAGATCAGTGAAGGCCCCATCAATGATATACACTGGTTTTGGAGCTGCATGTACTGCCATCCAGACAATGACCTTTTCAGGGAAGACCTTATATATTTCAGGAAGACAAAGACAAACAACATTCTGCACATGTTATAACAGCATGGCGCCAAATCCCAACAGCATGGCTTTGTAGTAGAAGAGTCTGGGTACTGAGCAGTTCGCCTGCAGTCCCAACTTTTCACCTGTTGAAATGATTTGGCGCTTAATGAAATGAAAAATATCACAATAAAGACTTAAGAGTTGGAAAACTTTACACTTTTGAAGATTGAATGTTGCTACCATTCGATTTAAAAAGAGCATATATTTTTCATAAAATGAACAAATCAGTTTCAACCTTTTTATATGTTGTCTTTTAACTATTTTTTAGTGAAATATAGAGTTTAAATGGTTTTCCAGATTTGTAGTGGAAGAATATGTTGAGATTAATTGTGAGATAGTCAGGAGGATTGTTTTAAGGCAAAGTTTGTTGATACATATTTTTGGTCTTTTCTGGTAAACAGCTGTTGGCAGGGGGAAAAGCAGTTTGTTAATTCTAGGTACACAGATATACAAGAAAATGACAAATAAATTGAATCACAAATCTTAGATGAAGTTTTTATGGATGATATTTCCTCCCCCAGTCCTAGTAAACCTTCTGTCAGCCTGAACTCACAGACTGTATTTCTGTGGTAATCTATAGGCCCATAAAAACATTTTAATAGTCCAAGGGCGTCAGACATGAAACCCAAAGCTATAAAACATCAAAATCACTCAAATTAAAGCCCTTACACCCCTCACAGCAACAGATATTTTGGTCGCATTTATTTTTATGGCGCACTCATAAGACGTAATAAAGCATACTTTGAATTAAACAAGACCAAAAAAAGAAAAAATATGTTCTTTATTAGACAACTACCATGTAAAGTTATTCCCTAATTAGACTACAAATGCCATGCTGGAGCAACTAAAGAAAATAAAGAGCATTGTGCCTTTTGTCATTAAAACTCTTCTTTTGGAGATTGGATCAAATAGCTCTCTGCAAAAAGACTTAAACTTAACTTTTTGTATTTGCCTTTATCGAGTTAAAAATATCTTGTTTTGTTCCGTGATGTAAGGCATTTTTTCTATTTTAAGAATCTGAACCCATTGCAGGTTCTTTTTTTGCTTAGTCTTTGCTTGCATTTTTTTTAAAAATAAGATGTTATATCTAGACAGCAGAAAAACAGCAGTAAGGTAGCAGCCCAAGGTCCATTTAGGGAAATCATTATACAGAATTTTAAACAAGAAAGTAACAACACTGTAAAAGATGATACTACTTACGTAAATCCTTGCCACCTTTGTTTTTAATGGCTGCTTTTCAAAATACATGTGCTGTGGAGGTCCTAGCTGACCTCAGTCAAAATTACCAAATTCTGTAATGTGACATTTTTTTCCACAATGAACTATTGATGCATTTATGTTACAGTTGGTTTTATTTTAGCTTTGAGATACTATCAGGGTGCAGGATCATGCTCGGGCTGTCTGCAGACTGATTTGATTTACTGTAATTGTCTTAATGTGGTGATAACCATTTTTTAACCCAGATAAAGTCATACAATCCATCCGTCTGTTATCTATGCTGCTTAACCAGTTTTATGAAGGCTGGTAATAGTGTACAACACTGCTGTGTATCAGTATTAAATTTCAGTGCGAGGACTTTTCAATGTTAACCCCTTTGAAGGCAAGAAATGAAAATGGCATTATCCATCAGCACCATCAGCCACTGTCATAAGATGTGGCTCTTGCCAACTAATGCATTTGTTGCAATTAAGTAAATGTAATATGACCTTTTAAGTTACACTCACCAAAACGTCCTGCTGGATGCCAAGTGATGAGGTCATGTATTGAAATGTAGCTATGTCAAATTACTAACTGTGAAGTAGCAACAAAAATTTGCCCTGGCTGTAGAGTTTCTCTGTCGATAATACTACTTTAATAGAAAACATACACTACAGGCCAAAAGTTTGGAAACAAGATCAGATTTGTACACAAAAAGATCATAGTTTCAGATATATAATTTGCAACACAATAAACATGAGTATTGTGTAAAGAGTAACTTATCAGAAGACATTTTGACTATAATTATTAGGTATTTGAGTTATTGTTGCTTAGACTTTGCTTTCTTTAAAGTAACCTCCTCTGGCTTTAACAACAGCTTGGCATATACCAGGCATTCGCTCCACAAGTTTTTTAAGGTATGTTCCAGGGATTGCATTCCAAGCTTTCTTAAGTTCATTAAGAAGAGACTGCTGATTCGTGGGACGCGTTGTTCTGACCGACCGATCCAATCCATCCTGCACAAGCTCAATTGGAGAAAGGTCTGGAGACTGAGGGGGCCAAACCATCTTTTGAAGAACACCTTCCTCTTCTTTTCAGTGTTATAAATTAGAAATCCCCAAACAATTTGATCAGAGTGATAAGGAGAGTGAGGTATGGTATCAAAAAGTGTTGAAACTATACAATCATACTTCAGCCTCATTTGGTTATCTCAAACAAAGTCGAAAGGAGGGAGAGATAAACAGCATGAAAATAAAAAGATGTCAGGTCTTGTCATCACGCAATCAGCTCCAGGTAGATCTCCTAAAACAAAAAGCTAAATCTGTGGTAAAAACACTGTGCTTCTTTTTAATTGGCTGTCTTTTTAGTGTAAGTGAAAGTTTGATTACCATCTGTTAGTGCTCTTCTCTTTGCAAAGCATGGCAGAGTTTATTTGTTTCTGGTATACGAGCTGACAGGGAGAGAGTTTGTGGTTTGGAGCAGATGAGCAGCTTAGATCTTGTGGAAAAGATAATTAACTGTAAAGACACATGCAACACAAAGTCTACTTTAATATCAAACTGGAAACCCCAATGATTTACTCTGAGAAAAAAAAAAGGAACATTAATTGAGTCATCAAAACGCAAGAGAAGAATGAGGTTCAGGACCATGGACAGCTTCAGAGGACACATCTCCACGTCCTGTGAGTCAGAGCTTCTTCTGTTATCATCTGTCATTAAAAACCCAATCAGATCTCATCATTTAGGACTAATGAGTTAATTAGTGCTCTCTAACACTGAGACATGAGCAGAACAGATGGGGGTTGATTTGTTTATTAGTAGAACTCTGTTTATTCTGTGTATTCATCAAATTAACAGCATTGTATTTTGTTTATTCTGCATTTCTGTAATCAGTTTGTATTTGTTGGAGAGTGTTTTCAAGCCTCAGGTTTTGCACCTCTTTTGTGGGGAGATTTTTTTTTTTTTTTTTGCACAATTTTGAAGCTGTTCCGCATTATTTTTCACTTTGTTGCGCTGCAGTTTTTATTCATGTCTTGGCAGCTTTGCCTTACCCTGTGGATGTTTTGTCACTTTGCACTTGCCTTCACCTCCATAAGAGCCTGTAGTTCTTTGCGTCAAATTGCAGGTGTACTATTTTTTTGCCTTTTTAAGGCGCTTCCCTTTTTTCCCCCCTTTTTTTGGTAGCTTTGGTTGTTTTCCACTCAGTTTTTTGTTTTGTATTGTTTTACAAATTTTCAGTCATTTCATGTTTCTGCCATGTTTCTCAACGATTATTCTACAAAGTGGTGAATATGTTTATTTGCAGATTTCTGATATGTCAATGTTTTGAAACTAATTTTGGCTGCAAAATTTACGCAGCTGTTTTTATAGTAAAACCACAAAGTTCCTCCTGTAGGTAAACATGTTAGTCTACTGATTACTGTCTGTTTATTTTAAAAAGCAAGATGTACAACAATTGATTTAACTACATATGATAAATCCTTTTTTTTCCCAAATAGAGACATTCAGCAATATGTCTTATGACTGTTTATGACGCTGCAAAGTATTTCCATACAAGCATAGGCTATTTAATAAAGCACTTTTCTGGCCAATGATTATACTGTATTATCAGAAATTCTCATTTAAATTAATATTTGGCATCCTTGTTTTTTTCTACATCTGTTTGAAATCACAGGTAGTCACTTACCACACATATCTATGTAATCACAGTGTATAAAAATCCTTCATGTTCATAATTTCCTGACATATTAATCACATATATAATGAAAATCATAGCTCATCATCCTGCACAGTAGGTCTCTTATTAAGAGGAGGAGAGGGAGAGAAGGAGGGGTGGAGGAGGAAAGGGAGGAGTGAAAGAGGCATTTGGAAAAGGTGAATGACAGACTCACTATTTTGATTGCGCAAGTGTGCAATTCTGCGTGTGTGTGTGTGTGTGTGTGTGTGTGTGTGTGTGTGTGTGTGTGTGCGCGTGTGCGTGTGTGTGTGTGTGTGTGTGTGTGTGTGTAAGCTGGCTTAATTTACGTTGCTCTGAGGAAGGTTAAGAATGATCACTGTGGAGGAAGTGCAGAGTAAGACACCCCAGATTAATTCGGCGTATGAGTGGGAGGCATCATGACACACAGGGCTAAAGGCCGGCTGAGTCCTCTGGTTTATGTGATTAATTGGTGAAGTGTTCTCAGAGTCAAGTGACACTGTTGTGAGATTTTCAGCTGTTCTCTTTAAAAGAAAATTCAGACTTGAAACCGAGGTTCAGTTTTGGGTTGAGAAAGTTGATTGTCACTCTGTAATTTCTGCATACGTGTGAAAAGCGTGGGTGTGCTGGAGACAAGGAGCTCGCTTGTCGGCTGACAACTCCACAATGCTCGTCACTCCGTGTTTTCCTTCATTCAATATCCCCTTATTCAAATCTTTATAACTGTCAACAAAGCAAACCTTAAACTTCTGATACTTTCTGCTTTTATGTTTCTCTGAACCTCCAGCAGCTCTCTGAGTCACGTGACAGAGCAGGAGGCAGAGAAAAGGAGAGAAACAATAACAGTAGAGCTGCCTCATTGGTTCGTGGAAAATTCTGAACTCAGTTGTGACCTTAAAGATGTCAAAGAGGGCTCGACTGGGTCAGTAGGAGTACAGTTCTGTGCTGTACTGAGGACTCTGGGACCCTGGCCCGCTCTGCACACCCACCATTTTCACACAGGCAGGATTCAGACACTGGGCTCTATTTTCGTGTATGTCAGGACCTCCGTGCCAACAAGGTGTTCCAAAGCACATTTTGGTATTTTGGTGAGCGGCGCAGCCCGGCGTAAGTATCCCCTTTCCCTAACTCAGCTCCTCCCAGCGGCATAAGTCATAGCGAGGGAGGAGGGAGGGCATGGAGTGGGTTTAACACAGCTGAGACCTGTTTTCACCAATCACATAAGCTCCTCTCCTCGCCTTTAACTCCACCACCGGCGCAGCGTAATAATATTTTCGTGAAGTAGTCAAAGAGATCAATAGATGGCTGAAGACAGTAATGCCACAAGATGGTGACAGAAGGCAGCCCCTCAACAAGTGTCGCTGTAAATGCTGCAGAGGGCGTCCTCCACACTCTCTCATATAAACACAGATGGATTTGGTGTGTGTAATGTTGGACCCACTGGTAAGACAAACACCCTTTTCTTCAAATAAAGACACTCACATAAAGTTGCACATATTCAAACCTCACGTGACAAAGGTGGATTGTGCGCAGAGATCACAACATAAACTCCAAAAATGGCATTAAAATCGGAACCATCTGTGCTGGCATATGATGTTGGCATATAAAATAAATTTGGCTCACAAAACTGAATATTATAATATCCGAATGTCGGCTTAAACTAAATAACTCATCTGATCACTGAAACAAATCATCTGTTCAGCTGCTGCAACAGGACGGAGAGAAGACATGGAGACGTGTCCAGGTCGAGCTGCGCGAGAAATAAGAGGAAGAGGAAGAAAGAAAAGAAGGGAGACGAATTACATATCTTGTTAACTTCATCATGTGTGGTTATTTACTAGATATTCAATTAATTTAATTTAATTAATTTAGTTTCAGCTGTGTTGATTCGGTCAGGTTGTGTGTCCAAACACGTGCCAAACGCGCTCATCAGATCAGATATAGATCAGAATATATCTTTATAGATCTAAATGTATGTGCTGACTCAGATTAATAGTTGTTGATGATTATTTATTGCACTGAAATGTGCCTGACACTGTGGAAACCTGCCTGTGAGGCTTTGGTGACGTATGCCGATACGCCAGCGGTCTACCAAAATACCTCTAGACCAGCCGCACTCCGCCTGCGCTGAAAGCTGACCAGGTTTGAATCGGTGAGCTTTCAGTGCACTTTATACACCACCGGCGAGCACAAAAATGTCACTGTGGCAGCTGATTCTGTCGACACCTCCCCCTGCCACGCCACCACACCCAGCAGCGGACCTTGTGCGCCTCAGTCCATGAAAATACCAAACTGGCTGTATGCTGGGCTCCACCAGACAAAAATACCACTGCGTGGCCCCAGTGTCCATTACAGTACAATGGCTGTCATTTTTGCCAATGACAGTTTTCTGAGCAGGAATGGACTGTGTTAGGACTGTGCTTTCCACCAGGTAGAGTAGAGATAGATGTAGATCCAAAAGATACAAAGAAGTGAATATTTTATTTGAGGCTGTACATGCTTCCTTATACATCTTCTGTTACAGCTTCTATGGACGCTCATGTGTATTCCTCAAAGAAGCAGTACAGCAAGACAAAAACTTAACAAACTTACATACTTCATATACATGGTAACAATATACAGTATTATTTTCTCCAGTGTACCAAATTAAATGGAATAAAAGGCTTTGTTTATGTTTGCTAGGCTCGCTGAATACAGTTGTTTCTACGTGGACACGTATTTGTTTGTGTCATTTTGCTTTTTCCATCCATGCTGGGTCAGATTCTGAGGTTTGAAAAAGGATGCAGTGAATGCTAAATGAAGAATTAGCATCAGTACATGCCATTAAACAAGCTTTCTCAGTAGGCCAGCTCCTAGATTTTGGTGTCAGACCAATCAGGTACAAGCTCTTCAACTTTTGCTTCTACTATTAATAAAATACTGCCTAATGTTGCGTTCAAACCAAGTGCGAATAAAATAATCTACTCCCTTAATGTAAGTTATAATGCATTTTGAGGGTAAAAGCAGCTGTTGTCTTTTGTGTGTGAGAGAAGTAAAAGTCTCTGCACAACTCATAATAAGGGTCAAAAGAGATTTAAGGATGCTAATGATTGCACCTTTGACCAGAAATAAGTGATCAGTCAGTAAATTCAGACAGAAAGCAGCTTGATCATTTAATTCGCTATCTAAAAATTATTTATCTTGATCTTACAGTAGGGAAAAAACTTTTTTGAAATCTTATTCAGTAACGGTCTACCATTGTTCATGTGGAGATCTATGGTGCAGCACTATAGCGCCCCCTGTTAGCCAGTTTCTGCTGATAGCCGTGAACAAATCTTTTTACTTTATTGCTGTCAGCAATTTCAGTGATACAGTCATTTTATCTGTGTTGGATTCAATGTTAAACTAGCACACAGAAAAACTACACAGACAAAAAAGACCAAGAGGTTGATGCTCATTAATTTGTTATGATGTAATCTGGGACATCTTAACAGCTGTCCAATAAATCTGCGTGGGTGCGATGTAAACAGATACATGAGTTAATATCTTCCTCTTCCTTCCTCTGCTCTATTTCTGTCATTTCCTGCACCTTTTTTCTCTTTTACAAAAATGACGTGCCTTGATCATGAAAAGGAAATTTGGTTTTTGATCAGCTTTAATTCAAAGATTTTTTCACAAGATCACTAGATTCACCATCAGTGTGTACGCCTCGCAAAGCATATTAAATGCTCATCTACTACTGTTACCATGTGTGTTTATCTTTTATTCTTTAAATTTATCAGGTCTGTTCGAGTCAAATTAATCCTATAAATATTTAAGCGGCACTTTAAACTCATCAGTCACAAAGGCAGAGCAGCAACGTCCTTGTTCTGGGATGTTAATAACAGCTTTTGTCAGTGGCTTCTGGTTGCTTGGCAGAGAGTGATTTAATGGATGTTTCTGGTTTTAAAGACATTTCTTACCCTTTGAGAAAAAGGCCTGTCCCTGCATGGTTCCTTTTTGTAATGCTGTCAAAATCTAACAATTCCAACAGGAGTCTGTCAGTGCAAATGGAGCACTTTTAGTAGACCTCCCTCTAAACATTAGAGTTGGCTGTAGCTAGTATAGTCTGTACGTGGAATCCCAAAGCCTTAAGTGGGGAGAGCACACCTCCTCTCTGTTGTCTGTATGTATATGAAGCTGCAGTAAAGACCCCCCAAAAATGAGATTGACTTTGTGGCCTGCCTTCACTTACACTATGCCTAATTTGTTTTTTAGGGTACTGTTACCTGGTCTTTTTAGAAACTCCATCAAATACAAGCATGCAAAGCAGAATAAAACAGACCCAGGGGTCACTTCTCAGGGAAGCACAAGTGCAGCATATATATACGTTTTGTAACCTAGCAACAACAAGTTACCCAAAATTAAGGTAATGAGCACAACCTGTGCAGAAAACGCCATCAGTGCACTCAGGCCCTAAATTCAAAACAACAGAGTAGTAACAATGCAACAATATGTAAGTGTCTAACTCACTGGGACAGCCCCTTTCCCTCGAAGATGTTTGAAGCCTACCTTTGTCTTTGGTTCACTCGAATCTTTTTTTTTTTTGTTGACATTCAGAATCAGACATTCACAATGTATACAGTGTACCTCTTGCATCTGTTGTCTGCACTAAATGCCAAAATAAAATTTCAGTTTATATGCGGTAAGTAATGCGAAAAAAACAGCAACTACTACTACATTAAATAGAAAACTATGTATCGGTAGGGAGTGATCTTTCTCGTACATCATGGCCACTTACGCTAATCTCTTTTATGTTGTTTTTAGATGCACAAGGCCGTCTGTTTTCAGTGATGAGACTTGTTGTAAAACTCTGTACACACCTTTGAGATTGAAGTGTGTCTCTTTTCAAGTTTCTCACACTTTTGGAGGCCTAAAGGTCAGCACTTTGTAAAAAAGGTCTCCAGTTTGAATAATAAATGTGAACCTGTGCAAACATGGAGCAGGACAGGACATAAAAAAGCTGTCTGCTATATTTAAGCCTCTCTTTGGAAACATTAGAGAGACAGTGCACAGAGCCAGCTCCAGACTAGATCTAAGATGATAAAACACAGATGTGCTCTTAGCATTCGGCATCAGGAGCCTGATGTCTTTACGTGATGGAAAAAACATGGTTATGAAGATACGGTTTCCTGGCGAGGGAGCGACAGTCAGAGTGTGGAAACGGTCGGATGTTGCTTGTTTTCCAAAAGCCGCATTTCACTGCTTGTTTCTTGCAAATCATGTTACACAAACAAGCATGATTAACTCGATATCTGAGGAAATTGAATAATAGTCAGGCTCATGGTTCACTGCAGAGAGGAAATAAAGTCTGTGATTGTGCTGCCAGGTCGCTCATGTTCTGGTCCTCCCGTGCTGCCAGAGTGAGTTCATGAGTTTGTCACAAAGGAAAAAGCAGCAGACAGCTCTGATGAAGAGCATATTTGTGACCAATGGAAATAAAGATTTGATCTGCTGGGCAGTGTTGTGGTTTTAAACGTTTCCACCATTGATGTCATTCAGTTTGATTCCAGTTGTGCGCTTGTTGTATTTACGACTCTCTCCTTTGTTTTTCTGTTGTTTCTCCTCAGGTTCGTCCTGGTCTTCAGCTGCCTGGTTCTCTCTGTGTTCTCAACTATCCCAGCCCATCAGGACTTCTCCTCCTACTGTCTCCTTATCCTGGTAAGAAACAAGACAACCAAGATTTAAAATCTATGAAAAAAGGCCTCTCTTTTTTTAATCGAACCTCATGACTAGAAATCCAGATCCAAAAATGTTGTCCCATCATCTCCAGATCCATTGAAAGACCTGGTCAACAATGTGAATTTTGACCAACAAATACAAACTCAATGACAAACATTTGTCAGACTCAAACAACAGCTACTCTCTCTGTGCCCTTTAACTAAACATGATAAAGGTTATGAGTCTCACTTGATAATAAAATGCAGCATTACAATACATGAAAAAAGACACATTTTCAGGGAACAGATGCTTTAAGAAGAGAATGGAGCAGATACAGATTTAGAGGGCTAGATTTCAGCTGGTAGGTCATTCAAAGGTTTGGGAGTCTGTGCTGCAAAAACCCGATCCTCCCTCATCTTTAAACAAGCTCTGGTTGCAACAAACAAACTACTCATCTCAGAGGGTGCCTGGATTTACAGAGGTGAAGTAGGTCGATGACATACTACCCCATTCATAAAACTCTTGAAATGTGATTTTGATTGTTTGCAATACACCACTAAGTGGAAGCAGTGCATGTGGTATTTTTGCCATTGTGTTGCATTACCTTTTCTCTGAACAAAACTATGTAAATCTGGACACCCAGGAAACCAGTCTCTGGAAATTTGAAAGTGAAATATTGTCTGAAACTGAATTTCTGTTGCTTAGCAGTCTGGGTACCCCTTGGTTGATAACTTTCTGTTTCATGAGGCATCACATGTTTAAATATGTAACAAGTCAGGTCTGCAGACAGACAGCGTTTGGACCTTTCTACTACAGAACCATGCTGGTGTAATACATGCAGAATGTGGCTTTGCAAGGTCTTTCTTGAAAAAGTCATTATCTCAATGGCAGCTCCAAAGTTTGTTTTTGTTATTCAGCATTAAAGCAGTCTCCCCAGACGTGTAAGTTACCCATACCTTACGGACATCTATGCATCTTTATACCATCAAGTATGATCAGTCTAACTTAAATAGGCTTAAGCCCAGAGAAGCCAGCAATGTCTCTAGATCACATTTAAATGTGCTTTCCTGTTATCATGGTACATTTTTTACCTTTTTTTGTTGGTGCAGCAGTGAACTGTGGTCACAGACAATAAGTTTTAGACATTTTTAAAGCCCATGCAGTGACTTCCACTGCAGAGTCATGTCTGCTTTTCACAGCCACCAGGAATAAGTTTTCAGCTGTGTGGTGAATGTCTGAGTTTTTGTTAGTCAAGTAAATGACCTCCAACCAATTAGCAGGTAACTTTTTTTTTTCTAACAGTAGAGAAACTTTCCTAAATGTCTGACACTGCTTTATAGACCGTTTAAATCAGTGTTGCTCTTCAATGAAGGATGTAATAACATGTTTAGATAGATAAATAACCTATCAGTTAGAAATACAACACACATCTTATGTTCAGTATTGTTTGATAATGTATTTGGGATAGCTAATGTGTAATATTCCAGCTATCATCATCAGCTTACACTTAAAACACTCCTGTCTCTGTGTGTTTGGACAGGAGTTTGTGATGATCGTGGTGTTCGGGTTGGAGTACATCATCCGTATCTGGTCAGCAGGATGCTGCTGTCGTTACAGAGGATGGCAGGGACGCCTCCGCTTTGCACGCAAGCCTTTCTGCGTCATAGGTGAGTTTTCAAAGAGCACCTTTTTGATGAGTCTCTTTTTAGTGGAAACTACAGAAACCCTGAAAAACATGAGAGGGAGAATTGGTTATTCCTATAAAATGTACAAGTCTGATCTGGTTTTACAATGACCTTGAGAAGTGTTGAAATAAGTTTTTTTGTAATACCATAATTTTATAGGATTCCCTAATAGTTTGTCAAATCAATAAAAATAGCCTCACATGTGTTACTGTACCGTTAAGTTGAGCATCAACTCTTTTCTTCAAATGTTTAATCCACCTCTTAGCTATGCGGTTTAGCCCTGTTCTTGCTAGCAAACATGAATTGTGTCACATTTTTAAGGTAGCATCCTGTTTAATGTCCGTCTGGAGAGTTTAGGTCTTAAGACAGCAAGAGTGTTAACAATTATCGCCATCGAAAGAGTAGTTAAAGTTGGCTGCACACTGAATTGAACACGATCTTTTCAGATTAGGTTGCAAAGGAAATTCTCTTCCCCCTTTATATAAGGAGACGAAAACTTCAGAGGCTGAGGTAGGTCTATTTTAGAGAAAAAAAACAGCTGTGTCAAATATGATTCAAGTGATAGTGGAAAGACTGAGATTAATAACTTGAAAAAAAGCACTGAAAGCACACATTATAGAGATGTAGCATACTGTTACTGTTACCATAAAAAATCTATCTATTGTGTAGAATGCATAGACTGTATATACTATGGACAACTTGGCTCCGCCTTGCACCATTGTATGAATTTTAAGCCAAATTGCTCTCGGAACAACTACTTGCACAGTATCATTGTACACATTTGGCGAGAGAGTTGCTGTGATGACACTCTGCTCAAACAGCGTATCCCCTTGGTAAGCTACGCGATCTTCATACGCCCATTATCTGTATCAAGTGTCAATCATAGAAAACACAAAGCCCCCAATAGCGTGTAATTAATGATAATAATAATGAATTCTTAACATGAATCCGCAAGGTAACATACCGTGTCAGGTTTGGGGAAAATAACATATTTTTTCTCTGGGATGTAGAGATTTATAGCTGGTCATTTATTTTCAAGATTTGTTGCCATATTTAAAAGAAAAATATAAAACAGCTGTGTGGGGAGGAGGGATGAGGATGTTCATCAAGAAGGTAAAGATGCCCAAAAGACAGGTAAACATGAAGAGCCCAGTTATAATCATAGTGAAAGGGTTTATGACAGTTGCGTGGTTGATAATAAGGATGAGTCATGAGGGAGCCTTGGTTGTTGAGTTTAGACATGATCTTCTTACCCTCTCAGCTGTCTTCTCTATCAACCCAGTTTAATGTCACACAAAAGCACAGACCCACAGTGAGCTGCTGACCATAGTATGCTGATGTCATCTTCTTTTGTGGTCAGAGCTCACAAGAACAGAGAGCGTTTACGTAATGAGGCTGCATTAAGTGCTTTTATTCTTTCCACTGTTTAGACATGGATCTCTCTGCTCCCTCTTGGAATAAAATACAACAGGACACTCAAAGGACGCAGAGAGAGCAGGGCTGTGAGCTCACACAGAGTGCCACGAGCTGCAGTCTACAGTGCTTTGTAGCTGTGGAAGAGGGACAATGATAAATCAAACATGGTGTTAGTTCAGGCAGGCCAAAAAGCCAAGGTCTGTTCACAGTACATCAAGTGATCTTAAAGTCCCACTCCCATTGTTTTTTTTTATTTTTACTACTTAAAGTGTTCTCAGTGGTCATTAAATTGTGATTATGAAGTTTTTACCAAAAATCATGTTACCTGTGTCATTTTCATGGGCTTTTCTTCTGCAGAGCTCCAGTAGATCATTAGCAATTCACCTCTGAGTCATGGACGGCGACAGCACTGCTTTGCATTCTCGTCCTCACATTAGCTTGCAGCCTAACATTGCCTGTACAGCAGAAGTGGCAGGTAACATAGGAGCGATGCAGCTCTAATGTCTTTAGAGACATGATGAAGGCTAATACCATAATTAGCTTTCTTACGAGCATTGCAATCTGCTAACGCACAGGCTTGTCCCGCGATCCTCCCCTGTATTTCTCCTCTATATGCAGAGTGTGGCTTGCATAGCAGGGCTCCGGGGGCGGAGCTTAGATTGGTTACGTATAAAATCTCACTGTTTCTGAACTTACTGTTTGGGTCTGCCAGAGATTCACAGCAATTTGAATGAAGAAATAATCAGAAAAGCAATTTTGTATTTAGTTTTCTCATGATATGTCCTGCAGCATCAGAAAAATGCCATATGACCATGTAGACAACAAGAAAAACCTGATTGTCATCAGAGTGGGTCTTTAAAGCCAGCTCATATCAGCTGACAGCTCAGCCAATTATCTTCTATGTATCCAATTGGTAAAAGCAAAAATGACCTGTTAATCTCATTGCTTTAGCCTGCCTATGTTTCCTCCTGTACTCCTCTTTGCTCCTTTGCTGTTTCTGAATTTACAAGAGACATACATAGGGCGGCTTAATAATGGCAAAAGTCATAATCACAATTATTTTGATGGATATTCATACCATGATTATTAGAAAGTATTATATAGGGTTTGAGATCTGCATCACCCACACTGACACAACTTAAAACCTCTTGAAAACGTAAAAAGCCTTTATTCTTTAAAATAAAAAAAAAACAATAATTGGAAAAATTAACTGTTTGGACTCAATTTCTTTGTTGACCAAAACATGTTCGTCGATCTAATTTATTTTTTATAAGTCTATCTGCTAATACTGAGAGGGACCAGGCATCAGTACTCTGCTTTACTTTAAGAGCTTTGACTCAATTTTGGTGGTAATGCTCACCTAATGAAATGCCAAATTTCCCACAGTATTTTTACTACTGTGTCATGAAAAAATGGAAAGATTTTAGCTCTTTTATTGCTCACATTTTATCTCAGGCTGCAGATCAAACGTATCATTGAGTTTGTCAAGCTTTTATGCACGTCCTTTATAACTTCACAGGCCCCATAGGTAGAGCTCGTCTGCACTCCTGGTATCTCTCTTCTGTCATGCTCATTCTGTCTCACGGTTTCTCAGACACACGCACACACCTGCCTCTTTCTTCTCCTCTCCCTGCTCTCCTCTCTCCACCCGTGGCTGCCTGATAGATTGTACCACTGCAGAACAAAGTGTTGAAGGTCTACTATTAATCTTTGCAGGATCCACAACTTCCTTGTGATCCCAAACTTTCTCCACCTTAGTCTGAGCTGCTTATAATGAAGTGAAAGAGCTGTTTGGGGGGAGGGGCTTTCATTTTTTTCCAAAGGTGTTACTGGTCTTACTAACATGGACTGGGACTTAAGGTGGAGGGCAAACTGGATACCATTTTGCCCCACAAGGCCAGGACAATCAAAATGGTTTAGACCAGCAGAAAATATCAGCAACAGAAGAGGGTTTTGCCAGAAAAGTTAAAATAGACTTATTGCAGCCTGCTGGGTCAGAATCTACAGTCAGCTCTGTCCCGTGAAATAGATCCATCTTCCCTATAAGTCCTGTCTTTAAACTTCTGTGACCAAAGGAATAATGTTTTCAGTTTGTTTGTCCTCCTTCATAAACATCCAACATTTATTCAGAGACCATGGACTGTCTAAAACATGAATACAGCTTTAGCCTCAGTCAGTCAGAACTCCATGCCCTTTATTGTGTATGTCCTTTATCTGAATTTATTTGAAAGATACTGTGGAGATTCTTCCACATCTTAGAGCTGACTAAAGTCAATATTGTAACCTCTATATGAGCTACAAAAGCAAATGAGACCAAAACCGACATTAAAATCTGTGTAGCTGCCCTTTCATCTTATCTCCATTTTACAGCTAGCAACAATTAGCATAAAGGACCAATACCAGCTCCATTTCAACCCAGCTACTTACACGGCATAGTGTGTGCTTGTCTTTACCATAATAATATGTTATGTTTTAAAAAGATGGTCACCCTCAGTACAGGTTTATCGCGACAACCCTAGATTCTGACAGAAAGCAATGCTCATCGTCTGACCACAAGACTATTAGCCTGTGTACCTTCACAGCAAAACCACACACACTTACCCTCAGATGTGCTCACACATTCATCCTCATTTCCCTCTCTGCACCTTCAAAGGTAGCAGCAGCATCTCTGCAGGTCTCCCCCTGAGACTCTCCTCTCCTGGGTGTCATTTATCTATTTTTTATGCTGCCACTGCTGCTGACTCGTCCCACCTCCCCCTCTCCAGTATGGGTCAACTGGTCCACAGTTCAGAACTGGAGCCATTAGCCACATCTTGGTCAGCAATTTCTCCCTAAAGAAGTGGGCTCGGCAGAAGGACAGGAGTGGAAGTGGTGGTTAATTATGAGGGGAAACCTCGTGCACACAGTGAACTAAATAAGGGTAGAGTTTCACGTGGTGCGTCACTGAGGTGGAAGATCTGTTTGAGCGAGGACAGAGGGGGAAAAAAGGAGAAAGTTTGTTATTTTTGTAGTCAAAGGAGCTTGTTACTTTGTGGGTTTGATGTTATTCATTTGTTCAGTGTGGTTTCTGTGTGAACTTTCTCTAAACAGAGTCAAATCTGTGTGTGTTTGTCTGTGTGTGTGTGTGCCGGGCGCTCTAAAAGTTGGTGCCTTTCTTCACTGATATTTGTGCATCTGTCCGTCATTATTTGCAGCATCCACAGCAATAACGTTGGCCCACACTTATATGCGTTCAATGGAAAATAAAGAAACAAAGTTAAAACCACAGAGCATTTGAATCTCAGAAACATAAAGTTCAGAAAGTGTGGAAATAAATATCTTTCATGCTGCAGTGCCTCAGCCAATTACTTCTTCCTACTGTTCTGTTTGTGTCTGCATCAGATCGATCAAGAGGGCCAGGGGACTTATACAGACATACAGGGTTTCAGAGGAGTGATACTGCATTAATGTACCGTTGATGCTCATGGCAGATCTCTTCAACTGCAGTTATAAAGAGTCTTTGCAGAGAGTCAGGTGACAACAAAGAGCTGCTGTTATTGCAGCAACTTATGAAGGCAATCAAAAATACTTTGACCTCCAGGTTTGGAGCTATAATCGATCTCGTCTGTTGTAGAGAAAATAAAATCACTGGTAAGATGTATCTGCCTTTCAGCTCTAAGTCTCAGCTCTGAGGGTTTATCATCATTTCTTTTATAGATACTCTTACGTCAGCTTGTTGCTAGTCTACCCTGTACGTTCATATTTTACTTTAAACACCTTCAGTTAGTTTTGAAGGCTGCTTTGCAAAATCCTTGATACAACAAAGTGAATGTGTTTGTTCAAAATATTTCATTATAATTCCCAGAGACCATTGTCCTGTTTAAAAAGACAAGACATCTACAGCCGCTGTTATAAAGACTATTAATACTGGGTGAAAAGTGAACCTTTTGCAGTGTTTGCTTGGAGTTGTTATATCAGTGACGTTTTCACATAACTTAAGTAACAAACACAATTGGCTTACATGTCATCATCATACTTTATTGTACTCTACTTACTTGTACTCTATTATATGGGTAACAGGAGGACAAAGGATAGGAAGGAGCAGCAGTAGTAGTAGTTGTTGTTAGAGAAATGTGCAAATGCCCAGAGCTTTAAATCTTACTTTTTATACATAGATTAATTATCTGTGGATAAATTATCATCTGTATATATTAATCTAAATTATCGAAAATTATCCGAAATTATATGAAGTTTCTATTATATTTTTGGTCTTTATGCATATTGTATATTTGATCTTTTTTTTCTTTTCTCTAAACATAATATTGCAGGAATTTTAATTTTCTTGAGGGAACCTTCACAAAAGAATAAATAAAGTTGTATCTAATTTAATCTAATCTAATTTTAAAATAAAGAATATGATACTACTGGTATAGTCTCAGTTACTGAACAGAATAAAAACAGTGGGAAGAACGGTTAGAAAGTGCAGTAGTAGTTTAAACAGTTGTTGTCCAAGAACTGAACCTTGAGGAACACTGTGCATAACTAGGTGTGTATTGTAGGATGAACAGCATACACCTAATAATGATTCAGTACAAAATCTCAGTATCAGTTCATATATCCAAAAATGGATAAGATTGGTCTCATATTTCCATAAGTAAATCAGTTTTGCTAACTGCATAAGATATTACACTAATTACTAACAATTCTGTCTTAATTTTTGCTTGTAAGATCCTTGAATAAGATGCTTAACTATATTTGTGTCCCTGGCAAGTCTAATGTGATATTTTTGACTGGGAATATGACAAATTTTCTTACCAAGATTTGACTGTTTCGAGAGCATACAGTATTTTGTTGTATAAGCCATCTACATTGTTTTTTATCACTGAAAAAGACTACAGTAAAGCCACAACCCCTTTTACAGCATTACCAGCTGTTGTATAAGTGACACTTGTGGGGCACATTTTCATCTATTAATCATACTCTTGTACTACATAATTTAGGTTTGAACTTTTTTCAAGTAAACATGAAATGTTAAATTTATTATAAATGTCAAAATATCAAATGAATGATTCATAGATTTTAGTCTGGATTTTCCAAAAACATGCATCTATTGGACAAAATGTTGGTCTTAAGGAAGGAAAGTAAAAAGCCAACACTGCTCTGCTCTGATTTTCTGATGATATAATCTGCTTAAAGTGACTCTCGTGTAGTTCTGCACAAGATCATCATGCATAGAAAACTCTGTACATAAAATGTCCTTAGAATGAGTAAGTTTTATGATACTACTGTATATTTATTCAGGGCTTGTTTTGTTCAATCTGGCTTACAGTATTTTAGGAGGGCCCATAAAACTACCGACAATTGTGATCATTTTGTGTGTTTTTGGAGAACAAATTAGTGTATTCTGTCTAATACACAAGTATCCTTCAGTGATTTATAATATATCAGGGTGAGACTTGACCCTGATGTAATGGGAAGGGGGGGGGTTTAGCTTCACCCTAAAGGGATTCCTCTACAAGGCTGTTCAGTCTGATGATCAGCCTTTTATTCTGGTGTTTATCAAATAATAACAAAAAGAGGGAAAAAGAAACCAGCTCTCAAGTGCAAACCAACTCATGTCCTTCATGTTAAAGTTCTGGCTTCTATCGTTGGGTCTTTCTTGATCAACACATCACCAATAGAAGTAAAAAGGGTTCAGTTTCTACACTGATCTTTGTTTCCTTACGTCTGAGTTTAGGTACCATGTTTTTATTTCAAACAAATGCCTGTTACCTTCTGTTATGTCCTGATGAAGACTCAGTTAAGTTGGTACACGCATCCTTTTAAAATAAAGATTTTTATCCTGCCTCAGAGTGCAACCGAGTTTCAGTTCTGGCTGACATTTTTCACTTTGAACTTTGCAAATAACCCTCAGTGCCTTTTTTTTTTCAATTTGACCTCCATCCTTCATCCTTAAAGTGCACTCGATTACTCCATGTAATTTGTCATTCTTGACCTTTTCTAACAACCAAATTTCATTTCATTTCTAGGGTTTCATCATTATGACTCACAGTTGTTGCCGATTTCTGATCTTGAGTTTCTGTGTGTGATCTCCAGACATCATCGTACTGATAGCTTCGGTGGCGGTGGTGTCAGCTGGCAGCCAGAGCAACATCTTTGCCACCTCTGTCCTGCGGAGCCTTCGTTTCCTGCAAATCCTCCGCATGGTGCGGATGGACCGGAGAGGGGGTACCTGGAAGCTGCTGGGCTCGGTGGTTTATGCTCACAGCAAGGTGGGCAAACACAGATCAATAATTTACACACAAACACACTGACTAACTGCTGCTGTAGCCAGTCGCTCCCACACAAATAGATCATTTGTTTGTCATTGAACATGGTCAGTGAAAGTGACAAGGTTTATGCTGGTGCTGCCAGCACGCAGACTCGACTTTTGGGCTTAAATGTATTCTCAAATAAATGGAGCTTCCAGGCAAATTATTTGTCTCCAGGTCTTGTTTTTATACAACTACACAGCTTAATGTACTTTGAGATGTGTAGTGAATCCCGGAAATAACAGCTTTTGGGGACGCGCTCTGAATAACCGTACAAACCAAGCCTACATTGACCAGCAATACAAGACTACAACACTTGCCTAGTGAATTAACTTTAGCTACATTCATAAATAAACAAACATTTGCTATGATGAGGCACCACGTCAGTTCAACTTGCTAGAGGAATAATACAAATTTAGCCACGATGTAGGGTTAATAAACTGTCTAATCATTTTAATTTGTTGGTAAAAATATATACGAACATAAGCTCTGGTGTATGATATCCCATGCATGGTAGAGAGAGACACATGATTTTGTTCTTGCTGTTGTTTAAATGTTTATTTCCACCTAGAGCCAGCTAACCACTCAGCATAGTTTAAATCTCTCCAGATTTCATCCTGATCAATCCATAGAGAACCTAAATTACAACTGTTTATGTGCTCACTCTAGCAAATTGCAGACTGACCATTGATCCTTCTTCTACCTGCACTGGAGTCACCTTTGTAGTGTATTTCTGGAACAGAAGTTTTGCCAATTTCCTGCCATCCCTTAAAAAAACCATGTTTTCTTGCCACCTTTGTAGAGCAAATTATGAGTAAATAAATACAGGAAATATTGAATTGCCCTTTAGGGATCAATTAAATTCTTCTTCTTCTTTGAACTTCACAGCACTTCCAGTGTTCCAGTGTTTTGTTTGTGTTGCAGTGCAGGGGTGTGCTCAGACTTTTTGACTGGGGTGGCACAAATGAGTTACTGTCATAGGTAGAGGTGGCCAGGGTGTATGTGCACACAGATTATGAGCATTTACCCTCTTTGTTTTCTCTGTTTACTTTAACCATTATAGTTAGAGATCAAATTCTCCATTGTCAAACTTTAGTAGAATAATATCTTGCATCTAAATGTGCACTAGGTCTCACATAAAAGTAAAAGTGTTCCCAAATAAGAGAAGAGGAAATAATCATTCAACATTCCCACACCTGAGGCATTTTTATGCTCAATACATTTAATCAAAGTAATTGCTGTGGGTTGCAATATTTCTTGTTAGATCAATTAATGGCCATAGTAATCAATAGAATAGTCTACTTGACTCCATGTTCTCCAACCAGGTCTTCATAACACCAACCTAATGTGTTGCCCTAAACCCTCTACACAGCCGGGCTGCTCTGTACTGTTTGGTACCTCTCTTTTTGGATGTCATGATGTCACTGTCGTGTGGGTGAATAGAGGCGTACAGATGTGGTGGCAGGTAAAGACTTTGCACTTGAGGACATACAGTCAGTGTTTCCCACACAGAGGTGATATCTAGAAGACTTGCCTTAGTGCTGCAGACCATTTTGGGTTTTTCTTTTTTTATCCATATGCGATCACCTCCCACTCCCAAAAATCTAGTGGAAAATCTCACTCTGTCTCCTCCTCAGTGGCGAGTAGTGCCTCTAGAGCTGCTCTGCACGAAGCGGATAAAGAGACAGAGAGAGACGTAAGAGAAAACGTCACAACTAATAATAAGAGCGAATGCCCTTCAGGGGGGAGGCTCACACGTAAAACACTTCTTACTGCTTAGTAGCCTTTTCGCTGTTTAATTTATTCCTGTTCCTTCTTTTGTGTCTTTAGGAAATTAAGACAGAAAAAATTAAGTAAGGTTGATATCAGGTCATAAAATAAAGGAAAATAAAAGCATTAGAAGTAACTGTTATATTTGGTGATCACTTATTGAAAACAGAGATAAAGTACATGACTCAAAGCTGTTTGGAGTTTATCTGTAAGTCCTAATCAGAGTTCAGGCCTACATGACAAATGTCACACAGTTTTTCTGCTTTATAACATGATTCTGGACCTCGTTCATGTTCTTCAACAGCAGAAGTGTCCGTTCCTGTGTTCATGAATGCATTGCCCTCATATGTTTGAAGCCTGTGCTTAATGTGTAAGCCCCTTTACTGTCCATTTTAGGGCATGTTTTGCTGGTGCACACAGAAAACTTACACAGCCTTATAAAAAGAAAGAGAGAGCCGTCAGAAATGCATATATTAAATCACAAACTCTTTCACACTAGCGCCCAAGTTAAAAAAATGTTTACTGCTGTAGCTTAAAAGCTTGGAAGTGAAACACAAACTGGCTGATTTTGAAAGCAGTTGATAGACTGTGATATCAGAGAGAGCTGACATCAGAAACACTGCGCTATAGTCAAACAGGATGTGTGTAAGATGAAGAGACATTTTTTCGGAGTTTGATCTAAAACTCAAAGCGACAATTTTCCGTAGACAGGAAAGAGATCCTGGCCATCATCTATACGATTTTATGATGAACACAATTCCACGGTTTGATTAAAAGCTTCTGCTCTGAAAATGTAACAAATTACATTGTTGCATAAATTGTAGATAAAATGATCATCTTATTTCATCTCGTACAAATTAGTTTAGTATTTTATGTGTTTTGTCTTGTAGCTCCTCATAACTGACATTAAAACTGAATCTGCTTTAGATCTATAAAAAAGTGCTCAGTTTATATTGGAATATAAAGATTTGCAGTTTAGACCAAAATGTAGAGGTTGAAATGAAAGCTTATGATATTTAGGACATGGATTTTAAATGTTTTAGAAATATTAAGGTGTAAAATAAGTGCTGTCTTCAAATGTTGTGATAAATGAACTTTTAGAATAAAGCAAATCTGGTGCTGACCTGAGCGTGAATACAGTCCTCTATGAGGCGCAGATTCTGCTATATCTTGTTTAAAGTGCACTTTAAAGTCAGAATCCAGTGTTCAGCTGGCTGGAGGGCTCCAGTTGGGTGAAAAGTACTAAAATGGACAGTCTGGTGACCTTTACAGTGCATGTACCTGTCTGTGTGCAGTGTGAAGCCAAATGCACTGTACTTGTGTTACAGAGAAAAAAACTACTGTGATTTGGAGATGGGATATATGGGCTTGTAAAAAGGTTCATAACTCAGAATTTCATCACCTGGTCTGCATGTTTAGGAAATATTTCTCCCTAAGCTTGTGAAAAAAATGATTAAGGTTAAAGGGCAATGTACATACATATAATTGTGCATGAACAGAAATCTGTTTTTGACATGATCACACTCTGACTGTCTGTTTTGACCTCTGCCTGCAGGAGCTGGTAACTGCCTGGTACATCGGCTTCTTAGTCCTCATCTTCTCTTCCTTCCTTGTCTACCTTGTGGAAACCAAGTCCAACAAAGAGTTTGCAACGTACGCAGATGCCTTGTGGTGGGGCACGGTGAGTTTAATGAAATTATCTTTCATTCGGACCTCAAAGATTTGTGGAAAAAAAAAAAAAACTGAATCTAGATTTGAAGTGGATGTTTCTCCCTCTTGAATTCTTGAATGAAGTTGTTGCTGAAATGCCTTGAAGCTTCATTGTCTTCTTCCTTGTTGATGACAGGAGGCCCCTCCACTCCCAAATAAAACAAGATTGATAGCAGCAACATAATAAGAAAATGAGCCTTTTTCTCACTCGAGTCATTATTCACCAATCATTCCTAATAAGACACCATTTTCATAAGAGATAGACTGATCAACAGTATTCTGAAACAATCAGCACCTGCTATTGCCTGTGTTGAAATGTCTGCAGACGCTGCAGGCAGTCTCATCAGTGTAGCCTCCAGTCACTTGATAGATGGTGTATGAGCAGGCTGTGCACTGACAGCGAATAAAATAACCTTTTACTTTGTTTTATCACTTCAGTTGGCTATTTGGCTTTGGCTTGTCTGTTAACAAACATTAACAAACACAGAAAAAATATGCTCACAGACAGTCTTTGGGAGGTAGTGAAAAGGTAATTTTGAGCTCTGTGCCTGTTATATAACCTTCGCAAGTTTTCTGATGCTAAACTGCTTCATATCAAATCTTAAAGCTCCAGTAAGGAATTTTTGGTATGTGTAAATTGTGGCACCCCCTGTGGATAAAGTAGTTATTGCTTGTCCTCTTGTCCTCTACATGCGTGTTTTATAGAATTTTTTTAATACAAATATTACCATAAACCACACAAATGACACCTGATAACATAGAAACGCCACTTGTCTGTTGGGGAGCCCTGATGAGTTGATCACCGAGTGCATTGGAAAATTTATGATCATTACTTCATGGAAATGCGATCAGACTGCGACGCTAAGGCAGAAGAACTACCGTGTCTGCAGTGTACACACAAGATACACAAGAACTCTGATTGCATTTCCATGAAGTAATAATCATAAATGTTCTTCCTTGGGCTGTGAAACTCCGCTGCACTCGGTGATCAACTCATCAGGGCTCCCCCACAAACAAGCGGCTGCTGCAGGAGAGTAAGTGAGATGTGTTTGGTCTCGTTGCTAAATAAATCAGGCGAAGCTAAAAAGATGTTTGATGCTATTGCTTTGGCTGGGACCCTATATGTGCTGTTGATAAAGTTAGGTGCTGTTCTGATCATTTTTTGTGGCTATAGAGTGGCTTTTGGCTGAGGTTTGCTCCCAAAACTAATACGGTGTGAGCCAAAATGAGGAAAAGTGTAAACTGCAACCAAGGGGTGAGGTCAGTAGTCTTTTCAACTTCAAGTGTGGTAAAAACTCATCATAAAAATAAAGGCAGGAGCAGCAGCAGCACAAGTTTTCATTTCTCTTGTACTCCTCCAATATCTTCAGCTAACTGTTCAATAAACTGAAGTGTTTTTTTTAAAGAGCCGCAGTTTGCTTAGTGTTTTTAGGGAACAGAAAAACTTTCACATCTTTGCATCAGGTAAAGATCACCTGACGACTCTGCTCTGCTCCCTCTTTGCTCCTGCATTAGAAATAATAACCCTAACCCCGAAGCATCTCTCCTCACTTGAGTTTGTTTTTGCCTCTTCACTCTTCATGAAGATGGGGCTCCATTGAAAACAACATTTTCATCCCAGCCCAGAAATCTATGTGACCAAAAATGGCTGCAGCCAGCTTCATCAGGCAGGTCTATCAGAGTGAAGGAAGAATCTGCCAAACAGAGGGATGAGTGGCTGGAAAAGTAAAGAGGGACAGATGGATTTTCAAAAATTCACAAAAAAATATGGCAAAAACACACATTTGATGCTTCAAAAATATTTTCCCTACCAAAACAAAAATAACATTTTATCTCCTGGCTTTGATCAGTGTACCTTAAACAGAGACCACACAGACTCAGTCTGGTGAAACCTGCACACTCCTCTAATCCCTCAGATGGAATCACAGCGCCTAAAGGCTTCATTTCACATCATAGTGCTGACTGACTCAACTCAGTGTACCCATGCATGACAAAATGTACATGTGATGAGTCTTTTCTCTGTTTCAGTTTGTCAAAAATGAAACACATGATCATTAATGTCAGAGGGTCTCATCCATGTCCTCTCTTCATCAGTTCTTTAAAGCTGTCGTCTTGGATGCTGTTGAGAGACAGAAATATTTGGGTTCTGAAAATGAATTATTTTACATGTTCTGACATGGTATGTCTCTTACTAAAGCTCAACTGATCCTGTTTTAAGTTCTTTTATTTTTGCACAGTTTGAAATCGTGGTTGAGTGATGATGGTTTTTCCGACAGCTAATGATACTATGCAGATATCACTTTATTGTTGTTTTGTTTCATTTCTTAAGCTATAACAATTTTACTTGTCAAATGGACATTAAATTAATCTGTGAAATAGAAAGTAAGTAGACAGAAGTTGTTGTAGATTTGATACAGTATGATTCAGGATGGGAAAAACTTTTTATCACTGTAAGGGTTTCTCACATTTCTGCATAGAGGCCTCGTTAGAATTCTAAGTTTGGCTTATGAGCATTTGTAATTGTCAGGTTTTTAGGACGACTCATGCTGTGCTGGACTGCCATAGTCATCCTCTTCCGGATGATTTGGAGTCTTTAAGGTATCATTTTAGAGCACTGGTGTGGACTAAAAGACTAAAAGACTCTTGGCTCTATTTTAGTGCCCACCAGCGGCGTGGCTAAGGGTAGTGCACCCTGCACAGTGTTATTTTCGTCTGGCGGTGCCCGGTGTACAGCCAGTTTGGTATTTTCATGGACTGAGGCGTGGTGGCTTGACAGGGGGAGGTGTCGACAGAATCAGCTGGCGCAGTGACATTTTTGTGCTTGCCGACAGCGTAGAAAGTGCGCCTAAAGCTTGCTGATTCAAACCTGGTCAGCTTTCAGCACAGGTGGAGCGCAGCTGGTCTAGTGGTATTTTGGTAGACCGGCGGCGTATCGGCATATGTCACCGATGCCTCACCGGCAGGTTTCCACAGTGTCAGGCACATTTCAGTGCAATAAATAATCATCAACAACTAATAATCTGAGTCAGAACATACATTTAGATCTATATCGATATATTCTGATCTAAATCTTAATCTGATGAGTGCATTTGGCACACGTTTGGACACACAACCTGACCGAATCAACACAGCAGAAACCGCATTATATTAAATATCCAGTAAATAGACACACATGATGAAGTTAACAAGGCATTTATTTCGTTCCCCTTTCTCTCCTCCTCCTTTTTCTCGCGCAACTCGACCTGGACATGTCTCCGTGTCCTCTCCCCATCCTGCTGCTATTCTATATGCCAACATCTATGAAAGAAAGAGCCAGGCCATTGAGTACGGTGCGTCCTTTACCCACGGATGCCACTGCGAGAACAGCACCCTCTGTTGATGGGCTGCAGTATAGGTCATAAATCCCACCTCCGCCAGCAAAGCTTATGGGGCTGTGGACAAACTTTAGAAACTTATTACACAGAACATAAATTTTGTGGAGGAGCTGAGTTAGGGAGGGGGGATACTTATGCCGGGCTGCCCTGCTCACCAAAATACCAAAATGTGCTTGGGCATGCCTTGTCGGCGCAGCGGACCTGACTTATGCCACGCCGCGCTGCCGACGAGGCATGAAAATAGAGCCCTCTGTCTTTCCTTTATCCATGTGAAGTATATGTTAAAAAGCAATCAGCACTTAGTTTGCTTTACTCTCACTACTATTGTGCGATTGTACTCTCGTCTTTCTGAGTTATTTTGTTTGTATTGGGTCTAATTAGGTCTGATTTTAATTTGGGTCTATTAATAAAGTCCTTGTGTACTTTGTGAGTGTTTGTGCTTCTGTGACAAAACCTATTTCCCCTGTGGGATAATAAAAATAATCTGCCACTGAGCCTGTACGCATTCAAGTCAGAGTTGTTCTCAGAGCTGTTTCAGAGTAACAAAGTTAAATACAAGGAATATCATAATATATTAAAGGGTCATCACAAACACACAGACTCCTTCGTGAACAATGTATATATATATATTTGTCAACTCTTCAAAAAAACCCTCTCAATGTTGCTTTTATTTTTGTTTATGCAACCTTTTTTTTTTTCTTTCTGGTGCATCACTATGGCATCTATATTTTTGTTAACAACCCTGATGTAGCATGTTTATTTATTTATTTATTATCATCCACAGATTACCCTGACAACAATTGGCTATGGAGACAAAACACCAAAGACATGGACAGGACGGATGCTGTCTGCAGGGTTTGCTCTCCTTGGAATCTCCTTCTTTGCCTTGCCAGCAGTGAGTCTGAATTCTTACAGATAATCCTCATTTTTTATGTAAGAGTCAGAGAGCGAGCAGATGTTTTTGTGAAATTCCCTCATATCATGGTGTCGTTCGTTGTTTGGCTGCTGCCAAGTTATTTAGAAAAGCAGACCTGAGTGAATCTCATTTAAATGTGTTTTTCCCCATAATTGAATTGTAAACATGTGAAGTTTATTCAAAGAAAATACTAACTTCAAGAGGGGGTGTCATGCTTCTTCGTGTTTTACATGTACATACTAAGTAAAAATGTTGACTGTCAATAATTAATATGGGAAAGGTTTCAAGTAATCGGAGTAACCTCAGGGTGAGACTACAGGCAGCTCTGAATGCTGTTTCAGAGAGTCACACAGGACTTTTTCACGGCTCTTCTTAAAAGAGCAAAATAATCATAACACTTATTAAACAGACACATCTAGGCGATATGGGAAAAAGTTTATCACAGTATGTTTTTTCATATCTGTTGATATCCATATATATCACGATATAAAAAATGAAATTTAACAGTGCTTATTGGTAGCATGTCTTTTGCAATGCAATAAGCTACTGCATCTGTGAGGTCTTTGTGTCTCCTTGCTCCGCTCGGGGTTTGTAACCTTTTGCATTGTGCGTGCTCTACCAAACTTTCCAGGTCCAAAGGATTAAAGGCCATACTTTACAATTTGTCATATCTGATAGAGCATCATGTAGCATGGCAAGAGCAGAGGAGAATTCCAGAGAGGCAGGAGGACCTCAAGGAGGCAGTAGCTGAAATTATGCATTTTAGAAAAAAGCTAGAATGAGGAGACTGAACCATCTCTAGCTTCATTAAAGGGCTTAAAAGAGGGTTTGCTTTTAGATGTCCTTAGGCAGAAACACAGAAAGGAAAAATCGATCAGGCCTCAAGAATCCTTCCGTTCTGTTTTCTCTGTTAGTACTCTTATTATTTCATTATTACAATATAAATATAAAATGTATAAAGC
Organism: Xyrichtys novacula; assembly: GCA_962446985.1. NCBI lineage: Eukaryota > Metazoa > Chordata > Actinopteri > Labriformes > Labridae > Xyrichtys > Xyrichtys novacula. The sequence goes on along the minus strand of OY660866.1, from coordinate 19,270,223 downwards.
ATATAGAAAGCATATAAAATAGCTCTGTCATTTTTTTTCTCAGCAAATAAATAATACTTCAGTCGACGGTGTACACATGCATTCAGTCTTTGTTTTTGCATGTATCATACTAGGGTATTCTGGGCTCAGGTTTTGCCCTGAAGGTCCAGGAGCAGCACAGACAGAAGCACTTTGAGAAAAGAAGAAACCCAGCAGCCTACCTCATACAGGTAAAGTGCACAGTCTGCTCTTGTTCTGCTTACACTACAAACCAATATATTACTGTAAAGAATTTTAGACACAACACAACATCTGTGTAACATTAAAAAAGCAGCATAATGTGTGATTCCTGTATGGTTTTGTGATCCTCAAGTTTTCTGTTGTCCTCTGTGGATAATACAAAAAAAAAAACCCTGATAAAGCAGAAAGCATAGCTTTACTGAGCCCCCTCATCATCCTCACTTTGCAGAGGCTGTCTAATCCCTGGGATGTTTTGTATGCCCCTTTCACTGCCCAGAGAAAAACAGTCAAAAATGCTGTTGGTGCCACCCCTTTCTTCTCTGCTTCAGACATCTCCTTCTTTCCTTCTCATTCGCCTTTTTATTTCACTGTGAATTTTGATGTTTTCAGCTCCATTTTGTCCTTCTCATGCTCTATAATCCTGCACACACTTCATTCTTCCTAGCTTCCTCAACTGCTTTCCTTTCATATGCTTCTTCACTTTCTCCTTTCTTTTCTCATTCCTTTCTACATCTCCTGCTTCTCCTGACCTCCTCCGATCTTCTCCTCCTCTTCATCATGTGCGTACCCATGTTGTACCAGGCTGCATGGCGTTATTACTCCACTGACAGTGACAGGCCCTACCTGGACGCCACTTGGCGACACTATGAGAACCTCCTGCCCTCCCATAGGCATGTATCCATGCCTGACCTCCGCCCAACCACAGACGTGTGACAAACTTGTGTTTGGTTTTACTAATCAGCTTTTTTGATTTGTTTTCTTTTGTACTCTCCCCATCCTCTTCTTCCTCTTCCCTCTGACTCCCTTCTCTCCCTTTTTTTCTTCCAATTTTCTTTAATTTTTTTGGGTGGGGGGTCTCCTCCTTTCACTTTGTTTTCTTCCTCCTGGTTTTGTGTATTCTGCATGCAGTGTGTTTGGCGTAGTTATGCGGCTGATGAGAACTCGGTTTCCATTGCTACCTGGAAGCCTCACTTGAAGGCGTTGCATACCTGCAGCCCTACAAAGTAGGTACAACTATGGCAGCTGTCTGTATTTGATGTCTATAACCATTGTTTTTTTGCACTTAAGTTATGTATATTTTTCAACCTAAATTCCAAAAAGTTTGGATGATGTGTAAAATGTTCATAAACTGCTACTTTTTATGGTTTGCAAATCACTAAAAACCCATAACTAATTATTAATTGTTCAAATGGGATATATTCAATGTTAAAACTGGAAAAATAATCCATAGTTTTCAAGAAATTGAGTTTATTTACATTTGATGTGAGTAACAACTAATGAAGTTGTAGTATTACTGGGTTTAAAAAGAATTTGGCTCAATCATCTAGAATACATATAAAGATATTTAGAGAACCTTCAGAAATCCCTTTACACAAGGGACAAGACCTAAACTAATACTGTACAGCTATAAACTCTGGGCCCTTAGACAGCACTGTGTTAAAAACAGACACAACTCTGTAGTGGATTTCACTGCATGGGCTCAAGAATCCCTTCTAAAAAAGCAGTGTCTATAAACACAATTCATTGCTGCAATGCGGGTTATAACTAGGGATGCACAATATTTTGAGTCCATCTGTATCAGCAGAAATGAGCTTGTAACTTTCAGCATATTAGAGATCAGTGAAAATTCACCATAGTGCCTCCCCGATTGGAGCAACATCCTCAGCTACCCAGAAAATGCTCTTCACAGGGCAGACTTTGAATAATTGAACTACACAAGGCCATGTGTTTGCACATATTATCACAGAATGGCTCTGTAGTAGAAGAGTCCACATCATAAAACGCAGTTGTCCTCTTTGTGTCCCTGGGCTCTATTTTTGTGTCTCGCCGGCGACATGGTGCAGGCACGGCGTAAGTCAGGTCCGCTGCGCCGACAAGGCGTTCCCAAGCACAATTTGGTATTTTGGTGAGTGGCGCAGCCCGACGTAAGTATCCCCCCTCCCTAACTCAGCTCCACCCAGCGGCGTAAGTCATAGGGAGGGAGGAGAGAGGGCGTGGAGTGGATTTAATACAGCTGAGACCTGTTTTCGCCAATCACATAAGCTCCTCTCCTCGCCTTTAAATCCGCCACCAGCAAGGCATATTACAATTTTCGTGAAGTCGTCAAAGAGATCAAGAGATGTCTGAAGACAGTAATGCCACACGATGGCGACAGAAGGCAGCCCCGTAACAAGTGTCACTGTAAGCGCTCCACACTCTCTCACATAAGCACAGATGGATTTGGTGAGTGTAAGTTTGGACCCACTGGTAAGACAAACACCCTTTTCCACAAATAAAGACACTCACATAAAGTTCCATATATTCAAACCTCACGTGACAAAGGTGGGTTGTGCGCAGAGATCACAACACAAATTCTAATAACGACATTAAAATCGGAACCATCTGTGCGTAAAGGACGCATCGCGCTCCGTGGCCTGGCTCTTTCTTTCATAGATGTTGGCATATAAAATTAATTTGGCTCACGCAACTGAATATTATAAAATTCGTATGTAGGCTGTAAGTAAATAACTCATCTGGGAGGGAGACGAATTAAATATCTTGTTAACTTCATCATGTGTGACTGTTTACTGGATATTTAATATGATGCAGTTTCTGCTGTGTTGATTCGCTCAGGTTGTGTGTCCGAACACGTACCAAATGCGCTTATCAGATCAGATATAGATCAGAATATATCTATATAGATCTAAATATATATGCTGACTCAGAATAATAGTTGTTGTTGATTATTTATTGCACTGAAATGTGCCTGACACTGTGGAAACCTGCCGGTGAGGCATCAGTGATGTATGCCAATACGCCGCCGGTCTACCAAAATACCACTAGACCAGCTGCGTTCCGACTGCACTGAAAGCTGACCAGGTTTGAATCGGCGAGCTTTCAGCGCACTTTATACACCACCAGCAGGCACGACTGTCAATGCGGCAGCTGATTCTGTCGACACCTCCCCCTGTCAAGCCACCACGCCCAGCTTGGTGGGCTTCGGTGCGCCTCAGTCCACAAAAATACCACTGAAAGACCAGCTGTACGCTGGGCTCCGCCAGACGAAAATGCCACTGTGCAGGGTGCGCCACCCTCCGCCAAGTCACCGGCAGGCATGAAAATAGAGCCCCCATACAAATACTGTTACAAGAAGGTGTATAGAAGTTAAAATAAGCTTATATTTTTCAGAAAAGAATAGAACTTGTTTATTTCAATATTTCATATGATTTGTTATTACTGTTTTTCATTATATAAGGGATTTAAATGATTCATAAACTATCCAATCCTGTTTTTCTGAACATTTTACACAGCCTAATGCCTTTTTGGAAATAGGGTTGTATATTTAGTTATATTTCTTTTTTATTTTAGTCTTTTTTCTTCTTTGTCTTTTTGTTATCATTTTCTATTGTGTCCTCTATAACAGTATAAATAAAAAGATGTTATAATATTCATCTTCCTCTGGGAAATATGTTCACAAAAATCTAAATGACAGAAAATTTCCTGGCTCCTCCTGCTTAAAATAGCAAAAGAAACAAACACAAAAATCTGACTTCAGAGATGTCTTTCATAAACCCTAATTTTTTCAATCCTTTTCTTTTATGAACTAAATGAACTTCTTAAACCATACACTGACTCAGGCTCTCTGTGTTTGGCTGAACTCAGTTGCTCAATGATCCAGAGAGTCTCACTGCAGTCATGAGACTTTCTATTATTCACCCTTTTTGGGGTTTATATTCATGACTGCAATTTTGGCCTCAATGACCCAATCAGGATTTCTTTAAATTGCAGCACTTCAGTCTCCTAAATTCTGAGGCCATTGAGCACTGATATCTTGAGTCATTTTGTAACTGCGTCAGTCTGAGCAAAGCACTAAACTGTAAACAGAGGCATAAAATACCATCTCAGTGTTCATGGTCCAGAAGGTTTTAACTTAACTTGAATGACACCGTCCTCCTCACAAAAATAAACAGAAGTGGCGATTTTTATAGCCAGGAGAAATAATGTATGAAGAGCAGCCAAAGAGACAGTAAATAGTAAAAAATCTACATAGAGATTGTGGGCTGTAGTTTAAGTAAAAAAAAAAAAAAAAAAAAAAAAAAAAAATATATATATAAAAAAAAATATATATATATATATATATATATATATATATATATATATATATATGGCTAATGTTAACATACACTCACTTTCAGTCAACAATTGCATTTCTTGATCAATGGAAAAAAAGGGGAAAAAATGGGGCTGTCTTGTGCTTGTATTTAAGTCATTAGCCCGCTAAAAGCTGTAGAAGCTTAGTGTTTTGTTGAAAATATTGGCGCTAAAAGAGGAATAGTAAAATGCAGTGACTTACTGTAACTCCACATCTTCCAAAGGCCCTGTCCACATGAAAAATTAGTTGTAGTATTGGCGTTTCATTCACACCCCAATGGTGTTTTAGGTGATTGTAAATGATACTTTTTCAAAACATGTCCCAGAGTGCATTCATTTATATACGGCTACCGTTTTGTCTCCATGTAGATACCTAGTCACAACTTTCTTGAAGCGATTATGTCACACACAGCTTAACTCTCTTAAGGCACCTCCTATGTCCCCAGGTTTTGTTTCAGAAATCTGTTGTCTTTATAATACTTTTATGTTTCTCAAAATTGTATATAACTCACTCAACTGCCTTCCCAGTCACTTAGTCTGAAACATGAACATAGAAAAGTAGCAAATAGTTGCAGTAATCATCATGCAAGTTCAGCCTCCCTGCATATTAAAATGACATTGTACTATATGGTGCGAACATAATTTAATTTCTTACAGTTTGTCGGCACCCATTGAATAACACTAAATCACCCACTATTTGTTTGTTTATGTCAGAAATGTGTAAATGGAGCCTGGAAATAGACTGTCAACCATCTACAAAGTGTTAATTTACACACATAAAGTGAATTTACAGAGATTATGTGAACAGAACTTGAGTCACTACCTTCTTTTCAGCGAGTTTTTCATTAGTTTGCACTGACCTGCATGTTTGTAGTGAACTTGCTGTTTGTTTGGGTCCATTTCCCCTAAAACGCTCAAGACTGATTGAAGAGTAACAATGCGTTACTTTTTTTAACTACTAAAGACAAAGACCTTGAAGGGTAAAAATGACACTTTTGACTCTAATTTTAAAATTTTGAATCTAATTTTAAAGTTTGAACAAGTTTTGCATCTCTGTAGCCAGCATCTGATACATAAGCTTTAATGTCTGCTATGTAATTCTACAAGACAGACCACGATACCAAAAAACCCCTTCAATACAAAAGTGTCACAATGCTCTTTGCAGGTATTTGACTCTAACCTCAATTCATACCAAAAATGTTTACCAAGTGCTTTGGAATGTTTTTTTTCCTGCTAATTCAGGCAACCATTTTTCCATCAGATCCAGTCCAGATCATTTAATTAAAAGCTCTGGACTCTTGAAACCAGCTTAAACTGTGTGATTTATCACTGTGCACATCAATTCTGCATACATTCTTGTTAGACCTGGCATTGAATGGGAATGAAATTGGTGCAAATCCATTTTGTAATATCCACTCTACATAGCCTTGTATCAGTGACTTTATTATATAATAAAAATAATGTGGACTGGCTGCAAAGCCAATCTGTAAAGTTCACAAATGATTGCGCATTCATAAACCTATGCAAAAGTCCAAAACAAAACCAAAGCATGAACATGCTGCAAAATAAATGACTGTAAACATTTGCAAAAACACAAAGGATGCAAAGCCAGAAGACACACACACACACACACACAAAAAAACATGCAAAACATAAATACTGCAAACTGGGACATGACAACAGATGTACGCCTTTCCTCCAGGGGAGCTCAGTGAAATAGTTAATGAGTGATAAGAACAGTTTTGTTTCTCCTGGTGAGCTTTTGCTTACTAGACAAGAAACTAAATCTATAATTGATATGAAGAATTTACCTAACAACAGTGAGTAACATTAAAATCACAGCAGCTGCAGCAACTTACTCTAAGCTGTGTGGCTGAGAGTCAAAGCTAACTGACGCCACACTTAAAAGAGAAACTTAAGGCATAGACAGATGTTTATCAGAAAGGATTTCTCCACTAAGGTTGTGCAGGTTTTGTACATTATTAGGTCATGTTTTTGCAGAGTAGGGAGTGAAACTGACACTAAGTCACTGACACTCTGGACCTCTTTCAGTTGTCATATTTTGATTTGCAGTGTTTCTCTTTTGCGTGTCTCTCTGCGGTTTATGTTTCTGGGTTTGCATCGTTTGTGTATCTGCAGCAAATTGTATCAGCAATTGTGTATTTTTGTATCCAGTTTTCCTCCATTTGCAGCTCATTCTTAAAATTTGCAGCATGATAGATCAGGCTGTCGCAGATCCCCCTTGTATGCCACAGTTTCTTAGCTGTGATGTGAAGTCTCAGTGATCAGGAGTAAATGGGCCTGAACAAACTTTAAAAATGGTGTTGTTTCCAAAGCACTGAACCTCCACTGAAGTTTGATATAATGATACTTTCTAATTCATGTTTATCTCTCTCATCTGTCAACTGCAGGAAGGAACAGAGCGAGTCAACCACAAGGTTTGTGACAAGTGCCTTACTTCACTTGCACCTTTATGTTGCTGATACATGATTCAACAACAGAGCTGGGTTAAGACACCTTAATTATCTTCCTTGTTGTTTTTGGTAAAAGTTATCAATTCTTAAAAGTGGTCTCTGAATGACTAGATGATTTAATTAACATGTTTTTTTGTTCTTTTACTTTTGTTCCTGCATAGCTGCTTCAAAATAAGGAAAATAACATTTTACTTTGGGTCTGTCTTACACAAATGTTGTCTTTGGTTGCAGAGTTTCCTGCAGATAGATAGTAACACTGTGCGTGTACATTCGGTGCTTGCACAGTGGAATTATCAGGGTTTTTTAGTCCCAGTTTGGAGGCTGATGAGAGCAGAGAGACACTAAAACAGTGAATTTATCAAACACAAATAAAAAAAATAAGCTGAGGGAGAAACATGAAATTTGTGTGGAACAAGGGGAACTGGTTCCCTTCACCAGTCCCTGCACTGTAAAATGCACTGCTGCTGAAATGAACTGTACTTTTATGTATTTCTTTTTGGAGCAAGTCTAGCCTCTCTTAGGAATTTCTTCCTCCCCACAAAAACACGTGCTTTGATGTCCATACCATGTCAGTAAAATACAAGCAATGAATGCACATACACATAAGCCATCTCTTTGCACTGGGTTTCCCTTGTATAAAGAAATTATGTTTTCACTGTGTTTGTACTTTAAATGTTCAGCTGGGCTTCTCAAACTGGTCTGCTTGCTGATGTGTTCTCTGAATCCTAAAGGTAGACCAGCATGTAGGACAGAGAGCTGAGTGATGTAAGATGTTGTGTTTGCAGTTATGAAACTCTGAGTAAATGTTTGTCTTCAAAACACCACAGCAGCCTGAAAACAGTCTTTCTGTTTTCCCCTGGAGCAGGGTGCCACATATAGGTTATACAACTTGGACTCACACAAATACCTGAAATGATCATAACCTCCTGTACACTGCATTCAGTGGTGGTGAGAACTAGTTTAATGAATTATGAGTATCTTTACTATTGTCGGCCTAAAATGCTGGTTTATTAGCCTTAGTGTAGCCACCTACTACTTGCTGAGGCTGCAGCTCTGATTTATGATCACTGCCGTAATGCTCTTCTACTCTACTACCTGGATAGTGTCAGTACAACTGTGTTGTAGTTTCGAGGAACAAACAGACCATGTGAACACATAAACATTGGCACACACAAGCAGTAACTATTGGTCTGACCCCCATGACCACTTCAATGAGACTAGAGTTGCTCCCTCTGCTGGTCATTTGCGGTCTGAATTAAAGAGTCTTTTGATCAAACCAGCACACCATCAGGTCTATTCTCTAGTCAACTGTTTTCTTCAAAGCTCCTGCGAGGACTTTTTGGATGCTCACAAAATAGACTGAAATTCATGCTAATATCCAGAAGCATAGATGACCACCAGTAAAACAAGTGGCTTTTGAGTTTCAATTGTTTCTTACTACCTGAAAACTGTATTAGGGGTTAGCAGCTGAGGAAATAGCCCTGTTTAAATGAAACTTTTGACTGTCAAAGATCAGCAGGTTATTTTTATTTTTTTTTGTTAAACGCCACTACTTATGCTGCCTTCGAGTTATCTCAGAAGTCAGATGTCGGAGCTGAAAGTGATGTCACACCCGAGTTACCAGCATTTCAGTTACCAAGTCGGAAAAAAGCAAAATTGGAGGCGGAAATAAGATGGCTACATCTACAAAAGTTATTTTAGCACTTGCCTTGTCCAAATATAACAAGGACAAGGCAAGTGCCTGGTAAACACTTGTATGAGTGCGCAAAAATTAATTTAAAGTTCCTGATAAAACTTTCTGCATGTGTTGATTTTGGCGCCCCCTGTGGCTGAAATGGTACCTCCTACATCTTTGTTGTCTTTTACATGTGTAAGTTGTGTTTTCTAGTAAGAAATCTCATCCTGCTCCAGTGAAAAAGTATTCCTCACTGTAAGTACGGTATTTTACAGTTAGGGCTACTTTGGAAAAAACAAAACAGTTTTTGGCTTTTAACATCATCTTGTCTGACGCCTTTCCCAGAGTAGTTACAGGCATCAAATATGCAACTATTATAGGACATAGGAACTATTACTTTTCTTGTTAGTGGTTTTGTTTGCTTTTATAGCTCACATAGAGACCTCACTTTTCGTTCCAGCCTGTTTCGTGGCAGCTGAGAACTTCTCACAGGAGCTTTAACAAACATTTGAAAACTAAATTAAATGATTTCTTTAGTTCCAAGCTACAACCTTTATTTAAAGTCTAACCAGGTATTTCTTTATGCCTACACAGCAAACCTACATCTTCACTTTCATTGACTTTGGGAGGGCAAGAGCAACCTCAATACTCTACCCGCCACCACCACTCTATGCAGTTTAAGAAAGTATTTAAAGAGAGATCATGCCTAAACTGTTGTTCACTGCAGAGGAGGTAAAAAGAGAGTGAAGTCAATACAAATATGAAAAAAAAAAAACATATGCAGATGGAAGTGTAGAGAGTCAGCCTGCCTGCAACAACAGCAAGAACAGAACTCGTCCCACGCAATCTAAAGCATCTCTTACAAACAGGATAGAAGTTACAGCCCCAACCTATAGCTGTTCTTTTTTATTTTTTAATTTATTTTTCTACAAACGCTGAAGTCCCAAATTTAAATCTCTGCTGCAGAGCTGCAGGAGCTACACTATTGAGTCTGACTGCTACTGCCTCACTTACATTGTGCTGTCTTACATATTTATATGGATTTATCTATTGTTAATGTTCAGCATGTAACATGTTTAACCACTGAAGGACCACGAAAAAAAAGAAAGAAAAAAAAAAACATGAAACAATTAAAACGTGTCAATCATACTTCCCTCCATGAACCCACAGGCTTCTGTTAGGTTAGCAGCTCCACAGTGGTGACTCAGGCACTTGTTGCCATGGCCCAGCTGAATTCTCACAGTTAAATGAGGGATATGGACATGAAGTACTGAGTCACCAAATTGCTGCCTTTTCAAAAGCCGCTGTAGTTGTTCATTTTCCTCTCCTAAGCTCAACTGTGTCTGTTCTGCTGTTTCTAAATGTCAGTGGTCGACAGTTTGAAGTGTTAACAGAAATTGTGCTAGTTTGCACTTTACAGCCTATGTGCCACGTTACTGAGAGCCATTCTATTTATACTGTATGTAAACTATTTACACACTGTTTACGTCATTTTTTAATGTCCTTAAAGTTTAAGCCTTTGTTTGTATGCAAAGCGCAGTAGCCAAGACCGTGATGCAGAAGATGGTTTCACAAAATAAATAATTAAAACAGATCTGAAACTTAAAAGCATGGCAGATAAGTTTTAGGTTTTATAAATGTATGTAGGCCTGTCGCAATAATCAATAAATCGCCTTATCGCTCGGTAAATAAAAACGAGGTCGGTCATTTTGCCAGCCTCGATAATAAACGTGCGTTTGTTTTCCTCCTCTCTCGCTACCAAACACGCTGGATGAGAGAAGAGGTCTCACTCTGCGCATTGTTCTCGGCACCTGGGGGCGTTGGCTCTATAGCGGAATGAACGGAGGTAGTGAACCCTCCTGTCAGTCATTCAGTGTCTTTGTCACGAGGGGGCTGGCGCACACAGTCAGGCACACAGACACAGACTTTTGGATACAGTGCTGCAAGTGAGCGTCGTGAGTGAAAAGCAAGCAAACAGAATGAACACGACAGCTTTGGTGTCTAAACCGAACGCAACAGCCCAAGTGTGGGAATATTTCGGCTTTAAACCAGTTTTGTTTTCGTCAACCACAAAACTCCACGTGTGTGCGCGCGCGTGTGTGTGTCTGTGTGTTTGAGGAGCACAGCAGGCTGATGAGAGCTGTCAGAGTGGACTGAAGCTGCTCCTATATGTTTAGCGTTTAACTGACTGAGTTTTGCAACTCTGTCATTTTTGTCTCGTCCCATCAACATACACGCACTTTCGTCTCGTCACATTTTAGTCATCTCCGACTTATGTTTAGCTCGTCAACGTTACGTCTTCGTCGTGGAAGAAAAGGGAAATATTTTAGTCAACGAAAACAACCAGTGTTGTTCTCGTTGACGAAAATATTTCCCTTTTTTGACGCTGGCGTTGACGAAAATATTTGACGAAATATGACGAAAACAACACTGCTTTAAACCAAATGAAAGAGGTGAGCCCACGAATACAGACGAGCCGATATGTCGTATTTGTTCCAAAGTTGTGGTGACAAAGAAGGGGAATACAACGAACATGCATGTGCACCTCAAGCACAATCATCCCCTCCATTTTTCTCAACTGAGCAAAAAAAGTACCGCCGGAGGTGCTGCGGAGCCATCGTCCCGACAGGTACCGCTTACTGAAGCGTTTGGTAAGCAAAGCAAATATAAACAAAACAGCGCAAAATGGTGCGCGCTGACAGACAGTGGAAATTAAAGTTTATCACTTTTGACACAGTGTACTCGCATTATTATGCCATATAATATCATTATCTATAATTTAAAAAACTGTGTCAATAATATCGTTTATCGGCAATAATTTGTAGCACAATTAACGTCCAGCAAAATTTGTTATCGTGACAGGCCTAAATGTATGTATCAAGAGGTAAAATAAAGACATGTCAGGGATAATATTTGGCAAACAGATGGCTATGCAAATTTCAAGTCAGGTGTCTTGCTCACCCTGTCAGAAATCTAATTTGCATAAATACTTATTCACTGCAAGTTAACTTGTTTATTACCTGGATGCCAATTGAAGACATTAACAAGGTACTGCAAAATAGTAGTTAAAGGTGCTGTTATTGATTCATAACAGTTTTTTTCAACACTGCTAAGACAAAGCCCCTGAATAGGTTAGTGATGCTTCCATAACCAGTTTCCTTACTGGCCTTATCATGAATTAACCTTAACGACATTTCAATTTCTAAACAAAAACAGGGCAAATGTCAAAACTTTTGATATTGTTTCTATGGGAACAATTGTTTCTATGGTACAAGTAACTTAAGTAGTTTTATGATAGCTGTCAGGCTAGAGGTGATCTCACCAGCTCTGCCCTGTTGCATGGATTGCAGGACAGGATGTTTCTCCCCTTTTTCCCCTATCACATATCAACTGTCATTATTTCCTGACTCTTAACACCAGCCTGAGATGGACACTAACTCTTTGTCACAGTGTCAACAGGCAGAGGTAAAATGTGCCGAAATCCTCTCCAAAGATGGATTTGTAATGAAGTTAGATCTAAAATGGCTTTTGCTGCTGAGAATTTATGAGGTTTTAACCAATCAGAATCAAGTATTCAACACGGCTACAGATGAAAATGTTGGCATGCTTTTCTACTGTTCTTGAAACTAAAAACACAGTCCTGGATCTTAAACCTCTGTGGGAAAAAAAATATTTATTTTGATTTTAATATTATTTATTCATGTTTCTACATCCAGATTTGTTTTGTGTTTATCCAGTGAAATGTGATGGAAAAAATGTGTCTGGACTTTGTTCATTTACTGAATTTATGGCATAATTTTAATAACTGAATCAATACATTGTACTGACATACCTCACCTTTGAGAATAGTTCATTAAGATTCTAGGAATATGTTGTATTTGAATGTTTTCAAAGAAACTACATTAAAATTAGCCACAAAAAAAAAAAAAGATGCACAATTTCAGCTTTTGTTATTCAGGTAAAAAGTAAGGACAATAAGGACAATGTTATTTCAAATGAGGTATTTAGAAGTGAATATTGTCCCTCCTCTGGTTGTCCATCATATAACACATCACCGTCTGTCTATCTCCTCTTGGTTTTTTTAGTAAAATTCTTAGTAATAAACAGAAGCTACTGAGGAGGCGTACCACTCGGAAACATAGGTATACACAGCATTTCTGCTCCGGTTACGTGACACCTCTATATGGGAATGCTGACTAATTCTTGGTGCATGAGTATCTGTAGGCGGCAGAGAGGGTGCAGAGATACTGCAGGGAGACATCAGTCACCTTTATAGTAAAAAATAAACCTACCTGCCTTTGTTTGATCCTTGCCTGAGCAGTGCGCTACTTCTGCCTGTTGTGACTTTGGTTTGGACTGCATTTGTTCAAAATATATCAACCAGGTTTCAGCCTCTGCAGAACATGGAGTGAAACGATAAGATTTCTCTGACAGGAGGGATATTTTGCATTTTAGTTAATGTTTCCCTTTTCCAAGAAGCCCATGGTGATCAAGCCTCACTTCTCTGATGTAACTCTTGGAGCTTTATGGTACTACAGTATCTCTAACACCACTGAGGACTCTCAAACATGTGCCAGCTAATAATCAATTAATGGCTATGCCTGGCATTCTTATGTGAAAACAGGATTGACTCAATCCAAAAAGGAAAAAGATTAATTCCTCAATCATGGTTTTCTTTTGGTAATGTCCAAAACAACATCTATCATCCCCCATGTCACAAAAAAACGTATTATAGTTTATTTAAAGGCACTGTGAGGAGATTGTGTTGGATGTTATATAGTCTCTGTCTCTTAATTACCCACACAGTGAAATGAGATTGTTAACCACAACAGTTAAAACTCCTGGGGCACAAAACAGAGTAGGAATCAGTGACAATAGATATGACGCTGGTAAAATCAGACACCAGAGCAGTGCCGCTTTTGGCATTTGCTTGGAAGTAAATGGGATAAATGATTAGCTGATAGAGCGCCTTGCCTGCCTAAACTAACCCTGTATGTAATTGAACCATATAGGTTCCAAAGTTTTCATTGTCATTACAGATAAAAGTGTATACAGCTACAATTCAATACATCATTCTGCATCATGCAAGAGCTTGTATAGAACAAAAGAAACACTATCTGTAGAGGATCTGTATGTCATTTATCTGCATCTACACTAAAAACATGCTTTGACAAGAGCCACAGTGTGATGCTGCTCATTGGGAAATGTTGTCGATGTACAAAGTGAAAACTTCCCACAGTGCCTTTAAAGTTGAAATTGACAATTTTTCTAATCAAAGTATGTTTTTTAATCAGCATCTAAAAATAACCTTAGAGTTTACCACTTTCTGCTATTTGAGAACCTTAAATGAATCCAGTATGTGCTCAGCTGTTCTGGAAATAACAGGACCCCTTGATAAAAAAAAAAAAAGTTTTTTGGGCAGTGTTTTAATATTTTCTTCATAAATGAATTGAAATAAAGAGCTTATTCTATAAATAATCGGCAGATTAACTGGTAGCTAATATCATTTTATGCATCTCTTACACTTTAATATTGTTTTTTTATTCATCCTATTTGAGATATTTTCCTTTACTGCACAATTACACATTTTCAATTTGTTATATCGCATTACTTTAAAATGAGCCATGCCTGATGCTTTTGCACTGCTTTTGCATGCAGTTATTATCTTTAATTGAACAACCACAGCCACTCTTTAACTTTCTTCTCATCTCATTGCCTTTTTTTCTTTCAAATTTTCCACATGTAATTTTGTACCAACTTCAATTCATAATCTCACCCTTTAAGACACGCCACATAAACTGGTTATCTTATTTAATCTAAGACATGATCACTGACGATCACTGATAAAACAGACACGTGCACACATAAAGCCCCACAAAGCAAACAAATGAGGCACCATGCATAACTTGTGCTTGCATTTTGTTTGGCATCTGCTGCAGTGCTGCATTGCATGCTGGCTTATACCATCTTAATCTGCAGCTGTGCACCAAAATATGAAGATTGTTAAAGCTCTGGATGATGACTGCCATAAGATCGTGTAAAGAAGCAGCATTTTGCCCCTGGATCATTTATGTTGTTGCCCTGACATGTCACTAACTTTTACTGTATCTTTTCTCTGACTGTGGTCTATTCTCTTCCCCTCACTCAAACTCCTCTGTGCACCACTCCCCATTCATGTTTCACTGCACAGTCAGAAGTTGAGCTTCAAAGAGCGGGTGAGGTTGGCGAGTCCCCGAGGTCAGAGCATCAAGAACAGACAGACCTCTTCGGTGAATGACAGGCGCTCTCCAGTGGCTGAGACGGGGACAGAGGGGACCAGCCCGGCAAAAGTACAGAAGAGCTGGAGCTTCAATGACCGCACACGCTTCAGACCCTCACTCCGCCTTAAGAGTCAATCACGCTCCACCACAGATGGTGAGTGTCCCTGTCCTGGTATTTCCCCTTTACAAAGATTTGCCATTAAAGGTTGAGTAGGCAGGACTCTGTTAAAGAAGCATCTTTTTTTGTTGTGTGTATACAAAAAAGCTTTTAATGTCATTCAATAGCTATTAGCTCTTGATGACATTTGGTAATATAACGATATCGCTGTGTTCTCTTATGTCTGTGTAGTCAACATTTTAAAATTTTTTATCGGACCGCTCTTTCTGACTGTGAACAAAGCCATTCTCTGCCTCCCCAACTTGATTTGTTGTGAGGCTGACGCTGCTCCCCTGTGTCGAGCCCAAACAAAGTTAGCGTGCTACAATATCAGACAGTAGAAACCAACCAGAAAATACGGAAAAATGTCTGAATCCTCCTTTAGCCACGACTGCCAACACAAGCAAGAAAAGAAAGTAAATACCAGAGACTCTGGCGGAATAACATGCTCTTAAAATGGAGGTAGACCACCCGAACAAAAGCTAAAAAGCCGGGTCAACAATGATGGGGGACACTTCGGGATCTTACGGACCCTGTAACCTTTCTTCTGGACAGGTAAACTGCTTTAACAAAGTAAGCCAAGTGTCTGTAACAGAAGTCTTTATTGTCAAACGGGACCTGGTGCGTGTTGTAGCACCGCTAAACTGTTTACCTCGGGTCCTGGAGTATGTCACTTTGCATGAATGTTTTGTGCTTTTGGTGGATTAATATTAGCCACTCATGGAGTGCTTTGCATTATTTGACTTCAGTGAAACAAGAGCCAGAATTATTGATACAAACAGAGAAAAAGCAACAACGTTTTGCCTGACTATTGACTGTATATTAAAACAGACCGCGTAACCTTATCTCTATCCCAAAAAGTTTAACCAAAAATAAACAAAGAACCGGCAGACCTCCTAGATGAAGGCTTAAGATTTTGGTTTTAAGTTTTAATTTTATCCTCTTATTACTAATTATTCTTCTACAAAGCCTGTGCATGTGAGAGCTTTTGAATAACACACTGTGACCAAGATGTGAGAGCGTTTAATATTGATTAGATAAATAATCAAGGGAACCATATTACCCTCTGATGGTGCATAGGACAGTAAGAGTGTTACATTTTAGCGCAGAGAACTGAATATGAACATGAGCGCAGATGTGAAATGAAAATAGGACATTTGATCATGGAGACTGGTGTTGCACTGCATAATCATGAGGTCTGTTAGTTTAAGTAACAAATATCAGAAAATCTCCAGTTTCTCTTCAGCAGTATTCTCAGTGTATTTTTCAGCTGCACCGGGCTGATTTCGATACATCCATAACAGTCTGGCGCTGTAATTGCAGTCTTTAATGATAAATTCAACGGGAATATTAAACAGGGACCCTGGCAGAAAAACGGGGTGCCGGTGTGGCGACCCAACAGTTCTCCCGTTCCTGTTTGGACGGGATTAACTGTAAATTGGAATTTCCCTTTGTGGGACTAATAAAGAAGTATCTTATCTCATCTTATCTTTTTACATAAGAGATTCATTGCTACTTTGATTTGAGAAATGGCTCTTGTTAAATACTGAGCTCACCAGACAGATGATCACTTAGATGAGAAAGTTCGTTGTACCTCAGTATCGCGAGATCTTATGGCACAAGATCATCACACTACTGCTGTTGAAGCACTTGAAGGCCAAGGTATTTGCAGGAGCAATCTGGCTGGTAAAGCTGAAGAATCTATGTCCAAGTCCAACCCCTCCCCTTACCAAAATACACACTTAACTCACTGAAAAAATATCAAATATCCCTCAGTTTGTTTCAGTCTGAGCAGAACAGATTCTTCTGTTAGTTTGAGGTTATAATAAAGGATTAAAAACTCTTGTGGTAGTTTATAGTGTTGTCTCATAATGTGTCTGCTGTCAATCATGATCTCTGTATCATAAAGGTTGACAGCATGTCATTGTTGCTGTCAGAACCACTCTATTTCTTAATTTTGTTGTATTGTTATCTGTTTTTAAGCCTGAGGACAAAAGCTGATCAGTGCGCTGCAGGTTGACATACATGATTGTGCCATGTCAGAGAGTTTTGCAAATCGCCTTTCTAACAGCAAAGAAAAATGTTTACATTTTTCCAGATAGTGCATGCACTTGCAGCAAGTGTAATGCTTTGGTTGGAGTTTCTTGAAATTAGATAAATTACACAGTAGAGCTGACCCCATCTGTAACGGTTGAAGGTGCAGCTACTGTTTTAGTTTAAGACTGCTTTCTTATCAGAGAGGTCTAGCTTTCCAGGTGCCTCTCCTGCTATTACACTTACCAATGTAATAGCTTGTAACTCTTACAACCCTGTTGCAAAAGAACTGAGCTGTAGCTTTTATTCTGGGCTCTGGATTCGTCAGCGTCCTGTATTTCAACTCACCAGACCCATTCTTGCTCACCAATTTTGACAGCTGACAGGAGGAATGTTTGCGGTCATTAAGATTTCCTTCCAGTCTGGCCAGCTCTCCTGGGTAACAGCCAGTTGGTGTTTGTGTGGTTGGTCTGATGGATTGATGGACGATGGGGTGGTGAGCTTGGGCAGGAGTATGGGTGACAAGTTGGCAAAGACCTGCTAATGGAGATGATTCAATAATCAAGCTTTCCAGAACTGGACTGGACTGGACTGTTTGTCAGCCATGCTCCATCTGATCGTCCCCTGTTGCTGCCATGTTGGCTCACTGAGAGCTTTGATAACAGAAAACATTTCTCATTCATCACGACTATATTTGAAAGGTTCAAAATCCCTGTTTTTTTTGAATGGAGCAGATAAAAACCAGCAAAGTTGCAATTTTCATGAAGTGAATCACTTATACTCCATCTCAAGGCATCTTGAACTTTGTTCACTTTTGTTCACTTCTTTTCCTTGTACTCAGTCACGACCGTGTGAATACAAGAAGAAAGACTGAAAATCATGAAAATAAGGAGTAAAAAAGAAATGAGTGTTTATAAAAAACATTGTGATGTTAGGATGAACAGTTTAATCTGCTGCAGCACCAAATCAACTCATAACTGATAACCCACATGCGTATTACTTGTTCGAGAGCTGCATGTGCATCCTCACTCATAGATTCTCAGGGGTCCATGTTTTTTCCTCAAGTTTACTCACACATCATGTTGTGTTGAAAAACCTAAATCTCTCTGCTGTTTTGACTTTTCTCTCTCTCTTTTCACTCGCAGCTTTGATTTCATTTGAATTTGATTAGACCTTTGTCAAAAAAAATTCAAAACACTGATCACAAGATTTTAGAATAATACTGAAGTTTCTCCAGTCCACATCAGGGAAACCCATATTTAGCTGTCTATTGATAACTGTTTGTAACTGCATTTGAGTTTATGAATAGGAGTGAGTATGAAGAGGAGAATGAAAATCTGACTGTCCCCCATCAGACAGACTTTACAACAGAAACCTCAGTGTGCAATAAATCATATTATATGTATATTCTGCACACATATAAATAAGACTCACACATAAATCTTTTTTTTACTCTTAATTTCTTTATCCTCTAATTTTCTCTTTTTGTATCTATACTCATGCTGCTGTAAATTTTGGAATTTCCCCCCCATGGGATTATTAAAGGAATATCTTATCTTTGACAAAACTCTGAATAAAGCCTCATGGTGCAGGGATGGCTGCAATGCTGCATCAAATTTAAAAAGTTAGTTTGATTTCAGCTCGTCACATGACTCCGAAATGACCCAAGAATGATCTCATTTATGAAGATAAACATGAGTGATTGTCATTGTCAGCTTGTCAGTAATTAGTTGCAACTTTGATTTATGGTAGAGGTTGTTTTTAGCATTGAATTCAGTCGTGTCAAAAATAAATCTTCTCTGCTTTCAGGTTTTATAGGAGAAGTATCATGTCAATGATCAGTTTTTTGTTTCTGTGTCCTCTCCTCCCTGCAGCAGACTCCAACATGGCGGTCGAGGATGGGATGGACGAGAAGGGCTGTCACTGTGAGATTTCAGTGGAGGACCTGCTGCCCTCAGTCAAATCTGTCATCAGAGCTGTCAGGTGAGACGAAGGAAATGAGACTTCCTCCTTCAATCAAAATAATACTGTGTTTCTCTCTACCGCTGAGGCTGCATGCAAACAAACCCTGATTACAACCCCCTGCCTCCTAATGGCACTACTGATTGAACGTGTTCAGGGGATTAAGATGACCGGAAGGTTTTTTTTTTTCTCCTCAGCTTATTTTTAGATCATCTCTGGTTCATGGATAAGGAGCCAAGAGGCAGGAAATGTTGTTAGTGTAAACATTAGCACAGCAGAGCTTTTTTTAAAGGTGATGATAACACAGAGACACACTGTGTGTCACATACTTTACGGATCACTAAGACAAGCATCTAAAACTAGAAAGTGAGCAAATAAACAACAAATAGACTGAAGATTTTGTCAAAAAAAAACAAAAAAAAAACACTGTTTAACTGAATCCTTGTAGGTGATATTAAGTTTATCATCTGAGCTAGACTTGTGTGTGGATTATGAGGCCAGTAGTATCAATAAGTGAAACAACTAAATAAAACAAGTGAAAAAGCCAACAATAAGACCCAGTCAAAGAAACACATCCCAAGGAAACCACAAACCACTCACAAATTGCACTCCACCCATATTGCACATTAAAGCAGAGATGAAAAGATAAGAACATCCTGACACTACTGTTCAAGCCACACACCCTTAAGTGTTGCTAAGTGTTTTCAGGCACTGCTGTTGCATTGTTTGAGCTGCAGTTTATTTTGGGTCGGTTCTGGTTCATGTTTAAAAAAAAGGGGGGGGCAATGTAGTGAACACTTACAGGTCCTTACACACCAGAGCCGACACGAATATAGAACGCACACGAAATATTAGGAGGCGGATTTTGACATGCCTGACTATACACATCAAGTCCGATGTGATTTTGCAACTTCCCAGGGGGAAAAAGACGCGTCCCAGTAGGAAGCAAGAAGACTGACCCAACAGCAGACTGACTGTTTTTTGGTTCTGATTAGACTCTAGTGCTGAGATGGCTGTCTGTCATGATAGCATGTACTGAGTCGGGGCAAGTACCAGATAAGCACATTAAACTATAATCCATAAACGTAAGGTGACAACGGAGACCTAATGGTGCTGTGTCAGCAACGCGTAGTGAAAAAAAATATGGTATGTTGTATCTCAACAGGTTCGCATACGAGCTAAAGTTACTTAGCACAGATGAAAGTTAAAACAAACTGTTAAAGCACACAAACCATCGTCATATGAGAAATCTGACGCTATGACTCACCACAAGTTGTCCTTCATGTCGTTATCTTTGTAATATTTATGTCTTTTATCAAAAAGCACTCTGTTCTCCGACACATAAACAATTAGCCGGTCGGCCATGTTGGATATACCAGTGAATCTGATGTCGCAACAACACACAATCTGACTGGTCAGAAGTGGACACAGAGTATGCGAAACTAAAAAAAATTGACCATGATCCGAAAAAATAAATGCCACGATATCGCAGGACGGGAAAACATCGCTGTTGTGAACGCTTGTATTGACAGGAAACGGGTTGGAAAAAAAAATTTGACGTCCGAAATAATCGCACGGCAAAAACGGTCCCGGTGTGTAAGGACTTTAAGGATCGCTTGCACACAAAAAGTTGTATACCATGAGTTAGGACTGTGTACTATTCTCCAAGGGCACCACGCTCAGTATGAAGTGTAGTTTGTAGTTTGTGTGCAGTTTCAGACACAGCTCCTCTCAGTCTGTCACTCACTCTCTCACCTCACCTGGTGATGTTGGGAGAGCAACACCAGCTGCTCTGTTTGAACTTGTTTAGGATGTGTACAGATCGGCTCTCAGTGTTTCTCTTCTCTCAGCCCTGTGTTACGAGCTGAGGCGAACATTTTAATTGCAGTGACAATGATAAGCTTGCATGTTTGGTGAAAGAACTTAGCTACCACTGTGAAGACACTAAATATATAATCAAATTCTTCTGCAGGTTTTTCAGCCAATTTTATTTAATAATCAAAAAGGATAAATATCAGTCTTAGCTCAGGAAGATTTTTTTAAATCTTTTTTTCAGCTCAAAGCAGGAAGCAGTAAACTGGGTGAATAGTTACTTGGGGTAAAGTCAGAGGAGGCATGAGTCTGATTTGATCTCATTGCTGAATAGGGCTAGGCGATATGGGAAAAAGTTTATCACAATATATTTTTTCATATCAGTTGATATACATCACGATCTAAGAAATGAAACTTAACAGTGCTTATTGGTAGCATGTCTTTTGCAATACAATAAGCTACTGCATCGGTGAGGTCTTCGTGTCTCTTCGACATTTTGTTGTAAGGCGTTGCGCAAGAGAAAGCAGACTGAATGGTCGGCTGTTTCGGCTGCACAGGTGCCATGGGCTCCTTGCTCCAGTCAGGGTTTGTGACCTTTTGCATTGCGAGTGCTCTGCAGCGTGGCACTGCTTCAGTTGGTGAAAAAGATTTGAGGTATACCCGACTTTGCAAGAACATACTCAACATAATTTGTAGTCCACATTACTCTGCTTCATGTCCGACCTCAAAAGACCAAAATCCCTCCACACCACCAACGTTTTCGTGCCAGTGTTGTCGACAATGTCATGATGTGTAGCTGCAGCCTGCTACTACGCATTGGCTGCTCGTATAGTCTACCAAAACATGGCAGAATGCCAACTATCAAAAAGCATACTGACCATGTTTTATATTATATTGAGAGAAATTATTTTCAATATATATCGTTATCGTATCATTATCGCCCAGCCATACTGCTGAAGCACAGTTTTTATAAACAGGTCACAGTTTAGGGTTCGGAGAAGTTAAATCCCTCACTTGTTGCCTGCTAACGACTCGGCCTCAGTCAGAAAAAGAAGGCTAACTCATGCACAAACACATAGCTTTCCGTGGATGTCTGTTCTGTTACTGCTTCACTGTAAATATCCACCAAGATGATCATCTTTGTTAAATCTTAGACTGGGGCTGAAATATTGTGGTTGTGGGCAGATTTGAGTATTTCAGAGTTCTTCTGAGTCCTTTCACTTTCTCTTGATGTACAGCAACAATAAAAGTGGACAGTGTAATCCTTTTACCCAAGTGTTGTTCAGTTTTTCTCAGGTCTGAGAAGTTATTTAGTGTCTGAAACAAGTCTGCAGCTTCACAGTTAACCTTACTTTAAGGTTTGGTTTTATTGCTGTCGGTCGTTGCCAGTGTCTTCCTCTCTTCCTCTCAAGGACTCAGAAACTCTTACTTTGCGCCAATTTCCCTTGAATTTAGCCTTGAGGCTTTACAGGTGCGTGCTCTCAGAGAGCTGCTTTTTCAGAGGAATACTTTAACAAACACACAGAGCTCAAATAGGCGGCCACATGTTCACAGGAAGGTTTTCTATCTGCCAATGAGGTGACAGGGCAGGTGTTTTTAACTGTCTGTTTTGTAGAAAAAGAAACCGGCTGCTGGCAAGTGTGTCAGTGCAATTACACATTTTCAACTTGTTTTAAAAAAGGGAGTTTATTTTCATCAGCTGTGAAATATCTCAGCTGTAGAGAGGTAGAGAGACACTGTCAATAATACAGTATGAACTGGATGTGTAAGAGCTCCCTCTTATGGCTGACTTATAAACAACTAATACTTCTTTTTGCACAGGATAATGAAGTTCCATGTGGCAAAGAAGAAATTCAAGGAAACGTTGCGTCCTTATGATGTCAAAGATGTGATTGAGCAATATTCTGCAGGTCACCTGGACATGCTGTGTCGCATCAAGAGTCTGCAGACCAGGTATGCATGATGGCGACCTTAAGATATTCCTTTGACCAAGAGCTGCTTGACCATTCTGTGACTCATCTTTATCACTGTGTGTACACGTTTGTACTTGTTTACTGATACCCTGGGCATGCTTTGGTATATTTTCATGTTATTCGGATGTCTGAATGTGTGTTTGTTCTTTGCATTTTGTTGTTTTTATTGATGTATGTGTATGCACTGCGTGCCTGTGTTTCTTTTTTTTTTTTTTTGCTTCCCTCACAGGCTGGACATGATAGTAGGCCCACAGACCCTGAGCAGCCGAGCCAAGACCTTTTCCACCCCCTCCCTGCCTGTTTATTACAGCCAGGGCAGAAAGAACTCCACACAGGGGTCAGATTTACCCCCATGTTTTTGACAAAATAATGGGGTTTCATTTCCTTCCAAGTTCAGTTGTCCAATTAAGTGGTTTAACTCAACAAAATCTGACAAGTTAATGGTTCTTCCTCGATCGACTAATTTGGAAGTGAAATGAAACCTTTCTTATAGCACGTCTGTCCTGCAATGCTTTTTTATAACACACTTCTCTCCTGGATGTGAATAATCTTTAACCAAGACTAACAAACTCTTCAACATACTGACTTGCACTTTGGCATGTGCTTTACTTATCTGATGAAGAATCATAGACTGTATATTGGAAGCGACATAGATTCTTGGTTTGTAAAATAATGCAAAGATCTGCCTCAAACCTGCGTTCTTTAAATGACCAACAGGGGGCTCTTCAACTGTTGCTTAAATAAGGCTATGGGCTCTGTTTTTGTGCCACGCCAGTGGCGTGGCCTTGGCACGGCGTAAGTCAGTTCCGTCGTGTCGATGAGGCTTGCCCGAACACACTTTGGTATTTTGGTGAGTGGCACAGCCCAGTGTAAGTATCCCCCCTCCCTAACCCAGCTCCTCCCGGTGGTATAAGTAGGAAGGACTTATTCAAACTGATTCAGACTCATGGATTCAAACCTGGTCAGCTTTTGGCGCAGGCAAAAGGTTTGAATCAGTGAGCTTTCAGCGCACTTTCTACGCCGCCGATGAGCACAAAAATGTGACTGTGCCAGCTGATTCTTTTGACACCTCCCCCTACCGTGCCACCTCACCCAGCTTGGTGGACCTTGGTGCACCTCGGTCTACCAAAATACCAAACTGGCAGTGCGTCGGACTCCGCCTGACTAAAATACCACTGCGTGGGATACGCCACCCTCTGCCGTGCCGCTGGCTGGCACGATTATAGAGCCCTACATGTGTAGATGTTGAGACTGTCAAAATTGGCCAGAGATGACATTGAAATATTCCCTCTACTTGTTCATGTTACACACCGGTTGACTGGCTTTTCCAGTCGACCAATATAGTTACTTTGTACATGGCACTTTCCCGCCAAACATTTCGGCCAATCATAGGCCTGTATTTGTCTGCCAGACAACAGCATGTGAAACCAGCCACAAGAGTGGTTAAACTAATTTAGAGTTTGAGTCACACCCTTGTCACTCATTCATCCACACAAACAGAAAATATATCATAACTTTACAAGCCTTCCAGAAAATTCTGGTGTAACAATGTCCTCTGCTGGCTTGTTTATTGTAACTGCAGCACATATAATATATAATATGGCAGTCAGATTTGAAGATGAGATTGAGAAACTAAAACATTTGAAAAAGTTTTCTTAATGTTAAATGAAAATTGTATGTTTTTTTTTTTTGTTTTTTTTCGGCTTTTGGCCAACCAGTTAAACAAAAAGGGAAAAAAATGAACCAGGTCTAGATTTGGGAATCTCTTTTTTTTTTCAGTTATCAGAAATGTTGGTGATGATATTACTGCATGCACTACCTTTGATGACTCTAACCCTATTAATTAAGAGGATTTCAGGTACTTTTAAACCTCGGCCCTTTATGTAGAGTCTAAATTACAACAATGCACAAAAACCTTTGGATCCCCTGTAGACTGCTACGAGACAGCATGTAACAGCTGCACTGTGACTTCTGGTTTAATCAGAGAGTTTGTCCTGTAAGACTGTTTTTGCCACTGACAGGTTTACATTGTTATTTCAAGTGTGTACCTCTACCTTTACCAGTGAGTGGTTTGTATAGTGTGTGACTTTTTGATGCAGTTAAACAATGTCTCAGTTACAAAACAAGAGAGGCTGTTATCATAACCACTCATGGTTATTACCTCTCATTTAAGCTATTTTACAGCGTTTGGCAACTTATAGATGCACTCACCAGCTCTGTTGCATGAATTGCAGGACAAGGCGTTGCTTTCGCTTTTCCCAGTCAGAGACAGTTAAGGTCCAGTAGCTGCTCAGGCTTCTTGTACATCTGTGCCTGTACTCTGAAGACCAGTTTGAGACAGAAACTAACATTTTTATGATACAATATTCACCAGAAACAGACACTAATGTTTTTGTTTTTGTTTGTGCCAGTGCAAGCAGGCAGAAGTGAAATATAATGGACCTCTTTCTGCAAACTGATTCAACATTAAGTGTGTCATCAGGGTGTCCCCAGTGCAGTTTTTGGGGTGTTGAGAAACTATTCAGAATCAATAACAATATGTGATTTTTTTTTGGAGGTTACTTCTAATCAGGATCAAGTATTTCAGACAGAACATACTACGATACAGTTACAATAAAGATGTGAGCCTGTCAGTAACAAAAACAACCTTTTTAGTAGATGTATTTTAAACCAGCACATAGACAAATAATCTGAAGTTGCAGAAATAACAGTCTGTCTTGCAGTTGTTTTAGGAAAGTCTACTGGAGCATCTAAAAAACTGGCTTATCCATCAGTCTTTAAGATCCCAAAATACAAAAATGAGGCAGAGGTTAAAAAATACTGGAGTTCCACTTAAAGACAGAGACTTATTTACCCACCTTCTTCTTGAACTCACTGGATTGAGCAACTGTTCAATATTTTTTCTGCATAAATTTGAGACAGTGTGATGTCTGAACCATTTGATTCCCTTTAACATGTGCACACATCCTATCATTTTTGGTGGATGGCTCCTTGATAATCCAGTGAGGAAGGATAACTTCTCTCTATCTGCCATTGTTAGAAATGGATCATCCTTTATTCTGTTTCAGTTTGAAGCCTCCTCCTTTCTGTGTGCTGCCGCATTGAGCTCTTCTGTCACTTTCTGTCCTTCCTTTTATTAATGTCCTCTTTTTTTTGCATGTGCTTTTTTGTGTGGTGTGTGTGTGTGTGTGTGTGTGTGTGTGTGTGTGTGTGTGTGTGTGTGTGTGTGTGTGTGTGTGTGTGTGTGTGTGTGTGTGTCTTGCAGAGTGGACCAGATCCTTGGGAGAGGCCAGATCCCTCTGGATAAGAAGATTCGAGAGAAGCTGCTGTCTGATGGGGATATTTTAGAAGATATGAGTATGCTGGGCCGTGTCTGTAAGGTGGAGCGGCAGGTCTGTGTCTTACTTTTCTATAATGTACGCTTGAGTCTCTGAATCAGGGGATTAGCATGCATCACCTCTACAAACACTAGTTTTTGTCACAGATCCATTCCTTTCATGGAGGTAGCCAAAATGAAGTATTTAGGATAACAAAACCATGTTAATTATTTTCTTGGATCTGATTTAAACTATTTTTCTTTCCAGTATTTATTTTTAAAAAGCTTCTGTCAACATTTCTTTTTCCATTTTCATTAATTAAACCATATTTAGAGCCAAAGAAATACATGGCAGTAATGTGAGACAGCTTGTGTTCATGTTATGACAATGAGGTATGTTTAGAGTGCATGGCGAGATAAAAACTCGTGCAAAAGAAAACATGAACTCTCTCAGCCCGTTTAGCATGAAATAACGGCGCACATCAACCTCTGGTGGCCAAATTGAGTATAACAAGTCCTTAAAGAAACATCTGTTTCCCATGTTGTGCTCACCTGTTCAAACAGACAACAAAGAAGTCTTTTCACATCAGTAAGGGATTTTAAAACCTATTTTGACCAGCAGGAAAAGAACCTTAACAGAAGTCAAAGAGTTGTGTATACACAGCAAAACCTAATTTTCTTATCAGTCTCAGAGATGACGAGAAATAATTAAAAACTCATAGATAACTCTCATGCTTACAAAGTCACATCTAATGTTAAAACAGTGTAACTCAGAGTTAGACATCATAAAAATACTAATAAATCAAGAGTATCATTTACACCAGTGTATAAGGTGCAGTCTGTGTTTGTGGGAATGTGGGAATTTTGTTTCCCAAGCAAGGCACACAAAAACTGCAAGGCTGCAACTATATGGTGACACGTGCTTCATAAAAACTATAGTCTTTGTTCTTTGTTTTGATAAAATATTCTGATAAAATACAGACTTTTTTGTAATCTGTAAAGATGGAAAAAATACTATTATACTAGCTATAATGCTATCTATTTTCACCATGTGAAGTTAACAGTCTTTCTAGCTACCCATAGTTGAGCTCAGCCTTCAGGGCTGTAATTTTGATACAAGTCTGCTGCCCATGACCAGTTAACATAAAACTGCATTACCAACTACTGCTGGTCACCTGCTGCCTGGAATTGAATCCTTTTAGACAAATCAGCACTTGTTGTGATGAAATCATCTTTGTATCATCTGAACATCATCAGCAATCATATTTTTGCTTTCAAGTATGGTCAACTTCATTATCAGGGATTAAAAAAATATATATATGTGTGAATATAAGTTTGGTGTTTAGTCATCCTGGTCAGTCTGTGGCAATACATTTATTCATATCTGCTCCTCCTAGTTTTATTGTTTTATTTATTTTTTTAGCCAAAGAAAAAATATTAAAATTTGCCATGGAGAGCTGTACATATGTGCAAGAAGGTGCAGGAGAAAATGCAAAACCAGCTGTACATGCTGGTATATTGGCTGCACCTGAATATGACTAAAACTACTTTTAGATTAGATTGAAAAAGTATTTATATTGTGGGTCATAAAGCAAAATTTTTAGGAAATTTATTTTTTCACCTGCCTGTCAGGGCTTCTGTATAAATGGTAAATAACACAATTAGGTCAACAAACACTCTAGAGAACTTAAATTGATGTGATATGACACTTGTGTACTAATCGGTTAGGCTTCTACATGAAACACAAGTACAAAGTTCCCTGGTTGCCAGGAGCAAAACTTTAAGTTAAAAAAAGCCATGTGCAAGTCCAGGCACATGGATTTGAAATCCATATGCATGGATTTGCACTCTTGAGTTTCTAAATTTATTCACCCTCCTTATTTTTCTCTTCGTAGGTGCAGTCGATTGAGTCAAAGCTCGACTCCCTGCTCGACATCTATCGTCAGGTTTTGCGTAAAGGTTCATCTTCAGCCCTCACGCTCTCCTCTTTGCCCCTGTTTGAGCTTGACCAAACCTCTGACTACCATTCCCCTGTGTTCAGCAAGGACCTGTCCTGCTCCACCCAAGTCAGCAGCAGTGGAGCACCACCCTCTAGTGGCTGCGTCACACGATCCTCCACCAACCCTCATCTCTCTAAGGGTGGACTTCATCTTATCCTTGCACCACCCAATGAGCTCAACCTTAATCTCAATGCTTCCTCTTCAACACCCCCTTCCAACCTTGCATCCTCCTCTTTCAGCCCATCCCCTCTGCCTCACCACCATCACCACCACCACCACCATCATCATCCACATTATCCGCGCCATCACCACAGCCAGGCTCAAGCAACCACACCTGAAAGTGGCACAGAGGAGGCCGTGGGGAGCGCTTCCCCGCTCCTCACACCAAATAGTATCAGCAGTGGGGGTGGTGGAGGCGTAACAGATGGGGGCTTTCCTCTTCTGGCAAGACTTCCACCGCCTCCCCCTCCAAGCCGGTGTGGGCAGCCATTGGTGCCACCAACCCTGGGCTGCTGCTCTGGCCCCAACAAAGTGGACCGTAGCTTGGGGAAGTCCATGTCAGTGCAGGACCTGATGCAGGCAGCTCCAGGAGCTGTCCAGGATGCCCACCACAGCCACAGTCTTTCATCTCCAAGTCCCAGTACATGCAGTGACTCCCCCATTGGTTTCCACAGCTGCAGCCAAGACCCCGGGGGAGGAGGGGGTGGTGGTGGAAATCTAAGCAGGAGTGGTGGGGTTGGATGGGGTGAGGAGGACCTCTTTATCAGTGACAGGGAGATGGAGACGCAGGGATTTGACTTCCTGTCACTAGGGACTGCTGAGACCCCTTCCTACTCCTTGGAGCTCCAGAGGACAGGGAGCAGATCAGGGGCAGGGTCCCGGGGCTCTAACAGTAGCCTGGCCAGTGGCCATGCAACTCCGCCCTCTGCTGGCAGCACCGAGTTGCTGAACATGCCGCATGTCCGGCTAAAATAAACTTGCCTACGAGTCAGAAGGCACGCAAACCTCACCTCACAAAGACAGTTTTTATCCTGTTTGGAGGGGAGTGGGAGGGTGGGTGTTTCACAAGGGGGTCCTATTTTGTTTACTTTTATGTTGATCCATTTGATAAAAATCACAGTATTTTCATACAGGCTGATCACATGTGGCATATCATTGCATGAGTTGCTCTTTGTTTTTGAGTATGATTAAAAAATTTGAATCTAAAGAAGAAGAAGGCTTGCATAATAGACAAGAAGAAAACTGAAACTTGCCAACCAAACTTTGTCCTGAAAGACTGGTGGTGATAAGGAGACTCTGAGACACAGCATGAGCGTTGCATGTTTTTAGTCAAAGGTACTGAGAAAAGACAGAAAAAAAGGGGTTTACACTTGAAAACTTTAAAAGGCATGGACATCTGAGAAAAATGTAACAACTATTGTACGGAGTGGACTAAACAGGCAGAAATAATATGTGGTCCTAATGAATGCTTTTTTAAAACCGGAATACCCGGCAAAAAGAAGGCACCAGTATGTTCTTGGGCTAATACCCTGAAAAATCATCAGTTTCTAGACAAGCTTCCTGACTATGTGACCTACAAGACATTTGCAGTAGTTTGACTCCCGCTGGCCCTAGTTCATTCTTGGTCTTTACATTTTTCTCACATTAGGGGCTGAGGAATGGCTTTAATTTTGTTTGTAGTTTTAAAGTTTCATGTCCATAGTTTTAAATAACACTATTTATGATTGGTTTTTGATGAGCATATAGTTTTCTTTTCCATCAACAATTAAGTCTTTATGGCAAGTGCCGATATTTCAGGTAACCTTGAAAGTCCTGATAACAGATAAGCCATATTTAAGCCTTTTTTTTTCCTTTACTTGAGATTGTTTACAGTCCAAAAAGAAATTTGGGACACAATGTGGTGATGGAGTTAAGATACTACATGTATAGCAGGTTATCTGAACTCTGATGAACATGTCTGTTTGTAGACATGAATACAAAGATAAATTCTTGTCAGATATTAAGTGATGCATACATTTAATGATTGCATTTCGACAATAGCTACTGTCTCTTTTGGTCTAGACCATTAACTCTTCATTAAATGGACATCACTTCCTCTCAGTCTATTGAGATTGCATTAAAGCAATCTAGCTTGTAAAGTTGCAGGACAGATGCCCCACCTTTTCAGCAAACCACAACACATTGAATTTACCAAAGAAACATTGAAGATCCTTCAGGCCGGTATAATCTACAATAGAAAAGATTCTTGTGTTGATTTTTAGCAGATATGCACGGCTGTGAAAAGTTAAATAACTCTTGTTTAAGAGTTGGTTGCTTTTAACCCATATCCCATCTGTTAACATGAGCTGCGTCCGAATTGCCAAGTAGTAGTCGAAGTAGTAGTCGAAGTAGTATCTAGCATGTCCGAATTGGCCACCGGAGCGAGTAGCATGCTACTTCAGATACTACTTCAGATGCTAGACACGCCCACATTGTAGGTTGGTCTCGGTGCATCCTACGGGCATGCTACTGACCCAAAATGCACCGCGGGCTTCTTCTTCGTCCTCTTAAAAATTGTAGAAGCGCATGTGATGCTAGCGCCACCAGCTGCTCTGCCTATTTAAAAGTGTCGCGAACGCCGGCTGGCCACAGCAGCGCGCACCATGTCGGAGCAGCAGCAGCAGGCGGGACCGCTGCAGTACAGATGTAAGTTTCATGTAACTTCACACACTGTCCTAAAAAATGTGCGGTTGTATCTCTTTGTTATGTCATGGTGTCATATTTGCCCAAGTAATCATTTTATGAGCAAGTGGCGACATCATGGAGGTAAAGCTCACTTATTCCATCATTAAACTGCACAGCTGCAGTACTACAGCCAGGCCCGCAGATGAGGGGCTTCAGTTACCACTGTCTGCACGGGCGCAGTACCTACTCTCTGCCTGCGGGGGTCGTCTTTCCCCACCGCTCGTCTAGTGTGTCCGAATTGGGCCAACGTTTTTAGTATGTAGGAGTAGGATCTAGCAGTAGCACGTAGCAGTAGCATGTAGTATCCGAGCGGGCAGTTCGGACGCAGCACTGGAGTAGGCAGTGCGGCTTACTGTCTCATACTGCAGACCTCCAGAAGAGGGAGCTCTAACCCTTTTAGCTTCACAGTTAGTGAACACTTATCGTGTCCATTTTCACCATCTGGTTACTTTTCCTCAATACAACAAAAGCACATCTAAATAATCTGATTGAATAACACGCTTCTAAAGTGAAGTGAATGTTAAATCCATATATTCTGCAATGGCAGTATTCTACCAATGACTTTGTTTAAAATTTTTACAATAATACTGCACACTGTAAATTTTACAATGAAACGTTTTAACCCTCTAGCATCTTGATAAACATTTCATTGTGGCCAATTACAGAATTGTGTATTGTGCAAAATTGTGAGCCAGGAAGCGTTTTAATCTAAAATCTGATTGCAAGACATAACTAAATATTCTCATTTCTACACTCTGTACTTCTATGTGCAGCTAGTTTTAAGAACTATGCATGTGCATGTCTGAAAAAAAAACAAAGCCATTTTTACAGAATTAATTTATATGACTTAAAAATGGATTTTGAATAGTCAGCCAACATGTTTGCATTTACATATTTTGTTAGCAAATTTATATAATTAAGTTAAAACATTGAGAGCCTGACCTTAAATGGGCTTAATAATGAAATTAAGCAGAGAGGCAGCCGTCAATTAATTTGTCTGACTATTGTACTATGATGTCAAAATCACACAGTACATTGTTTTCTGCATTAAAGGCCCACTCTTGCTCATCGTTAACCAAGCAGTATGTAAGCCAGGCTCTACAAACTGTTCTCAGATAACCTAAGACCAGTAAGAGAAGTCACAACCTAATTTACATATCAAACCTCTGACAGTGTAAGACAGAACAAGACTAGATTTTCAAAATATCCAGAATGAGTTATTTTACATTAAAAATCTTACATAATAAACATGACCTTTCATTGGTAAGGACAGCAAGACAAACCCAGGGCATGCCAGAAATCAGTGCTGCTGTTGCTAACCAAAACTGTAAGACAACACGTGTCCACCGTGTCATCTGTCATACTAGGTGCTGTTTGTTCAATGCACATTCACGCCTGTAAAGGCTGATTTACACAAAAGATGTTGATTTACACAAAAAGCCAGCTGTGTGCAACACAAGGAGGATCTGAGGTACAGTCCAGAGAAATGGATAGAGGAACACTTTGTTGCCAATTTTAAGATTACTAAAACACAAAACACTTACTTCTCCAGCTGATGACAGCCACAAATAAATTCATCTTGAATGTCTACTTGGTTTGATGTGTCGTCTAAATGTGTGTTTTAGCAAAGCACTTTGTCTTGGTTCAGAACAGATACACTGAGAGAAATGTTGGAAAATTTTACTTTGTATTGTACTTTGCATTTTGCTGCTCTGTTTTTACATGAAAGGAAAATGTTTTTTTGTTTTTTTTTTTTAATCATGGTCAATTTTTAATTTTTATGCATACAAAATAATGTGGGATTATTTTGGCTTCATTAAAGTGGACTTTCTGCAGAATGTATTCCTGGTGCATGGTACAGATACTGAGGATCAGGTAGGGGACAGTGTTTCCCTCTCAGCTGCAAGATATTGACTTTAGCACCCCCAGCTGCTGGTAGATACTACCATTAAGCATCCAACGCCTTAGTGGTGAGTAACCACCATCAGCTTGCAGTACCTCATCGCTCACTGAAGACCCCTTTCAGTAACAAGAATATATGTGAAGGCGGCTTGGGGTCATTTTGCTTTTAAGAGGAGGATTTTCATTTCCTTAAGATATTTAAAAAATATTTTGCATGAAGAGGTTGTCATATCCAAACCTTTTAGTAACTGAGAATGAATGCCATGTCATTAAGACATATCACTATTTATAGTTCAAACTGATGCATCAGCGGAAAAAGAAAAGACCTCCTTTCTGATATGAAGTCTACAAAATGTGTAGTACATTCTTTTAATAGGTGCCTTGCTCTTGTGGTACATTATCATCTCCATATCGACAGTTTCCTGAAAAGTGCATTAGGTTCATTTGAACAGAAATGGTTACACTGTCTTCATCTTCTCTTCTTCTAAATGTAAATCTGACTTGAGGCTAATTTTTTGATTCAGCAATCGTTTTGCTACTGGGCATAAAACGGGCCTTTGACATGTTAACATTCTGTCTCGTTTAATTTATTTAAATTATGTGCACATATTTACACACTAGTAATAATCTCAGTTAGATTTATGAAGCCTGTAATGTTATGAAAATGCAAGTGAACTTTTATTCTCATTCATCAATAAAAGAAATTCAATGAAGAGTTTGTTTTTTGCTTTTTAAAACTATAGAGGGCTTCTTAACTGGTCCTGGTTTTAATTTCACAATAATACCCAAAACAAAGACTTACTGTTTCAGCATCTTTACTTTTATGAATTAATGCTCACAAACAACAGCAGGAAAGGAGTTACAAGTAACATTTAACAGTGCGACTGCCAGGAAGTCGAAGTCAGGCAAAGTGATACGCATGAAGATCTCAGGTATTGGATGTTTACAGTAGCTTGTTTCTCTAAAGTGCAAACATGCAACAAGCCAATCTACCTCTGGCTAGTTAGAATATCAATTTTAAAGCTAGAACACGGCGTTACTTTAACAAAAAAACCATCTGCCTTGAAACTAGACCAAAGCCAGTAATTTTGTAGGCTAAATGAACAAGCTGCCTACGTCAAACTACAACACTCAACCAGAGAGCAATAATGCAAATGTGTTGTGTTGTTACTCCACAAACTGTGTGACAATAAAACTGACATATAACAGTGATAACATGTTCATCGCTAATCATGCGCCAGTAGTTTTTTCCTACGTCTGCTTTTGCGATGCATTGTGATAATAGACCAGACACTAACGATGGTGTGCAGAAGGTGCAGGGTGCGAATGTGTCTTCGGTCACGGTGAGCGTTTGGGGCAGCAGCCCAGCACAACGTTCATTTGGACTTCTGTGCCTTCTGTGCAGACTTGGTGATCTTACCACTAGTGGGCGCTTTCTTTTCCACACCTTTGATCACTCCCACCGCCACTGTCTGACGCATGTCACGGACTGCAAATCTCCCTGAGGAAGGAAGATGGACAGAAAATTAGTTTATTAGTAATATCTAACTCGCATTTTAATTTTTGTCATCAGCAAGTCACTTAAATCTGAGATAGTCTTTGACTTGCTTTGGGTTTGTGTACTCCTTTAGTAACCATGGTCTACATTTGGAGTGGATACTGTATGAGTTTTACTATGAAATCTATGTTATGGATTTGACAGCCAGTCTCGAGGTTTTTGCCACCGCAGCTGTCCTGCAACCCCTTACCCCCAAATTTCCACCGCATCCAGAACAGCGGCGAAAAGGCCGTATGTGCTGATCACAGCTGATCATTTCCATTCAAGTTAATGTCAATTTCCACTGGCCTCTTTCCATTCCGCTGCGGTTCAGCAAGCTCCACAGCCGATCGCCAGATTTCTATTTTTTTCCAGATGCCGCAGCATGCCACATAAATTCAGCACAGATTAGCCCATGCTGGAAGGGAAGTTGGGCACAGACACAAAATAAAACATCCGGCTTCTTTTTAAAAGAAAATATTAAGTGTTTCAGGCGGATCATATTTCCAACCATGCAAATGTCGGCAGGGACAAACAAGTCAAAGGTTTTCAGACTTTATTTCACCACAACACCATAGATGAGGAGGTGATGATTCTAGAAATCTAGAAGTGGATTTCCCCCCCTTAAAGGACACAATCTACTGCTTATATGGTTATGTAGCTGTCTTTATAGAGACAACTCATTATCGCGGGATTGCATGTGAATCCGCAGGTTCTTGTGAGTTCTTGCGATTCCCACTGTCTCTTATCTGCCATGAAATTTGCCTCACAAACATATCTGGTAGGAATCGGCAAATGGTCAAAATTGTCACTGTTCTGCAGTGGAGCCGTTCCGGATGCGGTGGAAATTAGGGGTAATGCATTAGATACACAAATGAGCAGCTCGTTATTAAGCCGGAGCTTGATAACGAGCTGATCATTTGAATCAGGTGTGTTGGAGCAGGGAAACTTCCAAAACATGCAGGACAGTGGGCCTCGAGGACTGGACTTGAGAACCACTGATCTAACGAAACCCCATAAAGCAGCAATAATTGATCAAACAACTTCTATTTGACCTATGTGTAGGAATCTCTCTGAGGGGCAGGTAACTTACCCAGTGGTGGATACTCAGAGAAGCTCTCCACACACATGGGCTTGCCAGGGATCATGTCTACGATGGCAGCATCTCCAGACTTAAGGAACTTGGGATTGTCTTCAAGCTTCCTGCCAGAGCGGCGGTCGATTTTTTCCTTGAGCTCTGCAAACTTGCATGCGATGTGTGCGGTGTGGCAGTCCAGCACTGGGGCGTAGCCAGCACTGATCTGACCAGGGTGGTTCAGGATAATCACCTGGACAACACATTAAGTCATGTGAAGAAGCAGAGACACACTTATTATGCTAAAACTGATAATAGTGACATTTCGGTCAGTATCAAATTCGATTCTGTATGCAGACCTGAGAGGTGAAGCCGGCTGCCTCCTGTGGTGGGTCATTCCTGCTGTCTCCAGCCACATTACCGCGGCGAATGTCCTTCACAGACACGTTCTTCACATTGAAGCCCACGTTGTCACCAGGCAGAGCTTCAGTCAGGGCCTCGTGGTGCATCTCCACAGACTTGACCTCAGTAGTCACATTCACAGGGGCAAAGGTCACCACCATGCCAGGTTTGAGGATTCCTGTCTCAACTCGTCCCACTGGCACAGTCCCAATGCCTGGCAAAGAATCGGTTACCTTAGAAATGTGCTGGTTTGTTTTAGTTATCTGATGATTGCAACTTTAAAAAGATGTTTGTTATATTCTGGGAAATGAAGCAGACATTAGCATTAGGGTACACAGTTGGAATTATGTTTATAGCTAATTCAGTTCTGCTCTTTTAAATCAAAAGGTGCTTTCACTTCAAAAGTACTCTTTCTAGCATATTTATTATTAACTTGGTAACTAAAATACTTCCATATAGGGCTGCACGATTAATCGATTTTGAATTGTAATTGAATTGTTTAATTATGACAATGTCAAAAAAAATTTAAATTGTCAAATTGATTTTCCTCTCTATTATGTCTCGCGCTTACAGGCCACCATAGGCTCCCCATTCTTGCGGGAGTGCTCCCCAGTTCCTACACACACCAGTGGAAACAAACAGGGCATTCACAAAAGAAGGCGATAATTTCGTGGCTAAAAAGGGGGAAGGCAAGTCAGTCATGTGGAATTGGTATGGCTTTGCAGTTTTGGACGAAGAGCAAACCACTCACCGCTGCAAAGTCTGTCTAAAGGCGATATCAACCCGTCCACACAGAAACAAATTCAGGAGTAAATGCTAAAGTTTTTTGTCGTATAGGTGTTTCATCCACAAGGAAATGGCGTTTAGGGTGACTGTAAACAGTACTTTTTGAAAACGGGTACAAGAGTGCATAACCCGTAAACGACTAACATTTCATCTCCATGTGGATGCCTATCTGCATCTCTGGAGATGATTATGTGACACATAGCAGAACCCTCTTACGGCGTCTGTGCCTGTCCGGCTAAAACAACCTTTATACGCATGCTCTGTACTCTTCTTCTGTCTTTTGTGCATTTCCTTGGCAGCATTACAGCGCCAATTACTGGCTTGGCATATGCACTACATCGTTTTAGTGGTTTCGTTTTGAGAGATGATAGAAAAACTTTTTGGTGAAGTATGGTGAGGTTGTCACTGAATAAAAAAAAAATGAAAAAAATCTGGATTTTATTTCTGGCCTATATCGTGCAGCCCTACCTCCATATTTCAAGTTGGGCGCTGACAGGTATTAACTTCACAGTCACCCACACTGACACCATCTTACCTCCAATTTTGTAGACATCCTGCAGAGGTAGACGGAGGGGCTTGTCAGTGGGGCGTGTGGGAGGTTGGATGGCATCCAGAGCCTCAAGCAGAGTGGTTCCTGAGGCATTACCATCTTTACGGTTAATCTTCCAGCCTTTGAACCAGGTCATCTGTGGAGAAGCAGGTTTACTGTGATACTTCACTATAACAGACACAGGTAATCAAATACTGAACAGCCACTTTGCCTCTGCATACAGTGTTCAATGCAAATCTTTTAAATGTGATTATGTATGTGAAAAAATATGTATATTTAAGGTCCTTTCACAACGGGACCGTTATTATCGTGCGGTTATTTCGGACGTCAATATTTTTTTTGAACCTGTATCCTGTCAATACAAGCATTCACATCAGTGATGTTTTCCCATCCTGCGATATTGTGGCATTTATTTTTTCAGATCATGGTCGATTTTTCTAAAGTTTCGCATACTGTGTGTCCACTTCTGACCAATCAGATTGCGTGTTGTTGTAACGTCAGATTCACTGGTATATCCAACATGGCCGACAGGCTGATTGTTTACGTGTCGAGAACAGAGTGCTTTTTGATAAAAGACACAAATATTACAAAGATAACAACCTGAAGGATAACTTGTGGAGAGTCATAGCGTCGGATTTCTCCCATAATGATAGTTTGTGTGCTTTAACAGTTTGCTAAACGTCTTTGTTTTAACTTTCATCTGTGCTAAGTAACTTTAGCTCGTAAGCTAACCTGTTCAGATACAACATACCATATGTATTTTCACTGTCTCAAACTCAATCACGTTGCTGTCACTGCATCATTAGGTCTCGGTTGTTACCTTACGTTTATGGATTATAGTTTAATGTGCTTATCTGGTACTGGCCCCGACTACATGCTATCATGACAGACAGCCATCCCAACACTCGTGTCTAATCAGAACTGAAAAACAGTCAGTCTGCTGTTGTTTCAGTCTTCCTCCTGGGAAGCGTCTTTTCCCCCCCGGAAAGTCGCAAAATTGCATCGGGCTTGATGTGTATAATCACAATGTTATGTTGGGGCACACCTTCTTGTTTGGGGATGGCTGCGTTCACATCTTCCAAAGACTTAACCCTCTTAAGAACTTAAAAACACAGTCTGAGATTTTTCATGCAGAAAAATCACAGATTGGGTTTGCTTGCAGCTGTAGTCAATACTTCTTCCTCCTGTCTGAATCTTCTGTTTCTGCTACCCCCAGGTTTAAAGGTTAGCAAATACTGACATTTTATTCCATCTAATGTAGACACATTACAACAATGTCTGTTGCAGAACGACAAAGAGCAGAGAACAGAGACAGTAATGTCACCCAGTTCCTCTATGTTTTCTAGACCCTACTATTAACGAGGAGATTCACAGCGACATACAATGATTTATGTCCATAAAAAAGCGACCTTTGTGGGAAAATTCAAACCTACAGACTAGGGATGTGCCGATATACAATTTAATCGCGATATGCGATATTAAACGGCCACGATGATGAAATCGACGGGTACTGTAATAATCGTTCCACAATTATAATTTATAGACGAATGGCAGCGTCACTCTGCGAAGGCGAACGAAGCCAAGTTCTTCCCAACCTAACCCACTTGTAGTCTTACCCACGGTGTCAAAGCCTCAGGAGCAAAATGTACAAACAAACCACCACAAAACTAGTTCCAAATAAAAAACAAACTCTCAAATTAAGTACATTAATGCCAGCCTAACAAAAACGGGAACATTAAAAGAGAAAATGAAGAAATTTTATGACAAAATGTGTGGCCACCCACAATGCATTGCGGACACCCAAAGCACTGGAGCATGTCCACTCTGTGAACCGTGAACAGTTTAGAGAAGAAAAAAAAAAAGTTGACGCACGCGTTCCAACTTCCAACCAATGTAACGATGCAGCCGGACCAAGAACAGTCGGAGACTGAGAATGACGAAACGTCTCGGCTGTATCCTCCTGTTAAAAAGGTTTCTTCGGCAGTATGGACGATTTACGGCTTCACAAAACAGACGAAGCAGGTAAACCTTACACCAATCTGCAAGTTATGCCGTAAGGAAGTTGCAGCGCTGTTGTCTAACATTGCAAACCTACGTGCCCACCTCTGTGAACACCATCCAGCATCGTTCACCTAAATCAAGGTAAAAAAAACATGACTGCAACAAGTTTGGTCTACTCCACTGCTTATTATTGACAACGTTAGTGACGTTTCTGCTAACTTTAGCTCCAAAAAGCTAATGCTCCCAATGTTGCGTTAGCTGCCTCTTGCTCATATTGTTTGTGCGTGTCATGCTGTGCATGCCTCGCAGCACATCCGGTTGAGTCGCCTTGAGAGCTTGTAGATTTACTAGTGGCTATTTATTTAACGTTACATATTTAACGTAACGTAATGTGGCAGTTTACAGGGGTGTTGCCATTGTTGTTTACTTAAGTCCTGTCAAAGAATAAATATTGTTTGACAGAGAAGTGATTTCGCAATTTTTGCCATTTTTAATAACGTAAAAAGCAATGCGCTAATATTGTGATAGTATTGTGAATCGTGATATTTTGGGCCACAAATATCGTGATATCAAATTTTTCATATCGGCATATGCCTACTACAGACAGAGAGCACACTCTCTGTGTATACACACTACCACCACACACTTCCTCTGGGTACAATATAAATAAAGACTGATTGATTGATTTCCTTGCTGTTTGAAGAATGGCAACTGTTGGTGAAGAATGGCAACTGTTGGTCTGTGTTAAGTGGCTTTTTTTTGTGTTACAGCAGATTCCTGACTGAAAGCACCCCCATAATTTAGAGGGTCTCATTTAGAAAAAAACAGAGACCCCACTTATGATGCACCGTTTCTATGTAACTGAAATATTTTTATAGAAGCTGGAGGTCAGGTTATATGACAACTACTTGTTCTTTTATGAGATTGTTCTGTTAATACTCACATTAGGGCTGGGCTCCAGCATGTTGTCTCCATTCCAGCCAGAGATGGGGACAAAAGCCACAGTGTCAGGATTGTAGCCAATTTTCTTGATGTAAGTGCTGACTTCCTTTACAATCTCCTCATAGCGTTTCTGGCTGTAGTTAGGCTCAGTGGAATCCATCTTGTTAATGCCCACAATGAGCTGCTTCACTCCAAGGGTGTAGGCGAGGAGGGCGTGTTCACGGGTCTGCCCGTTTTTGGAAATGCCAGCTTCAAACTCACCCACACCTGCAGCTACTATCAGCACAGCACAGTCGGCCTGAGGGAGTGAGAAGAGAGGGAAGTGAGGCAGTCTGCCTCAGAGCTTTATTCTTTCTACAACACATTTATTTTTCCGGCCTACCTGGGAAGTCCCAGTTATCATGTTCTTGATGAAGTCCCTGTGTCCTGGAGCATCAATGATAGTGACATAGTACTTGCTTGTCTCAAACTTCCAAAGAGAGATGTCAATGGTAATCCCGCGCTCACGCTCTGCCTTTAGCTTGTCCAACACCCAGGCGTACTTGAAGGAACCTTTCCCCATCTAAATGATGTGGAAGGACAGAAAGGTAAAGAAGTATAACATTCCCTTTTTTATAACTGTTCTTTAACACATCACTGAACTTATTCGTTGAAATCTTTACAGTTAGTATTTGTTATTTTATGTATTACTGTTCTTATCTGAATATTAGACAAACCTGATTAAATTACGGTCTCCCCAAACTTTTCAACACTAATTTTTAGGAAAAAGACCACTTTTTATGAAGAAAAAAATGTCATTTGTAATAATGATAAGACTCAATTCATAACTGAAATTTATTATGTTAAACCAGTGGTTCTCAAGTCCAGTCCTCGAGGCCCACTGTCCTGCATGTTTTGGATGTTTCCCTGCTCCAACACACCTGATTCAAATGATCAGCTCGTTATCAAGCTCTGAAATGGCTTAATAACGAGCTGATCATTTGAATCAGGTGTGTTGGAGCAGGGAAACATCCAAAAAATGCAGGACAGTGGGCCTCAAGGACTGGACTTGAAAACCACTGTGTTAAACAAAACAAGGTATGGTCATTTTTGGCACTTTTTTTACGGAAATCATGCTTTCAGTGTCTGTTTTAAATCAAATTGCCACAATAAAAAGGAATCAAACATGTCCACATCTCTGAATGAAGCTCCTATGTTGTTAGTATCTAAATACCATGATAATTAGAATACTCTTCTGTTTAACAGATGGATGGTGGGTCTGTTGATAGGCATACTTGTTCAAAAAAAGCATCTATTTAAATAGAACATAATACTATTGCAGTGCTGTAACACATGCAAAGCAAACTGCACCTACACAGACTGGCATAAAAAAAACATTACACTCTAAATTCAAGAGAGAACAGTGTGAGTCATGTACCTCAGCAGCTTCCTTCTCGAACTTCTCAATAGTTCTTTTGTCGATGCCCCCACACTTGTAGATGAGGTGGCCAGTGGTGGTGGACTTGCCTGAGTCGACATGTCCTATTACCACAATGTTTATGTGGAGTTTCTCCTTCCCCATTGCAGCTCAGCCCGCTGGATACTGGAAGAATTAAGAATTAACAATCTGCCATAAATGGGACAGAGATGACAGACCTGTGGAAGACTATCACCTCTTCACAGACACCCACACAGACAATGCACCTGCAATTTGTATGCATAAACAGTAATTATGTAAGCATTGGATGTTATAGCTACAAGTTTAACGCTTCCATTGTCCAACCTTGTTTTGAGAAACATCTGAGTAAAGTGTTGTGCGTCATTGGCAGTCGTTTCACTCATTACAATCCATGAGGTCCTTATTTTTGGCTAGCAATAACGAATTGTAATATTGACAAAGATACAGCCAAAAGATTCAATAATTTCACCCTAAATAGATGCTTAGTCAAAATCACTTCAGACAGTCAGGCTGCCAGTTGTTACAATATTTTGTTTGGGGAAAATATCACGTTGTATGACTTGGAGTGTGTATCTTGCTCTCTCCAGCCCAACAGATTGAAAACCAAGGGAAAAGGAGAAGAAAAAAAAGTGTTTTTGAGTAAAAGTACAGCCTACTTCAATGTGCAAAGAGACTTTTTATTACAACTAAAAAAATAAGGACTTACCTGACTGTAATGAGTAAAAAAAGTTATGCCAATGCAGCAAGCAATATTTTAATCGAAAGTTTCTCAAACAGACTGTCGTACACACTTTATGGAACTTATCAAGAAATTTGACTTGAAATATCTTGAAATACGATTTATGTTTGTCTTGGCATGTCTTGTTTATACAGCTTTCTTCAAGTGTAATGAGATGTTTAAACAAGAAGAAAAGCTCACTTAGGGGTTATATTTGAAGGTTGGAAAATGAAAGCCCAGGATGACAGATATATGATGCAGATACCACTTTGTTGTTCTGCCTTTTTTATTTTTGGTTTTTAACAAAATACAACAATCTACTATTACTTACAAATGACAAAGGTGCTGAACTTGAGTGAACATTTTACTCAATAAAGACAGGAACATATCTTACTCTGTAAAACATTGCAACAAGTTCATTTCTGATATCTACAAAGCCATCTTAAAACATTCACAAAGAAATGAAATACACAACGAATATTGTGGTTAAAGTTCAAAACTATAGTCAAGTATAAGTCCATTATTGTACGCACATTAAGATTTAAATAACGTTTAGTTTAGCGATTGGCATGTTTGAAATAAATTTTAAATGAACTGATGAAAAACACACTTAGTACAAGTACACACAAAAGGTACTCAATAATAGTACTTGAGGGAAATGTAACAAGTAACCTTTCACCCTGGTTTAAAGGAAGTATTATATACATATTTACGTTTTATTATTGAAAAGAGACAGGAAAGGTGGGGAGCAGAGCTTTTAGTAACTGAAGTCTGTCTAAATAAAGGACTTTTACATATACTGGAGTAGATTAACGAACTGATAGTTTTACATTTATTTAAGTGAAATATCATGACAGTAAAACTACGTTTACTGCAGTATATTATTACAGTACTCTTTCCAGCCAACAAGCTAGTTTAATTTAACACAGAACAAGAGCATTTGGCGCCCGTGCTTTACAGGTTAAAGACGAATTTAGACAAGATGTCACTGTTATTTTCTAAACGTTCGCATGAAAAGTAAGCCATTCCCCTTTAACGACCATATCCACCTAATTTCCAGGAATTAAAGCTTATTTTAAGTTGGGGAAAAGCTTAATCATTCAGGGAATTTGTGAAAGTTTTAGATAAAAAATATGAAAAACAAACATTAACAACAAATTCCCACTATTCAATCATAAATTAGAGTGAAAATTCATACTTTAACTGAGCTTAATCTTCTTACCGTCTTCTCTCCTGCTCGGTGATGATGAACTAAAAGCTAGTTAGCGCGCGAGACCTCAACATTCGTTAACTGTCACGTCATTCTCCCTTGTGACGGGCGCGCACTCAGCACGTGAACGCGCCCATTCTGCCCGGTCAGCGTCATTGACTGCAAAGCTCAACTTTCTCTGACTGCATCTTCATCGAAATGTTGCCTGTTTACATTTGAGTCACCTTGAGAATCAAGAAGAGGACTAATCTCTCTGACTATTGGCTTTGTCAGGTTACATTCTGTCACTATGTTTACAGGATTAATAACAGACACTGCTCCATACCTTGAGGATATTTGTTGTATTTTCAGTCAGCCATTCTCTACTATAATGTATGGTTTGTATCTAAAGACAACAACCCTCACCCGGAGTTCTCATAATAATGGAGTATGTGGGTAACATGGCTGCATACAATGAATAACTTATATCTATCCCAATGGATGTCCTTGCAGAAGAAGTTTGTGTCGTAAAATTGTTTGGACAATACATTAATGTAAGACAATGCCGCAATAAACAAGCAGTGACCATTACACTGCGGGACCGAGGGCGTCCTAAAAATGTCTGCATTTCTCAGCATCCACTTCGCAGACGGTTTCACGTACAGCACTCTTATTTTTCGGTGACAGACAGAGACAGGATAATAATGATGATGATGGTGATCAACAGAGAGGATTCCCGCCTGTTTGTCAGGTTGGATATTTATTTATCTGCAGAAACTGCGCCATACAGGCCTTTCGATAAGCAAACCAGTTTAGTGCCAATCCGCACCCCACTGCACTCTTTTTGGCAGCACTTGGCTTGATCAAATTACCGCGACATCGACACCACACAGCACTCAACTATCAATTTCGACCCTCACTATGATGTACTTACATAACAGCGTTGACAAACGTGCCTGGAATAAACATCCATTTGGAAAACACTTGTTCCTGTATATTTACAGAATTACTCTCAGCAGGTATTATGATAATAATGTTAAATGTCCCGTAACTTACCTTTCCTTCAGAGGTGCCTTC
Source organism: Xyrichtys novacula (assembly GCA_962446985.1). Lineage (NCBI taxonomy): Eukaryota > Metazoa > Chordata > Actinopteri > Labriformes > Labridae > Xyrichtys > Xyrichtys novacula. Next base: position 19,225,869 of record OY660866.1, on the reverse strand, counting down.
ACTGCGCTGACACAGGAGATGCTGGCTGCTGTGCCGCACTGACAGACGCAGCACAGATATCGCTGTGTCAACTGGCGTCAAAAGCGTCATTGGCTGAAATGACAAAGATTAGCCACTAGATGGAGTACTGCTATAACACAGAAAAGGCCGGATGAGGCAGCGATGCACTGCAGAGCGCATTTCAGTTTCATGAGCTGCACATTGATTTTATTGTAAATCACAGATAATTCCTTTTTAAGTGTCAATAAATCTGTGCACCAGAAAATTAGCAGTCATTACCTGTCCCCACTCTCACACTGCACTTTACCATCGTGTATAATAGTTTAAATCCCGCAGAATTGTATTGACTACTGTAGAAAATACACATAGAGTGGGGTAAGTTGAGCCAAAGAGTAAGTTGAGCCACCCCCTGTTGCTTGGAAATGGTAAAAGAAATTGATCATGTGACTAAATATTTAGGAAATGGGCATCAATTCATGGAGTCTGTGAAGGTTAGAAGCACATGGGTGAAGGGGTCAAACATTTATTTCCAAAAAAAAAACCAAAAACATTTTTCACTCTTGAAAGTGAATTTAGTCTGTCATAAATTTTATTAGAATTTTGTTCAGACCAAAAAAGACCATTTTAAATTTGTTTTATACATCAATTGTGGTATCTGTGAGCTACAACATGAGGTCAAAAGCCTAGCATAAAAGTCCACCATTTTAGCTTAGAGGACTAATAAAGTCATAATAGTAGTTCAGGGGTAGGTTGAGTCAGTTGTTTAACTGAGAAAGTAAAGGAGTCTGATGAGAGGATCAGAGTTTCAGTTCAGATCGTTGAAATGTGTTACTTTTTCTTTTCAAAAATACAGCCGTGAATGTTCTGAATCATTTAAAGACATTCTCATGTTAAAATTTTTGGCTTGCCATATTATCAAGACAGGTATGTTTACACTCATTCTGTTGGTTTGCAGGGATGCACAACATCTTGAAATATATGCAAATACACTAGTTAGAGACAAAACTATGATTAACTTGATGTAGTGATCTGAAAAATAAAAAGTAGCTCATCTTACCCCACTCTCCTCTATTGATATAACTACCTCATGTAAATCAACTCAGCAGTTAAAATGACTTCATATTTGTGAGGCCCTTTTTTCTTACCATTAACCATCCTTCACAATCTTCACTGTCTTGCCCAACCTTTCATTAATTGGATCTAATATTCAATGCCCAAAGTAACCCTGTTGACATTGGTATAATGTGCAGGTTTACTGTTACGCTGAAAATAGTTTACCACTCAAATGGTTAACTACACAACCACAAACTCATTCCTGTTACCAATATTTTATTTCTATAACTGGAAAGTCTGAAGAATAAAGGCAAAACAATATCTTACCATTATATTCATTATGTCTACACTGTATGCAAAAATGACTTTCACTAAGCAAGATTACACTTGGTGCATAAAAAGTGATTATTGATCAAGAATACAATTTTTACATGTCAACTTTATTTCTTTAAAGTAAACTCCTTGTGTCATGACTAATTTGCACTTAAATATGCTTTATAAGTGTCAGATTGTATTATAGGGCTGTGAAAAATACAACCCTTTGCCTTTGAGAGTTTTAAAAAAAATTAAGTTTCTGCAGAGATCTCTGTTTTAAACTTTTGTTTTGACACAGTTAGCATTTTGAGGGCATCTCTCCGAGATGTCACTAATCAGTGCATTTACTGTCAAATTGATAACAGATCATTTCTGGACTCTTATCATTAGATGCAACTTTCGTTGTTCACAATACACAATGAATTGACTACATTAGGTTTTTCAGAATTATTTGTTTACTATATTTAAAGCTGAATTGCTGACATGTTTCGTACACTTCCTTAATATTTACACATAGGGTACATTAATTGTCTCGGCATTGGCATCCCATGCAAATTTAATCATAAACTATAATGTATGAACTGTAAGCCATCAACTGGCTGTTTGTAAAATGTGATTATTTAGCAAAAGGATTTTAAAATCGTGTAGCTTGGCTTTATGAGCTTGACACTTTGCTAAATTGTCTGGGTGAAAGTCACACAGATGAAGTATTAAAATGACTTGAAATCTGATCTGCAGACAAGGCGTTTATTCACAGCAGAAACATTACATTTCAATCAAAGGGTGACTTAAACAAAAATGACATTTGTACAGCAGTTTAAACAAAAGAAACAGAATAAGAAACACTTTGATGGTAATGTAAGTCATTAAAGTGAACTGACAGTTTCAGGAGAACATGGCCACGGGTTTCAGTTATTTTGAAGCTTCAGAGCGAGTGAGAGTAAAGGATAGTACAACTCAGCCTATCTGTCCCAGATCAGCATAAGAATTTATAACAGCATATCAGACATATATTCAGGCAGAACACCATTTTCATTGTCAATAACAACTCATACAGTTTACAATCTCTCTTATGCAGTGGGTCTTTGCAGTGGTGCTCATTTGAATCCCGTAGGCACATAGTTAATGAGCAGACACATAAATTATAACTCCTTTTTGGCTGGTTATAGAAGACTTAAATTATTATGTATGCCTCTCTGCTACAAGAGTAGTGGAATTAATGTGCTGCAAAAAAATCATGTAAAAGTAGACCAAAAAAAGGCTCAGATATATTCATATTTGGCATTACCCATTAGTTTGGCTACACTTTGATACAGTTTCTAAAGACTGGTTTGAGACACAGTAAGTAAAAAAAAACAGCTACTTTACTAGCTTGTAGACATCCAGGGAGCCTAAGAGCCACTTTATGTATTATTTTTCCTTGTGTGTATTTTCTTCTTCTCTCCTTAGTCCACTGAGACGCTGAAAGATAAAATGTGGGACAGATCACATGAATAGCTCACTTTGAAATTATCAGGTCATTTGTAGACGGTGCTTGTCATTAAATCTGGGTTGAATAAAAATACATCCTTATTACTAGCCTGTTCGACTGTGTCATAATGACAGGAGAGAAGTTAAAGAAATAAGATATCTAAGTGACATACATATTTAGGAGAATAATGGATTTCAGTACTCACTCTAATGTCTGTAAGGCATATTTCTGGTTCTTTGTCAGTTCACAGAGCACTCGGATAGATGAGTCTTCCAGGTTGTTGCCCATGAGGAGCAGCTCAGTCAGGTGTTGGGGGTTTGACTTCAGGGCAGTGGTCAGGAACTGGATGCTCTTTGAGGTCAGATTACAGCTCCTCAGTCTGAATAAACAAACTTTTCATTTTAGTTCAGGCAGTTGTAGGTTGCTTTTATGATTTATCCCTCAAATAACCAAGACTGAAATTAACCAGTCATAACCTTTTTTTAATATCTCACGGATTTACCAGTTAAATCTTATATATTTATAATTCATAACTGTGTTGTATGATTCCTGTGAATTTACTGAAGGTTGGCAAAACCCTCAGTTGTAAAAACGCATTTGTACTTTTGTGAATTTAGACCTTTCTGTGTTGAATCAATTTTTTAGTATTCTATTTCAAAAAGTTAATTTTTTATTAACATATTTTTATGTTCATAGCCTGCAAAGAATATAGCAAGCCTTCTTGTTGCTTAAACTTTCGGCTCATTACTCATAAAAAAAAAAAGAAATCCGGTATCACAAATTATTCGAGTATTTCCCAAGTTAAAAAACAGGATTACAAATTGAAAAATATCCAGCTTTTAAATAGTATGTTCGTTTTCAAAGTCTGCACTTTGTTGGGGCGCATTGATCACAAATCACTGCATCATTGCAGTATGGCATAGAGACGATCAGTCTGCGGCTCTGCTGAAGTGTAACTGAAGCCCAGGCTACTTTGAAAGCGGCCTTCATCACATCTGTATTTTTTGGGTTGGTTGTTTCTTATCTTCCTTTTGACAAATATCCCACAGATTCACTATGAGCTTTAGGGAAGGCAAACTGGTTGGCCAATCATGCAATCAATTTGGTAGGAGTTTTGGCACTAAAAGAAGGTGCAAGACTTGCAGGTAAAGGAAGTGTGCATCTCTGTAGAGCTTATTAGCAGATGAAAAAAGAAAATCTGCGGCTTTAGCTTGCTCTAACCCCTTTTTACTTTCATAAACATGACTTTCTGTGACAAAACCTCCCTGTGGAGGGTGTTGATCATTTCTAGTCAGCAGTCTTCCCTATGACTGTGGTTGTATATTTTGGACTGGACCAAAAATTATGTGGTATTTATTGCTCCTGAATAACAATTTACTCACACTTAGAATGAAACAGCCCAATATTTTGAGATGTGTTTTTCATTTTCTGAGCTCTGGGCCGTGACAATCAAAAGTGGAATGAAACATTTTGAGTTTACATGTAATAAGACTGTTAGTGAATCAGCAAAGAAGAGAAAAAATGCATACATTAATTTCTCCAGTTTACAGAGAGGGCTTTTCAATCCCATGCAGAATTTCTTCAATCCCTTGTCTTGAATTTCATTTCCTGTGAGGTTGAGCTCAGTGACCACATTCTGCTTGGACGCTAATGCCAGTCCCAGGTCTAAACAGCATTCATCCGTCAGGCTGCAGTGGCACAGGCTGAAACAGAACATGAGCATGATAAAGTTCAGTTCCTCTGATGTGGCAACATCAGTGTGAAAAGGAATACAGCTGAGTTTAGATTTACTTGAGAACTTTCAGATGAGAGTATGGATTCTTCAATCCACCAACTATTTCTTTGACTCCTTGGTCTAAGAGGCAGTTTCTGCTGATGTCAAGCTCTTTCAGTTCGACCGCCTGCCACTCTGATCTCTGACTCCACCCCTGGTACAGCTGTGAGACTGAACCCAGGACCTTAAACATGTGGTGGCAGCCTGTATTTGAGATTCCACATCTCGAAACACTGGAGAGAAAAAAGAAGTGAAGTATATGTTAAGATGCACCTCGTGCTATTTTTCTGGTCTAATTTCTTTTTAATTTTTCAGCACATTTAGTCAGTATAATTTACTTTACACACAATATGCTATTTTCACTGTGAGTCTTGACTCAATACAGCAGCTAGAGCATAAGATGCTAAATTGTAGCACATGTTCAGAATTATTTTGAAAATAATTCAGAAATCCCTTCCTGGTACCAAGACAAACATATTTGGTTTAGTGTGAAGGTGTTAGTTTCTCTTAATTTCACACTTAACATAAAAAGTTCCTGCTGGTGCTACATTTGAGCACATTTTCCTTACTTGTATCAGACAAAAGTTCATTTTTTTTGACTGGTATGACTTTTTTGAGACATCCATGATTTCTTTTTACACCAGATATTTTTAGTTTTAGTTTTCCAATAAACCTTGTGAAGTGGATTGTTACTGTGCTGTTTGCAGGTTTTGTGTATCCTGAATGGTAGGGCTGCAGCTATCGATTATTTTAGTAATCGAGTACTCTATCGATTAATCTGTCGATTAATCGAGTAATCGGATAAGAAATGTTTTGCTCTCACTGTAATACTTTGCATTGAATCACGTTTGCCTCAGAGCGGACTTAATGCATGGACCGGGTGTTTTCTTTTAAGGTGCTGCAGCACTGACGACGTGCTGTTGTGAAACGCCAACTCCGCCTTACAGTGAACGCACTGCACGGCGTTTTCTTTCCTTTTCAGTGTGTAATGGTCCCACACTTTAGACACTTTCTGCCGTTTCCTCTGCGTGTCATCTCTTTCTTCCTCTCTCTGTCTGTCCTCGTTTCCCTCCATGATTGAACCAAACGCGCCATAGACATAATAAAAGATAGACCCCGCATCGGCCGCTACCACGAATGGGCGCTGTCGAGAAATGCGGCCGCCATCTTGGTCCGGTCATCCGCCTCACTCTGCACCGCTGTTTAACCGGCGGAATGAAGTCTGAGCGCATTAATGAATCATAGTTCGCTCAATACTACGTAATTTTCTTCTCTGCAAACGCCATTCAAAGAGGCATGATAGAGGCCATATTTTTTTTTGGCTTTTTCAAATACTCAGAATGAATAAAATGATATTTTAGAACATGGCAGCAGTGGCTGTATTATAGTAGGCACTATTTTAATAACTGGAAAATACACACAAATATATAGCCTACATATCAAAAAGATTTAAACACAAGAACAGCATGACAGGACAGCATCTAAACTACATATCAATTTGCTTGTTGGCTACACAGCACAGAGGAATCACTTGCTGCGAATTTCTCCCTCTAACAGCAATCTCCCACTTCTTCCTCAAGTTTTTGTCCTTAGGAAATCTTCAAAATGAAACAGGAGATCACCACAAAGAAATCTTTAATAAAACAGATAATAAAACAGAGCTCACTTTCTTCCTTTTTCTTTCTATTTTATTTCTTAACGTTTCTTAGAACCTCTCTCAAACAAAAGTTTTTCAATCTAATGCAAATCTGTTGATAATCGACCAAAGTTGCTATTATTGTGAATAAGCTAGCTGTTCGCAAATGCTGTTTCCTTTTTGGAGTTGACCGATAGTCTTCCTCTTTGGCCTACAAATGACTCTACAGTCAAGTGTAATGTTTAAAAAACGTTTAATCATAACTGTGAAAAGTTATTTCTTGAGCCCTGTTCTCTGCTGTCCGCCTGTTGGCACAGGAATACGCCGCACAGTGCTCCGGCATCGCTGAATGAATGAATATGATTGACTGGAGCGTATGGGAAGCTTGACCTGACCAAGATGGCGGCCGCATTTCTCGCTGCGCAGCACCCCCAGCGGGGTCTACCCTTTTATTATGTCTATGAAACGCGTGGCAGCGGAAGGAGCGGAAAGAGCACGCTGCTGCGCAACAGAAATAACCGTCCGTGTCAAACACCGTGCGCTGCACATGGTTCCGGATTTAAACGATTCCTCGAGGCATATAATTTGCCTCGAGGAATTTTATTAATCGAGTTACTCGAGTTACTCGAGTAATCGTTTCAGCCCTACCTGAATGGTACCCCTTTTTTTTGCCTTTGCTTCATATTCCATGGCTGGCTCTTTACAGTGATTGCAGCATTTGAAGCTAAATACTTAAAAAAGATAAATAAATAAATAAATCTGATAACTTTAGAGCCAGTAAAGTCAGTTTGTCACATACAAATACAGGAGGTTTTCTTACTTGAGTTTTTCCAGACTACACCACGCGTACATGCCTTCACAGATAAGCTCAAGTCCTGCATCTTTCAGGTTGTTGCTGCTCAGATTGAGCTCCACAAGAACGCTGGATTCATTCTTCAGAGCTTCTCCGATCTTCACACAGCTCAACATGGTGAGCCCACAGTGGTACAACCTGATAACGGACAAAAAGAGCCCTGTTTGAGTGATATTTGTTTTCCAACAGGCCAAAATGAACATATTTTCATTCAAATGATACTCACTCCAGCTTTAACAACCGTGTAATGTCTACTTTTTTTAACAACTCATTGGCCCCCTTGTCTCCGAAGGAATTGATGCTCAGATCCAACCCTTTAAGATGGCTGGGATTTGCCTGCAGAGCTGAGGCCAAATAGGAGCAACCGGCAGACTCAATTCTGCACTGAGATAGCCTGTGAAAAAAGAAAACAATGGTGCTTTGAAAAGAAAAGAAATTTGGATCAGCAAGAACTAAATATTGTAACACCCTGGAGCTTTGCAAGTAAAGTTAAGACCTCAAGCTATGTCCCAAAAAATAAACTGCTAGATTAAAAATAAATTTACTATAAAAAATCTCAGGACTGTAGAGGCCAACTGACTAACCATCAGTTTGCTCTGCAAATACTTGCAAAACCTAAGTAATGTTACAACTGTGGCTATTATATGAGCTTTTTGTTTGTTAGGAGTAATTCAGTTGTGCTGGTGTTTGGATGTGCTGATGTGGTTGTGGTCCTCTCTCTCTCTCAATGTCAGAGCCGTGGCACTGGGATCCCACCTCCCTCCTCTCCCATTTGTCCACATGGCCTTTGTTAAATTTTGATGGTAGGTTTTGTAGGGGTGACTCGCCAATTTATTTGATATCGTTTTCTCATGTTTAGTTAGTTTGGGAGGTGAATAATTTTCATTTTCGTTTCTTTGAGTTCACAGTTCACTATTAAGTTAATTTGAACCAGTTCCCTCATGGTTGTTAATTATAATCAAACTGTAAATAAATATCACAGTGAATTTACTTCTAACCCATCTGTGGTTGTGGGGGAAATGGGTCTTATTCATGTTGTGTCCTTGCCACCCCTAGACACTAAATATAACTTGGTGATGAAAACAGAATTTTTAAACTTCAGTCTGCTATTGGACGAGGTGTCAGTTTTTCTCGTGAACAATCAAAGACATCACTAAACTGGGCTGCACAGTGGTGCAGACCCATGCAGGGGCCTTTCTGTGCGGAGGTACTCGGGCTTCCTCCCACAGTCCAGTAACATGTTCATCGGGTTAACTGATCACTGTGAATTGCCCAAAGGTGTGAGTGTAAGCACAAATGGTTGTTTGTCTCTACATGTCACCCCTGTGATAGACTGGACTTGTGCAGAGTGTACCCTGGCTCTTGCCTGATATCAGCTGAGATAGTCTGCAGCCCTCTGTGAACCCAGAAGGGATAAGTGATGAAGATCATGAATCTGTGTAGGAACCCTGTATATTTCAGTCATTTATGAATGATTGAAAGTAAAACAATACTGGTCGTGCTACAGCTTGTATATTGTGATACACATCTTGTCATGAGGCTCTTGCACAGCCTGAACACACTCACCTCAGAACTTCTAACCGGCATTCAGGAGATTTCAAACCGTTTGCAAGATGTCGCACTCCCTCATTTCCAATGTCATTCCTGCTGAGATCCAACTCTATCAGTTTCGGAGACTCTTTCAGGGCTTTGATCAGGTATTTACATCCAAGAGAGCTCACTCTACAGCCTGGCAGTCTGAGCTTTTTCAGCCTGCAGTTTGGATCGCTGAGTGCCTCCACCAAAGACTTGATTCCATGATCTGTGAAGCTGTTGAATCCCAGGTCCAGCACTCTCAGATACGACTCCCCTGTGCTCAGGACTGCAGCTAAGATGGGACAACTCTTGTCTGTCAGGTTAGAGAATCCAAGTCTGCAAGAAGAGGAGAGCAGATGACACATAACACTTGAGTGAAATTCTGATGGTGATGCTTTTGGATTGACCTAATTGGGATACTTCAGACTCCCTTATGATCAAAGTCCTTCTTGATATTGCTACTCAATATTATCTATTATTGTTTTCCTTCAAACAAATGTGTTAAACACAATTCTTACCAAAAAACTATTTTTCTTTTTGCTTGAAGTGGCATTTGAACACACTGTAAAGATGTTTTCATTTCTTTTCGCCTGATTCTCGTTTAACTGACCCAACTCTGAACACCTCACAGTGTAATCATAAGTCACCTTGGATAGTTAGCTAACTAACTCTTAAACTGCAGCTGCCAGCGTTGATTCTAACATTGGATTTTGACTTTTAACTGAAACTTGCTCTGAAGTCTGGCCGTGTTTGACTCGACTAATTGGGGTGGAAAAGGATGATGGTAGCCAAGCAGCAGCAGCAGCCGGAGTTGACAGAAACAGTAAAAGGTTCCGCATTGCGATTTGATTTGATGCCCAATGCTGATGTGCTTGTTTATGGAGGGTGAGTTTTCCCACTTTTATGAAATTATTTTGCAAAATAAATTGCATTTCACGTCCCTTTGATCTTTAAATTTAGTAAAATATAGCCAAACAGCTGACCACCAGAGTTCTTACTTCTTAGCTTTAATACCTGTTAGCTATTTTAAAAAATGTAGTTTACAGTCTGTTCATGTGTGTGCTACTTACGCTATTAACACTACTTACAGGGACCCTTGACGGGAGACACGCTGAGTTAAAACATCTTTGATTTTTGGGTTTTATCGATTCTAAACCAGGTTATGGATCCCTGTCCTTACTGTTGAGCTTGCAATGTCAGCAGGTTAGAATAAAAGGAGAGCTTTACTCAAAAATACTAGCCCTTTCATGAGATGTTTTTGTCTTTTTTATGTACAATTGTGTTTATTTTACAAATGAAAGCTCTATTGTGTCCCATGAAGCTTAGTAGGGGTGTCCCGATACGATCTTGATATCGAATATCAGTACAATATCAGCAAAAGAAACAAATATCGGATTATATTGGCCTGCACCTACAATCTCCAATGGTAGCACTCCGATACAAGCTGTCCATTCCAGACTCCGCTCCGGCACCTCTAGTAGCACCCTGATCCAGCAAGCTGAGCCCACAAAAACACAATACCAGTGTGTAATAAGGTACTAGCAAAGTAGCAAGGAGAAAGAGTGATGCTGGCCTTGTGGCGGTATTTTTTAAGTCCAAAAAAGTCACTGCAGCTGAGTGAAAACTTGTCATGCACAATTTTGTGCCATATCGGATCAATATTGGTATCGGTCAATATTGAAGGCTACAATATCGGTATTGTATCAGAAGTTAAAAAGTTGTACCTGGACACCCCTATGGCTTAGTGAGTTAATGTTTCTCAATGGTCTGCATCAGAATTACTAAATGGTTAAACTAGTTCAAAATGTCAGCTAATTTTTGTTCCTAAGCATTAACAGAGTTGAGACTATACGTTTGATTAATGGCTACAGCCCCAAGGCTATAATATCTACATACTACCAGTGCAGACCAGGACATAAGACTGTTTGTATCCTATAGCACGGTGTGTTTGAGTACGGCTCTCCGTACTGCACTTGGCAAACCAATTTGAGATCATTCACCCACAGATCCTGTAAACCACATTCAGCTTTGCAGAATTAACAGTGCTCAGATTTTACTGTTTCCTGAGTGTTTTCTTATCTTTAAACTACAGGGTTAATCTGAATTTTAATACCTGTATAAATGGCAAGGAAATTTGTAATTTTAGAAATGCCCAGTTGCTACCAAAATAATCCTAACCAGGATTGACAGTCGTTATGTCTTACTGTCCTGTTGTCCAAATGTGGTTTGTTTGGTCCCTAAAAATAAGACTGTTGCTATTATGTTATAGTTGAAGCTTCAAAACTGCTTGTCACAACTTGAGGGATATCTACACCCCCTATCTACACAATGATGATACAGAACCAGCTACAGAGATCTAATATTATTTACTTACCACAAAGTGAAAATAAGATCTTTTTTTTTTTCTTTTTGATCTGTACTTTGGTACTTGCTAAAGTGCTCATTTCCTTTTGCCAGAATAGCAATAGAAACCTGTTTTTAAAAAAAATAAAATTCTGGTGCTTCCAACATCTGTTACAGTTGCAATCAACCAATGTTTACTCACCCGACCGTCTTGGATTTAAGAAGAGCTGGTAGCGTCTTCCGGAGAAGCTCATCACATCTTTTGCCGACGGGCATTTCAATATTATCCAAAATGGCCTCAAAATTTGTAGCTCTTTGAATCATGAATGTCCAGTGCACGGGTGTGAAACCCTGGATTGGAGAAAAGCCAAACTTCAGAAAGAACTTGACTTCATTCAGTAAAGCCTGGCTGTCATACTCTCTTAGAGCGTGGAACAGAATCACGGATTTGTAGGTAACAATTTCATGGAGGATCACTTTCTTGGTGTAGTCAAACAGTGGATCTGTTGGAGGCAATGTGTCACGTTTCTTTAAGAGTCCAAAGGTGAAGCGCAGGATGCCATCAAACTCTCCATCAGGGCTCCGCTCTGCTGCGTCCACCAGATCCTGAAGCTGAGCAGATGCCGTGTTACTCCCCTGCATCTTGTCCAATGTAGCCGACGCAGCCAAGAACTCCTGGATGCTTGACTGGCCAAAGCGAAACACTGTGGTGTTGTGTAGTCCCTTTTCTTCTCTCAACACAAGTGGGAACTTTTTTGAAAAGGCAGACGCCTCCCTGACACTTATATCCTTCTTTGCAAGATCACTCTCATACATTACACTGTTGTCACTCAGTCGCAGCAGTGCCAGCTCCTTCAGCCTTCCGATGATGCCAAATTTTGAATCTTGGATCAAATTTGAGTACATTTCAGTAAGATTCAAAGGTCGTATTTTAAAGTCATCATCAGCTGCTTCTACATGACTTTTCAAGATGTTAGCCATGACGGTGCAGATTGGAGGTATCTCAGAAAGATGGTTTAGACTCCTTGATATTTTCACATGGTCAAGGGCTCTGCTGGCAAGATCATCATCAAGGATTATATTTCTAAAGTGGTCCTCCTTCTGGTTGTCATTGAATCCTTGAACTTTGTTCTCTGTAAGAATGTAACAGTCAGGGATCCGTGTTGCTGCTGAAAACCTGGTTGTTATCCATACATGAGCACGAGGAAGTAGACTTCCCCTGATCAAACTGGTCACTAAAGTATCTACTTTGGACACCTCAGACACATCACTGACAGCGGGGCTGTGAAAATCAAGTGGCATATTACACTCATCAAGTCCATCAAGAACAAACCACACATTTTTTCCCTTCAGGCTGGAAACGTCAAGCTCCTTCATCTCAGGGTAAAACATCCGTAGAAGCTCAAGAAAACTCACTTTACATTTAATTGAATTTAATTCCCAGAATGTGAGAGGAAACAGGAGGTCAATGTTTTGATACTCTTGACCTTCAGCCCAGTCCAAAGCACAAGTCTGAACTACTGTAGTTTTTCCAGCTCCAGAAACTCCATAAGTGAGAACTGTTCTTTGGCAGCTGAGGTGTTGGCAGTCACATGAAAAAAATTGCCTCAGGAAGACACTAGAACGAACAACCCAAGTATGTAGGTCAGACTTGTCAACAATTCGAAATTCATGCTGCCGCAAATTGGGGAAGGGTAGGTCAACATTGGCATCCCAGTTACAAAGACTCAGAGGAAGCAGACGTTTGTCAGCATAAGCTTCCTTCAGTTTCTGATACTTCCTCCTCAGGGTTGTTTTGAGACTTGTCCTGAGATCCATCTTTGGGGGCAGTTGTTTCTGAAAAATAAATGTTTGATAACAAGAAAAATTGAAGTCAGGACAAAGTGTTAAACTACACATGAGGAAACAGATGTATATGTTGTTACGAGGGCTGTCGTACAATACCGGTATTGTTAATGGATGTCTTTTCTAAAAAAACAAATTATTCAGATTGTGCTAAAAATAAGCATATGATATAAGGCTGTCACAATACTGGGCATTCACGCCACGGTTATTGCTTTAATGATATAGTAATATAAAACATGTAAATGAAACAACAAATTTAGTCACACTGAGTAAAGCAAAGAAAATGGTGGAGCAACACATGATATCATAAACCTAACTAACAAGCAGATTTACTTAACATGTCATTATCTAGCCCTCTGACCAAAACTTATCTGATTGTTTGTCATGCTTTTATTTTCTGCCCTGCATTTATGTTGCTTTATTTCCAGCATTATAAAACTATGCTTGTAATCTACAAAGGGGTACCACAAAGATCAGCTCTGGGCCAACTACTATTTAATAAGTTGTCTTGGACAAAATATCCCAATGCTGTCTTTCCCTTCTATGCTGACAACACAGTTTTATATTGTTGTGCAATATAGTTCAAGCTTTGTCAAATCATCTGCACCCATTTGACTGAGTACAAGATAAGCTTCCGCGACTGCAGCTTGTTCTAAATGCAGGTAAAACTCAACTGGAAAAAAACTGTTATGAAAGATGGCTGTGAAATTGAGTTGGTATCATAGACTGTATATACTATGGACAACGTGGTTCCGCCTTCCACCAGTATACAGATTTGAAGCTAAAAATCTCTTGGTAATTCTGCATTTTTTCTGTACTTCCTGAAATCAACATTGCCAGATAGTGTTGTATAGAACGGACAGCGTCTGCCTCCTCGCTGGGTAAAGCGAGCTGAGAACAGCACACTCTGGTGACAGGCTCCAAGTTGTCCATAGTATATACAGTCTATGGGCAACTCACTTATCTCAACACAGATATTCTTTAGAGCAAAGATGGAAAGACTTGTTGTTATCATAGACTGTACACAGAGTGGACGCCGTCTGCCTCCTCGCTAGGTGAAGCCACCCTGAGGACAGCACCCTCTGGTTACAGGCTGCAGTATAGGTCATAAATCCTACCTCCTCCAGCAACCCCTGTGGAGCTGTGTACAAACTTTAGAAATTAATAACTAGAGGTGGAACTGCTAAAATAACCAAGTTGCCTGAACAGGAGCCACTTGCTGTTTATCTTATCCTTTTAATTTTATCAATAAAAAAAGTCTGAAGTCAATGCATTGGTTACACAATAAGTTCACAGTAGCTGCCTGTTTTGCAGGTTGCTGCATGTATATAAATGGGGGAAAAAGAAGTAGCAGACTGTTTCCGGGCTGGGTCTCCTGCTAAAGCTAAAAAATAATTCAGATTTCTTACTGTATGTGAGTGAAACTTACAGGTGGCCAAATAACTGCCTCTTCACATTTTGAAGAAGATACAGAGGGGGCATTTTGACACATCTGGGTGCAGTTCATTTTAGAGGTGCTTTTATTTGTATATCAAGGTTTTACTTTAGTATGTCCAATACAGGCCTTTATCACCACTTTGATGTGATGATTGCCATAGTATTAACATTGAAACATTTGTTTAATGTTGAGATATAAGTGAACATTTTTAAAAGGCTGCAGTGCTGGTGTTTCTGATTTGTCTTATGTATCTGTCCTCTGTAGGTTTGTGTTTTCATTACATTTCATTGTCATTTATCTGTATGTAATTGACCACTTTACAAAAGAAATTGTCCAAAATGAGACCAAACAAATACAGCTTTACATATTTTCATCATGCTGGTAAAATTTCTGTACATCCAAGTCAAATTTGCAGTAGAGGACCTTTAAAGATTTCATTATTAAAACACAACATGACATGAAAATATCTTGAAGATGACTTAAAGTCAATGTAGCTTTATGTAAACTGTAAAAAGAGAGATATCTAACTTTAAGTGGGACACATATATTTAGTGAGATATGGCTTTTTGATTCAATTTAATATAATATTTAAATTCAATTTCATTTTAGTTATTATATTACAGTTATTCAAACTCCCATAAACCAGCTCAAGCCCTCACGATGAGGTAACAAGTGCAATATTACCAATGTTACTGCTGCTGTGTTGATTATAATATCCTTTATCTGTGCAACACGTGTCTATATACATATAAAAAAATGTACATACACACACACACGTGTGTGTATATATATATATATATATATATATATATATATATAATTATATACATATACATATATATATACATATACATATACATATATATATATATATATATATATATATACACACATATATATACACATATATATGTACATAATTTTTTTTATATTTGTTTTTAGTAATTATCGTTGTATTTTATTCTTATACATACTTTTTTATTTTACGGTTCTGTAGAATTCTTGTCTTGTATATATAGTAACTTCTTTCTTACAACTATTTGTACTTTTACTACTTTATATTTACTTGTATATTGCACTGGAAAAGGAGAAGCTCTCCAATTTCATTGTACTTTTAGTATGATGACAATAAAAAAATTATATATATTTTTTTATTTATGCAGTGGAAGCATTTCTAAATGAGCTAGCTATCATGCAATTGATGGAAAATGTATTTCAAACGTTGTTTTTCGCCCAGTATGATGATTTGTAAAAAGAAACAAAGTTCGAGCCTTTTCACTGAGAAGCCTATTGCAAAAATAAAAGTACTGGTTTACAAAACCACTCAGTGAAGAACAAACAACAAAGCTAATTTATAGACCTTCAAATCTTACGTTGATGGCTAAATGTTGGGCAGAGGTATCTGCTGAAAATACTCGCTAAATGATATATTTTTGTTTATCATAATTGGCGCGATAAGCCTAAGTAAAAACACAGTCCAGCTTACCAGAAGTCGTCTCAGTGCATCCTTTACAGAAACGAAGACGAGTCCGAGTCTTGAGTTGTTCAAATACAGGAGAAATTCTTCACAGACCTGAAGTGACTCGGTGCATTCATAGACAGGTTTTCAAAACTACAACAGAGATTTTCTCAAGTTTGTAACAGCGGCTGCACTACTCGGCAAGAAGCCCCAGCTGCATGCATGGAGACTATCAGGGAACAGGAACCAAATAGACTTCCGTTATCTTCTTCGTTGAGTGCTGCCCCCTGCTGGTAAAGGTTGGGTCTACATCGGCCTACGGGGGCTGAACTGCTTGGACCAGAGACCTTCAAACAATGATTTTTATAGAGTAAAGACACACTTTATTAGTTGGCAACTTATTCATTTATTATCCACTCCGAGTGGACATCGGAGTGGTGACATCATATAAATACCTAGTTGTACATCTGGATAATAGGTGGGATTGGTCTAAGAATATAGACTTCATCTACAGAAAGGGGCAGAGCCGCCTCTTTTGCCTGAGAAGACCTCAATCAATAGACATCTGTAGTGAGATGCTGCAGATGTTTTATCAGTCTGTAGTGTTCTGTTCTACACTGCAGTCTGCTGGGGAGGAAGCATCAAACACAAAGATGCAAGACATCTTAACAAACTGGTGAAAAGGCTGGCTCTGTGGTTGGACCATATGGGTTGGACTCAAACTGGACTCAGTGGAGGAATTGGTGGAGAGATCTACACTGAAGAAGGTGGACACTATTCTAAAGAACATGGATCACCCACTTCACAAAACCTTGATGGACCAAAGAGCCAATGGTGGTGGACGGCTCCTCTCTCTTCTCTGCAGGACAGAAAAATTCAGAAGATTTTTTGTACCAACAGCCATCAGACTGTATAACTCTTGGGTAAATAGCAGAAAACTGTTAGAGACATATTTTGTGAGACAACAGGCAACTGAATTTCCCTTCGTGGATTAATAAAGTTATTCTTATTTTCTATTATTATTCTGAATTTTTATTCAGAGTGACTTTGAAATGATAGATTTATGTCATGGGTGTGTCGATGTATGGATGACAAGTAATTGTGTCGATAATAATAGAGTTTCTTATCACAGGCACTGCAGAAAGCAAGTATGGTGATTAATAACTCACCAACAGCTCCAGGAAGCTATTAAACTGGTTAGAGACACATAAATCATTGTACACATGGAGAATATATGAGATTATTGTTTAGATTATTGTTTTGCATGTGATGATTGATCAGGGGCATGCCAGGGTCAAGAATGTGGCAGTTCCTGGTGGTGTAAGGCCGTGTTAACTGCATAGATTTTACTGTTTAAGTTAATGCTAACATTTTTTCCTCTAAAAGAGTGCAACATTGATATTGTGCTAAAGCAAGCATGTGACCCACAAAAGAAAATAAGACCAACAGGAAAAAAATCTGTTTCTATATTATGATTCCAATGCTTACACAGCAAAGGTAGGTGTAAGATGATGCTGCAAGATAGACCCCCCCCCCCCCCATTTTTCCTCCACATATTTATATATATGTGTTATTTTATATTATACTGTTAAATTGGAAGTGTGATTCTTATTCGATTGTTTCAGAACCTCCTGTTCAGAGATATACAGCAGGATTCGTTAAAAGATGAGAGGTATTACTCTCGCGCAAACAGAAACGGAGTTCATCACAGGAGCTTTAAATTACACGGCATATTCTCTAAATGTGTACTAATCTAGAATTTGTCATATGTTAATAGAAAGGTGGTGAATTGACAACTCATCCAATAATTTAGTTTTTTGTTGTTTTTTTAACCAAAAAGGATTTTTTAATGTTGCACATATCTGCTTCGTATATGTAAGCATTTGCTCCTTTTGTCACATACCACAGTGAGGTTTTCAGCAATTGTTTAGACAAAAAGGGCCATTTGAATCTTTCATTTTTGTGAAATTACTGACAGATTTATAAGAAACAAAACAAGCAAGGAAGACCATCAAAAAACTTAGTTGAAGCCATCAAGAGCACACAGCTTGTAGACTGAGGTTGAAATGCTGGTTGCACTATAAATCTGAAAAAAAGGAAACTTGGTCCGCAATGAATGGAGCAAAACTTAAGGAGAAAAAAAAAACATGAGTCAGGCTTAACTCTCTGTTAAAGAGAATTTTATATATTCCAAGAGTCATCTTTAAGTTTCCTTTACAAACAGTAGAAACAGCCTTTTTAAAATGTATTTGGAAAACTAACTGGCATAAATCCATAAGTTCACTACAGAGTCCAGTACAGATATTTTAAATCTAAATACAAATCTTTGACACTTCAGAGATGAAAAGAGGAACATTTGTATATAAAAATATTTCTACTCAGGCATAAGAGCTACAGTTGACCAGCAACTGCAGAAATAAAAACAAAGAGTCATTGAAAAAACAATAACAACTTTAAAAACAGTTAATATTACTTATCAAATCAAAGCTATAGCACAAAGGGTCATTTTCATAAGAGTTTGAAGCTCCCAGTGATAAACAGATTCATTCTTGTTAAAGGCACCTGTGCGAACAGCAGTTAAGGCGAACAAAGTTACATGAAAGGCAGTTTTCAGCTCTATGAACTCTACTTTAGAGATTTTAATCATGTCTAACGATCAGGCAATCTCTTCACCTCCGTATTACACATGACTACTCAACAACTAAAGACCCTTCCAACATCGACACACAAACCCTCTGTTTCTGCTCTGCTCACTAGGAACAGATTTGATTACAATAGACTAGAAACGATTAGATTTTATGTAAAACTTTTTTGTAAAGTTTGTCGGTAGCAGAAAAATGAAGCTGCAGACAGATATCTAAAACATTTGATTTTTTAACCTGTTTGCTGAATGTCTTATCTCTTTCTTTATCTTTGTAGCTTACATTTTGATTTTAGCTTGGTGTCAAGTTTCTTTTAATACTGTTAATGTTATTTTTTGTTTTATTTTTAACTCTTTAAGGCTTTTTCAATTGCTATATACATGAATGAAGTTTTGTATAAAAAATTGTTTTGCCCTTTGTGTAATTATTGGTATGTCTCTCTTTGTAGTCTGCTTGTTTTTGTTTTATTTTTGGTGCTACTAATATTCTACGCTTTTATTGTTGTCATTTTTATAGATCGATGCAGTGAATAAGTCCACTTTAACCATTCAAATTTAATTGCATATATCTTAAATTCTATTTTGGCAGGTCAGATGATGATAAATTTACCAGCTTAGAATTTAACAAGCAAAAAAGTATTTCCAAAAATCTAGAAGTGCATTTCTCATACAGTTTCTGCAGTAAAATTCCAACTTTAAAAAAAATATGTTACGGTAACAATTATTAAAACAAGGACAATGAGTTTATCTTCCCTGACTTGTACATATATGAATAAAAATGGTGTGGTTCGGGCTGCAAATTCAAACTTTCTCAGTTGCAGTTGAATTTCATTTTTGCAGTGGAAAACAAAACTGCAGAAAACTGTAATCTAGTCAAAGTTTCTGTTGATTGGTTCAGCATCTTGTTTTTCAAAATATAGGTGTTTAAATACACATCAAGCATGTTAGACAGTTGTAATATATTAAAATGTAGTGGTACAGTGTGTAGTGTTGAGCAATATTTAGCAGAAAAGACTTTGTAGAACTCTAACATAATATTCATAAATGTTTAAATCGGTGTATAATTAACCTAAATATACCAAGTGATATGTGTTCTTTTAAATTAGAGACAACCATAAGACCATGACAAAAAAGAAAGTGGTTGCAAAAGAATTTTGCAAAACAGGGGCTTCTGGCCTTCAAAGGCCACCATCGCTTTACCAAGTAAGGGGTGAGCAGTCCAATCAAGGACTTTATTGTTAGACATCACCAAATATACTAATTCTGACACACTGTACCTCTATATAGTGTCAAAATAAAATTTTCACATGCTGAGGAGGATTCCCTCCTAACAAGGAAAAGGTAGTTGGTACAGGTTATCCTTCCTAATTTCATGTTCAAGATGCTTGTCAAATAATTCTGTCAACTCTTCACTAAACCCTAGAAAAACTTACCATTTCCTGATTTTTTGATCCAAGTAGTGTTCAGGTAAAACACCAACACTTACCAAAATCCATGCTACCTTTGGTGGTTTAACCAAAAATATACATAAAATCCCCTAATTCTCTCTATGACACCATTCTTGACTAAAGACATTCAATATCTGCAGCAATGTGCCAACATCCAGCTTAGACTATTTTCCACACCTTCTCCAATCCGACAACAGAAAAAAAAAAAAAAAACTACAAGCGCCAGAATGCAGCAAACTGTAATTATTGTGAGAGGTCAAGTGCAGTAAGTGGTAACTTCACATTCTCTTTCATTATTCCACTTGAAGGCAGTTTCCATTGTGTATGACGGTGGGGATACAGAGGTTTAGGTTAGGCACCTTCCTGTAGAGAAAGTGGAAGATCTGTGTTCGGGGCCGGCTGTGGAGCTCGGCTTTAATCCGTTGGGGGTGAGTGTCCGGGGCGAGCTGCTGACTCGAATCCTCAGTTACCAAAAACAGTGCATAATTCTCGGGGTCGGGGATCTTGAACTTGTAAGCGCAGAGTGAGCAGACCTCTTCAGTGGTTGTGTACGGATGAACGACCAGGGTTTTGGCTGTGCAGCCTGTGTCCACTTCCTGCAGCGCTACACGGAGATAGTTCTAAAGTGAAAACAAAAGAGCCGTGTGTTACAAGATAGTGCAAAAAGAAATCTCTGCATCAAAATGATTCAAGTATCAGATAAAATCAAGCAGACAGGATGGCGGTTATTCTGAGAAATCACATGCAGGTGTTCGAAGTTTCACTAGAGGGTGCTGTCTACCCAAATTATTAACCGCAGAGCCAGATCAGCATGCTGTGCTGTTAGTAGAAACTGTGGATGTACACAGCACCTTTCATGCACCTTTCCCCAGCTGGAGTGGGATGAATTTTGGAATTGGTTCGACTTAGACTCACTGCCTGGATGTTCAAGGTGGGTTCAGGTCAGGCGTGATACCTGAAAGTCGTCCACAGATGGTGCTGAACGCAGAGCAGTTCGGCGCCTGTGCCACTGGTGGAGAGTGTTTCTGGTTTCAGAGCTCAGCACACGGGCCGCCTGCTCCTCTTGGAAGTTCTTGATAAGGGACATGGCTCCATACGCGCTCGTCAGGTAATAACCTCCTGGGGTCGACACAAAAGAGAGTAATGTTAGAGGAAGGATAAGAAACAAAACAGAGTCCAGTGTACATCAGGACCTGTTATCAAGAAATGAAACCAGTTGAGATCACATAGTCACCAAAAAATGTTAGACCGAACACTTCCTCTTTATCAGCTACGTATAATGAGTCAGAACAGGAGCTACTGTTTTTTCCTTAAGTAATTAATAAAACCTCTCGAGGATACACACCACCTCACTCTTCAATGAGTGAAGGTGCCAGACAGGTTGACGCTGATAGGAAAGTATTTCATTCTGGGAGGGTCCAGCCTTCTTTTTCCTCTGAACCCGCTCCATTCAAATCAAACATCCACTGGAATTTCCTTCTTGTATCGCAGGGCCTTTTCCTTCCTTCACTCTCGCTGCACCTTCCTGAGAAACTCAACTCAGCTGAGAGGGTCCAGGTGACAGGTCCATATATGACAGTCCTGTGCACTGTTCATCTGTCTGGCGCGTTAATTTCAGCATCATTTAATGAAAGAATTTTAGAGATTCATTTATTTGGGTCTCAATCTGTTGGGATTGCCACATCAGATTGATTCAGATTGAATCAATTTTGTGATAATGAAAGAGTTTTAGTTTTTTGTTTGTGATACAGGAAGAAATGTTGTTTTGTGTTTGTGATAATGAAAGAAATTTAGAGACTAATTTATTTGGGTCAATCTGTTGGGATTGCCGCAACAGATTGATAATAAGACAAAGTCAGTCAAACATTTTATAATAATAGACTCCTGGTTAAAGGAGATAAAATGAAATAATCAGTCTTTGTATGAACTAAGTTAATATCAAAAGACAAGACATCTCACAGAAGTTTAGGTGTCAATCTCAGGCTGTGACAGCAACCACGCTGCTTCTGTGGCCAAGTAATGATTGCCCGACATCCTGATTTTCAACCTTTAGGCATGCAAATTTAAGGAGAATGAGCCTTCCACTCAACTGACAGGTTAAACCGACTTTCACCCAAGTAGGGAAAGTTATATATGTTTCTGCAGATCATGCATAAATGAAAGGGCTTTCTGGTAGCTTAAAAATTCTTCAACATAGATGTTGGTGTCAGAGTTGAAGTTGAACTCATCTGCACTGGCAGATAGCCTCGCTTCCCAAACCAGTTTCTCAATAAACAGACCCAGCAATCTATCATCCTATATAATATATGCTTGAACACATGCATATCATACGTAAGGGAGAGGATCTAAGAAAAGATCATTTTAACATACAGTATGAATCAGTAATTTAAGAGACAGACCACCTTAAGAATAGATCAAATAAAGTGATACTGTATTAACAGCATAGTTTGTGTTTTCTCAGCTACAAATAATAAAGACCAAAGTTACAGCCTACTGTCGTAGAGTGAGACAGGATGACCTACCCTCGCCTTGCAGCAGAGAGGGGTCGAGAAGCTCCATCATGTATTGGATCTCTGTGTCCAGCTGAGGCATGTCGCACTGAGCTACCACATAAGTCAGCATGGGTAGGAAGTCATCGGCACCGTACATCCTCCCTGAAAGGAAGCAGACAGAGCAGAGACTGAGCAGGGACGTGGCTAGGTGTGGCGGTTGTCCAGGTCAGACAGAGTTCAGCACTACAAACACAGTGTGGATCTCACATCAGTGATTTGTAAAACCTTTTGAAAAGTAAAACCACTGCTCCACCAGTGTGTTGTCTGCAAATAAATTTGAGTTTCAGGATTTTTATACCAGGAGATGAATCATTCTGTCCTTACCTGAGTTATCCTGCATGATGGTGTAGATGAGTTTGCACACACGCAGCAGCAGCGACACCTTCTTCTCTGGGGAGTACATCTTTCTCATGTTCATAAACTTGTGGCGGATCTTCTCGATAGCCACAGAGTCAGGGGGCACAGCTCCATCCACTCCTAACTCCTGAGGCTTCTTGGTCTTAGCGAGGGCAAGATTCTCCTTCAGCTGCTGCAAAGAATTACTGCTTTTCTGTAGAGACGACAAACACATGTCAGAGGAGAGTTCATTTACACAGTTAGCCAAAATAATGTCATCAACAGGTCATTAATATGGTGTTTTTAAACCATGATGTTTCTAATCTTAGATTTTTTTATTTTTTTTTGGGGTATGTTTCTTCTCAGATACCAATATCTGTGGTAGAACAAAATGAGCCAATGATATTGGCCAACTAATATATTAAACAAATTCTTAGAAGTATGTTTTTTCTTACCTGGAAGTCATGTAAAGCCACATCAATCACACTCTTCAGAGGCTTCAAGACACACTTGTGCATCGCCTTTTCAAGCACCTGGTCTGCAGAGGACGACAGTGACACACCAGTAGATTATTCAAAAAATTCTCAAACACAATAGTTATTTTTACAACTGAATTGCCTCACTGGCTGTAATGTAAGACAGACCGCACTAAACTAAAACCACACAGTCAGCTATAAAAATCTAGAATTACTGTCAATTACAGAGGTGACACTCTTCATTGGAATACACTCTGTCTTCATTGAAAATGTGGCATACCATGACACTGATATGAACCAGAACACATAGAATACATGATACAAGTCAGTGATGTACACTACAGAGACGAGATGGTGTCAAGGTATACTTTCTACATATATGCTGTCATACACTCTTACAAAAATAAATCATAAATAATCCCAGACAACATAAACAGATGCGTGGCCAATGCAACACATTCAAGGGCAGCAGAAGCGCAGGAACATGACTTTGGAGCATAAGGGTCACTTGTTGAAGTGTGGGTACCAAACAAAAGGAAGTCTGGTCTGATTGATGGGAAGTTTGCTTCCTGAATGTCCTTGAGCAAGGCACTCAACCTCTGACTGCTTGAGACACCGCTGCACTGGTACATGGGTCCCTGCATAAGTTTCTATTTCTGCAGCATGAAGAAAATGAATTTCTCAAAGAATGATGGCAACAAATACTTCATGTGTCTTGAGGAACTCCCTTTTTGTGCCATTACTGCCCTGCCCGTAGACAAAGTGATACCTCCTCTGTCTTACCTCATCCTGTCATGTGAGTAGTGGTGTTATCTGACAAAAAATATCTTATCTAACAGTTAAACAGTCATGCGCCTCATTTACTGGGGATATTTGCTGTGGAAAATGTTGAAAAAAGGGGATTTTTCTCATCTCGAGTTAACTTAGATTGCTTTGTCACACAGCTACCCCTCTGCAGTGGTTACGGCTATTTTCCAAAGATCCATAAACTCTACCCACTGAGCATTTTTTGGTCTAAAAGAGGTCTAATAGGCGTCTAAATGTAGCCTAGACGACTGGTCTAAAATCAGGCTACCACAGGTCTAAAAATGAAAGTTTTTTACACCTCTAAATTTATACCAAGTTTAGACCAAGTCTAAATCTGGGCTATATCTATACTACACTGTATTTTGCTCAACAGCTATCATAATTATTTTGGTAACGTACTTGGAGATCAGTCATGCAACTCACAGTTGCTTTTTTAAATAAATAGTTATTAAATAATGGGTTAAAGTGCAACGTCTGACTTCCATTTAAAAATATACAGAATCTAGATGGTTGAAATTAGGTCTAAAAAAAAGAAACTAGACATCTAATAACCGTCTGTTGCTCAGTGGGTATCGAACTCTGTCAAAAATGCCGGACTTGCATTTGTAACTTGCGTTCTGAGTGCGAATCACATACTGCAAACCTTTCAGGCGAGGCTAGCTAGTTAGCATGTCAGCTTCATCAGCTGATCCAACCAAGCGAACTAATTTAGCATTATTCAGCAACAAGCTGTGACTCATATTTATACTTCTGAAACAGCATATTTCTTCAATCATCGAAAGTTTTGTTACTTTATTTGGAACTTCACTTGATTTAATTGTCATCCTGCCCACAGGTAATACTGTGTGATATAACTTGAGGTATAAGCAGCTTGTGGCCCGTCCTTAGCACTGTTGTCCATTTTCTACAGTTTTGTATGTATCTTTAACATAATTTAGCCCCTTCAGGTGGCATGGTTTTGTTTTTTTCCAATACAATTTTTTTCCCAGTGATTTTCCAGAACATTTAGCTGTTTCTTATTTTTTCTCTATTTTCCATGACTGGAAAATTTGTCATCTGTTTTTCAGTTACAACATAGAAACTCAGTCTTTTAACAATTAATCTTCAGCCTGTTTCATGACCAGTTTAGCCCACAAAAATTATACTTATTATTGTGAGTCATCCACTAAAATTTATAGGTGTAGCCTGTTACAGGTCCTAACAGGGGAGGAAGCAGCCTTGGGCTATAGATCTCTTCAATGACAACTGAGGATGTTACATTTATCACACCTTCCCATTTCTGCCACTTACATTTTTGTCTTGGCCAATTTCAGAAAGATTTCAATGTTACAGATAAGTCATACTCCTACTCTACTGTCACAAAGGCTGTCCAGGCATCTGAGGGCAGCAATGCCCCCAAATCATTACAAACAAATAAGTCCTAGCAGGGACTTTGATTTTTCAGCTAGAAGTCAGCATAACTTTGATATAAAGAGTAAAGGAGAAGCACATCATCACAAATATGACCTTTAAAAATCCAGCATCAAACTGAAGTGTATTCATAATCCTGTATTTCATTCATTCAGTTGCACTTGATCCTTTTCAATGCATTCATCTGTACCTCAGACTTACGTACATAAGCTCTGAAGACCTTCCTGCCCACCTCAGCTATGCACAGCATGTTGCGTCTGAACAATTGTGTCTCATTGTTCTGAGGCAGAACTGACTTCTGATTCATGCGCAGGCATCCTCAGCCTCCAGGCAGGCTCTACTATGCTGCTCTTATGTAAGCAGCTGCACTGAACCAAACGCACGTTTTGCATCTTGCATAAGCGAACATGCACACACAAGAAATCTGTTCTTTTGGAGTAGTTTTTGCCATTACAGTGAGTCATGGTAGGAGCTCAAGGTAAAAGCACTCCCCCACAAGACAAGTTCACAAGCTCCATCTCAGCGCAAGGGGCTGAGGGTCACCTAGGGTAAGGATTGGTAGATCTTTATTTTACGCCGCTAAGTCAAATAAATCTAAAGTTATGAAAACCGAAAAGCTGGAGGTGTTTCCAGTGGCTTGATAAGCCCATCAGATCCTCATGTGTACACAAGGAGGGGTAAAGGGGCTCTTAAGGACATACTATTGGACTCTAAGTAGTTTGACCAGGCAGGTTCACACATCCGCTCACACTGTCTTGCTGCAGGCTTCCTGGTTTCCTCCAGGAAGGCCCATATTCTTTGTATATTGTGAAATTGTAATTAGCTTATCTGGACTACAACCTGTTAGAAGGCTTACCTAAAACACCATCAATCTGATAATCTGTTATATTAAAACAAGGAGATACACACAAAACATACTACTGCAAGAATCAGTATAGAAAATTAAGATAATGGAAACCGTTCACCCAAGGTTTTTACAACCCATAAATGCTGACCTGTCCTTTTCCTTTACAACCCCCTCTCTGATCAAGGTCATAATGAATGTGTGTGTTTGCAAGGGGACGCCCTTCCTTCTCAAACATCTGACAGTCATTCCACCAGTAGACTTTAAAGTTTACTGCATTATATTCACCTTAGATACCCTCTTATTCACCATAAAAACAGTCCGATTGAAACATTTCTTCCCTAAGATGTCAGACTTTGAGTCCTAATCTAAACACTCTCATCTTAATCTTTTTGTAAACACTCTGGATGGGAGCACGCACACACCAGCTCAACTTCACTTTCTTAAATCATGCCCAGTGGGATTTCAGGATGACATCAGCCTGAGTGAATGATCCTGCTGTAGTTTTATTGATTTTTCAGTTTAAACTATTGCTGATTCAGACCTGTTTTTAGCTGATTTAGAAATCCTTTAAGTGTTTTTGAAACAACTTAAACCTGCCAAGAGAAAGTTATTTTTCTGATTATACAGTTACAAAAGCTGAAGAATGTTTCTTCATGTTTCTCTTCTCCAAAGGGAACATTAGTGAGAGTGCACATCTGTGGTCTGTTCTGAGAAAGGATCACTTCTGTCTCTGAACAAAGCTTTGCTGTTGTTGTTTACAATGAACAAGGGGAGTGAGATGGGTGCACAAACATGCTTACATATTAATGCAGAAAGTCAAGTTCACAATGATCAAATATCTCTTTTCACAGAGCTGTAAATGTTGTTTAGAAATTTTCACAGCTTCAACGAAAAACAGTTTTAGTACTACAACTTTAAACCATTGTTAACCCACAAACTCCTTTTCTTTCTTTTAACTGAGGACATACAAACTTCTGAAATGTGAAGTTTGAACCATGTTTACATGGGCAAAAATTTCTTGATCCGATTAAAAATCTGAGGGATCGGAAAATCTGAATCCATAGTTTATATGGATTCAAAATCAAATAATCCAATCGCGATGTGGGTATACATGCACCAAGCTTTATTCAGATAAGAGGCATTCAAACATGCACACGGACATGAGTTTATTTTACTGTTCTGTCAAAGGTAGCACTGTGTGTGCAGATGTGACATCATTACACTGTATGTATGACACAGCACCTGCAGTTGTGTTTAATGCCGGAGTGTCAATAATGACACCTCCTGTAATGACCTCAACAAATATGTCAAAGGCGAAAGAGTGAAGATTGAGTCAGGTAAGAGAGTCACGATCGGAATAAATGTTTACATGGACGCATTTTGGAATACAATTTCTTTTCGTAGAGTCAAATTGGATTAGAATCTACTGATCGTCATGTTTACATGACACATTTATTCTGATCGGGCATTTGTTCCGATTAATTGTGCCCATGTAAACATGGCTTTTGTGTCTGTAGCTCACACATTGTGTCAAGCAGTGGCAAGAGAAATATTCAGTAAGTACCCGACTGCTTCAAGATATCTGAACACTAATATGGTTTTACAATAGATCATAGAAAATACATGTTTTTAAGCACATTTTTCCTTCAGGACTTTGTTCTACATTAAAAGTACAATCAGAAGATATTAACTAGTAGAGAAACAAACTAAAACTAATACTGATGCCTCTGTCTGTTCTTTAGAAGAAAATGAGACCATCAGCAAGAGGGCAGACAGATTTAGTGTAATAATTTTCAATGCTTAGAAATGCTTTGTGAAGGTAGGTGTTGAACTGATGACTGACAGCCAGCTGATAAAAGGAGAATGTTTTGTTTTTTTCATGGCAAATGTTCCTAGTAAGTGATATTTTTCATTCTTAAAAGACAACAGGATACTGTCTTTTGGGCCTAAAAATACTACTGGACTATAGAGGTATCACTTTGTCCACAGAGGGCGCTGATTTCACCCTAGTCCGAAAGTTTAATAGTTCAAATGCAATATTCTGGTGTTGATGATAAATTTCTTTGTCAAAAATAAAATATTGATATGCTGAAAGCAAGCATATAGTAAAACTGTGTCATTTTAAAAAATACAAGAAAAAAACATGTCAAATACCCTTTAAATATTGGCAGTGGTATCTATACCAAGTAAGTAAGCAGTGACAGTGGTAGTGGTTCTACAGACTGGTTGCCACCTGCTATAAAAACAGAGAGAAGATGAAGAAACAGCAGCAGCCGCCCTCTGGAAGATGGTTAGACGCTGCTAAGACTGATGTTTCAAGATTTATTGTGAATCCACTTAAGAAACATTTGTACTTTCAAGCTGTTTTGCACTTCTGGAATTTATAATCTATATACTACTACATGCATGTGCTAAGTTACTTTGAAATAGCGTGTGGTTCCGTTTAAAATTGCTGCTTTGACAATACAGACTATAGAGCAAAATAAAGTACCATGTTGCTCCATCCTTTTTTTGCCTTTGATTTGATTGATTGCACTGCTACATTTTCATAGCATAAACATATCATTATCATGGATTTTTTGGCCCTGATCTTGTGGGGTAAATGTAACATCATGTCAGCACTACTGACAACCAAACCTGGCCTTGACGCCTTGCCACATGAGGTGCAGACAGTGCTGTCAGTTATAATGTTACAGCCTGCTCAATACATATTGCTGTTCCAGCATGGGTACAATTACTGGTTAGTGTTTTAACATCGGTAAGAATATATTCGTAGATATACCTGCAAGACTTAATACTGGATCTCTGTTATTGACCATTATAATGTACCGGCTCTGACTTTCAAAGAGCTTGACAGCACCAACAGACATAAGCTAAGAATAACCCAATGGGGCACAGCACTCCGGCATCTCTGTAACTCAACACCAGCAATGAGACACTGACTAATATGGAAAACTTCAACCAGGATGTCTGGTTTCTAAGCACACTCAAGAATTTACAGAAAATTGTCAATGAATGAAGACATTTCAATAATACGTCGAAGAAATGCTTATGACTCTCCAAGGGCAAACATGTAGGGAATTGAATGTTGTCAAAATGGGATATGACTAAACCACCACGCTGATGTGCCCATGCTCACATGAGGAGATGTTTCACCAAGACACTCCACATGACAACAAACCTTAAAAAGTGCATCTTACCCGCTTCGTTTTACTGATTTACAGAGATCTGGTCAGACTTACCAATCTGTTCCTCAGGTATGAGTGACTCTAGTGGGGGGTCCAGCTCAGAGCTCTGGCGCAGGTAAGCCTTCATCTGTGTCATAAACTGCCGAAGAGTCTGCAAAAAATCCACTGCTGATGTGTGACAACCTCGGTTCTCCTGAACAAAGCTGATGTAGTCCTGGACCAAGGAGCCAAAGTATGAGCTTTTGTCCCTGGAGAGCTCAGCAATCCTTTTCACTGCCCGTCTCTCTGGGGTCATGAGAGAGCTCAGCATACCACTCACCTTCCTGAAACGTCCCTTTAGAGCTCTGGGGATGACAAAAGAACCACCACTCAGGCTCACTCCGACTCTAGGCCGCCGAGCTTTGAAAGAGGGACGAAGACGCATTTCGAGGTCTGTCTCTAGACTGACCCCATAGTCCTCCTCCTCATCTTCTTCCCCATACTCATCATCATCGCTGCTGTCCTCAACTGTGTCTTGATGATTAATATGCCGCGATGGACTCGGGGCTAGCCCCAGGGAGAATCCAGGAGCCTGTGAGTATTCCAGTGAGTCAGAGGAGGAAGTAGACATGCTCATGTCACTAAGACGCTGGCCTCCCCTCTCATTCGGAGCGGAGGGACTGCCAGCGTTACTCTCCAGTAGTTCAGGAGACTTGCAGGAAGGGGGTTTTGCTCTAGACAAAGCCTTAGCAATAGTTTCATCATCCAGGGCAATGTGGCAGCGATGGGCCTCCAGATCGGGCTTTTTGGGCCTTGGAGGAGGAGGGTTCGAAGGAGTGCGGTTGGGTGAGGTGGCCGTTTTGGATGGGCTGCCGTGCTTGGCACCCATTTTCGGTGGTTGGGGTGCTGGGCGCTTGACTGGGGATGGCTGTTGCTTTGCAGATGCAGCTACGGCCCCTGGCATGCTCTTAGGTCTAATGGTCGCTGCTGAAGGGCCAGGTGGTGGTGGGGCAGGGCGCCGGCGTGACATGGAGCGGGGTGGAGGAGGGCGAGGGGGTGGTTGTTTGGAGTTACTGTTCAGTTTGGGATTCTGTTGCTCAGTCGCTTCATTACTGCTGCCGAGTGGCTTCATGGATGCTCTCTCTGCATTATCCAGGTTAGTGGACTTGACAGCCTTTAGAGGCGGGTCTTCATCAAAGCTGTGGCGGTGCTGATTGGTCTGGATGAACAGGGGGTTGATGAAGCACACAGGACCACTGGAATGTCTCCTCTCAAGATGAAAGGAAGACGGAGGGCTTTGGGACCGTAGGGTTGGTGGAGCGCTGTCGCAGTGAGCCCCTGTGTGCCTCTGCTGTGATTCCCGGACCTCCCTGTTCCTCCTGGTCCGCTGGGGGCTGAGCGTCCGGCTCAGAGGGCGACAGGGACTGGGAGGAGTGTGACGCTGACTGCACAGGGCAGAGTCCCAGAAGCCTGTAAAACACAGACACAAGCACACAGAGAGGCAAACATTAACTACCCTTCAGCTAGACACACTTCTCCTCGAGCACTTTAGGGTAATATTTACAAAAAGGAGCCATGATACAGAGACTTCAAATTAAACAAGTAGTCAAAGGACTATATGACAGGAAAAGAGACAGCAACAAGTTCTTACCATTGGTCAGGTTAGTCCTCAGTGCTTAGTTGAAGTTTTCTCCCTGTATTTCTGTCTCCCTGTTTGTATTTTTCCTCTTGCCGGTGGCAGGAAAGCTGCGAGTTCTGCCCTGTCTTTTCACTCTAACTCACTTGTAGTCAATACACAACCAGCAAACACACAAAGAGGGAGTCGCCCATGCTAATGACAGAGTGGGAGGGCGCTCAACACACCACACGGCACAGTTCCAGTTCCTCCACTCCCTCTCTCTGCTCTGTTTTCCTCTCTCACGTCTTACGCTCCCTTAGGCGAGTACTTTTGACGGCTTTTCTGTAGATTAATGAATCTTTCACGTTGATCAAACCTTATTTTTACGATTTTCTGCCTCTTTTTTATGCCATATTTACAGTCCAAGTTTCCCAAAGCTGTGGAGACCACATGCTTCCTTTTGGATGTCATGTGTGCCTTCCTAATGAATCATCCCATTGTTTTCAACTATCCACCATGCAAACAGACTCTACTCTACAAACAATACAAGACAAAAGATTAGATCTATGAATAAATGCCATGATTTAAACACATTTACCCATACCAAAAAAAACACAAGGCAACAAGTCAAGCCACTTTAAAATATATGTGCAGTGACAGCAACAGAAACCCACTGATGACATTTCCTGCAGGCTAAAAATGGGAACATAACCTCTGCCTTTCCTGGAGCAGTAAAGACTCACGCTCTGGCTGATAGGGCAGTTTCATATGTGCTATGCTACCTCAGTGTCTGCAGACTGAACTATGTGTGTGGTATTCTCACTTGACTGCATATGCTTCAATCACCTGACACTGTGGCGTGTGGACAAGTCTGCGAGAGACAGCCTAATCCAGAGTGCAAACGCAAGGGGGTGAATGTGGTGTGACATATATAAGCACTGTGAGTTCTCTAAAAAGCTAGCTATATAAATACACAGTTCATTAAAAGTTGTGGTTCCTGACTATGGTTTATTCAGTTTAGTATGTTAGAACTGTTTATGTAAACCTTTCCTGCCACCATGTCCAGTTGAGCACTACAGATCGGTTGAATTGTTACATTAGCCGATTACTATCCTGACTAGAGGCTCAGGTTTGGTTCAAAGTGAAGATTAGTGGTAGACTGATGAGTGGACTTGGCTGATTATTAGAGCCCATTAGTCGGCTAT
Organism: Xyrichtys novacula; assembly: GCA_962446985.1. Classification (NCBI taxonomy): domain Eukaryota; kingdom Metazoa; phylum Chordata; class Actinopteri; order Labriformes; family Labridae; genus Xyrichtys; species Xyrichtys novacula. The sequence continues at coordinate 19,193,600 of OY660866.1, read as the reverse complement.
TAATTTATTAATGTTTATTAATTTTAAACATTAGTCGGATAATCTGGATCAGTCTTCTGTTTTACTGATCACTATTTTGGCTTTTCTGCCCATGTAACTTTCCCTCTGGGACCTTTTTCTTGCACCACTTTGTCTCACCCAAAGTCTTGCTCACTCTGTACTGTAAGTGCAACAAGTTAAATGTTAACTACTGTATATTATGCTGAATGTTTCAGTTTTTAATAGACTGCTAAACTCCTCTGGTCGACATGTGTGAAGTCTGTGTATTATGTCCTGTGGTACCCCGTTTCATATGTTATGTTATGTCATGTCACTGTCTTGTTGTTGTTTTTTTTCCTGTGGATTGTTTAATGTCTGTTTAAATTAATGTGGTGTATTGTTGCAGCTACCACCTGCACTGTGAAAAATTCCACCGGCCTAGCCGTGTGGCGATTAAAGAAACTTGAACTTGAAAGTTTGTGTTGCAGCTTGAAATAGTTAAAATTCTACATTTTTTGACAGAAAGTTTTCAATTTTCTCTGTCAGTGCATTTCAAGTCCACACATCATATTGGTCTCATGAAAAACAAATATCGGTGGACCCCTGTTTACAATCTGGTGCAATGTCTGTTTGAATTTTCACTATCAGTAGAGTTGTTGTTGACTGAACTACCAGTGGTGTTATGATTAACTTTATTATATGACACTGGGTCATATGTGAATTGCTTAGTCTCCTCCTGCAGACTGTAAGTGAGAGTGTGTTTGTTTCTGTGAGAGTGTGTGTTTGTTTCTGTGGGTGTGTGTGATTCTGCTGATTAGGTGCTGATGGAGGTGCTGCCTCTGATTAGTCAGTTCAACCAGACTGGCAGCTTTTGGATTGGAGGAAGAGGGCCGGCACTGGTTTAAATCTAAACTGCAGCAGTCTGTGTACTCTCCCCTTCTCCCGCCAGATTGTGTGTACTGACCTTAACGCCTGCTTTTTCTGATAGTGTGTGAAGATATTTAGTTTTGACTTTGATAGATGTTTTTTTTTTTTTTTTGATTGACTGATAAACTTGTTAATTCTTTTGTAAACAGAAAAAAAACTGTAAATATACTGCACTTCTACAGCAGAGTACAAAGCTTAGAATTATAATTTGTTAAAGACTTTTTTTTTCTGTTTGGTAAGTTCAGGTAGGGCGGGTGATATGGCTTCAAATCAAAATCACAATATATTGAGCAGTTCACCTTAATGACGATAACTGGACGATGACTACTTCACAAGCTGCTCACCACCTCATACATTAACTTCGTCTACTTCAGCCGCCGCTCCAGCTGCTTCAACTTTTGAACTGTTCTCCATCTCCTCACCTGTATTTCCCTCTTTATTACAGACTGGTTGGGTTGGAGTCATGTCTCCAACGTAGGACAGTGTCTTAAAGGGACCATAGCCTACCTACACACATCCAAAATCAACTTTTATTTTTTTATTTTTTTATTTGACACCGACTATACCCACATGGGCAGAATGACATTGATTATTGTATCGATTGTATTATGGTATCGGTCAATTTTCGGTTTACCGCCCAGCCCTAAATTAAGGGTTTATTTAGTCCATAATTCTGAGCCTTGCAGTGAATCCCATGTGTCTCCTTGACCAAGAATATAAGAAACTCATGGTACACTACTTTCTGACATTATCTTTTTGAACAACATTGTAGTTTTTTTTTTTTTGTTTTTTTTTTAATAGTGTGAAATATAAACGCCTGCAATGTCATGCCAGATTAAGCATGTCCTAAATGCAAAATGTTCATAAGATACAACATCTCCATTACTAAAAACAGCAGTCAATAAGTAAACGTTTTTAAAAGCGACTTTCTAAAGTCACTTTGCCATCAATGCCCCTAAAGGAAAAACAACTCAGTGTTCAGGCTCTGTCATATTCAAATGTCTGAAGCTTCATGTCACATGTGTTTGTGTTTCACATGTGCATCCTCTGTTTCCACAACATATAATATGGCAGCTGCTTTATCCTTAAATAGAGGCTTCTTGATGGAGAAGTGGAGTTTCCCTTTATGACTGCACAGGCTAGCTAAGAAAAGCTGGAGCTGGCTCACACTTAAAGAGGCCTTTTCAACCTCTCCCACTTCACATCCAATAGAAAAAACACCAATGCAGAAGGCATCTCGGTTCAGGCTTACACCCACATCCATTCACAGGAATTCCAACACGCAAACACAAAAGCAGCTTTTCATGTTTGCTGAAACTATGACACAGTTTGCTGTGAGTGTTACGTTAGCGCTCATACTACGGGGCCCTGTGTGTTTTCATACATATTTGAATATGGTGAGATGGTATGTGTGTGTTTAGACAGCGCTGAGGCTTTCCACTCGCCACTCCCCTGCTCCCCCACACTAAGTGTTGAGCTATGTCACAGACTCGTACTGTAGGAAGCTGACTCATTACAGTCTCACAGCAGCTGAGCCCAGAATAACTCCACAGAGATCAAGAGAAGAAATCTGCTGTGAAACCCGCCCTGAGCGTCCAGAGTTATTACAGAGAGAGAAAGAAATAAACCCTGAGGACAGAAATGGCTGACTGTTTTATTCCTGTCTGTGGTCTCAGTCGAATGAAATGAAAGAGTATGATAACGGCCGTTATAACTTTTAACAGTATAATCTTGTAGATTTGCTTAAATTTTCCAAGTCTACCACTTTTTTATATTTTCTATGCAGAGACCAGAGTCAGCGCATGCCTTAACATTAGAAAAACTTAACCGGGGTCAGTAAATCTAGGTGTTGCATTTGAGCCAGCATTAATCTTTTTGTGTGTGTCAACAAGTCTGTTTTGAAGCAAACTAGGAGGTGACAGACTTCCTAGTTTAGAGTAGAGACTGGGGGCACAGGGAAAACCCTTGCATGGTATTTTTTCACAAGTTATGAAACACTTTATAAGGCGCTTGTTGAAGCGTTTGTGAGAAATTTTTAGCTTGCACTGGTTCTGTCGCCCCCCTTTGACAACATGGTGACTCTTAGCTCTCCTCCTGTACATTTAAAAGTTGTGTTTTTTGACTAAAACCTCAACCTGATATCATGAACAGTGAAATGTATAACTCACTCTGAGTGTTTGGCATGAAAAAATGATAAAGGCTGAATTTTCAGCCTGCTGTTTATTATCTGGACACCTATCCTAAGTGTTAAAAATTACTACAGATAAAAACAGTCTGTTGTTGGTCCTGTTAGCTGCTGATGGTCAGACGGAGACATTAGTATCAGTCCATTTTGCATACATTTTAAAACTTCTCACAGACCCTTTACGCTTATTATTTAAAAAACATTTTACTCATTTGTACAAAGAATTAAGGATAAATTGAGCCACCTGAAAAAACAAATGAATCTGCCCTGCTCTTAAAGGGATATTCCAGCCTAAATTTAAGTTATGGTCAAACACACCGTAACACAGAGTTAGACACCCCTTCGAAGATGAATGTTGCCGACTGCTTGCTTCTCTAGTTATCCCAATTTTAGTAACAATCACACTATAGCAATACACAGCGGTCTATGGCTCCACGTGCAAACCTCAACCAAAACGCCACTCTATAGCCACAAATAATGCTCAGAACAGCACCTAAACTTCATCAACAGTACAAATAGGGTCCCAGCCATAGAACTAGCCACCAAACATCTTTTTAACTTTGCCTGATTTCTTTAGCAAAGAGACTAAACACAACTCATCCACTCTCCTCCAGCAGCTGCGTGTTTGTGGAGGAGCTTTGACGATTCAATCACCGAATGCAGCAGAAAATTTATGATTATTACTTAATGGAAATGCAATCAGACCGAGATGCAAAGGCAGAAGAACTACCGCGTCTGCAGTGCAAAATGATTAATATGATGACTATTATTTCATGGAAATGACCCGCTGCACTTGGTCAGTAGTACTTGGTCATCAAGTACTACTGGCTAGTACTATGGCTGGGACCCTATCACTGGGCCTTTCAATGTAATAAATTTGCACAGAGAAACCACTTTTCTTCTCCATCTTAGTGCTGTAAGTAAGAACTGCCTTTTCTTCCACAGGTTTTTTTTTTTTATGAAACACTATTGAACATTATCAGGTTGGCCTTCAAAACATCTTTCTCTGGGTTTATCAGGTACTGGCTGCAGCCTTCAAAGGCTGCATTTGAAGACTGAATGCATGACAGCAGCATATCTAAGGGTGTCTGATTTCAAAGACCGCTCAAAATATACCCCTGTTGAAGAACAAGAGGGTTTTATCTCAGCACATTGAAATGATCTTTCAAATGTTGATGATGGTGTTGCGTTACATGAGCTGCCAGATCAGTCAGGTAGCCACTTGTTGCTGCAACCCCTTAATTAGGACACAGTTACAAGTATATAAACCAGTATATAAGTAAACCACACCTGATTTGAATTAAAATTGTTGACATTGTTGTATCTAGATTTCATACTAGCGAAGAGATAAATCACTGAGGACTACCTGCTCCAAGCTGGGCCACTTCCTCCAGGTCTTTCTGAGTCTTTGCAGATGCAATGGCGTCTGGGAGTTTGAGTGTAAAAGGCAAGACATCCCTGAGTGAGAAATAAACAGGCAATTAATAAATATGACCTAAATAAACATAAAGTACTCTGGTTAGTAAGTAAGGGGCCAGCTGCAGTATTCAAAGAAAAATTCTCGTAAAAGTAAAATGATGACACATTTACGTTATCAGTTCAAAGTTCACTTTATGTTTGTTCTACGGCGTTATGGTCAGAACATGTCCTCAGTTTGACACAGATATCTAAGAAAAAAAGATGACGATTGGTAAAACAGAACCTGCACTCTGGCAGAAGTGAAATCATTATCATAATATAAACATGATAACATTGTTATTGACATGGATCCTGCTCACGGCGCAAAGTCTTGTGTCATTTTATAAACTCCTGTGTCGGTCCGTCTGTGTCCTGAGCTGGCACAAAGTAAAACAAGAAGTGAGAGCCCGGGGCATGAAGAGCTGACTGCTGCTTACTCGACACGATGATCATTATTCATGATGTTTTTATCCTGGAATGACCCTCTCAGTATCACAGAATAAACAAAGAAGCTGAAGATGTGGTTGAGAGAAACAGGGGGGAGTAATGTTGGTTATTTACCTGCTGATACAGTAGAAAGCCACCAGGCGGAACAGATCTGCAAAGCTGATCCCAGATCCCTCAAGAGAAAAAGCTGCAAATCAACAAAAACATGTGCAGATTGGATTAGCTTTCATAAACTCGAACTTATTCTGATGCAGAGGCTTTTGAGGTAACTTACTAGAAAGTCAAACAGCTGCCAGGATTTATAACTCTAGCAAATTAATAAAGGTGTTCTGGTTCTTGTTGAGGTGATTTCACATGACATACTTCTTATTTTCACATATCAGGGCCGTGGGAGCATAACAGCCTGTGCCCATATAACCCCTATTCTGGCAGAAAAGTGCTGGCAGGGTGCTGAGCAGTGAACAAAAAACCCTGCATGTGGGTTTTGCTTCTATTAAACAATATCCTAAGCAGCTTAATATGATTGGTTATGGCTTTTGGTGTCTTATTGTGCAATTTATTTGTTGTTTTATAAATTTGATAAGGGTTACTTTTCCAATATGAGCACTGACTAGAGGAGGCCCACCTTGTACTGTGCATGGATGAGTTGAATGATCGCTCACAGCAGAATCAGCAGGCTTCTCAGTCAATAGCAATCATTCAACCTCACAGAATATGCATGCTTATTGTCTGTTCCTGCTCTGATAAGTTTGTTTGTACTTTGTATGTTTGTAGTTGGTGATACCCACATGTAGGTTGCAGTTTTGCACTGAGGAACATTATTCAGAAACGTTTGCTGTCCAGTCTCTCACAGACTGTTGAGCCTCGTCCCATCTATCCTTCTGAGAAACTCAGTCTCTCTGGCGTGCCTTTTTAGTATCCAGTCATGTAGGGAACCTGTTGAAGTTTAAACTAATTTGTCAGGAGATGTTTTTTTTATTCACCAACTTTTCTGAAACTTATATCAGATTTAAAAATGTGCATAGTTTTTCAATAACAACGAAATGATTCAACTTTAACATCTAATATGTCTCTTTGCACTAATTTCAATTAAATACAGAATCTAAAGTTTTTTATCAACTCGATACAAAGTGTCCCGACTGTAGACTGTATATAGAATGGACGCCGTCTGCCTCCTTGCTGGGTAAAGTCACCCCAAGAACAGCGCCCTCTGGTGACAAGCTGCAGTATAGGTCATGAATCCCGCCTACCCCAGCCATCCTTAGGGAGATGTGGACAAACTTTAGAAATTTATCACACAGAATATACATTTTTCTCCCCCCTGCTTGGGATGTTGACATGTAGTTATTGTAAGACTGGTTTGTGCTCAAGTCCTCTTTTTTCTGTACAGCTCAGTTTTTAAAAGTTATTAGGGAGTTCATGTTTTCTATGACTGACACTTGATACAGCCTATGGGCGTATGAAGATTGCGTAGCTCACCCCGGGGATACGCTGTTTGGGCCAAGTGTCATTACAGCGACTCTCGGTGACTCTCTCGCCGACACCGCCGAAAGAGTACAATGCTACTGCGCAAGTGGTGGAGTGCGTACAACGCTACTGCGCAATGTTGGTTTCAGGAAATAGAGAAAAAACGCAGAATTTCCAAGAGCTTTTTGGCTTCAAATCCGAATACTGGCAGAAGGTGATACCAAGTTGTACATAGTAAATACAGTCTATGGTGCCAACACTGAAAAAAGTTAGGGTTGTATATGAGAGCATTCTGATGGAGCACTGATTTTTGCCAGCAGCTACATCGCACGCCCTATATATAGACACTTTAGTCCCTTGAGTGGGCAGCCTTTTGCTGCATACCATCACCCATCATCTCCTTTCAGCTCCCCACTCTGTCCATACTACTCAACTGTCAATAAAGGCAAAATAGCTCCAAAATAAAAACTCCCTGGTTGGGTGCAATTGCAATTATAGATTATATAACTACCATTCCGGTTTTATCGTGGTTGCACGCTAGAGTATAAACTGAGGTATTTTCAAACCTTTTAATACCTACTTGTCACAGAGAGTCCTAATATGGAAATATGGGCTGTGGTAAAAGAAAGGAACTGGAACTGCCTTTTGGAAAGTGTGAGGGATGTTGTTGTTGAGCTCAAACCACTCGTGCACAAGGGTGACTTAAGGCGCCACGGGCAGAGTAAGAGTCCAAGCTGAGAGCAGCTGACCCACATCTGAAGACAAACCGGGACAAATGTGCTCCCCTCCCTCCATGTGTGCTGTCATTCCAGCAGGGAAAATCCACAGATGGTATGTCAACCCATTTTGGCACTGTCACAGCTCCATGACTAATTCCCCACACCAAACCACTGCAGTACAAAGTAGAAACTATTGTTCTAAGATCATCAGTAAACATTTAAATATAGATTTTAAACTGTCTTTTCCTGTCAGTATGAATAAAAGGTTTCTAAATCATAGTCACCCACGCACAGATACAGTACACAGTTTCATCAGCGTCGTGGTTGAGGCTGTGCAAACAAATATGGGAACCTTGCCAAATGTCTTACAGTTCATGTTGGTCAAAGAAATATTCAAGACAAATGATTTTTTTCAGCAGCTCTTTCCTACTTTATGACCTGTATGAAAGGCATAATGAGTCACTGCATCAACATCACATAAAGAACTTTTATCACTCTACGGAAGCAGTTTGATAGTCACACCGAGAGCAAACAGACTTTGACCAAACTGCAGTCCTTCCAGCCAGAGATTCTCACTTCTCATTTGTGTCAGGGTTTATCTTTGAACACATCATGCAGACGCCGAGGGGAAGTGACGTCTTTAACTCTGTGACCAGAAGGTTCCCTGATCAGGAGAGCAAACGGAACCGAAAATAAGATAAGTTTAGGTTCAACTTCAGAGTTTACTCAAAATTCCATTTAAAGACATTGTTCTTGGATTGATGACGTATTTCATGAGATCTAAATGACAACATCTTCATGCTGATAACTCAATACATCAGACATGTAAGGTGAAAAGCTGACCCTTAGAAGTCGTATTCAAAATTGTAAGGCTTAATTTGAGTTTTTGAAATATTCTTTTGGGGCAGATTTTGCTGTTTGCTTTTTGAAAGGAAACCTTAACAGACACCGTAAAAGTTATTTGTTCGTTTTTTAAGTTATCTATCACCACGTCTGATATAAAATGTAATAGTTTCAGTCTTGCAGTGGTTTATTTACATCATATTTCTATTTTAAATTAAATTCTAGACACTTACAAACAATTTTTACAAAAATATATCTAAAGAACTAGAAATTACATTAATGTATGTATGGTTGAGGAATGTTTTGTCAATACTTCGTCATAATTATTATTGTTTTTTTGTTTTTTTTTTGGAGGGGGGCTTTATTTTATGTTCGTTATGTAAAATATGTTTATTAATGACTCTATTTTCTATTCATTTTTCTGCAGTGTGTATTTACTCTACACAGTTCTTTTGGTTTAGTGACTCATATGTATCTGAGATTTTAGCGTTTCAGTGTTTAAGTCACCGTGTCACATTAATGTCCAACAGTAAATTGGGCAGCTTCACACTGCTTTTTTATCTGGAGTTTTCTATGGCTTTGGTGAACACGTTACTTACTGTACTGGCTCTCTCTGACAGGGAAGTGGCTGATGGGAGTTCCTGACTGATCCTCCTTCAGACGCACTGACAGAACTTTCCTCTGCAGAGCAGCTGACTTCCTGACCAGGAACACCTGCAACATGGAAAGAAAGAAAATAAATAGTGACATTATTGCTTATGCTGTGATTCATACTAAGCAACAGACAGCAGAATCCCCAAATGGTAACCTCTTCCTCACCCCTGGTGGTTGTTTGTGCAGGATACGACCAGCCTCCTCTTCATTAAGTGCCAGCAGCAGCCACACCGGATGGGTCTGAGTCAGCCTGTCCAACACACTCATCCTCCTCCGCAAGGAGTCGTACCCAGAATCCCTCTCACCCCCAACACCGCCACATGGAGGCGACTGCAGGTAGATCCCACCAAGTTCACTCTCCATCCTGAAAGAGACACAAACAGAAAAAAAAAAATCACTAACACCATCTGCTGGAAGAAAGGAGTATGACATGCACAAATACTCCTGACAGAAATTAAAAAAAATGAGAAACAGAGCAGAATAATCCTGCTTCTTTCCCTCCTTTTTAAATAAATCACCTGCTTCATTTTTTTTTCTAACTTTTAGGTCACTTCAAGAATAACAAAGAAATCTTTATAGGTAGATTTTTATTTTTGATAGTCTTTAAAAAGAAATTAGTCTTACCCCTGTAAGTCTGTTATTTCCTTATCAGCTGTTGGAGAGACCTGGACCATCTCTTTCTTTAGCTCTCCAATCTCCAACGCAAACGTGTCAATCAGCTGCAATAAAAGTGGGAGAGAGAGGTTTTGATTGATGAGAAAACACACTAAGGAGGAGAGGAGGGGAAACAGGCGTAAACGAAACTTATGGCACGCCTTGAACATAAATTAGGAAGCAAGAAGCTGTGACCACAGGTCTGAAACAAAGAGCAGGGGAACTGTTAGTCATTTTTCCTGTGAGGACCTCATTTCCCACAGGCAGGAAACATGAAGACAAAGCATTTTGCCCAAATTGACATTGAGAATGCGCCATAAAAGTTCCCAACCCCACAGACACTGATAGCTTTCTGCCCACGGCCTTTAAGCAAATTATAGTTTTAGCACTTCATTTATTGGGTTTATCTGAAATGAGGGCCGAACAGATTGCTTCCTCAGTGTGATCAGGACTATTTCCTGGGATAAAGCCTGGAAAAACTATACTTTTTGGTTGACAGTGAAAAGTTAAAATGTACCTTGAATGATAAAAGTGAAGGATTGGATGCCCAAGTGTTTAACCCTCATTGTTTCTTGTAGAAATAAGAGAAGGTGTAAATATCAGAAATCACATGACATTGGAAAGTGAAAGACAGGAATAGTTTGGTCTTTAAATGTACTACTACTACTACTACTACTACTACTACTAATAATAATAATAATAATAATAATAATAATAACAATAATAATAATAATCCTTGAGAACAAAAATAAACTGTACTCCAAACATTGTTGCTTCTGCTGCTCAACTGCTGTCACATTTGTTTCTTTTTTCTAAATTACACAACAGCACCCTTGATTTACAAGTAAAAGAGAAGTTTAAATAAATAGGCACTGAATGTTAAATCATCAGTTTTATCCTTCCTGTTTAAATTCCCCTCCAGATGACTTTAAGGACTTGATGAATCATGGGACGATTACTGCGCTTGATTTCATTACGCAATCACTGACAAAGGACATAACTGACGATGATGACTCCACCAGAGTGTCAGTAATAATAACCCATACATCTTATTTGTGTTACAATATCATACAATTCAATTGAACATAATACCCAATACAGTCCTAATCGATACAATAGGATATGATACGATACAATACGATATGAGACAATATATTGTCAAACATACAGCATAATCCAATGATTCAGTATCATACATTACAATGCAATACAATGCATCACGATACCATATGATGTGATACATTGAAATTTAATATAACACAACAATCTGACACTACAGTATGCAGTATGAATGGTACAATATCCTAATGTTCCAGGATACATATATCGCCCCCTACAGGAGAATGTCTTAAATCGAAGTGCTCACAGAACTGATATAAATGCATCAGTCAGATTAAACATGTTTCACAAAAATGTTAGAGAACGCCATAAATATACTGAAACCACTACATGAGCCATACAGCCAGGATGGATTATTGAACATTATTAAACAATTACTGAATGGGTAAAATGTCAAGTGGGACCAATCCTTTCAACCTGCCAATAAATGAAACTGAAACTTACATATTGATTATAAGCTGAACAAACAAGCCAAGTAAAAATAAAAAAAAATAATAAAAACATCAATTTTTTCTTTTTTTTCTTTTTTTTTAGAAAAACACATGCAGCTGCTTTTTCATTCAGCAGCTTTGGCTGGAGCACAATAATCCACAGTTCAACCATCTTTAATGCCGTTATAAAGGACTAAAAATAAACTACTCTCAAAGTTTAAAACAAAACAAAACAAAACAGGATAGGCCTACTAGGTGAATATGTTTCTAAAATATGTTAAAATCCTCTCCCCTTAAAGGGATATTCCAGCGTAAAATTAATTAAGGGTCAAACACACCGTAACACAGAGTTAGACACCCCCTCGAGAGATAAATGTTGCCGACTGCTCGCTTCTCTAGTTATACCAACTTTAGTAACGACCACACAATAGCAATACACAGCGGTCTATGGCTCAACACGCTCGACCAAAAAACCACTCTATAGCCACAAATAATGCTCAAAACAGCACCTAACTTCATCAACAGTACATATAGGGTCCCAGCCATAGTATCAGCCACCAAACATCTTTTTAACTTTGCCTAATTTCCTTAGCAAAGAGACTAAACACAACTCACCTCCTCTCTTTCAGCAGCCATTTGTTTGTAGGGAGACCTCAGACCAGTCCATAAAGGACTGCAGCGGGGTGACACAGCTCAAGGAAGAACATATATGATAATTTCCTTATCATTAAATTGAAATAATAATCATCATATTAATCATTTTGCTCTGCAGATGTGATAGTTCTTCTGCCATAGTGTCTCAGTCTGATTGCATTTCCATGAATAAATGATCATACATGTTCTTCCTTGGGCTGCGTCACCCCGCTACAGTTCATAATGGACTGGGCCGAGGTCTCACTACATACAAGCAGCTGCTGGAAGAGAGTAGTTGAGTTTAGTCTCTTTGCTAAAGAAATTTGGCAAAGCTAAAAAGATGTTTGGTGGCTAGTACTATGGCTGGGACCCTATATGTACTGTTGATGAAGTTAGGTGCTGTTCTGAGTATTAGTTGTGGCTATAGAGTGGCGTTTTGGTTGAGGTTTGTGTGTGGTTCCATAGACCGCTGTGTGTTTGACCCTAAATTAATTTCACACTGGAATACCCCTTTAAAAGACATATATGCTCAGCTGCATAGAGGCACCATTGAAAAGCTCTTTTTTTTTTTTGTTTGTTTGTTTTCACATCTTCCTTCTTTACATATTTTATATCCCTCCAGAAACTCACAGCCTCCTCACACATGTTGGAGCAGATGTTGAAATCTGGATGCCTTATTCTGACAAACTGGGTCAAATGGTGCAAAAAAAAGTGGTTTCCTTTGGGCCTTATGAGTTTTTGAGAAGCATCTGGTCAAATTCAATTAAAACAGTTGATACATTTCTAAGAAATTGTGCATATTTCTACCAAACATATAATATGTGTAAGATTATAAAAGTTGTTTTGATTTTTTTTTTACTCCACCCATGGCAAGTAAAGAGTTTCACAGAATGCTCTCTGTGGCATTTTCTGTATCCATTGTACATTTCACCCAGTAGGAGGTACTCTTTCCCAAACTTTCCTCCAGCAGCTGGGCTCCAGGCCAGACCGCAGCCACCACAGGCCTCTCTAATTCCCCCCTCACAGGACGAAGTGGAGCCAGCTCTGTGAAAGCCTCCTACTCCCCCCGGCTTTGTGTCAGGTCAAAACTTTATTATACAACACAAGTCCAAGAGTTAGCGGCAGTGTTTCTGGAGTAATGTAAACTGTGGAGTTTAAACACAGGCTGGAGATACTCAATTTGAACCCTGGTGAAGACAGGGATAGTTATTAGAGTCTGGACAGCTAAAGAGTGCTGGAGAGAGAGCAGCTCTCACTCAGCAAAGTGTCATTTATTCTGTCAGAGTAGCATTAACTGTAAAACCAGACACAACACACAGCCAAAGCCTTCATTTAACACTAGAATTAGCCTGTTGCATCTCCAAAAGAGGAAGTAGCAGAAAAAGAGCCTACTGGCAGACAGAGATTTAATTCGATAAAGAGCTTGGGTTTACATTTTTTCTCCAAGACATTTAGTGCTCAAGATTGATGTCTTTATTAAACACGGCTTTGGTCTCAGAGTCATCACTCACTGGTTTCTGAAGAGGTGTTATGAAGTTCAAAGACAGTGGTCGTATCGGAAATACTGACTAACTAATTCCACCTAATCTAAGAAAGGCTAAGAGATGGAGCTGAGGTTATGGCCCAGCAGCTTGGCCAACAACTAAAATACGCCCACCCATGCCTCTAATTATACCTAAGCCTGCGTAACTCTTAACTTTAATACAATCAAACAGGATGAGTAATCTAACTTTTATAAAGAATAAGGAAGTGAGCAAAACACATCAAGACTGAAGACTGAACCAGGCTGTAAACATCTGTTACCCTGCAGATTTTTCAATCATTGCTCCGACAGGGTAACTTTAATTCTTAGTGCAGCCCCAAGTGGACTTTAAGGAACTACAGATTTACACCTTGCACTAACCAATGCACCAGCATGTACTGTAGCAGCAATGGAATGGCAGTCCCTAACAGCCCTAAAAAGTCAGGACCCTTGTAAAATATAAACAAAGACAGGAATTTGATGAAAGTTCGAAAACAACATATCAAATTTGCAAACTGAGTAATTTTATAGTTTGATAATATTTTAAGTTTGATGCCAGAAACATTTTTGAAAAAAGGTTAGAACAGGGAGCACAGTGAAAAAGTGGTCCTATATGGCCTTAAATGATTTGCAAATTATCAAATTTGATCAAATTTTGTTTTAATGTCCTTTCACACAGGGACCGTTTTTTTCAAGCAATTATTTTGGACGTCAATATTTTTTTCGAACTCGTATCCCGTCAATACAAGCGCTCACATCAGCGACGTTTTCCCGTCCTGCAATATTGCGGCATTTATTTTTTCGGATCACGGTCGATTTTTCTAAAGTTTCACATACTGTGTGTCCACTTCTGACCAATCAGATTGCGTGTTGTTGCGACGTCTGATTCACCGGTATATCCAACATGGCCGACCGACTGATTGTTTACGTGTCAGAGAACAGAGTGCTTTTTGATAAAAAACACAAATATTACAAAGATAACCTGAAGGACAACTTGTGGAGAGTCATAGCGTCAGATAACTCATATGACGATGGTTTGTGTGCTTTAACAGTTTGCTAAACATCTTTGTTTTAACTTTCATCTATGCTAAGTAACTTTAGCTCGTAAGCTAACCTGTTCAGATACAACATACCATATGTATTTTCACTGTCTCAAACTCAATCGCGTTGCTGTTACAGCACCATGAGGTCTCGGTTGTTACCTTACGTTTATGGATTATAGTTTAATGTGCTTATCTGGTACTGGCCCCGACTCAGTACATGCTATCATGACAGACAGACATCTCAACACTAGTGTCTAATCAGAACTGAAAAACAGTCAGTCTGCTGTTGTGTCAGTCTTCACGCTTCCACCCGGGACGCATCTTTTTCCCCCCTGAAAGTCGCAAAATCGCATCGGGCTTGATGTGTATGGTCAGGCGCCTCCGAATATTTCGTAATTTCGCGTTCTAAATTCATGTCTGCCCTGGTGTATAAGGACCTTTAAGTAACATTAAACAGCTTCCCAATTTATTTGAATACAGGTTGTTCTTCATATCTTATTTTAACTTAAAGTTCCTTTTTAGAGATCAAGACTGTTTAATAAGTAGATTAAAACACTGTGGTCTTTCTGACCTACAAAAGCATACAAGATCATCGACAACACAAGCAGCCCTTTTTTTAAAAAAAACCAAAAATCTCATTTGAGGTCTGCATCTGTCAGCTATGAGAGAAAACGGTTTCAGGCAGCACTTGACTGCCTCTCATTTTAAGGCCTGAAGGCAGGAAAGAGAGGACCATAATTTCGCCCCATGAAACTTTATGAATCGAGAAACAGGAAGAAATAGTAGCCGCTCATTGCAGTCAATAGATAGACAGGTATTACGTTTTGTGAATTTAATTGGGGAGAGGAGCCAGAGAAGAAGACATGGGAAATTCCAGAGCAATGAAATGAGGGTCAGTGGCCATGACAGATCCTGAATGACAGTCTATTGGCAGAGTGCCGCATGCAGCTAGTATGGTGAAGTGTGTTCAGTCCTCATTACAAACTGGAAAGGATTGGCAGCTTAAAAATTCTGCCTCATCATACACAGTTGTCAACTTCCTCCATTTTGTTCGTCTGTTCTGTTTTCCCAGTTTATTGATCTCATCTCCTCTGAATGACACATGGAGGCAAAACTCAACACACAGAAGCAGACTATTTTTCATACTGTGTGTGTGTGTGTGTGTGTGTGTGTGTGTGTGTGTGTGTGTGTGTGTGTGTGTGTGTGTGTGTGTGTGTGTGTGTGTGTGTGAGGTAAGTGATTTTCTGCATGGACTGCTGTTTGAGCCATGCATGCAGTCAATGGGAAACTATGTGTTTGGTTTTTTTTCTACACACAGAAGCACACAGAAAGCGTTTTCACAGGGTGAGAAAGGATGGAAAAACTGCCAGGGAACTTAAAAGTGAGACAACCGTCTGTGTAAGCTTCTCAGTTCATTTTTAGTCCTGGTCTTAATTTGTCTTATTCTGCTCTAAAAGGGTTTAAACTCTTTGTCTGAATGCAATTACATGAGAAGGTTTACAGCCAGACAAAATGTGAACCTCCATTCTGACACAGCCTGCAGTGTAAGTTAACACTTTCTAACAACTTCATAAGAGTTGCAATGAGTCCTCTCACGAAAATCATCTTGCCATAGGTAGTCAAACAAAAAATGCAGTTATTTGTGGAATGATTACTTGAAAAATGTCTCCAGAATTAGGATCAGATATCATTTTTAAAGGGATGGCTTTTTATATCAACCTACAAAATTGAAGAAAAGATATTGTGCCATGCTATGGATAACAAAACATGACATACTGAATTAAAAATCATTCCAGTTTTTATTATTCTATAAATCTTAACAGAATATATGTCAAGCATGTGTCGGTAACTGTTAGATTTGATCTGCCATCATTTTACATGTTATTATTTAAAGGGATATTGGCATCACATAACAGCAGCTTAACTGATGAGGCTTCCTGTGGAGGCTGCAGACATGATTTGTTCATGTTTTAAACTGGACCCATAAGACTTGACTGACTTTAGACTTTAGACTGAGTTTGTTGTGTGTGTGTGTGTGTGTGTGTGTGTGTGTGTGTGTGTGTGTGTGTGTGTGTGTGTGTGTGTGTGTGTGTGGCTTTGGGTGAGACTGTTTAAGTGAACTGTTGACTGTGGGTTATATTGTTGTTTGGGGTAAGGTAATTCTCTGTGTGTGTGTGTGTGTGTGTGGGGGGGTTGTTTAATGGACTGTAACACTCTGGGCTCTATTTTCGTTCGCGCCGGTGAGGCGGCGGAGGGCGGCGAGCCCCGCGCAGTTGTATTTTCGTCTGGCGGAGCCCGGTGTAAGGCGAGTTTGGTATTTTCGTGGACTGAGTCGCACGGAGGCGAGCCGAGATCCGCCAAGCTGGGCGTGGTGGCGTGGCAGGGGGAGGTGTTGACAGAATCAGCTGGCGCAGTGACATTTTCGTGCTCGCCACCGGCGTGTAACGTGCGCTGAAAGCTCGCCGATTCAAACCTGGTCAGCTTTCAGCGCAAGGCGGAACGCAGCTGGTCTAGTAGTATTTTGGTAGACCGGCGGCGTATCGACATACGTCACCGATGCCTCACCGGCAGGTTTCCACAGTGTCAGGCAGATTTCAGTGCAATAAATAATCATCAACAACTATTAATCTGAGTCAGCACATACATTTAGATCTATATAGATATATTCTGATCTATATCTGATCTGATGAGCGCGTTTGGCACGCGTTTGGGCACACAACCTGACCGAATCAATACAGCTGAAACTGCATCAAATTAAATTAAATATCTAGTAAATAAACACACATGATGAAGTTAACAAGATATGTAATGTGTCTCCCTCCTTTTCTTTCTTCCTCTTATTTCTCGCACAGCTCGACCTGGACACGTCTCCGTGTCCTCTGTCCGTCTTGCTGCAGCTGCTGCGGCTGAACAGATGATTTGTTTCAGTGCTCAGATGCGTGATCTACTTTAAGCCGACATACAGATATTATAATATTCAGTTTTGTGGGCCAAATTTATTTTATATGCCAACATCTATGAAAGAAAGAGCCAGGCCACGGAGCGCGATGCGTCATTTACGCACAGATGGTTCCGATTTTAATGCCATTTTTGGAGTTTATGTTGTGATCTGTGCGCTAAACCCACCTTTGTCACGTGAGGTTTGAATATATGCAACTTTATGTGAGTGTCTTTTTTGTGGAAAAGGGTGTTTGTCTTACCAGTGGGTCCAACATTACGCACACCAAATCCATCTGTGCTCAGATGAGAGAGTGTGGAGGACACTTGTTGAGCAGCTGCCCTCTGTCGCCATCGTGTGGCATAACTGTCTTCAGACATCTCTTGATCTCTTTTGGATTTAAAGGCAAGGAGAGGAGCTTATGTGATTGGTGAAAACAGGTCTCGGCTGTGTTAAACCGACTCCACGCCCTCTCTATGACTTATGCTGCCGGGAGGAGCTGAGTTAGGGAGGGGGGATACTTACGCCGGGCTGCGCGGCTCACCAAAATACCAAAATGTGCTTGGGAACGCCTTGTCAGCGCAGCGGATCTGATTGACGCTGCGCTTGCGGCACGTCTTCGGCGAAGCACCAAAATAGAGCCCTCTGTGTTATATCACTTTGTATGAAAAGCACTTCATAAATTAAGTTTGATTTGATTTGATTTGAATAATGAACTACTAACTAATCATACATACAGCCTCGGATTGGTCTGCAGACCATAACAAAGATGGCAGCCTTCTACAAACACGGTCAGCTAACAACAGAAAGTTAACATTCAACATTAAAATGAACACTTAGGTCATCACAGGTTACCTTTATATATTTTTTTGGAGGTTGGGGGGACTGGATTTGGACAATTTTTCAAAATACTCTGATAAAGAAGCCCCATTATGTTGCAAAAACAGAAAAAATGAATCGCAGGAAAGTTAGCAGTCTCACAAAGTGAGTAAGTGGCCATGTCAGACTGCTTTGGTCTCAGAACTGATACTGTAAGCACAGCAATAACTGTTGTATGCAACAACGTTTTGGACCGCTCCTGTTCCTTGGTTGTTATTTCATGATGCCCCATATCATTGTTTTGCAAGGTATGCAGAGCCAAGTGGAAGAACTGGATAAGGGAACCTTAAGGGATAAAGGCAAATGCTGTCAATGGCTACTTGAAACTGGTTCAGATCAGGGAGAGGTTTTGGGATTCCCATCCCTGATTGGACAGCTGACACTAACCCGTTACCATTTTAACACCATAGCCAATACTAAGCATCCCCAGTATGTAAGCATTATTTGAGTCGCAAAATAAAATGATAATAGCTGGTCAGCAGCAGCAGAAGGAAAACAGATTTAGCTGATTATTTTCACTAAGAAACACTTTCCATAAAAAAACTGACAGAGTGTTTCAGTAAAACATCTGAGACTGCATGAAAGAAGGTCTGGTGAGTGTAACTTCAGAACCATGGATGAGTGAGGGATTAAAGGTGGAGGGAGAGAGGACCAAGACATACTGAACAAGTGAGAGAGAGAGAGAGAGAGAGAGAGAGAGAGAGAGAGAGAGAGAGGGAGGGAGAAAGTTTTATAGTTTTATTACTCAGCTGAGTGTGTCTGTAATGCTGCCAAACAGTGCAGCTGGCATCCTTCACTTCCAGCACTCCATCAATATGTGGCAAAGAGAGACGGAAAAATGTAGAGGGACAACTCTACTTTGATGTTTCTTCAGCCAATAATCTGTATTACATTTCCTGAGGAGGGGTGCTTATCCAATATTTAGGATTTTAAGTCAAAAGTAAAGCAGCCAGAAGGTGAATAATCCAATGATTTATGCACTCAAGAGAGACTTTAGTGATTGTAGAAATAGTATGGTGAAAGCTGCACTGTTAAAAGAAACAATGTTTTATAAAACAGAGCAACAACTGCTGTTTTACTCTCCCTGAACACCACCTGTATGTAGTTCAGCCAGATTTAAAGACTTTGTCAGTGCAGCTGCCTGAAGTAGCTCTTAGGTATCGCTACAAGCACAAACTTTAAGAATTTGCTTCTTTCAGGGTTCATATTTGCAGCTTGATTCTATATTCAAAACAGAAATTTGCATGAATCAAGACAAATAGCAGGAAAGAAAAAAAAAGACCTGATATAGGGTGACCATATTCTGACAGTGGCGATTGCTCTAAGACTGCAAGGGAAGCTCGGCTTCCCTTAAAATGTCACCCCTCAAAAAAAAGAAAAAGTGGTGAAATACGTACTGCTGTGTGTACATTTCATTAACTAAATACGCACTAGAAAGCCTTCATCTTTTGTTCAGACACTGTGATAAGAAGCTGATAATCACAGGTAACCGGCATAACTTCGTTCTCATTCATCCTCGCAGCGCCTCAGCGCTTTAAACAGCCGGACGCTGGGCTTCTGCTGACTTCAATGTGGAAGCTTAAAGTGGGTTGTTCCAGCAGCGAAACTAGACGCTCATTGGATAAATGCTGGGCTTTGTCCCGCCCATCGGAAGCCCAGCTTCACTGGAGTTCTATGGCGAGAGGGCGGTCCCGACTTTCTCCCGGACTCCAAGCTTCTGCATCCATGATTGGATGAGCTGTCTGAGGCGAAATCCTTTTTTGATTGACAGCTAAACAAGCGAATCAGCGATCTTGAAGAATAAAACATCTACCAGAGCATTTTCCAAGTTATTCATTCCGTTGTTCTTAACTGCTCCGGAGACTTTACCGATCCTCAGCGACTGTTGTCTTTGTTAAAAATGACTGCCATTGTGTTTGGCGACTCTGTTCTGTTACATACTAATAAACAAATACAATTATGATGTAGGCCAGAAAAATGAGCTTCCCCTCCTTGAAAGACCAGCAGCCGCCACTGTATTCTGAATCCCCAAAAAGGGGACACGACTACATGGGGGCGGAGTCATGGAGTCGTGCGTGGTAAATTTTGAGAGTTTTTCAGGTCGGGTCGAGTTTTTTTTACGCGCTTCTAACTCAGTAAGTCCCCGTGACACAAACTCTAAACTTCCATATGTTACCCTGGACATTTAAAGGATTTCATAAACTCACCCAGACAAAGCCGGACAGGCCTGACAACCCCCAAAAAAGAGGACATGTCCGGGTGAAAGACATCCAAGCTAATAGGCACAGCTGCTCTTTGTGTGCAATGATTTCCGTTACATTCAAGGCCTTCAAACTACCTGGGTTAGCATTATGAGCTGGCAGGTAGCCAATGAAGCATTTCTCTCCAAACTCTTAGTTTAACAGAGCCTTTCATCAATGCTACAGATTTCAATATCCTTATACTTGCAATCTACATGTGTGCTGTCAGATCAAACATTGAGGGTCGTCACACTGAAAGTGGAAGATGTGCAGAGGCTCATTCGCCCTGTATCAGAGGGGCGATTGTTGTATTGGTGTGGGTCATGTGAAGCTGGCATTGATTTGGAGGTATAAAATGGTAAGTTGACACTTTTTTTTGCACAAACTTTGAACTGGTGTTTTTACTAACACTTGAATGTCAATTAACATGAACATTTGTAAACTGTTGTTTGTTAAATGTTACTCCATGTACATTACTCTTCTCAGAGTGTGAATACTACATTAGAAAGCAGGATCGTGGCCCAATATGGAGTCAAGTTATATTGAGCTGGATTTGGTTACCATGACAACAGTTTTAGTTTTTCCAGTTTAAAACATCAAATACTGAGTCAACCTCTAAAAAACCTCTTTGTATTTTTATGTCATCTGTTTGCACGCATCTGTCAGTACTTACTTTAAAGAAGCTCCCGCTCCGGTCTGTGAGGCCACAGGGGGGAGTCCCTGGCGGTGTGCTGTCAGCCATGTTTTCCCCCTGACCACAGGACTGAGTGACTCTCACGTCTGGGTGTGTCGTTACGTCTGGCACGGCGTCCCCAGGGGCCGAAACACTGTAGGTCAAAAACACACTTCAGCAGGGTTGTAACCAAAGGAAATTCCTGCTTTGGCCACAGTCGGTGTTATAGAGGAGCTGGTTGACTGAAATGCTTTCACTGAGACTCTCTGTCTGTCTGCCTGTCTCTTTTTCCCTCTCTCTGCTTGCTTTCAACTCCTCTTCTCCTTTCACTTTCCTGTCTCCTGTCTCTTCATCCATCCTGTCTCCTTCATCTCAGATAATTGCCTCAATCCTTTTCATCTCAGTCCAATCCACAGCTTATTTCTGGCCTAAACTGCTGTCCTCTCATTACCTGTCTCTGCAGTTTCCCTCCTCTCTTTCTCACATTTTCACTCGCCTTTTTACTTTCACTTAGTTCCTGTGTCCTCACACAGTCATCACTTTCAAGCTTGAAGAGTTTTTATTCCAACACAGCTGCCTTTCTTTCTCTTCCATCATAGCAAAGTATTACAGCTGTGGTTCTTCAGTCTGAATAAATAAAGGTGAAATAGTATATAACTGAATTCAACAATCTGGCATTTTCACTAACTCTGCAGAGCCCATGGGGAGCTGCATCCAAATCTCTGCCTTTTGAGTCTTTTGTTATCTCTGTCTCTATTTGGGGGTGATTTTACTATGTTCTTTCCCTCTGTCTGTCAGGTTCAATGTTCCCTAAAAACAGCAGGAGGGTGCTCTGTTTGTCTGTCCAGCCCTTTTATCTCACACAGGAAGGAAACTATCTTTCCCCTGCACCTACGACTGAGGGGGAGAAAGAAACAAAAAGACACTCTGACAGAGTCTGGAGGGTTGGGTCAGGATAATGCGCTCCCGGACTGCTGAATGTGAAACTAACAGTTTCTTAGCATGCAAGTAAGAAACAAAGTGCAATACAAAGAACATGATCAGGTCATGTCTAATACTTCTGTAACAGGACCAATGTTAGTGAAGTCCTTTTGTAAAAACTGAAACAAAGCTATAATTTTACAAGAAAACATCATAATTAGAGTTTGAAATCATGTATCAGTGACTTTATTGAATTTAAAAAAAGACTGCAACAGGACCAGAACTGTACAAGAAAGCTGAAATGTATCACAATGAACGAGGGATTCATCGAATTTTTCTATACATTTTGGCCAGTAAAGGGAATATTTTATCATGACTTACTGCCTCAACAACAAAATTTATTACTACTTGGGCATGGCTGACTAACTTGCAGGCACACAGTAGTTGTTAGCATGAAGGCCAAAGGTCTCAATTCCATCTCCCAGCTCTTTTGCTGGATCATATTTGGAACAGTGCCAGAGTTGCCTCTTCTCTGTGTTTTTTTTGACCGTTTCCATGGGATTCTTGTGCAATATGGGTATGTGCAATGTGTGTGGGATGTGTGTCTGTGTCAGTGTTCGGTCTAGTACTTTGTCTCACCAGTTGGCAGCTTTATCTGTGCAGCTCTTGGAGTCCAAGACAAAGTTTCTTAAGGGGACAATAAAGTGTATTGTATTGTTTTGTATCGTATCGTATCATATCGTATCGTATCATATCGTATCGTATGATGTTGTATCCTATCGTATCATATCGTATCGTATGGTGTTGTATCGTATCGTATCATATCGTATCGTACCTGCTGTAAAAAGTCAACTTCACAGGTGCCCATGCATAAGATACACTGATCAGAAATCATGACACAAGTATTCATAATGTATAAAGGGATCTGGATAACCAGGTCTCTGAATGTAGATGCCATACCTTGAGTATGATCCAAACCTGAATAAGGTTCATGACCCTGAAGCTCAGGTCCATGTAAATGCACTTCACAAACAAAATTAACATTCTGTTTTGGCTTCATAGGACCTACAGTATAAATGCTTTGGCTATCTGGAGGTGCTTTTATGAACCCTGACCCAGCAGCAGGTGGTTTTCATCAATAAAGATTTGCCAAACTTCTACATATCACTATCTGCCAACAAAAACCAACAAAGTCAGCTGGAGTCAGGTCTATTTTGTTAAAGTAGAGTTCCCAATAAATACAAAGGATGTTTTGCAACATTTGGATCAGGTTAAGACTGCACTTTTTGTTATGGAGTTTATAGAGCCCCATCAATTCTGCCATGAAAAAGCACACATAGCTAATGGCAATGAAAAGTGAAAAACAAAACCGACGGCCACTGACCCAGATCATTTGGGTATACAGAGAATTAAGGAAACAGAGTTCACAGTCTTAAATTAGAACTGATAGTCTGGCACAATGGTTTCATTTCCACACAAACACAAGTGGAAGAAAAAAAATGGCACAGAGGAAGAAAGTTGGGGAAAAGTTAAAAGATGAACTTCTGAGGATATTTGCTGGAAGTCTGATTTTGATCATTCTTTGTTCCTTCACTGTTTACTCTGTTGAAGATCTAAACCTGGTGACAGTGCCAAGAAAAACTGCTTCCACATGCAGAAACCTCCTGAGCCTCAGATGAACCAGAAAGCATGCTGGGTGTTGTAGGTATCACCGTGACCTTCCACCATAACAGCTCCTATTTTCAGCTTTTTCTGGTGAAACTAACTGTGGGAATGTGCTGAATCCATCCACCCGACTAAAACACTCAAATCAAACCCTCAAACTAGTGTTACAAATTTTTGACTCAGTGCACATGGGTCACTGTGTGTATGTGTGTGTGTTTGTGTAAGAGCTCCAGCTGCAAGGAAACAAAGTCACATGTGAGTGTGTTGCTCCCCCTTGTGAAACCACAGATAGGCCCCCTGGCGCTGCAGCACAGAGAGGTTCTGTACAGAATGTAAACACAGATGCCAACATGTTTACATGTGTTAATACATTAAAGTGGTATAAACAAGAACACAAAGAGATACTTACGCACAGTTAAAGATCCAGAAACAGTGAACATAAATCCTACACTATATAAGAACAAACACATAATTTCTGTCTCCCTGACATACATAAATAGGCTTTATTGTTTGTTAGTATAGTTTTTTAAACAATAATGATAAAACACTGTCACAGTGGGAAACCATTATTTTGTCTTTTTAACGATTACTCTCATGGTGGGACCCTCATTTCCTGTCAGTGAGTGTCATGCTAGCTTTGGCTGGTGATAATAGATAGCCCTGTTTAGTTTAATTGGAGGTAGATATGATATCCAGTATATGGATTTGAAATGGAAAAGCTCTCAGTATTTCGGGGATTTTCTCCACTTCCTGGAACCACCACTTGCGCAGTAGCGTTTCACACATTCGGCAGGAGAGTTGCTGAGAGTCGCTGTGATGACGTTTGGCTCAAACAGCGTATCCCCCGGGTGAGCTACGCAATCTTCATATGCCCATAGACTGTATCAAGTGTCAATCATAGAAAACATGAACCCCTAATAACTTTTAAAAATGGAGCTGCACAAAAAAAGAGGACTTGAGCTAGGGTGACCATATGTCCTCTTTTACCCAAACATGTCTTCTTTTTGGGGGCTGTCCAGGGGAAGTTTATAAAATCCTTCAGATGTCTGGGGTTTTGTATGGAAGCAAGTTTTTTTCCCCCTGTATTTACCATAGAGGTTCAATGGTTCATTTGGAAACACACTCTGAGACGTCAAACCCTGGAACGTGTATTCATTCATTATAAAACAGTGCAGTTCTAAGCAAAGCCACTGACGAGATGCACGCATGCACTGTCTGCTGGTGAGCGAAAGAAAAGTGAGAAATATTTATGTGACTGATAATTTTGTTGGGGTGAAATGAAATGTTTTAGATAAATGAATATATTGTTTATAAACACAACTTTGTGTGAGTATTTTTCTGTATCTCCAGGAGGCCTGGTTAAGTGTCTCTTTGGTAATTCCGAATATGCATTTAACTGAGTTACTTAGAAGCACGTAAAAAACACTTGACCCGACCCGAAAAACCCTCAAAATTTTATGCGTGCACGTCCTCTTTTTGGGCATTCAGAATATGAAGAAAATCAGAAAAGCTTCAAGAAAGGCACTAATAAATAAAATTTATTATTATTATTTTTAGTAGTAGGAGTAGGAGTAGTAGTAGTTTTATTCTTAACTGACCTCAGAAACTCAGAAAACAATTATAGAAGCCATGGCCCTCAAGAGTAAGTGGCCCCAGGTTTGGCCCCAACCTGCAGCTCTTGTCATCACCTATGACCTTCCACAAATTTTTCTTCTTTCCCATCCGCCCAATAAAGCCACTACAGCTCTTTATGGCAGGAGGTAGAAGCAGAACAACAACTTTAACAATCTTTTTTAGACCTACATTAATAAAAATATTTGTTTACTCAACTAAATGTTTGGACATATTTTTAATCACGCACAATATTTATGTATCAGAAAGATTCAGAGTATTCTTTAAACTTACTGAGGAACATTTTATCTTGGAGACAGCATGAAGTCAGTTGTTCTTGCTCCCCAGCACTCTCTATGTCCAACTTTATAAAAACAGATGAGCACATTAAACAGCCTCGCTGGTATTTGAGTAAATTTAGAAACCAACACGAGCTGCTGCTTCTTGTTTTTGTTGTAGAGAGTGTCAGACCAACAGGGCTCCATGCTGCTGTCATAGCTGCAGAGTACAAGGAGGGGGTCTGCAGGCAGCTGCATTAACCCAGCAGTAGATAACAACTCCCACACGTGGGTCATGTAATGACTTTGAGACAAACCAGATGATGCTAGGATTTGTGTGTGCTTGTGCGCCGGGGGGACAGAGGGGGAGCATGAAAGTAGAGGGTATTTTATTCTATGTCTATATTAACTTTTCTAAACCCCAAGTCTAAACCCCAATGAGAGCAGACCTCCAGTGGGAGATATCTGCCCCTACTCTCAGACGGCTCTCACTTTCACTTCATCATCATGGGTTTGGATTGGTTTGCAATAAAGTTTGGGAGTCAGAGGAAGTCACTGATTTAATTATGGACCACTGTGTCTTTAACATGTGCTCCAGCAGTACAAACTATTAAGCAGCTGCAGGGAGAAAGAGGAGAGCATGGAGAAGAGCAGGAGGAGGCAGGTGTGCGTGCGAGTGTCTGAAAAGCAAGGGGACAGTGTTAGCACGGCATCAACTGTGGCAATCACAGGCATGAACAAACTCAGTAGGTATATAACTTCCCTACAACAAGTGAAAGTCTGCCATTTGATCAAGTGTCATCATAAAAATTCAGTCAAAATTCTTAATGAAGTAAAGAACTGAAACATGGTCTGTTTCAAAACTCTTCCATGTTTTTTTTTTCTCTCCAAATTTCTATTACCCTCTTAGACAGATAGGCACATGTTGGTGAACAAAAAGATGAAAATTTTATATTATTTTCTCTTTTTTTTCCAAAAAGCTGAGTGTTTAAGTTTTCAAGAGTTTCAAAGTTCCATTCATGCATATAATGAAGATGTCCATGAGTAGCTAAGTTGAACAGCTATGATCTCAATATTAATTAAAATAATCACAATTATAATTTTTTTTTTCCATAATTAGACAGCTGTACTGGCAGGCCTTAAAAAACAACTGATGCAAAATGATGATAAAAGAGAGTTGAATTTTATTTTTTGTTCTAAAATGATCACAAACATCTGTTCACACTCAGTCCGTAAGGCCAATCGTCCACTGTGGTTTGTGCGCACATGTGTGCTTTGTTGCACATGTGTGTGCAGAATTGGGGTCAGTGATTCTCTTTTGGCTCAGCTGAACCAGCTGGCCCCTGTTGAGCTGGATAGAGAGAGAAAAAAACTGATAGTATGCAGGAATATGTTCACTCCTTTTTTTCGCTCATGAATAGAGGGCCAGGTTTGCTTTCGTTTTTCTGCCAAAGGATTACAGACTTTCTTTTAGTCAAACACCAACCTGACCCACAGCCTGGCCTCTAATCACAGCTTTCACAGTCTTTTAATGACAGCATGCAAAAAGCTCAAAATAACCATCAAACAAATCAAATCTCACTCACAACAAGAGTACATCTAGACTGGATCTTGGTAAGAAACTGTGTCAGGCACCAGCACAGCCCACAACAACTTTCCACACAAAAGGGTCAGCCGAGAAAAGTCTGGACTGTTTCCTCTGGGCTACTCCCCTTTAAATTGGTACCAGGAGAGCTGGATCAACCCAACACAGAGATCTGATCAAGGTGGAGGATGTTGCTGCTTGTTCAGATCCAACAGCAAGAGAGGATGGAAAGAAAATAGAGCAAAGAGGGTGGGAACCTAAACAGAAAATATCTTAATGAGTATTTGAGTCATGGAGGAGATATGGAAGATGAGCAAAGTGTAAATAAACACAGGAAAAGAGATTTAACTCATTTAGATGTAGGCCAAAAAGTCAACCGTCTTCAGGGGTTTCAAATCCTTAAATTGCCTCAGTGGCAATTAGGTTGTGGTATTTTGACAAAGTAACAACAGCAACATTAATGGTGAGGCCTTGAGTTCAGTATTTTTGAAAACCAGTCTTACATCTGTCAGGCTGTTCGTATTTACAGTGTTTACTTGCTGCCTTTATGCACAAAAGGGCACCCATGTTAATGAGAGTTAACTTGCATGTCGTCAAAGAGACAAAGCACCACACAGACAGATAAAACCTGCTTCAGGAAGTGGTTGGGGTTAATGGTTAGATCTGTCAAGGCAAAACCTCCAAGAGATATTGAAGTTCATTGTTAATGCGTAGGTTTCATATCACTATCCATGTATTAGTTTGTGAGTTTTCCCCTCCACTGTGAAAAGTTCTCTACATTAAGTGAGCTGCATTTCAAAAAAATTAACCCTTTACAGCCTCAATTTCAAAATGTTATCTCCTGAGCAGAGGCTGTCAGTCCTCCTTGATGAAGGACCAACAGCTTCTTTAGCAGTTCGTTATGTTTCTGCTGCCAAAACCTGAGGGCCTCGCACACAGAGAAGCTGTCAGGTACCAGACACAGCCTGCACACAGTTTTATCTCCATTTTCATTTTCAACATGATCTGAACTCATGAGCTGCATGCCCTTCTGGAAGCCTACAGTAGACATCAGTCAGTGCGTGTACATGTCACTTGAAAAAACCGAGTTATTGCCTTACTCCGATTTAGACCAGACAACTGAAGTGCATGTAAACACCTTAGTCCGACTATAATTAGAGTTTGACAACTCCGAATGGAGTAGGAGAATTCCCATTAAGACACCCAGGTAATGCGATTGTAATTCCATTTTCTCTACCATGTAACCAGCGTAGTCGGAGTATGATTGGAAATGCATGCCACACCCCCATAACCCCGGAACAAAAATACCAGAGAAGAAGTGGCTCCTATCTTTTAAAGAACTTTAGACTCAGAAGCAACAGCAACATGGCTGAAGCACGAAAGAATGTCCGCTTTTTGAACAACGAGGAGGTCGCCAGTATGCTTTCCCTACTGAAAAAACTGACATTTTAAAGTATATGGGCAGTTGCAAAACAACCAATATCGCCCCCTAGTTTTGGGTAGGGGGGCATGTTCATGTCAATAATTCCATTTTCTCTGCTGCAAGCATACGCGGACAAAGAGAGAAGTCCAATTTGGCAAAAAAAACAAATACTGAGCTTAGTCCGATTAAGCTGTGCATGTAAACGCACTGACTGTTTCTCCTATGAAAGTGTTCAGTGTTAACTTCCCCCACAGGCATGCTTTGTTATCACACAGGTAACCTGAGTGGCTGTTTCCTCAGCCAACCAAGATGACATCACTTTTCCAGACCCTGTTGAGTGCTGCCTTGAACTTCCAGAAAGACAGTTAGATGAGAGTTGAGCTTTTGCTTAAAATCTTAAAGAAGCTGCAGAGAATATGGTATTAACAGTGGCATTTACAGCAGCAGCAACTGTCTTCTAGAGATCACTGAGTATACAAATGACCATTTTCACTATCCAAATCAAGCATTGGCAAGCTGCGAGTTATTTTTCACCAGAATACCTTTCTGCTTATTCATTTCCCCACAGCAGTGAACAGCCCAACTGGGGATTTTTGTGCCAAAAATCTTTAATTTTGCAGAGAAGCTGATCCGGCAAACAGACGCCAAAGAAGAAAATCAACTAGTATACACAGACTAAAAGGCCAGCTAACTGGTCAAACGTGAAAATAATCAGAGTAACATTTAAAGTAGCTGCAGAGGAGTGAGCTCAAGCTGTGCTCTGTCAGGCTCAGACAGGTCTTGCATGTTTTTGATGGAAAAAGAATCACAAACAGCTACGAAAGGTTAGGGGAAGGAGCTGGAACATGTTGCTGCTGCATACTTTCATACCTTGTGAAATAAGTAAGAACAAGACTGTATGGAAATTAGTACACATACTCTGAGTAATAAGAACAGCCTTGGCCATGCACGAGTTTGTATTTTATTAAATCCTGGACATGATTAAATCCCCCAGAGTCCATCCAGGACCTGTACCTTGTCATTATGACCATCTGTTAAAAACCTTAAACAGCATCAGCAGCTAACTGATGTGCGTGTAACAAATGCATGAGACATGGCCTTTCCAGTTAATTACAGGAAGACAGTCTGAGTGTATTACACAAGAAGTACCAAGGACTGCTGATACAGTAAACCACATGTTTCCATGGGTTGTTTGGTCACATTAGTCAGTGTAAAGTGTCCTGATGAGCTCGGGTTGAAGTATGGCATTTGCAAAAAGGGTCATGTTGTGTCTGCTGGAATGACTGCATCAAGAGTTTATAGTTTACAAAGTAGCATGACCTCATCAGACTGTTTTTCTTCAACTTTATAGTTCATAGTGAGTAAGTGGTCTGTTGATTACCATCCAGAAGAGTAGAGCTGGAAAGGTAACAAAATGTGTTCTTTGAGAAAAAGTCCAGTTTGCACAGTATCATATTTTGATCAAGAAAATTGGGCTATAGTTGTGTGTTAGCTATGTATGTAACCATTAAAAATACAAACATAAACTTGCAAGGAAGACCACAGGCTGGTGGTGCTAGTTTTGCTGACTTTAGCCACACAACCAATTAGACATTTTTCATCTGCAGGCTGTGTGATTACTTGTGTTGAAGCTTTAAATAAGCTCATTTACCTGCAAGATAGCCAGCAGTTGAAATTGAAAGCTCCTGTGAGAAGTTTTTTCAACATCTGTGAAATAGACGTCTGACCGGGTTTGGCCCAAAACTTACGCTTCTGGCGAACTTTAAAATGCCTAACGTTAACGTTACGATTGCTCTCCAATAAAAGTATTGGGCGCAGCAGACACCTCTGTGAGCTGGCTGACTGGTGGATGTAATTGTATAAAACAAGGTTCACTTGCAAGGCTGAAATTAGCTCCAAAAGGGCAAAACAAACGTAAAGAATACCCTGTCTGCCCGCCATTGTTGTTGTTGTTCTTTTTAATTCGCATGCGCGAGCTGCGGTTTGATGTCATTGATCCGTAAAAGTTTAACCACACAAATCCACTTATACGGATATTTTTTTATTTCTCCACTTGTTTTTTCGGATTCAGATTTATCCGGTTTGAGTGCTCTAAACTCCCATTTTGGTGTGGTAGGGAGGCCTAATCGGACATAAAGATGTGTGCTTTGAAATATATCTGCATTCGTGTAGTTGGGGCCTTAGTGACACATTTGACTGTCAGAAGGGTGAGATTTTTTTTCATGACACTATCTGAGCATGACCAGGACATAAACAAAGATTGCTTTGCCCACAGTGATACAAACTGAAAGTTCCTTACAGTAGCTTTAAATTTCCATATTGACTAATAGAAAATTCAGAACATCTTTCAACATATCTTCAGTGTTTGAAGGGTAAAAAACAGTGGAGATGGTAGAGCAACTATTTTGTCTTGAAAATAGTCCTGTCCTGCTGTAAAATAATTATGCAAAATTTTAGTTTCATGCTGTTTGTCATTACTTTTCACTGAAGCATTACTACAAGCACTGCTGTTGGCACTGTTGCAAAAAAAGTGTTTGCCCTCTTGTTTGCACTTGTAAAATGTTCATCTTAGAGGCTCATTAAAACACTTTTGCAATTCTCTGTGATGTGGCACAGAGTAAAATATGTCCCTCATAAAGCTGTTTACCAGCCAAGGAGCTCTAAACATCTTCCCATGAGCACGAGAGTATAAACATGGAAGTGAGAAAGAAAACGTGATGAGCACTCTACTTATGGTTGGAACGAGTCATGAAAAAATATAGTCAGTCATCTTGTTTGATACAAAGGCTTGAACTTTTCATGTTAAAAATCTAATGCTATATATAGCTATGCTCAAAGTTTTAACTCATCATTTAATCCTGAAGGTATGTAGGCCAATTAAGCAGCATAGTCCTACTTGACCCAGCTGCACTCAAGAAATGTGGGACAAGACCAAGCCAAGTGCAAGTGAAACAGTGGTCCAACAGTGCAAAAGCTAGACAACCAAACAACCTTACATGCATACACAAGCAAAGAGAAGATTATCATGTTACATCATTAAAGTTCCTCTAAAAGTCTTCAGCTACTCAACTCTACAAAGAGCAAAACAGAGCTATTAAAGTTGATGCACTATTTGTAGCAAAGCCCTAAATAGTAACTCCGTCTTACCAAACGGAGACAACTTTTTCCCTTCCTCACTATGAAGTCCTTTGGCTGGTTATTCATGAAGACATGTTGCTTTAAACGTTAGTTACCTGACATGCATTACACTTTAAATACTCCAGTGCAAGGGCTCCATATCTTATAAAGTTTATTTAACTACTTAGACTTCTGAATTCTACACGGGCTCCATGGAAAACTTCTGAACGTTTCCATGGAGAATAGTATCCGTAAGTAACTCAGTCTGTTTACCATTAGTCGACATTCCCTGCTTATAAAAGTTCAGAAACAGATGACTGGAAGTAGAAATGATGGACTTGGGTCATTCGGTCAGATGCTGCAGAAAGAAAACAGTGAGCTCCTCACCTCCGTTTCCTGCTTATTTCGGTCTGCAACTCCGGTCAAGCTCCATAGAGTAAAGTCACCAACACTGCGGTGCTTTGTCCTTCGTTTTGTCCTGTTTTACGGGTAACACCGGGGATTCTTAACGCCCCATAGTTTGGTAAGGTTAGGCTACATGGTTTGGTGTCGGGCTGTGATTTAGACTGAGGTGTGAGAGAGCTGGAGGAGGAGTGTGGGAGGAGGAGAGACCACGGTAATATGACTCCTCAGGTTAATGTACGGAGTTAGCCTAGTCTAGCTCTTAAATTTCGGGTTTGTATGAGACATTACTGAACGTCTTCACTTTCCTTTGTTTGGAGATAATGCTGTTGAAAAGTAATCCAAACTGTCGTCGATCAAAAGTGATGACAGTGGCGGCTGGCCGATAGAGGGCGCCGCCTCCTCTGTCTCACTTGTCCAAACCAAGGGAACTGATCAAGCCTGGATTAGACTGAACTACTATTCGCCTGCTGACTGTAATCACATTAAATTAATTTAACATAGTCCATAATTATTATATCCTAACCCTATGAACTGAATTCATTTTGTTTCACCATTACATGAGCTGTTATTGTTGTTGCTGTTGTTTGAATGTTGCTGCTGTCCCCTTGCTACTTTGACACTGGTGAAACATGCTCCAGTCTGAAACTACTATCATGGTAACTTTTCTATGTGAATTGTTATTTGGGAAGCTACAGTGGATAGTAAAAATTTTTTTTTCAAATTCATTCAACAGTGAAGAAGATGTTCTCTGGTGGGCTTTGGCACTTGACAGAAGCGAGAACTTTGAAATCTGTGTGTCCAGAGAAGGCATGGTTGACTCTGGAAGTAAAGGAAGAAGTGGCAGTCCAGTGAACCCTTAATGTTTCCTTCCTGGGTGAAACAGAAGTTGACAAGAGTTGTGCTTTTAACAAGAAAAGTTAGAGACATTTTTAACTGCTGTAATATGAAACATTTTTTGGTCTCAGTGCAACAGCTTTGAACTTTTGATCAAAATACAATTAAGACTGAGCACTCTTTAATCAAACCTTAAACTGCACAAATTTTCAGGTTGCTTTTCTAAATATCTGGAGTGGTGTAGTCAGCAGGATATCTCATCACTTGCCCATCTTCTTCTTCTGCTGCTGCTGCTGTCTCCTCTTGGAGTGGGAGTCCACAATTTTCTGGGACTGAGCATTCAGCTGCTCTTGGGCGAGGACGTTCAGGTGTTTTCGGGTCAGGATGTCAGGATCATCCTCTGCACTGCTGTACAGGACCTCAAAGTCATCTTCTGGCAGCACAGAGGGTTTAGTCGTTTAGTAGTTTAGTAGGTTTAGTAGTTTTTCCCTCTCCAAGTAGGCCAGGAAGTTTGACTCCTCCATCCTCTTCTGGATAGCATCTATATCTTTTCCTTCAAACCTCTGGCGCAGGATCTGCATCTTCAGATCACACTCAGTCTTTAGTGCTGATAAGTAGTCCTCAGAGTCTGGAGACACCTCCACAGCTCTGTCCTCAGGTAGTTTGATATTTTTGAGTCTATCGGTGAGACCCAAAGGTTGGTTGTGGACGATACACGAGGTCAGGTTTGTAGAAAAATTAAACATGACTAGAGATAGAGGGGGTCTATTTCAGGGTTTTGGTTTATGCCACCTAAATTTTCCAAAGAGATGTGTCTCAGAAGTAAAGTCTCCTATCGAGTGATAGTTGTCTGGGTTTGGTCTTCTAGCTCATGAGGATGGTTTCCTTGGCAATGGTTACAGCTATGAGTAGAGTTTTATTAATTGATCCATTCACTGTTATTGTAGAAGTGTGACCAAGTAAGTAGAGTATGGGTCAAAGTGGGATGTGGCAGCCCATGAGGGTTTCGAACAAAAAAATCTTTGTGATTATCACAGGTACGCGGTCAGAACCACAAGACTTAAAAAGTCAATTTATGAAATATATGTCAAAATCATTAAAATTATTAATTTAATTTTCTTCTTGTAATTATGACATTTTGTCTCATAATCTTGACCTTTTTTTATCCCCTAGTTTGACTTTCATCCGGAGTTTGAGGTCACCTCTGATAAATTCCCCCTGGTTTAGGGCACTTCCGCACAGGAACTTAAAACACCAATAAGCTGCCACCGCATCTACTATACCTTTTATTATCTAACCTTTGCATATGATCTCTCATAAAATGATGAAAAATTTCAATAATGTATCTGTAAAAAATTCTTGTGGTGCATGTTAAGCAAGCTGGAACCTGTGCAAGCAGTTTTTATGGGCTTAACATTGTGGCTTTTGCCTTTTATGAGTCCTGAAAATAAAAGTAAAATTGCTGCTGTAAGTTAAAAAATTATACATCTGTGAAACATCTGTATGATTACTTAGTGTTAAAAGTTAAGATTTGAATGGTGGATACGCACAAACTTCATGCCACCCCTGCATAGGTTGGCAACCCAGCTGAGCCACCCCAGTCATTTAAGTCTGAACATGCCCCGGTGTCTCATATTTTGAAAAATGAGTTGTTGTCAAATTTGATACAACGTTATATGAGCTATGGGTCCAGTGAATGGCTCATAAAGACAAAGGGAAAAGATTTGTGTATGTAAATCAGTTTATTGCAAGAAGACCACTGGGAACACGGCCTACAGCTCTACCCAGAGGTCCTCATCAACAAAAATTAGGATTTACAAACAATTCAAAAGACATGAGCATAAAACGACATTAATGAGCTGGAAACTAACTGTTGTAGGCCTACATTCTAAATACTGTAGATATAACTGCTCATCAATCAGAAGTTATCCAACATCTGTGTTTATTACAGCATATCTCTCTGCAGCATTATCAAGACAGTGCCTTTTCCATCTTTGAAGTTCACTAAAATTACACATAAAATAATCTGAATTATGAAAGAGGCATGCAAAACAACCAGTATTTGTCCCTACAAAGCCTACCTGAAAATATACCCAGACGTCTCTCAAGCTCTAACACAGCTCTACAGCGCCCCGATGTGGCTGCAGGAGAGCAGCGACCCAAAGACAGTGGATGCTTTTAATTAACAAGCAACCCTTTAAACATAAGATTTCTTTGTCAAGATAAAAATATAACAAAATAAAAATACATATCTTCCACATTTTGTTTGAACACATGCTGAAACAGAGTGGCAATACTGTTGACATAGGTGTTTTTTTTTTTTTGGCTCAAATACAAGCAGGATGATGGCCACAAGCGTTGCGTTTGAAGCCTCAGATACAAGGGATGGCACAAGAGTTCAAGCACTGTGTTTAAGAAACAACATTTTGTGAAAGTTCAGAGGGTGGAGTGCCATCAGGACGCACTTTCTACACCTTGTTTTGATCTGAAAGTGAATCTTTTACATCCAGAATTCATCACTAATTCAACATGCAAGGGGATAAGCAACATCTTTTAACCCCCCATGTGTGTTAGGACCAGTGATAAAGATTGCATTTCAGTCTGTCTGACAAAAAAGAAAAATCACAACATATTCACGGCAAAGCAGCCCTGTGCAGCCGTGCGTCATTGTCAAAAACAGCTGATTTTGTACCAATATACAAATGTTGCAGTATCTTTCCAAACTATACAAAACTTATAAATTATAAAGTTCTATTCTTAAATATAAACAACATCAAGTCAGTTTCCAGTACTTGGATTATATATTAGGTACAGTACTTTGTACATCTCCAACATCAGAGAGCGTTCCTTTTTAAAATACACTGTACATGATCCAAAGGGCTGAAACTGGAGCTTAGACATGATCTTTGAATAAATTAATTCATAAATAAATCATGATTATGTCTTCCCAGTAACAGCAGACTCCTTGGTTCCCCTCGAGACTGTGATACACACATACACACACACACACACACACACACACTCACTCACTCACTCACACACTGTGCGCTCCAGCCGACTCTAAACAAGCGTCTTACTCCTATTCTAAAAATACTTTTGGCTTTAAGAAGTAACATTGTTATCCTCAGCTCAGAAACTAATAAAACTATTCCTTTAATATTGTACAAGACTTCTACCGCCTATAGAGGGAACTTAAATTCAGTAGTCACATGTGTAGAGTACCTGTACAGGCTTTGCAATGATAGAATAACATCTCTAAACAATAAAGTGACAGTGCTGGGTGTCAGGTCCAGGGACATCCCTTTCCTATGCAGGTTTTATTGAAGAAAGAAAACAAACAGGAACAGACTCTATGTGACTAAAGTTAAATATCTATCTCGGTCAGTGCAAAGCTTAAGCTGACTCATTGCTAGTACAGCATGCTATGTTGGCTAAAACTCAACATGGGAGACAAGTTAAAGCAGGTTTTGAAAATGTGTGTTACTGACCAAATCTCTAAAGTTATTGGATCATTCAGCTTTGCAAGACTGATCCAGTTGTGCATAAGAGAATCCCACATATCAGCTAATATAAGTTCTTATATAATTCACATATATGTACAGAGGAAGCCAGTTTTTACTTAAAAATACCTCAATCGTGTGCTTTTATCCAAACTTGTACAAAGAGTAACAAACAATCCAGCTGAAAATCGCTGTGAGCGCAGGATTTCTCTCTTTTCTCGCCGGCCATTCGGTCAGTTTCAGTAGCAGCTTCTTCACCAACAGTCGCCTATCTGTTGGCATTTGTACAGTTAAGTTCACTCCCAGCAAACCTTTTAGTTCATTGGACGATTTGCAGCAACCTCTGCTGCCTGGGCTTTCCTGTCACACCTTTCACACCTCCTCTTCGGTCAACGAAACGTCCCCGTGTCTTCTCTCTTGTGAGTATTGCACCAAAGATAAATAATATAGAGCTCTATTTTCTATCTGAAAAAATAAAAGGTAGGTATTGGTTTTGAGGCGCCGAGGAAACTGAGAGCCAGGTGAGGTTTCCTCTGTTCACCAGAGAAGAAAGAAGGAGCAGAAGAGGAGGAGGAGGAGTAGTGAGGAGGTCAGTGGATGTCTCTGCACATAGGGAGGTTGACGAAGATGAAGACGTTGAATTCAATGAGGATGGAGAAGCAAAGAAATACGGCGTACATGACGAGGCAGACTAAGCCCAGCTTCCAGTCCAGAGTCCATTTGTTGAAATGAACACCCAGAACCTGCAGGAAGGAGGGAGGGGTGAAGAGGAGGTTAAACCTTGGCCGTCAACTATAACTCACATCCTCAAACTTGAACATATTGTGCATTGCTGGAAAATAATCTCTTTTACACATCACAGAGTTTACGATCAATGCTGTGTGAGTCCCAAAGGACAGTTTACAGATGAAGTCTGTATCTGAGCATCACTCAGTAGGGTCTGTGAGTCAGTGAGTGTGGGGAATGGTACAGGGAAGATTGGACCTCTCTGGGATAAAGATGGGCTTTTACTTTGGGACATAATTAAAACAAAGATCTGCAGTTATGTCTGTATCACAGCTACTATTGACACACGTTTTTCAGTATGTGCTGCATCCCTGAAAATGATCTCTAGTTCTAAAATCGATTCAAAATAGGTTTATAATTCTTCCAAACAATGTTTCTTTGACCTGCTTGTGCGGAGCCAGTATGTTGAGCTATTATGGGGAAAATTGTCTCTCATTATTTTAAGTAAAACTGAACTTTTTTACCTCATTTACTGCTATGTCATGCAAGACAAATTCAACATGCCTTTGAGGTTTTAAGTTTTTAACTTCAAGTGCCAGTTTTCTCTTACAAGGTTCAAACTAAAACCTGAAAAGCTGAAACATCAAAAATGATCAGATTGGACCAAATCCATTTACATAACAAATAATCTAAAGTAAATTAGTACTTAAGGTTGTATTTAAC
The DNA here is from genome assembly GCA_962446985.1 of Xyrichtys novacula. Lineage (NCBI taxonomy): Eukaryota > Metazoa > Chordata > Actinopteri > Labriformes > Labridae > Xyrichtys > Xyrichtys novacula. The sequence continues at coordinate 19,156,001 of OY660866.1, read as the reverse complement.
ATGAGAACAGCCAAAGGAAGACATTTGGACCATTTTCATGTTTATCTTGCAGCTTTAATAAATTGAAGATGCACAAAAGTATTACTGCACTGTGCAAAAACTGTACATGAGATATTATGGCACTGAGAAAAAAAAAACATATACTGTATGTTGTGCATGAAGCTTTTTGCACAAAGATCATAGTGTCAGAAGTGGTTCTGCAGTGTTTAGTGTGTATATGGTGCATATAGATTGGCGTTTGAGCCAGACTGTCTTTAAATCAGCTTAATTATGTGATATGTGCTGTGCTTGTGCTGGTTCTCTGTTCACACGCTTATTGTTTACAACAGTGGTTCTCAAGTCCAGTCCTCGAGGCCCACTGTCCTGCATGTTTTGGATGTTTCCCTGCTCCAACACACCTGATTCAAATGATCAGCTCGTTATCAAGCTCTGTAATGGCTTAGTAACGAGCTAATCATTTGAATCAGGTGTGTTGGAGCAGGGACACATCCAAAACATGCAGGACAGGGGGGTCTCGAGGACTTTTACAACCTCACTTATTAAAAAAGATTATAATAAATTTAAAAGAAGCAAATTCTTCCTTTAAGATGAGCTTGACCTTTGATCACTAAAATCCATTCATGCTGTAGCCTCAGTGAATGCCTGTGCCACATTTGAACATCTCTCCTGAAGGCTTTGTTACACCAACAAAAATAACCCCACGCCTTCAGCTGCAGCTGAATTAAACTACAAAAATCAGCTTTGTGAAAGAAAGACAAAAGAGTTATGAAATAAGGAACATTGAAGTTTTATTTGTCCACTCAGTTTGGTGAGTTTTAAGAGTGTGGTGTGGTACTTACTGTAAAGAATACTGAAGCGAGCAGGAGCCCAACAGAGAATATGAGTCCTTTGCTGTTAAGATGGACCTGAGGAGACAAACACAAAGATTTACTCACTGGCTGCTAAAAGGCTTTAATAGTTGGATTTTTGTGAGACACAAAAGAAGACAGAGTGAGCTTAAACGGACAGATATATCATCCTGTATACTTGACCAAAGTCTCATTCTGATGACACCTATTCTATGTTTCCTTGTCAGGTGTGAAAGTAGCTAACAGACCATTTATCACATACAGTCTCCACAGTGTGAGGTGATAAATTGTGCAGCGATCCAACAGATAGTGTGTGGTTGTATTTGTGTAAAAGCTGAAACCCTCTCCCCGTTCTCCTCTGGTTATTCCCGACTACTCTCCCTGTCCTTCATGCTCACAGCTTATAGCTCCTCTGGCTGAGCGGAGCAGCACTCACGTTGGAGCCATAGTCGATGCAGAGAGTTTGCAAGGCCCAGGGCAGACCCAGGCCCACCAGGATGTCAAACACATTACTGCCTATGGAGTTGGAGATGGCCATGTCTCCCAAACCTAAGGCAGGGAGAGCAACACTGTCAAGGTCTGTACACAGTCAGGAGACAAGTCAATTATGACAAGCTACACCGCAGGTTAGAGCACTACTCCTTCTCTTTCATGCTTTTCTGCTTTGCTTCATTCAGCACAAATATTGATTTCTACTTCCCGTGCCTTGCTTGAGTTCAGCGTTCACTTGTTTGTTTGTGTGTGTGTTTGTTTGTGTACCTTGTCGGGCCACAATAACACTGGCCATGCAATCTGGGACGCTGGTTCCTGCTGCCAGGAAAGTGATGCCCATGATGACGTCAGGAATCCCCAGAGTGAAGCCGATCACAGTCACCTGAAACCAAACAGAGGCCGTCTCAGTATACCTGTACAGTTTTTATTGGTGTATGTTCAAAAAAGCTTTTAATATCAGTCAATAGCTATTAATTTTTGATGACATTTGGGAATATAACAATATCACTGTGTTTTGTTATGTCTGTGTAGTCAACATTTTAAATTTTTTGATCAGCCCACTCTTCCTGACTGTAAACAAAGCCATTCTCCAAATCTGATGGGTTGTAAGGCGGACATTGCTCCTTAGTGCTGATTGGTTGTGAGGCAGATGCTGCTCCCTTGTGTCCACGTCCTCGAATAACGTGCATGAGCCCAAACAAAGTTAGCGTGCTACAATATAGGACAGTAAAAGCCAACCAGAAAGTACGGAAAATTGTCTGAATCCTCCTTTGGCCACAACTGCCAACACAAAAAAAACGGGAAAAGTGGTTGGGAGGGGTAGTGTTTACATACAAGATTTCTTCCCAAAACTGGCACTTCCTCAGATCCTGCCAAGCCTACTTTGAAGTTCAGTTTATCCACTTTAGGTTGTTTGTTTCACAGAAAAATACAAAAAAATAAATAAATAAATCGCACATGAAGACAAATATCAGTGCTTAGCAACTCCAAATATGATGACGAATTTTAAATTTAGTTCAAAAGTCAAGGATAAAGCGATATTTTAGCACCAACAGCATGACCAAAATTTCTCCATGGTTTAATATTTGATGATGTTTTTGTACTTTTTTTTGTTTATGCACAATAGAGAACATTTAAGGTGTTTCATTTTTGCATGAATGTGGGACTACTGCAATCAAAAACTTCCCATTACAGTGGACACTAATAGTGTTTAATGACTGGGAGGCCAAAAGATTTAAAGCTCCCCCTGCTGACTGGCTGTGAGAGATGCTGACAGTACTGACCATCCAGACCATGATGTAGGAGAGACCAGCGATCCAGATGGTGGCAGTGAAGAAAGAGACCATGAACCATTTCTCCCAGCGCCGCTTAGAACAGTTGGGCACGGTGAGGAAGAGAAGCAGTGACAACGGCCACATGAACAGCCACTTCAGCTTGTTACACGCTCCGGCTAATAGGGAATAAAAGGGATAGTAGATTTAACATCAGCTAAAGTGAAAGCACCACTATTATAGCTGTACATTAAATGTACTCCGTGCTGCACCTGGAATTTTGAAGGGCACTAAGGGGCCGTCGTTGTCCTTGTCTTTCTCCCCCTCCCCGTCATTCTCGTTGTTCTCATTATCCTCATTTTCATTCTCTGTCTCGTTCCCAGACTCCAGCCGCTGAAGTCTGCAACGCCCGTTCAGACCCTGATCAGCTGCACCCATCCCATTCTCCAAGCTCCGCCTTGCCTGACTCCTGGCTGCTGAGTCAGAGTCGCCATTCGTTACGCGGTTGACTCGAGTCTCAGTGGTGTTGATCAGTCTTTGCCGCTGGAATAAATTGTCAGACAGTATGAGAAGATATATGAAGTTATGACTACAAATATCAGCGTTAAGACATTATGTGTCGTTGTTGTAGAGCTAAAACTTTAGGCACCGTTTGAGGCAAGTCTGAAGAAAACAGTGATCCATTTTAAACATGGATATCTGCTGTGATTAAACCCCAAGGACGTCTTATTTTCTCACTTACTGAAGGTGATAATACTACAGAATAGTTATACCAGGCAAAACAAAAGGAAAACACATAGTATTATTAACTTATTTAGGAGCTGAAGAAAAAATATTTAGAATTTAGTCGAAATATTTTAGAACAAATTTAGACTTTTAACTTGGCCGAAAACTTAAAAAAAATAAATAAATAAAAGGGGAAAATTCATTAACTGATCTAACTTTCAATCAAAATCACAAATGAGAAAAACATATTAACTCAAGAAAAACTTCCCATGCCTGTACACTTTTAAAAAAATATCTTGCTGAAAAAGTGAACTATTACTCCATGACATACACTCGATTAAAAACTAAGGCTATCAATATCAACACATTAATCTCTCTGCGATGATGGGCGCAGTGTGGTGGTATTCAGTGGCATCCAGCAACATTGGAATATGGTATTCACAAGTATGTTTAAATACTGTACAATGACCTAATCATAAAAATGCTTTTGTTTTTTGTTTTTTTAACTTAGAGCGAGTCTTTTATATCTACATTGGTGCCATCCAATCACCATATTTCTACAGTAGCATAGAAAGGAAAAACAAGTATTTTATGTTTATGTGAGTGACCACTAGGGCTGCAATCAACCAAAGAAATTCTTGGTCGACTAAAACCCTGAAATGGACTAATCGACAGGGCTCGGCAGAGTGCGGCTAGGCGGGGTGAAAGTATACTGATATCAGCACAAGAAGGCAATTAAACACAAATATTGTATTCAGCAAACCACCGGACGTTGATTAACGTGGATGCTCTTCAGTCTTTCTTGTCTCCAGTCACTCTCCAGTAGGTTGGGTGAATCCAAAATGTTGAAAACAAGGGGGTGTTCTGAGACAGGCTGTTACCTGTGGGTGCTCTGCAAACACCCCAATTAGCACTTGGTGCGTTCCTTCTGGTGAAATTTACAATAGACTGTAAACTGACGCAGAAAAAAATCAAGTCGATCAATCATAATTTTGGCCGACTCAGCATGTATCAACCAATAACTCGACCAGTCAACTAGGACTCTACAGCCCTAGTGGCCACACATGACGCTCCCTCAGGAGACAAATGGAGGACCACGCTCATTGGGCATCACAGAAGCTTCTTGCCTTCAAAGTCACTGTTGCCGTACCATCAGCAGGGGTAAGCAAGGGAGCATTTCAATCTATTATCTGACAGCTAAGTATTGTTAACTCTTCCTTTTTACACACAATTCATCACCATTGACCAAAACTGCCATATTTTCCTTTTTAAAAAATAAGTACATGTGTCTGTACCTCATTGATGAGCATGCGGGAGGCCATGGTGAGGCGAGTTCTGGGGGAGAAATGGCTTGTGATCATGATCCTCATGCCGGCCTCAGAGAAAGTCAGCTGGTGGGGATATGCAGACAGCAGCTCGTCCACCATCAGCACTGATGGCTTACAGTGGAAGTTGGCTGGAGAGAAAAAACACAAACATGTTTCTCTGACTGCTGTGTAGATTGTTTACTTTTGTGTCCAACTAAATCTCTATTGGTCATCCTTTTTGGCAGTTATAAAGTGGTGGAAGTGATCTTACAATACATTGCAAACATTGTTCTTGGTTTTGAGAACAGGAGTCATGCCAGATAGAGAGCATTTGCACCATTATTATTCAAGTCTAACAGTGGGTGGGCTGCAACAGACAGGAGCACAACATCAGCCTGATTTGACATTTTGACCCATGTCCCATCTCTTCACATGGAGGAGGTCAGCTAATGACCTAAAGCAGCCAGTCAAGAGACTAAAGAGAGAGCTGTAAATCATTTGGCATCACTTTTGTGGAGCAGTCATGCTGTCCAACTTTTTTAAAGTTAACAGTTGGTGGGCAGGGAGAGGGAAACTTGAAGCTACATAGGTTAGCACAGTGGTTCTCAAGTCCAGTCCTCGAGGCCCACTGTCCTGCATGTTTTGGATGTTTCCCTGCTCCAACACAACTGATTCAAATGATCAGCTCGTTATTAAGCTCTGTAATGGCTTGATAACGAGCTGATCATTTGAATCACGTGTGTTGGAGCAGGGAAACATCCAAAACATGGAGGGGGGGGGGGCTCCAGGACTGGACTTGAGAACCACTGGGTTGGCAGTCAAAGGGTCTTTTAAAGAGTGCTTGATCTGATAAGAGAAGGAGCGTTGTTTGTCCCCAAGTATGCTGGGACTGTGTAATTAATAAGTGTGTAGGTCCTAAATCATGAAGTTTTTGTTCAGCCAACAAGGAAATCTGTGATCTGTTTGTGGCTGCCTCACAATGTACACAAATCCAAACAGACAGCACACCCCAGCTTTGATAGTAAACACAAAATGTGAAGAACTTTGTTGATCATATCCCCTTGAGTGTCCTATACTGAAGCTAGACAAAAATAGAGGTTTTATGTTTATGTAAATTTCAGTGTGCCGGGGTGAGCAGCAAAGACCTCCAGAGTCCTGTTAGAGGACAAATCCTGCGATATAAAAAGACAGTAAAGTGTGTTACCTTTCTTAAGCAGGACTGCAGTAGCGTCACACGTGACGTTGTCCTCCAGATCGGTGCTTCCTGTCAGCCCGTTGGCGAGATTCATTGAGTTCTTCTTTCGACGGTCAAAGTAGCGCTGAGCCCTGCCATTAAACCTGCAGAAGGCAAATGAAGAAGACGGAAGCAAACACTTTTTAATTGTGGCAATTCAGCTACCTGTAGTTGGGCATATGTTTCTGATACTTACTTCATTATGAGGATGTAGACGGCATACATGAGAATCAGGACAAGAGACTCCCACCTGCGGACAATCATACACAGAAATATTTTGAAAATCTGCAGGCAATACCGGTTAGATTTATTAATTTAATAAAGCTGTAACAGAAAAAAATCTGTACACACCAGCACACCTTCTCATCATAGATGAACTGCAAAGGCAAGACAAAGAGGACACATGTATTAGGTGAAGGAAAAAAAATCAAATTTTAATAAATTCTGCATTACAACATCTCTTCCACTAGGGGGCATGACCAATCCAGAGCTCAGACACAATGGAAAAGAGCAAAACATGACATCTTGGTTTGTTATACCTAATTTAAAAAGCTGAAAGGCACTTGTGAGCAGGTTTTTTTACTCATAAGGTTTTACTGTAATCCTCATGAGTGTGAAAGGGCCAATGAGTTGTCAGTTTTGCAAAAATGATACAAAAGAGCAGGGTTTCTTCAGGATTTACTTTTGAGATTTTGCCGTTGAATCGATAGGAGAGCTAAAGAAAGGCAGAGGCAGAAGATATACATGAAGACTTCACTCTAACCTGGAAGATACAGTGCTTCATGGTGGTGCACAACTAACTAAAAGAGATGCAGGATTTTTTTCTACATTTAAAATGTCAATACTGTCAAATTGGAACTGATCTAATACCATAAATTATCAACATGTTCCTTTTTAAAGATTGACATTCAGAAATTTTGTCTCTGCTGTATTTCTCAGCTTTGTTAATTAACTTAAGAAAAGGCTGGCGCTGCTGCTTTCTCATTTTTACTTTTCAGAAACTTCCGTTGTTGATTGATGATTTTTCTTGAGATGCAAAGTTAAATCACAAGATTTAAAGGAGTGTTTCTTTACTCCTCCCACCATGACCTGTGCTTCACAAGCTTTGTAAATAGCTTTCTGACAATTCAGAATATATCCATACAGCTGACATGTTTAGGATGTTGGTGCGTCATCTTATTGGCTGCACCGTATTGGTGGAAACTATGATATCCACTGATGTGAGTTATTCACTTTTAGCATTGAAACAAAAGTTAATATCCAGAAATTGGTTCAACATACGTAAGCTGGTTGTATTGTCAACAAAGTTCTATATTCATATATGTAAAGTTCAAAGAACCAAACCCTCTCTCTGTGCCTTTAAAAAAATACAAAGCTTTACCTTAAAACTGTACCTCACTCCTGTAAATAAAAGCTGCTAAAATTCTGAAGATATGCTCTACTTTGAATATATTTGTTTAATTCTACTTGTGTTCCTCCTTTTTCTGGTCATTTTACCTTTTGTTTGCATTCTGAATTCTTTAAGTTTATATCCGGTGTCCTCTACTAGTTACAGTCTCCGACTCATCCTTACAAAGATGATGAGCTGAGACAATAGCCTCCTTCTTCTGGGAGCTTTGTGGCTGACACATCTTTGTCAAAATTGAATGCGACAAAAGTCGTAACTTTTGACACTGTTACAATTTTCACTACTGCTCATGTTTTTATCAGTGTAGATTTGATGCCCTCAATATCTGATAAAATATCGGTGTTGTTAAGCACATCAATTTAGCCAACGGAAACTAATGTGTTTTAGCAATTATGCTGATAGAAAGTAACATCTTTGCCTTAAAAACAGTCAACAAGCAGAAGTAAAATGTGCAAGAACCTTTTGAGCATAAAGAGCATATTCAAGAGCTTATCTGACCTCAAGTATGGCGCCACTTTGAAATCCTTGAAAAATGGAAATAGGGTATTTTATCTTCTTACGATATCAATGATGCTGTATATTGAATACCACACAAGTTACGTTAATGAAGCCAGCTCAGTATTTTTATGCGTCAATGATAAAAAAGTTATGATATGACGCAGATTTGGTAATAATCCAGCCTATATATTTTAAAATATAGTATTAGGAATATACAGATATTTTACTTGACTCTGTTTGCAACATTTGACATATCTGGACACCCTTTATCATGTGAGGAATACTGTGCTCTGTATTTTCAGTAATTCAATGCATACAAACAATCTATGAATGTTTCAGTTTGAGAGAATTTCATTTCTGATTGCTTTGGGGTTTGACTCTTTGTGTTGTAACAGAATTGCAATGCATAATGGAGCAATAGTCTTCACTTTCACTATTGAAACACGCTTTTTTATTTTGCATCTAGTATTCAGAATTTAAAGCGTTGCTTCTCAAAGCAGTGCATTCTCTACATATCCAACATGTTTCAAACATCCAAACAAAGACTAAGTGGAAACTTGCAGCGGTTGAAAAGAGATTAAAAAAAGAATTCAGTGTGGATGTGCAGTATTGACTTTCTACAACCTGTGCAATACTGCTGAGGTAGAAAGTGCAAATTGGGTATTGATACCAAAGCTGCACTTTCAAACTGGCCTTATACACATTATATTCAGTCAGAGTACCCCTACATACATTTAAAATAACAAGACTCGAGCATGTGGACTGTGTATTTGCATGTGACCGCTTACCGCAATGAGTGCTATGATAGAAAACGTGTAATATATTGAATCTCGGAGTAGAGCCCAGTGAGAAAGCTTCACCGCCTGCAAGGAAAACAGAAAAGGGAGATAAGAACACTCACTAAAAGACGCATGTAGCTTGAGTTCATACACTCTTCCAGAAACACATCTTCTTCCTGGAATCTGTGCAGAGCTGTGCTGCAGAAACGCCTCTGACATCATTAACATACTGATGTAAACACAGGAGCTCGAGAGTTGACCTCTTGAATCACAGTCACTGAAAAGGTAGCATCCTACGTAGAAAAAGGTGCAGCGTGTTTATTGACTTTATGTAATCAGATGCAATGCAGGAGGAGTGCACAATGCAGTGACTAACAACGCAACACTCTCTCCCACACAGCATCACGCTGCATATACATAAGTGGAGGGTCAGAAGTCACATCTTGAAAGTGCCACTCCCTGATGGGAAAACGTTTGCTGCTGTGAGGCAGATGGCAAAGTTAGAGCACAACAAGGCTGTGCAATGTTTGCTTGTACTCTGTTATACTGTACAAAAGTTCTTTGTAGAGGAGATCTGCTTTGAAACACCGGCCAAAGCTAACAAACATTACTGAGGTGCAACTGCCAGAACTGGAGATGATTTTGCTGCACCCCATCCCTGCAAGCCCTGGTACACCGCCTGCCCTTCTCCTTCATTATCTCACTATGATTACGTAACACACAATCTGGGATTGCATCACTGCTTTTGGAGTCCAGTGCATATATTTTTCAGAGCAGAGAGCTTATCCTTGTACTCTGCTCATTTCCATGTCCCTGGCATGTCAGATAGCATCAGAGAGAGGCTGCGCTGTGTTGTTATCTCCTTATCTCATGCAAAACAAAACAGGGAGGATGCAAAGCAGAAATGAGATACGAATTATCTTTGTGTTCAAACTGATAGGATGTTGGGATGTTTTGCACATGTGGCTGGTTAACCAGCACGAGCACACAGAAATATAAAAGATACCAACACTCAAACAAACAAACAAACAAACAAACAAACAAAAAAACATCAGAATGGAAAGTTTTTAAAAGGAGTTTAACTTTATTCAATCCAGTCTTGCACTGTACCATGCATCGTGCAATTCAATGTAATTTCGCACTTATGCACTCGTCAGTTTATCAAGCTGTACTGTAGCAAATGGCACTTTTAACACCTTTAGCACATGACACTCTGATTAGCACTTTAGCACTTCACAATTCTCCTTGAATCTTTTTGGTCCTTTTACTATTGGTCACTTAGTTTTTGGTCTATGTATGTTGTTTATGTATATTGTGTGTATGTTGTCAGTGCATTGTTCTACTGTCTTAGTCATGTTGTTTGTACTTTTAACATTATTGCTTTTATGTTTAACATCAACCTGCCAATGGGACTGGGGATGGAAATTAGCCATTTGGCTATAATCCCACATATTTACATGTAAATGTTTATCAATATTTACTGTTCCCATGTTGAAAAATAAATAAATAGAAAAAAATAGAAACTTTTCTTCAGGCTTTTCTCACATTCAGGGATGTGGATGATTACATGTCTTATCCTAAACTCTAATGCGTTACAAAAAGAGCAGGTCCAGACCATACCTTTTGTTTAAATAATTTTCAAAGATGCAGTTACACCTTAGAGAGCAAGAAATACGTTCATGCAATAAAAGAGCCACATCGTTCACACTGTATTTTAGTGCAGCCAATAACATGGACATGCATGCAAAAACTGATGGTATGTTTGTGTTTCATTTTTTCTTAAGTATGAAAAGATAGAAGCACACACAAGTAAGCACTTTATTTAAAAAAGGATTTACATCAAAGTGGACTCTGGTTATAGTTTCAAAGATGTGGGAATTGTAGACAGAAAATGATGTCAGGGGTATACAGTAAGTGGCAGCTCAGCTCTCAGCTCCCTCATCAGACATCCTGTGTCAGTTAAGGAGCTTCAAAGAGAACCTTTCTCAAGTGATTAATAAGAATAAAAATAACTTTATTTTATCCCTGAAGGGAAATTCAATCGTCTTTAGTCATCTACTTTTTAATCTGAGCATTTCACCTTTATTAGACAGAAGAACAACTGAAAAATGATACGAAATGAAGGGAGCAAAGTTCAGTAAGACATGCAGAAATTTTTGGAGATGGGGAGCTCAAACCAGCACATACTAGACAAGACCTGCATTTACATTTGTGATCTTTCCTAGAAAAATATAATCCTCGATACAGAACAAAAAACCTTATCACAATACTGAGAACAGAGATGTTCCCTTCACAATATTTTATGAAAATAACATTAACAGAGTTAACGCTTTTTTATAGTTTAAAGGCTTGTAATTTTTTTCCAAAAATGTATGAAAAGTTCATGTAACTGTCAGGTTCAGCTTGTATTGGACACCTTAACAAATAAAAAGTAGCCCTGATAAGATCTGTGTGTGTGTGGTTGAACATTCCTTACAAAATCTCATAAAATGTTGTGTCTAGGTGGCTTAGACTTGTTGACAATATCAATCTGTTTTGTTGTAATTCATGAAAATGCCACCGAGTCATCTTTGCACTCAGATGCAGCTTAACTGTGACGCTGTGATGACATCATACCTGTCCGGCGAAGAAGCCACACACACCGATGATGCAGAGGATGTTGAAGACAGCTGAACCCACGATGGTGCCCACACCCACGTCACCTTTTGTGATGAACACCCCTGTGGAGGAACACACCGTTCTATGAGTCGTACAAAGAGTTCAGGTAACTTCACTGTTCTGGTTGAAATTTCTTACTAACATGTCGTATATGAGTGTCAAAACACCAAAAGAAAAAAACAAAAAAAACTCTACATAACACACACACACACACATACAGACTGAAAAAGAAAGAGATGAAATCTTTTTGAAGAGATGAAAAAAAACTCAAGATGCTTTGATTTTTCTTAACAAACCAGAAGAGAGTTGAATCTCCAGGCCCCGTCTGTATGTATAATTAGATCTCTATATAAAGAACAAAGTCATGTAACGTGACGGCCTGCCTTTGAAGTGATTGCTCCTCATACTGTTATTCTGGACAGATGTATTATACTGAGAGTTGTGTTGATCAAAGAGGAAACACATGGCCTTTCCTCCTCATCAGTAATTCTGTGGAGCTTATTACATAAGATGACTTTAATGGGATTCTAATGCGATTCTGTATATTGAAAGCCATGTTTGTTTACGCAGCCTGCCTTGGGATTACAACATTATTCTGAAGCATCAAACTATTAAAAGGGAATACCAGTAGTCTAAGACATGAGCCTTACTTAAGATACACTTTGGGATGTGAATGCCAGAGAAGTAAATACTGTGTTGCAGTAGCTACAAAATGCTTCAGTACACCCTAATGGCTCTATGGGCCTAAAAAAAACACCAAATAGCTGCTGGAAGTGCTGATTTTGCCACTGACATGTTCAAATTGTTATTTTAAGTGTCTAAAAATGTGAAATAAGGATCCCTAGGGAGATACAACTTTTTGTAAAGGAGCAACATCCTTTCTAAGAAACCAGAAACAGCTGTTATTTCCTGTCATCTAACGCCTCCAGACAAAAACAGTGATTCAACTTTGCAGAACACAAGAGTTGTGGTGTTTTGGTGCCTCAGTCGGTAATTTTCCTCAATTGCTGTGTCGCACAAAAGCTGTGTTAAATCAAAGTCAACTCTTCCAACCACCAAAGCCACATAATGACACAAACAAAGAGACCAAATGAGGTAAAGTGAACAATTAACTCATGTTTACAGGGTTTACATAGATCTTTGAAATGTCCTAAATTTCACACAACAAAACATGAGAAAAATACAGAAAAGGAAGAAAACAGAAAGTGAAAATTCAAGGAAATTTGGCCTCAAGATTAAACTTTAATAATAATAATTAAAAAAAAATGTTATTTGGGTGCCTGCTGGATTCAGGAAAAACATGTTGCAAACACATGCAAGTAACATGTAACTGATGAGAACGGCAGAACGACAAAAGATACTGAGAGATTCTAGCAAACATCGCAACACTGAACAACATTATTGCATTTTCTTTTGTATATATTGTGTAGGCCTATTAGTGTCAGATTAATAAAATCTGTTTTTTGTGCAGCCCTAAATCCTGAGTGCATGATTTCACACACCTTTCTCTTCAGGCCTTTTGTCCCACTCAACAATCAGAGCTGCTAACAAAAGTGTGGTTCTCATAACCTATCGGAAATGAAGGCTCTGGGTTGAGTCAGAAATCAACAGTAAATTAAAAACGCTGGGATTACTCCTGAGTCAATAGGCGTGTGTGCTTCTTCCAGCTGCAGCTACAGTACTGCAGTGAGAGTTAAGGTTAAACTGAAGTGAGAAGGCAGTGTAACAGGTGGTTGTAATGAATACCTATGACAGATGTGAAGAGCTCAGGGGCGGAGCTGCCAGCGGCCATGAAGGTGGCGCCTGCTACGTCCTCGCTGAGATTGAGACGCTGCAAGAGAGTAGATAAAGACAAATGTAGAGTTGATATTTGAAGAGGCAGCACCAGCTAAAATAAGGGAGTCCAGAGTGGTCATAAAAGAAGATCAGTCCCAGCATGACACACACAGTCCAACTAAATCAGACAAAAAACTGTTGATCTGGTATTTACCATGAAGTGCAGGTTTCACATCATGGGTAACTGTTTTTGATAATCATGATCCCAACATCAATGCAAAAAAAAAAAATGTAGATTATGATTTTTGCATCATTAAGCAGCCCTACTTCAGGGTTAACGGGGGAAAATTAAAGTTAGGGTTAGGATTTTCAGTTTTTTTTTCATCAGAGTAGAAATTAGTAAACTGGTGTTGTACAAGGAAACAGAAGCAGCAGAGTCCATGGAGAGGTGCTGAGGGTGGACTGAAATAAACCTGCACGTGCAAAAGACTGAACACAAGTGGAGCAAATTAAAGCACAAGCAAGGGCATTGAGTGCAAGGACATGTTTGTGAGTCCATGCTCTTGAAAAGTGATAGACTTAAGTTGTTGCATGTCCTAATCAATGTGCAATATGATAAAGAAATATTTAAGAACAGCTTTTTGGACCTAAAATGTCCACAATCATACCTCACACAATTTCTCCAGGGAGGGGACGAAGTAGTCATCACAGACGAGTGCCAGGGCACAAAACATGTAAACGGTCTGTGGAGAGAGAGAGAGAGAGAGAGAGAGAGAGATGAATATTACAGAGATCAGTGAAGTGTGAGCATGTTGCCTGATGTGGTTTATACAAACAATACCATGGGGTGAAAAGTCCAAACAACAACAGTAATAAAGATCAGCCATCTGTCGACATTATTTATCGGTTAACATTTTCAATTCCAGCAGAAACACGTGGGGAAGTCTACCACCCTCCATGTTCTCACATGCCTTTTATTCTTCATTTTAAACAAATCTCTGTCAGTATCTGGGGCGGGGAACATCTCTGTGCTCAAACTGCTACATTAAATTTAGATTTAATTACCATGAAAAATGAAGCAGTAAGCGAGTAATTGAAGGCTAAAGATACAGAGGTCTGATCCATGCAAATGCAGAGCAGCACATTAACGAGAAAAGACATCAAATATTCATGAATAACATGACTGTGGGACCACACTGCTTACATTTTAAAACAGAGGAGCTGGTTTTCACTTTCTAAACTTCCTGGCATAACGAAAGCCCAGAAGGGGAGGTTGGGTATTTTCATTTCCCTAATGAGCTAAACTGTCTTAACTGGAAAAGGCAGCATGAACCATGACCTGAGGTGATACCATAGGCTCACACATTAAAAGAATAATAAGATTTATTCTGGTTCATTAGACTATTTCACAACATTTGGGCTAGAGTTGTGCATATATTTTTCAAAATAACTGATATTATATTTAGACAGAAAACAAAACAAAACAAAACAAAAGCATATTTCAGGAAAAAGTTAAACGGCTTTATCTAATTGGCTCTACCATCACAAAAATGTCAAAAATAAGCCCAAAGTCTCCTTATAGTAGCCTTAAAATAATACAATCTACAGAATAATATATTTTTCAGATAAATATCATACACACATGAACCACAGTGGTCTTAGTACTGATCCTTGGGGGAATCCACGATAAACCTGATCCAAATGTCCCTTGAACAGTTTGTAATAAAGACTGTTAATGGTATGCTGCTATTTTGCAGTTGTTTGTGGCATTACAAAGACTGTATGGCTTTTGCACCTGCTAATTATGTATAAATGAGATGGAGACGTTGTCTAATTTATGAAGCATGTATTAAGTATTTGGCAGAGCGTATAGCATCATTGTGCTTGCATACATGTTCATTAGCCATTGTTCATTTATTTGAAGAAAATATGCCCCTATCCATGCGGATAAATCTCAATGCAAATAACTTACTGGAGTTCAATTTTCTGCTGAATTGAAGTGTTAACTGCACTTAAGTATTAGGTCATGCTCAAACTCTCCGGTGACAAAGACAATTCCTCCCCCTGATGTCTCAGAAAAAATAAATATGTCTATAAATTTTGATATCATTTTGACATCACATTTTCTCTGGAAACTTGATCTACTAACCGGGTGCACCGTGGATTGCGTCTGTCAAGTGAGCAAAACTGTGTGAGCAATCGATTTAGCGTGTTTGCCTTGATGAATATGCAGAATGTATGTAGGTCATTAGACCACGCAAAATTCTGGGAGGAGCAGATGCAAATATAATCATTTAGCACCTGCAGTGTGATCTATCAAACCTGGAAACCAGTTGCAGTCGACGTTTTGCGTCTGTATTTAGCACACTTGAAAGACACGTGCAAACTGGAGCAGCATTACACACGGTCATTGTGGGGAGAAGGATGCAGAAGTGCCATGATACACGCCATGATCCTTATCCAAAAGCTTGTCATTTATTTTGTTCTTCCAGTAAATGACGTTTTTCATAAATAATAATACAAACACGAAACAGAAGAAAAAATTATCTGTTTGTCTTATTGATTTAAAATCGTTTTAATTCCCTTTTTGATTTCTAGTATACCTTCTTGTATCTGTAAAGCACTTTGAATTGCCTTGAGTATGAATGGAGCTGCACAAATAAACTTGCCTTGCCCTTTATGTAGTTCCCTAAAACAATATGTGCAACTCCGTGGCTTCAAACACTCTGCTCTCACAAATTCTCCATGGTGACAGCCGATAGCGCACGCAAAATCCTTGTTTTAAGAGGGCAGTCCACACCACTTTTGCTCCCGCTATCAATTGCGCATGCGATGTTAATAGATTTTTTAGTGTGCACACGCAATTTAGCACTCGCTATTTTGCATCTTAGTAGATCAGGCCCTATGTGTGGAAAGAATGGGCTATCAGGATGAGAGTGCACAGTGCAGCTCTGAACAGCTTGAAGGCATGCTTACAGCTCATCTTAGTCACGATAAGACAAAAAATTAATCTTGGTGCAGTTAGCAGCAGAAATCCAACCCCAGTGAGTTCCCCCCTCATGTGTGCACTCCTTGTACCATTTAATATTATAAACAGAGCACAGACAGAATATGAGACAGACTGAGATGATCCAGTGATCCAGAGAGAAAATGTCAGGTAGCCGCTACAAATTGTCTGACAATGTGTGAACAAAGGACAGCATGAATATTTTTGTACTTTGTAATAACAGGCCTTTCAGTACCTGCTAACGATCAAGAATGACATGAAGAATGAATATTGTTTCTTCTTTTGTTCTCAGGAGTGAGTCACATTTTTCTAGTTCCTGGAGTTTTTCTGTTTGCTTCTCCTAAGAGCAGGTAAGATGGACCTGAACTAACAAACACCTGCATGAGATGATTGTTGTGTGATTGTGAGTGATGTTTGGTGGTGGTTAGAGGGGTCGGAGAGGCCGGAGGCACGAATTGGCAGCCACGTTTCCGTCAGTCTGCCCCAGAACAGCTGTGACAACCAAGGTAGTTTACCACCACCAGGGTGTGACTGTGTGAATGAATGAATGAATGAATGATGTATCCAATGTAAAGTGCTTTGAGGTCACTGATAAAAAGCGCTTCAAAAAACCGGATGCATTATAATTTTATTATTAAGAGTGAGCCCACACATTTTCAGTGTTTGTGAATGTGTGCAGAAAAGGACTATGATCAAGCAGAGAACCCTTATACAGGAGTTTAATGTGATCATATAAAAGGTTTGGGGAAATATCTTGAGTAAAACCCCACAATGTTTAATGTGTACTCACAGCATAACATGAAATAACAGCTTTCTGAGGCGTCCTAAAGGGACACACAAGTGAGAACCCATTTCTGTAGTGAGGTACTCTGTGGGACTGTTTTTCTGATTTAAGACAAATTTTGATCAATAGAGTCAGTTGTCTCTTAACTGGAAGGCCAGGAGTTCAATTCCAGGTCCTACTGTCCACATGCTGAAGTGTCCTTGGGCAAGACATTCAACCCCAAACCCTGAAGAAAGCACCAGAAAAGTTTAGTTCATGAACTATTCTCCACACTCTAAATATACCAAAAATAAGATATGTGCATAATCAGGCAGATTAGTAGCCTATAGTAGCTGTAAAAGCAGCAGGACCATAGTGATAATTCACCTCTAAACCAGATTTTATATCGGTTGGAAGTTGGTTCAAGTCAGCATTTCCAATGTAGTGACCCCCATCTTTTCAAACCGATAAATGACACCTGCAGACCATTTTATACGGTCTGCAGCTTTTTGCAACACAGTCCACAACCTAAGAACCACCTTTGACAAGGCAAAAAGCCGATCATTAGTACGGATTATGTGGTGGCACCTTAAAAAAGAGACGTCTCTGATATGCACAGAAACCTGTTTAGTTGGAGAGCTTGTGCAGCAGGACAGCTGTGAAGAGAATCACTGTCATCTGAAAATTCAAACAGAAAAAAAAAAATGTAACACAGTTTTCTGTGTCTCTATCTTAATCCGAGATCAGATAAAACATATAATCAATGACAATCCCTGGCTGACAGCAGAGTCATAGGATAATACAAAGAGAGACGGTATGATCTAATCCGGTGTTTAAATCTACAACTGTGAACCAAAACAAGCGAAAGACTGAGTGATCTGATGAAAGCTCAAAAAAAAAAAAAAAAAAAAACCTGTGAGTGGACCTTCCTGTAATCATCCGGGAGCTTTTTCAGCTGAACAACACTCTGTTAGTCACTTGCATTTCCAGATGGATTTGAGCAGCTTTCTTTGGATAACAATCTGGATGCGTCAACATTTGTGGGGGAAAAAACATGAGGAGCCTCATTTGAAGATCAAAACTTCGACCTCCTGCTGAGGTGGTGCACTGCTTTCTGCTGTATTTATTTGTATCAGGCTTTATTTGCCTTTTTCATGTACATCCACCCAACTCATACGGTCCCTTTCACTGATGCCAGTGGCCCCTGTGTACCTGTATCTTTCCTATCTTATCTTTATTGTATCAGCAAGCTACCACACCATGCTGCTGATTCAGAAAAGGTGCCTTTTACAGGGCAGATGAAGAAATCTGTTAGGCTAAATGTGTTTTCATGGTCAAATACGGAGGAAAATGTTGGCAGTGTAGGAGAAGCAGCAGAATGAAGTTTGTATGGAATATACCAGTGGGATTTTAAGATTAGGGATGTCTGCACAAACATTCAAATGCATGTAAAGCAGTTCAGAGATTCTGAAAAGCTATCAGGTTTATTAGTTTGAAATAAAGGCTGCAGTACTTCACCTGTTCTTGATACAGGATGACGGTAACACATTAACAAAATATCTAGAGTAAACACATTACGCAGTTATTCTGTGATTATTTAGATTGCTCACTGATGTCCATTTCCCCCCTGCTAATGTTAAGACATTTACAGTTTTCAGGAGTTCCACTCTGGTTGCTTTCTTTTAATGCTTACTTTTGGACGATTTCAAGGCGGGATATTTACACTCCTGTTAATGCAACGTTCAACAGACCGATTCATACTGGTGGGGTGACGTCAATCCACCTCTGGTTCTCACTCAGGGGTAGTACATTAGTATAATGGGGGTTAGATGGAGGCAAAGTGTAGTGCTGTATGTTTGTGTGTGTGTATGAGAGTGATTCTGTTGCGTTTTCACATGCCATGCCTCTCACACTCCCACAACTATGTATTGTCCCTCAAATTTTTAATCAGATCAATAAATTTTGCACATGTAAACATGGCTTTTGCTAAATAGAAAATGCTAATTACTTCTGACTTGTGAGCTGAGCTGTCTGGACGTTTTTCACAGTAGTGTCACTATTATGCATCACTGCAGCAGCAGATGAAGCTAAAAGTAATGTGCTGAAAGGGACAGAAAAAAACACAATACAAACAAAAATTAACACATTGATTTGCACCTTAATTGCATTATGTTCAACGCATTAACACGGACAGCTCTGATTCAAAGATAAAGATTATTTGCAATTTTTTGCATACCCTTGCAAAGAGAGGGTGAATAATCTGCAGTCATTAAGGCAAGAGTTTAAATCAAAGCTGCTGCTGCTGTGATAAGGACTCAGCCTCTGGCTAATGTGTCCAAAAAGAGCTGCTTTAAGGTCTATTGTTTCTCAGTCAAAGAATAAATTTAACCCAAGATAAATCAACAATAATTTCATTTCCAGCTGATAGCTGCAGCAGTCAGATCCCTTGTTGAAGAGCACTCGACAAAGCAGCTTGGCATGCAGCGTTTTATTCTGAGCATGATAAGAGACCCTCATACTCCCATTCATCCTGTTCCCTGGCTCCTTTCCTGATTTATTTTTGAAAATCTGTTTAGGGAAATTTCAGCGGCTACAAGGCATGTCACAGTTCAAATAGCTGCAGACACAGTGACAGGCTTTTACCTCCGGCATCTGAATTCTGATTCTCATTTACCAAAAATAGAAAAGTTAAAAATTACAACCGTATTATAAGTATGCAGTACACTTCAGCTCTGACCGTCCTCCTAGAAATTCACATCAAGCTGTCCTCTCTATGAAGTCAAGGTTAGTAACACCTACTACAAAAGGACATGAAGTACTTTGAATTTAAAGGTTAGATGTCACTAGAAAAATAGCTTCTGATGATAAACCCTATTTTTCTCTTTTTTTTTTAAATACACCAGCATCTCAGTAAAGGTTACTTTCATTTGCTCTTCTGCTTCATGAAAAGGCTAACTCACAGGGCGGGTGCAGTGTGAGTAGTGACATTGGCTGTAATGTCAGATATATCCTGTCATCAAGCTCCACTCCGTAGTTATTAGTTCTGCGTATGTGCTCAGTTCAGTTCTCCGGAGATGCACCTCTGCTGGCATGAAACTCCATAACAGCTAACCCTCCAGAGACTATAAGCAACTGAACATCACAACATGGGTCGTCATGTGGTCATCATGTACAAGAACATTCTGCCTACACCGTAACATTGAAACACGAGTGATCGGAGAGGGACTCCATCATAGCTTTGACCTCATATACTGACCCATGCTGAGCCACTCTAAAGAGACCACTGGGACTGGCCCTGCGTTTGATGAACATATGAGTGAAGATGAAACAGTAGAGAGCACTGGAAAAGGCTATAGATTGAGCTCTTTCTCTGGGCATAGAGAAATATATCTGAAACATGATGCACTTGTCTCAACTTTGTGTAAACAGTATTACAGTTTAAGATGTACATCAATTCTCCACATGATGGCTAGGATAGGTTATAGCCTCCAAATGTCTGACATGGAAAGTGATGAAGGAATAGGTGGATGATAACATGTATTGTCAACCCAGGACCAACAGTGACATCAAATAAGTAACAGTGTGTAATGATACGTGTTGGGTTGTTATGGTGGATTTGATGTTAGGGGTGCTGCTCAGCTTGAGAGGGTTCCTCCACTGTAACATTTCACTCAGTTTTCCACTGACTACAAAGCTACTTATGTGCCATAACCTCGTTTTTGCAACTGTAATCTCTCCTGCCTAAACCTTTCTCAACCACTCTTGGTCCTTTTCTTATTTACAAGTAGAGGCCAAATTAACTAAACTTCTTTTTGCACAATGATATAATTTCCTTCCTAATTAGTCTGTAATCGGAGTGCATCTCTTGCAGCCGTCTGTGACTGAACAATGCCAACTCCCAGGAATCTTGGATGCTTAGTGAAATCTGAAGTTCATAGAATCTGGTGCAATCTCAAAACCAATGCTGGATGGCCATGGCCTTTAGAATCTCTGACATAACTAAAAAGACACGACTGTAGTTGAATGCACTGCATGAGCTCAAAATCACCTCCAAAAGCTACTGTTGGTTCATACAATTTCTCACCATAACCACACACGTAGGTTAAAATGCACCATGCAAAGAGGAAACTAAATCAATATGATCCAGAAATGCAGTGACTTCCATCAATTTTAGATTGACTTAGACAAAGTGAAAATTGTCCCGTGGAATGATGAATCAAGGTTTTACTCTCTTTTTGGAAACCTTTGACACCACGTCCTCCACACCAAGGAGCAGTGAGACCACCCAGCTTGTTATCAAAGCACAGTCAGTGACGATATGGGGATCATACTATAAGTGCCCATGGCATCTGTAGCTTTCACATCTGGGGTTGGCACCAGTAATACTGAGTAATATATACAGGTTTTGAAACTACATATGTTGCCATCCAGACAATGACTTTTTAGGGAGGACCTTGTATAATGCAGCAAGGCAATACTAAACCACACTTGGTGTACGTTACAACATGATGGCTCTGCAGTAGAAAAGTCTGGTTGCCAAACTGTCACCCATGGAAAACATTTGGCGCATCATAAATAGAAAACATATCAAGGGAGAACCTAAACTGCTGAGCAGCTGAAGTCTTTATCAGGTAAGAGCAGGACAATACATCAACTTCAAACACCAGAAAATGGTCTCTTTGGTTCCTCAACATTTACATAGTTTCATTTAAAAGAAGAGAAGGTTCACCACAACGGTCAGGATACCCTCTCTGCGACACCAAATTCAAACTATGCATGTAATTTTTTAGAAAACAAAGGAACTGCTATTTTTAACATTTAAGATAAGATGTTTTTTCTTCATATTACCTTGAACTAAAAGATGGACTTGAATCACTTGTAAACTATCAAATTTGGTCTTTATCCAACTTCTTTTTTAGTGTTCTGATTATTTTGAGACTGGGATTTTGGTTAAAAACATATTTTAGCTTTCCATGCTAAAAGTCTCTACAGCCTTTTTTAAAATATTCATAAAACCTGGAGGTAATTGAGCCCAAGATTTTTGTGTAAAACAACATGGGACAAATACGATAGCATCTGCTCAAATCCTTCCCAAATGACTTGTGATTAATGCCTCCAAAGAATGTTTCTTTACATTGTCTCAGACATTTTATCTTTTTCACATATCTAGACATGTTTTGGCGGGAACTTCGGCCCTCCTCTGAAGTGTCACTTGGTGGTAGATGTGACACATCATATCAAAAAAATTGACAGGAGGGTCACCCCTCCGTAACAGCAGCTGATATGACGTGTCACATCTACCACCAAGTGACACTTCAGAGGAAGGCCGAAGTTCCGGCCAAAACATGTCTAGATATGTGAAAAAGATTACTTAAAAAATCTAAAATAAAGAAGAAAAAAAAAGAAAATTATTTCTAAGAAACTGAAGACATAATGAACATCATTCAGCTAATGTTTCTTTATGTTACATTACTTGGAAATAAGTTCTGGATCTAAAATAAAAGACTTTTAACATGCACTAATATACAGCATTTTTTAGATGAAACTTTGTGTGACCTTAAAAAGTTTGAAAAAGAGTTTGAATTTACTTAAAATGGCACAATGTGTTGATTCTGTCTTTGGTGGCCTGCAGGTAATTGGCCCATAACTTAATTTAACCAAACATGACAGGTGATAAGAGAGTTTTTGTTGCTGTGTGATATGTTTTGGTTTGACTTATTGGATATTTGTGATGTGATTGATGTGGCTTACAGGGAAAACTTCACTGAGATTTCACATCAAAGTCTGTTGAAAGCTGACAGGAAGTTTTTACTGCGGTTTTGAAAAAGTTGAATAAAGCCTTTAGTGGCTCCAGTGGGGGATGAGTGAAGTCAGTAATCACCTTAATGAGTGTTTGTTAAGACTAAAATTAGCATTTTATGTTTCTGTGCCTCTGCCAACCAATCAAATTACAGTTTGGACCAACATGTGTTTTTCTCAGGGAATGAGAATGTAATTTTGTGACCGTCCTTCTGTCATAGTTGAAACTGCTTGATAGATAACAGAAACCAGAATCAAAACGACAACATACTTGATAAGGCCTGTGTAATGAAACAAACAAAAACTGCCTCTCCTTAAAAACAGTCAGTTTTTAATAGTTTCTCTATCTGTAATGAAGTGAACTCCTTTGTGTCAGGTGCTAGAGGCATCATCAGATCTATGGACACAGTGCACATTCATAAGTGGAAACCAGGTGTAACCAGGTGTTGTAGCAGTCACAGACAGAAGCTGGAGGCCAGGCAGAGATTTCTGTTCTTCAACAAAACAGGATATTTAAGTTTTGACCAGTGAGCCCCTACAATGGAGTCAAAATGGCTTAACCCAAGCAACCAAAGCCTTAATTTGTTCAAATGGAAATGTAAGTTCCAAATGATCAGCCATGTCTAACGAAAGGTAAGAGCACACTCAGAAAACCATCATACTTGAGTACAATCGTTTTAACATGACCAAATATGGAACTGCTGGCCAACTGCTATCACCTTGTCAATGGCCAGTGCCAATACCATGTTGTTGTTGTTATTGTTGTTGTTTGAATATTGATAAAATACAACAATTCAATAATATGAACTGATGAGAAACAAAAGTGCTGGTCTTGAATATTTATTTTATAAAATAGATATGAGGATCTTTTGGATTTTTGTCCAGGATTTCAGGCGATGACTGATCTATCAGTCAGGAGCAGTTCTGAACTATATTAATCTCTATCTCTAGTATATAAATTAAAAAAGCACTAGCAAGTAACTGTTTAAGATTTGAAATGCAGCCATTTGGGATGTGAAAAATGTGCTTTTATTTACAAAGGGGAATGGTGGCATCAGCCTCATGAGTGCAAAAATGGATGTGATGCTGACTATTTCAAAATGTCATAAACACACAATCAATCTCTACACTCAGTGTCTGTCAGTAAACAATGTTCAATTTGTTTGGTAAGTTAGGTTGACCATATTGTGGATTCCCAAAAAGAGGACACTGCTACGTAGGGCAGAGTCACGCATAGTAAATTTTGAGGGTTTTTCGAGTCGTGTGGAGTGTTTTTTTACGTACTTCTAACTCAGTTAGTCCACGCTACACTAAGTCAAAACTTCCATACAAAACCCTGGACTACTATGTGGCTATCACGAGCAGAGCTAGCTCCACCAGCATCTACATTCCTGGTTATGTTTGAGTTTATAAACAGCTACAGCCTACTTACTTAATCTTCATGTTTGCCCCACTTTAAGATGCCAGCTGTGCTTGTTTACATCCAGGTAGTGGAACTTTGTAGTATACGGCAGTAGCCTTGGGCCAAAACTACAACCTCAGATGGAGGTAAGTGACTGATCAACAGATTAGATGCAATACATAACTGGCTTTTCAGGGCAGGGACAAATCATCTTGATAAGGTTAACCGACTTGTAACTCTGGTGCAGATTAGCAAGACAACTAACATTTTATTAAGTCAGCTACAAGTGCACATCCCTGAAAAAAGTGCATTTGAAACTTTAACACAGTCCTGGATGAATGTTGAGATATGTAAGGAAATGTAACTTACACACAGGACGTGCAGGGCCACTGCTCCCTCTGTTCTCTCCTTGTGGGTGAACAGGTCTGTGGGGAACTCATGCAGAGCTGCAAGACACAGAAAGACTCCGTCAGAAGAGCTTATTAGGAGTTCTCGTGTGTGTAAATGAGTGTGGTACAGGTAACATATTTCAAATGCCCAGCAGGAAGGTGAACCATCTGAGCACAGAAAACCATTGAACCCATGAGCACTGAGGAGCTGTGCCCAGAGAGATCTTTGCCCAAGTGTGTGTGAAAGTGTTTCTGTGCCCTGCCAAGGACTGTGTATGAGCAAGCCTCCTTCCTGAGAGAGCGACGAGAAGAGAAAAGGGAAATGGAAAAAGGGAGCACAAGCTTAGGACAAAGGGAGGGCAAAGAGGAGTGAGACCATTTTAAAAATAGAGCCAGGCATATTTAGGGTAAGGCAAGAGGGATGGAGAGCAAAGGAGAAAGGAAGGTGGCGTGAGTTTAGCTGCACTCTGCAAACTCCTTGTCTTTGCACGGTGTCTTTACAGTATTAGGACAAAAGCGAAGAACAACAAAAAGCAACCGATTGAGTGTGAAAGACAGAGACAGAAGAGTGGAAAGTTGGCAGAGGGAGTGTGAAGGACGAGATGAGAAAGAGGAAGCTTGGTTTGAATGGTGGCCTGAGTTATTCTACCCTCTCTGCAATGCTTCTTGATTTCCTCCCCTCTCACGGCCCCTCAGTCCCCTCTATACTGCAGGGACCGGTGACAAAGGCCTGGCTGCCAGAGTGTGTTGAGGAACCTTTGCCTCACACCCCACAAGCTTCCAGTCACCCCTGTCATCGTTTCCTCCCACACTAATCAGGAGCACATTCACAGGCCACTGCCAACATCTGTTACGTATTTCAGCACCTACTTGTTTCCTGGGAAAGGCCAACCAGGCATCAGGTAGAGAGTTTGGCTCATGACTGCAAGCATGTGGTGCAATTAACGGCAAAATCAGAGTGAGAGTTAGATGATTTACCTGCACGTTGAATATAATTTTTAGCTCTCTGAGGGAGGTTCTTATGTTATAAACCTGGGTACTACGTATTTCAACACTGTCAGCTGGCTTACCTCCACTAAAAAGATTTGTTTTAGCCACTGTCAAGTTCATATTGTAATTCTACATGTTTCACAACTTTACTACGAAGATCTCTGCAGAGAAAGACTTTTTTATTAAGATACCATCCATTTTTTTAAGAGCTTGACACAGCCAATTTCTCAACAAATTCACAAGGCCAGAACTTAACTTTGCAGAAACAGAACTATCTGTTCCAGTGCGGCTTTATTTTTGTTTTTGTGGGTGATTTTGTGAACAAAATGATACCCAAAACACAAAAAAACCTAAATGATAGAGGCAGCAAGGACAAACGACCTGTGTTCTGGACAAACATCCCTTTTCTCGATAAGTGGAGTCTGGTTTCTTTAGAGGGAACAATGCAAATGTTGCGTGTTTTCTTGGTTACCCGAGGTTCATGTCTAAATGTAGAACTTAACCTTGTTTCATGTTGCGCAAAGACAGGCCGATGGATGCAATTCTTGAACACTGTGAAGTTGTACAAAGTGAGAGTTTGAAAACAAATGTCTGAAAGATTACCTAAGAAATACTTAAAATTCATCAGCTACTAGCGAGAGAGTCGTGATGATTACTGCCCAACGCATGAAAAATAAGTGTGAAATGCATTCCTATGTGTACAAACGAGCCTGATGCAGACTTAGAGTAGCGTCCATATTGCAGAAATTTTAACAAAGGGTACAGGGGAACTGAAGCTGACGGAAAAAGACCTGGCCCTAGTCAGTGGACCAAAGCCCATGAGCTAGTTCAAGCACTTTACTCGAGCTGCACTGATTTCACGCTTGACATGCGTCATTCTCACAATCACATGACAAACACACTTCAAATTGGGCTCTCGGTTTAAGCTGCAAATTTTCAGATCTGCCTCTTCCTGCCGTTGCCCTGCCATGCTAGTGTGCTGTGCTCTCATTTTCAGCTTCTCATCATTCATTATTTTTAGGAGTGATGAAGTCAGAACCCAAACCCCAAACACAGATCATGTTCTGCTGGAGCTGCACTACACTGCTCAAGCATCAACATGAGTTGTCTGACTCAACTTACAATGTACTGAATACAACTGTAATGGTGCGTTCCAGTTGTACTCGGAAATCAGGATTTTCAAGCTCCCAGTTGGAACTTTCAACTGGAATGAGCACCTAGAAAGTCGGACGATCCACAGAACCCCCCAGTTGACATGTAAAGATGGCGGAGCCAGTAGTAAACAGTAAGTAGAAGCCCCTGTAATAATCCTTTCATTAACACTTTTTATTATGTGTTGTTACAATAAATCAGCTGTATACAATAGTATTGTTAGATTTATATGGAAATGCTGTCATAGTGTCATTTACATTTTTCATGTGTATATGTGAACTACAAAGCAGGCTGTGCTAACAACGGCCAACTGTAGCCTGGTACTTTCAGCCGGTGTTTTTTTCATTTATGTTTTTTCAGTGACCTGTTTATGCCGAGAAGGGTTATAAATAGTAGCCTACAATGTGGTGAATGACCTCTGGATTATGGACAAGGCACAAATTATTAATTTTCTAAATGTTTTTTTACCGACGGTTAAAACGGTAATCAGTTAATGACTCTTAATGGGCGTCCATTAACCAAGTGTTGGTGACAGTTTGTGCTGAAATGCAACCTGATCCTTTATAGGTTATAGAGAGGATGACCAATGATGTTGTTGTTGTTGTTTTTGCGTTAGAAAACACACACACACTACTTTTTTCCGACTTTGTAACTGAAACACTGATAACTCGGGTGTGACGTAATTCCCAGCTCAGACTTCCGACTTCTGATGTAAATGCATTGCACCATAACTGAAACTGTAGGGGTTGGGGTTGGGACCCTTCTGAAAAAAAGGAAATGTTTTCTCTTAACTTTTAAATTTTCACATTTTATCTATTATTGCGTAAATAAGAAAAAAATGAAGACATCAAAATGTATTTCAAAGCATGCAAGTCTAAATCTAAGACTCTAATCCTGCATGAAAATGACAAATCATTATCTTCTTTTTGAATAATTAAAAATAAAACCATGGCTGTTAGGCGGTTTAGTTCATTTAGGCGGTTTAGTGGATTGGCTGATACCTGCAACATTTCACCACCTCAAGGAGCAGGTGGGGTCCTGATTCTCACTAACACTATCATCCTCAGGGCTGAAAACCCCTGGCTCATAGTTTCCAGAATTTCCTAAAAGACCAAAAAACTGCAAGAATGAGCAAAGAGATCCACACAGGTAAAATGAGGCAATGTAAATCCATCATCTGTGTGATATTTGGTCACTCCTGGCTGTAAACAACCATGAAGACCAACACCACAAGTGTTCAACTACTGGCCTCAAACATGTCTTGGTTAAATTTGTAGTTACCCTGATCTTTAATAATAGAGTTGTTCTGGGTTTTTTTAAGCAGTATTTTGGGCATTTTTGCCCCCATTGAACAGGACAGTTGAAGAGAGACGAGGACTGCAACCTACATATGTGGGGCACCTAATCCACTTGGCAAATGAAAACAAATGAAACAAACAAACAAAAACAAACTTTGAAATCTGATTTTTAATTACCCAGTAACAGAGAGGAGATAATGAGATTAGACAAAAGGACCACACAGATCAAGGTCACACAGATTCTTTCAGAGTGTATGATGCTGTTCAGTGAAGAGGCAGGTGGGCTGACTGTGAGTGGGTGAAAGAATGAATGAATAAACCGCGTGAGCCTGGAGTAGTTTATCATTCCTCCTACCTTTAGTCTTATTTCAGAATAAACAAATTCACAATCTGTTCCAGAGACAAAACCAGAGCACAACAGTTTACTACTTTCCCACCGCTCTCTCCCACTCTCCCAACGTTTCTCTTCTCTGTGACCTATTTGCATCCGAAGCATCGCTGTGTGTTTGAGTGGCTGCAGTCCTCCTCTGCACTATGTCGAACTGCTCAAAGTTTTTAAGCTTAACACAGTGCAGAGCAGCCTGTAAAAAGCCACAGAGGGAACATAGCAGCAGAGCAGACGGCCATCTCACAGCGACAGCTGGATGTGTTTAATATTTACTGTTACAAGCCCGTGTGAGCTTGCTTTAACTCCATCCAGCCAAAATGCCAGGCTGGTGTGTGAGGGGAGGAACGTGCAGCTCTCTTGTTCAGTAAAAGAGCTAAATTTAGATGAGAAAAAGGCAATTATACACAAAAATCTCTGACACTGGTAACTATTGTTAAGTGAAAAGACAACCACAAGGAGGGAAATTGAATTAGCAGGGTGTTGAGTCTGTTTTACACCTGAAGTCTCCAAGAGCCTGCAGATGAAACTCATGCTGCTAATCGCTGTTCCAATGAGCATGAAGCCTCATTTCCCATCAGGGGCAGTGGGTACGTGTGTGGACGTGATGCAGAAACTCACACTCCCTCAAGAAACTCGCTGAACCTTGATGTAAACACAATGTTTTATACACATCAACACTGACAGATTCCTCTTCACAGTACTCAGCCCTGAGTCTGGATCAGAAACACATGTTCACCATGTTCACACTGCTGTGAGCATATGCAGAAAAATACCACTTCTGAATTGAAGGAGAACTTAAACGGCTACAATTTCACTGACTTAGATCTGCTTCTGACAAACCAATCAAAGCTTAGCAGCTTCTAGCAGGACTGTCAACATTTGATTTCTCAACATGCTGAAGTGTGACTGTGGACTTTGGTAGAAAAGGTGACTGTTTTTCATTTTTCATGAGTACGGGCCCACATTGGAAGTTTTTATCCGAGTTTTTGGTGTGCTGTGACAAGTAACGAGAAGAAAATTAGAAAATCACTTTCAAGCTGTTGTTATTTAAAAAGAGAAGAAAAAAACATAAACACTAGACAAAGACTCATCCACTGTGTGGTGTTTTAACTCCACCTTAAAGCCAGACCTGAATGTTATGAAGGTTAAAGCGTACGTCAGCAGTTCTCTATTGGCCTTTATTTGGGGGATTTTATATTTCAGCAGCTCCTTATCTGAAACAGCAATACACTGAAGGACCTCTTCAGCACATAAATATGCATATCCAAGAAGCCTTTTCCTCAAATTCTCCCTTTATTGCTTCTCAGCAGGAGAGCACTTAAGAAGCTCCTACAGACATGGTTTTAAACCAACTAATGAAGCTTACATTTACTACGTTAACCAGCTAAATTAGAGAAAATTTACCAGACACATGCTACAAAAATTTTAATCCTGCTTCAACATGTTCCTGTTACAAATTTAAAGCCTGGCTGTTCCAAGAGTGACTATATTTTCCAGCAACATGTCGGCAAAAGTTATCCACATGTTCTTGTTTTTTTCTCTTGAACAGTACCAACTGGTCAACAGAGGGTGCTGCAGTGTCACCCGGCCACTCCCAATCAGGAGAATGATGAAAAATAACCAATGTGATTTTTCTTTAAGCAAAGGGATCAGAGATGTGCAAAAAGTCAGTTGCTGGGATAGTGTTAAATGGTGTTGAACCCTGAGTAAAATATCGAGTATGAACACGTCCATGAGGGTCCACTCAGGTAGAAGTGGACAGCAGGAGAGCAGCCAGGAGAGGTGAATGGCTCTCAGCATGATCAGGTGAGACAGGAGGCTCATCAGCTGAGTCCTGTGGAGAGGATGCTGGGATTGAGAAGAAAAAACAGTCAGGATTCACCGCGCCCAACCTGACACTGTGTGTGCCGGGAGGGGATACAGCATCAGATGAACCTACTGTGTCATTTCTCACAAAACACCTGCCTCACTGACACAGATAATGTCTAACATAATTCCATATAATATAGTCCTGAACCATCTTAAACTTCAGTAATTTCATTATGCACATACACAGACTTTTTAGAGTTTTCTCAATTTGGAAATACAAGGAAACACAGTGGTCCCAATTTATGCTTAACCTTTATGCATTCACACAATTGCACACACACACCTACGCACGCACACACACACACACACAGACTCTTTGAGCTGCTTAAATATCATGCACCACACATCAAAGTTACAAGAGCCTATTCAACACTTCCTGCAGATTTAATAATTGTAATTCTTCTCTGAACTCAAACATAATTTTTCTTGCCTATTTGTGCACAAAAGTTCATTAAAATATTAAATTAAATAATAAAATCCTGGTAGAATTTTTAAATCTTGAATATCAGACTCTTTTAGGCGGGGAATAGATTAAATTAGATCAGATACAATTTTATTAATCTTTTTGGGAAGGTTCCCTCAAGGAAATTAAAAAGTTCAAATTAAATATCCTACTTTTGGGTAATGTAGTGAGTAAAGAGTTCCTTTAGAGCTGACTGGATAATGGAGAGGTATGTTTGTAGGGCATAGCTGCACGTTGTTGACAAGTGGCTCAAATTGTGACTCATTTCCCAGGAAAGATAAGTAGCAGTGTCTACCTTCACAGAAAACAAGATAACTTTGGCTAAAAAGTCAAACTAGAGGCTTCAAACTGTTGCCCATTAGAGTCCTGATGGCTTTGTCCACTTTGCATAAAGAGACTTTCTTCTGAGTTGCTATGACTCAAATCTAAAACATATTGTTGCAACCAAAAAGTAGGTTGGGGCATAATGGAGCAAAGGCTCATGAATAAACAATCTTTATAAGGAGAAATGCACTACAAATGCAAAACCAAAATGACCTCCAAAATGTATAAAAAAATCCAAA
This sequence comes from Xyrichtys novacula, assembly GCA_962446985.1. NCBI lineage: Eukaryota > Metazoa > Chordata > Actinopteri > Labriformes > Labridae > Xyrichtys > Xyrichtys novacula. The sequence goes on along the minus strand of OY660866.1, from coordinate 19,124,921 downwards.
CCAAATTCAGTGATGGCATTGCTCCTCAAATGACAAAACATGCTGCAGAAAGCCTGCTGCATGAAGAGCTGAAGTTCTGCAAACAGAGAAGGCCCTGGCTGTAGAAACAGAGGATCTCCATTACAGCAAGGGCATTCGGATGTTGAACCTCGCTCGGGTCTCAGCTGTTAAGAGGAATTCCTTTTCAGGTCCTTTTTATAATCTTGACTAAAAAAAAGACATCTTAGAACTACGAACTGAGCATGCACAAAGGTCAAACTGGTTGGAGCTATATGGTTCAAACAGCCAGGCTGAATCTAAACTTTGCTATTTGTGTTTAAAAGTCTGACTTATTTGCTGCTTTTCCTCCACTTCATTCTTCATTCTGTAACTGCTTTCTGCTTTGTGTATTTTTGCTTTGTATCATTTGAGTGTTAGCGGTGTGTTTGATGTTATTTAGGTCTTTTGCTTTATCGCTTTACATTTACACCCTTGGGTTTGTTTTGGACTGCTATGTGTTTTGAAGTTGTGTCATTTCTTTATTTGCGGTGTGTTTCTCCTTCTGAGGATTATTTGGGCCATTGTAGATTGTTCTCCCTTTTTGGCCACCATTCTCATAGGATTGTTAATGATGGTTTAAAAAGTGCATTTGTGACATAATTATTGTTGTTAAGTAACGACCGTGTCTTCGGCAGATGTGCATGCTAAATAAGATTTTTTTAAATGTTATAGAGTGTAGTCAATGGTTAATCTGAAACCACTGATTTGCAACATGACGCCAATGTTTTCTCTTTTGACCAATACCATTGTGCTCCTGCAAACAGCACAGACGCAGCTCTGTAAAAGAGCATCTTTTTTACTGAGCATAACTCAAGCCACCTGCTAGTCAAGTATTTTAAAAGAGGACAGAAGGAAAAGCAATAAGTAACAGCTGTAAGAGCAGGACTTTGTGTGTAGCTTTGATATCAGTCAGTGACTGAGCTCTCACACTTTCACTGCATAGTCGCGACTGTACACAGCATGTTTGAGGCACGTCAACAAGAACACTGACAGGATTCTGCTGTTGAAATAAAAAGCTGACTTTGCTCTTTAATCATATTAGGAGGTTTTTATGAGAGTGTAAAAACTGTATTTAAGTGTGAACAAAACTCCACAAATCTCTAAAACTCTTCCCCAAATTTCTGCATGTGTAAACACAGAGAGAATTTTTACCCAAACTTTACCAGGGATTTTCCTGTCATCCCCTAATCACCAATCATCGGTTTACACAAAACTGAACCAAACTGAACATTAAACTTCACTTTAATGACTCAGTCTTGAAATGAATTGTAACCAGACCTTATTCCAAGGGGGGACTTACATCCTTAAGACTAGGGCTGGGCGATATGGCCTCAAATCAATATCTTGATATATTGAGCAGTTCACCTCGATAACGATAAATGGACGATAACTACTTCACAAGCTGCTCACCCCCTCCACATTAACTTTGTCTACTTCAGCCGCTACAACTTTTGAACAGTCCTCCATCTCCTCACCTGTCTTTCCCTCTTTGTTACAGACCGGATGGGGTGGAGTCACGTCTCTGACGTAGGACAGCATCTTAAAGGAACATAAGACCATAGCCTACCTACACACATCCAAAACCAACTTATTTATTTATTTATTGACACCAAATATACCGATATGGGCAAAATGACATCAGTTATTGTCGTAAATTTCGGTGTCAGTAAATTTTTGGTTTATCGCTCAGCTCTACTTAAGACTCAGGCAACATGTAGGATCAGACTGTAGATCTCTGTTGCTTCATCCATCATGTTCAGAACATTGAATTGTCACTTATGCAGTATGCTATCCATGTCCACTCCTAGCTCCTCCTCCCTGAACACTAACCTTCCCTCTATAAGGGAAATTTGGACGTGAGAGCCCCAGAAAATGTCCAGAAAACTTCAAGAGCTACATCATCAGACCTACATGTGTAAAAAAAAAAAGAGTACAGTCATTTTCATCTATGCTGGCTTAGGAAGTCACTTCACCTTCAAGGGTTCAAGGTATGAAAAAAATCTTTCATTCCCTGGTGCTTTTTCCTGTCAATGCTTATTTTGTCTTCAAGTGACGCATGCACATTATGTAGCCAACAGAATATCACTTTCCTTTTCGCTGTGCCTGCTGGGTCACTACTTACACAACTGCTTTTCAGGTGTGACTCACCCGCCTATTCAAACACATTTTAATTCAAGACAACCAGGCAAAGGGAGGGCGCTTTCAGGCACAACAAAGGACATACATTGCCAGGAGATACCTTACGTCAAGAAAAAAACACACCAAGGACAATTTATTCCACACATTTTTAGACTCACTAAACCAAGACGGAGGACTTTACAGAGCAAACAGAAACTCTGCAGCTTCTGCCACAGTCAGTCTGTTTGAATGGGAACGTCTTAATATGTGAGTGAAAACAAAAAAAGCTTTTCAAACTGGACATCGCATCTGATGGAGATGAGATTGAAACATATTTCACACATGGTTTCAAATGTTTCTATTCAGTAAAATTGAAATACCAGCATGCCTAAACACACACACTCACATCTCTCATTTCATTAATATCAGCACTCGTGCCTGGTTGCTGGTAAATTATGTTTCCCTCCGAAGACAAACTCCATAGCAACAGAGAGAAAGTCTCCTTGAAGCAGAGAGTGATTCAGTGGCAGATTGGAGAGGTGGGCAAAATAATAGACTGCTACTTTCAACCTGAGGGGAGTCACTCCTCAGATGCAGCCGCTGCGCCGTCGCCGTGTATTTGCCATTAGCGTTGACGTTTGATGTACGACATACAGAGTGCAGGCAGAGGTACGGTGCATTATGCATGATGTTTGGGGATAGGAAAAAAAAAAGCATGTGCTCTGCTGTATGTAGGGAGCAGTGAGGGCGTGTAGGACAGATGAGAGGAGGAACTAGTCAAAGATAATACCTGAATGTGACAGCTCACGCAATCAGATGTTTTACTCAGTCAGTCTGAGAACAGTCTGACTGAAAATGGATTTCAGTGAACAGATACACTGACTCAACCTCTTTGATTGACGAAAGGAGAAAGCAAGCAAGGCCTGCCTTCTCAGCAGTGTAGCATACTGTGTGTTTACTGGTAAGCTTCTATATTAAAAATCTAATAACTGTAAACAGGTAGATCCTGGCAGACACCAAAAGATTTTTAAATCCCAACCTTTTTAAAAACATGACGACAAATGATGATCAATTCAGAACTGATTTTAACAAAAGTACGCCCACCTCTGTTATGCAAGGTGGCTATGTGCCCCCATCAGCGTCTTAATAATGGACCATCTCCCAGTTGACCTGTTACATTACATACCCCGGCCCCTCGACAATCGGGATAACAAGTCACTAACAGGTTGTACATAAAGCACACAACTTTACAGCTCTGTACCTTTCACACATTCTATATGACAGCTTCATCTTTTTCACGTCACTTTGTCTGTTGAAGTTTCATTTCCTAACTGGCTAATTTATGTTGTTCAACTTTCAAGCCAAAGTCTGACATATGAATGAGGTGTACACACGCAAGATAATAATCAATCCCCAACCTCATTAGTCAGACAGGTTAGTCTGAGAAATGTGAGAAATCAATCAAGGGAAAATCGATCATCCGGGTGGAGTGTTTTATTTTGAAAATCATCCTGATATTTTAATATTGTTAAGGTGTCTGATGAAAACTTGAAGATTAGGGACCCATAACCGGTTCCGTTTAAGAATCGACTAGGAATGGTTCGACTCATCGACATCATTAGCCTTGATGCTTAACGATTCCCTTGTCAGTTCTTCACAATACGCCGGAGCGGCTGGACCTCACATCAACATCACATAAAGTGCCACAAGTCAGTCGGGCTTGTCAGTCAGCAGCAGAATTTCCAAGACAATGGCGGAGAGATCGAAGTAATCGAAAGCTTGGCTTCATTTGAACAAAAAGGACACTAAAAACACAAAGTGCAATTTGTGCAATGCTGTAATATCATGCAAGGGTGGCAAACACCACCGGCATATGTTAAATACCAAGAGTTCGACAAACTCCAAACCAGTGCAGCCACTGCAACTTCGCTGTAGAGCAAAGCTGACGAGGTTAAGTTTTGTTTTTTTCTGTCCTGTTAATATGAGCACAGTGTTTTCAATGATAGATTCTGTAATGTTATTTGAGGTAGATGAAACAAATGCTGCACAAATTTTGAGTCGTTTGATCCATTTTACATGATATAAATGGTGGACCAAGTACATTTGCTACCTGCCCTTGCTCTGAGCACTTTCGGCTTCCTATATGCGTGTTCGTGCATCTTCAACCCCATCTGAGAGGGTCTTTTCGTCAGCTTGAGATAATATCAGCCCTGAAAGATCAAGGATCCTTCATGAGAAAACTAATAATTTAAACTTTGTACTGATATATTTAGTCACGTCCGGAGATCTAGGATACAGTGTTCGATTTCATATTTATTAACTTATAAACTCAATAAAATGTTGTTTACACAGAAAACCTGTACAGCCTACGTTTTGTACATAGAAAAATTCACAGGAGGAATTGATTAGGGAGTAAATAAATAATTGGATCAATAAGCGGAATTGATAACGGCATTGGTATCAATAAAATGTTATCAATACCCATCCCTATAGAAGATTAACACAGTGGAGGAGGAGGGTCTGTTTGAACTGTTTTTATGCTGTATCTACCTCCTGCACATATGAACTGCCTACCATTATGAGTAGGATCATCTGACTTCACTGTGGCGCTCACAGGGTTAATAATAGCTGATCATATTTGCAAACGTCTTCCTCTGCAAGAGCACTGACTGAGTTCACACGAGGAAACAAAGAAAGAAAGAAGAAGTGATGTAATTTTCGGTGGGGTAATTAGTGCAGTTGTAAGCGAGGTCACTGGGATGAACCTTCAACAGCTGCTGAGGGTACTCTGACCCTACAAAGCCCGGCTGGCTGTAGTACATCCGCACACACACACCACCACTGAACAAGCAGATGGAGTGCGACACAAGCACATGTGCCAGCCACACATGCACACACACATGCACACACAATAGGCAGCAAGACTTTGACTGTTTCTTTTTTTCTGCAGTCATCTCAGTCCCCGTGTTGGTCTTGGCTCTGTTCAATCAGCAGAAGTCAATGTATCAATCAGTAATCAGGCTGCAGCGTGCCAGGGGACACATTCTGCTTCGGTCTGCTTCACTCTCCTGACTGCCCGCGTGCTCGCCCGCCTGCATCATCCCATGCCAGTCTAATTTAGCAGGCAATTTGGAAGGAGCCAAAGTGAGCCGCTGAGGGGGCTGTGAGTCGATCTGAGCATGACTTCTGTTTGGCTTGTTTTCCTCGTGCCGGAGCTCTGCGGCTCCTTTGCATCTCCTTTATGCTCCACTGAACCTTTCAGATGCACAAGCGTATCACGCTAGCTGCCGTGTTGTTGCATTTCTGCCAAATCTCTCTGGCCTCTTATTACATCCTCTACAGAGTCTTATTTGCTCTTCCTGGCTTCCTCCTGCATTATTTGTAATATCAGTGTGTTGTGCTAGACTGTGTGGGCTATCTTTAAACTCACTGTCTTCTCATTTGTCTCACTAAAAACAAAGCTCTGAATCATGTTACCTGCACCTCCACGTTGTCATTAAACAAACTGACTGGATTGGGTCAAATCTGTAAAATCATGTGGTTTAAAAGGATACAAAAAAGTATTCTCAAACCAGATTACATTATTTAATCCTGTTTTGGTTTTGATCTGGATCAAACTTTTTGAGCCGGATTAGATTCCTTTGTTTCCAAACATCAGGATTATCCTAATTTAATTTATAAAATGAGGGGGAATTTCTCCTCTGAAATCTACCCATGTTTTTTTTTTTTATTGCTACATTTAAAGGCGCGGTGATAGCCCAACTAAAAAATACTGTTCTGTCCAGCAATGGAGTCACATTTCTCATTGAGCCCCCCTCTGTTTTGTGAGAATTACACTTCACACCTCTCAACAAACAGTCACCTCTTAAAAGCCCCAGAACTCAACACCACGGCTTCAGTAATAGTTGAGTAAAGCAGCTCGAACCATCGCTGGCTGTGCTACTCTGCTGCTCACAGCTCAATACAGTCACTGAGCAACTATGAAGGAACAGTCATTTCCCAGGCACCCACTCAGATAACTACCCATGGATCCTGAGGACTCACGACATTGAACAGCTATCACACAGCCAAAGGACTTTTCTAATGGCTGAATCTCTTATCGTGGGCTCAGGGCCTTTATGATTCTGTCTAATACCTGGATCTGGGTGATTCATTCAAACCTTGCTTTCAAAAACAATAAAAAGGGATTCATGAATAAGATGAATTCTCTTCAGTTGTCCTGAAATGTCTGAATTGCAGACCTCAAGCCTCAAATCTCTGTCCTTTTTGAGTTTCATCCAGGTCTAAAACAACTAAACTAAAAACGGGAGCAGTTTGATTAATTTATACGAGAATCTGGGACGAGCACAAATGAAGGAGGTGCTCAGCACTGCTTGTTGCTCCGGACAGCAGCAGCCCAAACATACCTGCTTAAATAAGATAGCAGCTTTCAGAGTGTAAATGGTACAAAATGTTTAAAAATAAAGAGATTTCACCAGAATGAGGAATCCGCGTTTAGAGACAAGCTTCATCTTTGAGCAGTTTCTCAACTTTCATGACATTTTCTGCAAAACTCACCAACACAAGCAAAATCTTTTTCCATAGGTTGTAAATATATCAAAGCAAAAATGAAATAATGTTCAACCTGTGAAGATTTTACAGTCACATCAAGGTCAGGAACACGATTCATATCTGCACATATACTGCCCAGTGGGCTGCTCCCAATCTGGCAGAACCTACCGTCTCTGCAGAGAGATGATCTCAGGTTCACTTTTATTCATACAAAAAAATAAGATTCAGGGTGAAATGTTACTAAAATCACTTATTTCTTTTAAACAATCAAACCAAAGCGACTTTTAAAACAATCAGAGGCAACTTTTCGTCTGTTGGCAGGGAGTTTGAGCCTCAGTGAGAGTATGGTATCATCATCATGTATGTAAGAGTGGGTGGGTTCATTTATAAGGAGGGAAATGAAGACGAGGAGTGCGTGGTGTTCACATGCATATGTCCCTGTTACATTAACTCTGACCCGAAACTTTCTCACACACATCTACTGTACAAATCCCAGAGGAAAACCACTCTCTTCATCTGAACTCGCTCTCACTCTCCCTCCGTCTTCCATGTTATTTATAACCGTCACAGGGATGGGGGTGAAAGGTGGAGTAATGCCTGAGAGTCTTGGGGGGTTTCCTGCAATCTCTGCTGTTTAAATATAAACTAGGAAGCCCCTTTTGCCCCACTTCATTCGCCGATTCATTGCTTTCTAACCCAGGGCTGCCAACATGCTATGAAAATCAAGAAACCACTGACAGCTGCATTTTCAAGTACATGGAAAAAAAAGCACGCGTAATGTCAGCATGTTGGCTCCTTATAGCACGTTATGACAGAATGAAAGCAGAGCAGGTCCACTCACTGACTTAAATAAAGACACCGCATGTTACTTTCTCCCACAGGTCACACAGACAACCAGCTACATGGACGTTAATGACTTCAATGGCGCCTTTATGAGTTAATAAGCTTCACAGTGTCTTTAGTGGGCTGGCACTGCTAATGTGAGGTACATGTTTCAGGTGTTCATCATTAATGTGGTCTCAAATCAACAGAGAGCTGACTGTGGACATGGTGCAGGAACATCATTTATAGATTCATTTGATAGATTATCAATAAATTCAGTCGAGTGATAATCCCTGCACATTCTACACTCAGCCAGCTCCCATGCAGAATGCCTCATACTGATGAAAATTTGATTGTTGCTCCCTCTTCCTTACTATGGTGAAAAAGAAGTGTCCAGTTTAGTCAAAGCAATAATCAGCTGACCTGAAAAGCCTGAAACTTTGAAAATCTCTTTGACTTGAAAGAGGTAAGTTGTGAGAACAACAGTCCACAAGAGCTTCCTCATTCCCTCCAAAAGTCTCGAACTTGGGTTAAAAAATGCAGATCACTGATTTTTATTTTCATATTCAAGACCTTAGAAATTAGGGCTCAATAATATCCTATGACAGCCATCTTCATTTTTTCCAAATAATGTTTTTTTCTATTTTCATTTTTCTGACTTCTGCGATTCATAATGTAAACACATTGTTACCTGAAGCTTGTCTAATCATGTCATAGATGAATACAAATTTAAAAGTCTAATAGGAAAATACCAAAAATTTAACTCTTATGATCAGTGTCATCAAAAACAAAAGTCTTTGCGTGCAATAGGATAGTGAAAGTTAAGAGTTACGATTTTTACATATATTGCCGCCATGCAGTTCATGAGGCTATGTAGATCTGATGATGGACACTCAACTCCTCTCCAGGAAGAGTTTTTTGAAGTTGCTACATCCTCATGACTCCCATTTCCTGATACAAGGAAGATTTTTCTCTCTTTTACAGAAAACAAACACTTTGTTCAACATCAGTAGAGCACAGCACAGCGCAGTGGGGGATTTGCAGAGTTAAGAGGGGTTGTTCCCAAACACATTCCCTTAAAAATCTGCAGACTGGCTGCTGTGTGAAAGTCAGTATGATTCGTCCACTTCTGGGAAAAACGGCCAATACTTTCATCACAAAAATTTAATCACATTCCTCTGATGAGATGGTTCGAACGACCTGACTCTGCCCCCTAAAATTTGACACGTACCCTCCTCACCCTCTGCATGTATGGTGATGATGTCACATCTCCTCAGTGCGAGCTGGGGAGCCTTATGTAACGGGGGGCACTCAGGGATATGTATGTTTGTATGTGTGTGTGAGTGCGTGTCTGACGTAGTGAGAGCAAAAAACACAGTGAGGGAATGTGTGTGTGTGTTTGAGTTTGAGTGTGTGTGCATGCGTGTAAAATTCTGCCCTGCTCCCTCCTCACTGATGATATAATACTTTCAGGCTGTTGTCATGGAAACGAACAGGCACCACTGTCTGGATTTGGCATTGGGGGGTAAGATGACGGGGGAGGGGGTTGTCTAACTGCATTTGCAGATTTGGATGGCAAGCTCTTATTTGGATTTCGCTCTGTGTGTGTGTGTGTGTGTGTGTGTGTGTGTGTCTGTTAATGTGTGTGTCAGGGCTAGGGTTAGAGTGTGTGCACGCAGATGCTGTTGCTGTTTTGCTATTCTGATGACTAAGCATATTATATTACAGTTTGGTTCAGACCAGATCCAACCTCTGGAGTAAAAGGCTCACCGGGGGGATTTATGTGTGTGTTTGTGTGTGAGTGTTTGTATTTGTGTGTGTGCATGGGTGTGTTTGAGTTGGTGTGTGATAGATAAACAGACAGAGAGTGAGTGATCGAGTAGGACAAACACACTATGAGCTGTGTGTATTTGATGAAACACTTTTTCTGCTCCGCTGTGTATTAAGGTGGGACCTTCAGAAAGATGATTTCGCTCCATCGGTCATTTACAAAATTCACAAGAATAGAAAAGTACCACAGTAGATTCAAAAGGCTGCAATCATTTGCTGTTTTCCCCTTTTTTCAACTTTTACTTAAAATTATAAAGATACACCTAATTTTAACCGAGTATGGGGATTATAAAAAAGCCTTACACTTTATTTCTTTAAACTGCAAAATTAAGTTCATTTAAAGTTTATATTATATATTTTTTTTTTGTTAGCTAGTAATGATAAATCTTGAAGAGATAAACAACAATAAGAAGTGTTTTTTTTAAATTATTTTTTTATATACTGGGGCTGCTGGAAATGGACCCATGGACAGTGAGGATATTCAATATGACAACACCTTCGTAAAATTTGGTTTCACCACTCCCAAGCTGGCTCAAGGCTCACACTGATGGATTGTGTCAAGCTTTAACTGTTTTTTATATATCTTAGCATGATATTAGTAGAGAATTACCACATATTGTGTACTGATACCCCCATCCCACCAGACCGTCAGATGCTGTAGATTCAGTACCGTCAAAAAGGTTGGAATTCCCTAATCTGGGCCACCTACAGAGAAGCTATTCATGACATGCAGCTCAAAAAACAAACAAACTCTGTTTTAGTTTAGCTGCTTTTCAAATGATATTAAGTTGTGGGTGCTACTATTTACACAGCTTTGTAGGCATGACTTGAAAGCTATCTATTGCAATGTGCATGTGTGCGATTGTCAAATGGTAGGGGCCACGATGTCAGTCATATAACCTGAAAGATGTCACACTCTCTCCGCTGCCCTGTTGTCGAGGATTTGTCAATGAAAATCTACCTGACATCACTACAATTCAGCCCCTCATTTATACTCATAGAGAAAATGACCACGATGCAGATAATATCTGAAGAAAGTGCACACTTGTTGCGCTCTGCTGTCACCTTAGATACCTGGAAAACACTTGATAAAACCAGATGGATTGAAAGACAGTGTTGTCCACAGCTCATGTTGGTGCTTGTGAGTGTCGCTGGATTACGCACTGACTGCTACACTACGGGTACCTGTAAGGGCCACTCTAAGATATCAGTATATGTGTGTATGACAATAAGTTGTCCACTAGGGGTCACCTTTGTGTCTTGGATCACACGCCTACTTAGGTAGGGACAGGTAGCAGGTGTTCCTAGACCGTGAAGTACAAATTTGTTTATTTATTATTTTTTTCACCCAACGCCAGCATGCCAGGTCGGGTGAAATCTTGTGAATTTTATTGTTTTTGCCGAATTTATGGATTTTGGTGAACACTAATTCTTTGACTTCTCATGAAGACCATAATGGTGAGCAATAAATAATTCATAAAATTGCAGAAGAAGACGGATGTTTTATTTCCCAAAACAATCCGAAACAGTGCACAGCAAGCCAGTCAATCATGTTTAGCCCGTCTATGCAGCCCCTCAGTGGCTTTAAATTTTAGACTTAGTCGCTACAGTACCACAGAGTGTTTACTTTGAGCATCTACACCAGCAGTGCATGTACATCACAGTGAAGTGATAATCATCTGAGGGAGAGGATGATGAGTTTGGAGAAACATATATATTTTCAATCGCAGAGATTATTATTTACGTGCAGGTTAGTTGATTGTGTTAATTAGTAGCTACAGTTTATGTTGCAGTGCGTCACTCCTCTTGTGTCTCCACTTCTCTGTGCAAGTGCCAGAGCTACTGTCAGGAGGTTGTTAAAATGTGAAGAGGGAGATCTGATTTATTCAGACTTAAAGACCCAATTTACAAATAGTATTACTGTGCTTTTGAAATTTTAAATAGTTGCCAAACACTTAAAATACCCTGCATTTACCTGGTAGGGGAGAGTGGGGTAAGATGAGCCATTTTTCATATTTCGGATCACTACATCAAGGCAATCATAGTTTTGTCTCTAACTAGTGTATCTGCATATATTTCAAGATGTGCATCCCTGCAAACCAACAGAATGAGTGCAAACATTAACTGTCTTGATAATATAACATGCCAAAAAAAAGTGGTCTCCCATGTATGGGGTAAGTTGAACATAGGAGCGGGTAAGTTGAGCTGTATCTCTACTACCCCCCTCAATCTCCACCCCAGCCCTCCCTCACCTTCTCTCTCCCTAAATAACAGTCACTTCTTCATATTCATGTGTATTTTTATCTATTATATTCTACTCAACTGGTACAATAATTCTTTTGTTATTATTACATATAACTGTTAAAAAGCTGTTTTGTAAAAAGTCATTTTAACATGAGAATGTCTTTAAGTGATTCAGAACATTCACAGCTGTATTTTAGAAAAGACAAAGTAACACATTTCAACAATCTGAACTGAAACTCTGATCCTCTCATCAGACTTTTTTACTTTCTCAATGAGCCACCGACTCCATTTACCCCAGAACTACTATTATGACTTTATTAGTCCTCTGAGCTAAAATGGTGGACTTTTATACTAGGTTTTTGACCTCATGTTGTAGCTCATAGATACAACAATTGATGTATAAAACAAATTTAAAGGATCTTTTTTTGGTCTGAACACAATTCTAATAAAACTTATGACAGACTAAATTCACTTTCAAGAGTGAAAAATGTTTTTTTGGAAATAAATGTCTAACCACTTCAACCATGTGCTTCTAACCTTCACAGACTCCATGAATTGATGCCCATCTCTGAAATATTTGGTCACATGATCAATTTCTTTGACCATTTACCAAGCAACAGAGGGTGGTTCAACTTCACCTTTGGCTCAACTTACCCCACCCTCCCCTATACATTTTACAGTACAGTATACTGCCGAAAAGAATAATATTGCAATATTAGCTTTGTTTTTCTATGTGGTGCAGTCCTAGTATTGACCTGCTCTTCTTTTTAATTAACACATTTTCCATAAGTATAACAACGTTGTTATCATGATGTTTCACGGCTGCAACAGTTGTGGGGTGTTAACCTTGAAGACCAAGAATAAGAAGAGTGGTTTATTTATAGTGGTTTATCATGAGAAAAGTATGATATAAGACGCACATGTCATTTCAGGGATAACAACAGTAGCAACAGTAGAAGAACAAGTCCACTCATGAAAGCAATCTATCTGGCTTCCTTGTTTTTACATGCAGAGCACTCCAGCAACTACTGAACCCAATACACATGCAGCAGCAGCAAAAAGTTCACTGGCACACCGGCTCGTGCACACATCACCAACCACCATTCACACAATATCAGCATTATTTCACTAAATTACCTGCAGGGTCTAAAGTGCATAATGCAGAGTAAACTTCTGACCATACTTTCCAATTCATAAGCACACAGCGATGTCACTGTGTATTTTCCTAGTAGGTATACAGTGTATAACTGTGTATCACATAGACTCCCGCACTGCATCTTAGGGGTTTTTGTTACAGTCTTGAAACATAACTGTCGGTAACATTAACCATGTCACCGAAACAACAAACAGTGTCAGCATTTGATCTTGAGAACTCATCATCAGTCCAAACATCAAGCACAGTCATCTTTTAGTAAGGTTTTGAATATAAATATGCACATATCGTGTTGATCATTATATGTCAAAATGTAAACGTGTTTATACCTGCTCTAAAAACAGACCTTTTTCGACTCAGTGTGTTCATGGTTTCTGGTGCTTCTTCAGCTAGACCCAAGTGTGCTCTTAGGGAACTGCAGTATTAAGCCCTCCCTTCCCTCATCAGCTTCATTTCTCAGGACCGCGGCTTGCCACCTGGTTTTACTGAGAGGGGAATAAAGCAGCCTGAATGTGTGAATAAATCATCAATAAATCATACATTTGACCCTTATTTGAAATGGATAATCAAATTACAGTGAAATATATTTATTACTGTCTAAGTAAAATCATTTGCGTGATTCACTTACATGTTTAGTCAATGCAAAGACACGATTAGACGCTCTTACCATTCTGGTGGTGCAAAAGACGCGAATTGGGCGTAAGTTGAAAATGTCTCAACTTGAGCAAATGTTCGCATTGCGATAAGGTTGCCGGGTGACGTATGAAAACGCACAGTTGTTCAGTGGTATCTAAAGTGGAGGACAAACTGATTGTGTCGGTGTGTGGGAGCCCCGAATTATATGATACCTTTCCTTTCAATTACCGAAACCGGAATTAAAAGGAGCTCGCCTGGAGGCAAGTGAGTGAGGACGTCACATTACCTGGTAATCCTGTGAGTGCATATGTGTGCCTATGGTTGTGGGGTCAGTTGGAAAGCTGCAGCACCTGCAGCCTGAGCAGTAAAAGCAGCACTTTACCCCCTGCTATTTCCCTCTCTGGATCTAATTTACTCATGTCAGAGTGTCTCTCCTCCTCTCTCATCGCCTCTCCTTCCCACAACAAATAAATAGTAGCAATCTTCACAACCATTTCTACTACGCTTGGATTTATCGTATCCACGGCGCCAGTATCCAAGGAATGATGAAATTATTTAGATTTGATGGGCGACTAAAGCCAGTAAATGCTTTCATTCACGAATCTAGATCCGTGCGCATTAGGTGAATAGATGATATTACTCGCACTCTGTGTTAGAGTTAATAAAGTCGTGTGTTGCCTTTTGCCTCCATGACCGATCATGTTGTTTTAAGTGTCCTGAATTATCACTTATTCTGGTTTGGCCTTGTATAAACAAAGATTGATTGAAACCCTGAGGGCTGATATTAAAAACTACAAAACTTCAACAATGAGTTAGATCTAAAGTCCTGGGAGATTCCCTGTTGTCATAATGACTAATTCACTAATTCACTTCTACCAGGCTGTCAGACAAAAACTCTGGCTCTCATGACAGAATCAAACATGGGGACAGTTTCATAGCATGAAAGTGCCACAGAGGAGCTCCATTAGCAGATCAGTGGGAGCCACGCGCCATGACTAACACTTAAATATGCCATTAATGAATTCCCCGCGAACTCGCTCCTCACAGGGGTGCAAGGCGCTATGGATTTGCAAGACTTCTCCCTCTGCTCCCAAACTACCATCCACTGGAAACCATCCAGCCCATAATGAATGCAATGATTCTGCATCTCACACTTCTTGCTAATTATGCACAGTGGGAACTGTTTTTACGTCCGTGTGTCTGTGTGTGCGTCCTCTCTGTGTGGTTTCCTTTCTCTCTGAAAAACAACACAGAATATCCTCCCAGTGATGCTATAGCCACTTCCATAACAGCGTCCGGCTGCAATTAGACGCTAGTGAGGTTGCAGGAGGGTGAAAAACACGTTTGAAGATTGCATTCAAAGAGATAGCTTGAGATATTTTGGACTTAAAAGGGAAAGAGAGGGGAAGGGTAGTGATCAGAAAGGTAAACTCCATATCTCATCTGATTTACACTACAGCTTCTTTTTCTACCTAACTGTACTATTCGCCGAAGGATCTGTTTCCGTCTGGAGTCATTTAATCACTGTCTAAGCGCAAATCTCTAGATAATAGAGGAAAAAGGATATGCCACAGCTGGCGTGCACACTTATTTTGTATTTAGTCAAAGGGAATAAATTCACCGAAGCGCAGCGTAATCGCCCTGAAAAACAAACTGACTCCCCCTGATTTAGAAAACAGTCATGTTGGCCTTTCTAAAGCTGTGAGATGAACAGCCACTCAGCTGAGGGGCGAACAAACTCATCTTATCATATCTTAAAGGATTGAACAGGGAATACCTTTTTTAAAACTCTTTTAAAATCCTAATTTTTACACTTCTTATAGACCATCAAAATGAAATATCCTATCAGAGGCTTTATGTTGGTCAAGTCAGCCCTCTGAAAACTTTATATATTTTGCTGTTATCAAAACAATAATGCTAGTATGGGTTTTGCCCCTAACTTATGGGCAAAAACATAAAATCTAATCAATTTGATGTTAATGAATTGTTGTTTCAGTTGAACTCCCTGGCAAACGTACAGATGGACTCTGCTTATGTTCTGAAATGATGGTAATCCTTTATTTTCAAGTACAATATTCACCAATAAATCATCAGTCAAGTACGGGCTCTTTGATTATCTTTATTAGTCGTGCAATAGGGCGTTTAAATTCATAGCTCCAGTTTGATTTTTCTATCAATTACCTCCAATTTTACTTATTATGAGTGAGTTTGGCAGTTGTTTTACTTTAATCCCAATCCTCAAACCATTTGCTCAGTATTTCACGCCCTTTTTATTCTTATTCACTTTAGAGACAGTCCAGTTGGTTGCTGTAAACAGACTAAGCATTAACAGTAATTTGAGGGTTACTAATGAATAACCTTGCAGTTTTTGTGTTTGTAAATAGACATTAATGATAGATAAATGATGCTAATGTGTGTGCTATTTTGAATATGTGAACTCTACTAAGAGGAATATTAATGTGCCTAAAAATAGCCCACTATGCTATATGGCTGGAAGCAAAGCATTCTGGGAGTCTGACCTGACAGAGGTTGTAAGTTGGAGCAGAGAGAGTGCTGTGAGTTTTCCTGAGAGGTTTAACATTGACACTCTCCCTCACACTGATGATAAAGACGTTTGATTCAGGCCGATGCACAAGGAGTCACTGCTGCCCCTCGGAGGTGCAGACGTCATGTGGAGCTGTCGATGCTCTAACGGCGCCGGTACAACAGACAGAGAGCAAACAGTGAGGACAATAACAAAAACAACCAGGGGGATGGTGGCGCTCAGCATGACAAAGAAAAATAAATAAATAACACTGAAAAAAGGTGATTAAAGTTGCATTCCCCGCCCTCGGGGACCTGTACAAGCTCATCCCCGTGTTCATCTCGTGCATATTCTGAGCGCACGTGGAGGGCTGGGGGCCTGTTCTGCACATGCTCAGTGGGCGATGATGATGTGGGCTGACACATCGCATGTCGTGAGCGTAGTTACCGTGCTGAGTAATGTGACATTTAAGGACTCCCGCTCTTTTTTCCTTCCTTGCACACTTTGGAGCACGCACGCACACACTTCACCCCCACCCCACCCCATATACACAGATGTGCTTACACACACATACACGTAAACCATAAGTCCGACACCTTATAGCTGGGAGGATATCATTCCTGCATATTGTTGGAAACATGGCTAATTATTGATGACTCCATGTTTTTCACCAATAAATGTGTCTTGTTTTCTTTTTTCATCTCAAGACTGAGATAAGTTTGTGGAGGTCCTCTGCGAATGTTAGCACACTGCTGCAACAGATATGACATAATCTTACATGAACTGTGTATGAGCGCTTATATAAGAACAGAATCATTATTAATGAATGCACAGCCCCTTACGGAGGAAGGACTGAAAGTGAAAAAGTGGACAAAGAAAAAAAACAATGGGAAAGAGGGAAGCTGTTAAGAGTCACATTTTAAACAAGAATTTTGGATCTTATTTTGTGCTCAGAGATACAAGCGGTCAGTTGACCAGATGGATATGAAACAGTTTGGCTCAATTATTCAAACCTTTTTCACCAAAGAAAATACTCTCAATGCAAGCGCAGTCCCAAAAACGCAACCATACTCTTATTTGCTTCTGATCAACATCATCTCAGTTAGAGTCTGAACCATAACCACATCCATCAGATCATCTGCAGCGTGGTCAATCAGTTTGACAAAACTCATATAGGACTAGATTGGACATGATCCTGGCTTGTCAATACAGTGAAGGTGACTCACTTTTTTACAGTGAACATTGCTATGGCAGCCTAGGCTGCACAGAGTTCTCTGGAACAAGTTAACTTCAGTCTTTCTAATTCATGCATGACAGCTCAACAGATTATGATTTATCTTTGTGGAAAAAAAAGCCCCACTGTTATATCAAATATATGAGGAAATACACTTAAAAAGAAACAGCAAAAATAAGCTTTAGATCTACACTGGTAATGTTATATTGTGTTTTATTTATTGACGCAGGGATGGGATTTGATAAGATTTTATCGATATCGATGCCATTATCGATTCTACTTATTGACTCAATTCCTTAACGGGTCCCTTATCAATGCCTGTCTTTGATTTAAAAAATATAGACTATAGGTTTTCACCGTTAGCTCCAAATTTTATTGAGTCTTGGATAACAGAAAAAGATGTATGCCACCTTCGGTGAGAGTCTAAAAATAATCAAACAACAAACTATTTGTAAAGCGTTTACTTCGGTCGGTATTAAGTCAAATACAAAATACGTTGTTAAGTCTGGCATGCAATGCGCTTATGTTAACACAAGACATGAGTAACTTCCATGCTGTGCTGAGATGGAGCAGCAGCGGCTGACAACCGGTGGAGAACAGCAAATACATGTGACTCCTTGTATCTGATGCCATGCCCTGTTGACAAATGTTTAAGCATGTTGCTGGTGTTTCCACCTTTGCATGTTATCACGGCTCAACAAACGTTGCACGTCGCACTGTTGTCATCTTTCTTTGTTAAATGAAGCAACGCTTTCATACCGTCCGCCATGTTTTATACCTCAAAGTCTCTGTTCTTGTTGTGTAGACTGGCACTCGCTAGACTGTTTTCCAAGGCACCCGGAATAAGGGAATTGTTAAGGGAATCGTTAAGATAAAATGTAAACGATGTCGATGGATTGAACCATTTGGAATCGGTTCTTAATAAGAACCGGTTCTCGATTCCCATCCCTATATAGAAGAGATACATGTTTGTAGTACGAGACAAGGACATAGTAAATACAGACTAAAAAGACAGACAGTTGCATCAAAAGTTAAAAGCAGATTTGAACTGGTGGGTTTTGATTGGGGATTTGAACTTTGATAAATCAGTACAGTCCACAATGTGTTTGGGGAGAGAGTTCCAGAGGGAGGGGGCTGCTATGGGGCCCGGTCTCCCAGGCTGAGCACTTGGTCCTCAGTGCAGGGATGAGAGGGTTAGAGTCTGAGGATTGGAGGAGTGAAGCAGGTCAGTGAGGTAGGAGGGGCCCTGATTATGGAGGGCTGTGAAGATGAGAAGAAGGATTTCAAACTGCATTGGCAAACAGGGAGCCAAAGGAGGTTATGGAGGACTGGAGTTATGTGGACGCGTGAACGGGTGTTGGTGAGGAGGCGAACAGAAGAGGTTTGCATGTGTTATAATTTATTGGTAATTTTGGAGGGTGAGCCATACAAGGTACTACTTCAAAAATCACTTCTAGATGTGACACAGGCATGGATCAGAGTTGGTGAAAATGAACATTGAAATAGCAGCATTGAATAAAACTAACATTGTCCCTCCATCACCCGCAATATATAAGGCTACACAGTAGCTAATGATATATGCATTGTTGCAGATGATAAATGTGCATCTCTCTCCCCCTCCCTGTCTGTGCAGCTGATTGGCGTTGACATGTCGCCTTTCAGTACATGATCAAATAGCTTTTAAATAAATTGATTTGTGAAGAACGGGTATTTAGAGTTCAAAATAATGTGCTTCTTTTTTGAGAAAATGTTAAAATGTCCAATTTTTCTCTAATTACGTATCTGCCAATACAGCCCTACTCTGTACTGGCAAATACAGATTTTTTTAAGGCACCCACTCAGGACCAGGGTTGAATAAATGTACTGAAACCCTGTTTTGCCGTTGTTGTTGCAAACATAGTTTTGCTGTTGATCCCTCACTGCTGCTAAATATGGATTTTCTCAGTTTTTTACTTTATCCAATCATCTGAATAAAGGCATAAAAAGCACAAGAATGACTTTTTTTGAATAATGCATTTCCATCGGCAGTAGTATTCATGACCAGATTATGGTAATGACCCTTTAGATATGTTTACATGAGATAAAATTATTCCCCTGCATCCCTCACTCTGACGAGGACAATAACTCAGTCTGGTTGTGTACATGCGGCTCCCTCAGTAGCTCGTAGAGTGCCTGCTGAAGCACTTGGGAGCTGTGGCTCTGTCAATCATCATCACTGCCAGCCAGCTGCTCGACTTCTTCATGTGGAGAGCCTTTCCTCAAATAATGCAATCTGACAGGCTGAAATATTCCTATCCATAAAGCACATCAAACATCTTATCACATTTTGACTGAATCTTAACCTTATATTTGACACCGTGCAGCACAAACAGGATGTGACGACAAGCTTAGTCATGCAAAGCCACACAGCTTGTCCGTGTCTGACCTCAAGGCACCAACCAAGATAGTTTCCTCTGTATGTATGGTCGAGGCTGCACTGTTATATTGACTCTGAAGAAGATAAACTTTTAAACTATGTACCCGGAGGCAAAATCATAAGAAGACTGCATGGCTGCATTTAATGAGACATACGAAAACTGTCCTATTGTCAGAGCACAACCAAAAGCAAAGTGGAATAGGAGTCTGAAATGTTGTGTTGTTTGCACCAGAATCATTGGGGAATGAGATATATCTCACATTGTACCAACCTCCACTGTTAGCAGATAACAAATTATTTGACTGTGTCCTTTGTAAAACTGCTATTGTAATTAACAAGAAGCATGGTATGCAGTAGGGCTGGGCGATATGGCCTCAAATCAATATCACGATATATTGAGCAGTTCACCTTGATAACGATAAATGGACGATAACTACTGCACTAGCTGCTCACCCCCTCCCACATTAAATTCATCTACTTCAGCCGCTCCAAACTTTGAACCGTCCTCCATCTCCTCACCTGTCTTTCCCTCTTTGTTACAGACTGGATGGGGTGGAGTCACGTCTCAAACGTAGGTCAGCGTCTTGAAAGGGACATGAGACCATAGCCTACCTAAAAAAAATCCAAAACCAACTTTTATTTATTTATTTTTTTTGACATCAAATATATTGACATGGGCAAAATTGTCGTAAATTTTGGTATCGGTAAATTTTCGGTTTATCGCCCAGCCCTAGTATGCAGGCATCTAAGGTGGACTGTATTTTCTTTTTGTACAGCGCTTTCTTTTGTCTTCAGACCGCTCAAAGCACTATTTACATTGCATGTCACATTCAAACCACATTCTCACACTTAAAGCGGAGGCTGCTTATCCCGTTCACACACCACAGAGCGCACCCAGCAGGGGTGGATGGGGTCATGTGTCTTGCCCAAGGACGCCTCAGGACCTGGGGCGGAACCCCACACCTCCGGGTTGATTTAAAAACTAAACTAGCTTTTACTAAGCTTCCAGTTAAAATGCATAAACAAGCTATAACCACATATTGACTGAGCTGTGCGCGTTAACATGATAGAGTTGGTTCAGGACAAGCTGCACTGAAACAACCTAATGAGACTCTCTGTGCAGACAATTTTACTTCTGAGATCACAAAAACACTGTTCAGAAAAATACTTCTCGTGTGAGCAGCTATGTCTCCTCTCAGTCTTTGTAAAAGTGGCATTGAGGGCGATGTCTGCAGCTCTCAGGAAACAGCTTCAACATTGCTCACAGTCACACCAGCAGGATGAATCTTTTAAAGGTGTGTCGAGCCACTTTTGCTGCTGGCAAACAACCTGGACTCTATAATTCAGAGGGGAAGTTGGAAGCATTTCCTCTATTTGCAGGAGGAGATAGAAGAGAGATGAAGAAGAAACATGACATTCAGCGAGTGCAGAAATGAGGGGAAAACAACAGCAAACAAAAAAGAGGGACAAAAACAGTAAAGGGGGGAAATGAGGGAGAAACAGTGAGAGGAGCAGCAGGAGCTGATGTAGCGGGGACTTTCTGACTCGCTCAGCTAATTGCTGTGATGGATCGCTCTTATTCCCTTGAGCACCAAGGCTTCTGTTTCTGCAATAACACAACAAGATGACTTTGCCAATCTGCACGTTAGGCAGTTATGAAAGAACTTTGCCACCATCTGCAACTGTTTATGCAGTTGTTGTGGTTGTGTTGACAGAGCAGCTCACTCAAAGCTAATATTGTAATACAGCAGGATTGATTTCTCAGAGGAAATCATTATGGGAGCTCCCCAGGTCAATTTTGCATTTGATTAGTGAAGCTCTATTGTCGAGGTCTTAGCCCGTGATCATTTTTTCTCTGGTGTGATTAATTCATCAGCTGCATTACAGCGATGCTTGTTCACTTGCCTCCGGCACATGGGGAGGAACCGGGGGGGGCTGCCCACGTAAAGTGAGGCAAACAAACACACATAAATGCTCACATGGGCTGAACACACACTCCTACTCGCTGCAGAAAACAGGGCCGGCACTCTTGCATTAATCAATACTTTTCCTAATGAGGCTCTATTCCTTCAACGTTCAGCCGTACGCATGCGTGCACACACATCACATATCTCAAAGGGAAGCCCTGATTAAGTCATCGCAGCCTCCTTTCCTAAAATGGAGTGTGGCGTCGGAGTCGAGCTGAGCCAAGCAGAGAGGATGTTTAATAACGTAGGAGGAGGAGAAGGAGGAGGAGGAAAGCCTCCGGGGAAAGACCCCTGTAGAGAGCAGTCACATGTTTGGGGTACCCACCGATATCTGTCTAATAATGCCACCGTACACAGAGCTGCCGGGGGTTACGTCATCCACCTGTGTTTGAAAGAGAGGAGAATCAACAGGAAATAATAATCCACACTGGGGTGGTGTCCCTTTTTGTCCAGAAGCCAAGTCCTTAAAGAGCGTGGTTTAACGTGCATGAGCATGGCAGAGTGTTAAAAATCTTGTCTTTGCTGTACTTGGTGAAAATTTAAAAGACTCTTCTCCTGATTGCTCTGGTATCCTCTGAAGTGATGGCTTTTTCTTATTTCCTACTCTAATCTAGGCCACAGCAAGTCAGGTACAACATTGCCTCACCCACACAACAAAGTCACCAGAATGAAAAACTTGTGATTTTCATGATAAAAGGGAAGTCAAGGAGAAAACGAAAGATTTCTTGTGCTGTGTACTTATGGAGGCAAACGTACATTATGAGCGCTTATATACTTACATAAACATTGTTAGTCATTCTTAGAGTACATGAACCTTTCACCTCTTTATTAGCCAGGATTTTTTATTTTATTTCTGCTGTACACAGAAAATAGGGGTGGGAGAAAAAATCGATACAGCATAGTATCGCAATGTTTCGTCTGGTGATATATATCGTATCGCTCATTTACCAAGTATCGATTTTTTCAAATTAATTGTTAATAAGAAGTCAAATCTATGATAATGGAAAACTAAAATCAACTGTTTGTCCAGTGAGGTTGGCAGAGGTGACATCTTCGAGCAGGAGAAAGTTGGTACAACAAATATAGCAGCACCTCGGGGAGGGACATTAGGAATGCAAGCAGAGCACAGATGAGATGGACCTGACACATGAGGTTTGCAAGATGTGCTAGATGAAAATAAAATACAGAGTAAATAAGACAAACATAAAGGAAAGACAAATGCTAAATAAGCTAAACAGTTGAAAAAAATTGTATAAATCGCAATATATTGTATCGCAATACCCACTATATTGCAAAATGTTAAAAATCGCAATAATATCATATTGTGGCCCAATTATCATGATAATATTGTATTATTTCCACCCCTAGAAAATAGGGATCAAAGTTACAGAGATTTAACCCTTCTCAACTGTAACCAACACCTAACGCAATAACTAGACAACTTTACAACATCTAAAAACTGAGCTAACCTGGTTGTCTGCAGCTCAGCTCGCAGCCCTACTGAAATCTCATATAAAATAATACCACTGTGCTTTGAATGTCACATCTCACTTTTAAA
The DNA here is from genome assembly GCA_962446985.1 of Xyrichtys novacula. Taxonomy (NCBI): domain Eukaryota; kingdom Metazoa; phylum Chordata; class Actinopteri; order Labriformes; family Labridae; genus Xyrichtys; species Xyrichtys novacula. The sequence goes on along the minus strand of OY660866.1, from coordinate 19,101,829 downwards.
TATTCTCACACTGCTCAGTTGAGTGCCAAAAGTAATATTCACCGTAATATTCACTTGGTGTTAAACTGAATTAGAATATCACCACAATACCTTAATTTTGGGCACTTTTGAGCGAAGCACGCAAGTATAACCAGTCAGACTGATGACAGCATGTAAATGCATCACAAAAGCCTTCAGAGAGCTGTTAAGTGTATGAGTTCCCACGGACCTGTGGCTCAGGTATAAAGGACATCCTCCAGTTGGTATGCTGTGATCAGATTTATGCATTACTGGTGTGAGTATGATAGTTTAAGACATGCAGGTCCTCTACGATACTGAGGAAGCATCCAAACTAGAATTCCTGAGAACGCTGATGCATTAACCAGGGATCCCTGGACGTCATTAACTACATGATTAAAATTATTAAAGAATCACTGTGTGTCATATTCACACTGACTGAATATTTTGTTTATGCACTTCTGCATTCTTGATGTGCTGCAATGTTATCCTTCAAAGAAAAAAAAAAAGAAAAGAAAAAGTGTTTTACAGAATATGCACTTTGAAGCTGTCTCCTACCTCTAAATAATGTTCTTAGACTACACGGGTGTAGCTGTATAGCATTTATTTGAATGAAAAAAGTATATTTCACTGCATTCCTATGATTTCTTAATCAAAAAACTTGTAAGAATTCTTTACTTTGTTAATACTAACTTTAATACTGTTTAATACTGCAAACAATTGAGTCTCATAATGGCGATAAAAAGCAAATTGAAATGTAGATATTAAAAGTTCAAAAGAAATGGCAATTTTTAAAAATACTTACGACAGCTAAAGTTATTAGCTGCAGCTTGACTACCACCCCCCTCTGATATCCTCTAATTGTACAACACTACTGACTATCAAAACAACATTTCCTTATTGACTCTTAACTTTGATATTCCTTTTTAAGAGACCCTGTAGGTAATCCGGTAAAACAGAGGGAATCCTACTTCATTTGTCCTGCCTGGCTGGACTGTTTTTCACTGAAACAGGTTTATGGACAAGCCAAATCCACACAACTCCAAAGTCTACCCATAGAAGCTCAACAGTGCCTTAATTCACCCACCTTTAGACCCTGCCAGATACCATCCAACCTGAAATAAAACCTCTACAACACCTGCCTGTCATCCAGTCTGCTTCTGGGTCCTTTAATTTAACTATCTCCTAACAATAAATGTTAGTATAGATAATCTAGAAAATTTACAGTGCTTATATCATGCAGCAAGACTACCAGCTTTTCCGGTTTCTTCTCCACTGATGAACCAAACACTGATGAGGAGGGGGTCAGGGATGAAACAAGTGACTGAAATCACTAGTAACAGCGGGGTCTTCACAATTAAAATCAGTGAGGAAGACGTAATGATGGGTATGATCGCTTGTTTCATGTGCGCCCGGCAGGGAAAAATTAGCAAATGAGGGCCTCTCTCTCCCGCTCTGTCTCTCTGTCTGTCTCCCTCATCTCGATCGGCAGGACAATAATTTCAGGCAACAATCAGTGAGCGCCTCCGCCGTGCTGCTTCCTCCCGGAGCACAGAGCTCATGTCGGGATGCTTCCTCATCAGACAGACTCGTGCTCGACACTCTGTGCATGGTAAACTGCAGAAAAACACACACTCACACAGTCTGTGGTGTGCAGATACACATGCAAGTTACGACATGATCACACAATAAGCTGAATGGCCAAATGACAAATACAGCTTTGGTTCCAACAGGATGAATCCTACTGACCTTTGGGATCATATGACAGTGTTTCCATCGGGACGAACTTTTGGTTGTTTGGTGGTTTATGAAGATTTACTTTCAGTTCTGCTTTTTTGTTATCAAACAAGACTGCTGATACATTCAAAATCATCACGGTGTCCCTATTTTACAACGCATTGATCAAGACTTCATCTTCATTGTCTCTTATTGGAGGCTCAGCATGGAAGGGGGACTTTGACTGAGGTGAAATAGAGGGTTGTGCACAGCTTCAAAAAGTGCCAGGCATGGTATATAGCTGGATAAATGGTGCACCATTTTCCTGAATTGGAGTTATCCAAATGCATTTCCTGGTAATATTTCATCATATAAATTAGAAGACCCTTGGCCAGTCGGTGAGAGGAAACCTTTCAACAGTGGACTATGAGAGAAAAGTTCTCCTATCAACTTGGATTTTACAGGATGAAAAAGTTTTGATGAGGAGGAAAGAAAAAATACTTTCATCATTTAAAAAGACCGACAAAATTGCACCTGCTCACACCTCACAGGCCATGTGTCCTGCTTCGACAGCCTTCCTTCACACCACTCTTTTAAAAATTGTGGACTCCTCTCTCTCAAAGGTCAGCTGTAAAAATGACTCACTATCTCCTGTATGTTTTACGTCTCTCTTTTCAGGGACAGCAGCAGAAATCACCAGAGTGGGCTCAGACTTTCTGAGACTTTTTTTTTCCATCTAAAACCTTTCAATCCTTGGAGAGACGCTGGGGCTGAAGCCACCGAGGGTATGAGCTTTAATTTTAGCACAAAGGAGGAAAGAGCAGCTACTGTATAATAAGCAGGATGAGAGAATAAGTTGAACTTTGACCTCTGCTCCCTTTATAGATGACAAAGCCGACCTTGGGAGGGTGAGGAAGGAGATTGATGACGGCTATTTTGCTTAATGAGCTCACGAGAGAACGCCATGAGAGAGGCCAATTGCCTCCTGCTTGAGGAGGCAAAAAAGACAAATGTCAAAGTGATCTGCGGCGGGGGTCACGCATCTGCATCCCACCTCTTACACTGCAATTATAACAGGAGGGAGCATGAAATTCATGTCTAATATCATCTAAATATAGAAACATATCAAGGAGTATGTGATGTTTCACACACACCTGTGAGGATTGGTTTGTTAAAGAGCCGGCTGGATCGCGGCACAAAACACGTTTTTATTCAAAGTCAAACTTCATCCAAAGTACAACCGCATTGGTCACCAATCGATTTGTTGACGGTTGGTTATTTATCATAACTAAATAATTATTTATTTATTCATCTAGCACAAATCTGCTGTTGGCAATATCTCAAATGTGAGGATCTGCCGTTACTCTTGACTATTCACATAACAGTTATGGATGAGTGTTCGAGTTTTGATCGCTGGATAGACAAAAGAAGCACTTTGAGGATATCGCTTTTTGTCCTGCCAAAGTGTGATGAGCCTTTATTTTAAACATTTTTTGATTGATTCTTTATAGGCCTAAATACTTGGGATGGAAATGTAATGATTTTAGGAGATTAATAGTACCTTGATATTGGACTAAAAGGTAAAAAAAGAACACTCTAGGACAAAAGTTTTATTATGATTATAGTGGATCAGTGTAGAAGTAGGTGGGCATTACAGATACTACGGTCCAGTTAATTTATATGATAAAAAATGTTGACAATAAGTGTTCATTGACGTTGCAGCTTTCCCCAACTGAACACAGATTATGACATGAATGGTTTGCCAAGTGACAGTGAGAATTGTGGTGAAATTTCTGTTCAAAACTATCTGGAAAATAATGACAAGATGGAAAATTTTGATCATTTTGAGTGCGCAAATGCTGTCCATGTCACTTAATTTACCTTCAAGTCCAGTAATATTTCTGCAACAAGTGCACTGATACAAACTCTCGCCCCCTCTGTTTATCTTTTTATTGTCACTAGATAATTTTTGTCAAGTACTCTAACTGTGCCGTTTCCTCTCTTGAAAGGATTGTGTATGCTACCTGTAAATGAAACTGGATTCCACTCAACACTTGAAACAGTAAATGTTTTACACTTCCACAAATAAAACCTTGATTAAATATATGTCAAACAATAACAGATTTACCCACTAAGGTTCATTAGGATGTAGTTACGCTCTTCTTCCAACTGTTTCAGTGTGTTTTCTCTTAACCTGTACACATTTGGACTACAAACTTCATATAGTCTTCTTCAGTAGTCACTTGGCATTGTCAGTTAATACGAAGGCTGAATTTCAAACTCCTCCTTTAACCCTAAACCTAAGGGAACCTAAACCCTAACCCTTTACTATAAGCCCCAACCCCTAAATCAAAACTCTAAGCCCTAAATATCAACCCCAAGCCCAAAACCCTAAGACCTGAACTAAAACCATAAGCCCTAAATATAGGTCCTTAACCCTAAGCCCTAACTCTACGCACTAAATCAAAACCCTAAATATATGCCCTTAACACTAAACCCCAAGCCCTAAACTCTAAGCACTAAATCGAAACCCTGAGCCCTAAATATCAACCCTGAACCCTAAGCCCTAAACCCTAAACCCTAAGCTCTAAACCCTAAGACCTAAACCCTAAACCCTAAATCAAAACTCTTAGCCCTAGATATAAGCCCTAAACCCTAAGCCCTCGGCCCTTAAAGACTTAATTGATGTTACCTGGAACGTAGTTGAGTGCATGGAAACTGTAGAGTATTGAGTATTTCTAGACTGGAACAGCACTTTGTAACTTTCACACTGAACATCTTTTTTTCATCTTTTATTTTGAAATGTAAGGTTTCTTGATTTAAAAGTTGTTCAGTTGAATTCACTAACGTTGGTTGCTATACGTAGAACCTTTGAAATAGAAAAAACAAACAAACAGAAGAAACAATTGTGCTTAATGCCAACAAGCAATAAATCAACAATAGCTTTGCATTGCATAATACAAAACAGCATCATTTTCATATAAGCTCCTGTTTCCCAATATAACAGAAAGTAGCTTTTCCTGCTGTTTTTAACTTTTAAGTTAACTTTTAACTATAATATTTATTGGCTTTTAACATTTAAAGAAGTGAATAATTTTCTTTTTCAATCAAACAGCCATAATATTGCCTGAATTATTTAATCAAAATCAAAACACATGTGCAAAACCTGTAAAAACTCAGCTTCAACATGCTGCTCATGCAAGGGAGGCCCCAAGCCAAACAGCGAACAAACCATCAATCAATCAATCAATCAAGCAATCAATCAATCAATCCATGCAGACATCACTGCATGCCCACGTGTGCCAAAAATTACAGACTGCACTTTAAAAAAAAATTCTGCTAATGAAGACACAAACACACCATCCATCCAAACAGTCTATAAACATGAAGTTTGATGTTGTGTTGATGTAAATACCACAAAGTTTGCTCGTGCCCTGAGCGGCGGCACAACAGCAAACCAAAGTCTTAAAAGTTCCATAGTCTTACCAGCTGCCTCCTCAGATTCATAACATGCCAGTCTGTACGATCTTTTGCTGCGCAGCTTATCTGCAGCGTTGTCTTTCTCCTTCCCCAGAGGTTGTGCATCAACTTTAGAAGTCCCTGGCGCACAAGCACACGGGAACATTCCCTTCCAGTTCACTAGACCCTGGAAATTTCATCTATTTTTGGTCCAAATCATAATAATGAAGGAGACTGTAACTTAATTCTGCTTACTTCCACCTTCAGCTGTGTTTCTTAACTTTTTTTCTCCATTTAGCTATAAATTTGTTTTTCAACTTTTTTCAATTAAATCAAAATATTCATCACTGATCTGATGATCTATTTCTCACATTCATTTTAAACTATTCAGTCATCGATCTGTACTTTGATTTGACAATTTTTCCCCACTATGTTGGTAAGAAGTCTTTTTAAAAGCCTGGTATATGTGAGCCTCGTCACAACCTGTTGCCTGCACACTGGGAGGGAAGAAAAGAGACAACCCATGGACACATTTTTTTAAGACAAGACTTGAGTGTATCGACCCTGGAGACAACAAAGTGCCTTGTGGGGTACAAGAAGATGGGGGGAAAACAACTCACCTGAAAACAAGCCCCCTGCTCAAGTTCATAATTATGAATGGTGAGTGAACTCTTGGATGACAAATACAATAGCTTTCTAAACTCAATGTTCACAAAGTCATGGATCTTTGTGGATTAATTAAGCTATGATATCATTTTTCTTAACAAGGCAGAACACCTTAAAGTCGCACCTGTTAACCATTAGCGTGCTATATCACATTAACTGAACATACGCTTTTAAGGAGCCAAGTTACCTTGCATCACATGTCTACCTCCTCCTTCTTAAATTTCATTTATGGTTGATTCACACTCATACATACTTCTGTTAAATGTAGCTCTATTTTCAACCTATATCTCTATTTCAACCACAATGACGTCCCACTGAAATTCTTTACCACCAAGTGAAATATTTTTTTCTGTAAATGACCATCATAAAATTGTTCAAGGGACTTTTATTAGGTCATAAAGGGACTACAGTATTAATATTAGCCTGTTTCACAACCGGTTAAAAACTCTCAGCAGGAGCTTCAACCTAAAAACAAAAGACTTGAGAACATTCAATGACAAAAAATCCAGCTGAACCAGAGTACTCTAAAGGAAGTGTTTATAGTGACACTACCCATCACAGAGAGAGAGCTTAAAAGATAAAAAAAGATGTATCACTGAATATATCACCAAAGGTTCAGAACATTTTCCACGGTTGACAACGAACGATTCAGAAGGTTAGTAAACACACTGCAGCCAAAGTACAAATCTCAAATCAAATTTAGTCAAATACTATCAGCAGCTCTCTCGAAAGATACAAAGGCTCAAGTTGCACAAAATCTTTAGAGTGCATGGTGCATCTCACGCATCGTTGAACAGTGGACTTCAACAACCAGTCAGAGTGATAGATATAGCTTTTCTTATATCACACTTGTAATCGTATTGTTTTCATATTATACTTTTTTGATATCAGTACTTTTATTTACTCCTTTGTCCTTAGTTTTCTTTAAATACCATTATTAAACCCATATTAAGGATATTTTTAGCCATGACAATCATGGGGGGGGGGGGGGGGGTCTGACATTGTGAAAGCTCTACTCTCACATGGTGGATTCAGCCCCACTACCCAGAGTCAACAACTTCACAACAACAAGCTGCACAAAATGCCTCCAGCATCCTCTCACACTATCCCGAATGCCTCACACAGAAGTTGCAGGTTTATAAGATAAAAGGTCGCCATGGAAACAGGGATTTTTTCTTTTCTTTTTTTTTTTCCCAGAAATTCAGCCACCATGGGGGAAAACGTGCAGGAGACACAGAGGAAGGGATGAAAGAGCTGTTGCGAGACGAAGAGATAGGAAGCTAGGTGAGGGGGAGTGAGAAGGAAACCTGCAGGATCTTAGAAAAAAAGTGACAGAGAACGAAGACTGAAAACTGCTGAAGCAGCCAGAACGTCATTGGTGGGCCCACGGGAAATCATCTGACCTCACAAAGTGGGTTACCCCACATCAAGAAGGGGAAACAGAGAGGACAGAGAGGGTAGAAAAAAGGAGCATGTGCGGTGATGATTTCTCTCTTACTTTTTCCCTATTTTTCCCCTCTGCTCTGAAGGGAGAGAAGGAGGGAGGGAGGGCGAACACTTCAGTGTCCTCTTTCTTTCATCCTGTCTCTGTCTTACCTGGAGCTGTGCAGTTCTTAGATCCTTCACTCCCCATTTCCTCCAGGCTGCTGTTGTCTATTTCTTGCAGTAGCCTCCTTCCTCCCCATCTCTCCAGGTCCTCGCTGCTGCGGCCGGAGACGTCGAAACCTGGAAGATGTTTGTCAGAGAGAAAGTTTAAAATAGATTCAAGGACAATGCAGAGCAGCGACAGAATTGCTGTGATTGCATACTTGAGTTTCAGAGCTTTCAAATCCACATTTTCAATTACCTGAGGAAATATGATCACTCGCAAACAAAATTACTGAGGCCCCATCCTATCATGCCTCATTTCTCACCATACCTTGTACTGGATTGAATGTGTGGTTTGCTGTGCTTTTTTAAAGAGTTGTTTGTAAAGTAAGATGTCTTTGTGTCATTTTATAGTTTTTCATGAATATCCATGACTGAAGAGACCCATTGTATTTCATGGTGACAGCTGTATTTGGCCCACAGAGGCTTGTACTCACAAACCCTGAAATAAACTTTAAAGTTCGACAAAGTGAGATGTTTCTCTCCTCTTTCTTGAGAAATGCAGTACATTATAATGTGGATTCAACTATTTAACAATTCATATTAAGTATTCACAACAATCTTACAAGGACTGCCAACCAAAGTCAAGTATTAAAAACACAAGTTCATCTTCTTTGCAATCTGCAGTCTCAAAAAGCAAATTACACTTATAATATTCATGAGTAAACATGTGTGCCATTCGCACAAACAGTGCTGTGCAGTTCGCTTCAGTTTTGCATTTTACTAGGACTGGCATGGGCTGCAAGCATCTCTGTGCTCTGCTGCACAGGACTGCACTGTGCACTCTCATCCTGATAGCACTAAATTCTATGATAAGCTGGAGAGTGAGCAACCAAGCCAAAAGGTGCTCATCCAGATGACAAAAAACTCCAGGGCATGGCTCGATCCACTGCCTCAGACTGATTTAATGGGTATATTGTGTCCCAGTATGGAGCAGTAGGTTACTGTGTGCATCAGATTATACCTAAGTGAGATCTTGCTTTATTATTTCCAGCTCTTTTTCTTCTCTCAGTGGCATTTCTTTACCTCTTGGCTGACAGCTTCCACATCGACATCCTCTACAATTCGATTCACAGGCTGCTCCAATACTGTCCCATTTCCACCACTCCAGAAAATCTCTACCAGCAGTTGTGCTCAGTGTCAGCCTCGATGAGTTCCTTGTACTTAGCTGTAGCTGTTCTCATGGAGCATGCAAAGTGTGTTTCAGACGTTTGTGCTCTTTTCTCCACTCTCTCAAACAAGTCTGGGTGGGTTCCAGCAATGGTTTTACCTAGGGGGCTGCTCTACAGGGCCAAGTCACCACTGATCTTCTCCCTCTGTGGAGCAAGTCGTCCTTCTCTGTGGCTGATAAGTCACTCAATTGTTTCCGGTCTTCACAGATCCTCCAGGCCGGGTTCTGGAGACAAATTCTTTAGCTGTTCAGGTTTGATGACTTTCTAAACATTAGCTACTTCATTTAAACCATAACAGATGAGCTGATGAGCTCTTTCTGTGCCTCTGGGTGTCTTAACTCTGACTTTAAGACAATATCGTTGACTTGGGACCCTCATTGTCATACCCCTAACTCTATGGATGACCAAAGGGATTATGTCACTCCTGACGATTAACCTTCTTACTGCTCTGTGAGTGAGTTGGTATCGGATGCCAGGTCTATCAGTGTTCCAATTTTCATTTGCTGTAACCTCAAGAAGCATCATGATGACAGGTAACTCCTCCAGTCCATTTGTCTGCATCAACCCAGACTGATCCTGGGTTGATGGATCCACCTTTGTCGGACTCATTCCCTCTGGATTCTGCACTTGCTTACAGAAGGTAATGGTGGTCTGGGGAGCTCCCTTCCCTGTAGTCTTGGTTTTTGCAGAGGTAAGTGTTTTTACACTCATGTCCATCATGACATCCTAGACACTTTTCACATGCTCCCAGCTTCTTCAACACACCCAACTTTTCATTAAACTTCATTTCTTTGAAACGTTTGCAGAAAAAACGCAGTCCTTTATGCATCCCATCTCTGCAGACAAAGCATCCACCATCTGTCTTTGTTGATCTTGTTGAAAGAAACTTCCTTTCAAACTTCTCTGATATCTCAGGCACTCCAAGTTGCACAAGTTTTTCAAGGATTTGTTCTTGGGTCTTAAAGAACTACAGAAGGTTGTCAATGTGGTTTGCCGGGGTGACATTGTTGCTTGGGTTTATCATGAAGACAAGACAAGCTCTCTTAAGAAGGTCGGGGAGTTTGCTCTCTGTACTTTTTGTTACCAGTGGATTTTTGATGGCTCCTGTCTCTCCAAGCTCTGTCAGGTCTGCAAGGGCTTTCTCCACAGCTTGGATCAAGTTGATCACTTTTCTTGGCTGATTTGATCTTACCACAAGGATTTTCTCCAGGTCCTCAATCATCTCCAGGGAAACTGCAGTTTTATTTCCATACCTGTTTTCCACAACTCTGAAGATGTCTTCTGCAGTGTGTGAGCAGAAATCAAGTCAAAGGCTTTGAGATTCTGTTACCTGTGCTGTCCAAAAGTTGCATCTTTTTCACCTCAGTTGAGCCGGTTGGTCCACCTTGCTTTTGACAGCTCTCCTAGTCTCTCCTTCACCTGTGGAAATCTCTTTTGCAACTGTGAAAGACTTGGGTAGTGAGAGCCTCACTATGGCCGTGGCCTGTGCAGTGTGTGTGGTTGCTGATGCAGCCATTGAAGTCAGCATTGATGCACCTTTTCTCTCCTCCTCTTCAACTCTTTGCGCAAACACTGTCTGCTCTCCTTGCATCCAGCCTGACATGGGTTGTTTTCAAGTCTTTGACTCTGCCTTCAAGACTGGCTCTCTCTGTGTCTGGAATCCACAGCTCTCAAGATGCCAGGTTTAAGGTCGCTTCCTTTACAAGCTTCTCCATGAATTTAAACAGCATCTCATCGCCATCAAGATTTGCAGCAGAAACAGGTGTTGCAGCAACATTGTCATATACCTTCTCAGCTTCTTGGATTGCAGTTTTAAGTTCATTCACACATACCGTGACCAGAGGTTGGTTTGCACTATTTCTTTTACTTTAAGTTTGTCTCACAGTCATTCACTGTTTCTACCAAACATTGTAGACACCTCATTACATGCTGGTGCATAATCCAGCGTTGCCACCATATTGGATGGTCTCCTTGCTTTAGGCTCGCTCTAGAGCCAAACAGTCAATGGAGAATGAGCAACTCTGCCTGTAATTTGTAAATCCTAAGGTTGTAAAAAAAATGACGCAATATTAAAACCATATCACGCAGGATTTTTAAGTGTGGGCTCCAAAGTAGGGGAGCAGAGCAACTATAGGCTCTGGAGCCCATGGTGGTCAAACAGTTGGGTGGGACAGTGAGGTGAAAAGAGGAAGATTTAACCCTTGATCATTTAGAAATGGTGATTTCAAAGTAATCAAGAGACATTTCATGTGCAGATATGTTATTATTATGCCATCCAGAGGAATAAGTGTTGCTCAGTGAGTGTGACCTGACTTAAAAACACTCCAGCATATCAAAAAAAAAACAAAAAAACATATGAAGCTCTGGTAATTGTGAGTAAACTGTTTTTGCAATAAAGCTCATTTGCATAAAAAGGGGCATATATTGTTCTAAATTAATGCATAGAGGCTCATGGCAAACGGTGCAAGAGTGCAATGAGTGGAACCCTTATCCTTCTTGCCTGTGCTCAGCGAATCAGATGATGTCTTTTCATCTCATTAGCACAGGTACTGTAGTTACAAAAGCTGTGCAGTCCTGTTATGAATCAGGCCCAGAGTAACAGTGTTTTTCAGTCATGAACTAGCTCATCCACAGAGGACAGATTATATCCAAAACAACCCTAACCTCAACCTGGCGATTCAATGTAACAATCTAATAATGTAACATGCAACAAAATTAGAAAATGTATTTTCACATTAGTCCTAGTATTGTTTGTTAGACAATCTAAAATAGCAAAGGAAATGAGGAGGGTCTGCAAGCTGAGCAGCTGCTCAGCTTGTTTCCAGGTGCTCAGATTGGTTACAAGGTTACCATCCCATTTTAAGAAAGGTATTTATGGTAGCCTCCTCTGCAGAATAAACAGACACAGTTGGTGAAACACGTTAAAAAGAAGCTATTTGTCCAGGCTGAAGGGGCTCTCAGCAGAGCCGCTGCTACCTTGAGCTTATTCGACTACAACTATTCCTACTATTTTAGACACAACGAAAAAAAATTTTCATACAGTAACATGATGATGTGCCCTTACAAGGGTCTATGGGTTGATAAAAGATGTTGGTGTGGCACTGACCTCAAAAAGGAATGAAATGTTAATATTGTAGCTGATCAAAGTTCTGAGTCAGATACAGCCTCGCCTGTGCAACAAGAGACTTGAGCTTGTATCAAAATGCATTATCAGTTTTGAAGTCTGTCAAATTTTGTGTCACTGCATGGTGAAAGCTTCAGTGACATTCAAAAAGAAAAGTAGAGGCATGTTATCCAGTTGAACTGTTCAGTGGCATTTTTGCTTTTAATTTGAAAATAACACATAACGTCTGACCTTTCGCTGACAGATCTTTGATAATGAGCAAAGGAGGAAAAAAAGAGACAGACATGGTGCTGAGCCTGCTCACTTTGGATGGAAAAATTTGATAGAAGTGTAATACATGCCTAGAACTGAATCCTGACATATTCTGATCAGTTTGTTTGTAAAGCATCGTCACAGTGGCAGTCTTATTTTGGCAATACTGATGCTGTTTCTTTTTTACTTCATAGTCAACAAAAAGTGAGAATCTCTCTCTCTGATGTTTTGATTTATTTTAGAAATCCAAACCAGTTCAGGATGCCAATAAGACCCAGCAAGTGTTCACACACGGAAAGCTGAAATGTTATATCTGATATTGTTGATGGAAGAAATAATAAATCATGAACTTTTATTGATTACAAATTTATTTATGGCAAACCCATTAACTGGCTCATTCTTGCATCAATATAAATGTGACACTTTTTATCATTTGAAAGTTTAAAGTGACTTGCAACTAAGAGAAAGAAAATCACAGTGTGAAAGGTCTTAACAGAGACTTGTCATATTTGAAATCTTTAATTGAACTTTCCTCAGCAGACCATTTCAGTCTGCAGCTGTGAGACACTTAGTTATTAAGTACACCTATTAAAGATGTTTGTCTTTATAAATATGGTAGACTGTCATTAGACTTTCAGATAGAGAAGCTACAGGCCTTCATTGTACTTATATTGCGGGATAAAGCACACACACACACCAGGAATGGATGTTAAATCACTTTTTTTGGAGCTACCAAACTCTGTTTGTTGAATTCTGCAGAACATGGAGGTTTATAGTTGCACCGATGGGAATGTTTGTTTGATTGTGCGGTTGCAAGCACTGGGCAAGAATTGATTTATTGACAAAAGTATGTCCACCTCCACTACAGTAGGTGGCGATATGCTCCCTTTGAACTCTTTACTACTGGACCGTTGGGCTGTCACTTTTTTTATGAAATGTTAAACTTTATACAATCACTTGGGAGGAGTTCATATTTTAACTGTAATGAACTATAGTATAACTACAATGCCTGAAGTTACTTGTTGTATGATCCAGGAGAGGGCGCTATCACCATAACCTCATAAAATCCATGCACTCTTGCACATGCACAGCAACCCAGCTTCCTACAATGCATTAATACTGTCCAACTTCTGGGTCAAAGCCTAACGTGCAAATTGTGAAGCATGCACAGAACACTTTGGCCAGTTTAGGTCTGACTGAGGTGTAGACAAACAACAGAAATTGATCTCCAACCATGTTAGTATGTAAGACTACGAGAAACTGGGTTAAAATGTTTACATGTGTTTAAAATGTCTATTTTCAGTCAGACTAATACAATAAATCTAAAATTCTGAACAAAATGTCAATATACTGAGTGAATTATGAAGCATGCTTTTAGACAACCCTTTGAGTAAAAGCTAACATAGAAAATGCAAATGATTAGGTTTTGTCATCAGTGATTAATTCGCTGACTATTTTCATGATTGCCAGGTACCTAGTTTGTATTTATAAATTTCAAAAACATGCCTGATAAATTCAGTCTAAAAAGCCAAAAAGACTGAATTCAAGGTTCTATTAAATAAAGAGGAGCAGTTAATTATCCCAAACAATACAGAAACAAATATTGTTCGTATTTACACTTGAGTATGTTTGAAAAATGTGTTTTAAAATTCATTTTTTTAAGCACATTTTAAATTTTTATAAAAATTATGCAATTTTTTTCTATATATGTATGATCATATGTTTGTGTTTCTGCGAAGCAATGTATTTAAGCCAGGAATCTCTCTCCAATGTCAAAGTTTGATTCTTATGTTATGATGGAGCAGGGGACAGCTGCAGGACACCACCACAGATGTGTCAGTATGATATCCTCCCTCCTCCACAATTCATACATTGAAGTGGAATTTCATGATTTTCCAAAACAAAATCCTCTTTGGGGGGGGGGGGGGGGGTGAAGAAACAGCACACTCACAAAGTGGGGCTCCCACTGTGGCTACATCTGCACATTCTTCAAGAAAGCAGCAACACCAGTGAATTCATTTCATACTTCAGAGAGCTCAGCAGGAGCTCTGCCCTTTCCACCCTGCCAAGCACAAGTCTGGCCTGAGAGACAGATCCGGATAGAATTAAAAAGCCCAGTTATTCCAGAGTCCTCAGGGCATGGCTGAACTTCTCACCTGGCATCACCTTCACTACACCACACACAGCAGCAGCAGAAGCAGCAGCAGCAGCTGTGGTGATGGTGGTGGTGGTGTGGTTTGCGTGCCAGCGCTGCACTGTTGCCGTCTTCCTTCTATCACTTGCTATCTTGCACACGACAAAGAGGAGCAGAAGAGTGTGGGAATGATTAATGTGCCACTGTGAGGAGGCGTTGAGTGCTCCGCTTTCCAGTTCCACAACATCAAGCTCAATCTAGCTGAAGTTAATTAAGCGCATCATAAATAATCAACTTTAATTGATATTCCGGTAAGCTGATTACAAGTTAACGAGAACACAATGGAGACAAGGGAAATGCATTAAACGCCCTGTTGTTGTCTCTTATTCACCTCTAAGCTCACAAAGACAGAGGCACTATTTCCATGTAACAAGGGTACACAGCGGGAGGAAAGAGGTGAAAAATTAGTCCCACTGATGATGCACAAATCATCAGAGTTTGAATATTCATGCAAGCCTTCTGTCCCTGAGAAGTGAGAAATGCATCTCACTTAAGCTGCAGCCGACTTCATCATTAAGTGGAGAGTTGAGGGGGACAGTCAAACGTGGACCAAAGGAGGAGGAACTATCATGTGACACAGATGTTTGCTTTTTTTTTTATAACAGTTTCATCTGATTGCATTTTGCAGCACTTTAAAAACACGTCAGCTCACAGAGAAATAAAGAAACACAGGGGAACATATGCAGTAACCCTGAGGCCTATACCCTGGGGCTCATTGCCCTGATTTCAGTGCTCTGCAGCAACAACACCTGAACATACAGGAGCCTCTGCATCCCTCTGTCATCCTAGAATAGTTTCGCCAGTAAAGCTCGGATGAATTCCCATTATAGCCCTCTCTGTACCTGTGTATTAGAACAAACACCTTGAGCCCCACATAAGCATTTTTAGGTCAAGCTTGGGCCAACAGTTACAGGACTATAACTCTCTTTGACTATGTTATTTTGTGTATTTCAGCAGCATAAAAAAAGCGGTACTGCTGATCACTGATACTCAGTGTTATGTTTTGATAGACTGTAGTGATGGTAAATTCACAGCTTAAAACTGGAAAAAAAAGTACAGTAACACTGGCTCACCTGGTCTGCTACAAGATCAAGATTTGTTTGATAGATCCTATATGTATTGGGGCTGTCTCTCATTAAGCATAATATACAACAACTTTATTTTGGCTTTACCATTTTGGCAATTCAAGAACTCATTTCCAAACACAACCTGAGTGGCTAACTGTTACTGTAAAGATGACTAATATCGGACACATTAAAACGCATTTGAACAGAATGCACAAAAAGTAGTGCTGTCATGTTGGATGTTGGCCTTGTGATGAATCAAAATGCTGTCTCAAGGGTTATGATTGCAAAACCCACCGACTAGGTATGGTCCAAGTTACTTATTTCCAAGTCTTTAAACAGAAATGATGATTCCTGCTAACCGACTTGGGTTATGAAAACACCCCAACAACCAAAATACAGCGTAATGTATCTGATAGCAAACTAAAACACAGGATCAGAGTGTCAATGTGAAGAAAAGATCACATTTGTTTGCTGTGTGCTGCTGACATCAGCAGAGCTAGTATAACAAGCCTTCAGCCCTCCCTGCAGCTGAACAGCCGTATATCTGTGCTAATTACACATCGCTTTGTTCGAGTGGTTTTAGGCCAGTTAAGCCAAAAACAACCTTGATAAAACTTTATCTCTATTAAGATTAAAATATTGTCAAATTACACTGCCCTATGAGATGCCATCTGCCATCTTCTTTACATCTGGGTAGTTAAGCATTATGGCAGTGGCTGGTAAGAGGAGTGACAGTCCCAGCTAGTGGTGGAATTTCAGGCTATCATAATCAAAAAAAAAAAAAATGATAATGATAATGCATATAGAATGGACAGCGTCTGCCTCCTTGCTGGGTGAAACCACCCTGAGAACAGCACACCCTGGTGACAGGCTGCGGTATAGGTCATATATCCCACCTCCGCCAGTAAAGCTTATGGAGCTGTGGACAAACTTTAGAAACTTATTACACAGAACATACATTTTTCTCCCCCCTGGTTGTAATGTTGACATGTAGTTACAGTAAGACTGGTTTGTGCTCAAGTCTTCTTTTTTCTGTAAAGCTCTGTTTTTAAAAGTTATTAGGGGGTTCATGTTTTCTATGATTGACACCTGATACAGCCTATAGGCGTTCAGGGATTGCGTAGCTCTCCCAGGGGATACGCTGTTTGAACCAAGCGACATCACAGCAACTCTTGGCGACCCTCCCACTGAATGTGTACAATGCTACTGTGCAATGTTGGTTTTGGGAAATGGAGAGAAAACGCAGGATTACCGAGAGCTTTTTGGCTTCAAATTCGTATACTGGCGGACGCGGAACCAAGTTGTCCATGGTATATACAGTCTATGGATCAACTTCAGTGTGACATAATTTGTAGCTCTGACATCTAAGGTAAATATAACACATCCTAACACTAAAACACTGCTGTATACATCTACCAGCACTTCATTGTGTGTCATATTTGATAGAGTAACCAATGTTAAACACTTTGTACCATAGAAGGGCTGTCACTTTTTATCTGAAATCTGAACTTTCATACAATCCACCTGTAATGAGCAATTTAAACTCATAATAACATACTCTCATTGAAACCTGACCAATCCATGCACTCTTAACCTCTGTAAACTAATAAAGCGTTATTTCTCTACAAGAAAAAACGGAGGCCATGGTCAAGAAAGACTGCACAGGGGCACGGTCACAACACCAAAACATCTGAGAAGCCATCAGGAATTATTTTACTATCTTGACTGTAGATGAAAAAATAAAAGACAAAGATACGTATGTCAACTTTGTACCAAGCAGCTGTCTTATTTGTCAACACGACAAATTTGAAGGCTCACCTGATGGCTTGCCATTCATCTAACACAGCAACAGCAAAGGAGGCGTCATCATCATCGTCTAGCAGCGCATCTGCAAGTGTTCAACCCTGCAAGACTGTCTTTTTTATGGATCGGAAGAAGCAATCACTGATAAGACTGCAACATTTACACATCATGTTGTTTGAAGCTGTTTTTTTCTTCTTTGTTTTTTAACTGACAGCCCTACACCATAGCGCCAAATTCCTGTGTAATTCACAACTTTAACACGTGAAGATGCTGTGAGAAAACTTTTAATCATTCAAAGGTGTCACTCAGTGTGACTATTTATTGTGGACGATGTACAGGAAAGCTGTTTCTTTGTCATGCTCTCAGTCATCAGGTCTGACACATACCCCCTGAAGCATTTCAAGTCTGAAAAAAAAAAAAAAAAAAAAAAAACTACAATAAGGAAACTATCATTGTTGCTGCTGTTGGTCAGTTTACTTTTGTAGATCATAGAGTGGCATCAGCATCTATTTCAATCTGCCTCACAGCCAGTTATAAACGCCTCACAAGAGCTTTAATGTTGCAGGTAATATCACCTGCAACCAGCCTCTCTTATCATTATGAGCAGAATATTAGAGCAAAAGTTTCAGCCCAAGAGAAACAGACATGTACATTCGTTAAATGTAATACTTTTCAATTACACCTCAACCATGTTAGTAGAAAAAGAGGAAATGCTTGACTTTGAAGTCACAGTGTGAACATTAAGAGAAGCATTTCGCGGAAGTGTGAACAGGAAGGTGGATTTTAGTGTGATGGCTCTCTCTAAACTTATATCTATTTTTCTATCTTTCAAGCTTAGCACAGTCTGTGAGAATCTCTAGGTAGTAAGAATAATACTAGAGAGGTAAAAGAGCAGAGAATAGAGACAAACAAACAAACTGGGGGGATTCAGCTCCACCTTCAGCAGAACAAACTGCTAACTCCTCACCTGAATTTTCCGCTAAGAAGGAAAACCCCTTCACAACCAGGAGCAAGCCGCCGAACAAGCAGATCTGGATTAAAACCAACTCCTTTCGCCTTTTCCGCCTCGCTTTCACCTTCTTCTGGTTCGGCATCACTTGCTCCGGTCGATTCCGGAGTCGGATACCCGGCGGAGACATCCCCTTTTCCGCTGCCACATCCATGCGGATCCCCGGAGTCAGATGATAAAAAAACAAAACGAGCAACCTCCTCTATTTCCCAGGGAATACACTTAATCTTCCGGGAGCGGATGAAAAAGTACAGGGGAGGGGTTTTTAGGGAAGCAGGGGAAATGTTTAAAGAGAAAAAAAAAGTTGTAAATGTGTACCGCTGGGATGCTGCAAGGGCTGTTTGGTAAAATCGATAAGCTTCTGGCTGGAAGAGCCGGGTTTCTACTTCTTATGTCATGATGAAATGTGGTTTTGGAAATAGTACGGCAGAGGACTGCTGCACGAGCCCTCCATGGATGCGTCCGTCTGCTGAGTGTTGAGAGGGCACGAGGAGAGAGAGAGAGAGAGAGAGAGAGAGAGAGAGAGCGCTGGTGCGCGTGGGCATGCTCATTAACTCAAACCCAGGTCAGCTGTGTGTTTTCGTACACCAATTAACGCGTCATCAGATACATTAGACTTATATGATTCCTCAGCTGTAAAGTAGGGGAGACTGGGGAAGGTTTCGACGTTTTGCATTTCTACTGATTTCTACTTAGGCCAACCACTTACAGATGATTTTATTACTGACATTGCATGTAGCCTTATGACATTTTGTGGTAACACTTTACAATAACCATAACTTATAAATGGTAAATAGACCATTTATAAATGTAAGCAGATAGTTAATTAATGTTTAGTCATCATTTTAGTCACCATTTATAATTGGTCTATATGCTGTTTTTAAATGATGATTAAACATTAATGAACTGTCTATTCACCATTTATAAACTACGGTTATTGTAAAGTGTTACCCATTTTGTATATGATACCGCCAGTGCACTGATCCCCAATAATTGCATATAATAATTTTAATAATTGCAATAAATGTTCTTAACATGGGTCTAATCTAAAAGTATGTGCTGTTTACAGTGATTTACAGCATTATTTATCCATGCAACAACATCATACTGTTATTTGTTTACTATGTTGGTAGAATTTACACAATCAAGCAGAGTTTGGCTGTATAGAATAATATTCATAATAAAATTTAATAAATAGCATTTTTAAAACAAATAAAATATATTTTGAAATAATGTATTTTCTTTATTTATCAGTATTTTATTTTCTAATATCAAAATATTATCTGGGACTTAAGGGGCTCCTGAAAACATCTAGGAGTACAATAAACCACACCTTTCCAGCACTGTGCTTTAGTGTCTTCATCTCAATGGCGTATGTGTTTGTGGCAATTCGACTGAGCATGTGCAGTAAGTGACATCATTCCAACTTGTCTCTGTTGTTGATGCAACAACCCCCACTGTTGTCTCCCCTGTCGTCATTGTCCCCCTGTAATGTCTGTCAGAGTTCATGTTCATCTTTCAACTGAGCTGCAGTCCTGGGTTTTTGTGCATTTAGGGTAATGTTCTGTTAAGATGCATTTATTAAACATAATCCTACATTGCCATTGGACATTCTTATTCAGTGGATGTGATATTAATTGGTTGATGGTATAAAGGGGTTGATTTGGTCACCAGGATACATGTTAAAGAGGACAGAAAACTCCAACAAAGGCTCTAATCTGTGAAAATGTGCACCTATAAATCACAATGTGAGACCATCCAAGAGCACCTCTACCTTGCATTTATTATTTTAACTACATTTTAAAAACACTAACTGTATACTGCAATACTAGGTTCAAATTTTTACTGTATGTGTTTACACACTTAATATATTTGGCATGTATCACATGAATATTATTTTACATTCATTACACAGAGAATGTTTAATGCTCATTGTTTAAGTACACAAAATCAAATATTTGGTGTTCCTGCTGAATAATTCCAAATCATATTAATATGATATAAAGCTCAATAAAATAGGTGATTCACATCTTTCACTGCCCTCTTCTGGGAATATCTTTTATTGAGATCCACTGATGCAGAAGTCTGTGTTTAAGAGATGTTACTCTCTTTCATGATGGATAATAATACAAAGTTTGTGAGGTTGCAACACCGGTTCCTCTGAAGTAATTCTGCTCACTCATTCAAGCATGCGAAAACCCTGTGTGCGGCAGCCAGAGTGATGCCTTCTAGGGTGACGGCATCTTCAACAAATAGAAAACTGTTATCATTCTGAAATATTTCTATCCCAGCTAAAAGTGAGTGCTTTCCCTCTGATCACAAATGACACACAATTTCTCTTTGTGTTTAGGGTTGAATAAGAGCTTTAACCGCCACTGCTATGAATTATTCATCCAGATTACATGTAGTGTTTTCTTTGGTTCTACAATAACAGTTAGGTCATATGGATTGGTTTCGTGCGTGCCTTTTAGTACATGTTGTCGGTGCAAATCTGTGTTGTCACATCAGAGACGGAGCCCAGATTTCACTGTCATCTCTGATTATTTCTCTGAGAGAAGACTTCAGTCAAACAGACATTTGGGATAATGAAGAAAACTTTATCCTGGCAAAGGCGGTTTCTTGATTGTTGGGCCTGAGGTTTCATATAAATAGCACTGGAAACATTCCAGCAAGAATGGAAAAAGTGGTCGGGGCTCTAGGCAACTGGTTTTACTGTGCTTTTTTAACCCTTTAGCGTGTGGGGCTTGGAATGACAAAAAGGGGACAAGAGAGCAAAAAGAAAACAAGAGGTGTGACAGGGAAGATTTACATGTTTGACAGAAAACTAATCCACATTATTGTTCCCAAATACATTTTACTCTCAAAGATGTATGAATACCTGTTTCAGCATCCCATAATATGGTCTGCAGGCTTCAGTGACCATTCACACATGACTGGGGGTCTGAGAGCTGCCCTGAAACCCGGACTGTCTGACTTTCAAAGCAAGCTCGGACTGGGCACAGAGTTACCAAACAAGATGCATTCCCAATCCTCTAAGAGGCACTAACAAAAGAAAAAAAAGCAAAGGGGAAGGAGGGGAGAGGAAGGAGAAGTAGGGAGGGGGGGGCAACAAATTAAATCCAGTTAAATTGTTTTTCCATAGCCAGTGGGCTTGGCAAAGGGCTCTCACAAACACACACAAGATGTGAGATAAGTTGTGGTCGAGAAGACAAACCAGACCTTCAGGAGGAAGAGAATGCCTGGAATTTAACCCACTTTCCCATGTCCGAGCGACACTGCACTCACTCCCAATGCCCTGCCCTGCACCTCAGGGTGTCCACACACACACACACACACAGCCATGGCTGTGAAATACACAGGTGACCCCTTAAAAAGACCAACATGTAACATTTGCCCTGTTCAACACTCCCTGTTCCTACTGCTGTGATCGATTGGAGCCCTTTGAGATGTTTGCCACATACATCGATAATCCAACCTTGCAGCCTCCATCCTCCTCTCTCACCGTACTCCCTGTCTGGCACTGGGATCACGATGCAGTCATTGCAGAGGAGAGCTGCAGTTCTTCTACCCCAGTTTGAGGCAGCACTTAGGCAAGCAGGCGACCAGACATATTTGGGTCATGTCTTCCCTCTCCGAGAGAGTCCGAGCTAGAGCGGCTCCTCTCCCTCTCAATGTGGAGAAACCTCAGCTCAGCAGCATTACAGGGGGAGAGAAGCAGAGGGGGGGACATGGTATGTTAGGCCAGAAATAGCCTCAATTAAAAAAAAAAAGTCAAAGGGGTACAGTTGGGACAGCACTGACGGTCCAGGTGGAAAAGGAGGAATAAATAAGGATAGTCTGAGCCGCCTTTCTTTCAGAAAAAAACACAAATTCTCTTTTTTTATATTGACATTTTTATAAAATGGCAACAAAATGTACATTCAGATATGTCGACTGACAGCAGTACAGTGTAATAATCAAAAACATTGATAAATAGTAGTTCTGTTTTGTGAGGCTGAACTTCATTCATCCGCACTGTGTCACTGTTCAATGACGGTGAACACAGCTGGCTCCCTCTCCTTGTAATTGAGACAAACTAACTCAAAGTCACTAAAGGTACTCAATCCAAGGTGCAAAGAAAGGTAACAATCCATTCCTCCGTGTGAGTTAAGAAGAAGCAACAAAGTAAGGGAGAGTTTCAGAGACATACAGGTAATCTGTTTGGACTGCGAAGAGTCAGCTGAGACCAGAATCAGCCAAGTTTGCAAACCTCAAAACATCTGAGTGGATGGGCTGATTTGCAGGTGAGCAGACAGACAGGTAACAAGAGCGAGAAAGTGTTTATGGCAGATTTATGGTTTTGCTTTTACAAACCCAGTTCAGAGAAAGTTGGGATGCTGTGTGAAATGTCGGTAAAGACAGGATTTAAAGCCTTTTCGATTTGAAATAGTGCAAAGACAACAAGTCAAATGTTGCAACTTTCAAATGGTCTTTTATGAAAAGCGTAAGCTAAATTAATACTTGATACCAACAACACGTTTCAAAAAAGTTAAGCAGTGGCAACAAACACTTAAAGAAATTTCTCCCAACTTTTTTAAAAGCGTTGCTGAGAGGGACAGACCAATTAAATGGTCTGATTAATGGCCTCTTTAAAAATCAGCCTCACATTGGCATTCGTGAGGCCACTGTCACAATCATCTTTTCTAAATGACACATCCTCTCCCACACTGATACTAAAAATCACATATATCAAATCTGGAAAACAGTAACTGGACAGTGTTTGAATTAAGTTCTGTTGTGCTCCTTATTACATAGATTCCAGCCATGTTCTGAAATTTATTTTTAATGTATAGCATAACCCAATTCAATTTCTCCTTCTCAAGAGATTTACTAAACTCAGCTATAATAAGTAACTGGCTATCTATTCAGATTTAATGTATATGTAAAACATGATCTTTAACCTCAAGATGTGCATAGAAGTTGTAAAATAATGAGAAGGCTAAGGTCACTGTGATGTTTACACAATGCAAGGACAGCGAATGCATGACAAACAGAATGAAACCAAGGGCAAGTGTTACTTGTTTAAATTGCTTGTTGATAATATTTGGAAATAAAGATTAAAATCTGAGAAGACTGAGAAAGCAAGGATAACAGACTCTGAATCAACTGGGCACCACTCCTGTGTATCTACTGGATGTATTGTTTGTGCTCCATTCCTGCAAGCATTAAATTTACTTTTATCATATATCCCGAACTCTAGTCATTCAAGAAAGATTTTTTAAACGCCTTGTTTTATTACTGTTTTTGCATAAACCCAAATACTTACAAGCAATTTTGTCTTGTTTAATAATTAAAGATGGCTAAATAGCAAACCAGAAGTCCCTTGTGGCAATATTTAACAAAGTACATATTTTTCAGTCTATATTTATTTAAATTATTCATTCAATTTTGTTTCACGTTTGTAAAAAAGAAATGTGATTTTGCTTTGTAGATCAACAACTGGCAGCCCTTCTCTCTCTCTCTCTCTCTCTCATAATTGGTATTGGCTTTCCAAAAACTGAACACTTGTTGTTGGCATCAAATTCTAAAAAAGCCTATGTCTTTCATAAACAATAACGTTTGTCAGTTTCATCATTTCAACATCATCTTTCTGCTATTTTTAGTGAAATTTTGCTTTTAATTTATTTTCAAACCATCAAAACTAATCAACATGTTAGATGGAATCCCAACGTCTTGGAAACTGTGGTTGTGTATAAAAAACATGAGGATTACCTAACCTCTCAGCGTAAAAATGAAGCAGCTGCAGAATGTCAAAGTACCCAAAACCTGTATTCTTTCAACTGGCCAACAGGGGGCGAACAGACTGGCTGAAGAGGAGAAGTTTGTATGGAAGTTTATTAGAAAAAGAGCCAATTGCTTACTTGTTTTTAATCTCAGTCTACATTTCTGATGTGTTCGTAGTCCCCATCAGAAGTTTCATGTCCTCTCTAAGCTGTTTAATGGTGGATTTGAAAATCAAAGGTGTGATCCAAACATTTCAGTGTAAGGGTACCCCTGATTTAGACTTGTTTATTCAGCGTTTGACTTTGCTGTAGCTTGTTCATTTTTGCACTAAAAGGGACCTCACCCATACTTTAAATGATCTCCCATCTACCATGCCTGTTTTTAAAAGAGCAGGTCTAACCAGGGTCCTCTGTGGGTAATACCAATACTGTTGACAAGTATCGCATACAATCACGCTTAAAAAACTGAACTGTCTCTTTAGCTATGATTTATTGCTGTTGCTTTTTGATAAAATAATAATAATAATAATAAAAACATTCTTCTATTGATGATTTTCTACCAAGCAGTATGTTTTCCTTCAAAGGGGAGACCATGGGGTTGAAATGACAGGACTAGTCGGTGTTTCTTGGGTATTTAGAAACTCATTCAAAGTCTGTTTATTCAGGTATGGTAACCTTAAGATTGGCTTTACAAGTGTTATTGTACCAATCATGAGGTGGCACTGATGCAATAAATATGGAAAGGCTGCTTGTGCCAGTGCATAAGCCAGGGGCTTGGAGCAGAGTGATGCTTCAGGGTCAGTGCCGTGTTTCTAAGCAGAGATTAAGTGGGGACAGTGGCTAAGATCTGAAAGGAAAAGACGAACAGAGCCAGTGCCAGATGGAGGCACAAACATGGTAAGATAGTGAGAAAACTCTGAAAACCACAGTGAAGTGCTGCAGATGTCCTTTCCATGTGACCCTCCATGTGCACTTTGTGCATCAACCTTTTCAAAGAGGCATATATAGTGGCTGAACTGATCTTATTTTGGAGGAGAGAGGCCAAAGACACGAGGGAGGCGATGGTGTTCTGCTGCAGGCCCCGTGATTTCCAGACAGGAAAGAGGACAGTCCAAGATCAGGTGAGAGAGTCACTGACATTTCAGGCCTTCCTGAGGAAAGTGTGATCACCGTCATGTCCCTGGCAAAATGTCTGCAACAGACAAAAAGAGCAAAGCTATTAGTGCGTGTCTCTAGGTCCTTTTATTCATATTATCCAGAATGAACACTGTAATCATCTGAATAAAAGCCGCTACGAGAAAGGTACAGCTGCAAATGAAAGACAAATAACACCAGCCACAATTAGACACATATACACACAAACTGTTGACCCAGCTGTATGTGCTGAATCACTCAATCACCGCACATCACAACTATAGCACATAGAAAATGTTAGCGCTTCAATGTTTTCACACCAGTGGGTATCTTCGGGTTTGCTATGCTTGCATGATGTTGGAGCCTGTGGTCCAGCACACAAGCTTTGTTTGGATTGTTGTCTAAAAGAATCCAAAGCTGAATTGTAAGTGGGGGATAAGACATGCTCTAGTCTACCACCTCTGTTCAAGGATGGTTTCTCTCAAAACTTTAAACAAAAGAAAGAGGGTCTGGAGGGCTCAGAGGTTTCTCTTGTTCAAACGTGTTCTACGGTGGGGCACACAGAAATCCAAGAAAGGCAGACAAATTCAGAAATCCTGTATTAAACTGCATAAACAGAAATGCAACAAATACATGCAATGCAGGTCATGTAAAAAGCAGGACTACAATGTACGCACAGCAACACAACAGCCGTTTTTGGAGTGTAGCCCTCAGCACACCATCAGCCACTTAAATAAACCAGTTAAATAAGCGCACCTGAGAAGGTGGTAATTGGGCTCACAGGTGAGGGAGCAAATGACTCTCCGACACAAATAACCAAAGGGAAAAAAAAGCTGGAAATCAGGGGAAAAAATGTTCACAATTTTTATTTCAGTATAGGTTTTGGTTGATGGTATATTTCTTTATGGGTACATTTTTTCCAAGTTTGTGGCTTTTTTTCAGCGAAATAAGAAAATAAATTACTGATAATAAATATTCAAGACAAATCAAGGTTTTGTTTTTGATGAGATGATAAGACAAAAATGTCTGAAGTGGATTTTATTTGATGACTTTTGATTGACTAAATCTACATTAAAGGCTTAACTTTTTGTCAATTATAACTAGAGTAAAAAATAAATAAAAAATCAAACTAAAAGGCAGATATGACTGAAGTGTGGCTTAAAATAATGGGCATTTTATTCTGTGGCAGCTATATTAACACTGTTGGAGAGTCATTTGGCGACCATGCCTTGCTCTCACACCTGTGAACTCAGGTGCTCTCAGTTTACTGATGTTTTTAAGAGGCTGATGGTGTGCTGAGGATTACACCCTGAGGAAGGCTGCTGCGCTACTAAGCGTGGGTTGTATGCCTGCTCTTTTTTAACATGACATGCATGTTTGTGGTTTCTATTATAAATAAACAGTTTTCTGAAAGAGCGCCTTGGTTTTTCCATCTTTTGTGGAGTTGCAATCGTTTGTTGCAATGAAAATTATTCCAAAGCAAATTACTGTCCACTTCATGAACTCTGCTTAAACTTTTTCTCTCTTTTAGTTTCTGGTTTTATGAGCAAGTGTTTCAACAAAACCAGAAGGCTGATGACTCCCTGCAGTTTCATCTCTGTAAGTATCAAGGTTCACATCACTTATACAGCCATTGTTTCTGTCATTAATAACTGGAAACATTGATGAATAGAAACTTTAGCTTGTTCACACCAGGGCTACAATCAACCAAAGACATTTTTGGTCGACTAAAACCCTGAAATTTTCGACCAAAAATCGACTAATGGGAGGGAGACAAACCCCTCTGCGGCATGGGACGACATGGCTCAGCGGCACAAAAATATACTGATATCAGCACAAGAAGGCA
This sequence comes from Xyrichtys novacula, assembly GCA_962446985.1. NCBI lineage: Eukaryota > Metazoa > Chordata > Actinopteri > Labriformes > Labridae > Xyrichtys > Xyrichtys novacula. The sequence goes on along the minus strand of OY660866.1, from coordinate 19,074,981 downwards.
ATTAAACACAAATATTTTATCCTGCAAACCACAGAACGTTGATCAATGTGGAAACTCTTCAATCTTCCTCCTGTTTCCAGACGGTCTCCAGGGGGTTGGGCAAATCTAAAATGGTGAAAACAAGGGGGGTGTTCGGAAACAGGCTGTTACCTGTGAAACGTGTATGCTCTGAAAACACCCCCCATTAGCGTTTGGTACGTTCCTCCTGATGAAATTAACCATAGACTTTAAATTGACGCGGAAAAAAATCTAGTTGACCAATCAGAATTTTGGACGACACAGCAGTATCGACCAATAAGACGACCAGGACTTTACAGCCCTAGTTCACACATATTCAAATGTTTTTGAAATGTAGATTTCTATCTGTATTTTCACTTCTCGTCTGAAGTTGATGAAAATGCTGATGTTATTACCTCATCTTGTGCAAGGCAGCGATTGTTGGTTTGCCAATAAGGTGGACTACCAGTTTTTTCAAGTCTGCTTGGTACTGTTTACAAGGAACCTTGCTGAGCTTTATCATTATTCAGCAAAAACTGTACCACACAGTTTAAAGGATGCTCCGCACAACTCTCAATCAATCAATCAATCAATCAATCAAATTTTATTTATATAGCGCCAATTCACAACAGTCGTCATCTCAAGACGCTTTCCAAAGAACAAGAGCAGGTCGAGACCACGCTCATTGTTTGATGATCAAGAACCAACCTAAGATGGGTTTTGGCCCATCTCAACTAACATGAGTAGCAGTGGCAAGGAAAAACTTCCTTTTAACAGGCAGAAACCTTGGGCAGGACCAGACTCATGCTAGACAGCCACCATGCCGCTGCTGGGTTGGGGAGGAATGTAGAGAGAAGAGGGGAGAGGGGGAGAGGACAGGGGGAGGGAGAGAGACAGCAAGATAGGGGAAAGGCGAGAGAGAATTAGTACGGAGAGGGAGGGGGAGGGAGAGAGAGTAGGGAACGAGGGTGAGAGAGAGACAGGAGGCAGCAGGAACAACAGCAACAACGACAACAGCTCATGTAATGGTGAAACAAAAAGACGTTCAGTTTACAGGTTTAGGATATGAGAAATAATGGACAATGTTGAATTAATTGAGTGTGATTACAGTTAGCAGGCTTAATCGTAGTCAGTTCTATTTTGTATGTCAATAATGACAGTGAGGCTGATGTTCATGTCTGCAGTAACAGTAACAGTCCAGAGGAATCAGAGAGAAGAAGGAGCTCAGGGGGGGGGGGGGGGGGTCTCTGCAGCAACGGTCCAGAGAAGCCAAAGAGCCAAAGAGATGGAGGAGCTCAGGGCCCAGGATGGATGCAGCTGGGGTCAGGCAGTTCCGCAGCAGACCGTTTGCAGCATTAGTCCAGTGGCAGCTAAAAGACTCAGAGACACTCAGAGAGACAGAAAACTGGTCAGTGACTTATATGGGACATAAAGATCTAAAGAGGAGATAGAGACAGATTCTAGCTCAGTGTGCCAGATAGCCCCGGCAGTCTAGGCCTATAGCAGCATAACTAAGAGCTGGTTCAAATCAGCCCTGACTATAGGCTTTATCAAAGAGGAACGTTTTAAGTCTACTCTTGAAAGTTGAGAGTGTGTCTGCCCCCCGAACCTCGAGCGGTAAATGATTCCAGAGGAGAGGTGCCTGGTAGCTGAAAGCTCTTCCTCCAACACTACTTTTAGAGACATTTGGTACAACGAGCAGACCTGCAGACTGTGAGCGTAACGGTCTAGATGGAAAGTACGGTATAACTAGCTCGTCGAGATATGATGGCGCCTGGCCATTAAGCGCTTTATATGTCACAAGGAGGATTTTAAACTCAATTCTATATTTAATAGGGAGCCAGTGAAGAGAGGCTAAAACAGGGGAGATGTGCTCCCTTCTACTAGTTCTAGTCAATACCCGAGCTGCTGCATTTTGGACCAGCTGAAGAGTCCTTAATGACTTACTAGAGCAGCCTGATAGGAGAGAATTACAGTAATCCAGCCTAGAGGTAACAAAGGCATGGACTAGTTTTTCTGCATCGCTCTGAGACAATATGCGTCTAATTTTTGAGATATTGCGCAGGTGGAAAAAGGCTGTCCTAGAAATTTGTTGAATGTGGGAGCTAAAAGATAAATCCTGATCAAATACAACTCCTAGATTACGCACAGTGGGGTTGGATGCCAGGCTGATACCATCAAATGTAGCTAAATTACTAGAGAACGCCTCTCTAAGGTGTTTAGGACCGAGGACCAGAACTTCAGTTTTGTCTGAATTGAGCATTAGAAAGTTATTGGTCATCCAGGATTTTATATCTTTGAGGCAGGCTTCTAACCTAGCAACCTGGCCTGCTTCCTCTGGCTTTATGGATAGGTATAGCTGGGTGTCATCTGCATAACAGTGGAAATTAATCGAATACTTCCTCATAATTTTACCCAGCGGAATCATATACAGGGTGAAGAGGATTGGACCGAGCACTGACCCTTGCGGCACACCGTAGCACACTTTGGTGTGTGCAGAGGATTTATTATTTACATTGACAAACTGGGATCGATCTGTTAGGTACGATTTAAACCAGGAGAGAGCTGATCCTGCTATGCCTATAGATTGTTCTAGTCTCTGAAGCAGGATGGAGTGGTCAATTGTGTCAAATGCTGCACTAAGATCTAACAGGACTAGAACAGAGAGAAAACCATTGTCTGAGGCCATGAGTAGGTCATTTGACACCTTTAGCAGAGCAGTCTCTGTGCTGTGATGGGTTCTAAACCCAGACTGGAAATCCTCTAATAAACCATTGTTATGGAGAAAATCACAGAGTTGATTCGCAACAACTTTCTCTAGGATTTTAGAAATAAAAGGAAGGTTGGATATTGGTCTATAGTTAGCTAGGGAGCTTGAGTCTAGAGTAGGTTTTTTAAGGAGAGGCTTAATCAATGCAGTCTTGAAAGACTGGGGAACATATCCTGTTAATAAAGACGTGTTAATCATTTTGAGCAGGGACGTACTAATCAAAGGAAGAGTTTCCTTCAGCAATTTAGATGGAATTGGGTCTAAGAGACACGTCGATGGTTTGGCTGCTAGCACCACTGATTTTAACTCAGGAAGGTCAATAGGTACAAAATTACTAAGGTGCACCAGAGGCCTTAGGGGCTCCTCAACATTTTTAGGGTTATCTGAGAGAGAGACACTTGGTGGAGTCAATAGGTTACTAATTTTACCTCTTATTTTTAAGATTTTATCATTGAAGAAGCTCAGGAAGTCATTGCTGCTAAGGGCTAATGGGATACATGGTTCAGTGGTGCTCGGACAGTCTGTCAGCCTGGCTACAGTGCTGAAGAGATATCTGGGGTTATTCTTATTTTCCTCAATAAGAGACGAGTAGTAGGTTGTCCGAGCACGTCGTAGGGCTTTCTTATATTTATCGAGACATTCCTGCCAGAGAAAACGAGCTTCAGCTGTTTTGGAGGAGCGCCAAATCCTTTCACATTTTCTTAATAACTGTTTCAGCTCACGGGTTTCAGCATTATACCACGGGGCTAGCCTCTCGCGTGTAATAGTTTTCTGTCGAAGAGGGGCAACTGAGTCTAGAACTGATCGCAGTGTGCCTGAGGTATCATCAACAAACTGGTCGAGTTGCAAGGGACTGATGTTTAAATATGAGCTATCAGTAAAGTTTTTCTCAACTACAGAATTTAGAGCAGACGGAATTACCTCCTTGAACTTAGTAACAGCATTTTCAGACAACCTTCTAGTTAGCACGACTTTGTTGTGAGGAGAGTAACCTGAGAGCACAAATTCAAAAGTTACTAGACAGTGATCAGATAATAGAGGATTTAATGAGCTGACTAACAGGGCATCAGTTTCGAGGCCATAAGCCAGGACGAGATCGAGAGTGTGGTTAAAGCAGTGCGTAGGTCTATGTACACACTGTGTAAACCCAATTGAATCTAGCAAGGACCGAAAAGAAATGCTTAGGCTATCATTTTCCACATCTATGTGAATATTAAAGTCACCGACGACGATGACTTTATCTGCGAGAAGGACTAATTCGGATAGGAACTCTGAGAACTCTGACAAAAACTCAGAGTATGGGCTCGGAGGGCGGTAAACTATAGCAAATACCAGTGGTCTCATGGACTTTGAGGCTGGGTGCGGGAGACTGAGAACGAGACTTTCAAAAGAGTTATAATCTAGTTTTGGTCTTGGGTTAATTCTAAGACTGGAATTGTAGATAGCTGCAACTCCACCACCTCGGCCGGAGTCTCGAGGAATGTGAAAGTTTAGGTGGCTAGGAGGAGTGGATTCATTTAAACTTACATATTCATCCTTACGCAGCCATGTTTCGGTTAGGGAGAGTAAATCAATGCGATGATCAGAGATTAGTTCATTTATTAACACAGATTTTGAATTTAGAGACCTTATATTCAGTAGGCCACATTTTATCTTACTAGTACTTGGTTCAGCTATGTTAACAGTCTTAATTCTAGTAAGGTTCTTGTTATTTACTCCTTTTTTAATTGATCGGTTAGAATTTGAGAGCCGAGTACGAGGGACAGACACAGTCTCTATATTAAAGTGACAGTAGCTAGGAGGCTGCTCTAACAAAAGTACAGAGGAACGTGTAGAGCTGTGGCTATGCTCCCTGATTTCTATGTCAAGCTGAGAGTAGCTTGGAAGCTGCTCTGAAGGGGAGTACAGAGGGACGTTTTACACTGTGGCTCTGCTCCCTGATTTCTATGTCAAGCTGAGAGAAGCTTGGAAGCTGCTCTGAAGGGAGTACAGAGGGACGTTTTACACTGTGGCTCTGCTCCCTGATTTCTATGTCAAGCTGAGAGTAGCTTAGAAGCTGCTCTGAAGGGAGTACAGAGGGGCGTTTTACACTGCGGCTCTGCTCCCTGATTTCTAAGTCAAGCTGATTGTAGCTTGGAAGCTGCTCTGAAGGGAGTACAGAAGGGCGTTTTACACTGCGGCTCTGCTCCCTTGTCTCTGTGTATAAGTGGTAGTGGCTGGGAGGCTGCTCTAAAAGAGGCGCAGGGGGGCGTGTAAGACTGCGGCCCTGCTCCCTGATCTCTGCTTTGAATTGTCAGTGGTTCGGATTAATAAAATCGGCCAGATTTCTGGATAAACGGGCCGCTCCATCTCGGGTGGGATGAATGCCGTCCCGACTAATCAGACCAGGCTTGCCCCAAAATGACTTCCAATTATCAATGAAGCTCACGCCGTTTTGCGGACACCACCTCGACAGCCAGCGGTTGAATGATGAGATACGGCTACACATCTCATCAGTTGTCTGATCGGGCAGGGGACCAGAGAAAACTACGGAGTCCGACATGGTCTTGGCATATTCACACACCGATTCCACGTTCAATTTAGTGACTTCCGACTGGCGGCGTCGGGAGTCATTTATGCCGACATGTATTACAATCTTACGGAATTTACGTTTAGCCTTTGCCAGCAGTTTTAAACTACCTTCGATGTCGCCCGCTCTGGCCCCCGGGAGACACTGAACTATGGCCGCTGACTTCGCTAATTTCACATTTCGGACTACAGAGTCTCCAATCACAAGAGCGTCAGGCTCAGCAGGTGTGTTGCTGAGAGGGGCAAATTTGTTTGAAGTGTGAATGTGGTGGTCTACCGTGGGCTTCTTAGGTCTACTGCTATGCTTCCCTTTCACAGTGACCCAACCACTACTACATCCCGGCTGCTCGGGATTCGCCGGGGGGGAGGCTAAGCTAGGCCGACCCGCACCGGCTACCGAGTCCTGGCTGGCTATCGCTACACTAGCATCGGTGCGGAGCCGCTTTTCTAACTCTGTAATCCTCGTCTCCAGAGCTAAGAATAAACTACACTTAAAGCAGGTATCGTTATCGTCTAAGGAGGACGAGGAGTAACTGAACATCTGACACACTGAGCAGAAGCGAGCAGGAGAAGCAGGCGACCGGGGGGAAGCCATCGTTAGCAAGTGTAGCTAAGAGAAGCTAAGCTAGGAGCTAATAAAGTAAATGGTCAGAGGGATCGCCCGGAGTGGAGATAAAAACAGTGCTTGGTGAAAACTATCAGAAATACTTACAGACTTTCTAAACAGACAGATGTACTGATAAATTACAGATAGAAAATAAACCAAAACAGCAAGAGAGCGCTTTCAGGAGGAAACGAAACGCTACACACAGTTCAACAGCAAGGAAGGGAATGAAGCAATGCGCACGCTCACCAGTCAGGAGGAGGAGTTTCACAGGTAACCAGCTGCCCACTCAAGAAACGGAACATATTCCTGCACACAACACTCTTCTGAGGTTGTTCCAACATGACAGACTGATCACACACTATCCCCATCAACTGGTTATTTCATGTTTAACTGAGCATTTTCTACCATTTGTGTGTTTTAGTGTAAACACACATTTATTAAAGACCAGCTCTGGTGTAAATCTGATTTTAATCTATGAGCTAAATCTATGATTTTAGAAAAGATTACACTTATTCAGTAGCAACACACAACTATCCAGAATGCTGAAATCACTTTGGCTGACATATCCATACATGCACATTTTATTCTCACTTGGACCTTTAGATCTCTCCTCCTGTTGAAATGAACCCTTACTGTGGAGACTTTTTAAAGATGCGCAGATTAACTGTCAACTAAGAAAACTACTTTGACCTAGGTTAGCCGTTACAAATCCAGGAACTATTTTTGTCACATTTTTTTAAAAGTGCACGGTGCCAGTTCAAGTTCATGTTCAGGTTGATCTTTTTTCACAGCATAAAGAAGTGAGGACAGCAGAGGTCATCTTCTTTTTAATAGAAATACTCATTTGATGACACAACGGTGAAAGGAATTGGTCGCTTATTGGAGAAGTAGATCTGTCTCAACAAAGAAAGAGAGTGTAGGCTTTATAAAATATAAAATGGCTCCACATTGTGAGAGCAGCATTATAAAAAATTGAAAATGAGAGTTAAATCCACTCTGACAGGTCTTTAATAGTTGAGTTGCAAAAAAGTAAAACTGGAATTGACATTATGGGTGGGATATTGCTGAAAGTAGCCAAATGTGCAGAAGGAGCCTTCTTTTTCTGCTGTTTAGAACATTTTTGGATGAAGATGAGGACAGACTGGAGAGGATAATGAGGGGCTGCCATGACTGACTTCTTCTGAGGACAGCTCAGCTGTGCTCATGTTTAAGTCATGTAAAAGCTCACCTCAAGAACACCAAATCTCTCTTTAAAATATGCACACAACAAGACCCTTGTCCGACATCTCTCTCAATCCACATTTCTCTTTCACCTCTCCGCTGGAAACGTTCTGCGTGTAGAGAGATTAAAAAAGACCCCAAATAACTCTGTCAACTCCTTCAAATGTTTTTCCTGCTTCTTCTTCTTCTTCTTTCTCATTTCCCCCTCTTCCTCCTGTCTCCCTCGCTCTGGCTCTCCGTCAGACAAAAAGGCCTTATGTAACGAGGTGATGAAGTCTACATGTCTTGGGGCACATATTTACCCAACATGCATTTTAGGATTACAGCAGAGGGCCCCCTGCTGTAGAGAACACGAGACAGGACAACAGGCTTACAAGGTCCCACATGGGATGGTGTGTGTGTGGAACAGACAAAACTGTAGCGAAAAAGACAAAAATAACACGCCATCAGTTTTCATTTCAGATGATAACACTTGAGTCAGACATGATTTAACTGTCTGCAGCTAACTTTACGACTGTGGCCAAGTGCAACAGAGAAACAGGAACTATGGCTGTTCTCTGAGTGTAGTTTTAATGCTTGTCTGACGGCGTATCGGTAAATGTGCGTGCCTTCCTCAGAGTTCACATCGGGAGAGGAGCGGTGCTACAGGAGCCGAGACAGCCAGAGCAGGGGGGACACGCGGGGAGCTGACTCAATGCCTCCCCATCTTTACTCCCCCACAAGTCCTCTGTTTTTGCACTGCTAAACAAATACTGAAGGACTGAAGGCGAATAAGAGTAACCTCGACCTTTCCTCTCCTCTGCCCGCCCTCTCTCCTCTTAAAATGAACCACAGACTGAGAAACAGGTCTGTCTCTCATGAGTGTTGCTGAGTTTCTGTGCAGCGTCAACCACAACAAACAGAGCAGGCGCAGACAGGAGGAGGAGAAAACAGAGATGCCAAGGAGAATGTTAACGCTCCTGTCTTTTTCTTCAAGCTGCACATTCAAAGCTGCCATATTGTTCTCGACACATTCTAATATGATAAATGGGGGAGGAATATTTTGGTTGCAGCCACACAAGTTGACAAAACAGCAAAAAAAAAAAGTCCAGTGTAGTTTTTTTTAGCGGGAGGACACGACTGTACATTTCACAGGACTGTTTCCTTCTCAGGTGTGCTGGTCTCTCTGCACAATTCAGGGTCAAGCTGTCTTTAACAGATGAACTACACGGTTTATCTGCCTGCAGAAGTATCTTGCTGTATGTGAGGAAATGCAGCAAAGGGTTATGGCCGGGAGTTGAACCAGCAACAGCTGCAATGAGGACAGTGGCCTCAGTATAAATGAGGCGCGCTTCGACTGCAAGACATACACTCACCGGCCACTTTATTAGGTACACCTGTCCAACTGCTCGTTAACACTTAATTTCTAATCAGCCAATCACATGGCGGCAACTTAGTGCATTTAGGCATGTAGACATGGTCAAGACAATCTCCTGCAGTTCAAACCGAGCATCAGTATGGGGAAGAAAGGTGATTTGAGTGACTTTGAACGTGGCATGGTTGTTGGTGCCAGAAGGGCTGGTCTGAGTATTTCAGAAACTGCTGATCTACTGGGATTTTCACGCACAACCATCTCTAGGGTTTACAGAGAATGGTCCGAAAAAGAAAAAATATCCAGTGAGCGACAGTTCTGTGGGCGGAAATGCCTTGTTGATGCCAGAGGTCAGAGGAGAATGGCCAGACTGGTTCGAGCTGATAGAAAGGCAACAGTGACTCAAATAACCACCCGTTACAACCAAGGTAGGCAGAAGAGCATCTCTGAACGCACAGTACGTCGAACTTTGAGGCAGATGGGCTACAGCAGCAGAAGACCACGCCGGGTGCCACTCCTTTCAGCTAAGAACAGGAAACTGAGGCTACAATTTGCACAAGCTCATCGAAATTGGACAATAGAAGATTGGAAAAACGTTGCCTGGTCTGATGAGTCTCGATTTCTGCTGCGACATTCGGATGGTAGGGTCAGAATTTGGCGTCAACAACATGAAAGCATGGATCCATCCTGCCTTGTATCAACGGTTCAGGCTGGTGGTGGTGGTGTCATGGTGTGGGGAATATTTTCTTGGCCCTCTTTGGGCCCCTTGGTACCAATTGAGCATCGTTGCAACGCCACAGCCTATCTGAGTATTGTTGCTGACCATGTCCATCCCTTTATGACCACAATGTACCCAACTTCTGATGGCTACTTTCAGCAGGATGCGCCATGTCATAAAGCTGGAATCATCTCAGACTGGTTTCTTGAACATGACAATGAGTTCACTGTACTCAAATGGCCTCCACAGTCAACAGATCTCAATCCAATAGAGCATCTTTGGGATGTGGTGGAACGGGAGATTCGCATCATGGATGTGCAGCCGACAAATCTGCGGCAACTGTGTGATGCCATCATGTCAATATGGACCAAGCTCTCTGAGGAATGCTTCCAGCACCTTGTTGAATCTATGCCACGAAGAATTGAGGCAGTTCTGAAGGCAAAAGGGGGTCCAACCCGTTACTAGCATGGTGTACCTAATAAAGTGGCCGGTGAGTGTAGGTGCTCCATATCTTTGAGTATCTTTTAATACATCCTCAATCATTGGGCCCTGAAAGTCTGCACATTGTTGATGAATGATCTCTTTCAGTGTTAAAACAGATGTTTGTTTTTTAAATTGATAAGGTCCAGTCAGTCCGACAGACATCCATCTTACAGTTGTTTCAAATGTTCTTTTTTTTATTGTAGATTTCAGCTTTTAAGTTTTAAAGGGGTTTTAAGTTGTGTAAATGTGCCAAATCATGAGTTTCTAACAGTTATGATCGCAATATCAATCAAAACAATGGTTCTGATTTTTAAAGCTTGTTTCCCTCCAGGGGAAAAAATAACTTTTTTACAAACCAATACAACTAACAGGTGGCACTTTCCATAAAATAACCCTGAAACTTGAAAACCTGAAGGGTTTCTTTCAGCTCTGAAATTCAATCTGTAGCCTTTTATTAAAAAGGTCAATACCATAGACCAGTGGTTCTTAAATCCAGTCCTCGAGGCCCACTGTCCTGCATGTTTTGGATGTTTCCCTGCTCCAACACACCTGATTCAAATGATCAGCTCGTTATTAAGCCGGTACAGAGCTTGATAACGAGCTGATCATTTGAATCAGGTGTGTTGGAGCAGGGAAACATCCAAAACATGCAGGACAGTGGGCCTCGAGGACTGGACTTGAGAACCACTGCCATAGACTGTATATACTATGGACACCTTGGTTCCGCCTTCCGTCAGTATATGGATTTGAAGCCAAAAAGCTCACGGTATTTCTGAGTTATTCCACTTCACTCCACTTCCTGAAACCAACATTGCGCAGTAGTATTGTACGCATTCAGCAGGCGAGTCACCAAGAGTTGCTGTAATGACGCTCAGCTACAACAGCATATCCTCCGGGAGAGCTAAACAAGCTTTGCACACCCATAGGCTGTATCAAGTGTCCATCGTAAAAAACATGAACCCCTAATAACTTTTAAAAATGGAGCTGCACAAAAAAAAAATCACCAGCAAGGGGGAGAAAAATGTATATTCTGTATAATTAATTTCTAAAGTTTGTCCACAGCTTCATAGGGATGGCTGGAAGAGGTGGGATTTATGACCTATACTTCAGCCCGTCACCAGAGGGTGCTGTTCTCGGGGTGGCTCCACCCAGTGAGGAGGCAGACGGCGTCTATTCTATATACTGTCTATGGTCAATACAGACAGAGTTATGCAAGCAGCCTTCTATTGGCAAAGAGTTTTGACCCTTTGTGTGTGACCGTGTTTTTTAATACATTATACAGTGTATGTAACTAGGAGGCTGCTTTGAATGTACATTCAGAGGACAAATATGTTGGCGTTTTGTGTGTGTCTGTGACTTTGAGGTACTGCGTTTGGTATAACATCAAAGATTGAAGCATCAGTCATACAGTGACACCAAAATAAAGAGAGAAAACTTGATCCGTAGCCTCTATGTTCTCAAAGTAAATCTCTGTTATTTCAATCCAGTCTGGGTCTGTCAGACTTTAAAATTAAACTCTGATTGAAGCTCTTCATTGAGCATCTCTTATGCTTCCTCACCCTTCTAACCTAGGGCTCCCTCTCTGATGACACATCACCCTCGGCTCCACTGCTGGCGTTGGGGTCCTGTCGGGAACGCGGAGCCCCTTTCTCCCTGCTTGACTCTGAGGGGCCTTTGGAGCGCGCCTTCTCTTTCCTCTGCTGCTGCTTTTCCTGCTTGGACATCTGGGGAAACACAAAAAAACAGGACGCATTTTGATGTAACAGCTTAATTTATGTGGCTGTGACATGTTAAAAAAGATAAAGAAAACATTTTTTGTGATGGATGTCTTTAATAATTGAGACAGTTTGGAATCTGCTTAAAAATTCATCATTTGAAGGCCACGAAAGACAACAGCGAACGGTTAAATCAAAGTTTTAATGTCCAGCTACTTTCACAGTAAAACACACAACATTTACTTTAGCTGAGGAAGCCTCCAAACTCATTTGGAGATGAAGTAATTTTCAACATGGGAATAAGTAAAACTCCACCCTTACATAGTGTTTTTGTGGCTCTGCGGGAGAATAGTTAAATCACAGAGGAAGCAAATCATGTGGAGATGATGATTATGTAAGCACCATCAGGGTTATCTTGGGTTGAGTTTGAAGATATTCCAGTTATAGTTACAGAAGTGTGTGCGTTACATATTCAAAAAGCGAAGTTTGATAATAAACTTCTCTGACAGTAATGGTCGCCATACACGGATGATAGGAGATCTAAAAGATTCTGATATATGAGATTAAGTTGAAAGTTTAACACCACACGGTCTAACCCTTGAAGGATCAACTTTTTTTTTAAGGGGCTGACACCTTTTTCAGTTATTAACAGCTAAAATAATCCCAAAGACAACCTGATCTCTCTCTCACACACACATCATGATAGATTAATCTGTGGAAAAATGCGTATTTCTTCTACTTCTGCCTGTTAACACAGGTAAAAACGCTTGTTTCCATTCTTCCACCTGAGGAAATAATTGCAGCCATCAGGCAGGTCTGACAGATATGAGAGGAGCCTGAGGAGTGACTGGGCTTCAACAATCTCTGACAGAGGAAAGTGCATCAACATGCTGTCCTGCAAACCGTGCAATGACATCAGAGCTGGGGGGCATGATAGTGATGGGAGCACTGATGTTAGAGTTGAAACCTCTGTCTTTTTTTATCTTTAAAAGGTACTGAATGAGGACAGAAATGTCAGCGTACATCTTCCTGTAAAAGTCCTGCTCCACTTTCATAGAAATGTTCAGTTGAATGCACCTTTTACAAATAAACAGGCTAATGTTTTAATTTGACCAGGAATTGAAATATTCAGTTTAAAGTTAATTGGTGCAGCAAGTAATCCATTAAAATGCTGTTGCCATGGAAGCATTAGTAGAGCATAATCAGATGGATCATTTTTAGCTGTATAAATACATCATTTTTAAACTCAAAAACAAGCCGATATAAAGTATTGGTTGTAAGATGATTTATTTTTTTTCATTGATAGCAGGATAATAAGCCAGATAGTGTGCAGTGAACAGGTTTTCCACCATACTAGAATTCTGGTTTACAAAACCGCCTGTGTCAAATAACGTAGATTTACTAACAAACAAACTGTGTGACAAAATAAGAACAATGACCTTGTTGGTGTTTCCACTTTATTGGTAAAGGGGAAAAAAAGTGTGTCAACTAAAGCTACGCCTTACATCCTGTGTTACCCACATCGTTGTTCACTCAATGTGCGGTTTCATCCATTTTAAACAGGCTTTCCTGTCAGTTATTTTTTAGACAAAGGCCACAAAACCTATAATAACCATAATGTTCCACTTTGTATTAACTTGAAGTTTGCATCTACAGAGTTTCCCTTTGTTTGTGTGAAAGGAAGTTTGAATTAAGACCATTAAAGTCCTCAAATGGGGTAGATTCTGACACTAGACAAATTTAAGCTAGATCTACGAGGATGTGTGGGAGAGGTATGAGATTCAAAGAAAGGCTTATGGAGAACAGTTACAAACAGAAGTTAAAAGGTTAAAAATAAAACTTTAAAATTGTCAGAAGGTAAAAGTTCATCTCTGTGAAGGAGCTGCTCGAACTCGTTTCAGGAATCTGCATCAGAATATTAAAAGCAGCCTCTCTCAGGTGTGACCTGATTCATTTGAACATGCAGAAGTTGCTGATTTGAAATGTGTTTGATACAAACAAACCTGAAAACTGGGGAAGTCTTTGAGGTTTGATGGTAATTATCACCAGAGAGGTTTATATATAAAAATAGGCCAGTGAATATTCCACCTCATACAGAAAGAGGACAACCCAAGGTGACTGTACACATATTCAGACAGTGAAGAAACAGTTTCTACTGCTTCAATTAAAAAAAAAGACTTTGTTTTTTTCTTGTGAATCTAACCAGTTGGTCCTCTGTTACGATGGCATGTGCTGCAAATGGTGACGGCAGTATCTGGTTCAGAGTAAAAAAAGCAAAGTCGACATAACAAACACCTCCTCCACCACATTACTGCAGCTGGACCTCCGTATAACTAGCTCATGCTCTGATCTGAGTCCATGGGACTCAGTCTAACATTATCCTCCTGCATCAGATTCGGTTCAGTCTTTCAGAGTTAAACTCTAAATTAATCATACCTCTGAAAATCTTCTTCCTAACTTTCATTGTTAACTTCCAGACGATAAATGTTTCATGTTCTCAAAAAAATTTAAAGCATCTCTGAAGTGTTTTAAATATCATAACACCAGGGCTGTGACATTTTCAGTGTGTGAGTCTCTGTTCTTTCTGAGAAACCAGTTTACTTGTAAAAACGTATTAAAAGTCCCCTTTTGGCTGAACTCTGGCTGAACTAAAACTGGAATCTTATCAGTCAGCTAAGTGGGCTGAGGAGCACACTATGAGCATGCTGCATCATGACGAGTAGATCATAATCTTTGGAGTAAGCTCAGCATTAACATCCCAAGATGCATGGCCATTAGTCTCACTAAATAAAGAAGAAGAAACACATCAGCGCTGCGGGCCGGCGCTCCACATCAAAACAGTCTTTGTGGATACAGGACCACTTCTGTTCTCTCCTCATTTGGAGCTATTCTGGGCTGTCATATGATCACTTCAATGAGTCGATTGTTGTGACTGCATGCACTGACTCTCACACTCCAAAATAGCTCTTCCCAGTGCCACTCAGCACAACTCCGTCTCCGCTCCAATCAAATCCGCCTCTTTTCTTCCTTTCATGGTCCATAAAATACCACAACCATCATGATCAAGTCGGTATGCAACCCATCATTTTAAGACTGCCTGTAAACACTGATGCTAAAATTTTTATGGCTGCTGTGTAAATATTTATGAACAAAATGTCATCTAAGGAAATCCAAAGTATCGTGCAAGACATTACATTATTCAAAGAGTGTGAAAACTGCTGCTACTCTTATTTAAACCCATTCACCTGCTGTTGTTTAAGACTGCTAAGTGTCTTTGTTGAAGATGTAGTGAGCCGATAAAAAAACTAAAATCAAACCAGAAACTTTGGACTGAAAACCGGATGACTTAATGTGATCAAACATTACATAATTTCTGTGTTTGCTGGTTTCAGCTCAGCGCTTGTGCTCAAACAGTCAGGTGGACAAACAGAAAAACTCCTCTGCCATCGAGCCCTCAGAAAACATCCACACAGGGTGGGTTTCTTTACTCTGGATAACACCATTGTTTGCTGGCCGCTTGACCCTGCAGTGGACCAAATCCCTGATTCATGGAAAGAAAGGGACAGTGTCTGTTGGCTGTTGCTTCATTTCTTCACCATGCCAAGCTCAGCCCATTGGCCGGCCCTTTATCCCTCATGTTCAGCCTTGGCTTCAGCTCCTCGGCCTCCAGGGCAAAACATCCCAAACAGACAAGATTAAAATTCTGAGGGCCGCTTAATATCCCTCCCTTTGGGCAAGCGAGCCAAACCCACCAAAGGGAGAGCAGCCAAAGCCGGCCCTCAGCCAAAGCATAAGGACGCTGGAAAGGATCCATGGAAGTGACCAGAAGTGACTCAAGCAGATGGATGTATGAAGTTCTTTCAAAAAGCTGCAGTAAGAGGCTGACAGAGGAGTATTTCTGATACCGAGAGGCACAACTTCATGATAACTTTAGCTCCTCTTTTGGACAGCTTGGTCATTTGACAATTAAATAAACAGCAGTTTGCCATCAGCAGCTGGAGAAATATACACAAACAGACTTGGACTAAATAAACACATAAGCATATGGTTAATTCAGTGTATGGAGAAAGCACCTTTGCCACTTTGTTTTCAACCAATGCACCAGTAAAATGCCAGCAGATGGTGCTTTAAGTAACAAGCTGCCACTTGGCTGCACAAAGTGACGTGGATCGTGTCTCTTCGCTGTTCTGTTGAGTGTGTGTACTCCGCACTGAAGCCCGACTTTTCATGCTACACCATTTTTTGTAACCAACACCTTTATGTCTAATTCAGAGTTGCATCATGTAACTTGCAACCTCTGTAACGTCACTCAGTTATTATGTATTGTCTTCTAGTGCTTATCGGTCTCCACAGAGGCTGCACTCAGTTGACTGGGTTTGACCCTTCAGCTAAAACTTTTAGTTGTATATTTTGAGGACAGGTGATCTACCGTCCTGAATAACTTCTTGGCCACTCTTTATGTGCTGAAAATGCTCACACATTTGTCTCTGATGGATACAAAACTAAGCTTCTCAGTCCCTTCCAACTACTGAAGCATAGCTTCCATGTCGATAAGCAAAACATATTGCAGTGGTGCACCACAAGGCTCACTCTTAGTCACGTTGTGGCTCTGTGCACGTTGTGGGAAAAACAATGTAGGAGTCCCTTCTGGGAGTGACAACAGAAACACTTGGTGTTGTGACATTTTACTCTGCGGCTGATTGTGAAATCAGTTTACTGCTGCATCCCTCACTGGCAGGGCCGCCCAAATATCCAGCTGCCACAAGCTCAACTCAGCCACCATACAGGCAGCTTGCACAAAATCCACAGGAAAAAGGTCAGCTGGTACTAAACAGAGCTACACAGCTGCACAGAAAGTGCACATTGTGGACTCTGCTGAACACAATACAAGTATTTATGCAAAAAGACAGTTTAAACCTCCCAGTTCACACTGGCTGCTTCTTCCATACTGGTGCTACTTGTACTTACAGTACGTAGTTCACCTAACAAAGAGGTCAGAAAAAATCTGGAGAACACATTTATATAGTATCACAGATGCAGCTATGAAGCTGAACTAGGGCTGGGCGAAAAAAGGATAATGATATATATCAAAAATTAATTTCGCTCAATATCAAAATAAAACCTGGTCAATATTCTTTTCGATAGTTGGCATTCTGCCATGTTTTGGTAGACTATACGCATAGCCAATGAAAAGGGGAGTTGCTCCAGATCTACTTCACACTGAACCAATCATGTGCTGGATTAGAACCAAGTAGCAAACAACTGCATAGTAGCAGGCTGCAGCTACACACAAACCAACACTGGTGATGTGGAGGTATTTTGGTTTTTTGAAGTCGGACATGAAGCAGAGTAATGTGCACTGCAAATTATGTCGAGTACATGTTCTCACAAAGTCAGGGAATACCTCAAATCTTTCGCACCACCTGAAGCAGTGCCATGCAGCAGAGCATGCACAATGTAAAAGGTTACAAAGCCCGAGCAGGGCAAGGAGCCCATGGCGCCGTGCAGCCGAAACAGCGGACCATTCACACAGCTATCTCTAGCGCAGCGCCTTACGACAAAACGTCAAAGAGACACAAGGACCTCACAGATGCAGGAGCTTATTGTATTGCAAAAGACATGCTACCAATTAGCACTGTCAAATTTCATTTTTTATACTGTGATATATATCGACATCATGATAAACTTCCCATATCACCCAGCCCTAAGCTGAATCCTTCTTTTATTCAATCAAATCATTGTTTTCAGAAAATCACACCATGTAAACCGCAGGTTGACCACCATGAGTTTTTGTTGCATGCCTCTGTTAACCAGACAATGTACAGTGGACACAACAGGTCATTGTTACAGTGTAGCTGCAGCTGTAACAGGGTCAGTGGATACGTCTGTGTAATAATACAACAGTAGTAGTGGGCTAAAGCTGAACAGAGCGTTTGCAGCAAAATGTTTAACAAGAGGGAAAGAGCAAAGAAACAGCTGATTGATAACAGATGGTGTTGTTTTTCTGGGACATCTGATTAGGTAAAGATAAATAAGGTGTAACAACATTCCCTGAAGGGCTTGATGAAGAGACATTTTTGGAGGGATGGGACAGACGTGGAGTCAGAGTGACTTTGACCTCTGACATCTAAGATCTAATCTTTTCTCTCTTGAGGACATGGGAACATTTGTGCCAAATGTGAAGATTTTTCCCTCCAAAAGTTCTCAGATATCGTTTTCGTGATAAGGAACGGGAAAAACACCAAAGTTTTTCAGGGGCATCGTTTCATCAAAGTCAAGTGAAATTTTGATATTTTCATGATGCTCCTCCTATCTCACATCTGTGTGAAGCAGCATCTTACACAGCAGTTGACTTGATTTAATTCCTTGACTCATGTCTCAAAATATATTTTTCAAGACACTTTTCTTTGGATCAAAAGAAAAACACAGAAATAAAGATTATCGGGCTTCAAACTTGAGACCGTGTTGGTACCAGATTTGAAGATATTCCCTCCAGGTGCCCTGGAGAAAATCATTGAAAATTGATACCTTATCAAATAAGGCTCCATATTTTCACATCTTGGCACCAGGAGATTGCTTTTTAAATCTGCAGCATAGCTGTGCAGATGGCATTTTCTGTCCATGTACCACTTTATACCAAAATATCTCAACAACCTTTTTTGATGAATGACCATGAACATTGGTGCAGATATTCACTGGCTCCAGAGGGAACATCCAAACCACTTTTGGTGTCATGTCTTTCAAGGTACAGGATATAGAAATAGGAATATTGAGCGACGTCAAGCATTTTGCAGTCAGATTCTAGGTTGAAACGCACCCTTGCTCACCCCTCTCATGAGTCAAGAGATGCTGGCTTTTGAGGAAAAGAGGCTCCTGTGATGCATGATACCTGTGATCCTCCATCTTCAAGTTTTTACCATCAAAAATGCCAAACAATACAAATTCCAATACAAAAAACAAGCCCTAACGCTATTGTCCAACCAGTACCATTTTGGCTGAAGACACACACACACACAAAAAAACACACAAAAATGCACAAGGCGTATCCCAAAACATGACACTGAAGATAGATGCTTCAGTGTAAGCAGACCTGCTCCTAAATACATTGCTCCAAAAACCTGACCACACTACCAATTTAAAAGTTTAATCATGAGCAATTTCCTCAATCTCAGTGTTGAAGTCAATACTGAGATAGAGATTTATTTATTTAAATGGGACAATGCATTGAGGGATGTCCTGATACAACTTTTTTATACAGATACAGGTATTGTAGCCCTCAGTATTGGCCGATACTGACATTGATCCATTATTGGCGCCAAATTGTGCATGACAAGTTTTGCACTCAGCTGCAACGTCTTTTTCAGACTCGGACCAACATCTGATATCAATATCGCATCAGGACATCCCTAAATGCATTAATGAACATTTACATGTAAATACATAAGGTTATAGCCAGGTGGCTAATTTCCATCCCCAGTCCCATAAACAGGTTGGTGTCAACACATAACTCCAAAAGATAGATGTACAGAACACATCATCAGCACATTAGATTGACTCTTTTATAGTCAAATATTCATTTTAGCTCAACAGGTATCCTTTTGATCCCTAAATTCAGTCTTGCCTCAAAGCATGTTGTGCAAACTCCAAACACTTAAATATGAAATACGCAGATTCAAGATTTTAAAAAGTCTGATTAAAGGAGGAGTTTGGTTTGACTTTTAAACACGACGTACTCAAAAGCAGAGAACAGGATGGGCATGCTGGTAGCAGACCTATTTGACTCCTGCAGGGACAGGTGTTGCAGAGGGGTGGGGTCCCTAAGGCCTGTGGTACCAATCATCTGCAGCCCACGTAACACCCTGTTAATCTGGCATACAGATGTACAGTGGACTCAGCCATAAAGGGCTCTTAGCTTCACTGTGAGGACGACTGAGTGACAGCCTAGTGAATCAGCCATGGCAATGGCAGACATCAACTTTGGCAAGGACAAGATTCTTACTGTCGGTGTTTTAAAGTTATTTTTATCCAAACATCTACAAAAAGTATTTATTTTATTTTATTAGAACAGTGGTTCTCAAGTCCAGTCCTCGAGGCCCACTGTCCTGCATGTTATGGATGTTTCCCTGCTCCAACACACCTGATTCAAATGATTAGCTTGTTATTAAGCCATTACAGAGCTTGATAACGAGCTGATCATTTGAATCAGGTGTGTTGGAGCAGGGAAACATCCAAAACATGCAGGACAGTGGGCCTCGAGGACTGGACTTGAGAACCACTGTCTTAGAACTTAGTTTGGGGTTTATATCTTCAATGACTCTCAGGGCTAGGATGTAGATGGGTTGTCACCACTGGACCATTGAACATAACCGCTATTGTAGAATCAATATGTTAGCACTAATTCATTGCACCTCTCACAAGCTAGGGCTGTAGCTCCACCCAACTACCTAGATGTAACCAAGCACAGATGACAGATGACAGTTCAGTTGTATCTTGATCTTGAAAAAAAAAGATAATGGCTGTGTCTGTTAAGCTGGAATTAAACTTAGCAATACTGAACAAGTGCAGGTATATATGAACACTGACCTGACAGAAGGACTCAGGCACTGCTGCTCTATCTTTAGACTAGTCAGCTGATCCTGATTTCAATTTCTGTTTAAACAGCTGCAAAATAAGGAGCTTTGCCACATCCCTTGTTTGCACACATAAACGCACAAGTCCGACTGAAATAACACTGAATCAAATTTCTCACTGTCAGACTAATCTACCTAGAAATGCGTTTGGGGATTGATTTCCTCTTCCATCTATGCGCCTCGATCCGACTCAAACTGGCCTGAGCTTTCTGCACTCCACAGTTCACATGTTCGGCTTTGACAGGCAAGTTGAACAGCAGTTTGACAGAAGAAGGGGAGGGCGTTGTCTGGTACATTACCAAAGGTACTGAGCCTTAAAGCTAACAGTGCTTTCATTGTGTTACATACAACCTGTTAGCTTCTTTCTAATGTGTTTGTGGACTTTTTGGTGTGTGATATAGTTGATCAACCCAATAGTCACAAGCTAAAAGAAGGCTTATAGATTTAGAGGCAGACATACTTTTGTTAAGAGATAAGAGACACGGACAAGGACACCAGTCCAGTTAAATCACTTAATGAGCTGTAACCACAGCTCCACTTAACTGTGCATATTAACATACTGATTGAGACCTCAAGACTGGTCCAGACTGAGATCCAGCTTTGGGGACTCAACAACAACTCCACACTCTTTTGATCCAGATATTGAATACAAAATAAGTGGTCTAGCTTTAAAGAGATATTCAGGCGTAAAATTAATTTAGGGTCAAACACACCAGAACACTGAGTTAGACACCCCCTTGAGACATGAATGTTGCCAACCGCTTGCTTCTCTAGTTATACCAACTTCAGTAATGACTGCACAATAGCAGTAAACAGCAGTCTATGGAACCACACATAAACCTCAGCCAAAACACCACACTATAGCCACAAATAATGCTCAGAACAGCACCTAACTTCATCAACAGTACATATACGGTCCCAGCCACAGCACTAGCCACCAAACAAATTTTTAACTTAGCCTAATTTCTTTAGCAAAGAGCGGGGTACAGCGGGGTGACGCAGCTCAAGAAAGAACATTTATGATCATTTCTTCATGGAAATGCAATCAGACCCGGACACTAAGGCAGAAGAACTACCGCGTCTGCAGTGCAAAATGATCATTATGATGACTATTACTTCAAGGAAATGATAAAAGAAATGATCATAAATGTTCTTCTTTGAGCTGTGTCACCCCTCAGCAGTCCGTATTGGATTCGCCTGAGGTCTTACTACAAACTGGTGGAAGAGAGGAGGTGAGTTGTGTTTAGTCTCTTTGCTAAAGAAATCAGGCAAAGCTTAAAGAGATGTTTGGTGGCTAGTACTACGGCGGGGACCCTATATGGACTGTTGATGAAGTTAGGTGCTGTTCTGAGCATTATTTTTGGATACAGAGTGGTGTTTTGGTTGAGGTTAGCGCGTGGTGACGTAGACCGCTGTGTATTGCGATTGTGCAGTCTCGCTAAAGTTGGTATAACTAGAGAAGCAAGCGGTCGGCAACATTCATCTCTCAATGGGGTGTCTAACTTGGTTTTACGTTGTGTTTGAGTCTAAATTAATTTTACATCGGAATATCCCTTTAAGATCCATACTGGATGCATCCTTACATAAACATTTGATCATTGCTGTGATCATTTTTTTTCAAGAAGCATTACCCTGTATGTATTAATTCAACAAAGTACATGTTGTAGAGGAACCACAACTGAAAACATAATGACTATGTACAATTCATTTAGCTCACCTGAATTTAAAAAGTCTTGTTGCATGAACAAGAAGAGTGACAGCAGGGTAAACACTGCCACCTAGTGGTTAAAGAATAGAAGTGAACTGACTGAAAAGTTGGACAACACCTCACATGAATACCAGTCAGGTAAATAAAAGCAGAGACCTTGATGACTGTGATGGGGTAAAATGAGAACTGAAGCAGGTTTACATTGTAAGTTTAAACATTCATTATAGTGACTCTTTGTTAGATAATGTACAGTAAGCAAAACCCTCATTTAAGTCTTTTTTATCATTAATACTACTGTTACTTTGTTTTTCTTGCCCAAGACAGCAGAATAGCCATTTCCCCAAAAACATCAAATTAGTTTGACAGCTTTTTCATGTATCAAGTCCAGCACTCTGAGTGTTCATTACCTACTTTTATTGATATGGAGACTTCCTCTATATATTTGGGATATCGTCAGAGTCAAACCTAAACCTGTGCCCCCCCTGTTTGTGCCACATGAGCTATTTTTCCACCTGTTCCTCTCTCACTGCTCATAGTTTAACTTTGATTTTATTAGCCTTTGCACTCTTCCTCGTTCAGTTGTTTTTTTTTCTGAGCTGCATGTGTTGGAGGAAAGTTTCTTGTATATGTTCACTGCTGTTACTAATAAAGCTGAAAACTGCAGTAAAAGTCACCAAAGTGGATGAATAATGTAGACTTTTTATGTAAAAATGCTTTCAAGCTCACTGACTCACCTGTTTGGGGTCATTGGGACCAGTAGGCGATGACAGCTCAATGGTGACAGGCCCATCGTTTTGAATGTGGACCTGCATGTAGTCCCCAAACTTCCCATCTAGTAACAGAAGATGAAACAAAAACACAGTGAAAGCTTAAACTTGACATATGCATCCATGTTTGCCTTTTCTAACAAAGAAGAGCACTTTTTAATGGAGAGAAAACATGGAGACAAAACAAAGGGGTTATGTTTGGCACTGATGGTTGATGTTTTGTATGAATGTAGGATAACATGGAGCCTTGAGGCATTGGGGACAAAAGATAAAGGGACTGTAGGAGGACAGGAAGTTAACTTAAATGCTCTTCTTTCTTCCTTTGGGTCCACTAGATTAATGACACCATCTGCACAATGAAGCCCTGGGCCGTGCTGAAAAATAGCTGCGTCATCATATTTCCTCTCTGGAGGGGGGGACTAATTAGGGAGCCTTATGCCTCCCTTGCTGGGACAAGGTGTTCTCCACACCTGCTCCCCGGTGGGCTGACCTGATTCACTGCCACCGTCACCACCGTGGCATCACAGAGCCAATAATCCCCAACTACCTCCCCCTGAAGAGCCACAACCTTACACTGAGATGATACAGGCAGCTAAGTAGCAAGGGGACCGGGAGCTGATCCAAACGTATAAGTGAGTGGCTTTAACAGCGACCCTCCATACTGAAGTTTTTAATGAGCTCAGAAACACAGAGCTGTGAACCAAACAGCATCTTTTAACCCTGTTAACCAACCTCCTGAGACTTTACTCCACCAGCACTTTTGTTTAGGCCTCCATAATGTCCACACTGACCCTTTAAATTCTCATTCTTTCTATAATAATTCTACTAAATCTATCATAATATCAGATATAAACAATAGCTTTTTAGTATATGACCTCGGTCTGACGTTACCATGTTTAACAGTGTTAAAGTAGCTAATGACAAGCTAGCTTTAGGATAAATTAATTACAATTCATGGGGCATACATCAGTAATGTAAGAATGCATCTGCTTTACCTGATTTCCAGATTTTTATACCAACTTGCACAGTTGAAACGTGCTCTACCTTCTACCTTCCTAAGTCTCAATCTACTTTGACCTGCACCTCACCCTACCCCCGTTTCTGTCTGCTCCCTTAAGTGTGTGCAGAGTTGGCCAATCTAGCAGAGTCTTAGATATAAAGTTGTTATTTTTTTGAGCACCGTAGTTGAAAAAGTACCAAAAGTATCAAAAGTAACGACTAAAAGACAGAACTTTTCACAAGCGGAGAAAGCTGGAAGAAGAGTCATTTCTGATCAAATGGAAAAAGGTCTCACCTCGATGGATGCTTTTAGAGTTTAGATGTTCGGAGTGGGAGTCTAAACTTGTGTGTGTCTGTGTCACAGTAAAGAGTGAGTGTGTACACAAAACAGTCATGTAGGGATACAGAGCGTATTATCTTCGATATAATGTACTCTCAAAGTCAGTTACATTTATAGGAGGTAACTTGCACTGCGTTTGCACTAGGGCCCGACCGATACAGATTTTTTGGGGGCCGATGCAGATAGCGATTATTTGGGGGGGGGTCAATTACCGATTAATCGGACCATTTTTAAATTTTTTTATGAAGTTATTATTTTTTATATATATATATATATATATATATATATATATATATATACATATATATATATATTTATATTTATATATACACACAGGTATCGTGGATATACTGTAGGCTACTGCTCTTCATGTCGACAGGAAGACAGACTGATCAAACTCGGAGACATCTGGTCTCATCTGGAGACATGCAGCTGCCTCAGTAAGAGAAGTAGCTCGATCATGTAATGTGTACTGCTTTTTATGCTACTGTTACTAGCACGGCTAACTGTGGAGCAAGGCTAACAGCAGGTGGCTAACTCTAACTTTAGCTTCCATATTACATGGTGCTTCACTGTTAACTCGGCGTGACCGAGACAAGCACAGCGGGGAACATCGTGAAGTGGGTTGAAATGAAACTTGTTGGCTTATTGTGTACTTCAAAAACTAGTTTATTTACTGTTGAGGCGGACCACTCTCCTCCGTGCGTCCCTGAGCTGCCTGCTTCAGATCCGTCACTCTGCTGTGCTGTGACGAAATTAGTGGATAAGATTGTCATGAGGTCGCTGCGCCGTCTACAAGATAAGTCGGGACACTTTTCAAATGGCGGAACATTTTCGAAGTGAAACCGAATCTTAATCTTCGCATTTTATTCCTGAAAATATTGACGAAAATCGGCAAGTTTTGGCCGATTACCGATTAGAACAAACGGGCTAAAATTGCTCGATTTAATCGACTCGCCGATAAATCGGTCGGACCCTAGTTTGCACATCAGCTGTGGAGGGTTGTGTACAATCATATCTGCTTTCATTTCTTAAACATCTGACTTTTTCTATGATTGACCAACATTAATGCGTTATTTTATCAATCTTTATGTAAATATACAAGAGCCGAATAAGGGATGAGTCTTATGTTTCCCACTGTAGCAGATAGTTTGAGGTCTGAGGTCATACAGATGAACTGTTGAACGAGTAATTTACTAGGATGCAAAATGTTATTTAGCCATGGGGTTAAAGATAGTAGCAGCTTGGTTAGCAGTCCCTTAAAGTCCTTTCAAAAAGCCACCCTGTTAATGCTTTATTTAGTAGGTCTGAAAGTTTTACAGCAGAGACATACCCATGTGGATGATTTAGCAGCTTCTAACCTTGACATTGATAATTACAAAGGAAGCCTGCTCTCCAAACAAAAAAAAAAATGCTAGTGGCAGCTCAGTTTGCAGCCCGTGCTGACTCTGATGAACAGGACTCCGTGCAAAAACACCCTTTTACATGAGAACTGTTTATAAAAGTCATACTGGTCTTTCAGATGAGGTCTCCTTTAGGAGAGGCTCCTAGAGGATAAAATGGTGTGAGCAGTGTTCCTGCTCTATTGCATCCAGTAGTGTGCAGTTTCTATGTAGATGTAAAGCTCCCCTTCGTCAAGACTGGGAGATCACTCATGACACAATTCCTACTTTGTTTTCGAGACAAGGACAACTTTTTTTCCACTACCACTCAAGATCCTATGAATGAACACTCATCATTTGACCCACCTTTAATGAGCTCTGGCTTGTAGGAGCTCCTCATGTTCTCCAGGATGCTGTTGTAAAAGGGCTGGGCCAGCTCTGCAGGCATGGCTAAGTGGAAGTCTGGCTTGTTGCCTTTCAGTATGCACTGCAGTGTGAACTGGCTCACACACAGCACCTCAAAGTCTCTGTCCATGACACTTTTACTCCACGCTCGCCCGTTCTCGTCTTCAAACAGCCGCAGGTTCAGGATCTTTCGTACTCTGAAAACACATGAGGAAAATAGCAACTACAAAGATCGCTCTGGTCTACATTGGCTGAAAAAAATTACTGTCTTATGTTTCGAGGGACCACTCCAGACTTCTGCATGTTTACGCCAATAAAGTTGAACATTTAAAAAGCATAACACAAGTTTGCAGGCAGGCACTGGCTGCTTTTCATGGCAGGACATGAAAAAGAACTTAGAGCTTGGCCAAGAGGAGATGTTTTATTCACCACAACAACATCTTTATTTGTCTGTTTTGTTGCAGAGAGCGATAATTTCATTGTGGGTGACGCAACTTTACTGTGATTGTTTTTGGCCTCTCACTGCAATTCATGTATATTTAATAGCTTTTCTGATAGTTTGTGTGTTCTTTTTTCCATTATGATACTTGAATCCACATTTCCTTTTTGTTTCAGACACTCTCTAGATCCCATTTAATCTTCTGTGTGGTGAACATCAATAAGCATCCTCAGACATTTTGTAATCTCTCAGTTCAAACACTGAATGGGCCCCAGTGTTTGCAGCTGAAATTACTGAAATGTGCAGAAAGTTTTCCTCCTAGTGTTGAAGTATATTGTTCACAGCCTGAAAGCAGGTTGAAAATGAAAGCCATGCTAATGCACCTGATGTTTCTGCTCATAATCATGTGTATTTTGCTTTCCTCAAACGGGATCTAAATGTTATCTTAAGTGTCTGACAACATTATACAAAGGAATCTTACAGAAATAGCCCTTTTTTAAGGCAGTGGTTCTCAAGTCCAGTCCTCGAGGCCCACTCTCCTGCATGTTTCCCTGCTCCAACACACCTGATTCAAATGATCAGCTCGTTATCAAGCTCTGTAATGGCTTAATAACGAGCTAATCATTTGAATCAGCTGTGTTGGAGCAGGGAAACGTCCAAAACATGCAGGACAGTGGGCCTCGAGGACTGGACTTGAGAACCACTGCCTTAGGCCATCTCACGATGATAATAACCACTTTCAACTTGGAGTAGTTTAGCCTTGGGGGTCAAAAAACCCTCTTTTTAAAAAATGCTTTTGGTCTGAAAAAGAAAATCGAGAAGATAAATTGTTACTTGGACATTTTAGGTCATACAAGTTTGAAATTTGGAGTCCTGAATCACAGTGGGGAGTAACAAGATTAGATTGTGGTGATTGCTGCCTCTGGATTTTATCGAGGCCAAAACTCACAAAAAGGCAATAAAATCCATGTCTGCTGAATCAGATCTCTAGCGCAATTATTCTTTTATTGTTCTTAACTTGGCTTAACTATCAGGGATGCTGGCTCTTGTATTAAGTCAAGAGGTACCTCACCTCTTCAGATGAAGGTTCCATCTCTATGGGGATAGTTTTTGTGAAGTTTTATTTTTTATGCTTGGATTAAAAACCTCCTCAGATCAGTTGTGCAGCTGGCAGACAGTTGCAGGACTTTGATCACGTACATTTGCCCCACAAGCTGCACTGAAGCCACAAAAGTTTGTCACACAGGCCTTAAAATAGATCCAAGTCTAAAAATACTTGAATAACATTAGACTGACTTTTGAAAAGTTATAAATAAACTTCTCAATGCGCTCTGGTGGACAAATTAAGAAATCGGAACACTATTTTTAGCATGTCTATGCCTACATCTTCTAAGTGATAACAAAATTCCACTTTCTAAAGTTGTCGATTATGGCTCAATTTATTAATACAAATAAGTCAGTGTGATCGATCAGATTTTTCTGGCACTATGTTGAAGGGATGATGATCAAATCTAGAAAGGGTCCCTCCCAAACACTCACATGTAGTCAGCATCCCTCTGGGTGTCCTCCACTGAAATCCCCAGCAGCACGCACAGTCCTCGTCCTATTGCGCTCACTTGTTCTTCTCCCACTGCAGACAGGGAACAAAAAAGAGTTAGAAACTCAGTAACAACAGTATACACTCTCCTGATCGGCGCTGTGAGATAAATCCATCGTGTTTTCCTCTGAGCCGGAATAAACAGTGATCACACTTCAGTTTGGGCTCCATTCAAAGACTGCTGAAGCTAACCTTGCTATGCTAGCTCAAATGCATGATCAGTGAGTGGACAGACACTAACAGATGTTTACCCTTAACGAAACGACTTTATAAAGGTGTCAAAGAAAAGGAACCTTGCTGAGTCCACACAGCTGCTCACCTGTCACGGTCGCCTTGGTGACCCTCTGAATGATAGCTTTCATTGTTTTGGTTGTGTTGGGGAGCACGCTCTCTCTCAACTTCCGAGGGCTCGTGGCGTGTGTGTGCGGGCTTTTGTCGCCCTCTGGCGGCTGAAATAAGAGACATACCTTGTTCTTCTGTTGTATTGTCATTTGATGTTTTCCAAGACACCTTTCATGTACATTACCGCCAAATACTGGACTGGAGTGGAAACTTGTAATGGGACGAAAACAATTCACAAACGATAATAATACTAAAAATACTAAGAAACACTAATAATACTAATGCTACTACTACTACTACTAATAATAATAATAATATTGATAATAATTATTATTATAATAATAAATATAATAATAATAATAATAACTATTATTATTATTGTTATTGTTGTTGTTATTATTATTATTATTATTATTATTATTATTATTATAATTGTTGTTGTTGTTGATATCATCACCATTGTCATTATTTTTATTAATAACATTATTGTTATTATTATTATTATATTATCTTTATTATTATTGTGAATATTATCATCATTATTATTGTAATCATTATTATTTTATTATCATAATTATTGTTGTTATCATCATCATTTTCATTATTATTATTAATATCATTACTATTATTATTATATTTATTTTATTGTCATTGTGATTTTTATTATTACTATTATTATTATTATTATTATTTTACAAGTGACTTCAGATAAAGCAAATACTATCTGATCTGTCCACTATGAAAAATATATTCCCGCAAAAATCAAAAGAAGTGCAAAATTTGAGGAAATTTTTTCAACAACTGCTTGTCATTACTATGACCGTCTCAAATTCTTCTCAAGGAAACTTTGGCCCAGGATTTCAGACACCTTTGTGGTTTGAAGCCAAGGACGGATGTGCATTGCATTCACTGATTTAAAAAAAATTCAGATCACGTGTCGATTTTTTTAAATACATACAATGAAATAATAAAATGACAAAATTATCATTAAATTATCATTATCATTAATTATTATCATTAGTTATGTCATTTTTTGTTATTGTTCTTGTGATTATTGTTGGTTATTGCAGATTTTGATGTAGAACTATAATAATTTCTATTATCATTACTGTGATTTTCTTTAAATTAACATATGAAATTAACTTGAAAGTGCTCTATATATATTCTTGACCAATAAATGTGCAGATGAAGTTACTATTGTTGCCTGATCAGATGTAACTGTTATTGTTGCAGTTGTAAAGTATTTTTATTCATGACACTTTGAAACAAACTTCAAAGTGCGACTCGTATTTCTATAAATAGTTGAAGTGATGTTATAATGTTGCCTGATCAGTCTCACTGATAATATTATAATTTTATCAAATGATTGTTTTGATGTTCTACAGGAGGTTACTCTGTGGCAGAGCAGTGGATTAAAACAGAGTGGCGACACTCCCATAGACATACGCTGTACAACTTAATGTTTAATCCACTGCTCTGCTCTGTGGTACTCAAGAAGTTGAGAACTTGTCTCATTTGTATGAAGACAAGTGGTCTTTTGATGGAGAGTATAACAGTGTAAATAAAAAAAGATTTATTCTAAAATATATATATATATATTTATTTATTTAGAAAGGGACAATGTAGGTTGGTGAACATAAGTATAAAAATGCAAATATAAATCTGCCAGAGTCAGCAAAGTTGATATTTTAATCGATCAAAAATAAAACAAACAAAAAGCCATTTTCATATCCCAGGAATTATAAATCATTTAAAGCTACTTGTGAATGTTACTCCTATTTACTACTTATGAGTGTCACTTTACATAGTCTTTCATGCCTGATTTGCTAATTTGCTAAGTAAAATCCTGCACACTGCACCTCTAAGTTTATAAACTGGTAGAAGAGCCCAGAAGAATCATTAGAAAATGAAACATCCTCCACATCAGAAAAGAGTTTATTTAAAACCATACTTTGGCAACTTTGTTAGGTGGACAACAGCATGCATGAAGCTGACAGGATCTTTACTTTGACTGCTGGCATTTTTAAACATTTCTGCTCACCCATTTACATCAACAAAACAAAAGGCAGCTCTGTCAAAACTGGACAGGAGAGACCAGCCTGACATTTTCTTTGCAAATCATCAAAGTGCCTACAATGTCATAAACTCATCATGTATCATGGTTCTCATCTTCAAAAGTCCATACTGTCCATTCACTGTCAGTGTCGGTGCAGCTATTTCTTGCGGTCCGGAGGCTCAGGAAAAGGGGCCCAGTCAAGCGTATAGTATTTGTTTATGTAGTGTTTTACGAGATTTTCTTTCTTGTAGGAAACAGTTCTTTTCCAGCTATCGTTTTTACCCCAAGTCGTAAAATATACCATGTCTTTATCTTCACGATATGGTCTTCGGTCTTCTTCTATTTTCGGAACTGTGGAGGGGAAAAGAAAAAAAGAAATAAATTAATAAATAACTTGGAGATCATTGATATCCAACGAAGCAAATTGTGTCCCAATCTAAATGGGAGTCTCTTCATACCGAAAGTGATCAGACTGTAAATGATACAGTATAATCCACAGTATAAAGCTATCTAAAACAAGTTAAAACAAGCAACATTTTAAAAAGTTTTACTTAATTTGTTTTATATAAAAATTGCCTGATATCCTGTCATTTAGAGTCCGGCCTCTCAACAAAAACTATGCATACATGCACAGGGACAATGCACGTTGATGAATATAAATATAACAATACAAATGTAAATGTGCCAGAGTCAGCAAAGTTGCTAATTTATATATTGATTTTTTTTTTTTAAATTTGAAACTGAATTTGGGGGTTTTGGATCAGGAACCTGTTCAATGAAGTCTGCGCAGCAAAAAGCGGTGCCCGCTTTCTAAAAATAAAATAAAATTAACTTTTTTTTTTTTTTTAAGTGAGGTGAATCTGAATTCGTGTTATACATAAGTGTATAAACCTTCAAATGATTTGGTATATACCTGAAAAGTCTTGGTATTGTGGTTCAGAATCAGGATTTTGTTTGTTTAGTACTGTTACAGCTGAAGCTGATGATGCGATTGAGACACCAACTTCTGAATCAGACCAACGAGACTCTGAGCATTTGTTTCGGGGACAGAGCTGATTTAAACTTTACCTTACAGTTCTTTTGTTGGTTTTAAACCTTGAACATAACAGTTATAAAGTTTCAGGTTGGTTCATGATGACAGTTTCTCTCCCTCACCTGGATGGTCTGGCTTTAAAATGGTTTTAAAGATCACCCAAGTACCGAACATCATTGCCCAGCCTGAGACAATGTAAATCTTTAAGTATCTATTCCATATCTTCCGTCCGTCGTCCATCGTGTGTCTAATCCTCTTAACGGTATTATTTAACAGGACAACACAGCTCCAACATCAACAGTTCGTGCACGATTTAGGCCGCCGCCATGACAGTTGACAAGGACGACGAATCCGGAAACAGAAAACATCTTCTTCTGTTTGGTTTAATGGCAGTTTACTCCTCAGTGTCTGGAGCATTACCGCCACCTGCTGAGTCTACGGTGGAACAGTAGATTAAGTAGTTACAGACTATAACCCTTTAGTGACGGAAACTCCTAAATCCTTTCTATTAACCGTGTATCCCGCACAGAATCCATCAGTCGCCCCAGCCTTGCCCTATTGTCCACTTTTAGCAAATTCCACGTCTTCTTGCAAAGCATATTGTGTGTGTGTGTCTTGCTCACTGAAAATTTAAATCCCCAGTTATCCGCCCACCGTTCCACTCTCCCAATCGCACACTGCAGTTTCTGCTGTAAATATTGTAAATTGCGCCCCCTAGTCCGCAAGGCCCCATCATCCGCAAATAATGACTTGCTTACACTTGGTTGGAGTTGCTCAAAGATATCATTTATCATAATGTTTAACAAAGTTGGACTGCACACACTTCCTTGGGGCGTCCCATTCTCTACACTGTCCTGTCTGGAGTAGTAAGTGCCCATCCGCACCTTAATTTTCCGATCAAACCAAAAACTCAATACTTTTAATAGTATTTTTCCTTTTAATAAAGGAGACCTTCCTTCCACAGCATATCATATGCCTTCTCCACGTCAAAAAAGACTGCTAGAACTATTTCCTTATTAGCTTGAGCTTTCCTAATCTCCGATTCTAACACTCATACATTATCCATAGTCCCTCTTCCTTTGCGAAAACCACTTTGATACGGCGATAAGAGGTTTTTGCTCTCTAAATAGTAATTTAACCGTTCCATAACCATTCGCTCCATTATTTTCCCCAACTGAGACGTTAGTGCAATGGGCCTATAACTAGCTGGGTCTGACTGATGTTTCCCTGGCTTTGGTATAGAAACTATAACTGACTCCTTCCTCTTGGCTGGGATTTTACCTGACTTCCACACTTTATTATACAAGTTTAATACAATTTTGAGGGCTCTGTCACTCATCTGTGCTAACATTCCATAACAAATTCAGGGCTCTCAAGTTTTGAACTAAGCTTAGAGTAAGATTTCCTTGGGGGGGATTGAAGATAATTATTATTAATATAATTATTTCTTAAATACAACGGAGTATAAGGGGCACAATTACAAAAAAAAAAAAAAAAAAAAAACGTTTTTAAATCTTAGAGAATAAAGTTATTATTTGGGAGAATAAAGTCATTAATATATAAGTATTAAGTCGTAAAGTTACCTGTTGTGAAGGAGGGTTGTTAAAATCAGCACTGTGGAGCATTTAGATGAATTGTACTTTAGTATAGGTTTCACAAACATGGAGATACTTAATCCTTTGGTACATGAGCATTACACTGTCATGAGTATCAGAACTTATATTTGAGATATATGAGAAATGCTGCTTTTGTGGAGGGGAAAATGGCTGGAAATGGCTGTACAGAGGCTAAATCCGTCAATACAGCTGTTAATAGCAATAGCATAGGGCTTTAGTTTATCATATGAGTTTATCTGCCATGAGGTGTTGAGGTCTCTGCATGTGTAGGTTACCGACTTACTGTAATCATCGGGTCTATCTCGTCCTTATAAAAACCTGCTCTATTACGGCGAGTGTCTTTCTTCTTCTGTAGTCAAACCGCAAGATATCAAAATCCACCCGGATACAGCAATGCTGCTTTTTGATTGGTTGTTCAGTAAATATACTTTATTTGATTGGCTTGCGCGTGGCATGCAGCTTCTGAACTCTCGGAGGAACTCAGTTGATTCCTACCTGTTCCATAGTTAAAGAGGTGCAACTTGGTGGACATCACCGTGTTCATTTAAATGCGTGAGAAATACAATGTGTGGCGTGTGAGCGTGTGAACGGGTGGGAATGCGTGTGTCACACGCTGAATGCGTGAGACTTGAGAGCCCTGCAGATTCCATCCTTCCCTGGTGTCGTCTGCTTTGCTTTTGCTATTGCGCTCTTTATCTCAAACATACTAAATGGCACATTTATTCCCTCTCTAGTCATTGTTTTTTTTACCCCTAATACCCTTGTTTTTTCCTATTGTGGCGGCGTAATGGAGGGGGGGGATTAAGTATTTTGTTGCCGAACAACGCCACCTGGGGAGTTTCACCCCAGGAAATACAACAGACCCTCTCACTAAAGGTCACACAGATTCGTTACACCAAGCAGAGGACGAGAGACAGACTTCCAAAAAGAATTACACAATTTTATTGATTAAAATTCTGTTTTTAAAAGAGCACAATATGAAGGATAATTGATTGAGTACCAATAAACAATAAATGCAGTAAATAGTAAAAACGCAGACCACGCTGCGAATGAAACATTACGGCTGCTGTCACACCAAAATACACTGTTACAAAAATCCAGGCATAAAACCGCATGCTTACCTTTTGTGTCCCACAATGCTCGAACCCAATGACCAGCGGACAATCACACAGCCCGTCGAGTGAACGTCAGGTAGCACTGGGTTGAATGAGAGGACAGAACTTATAAACCTCCCGCCCTGCAATCAGGCCAGGCACCGCTGAAGATTGGATGCAGCTGATGCCACTTGAGTGGAGGTGCAGCAGCAACCTGCCACACTATCATCTTTTCCCTGTTACTTTTAGCATTCAGAGTTAGGTTTGCAGAACTATGCACCTTGACAAATGCCTCTGCAAGAACCTCTGCTGTGTCATTCCCCACTACCACTTGGTTATCGACCCGTAGCCCTGGGATTTCATAATTTCTTATATTCCACTCATTTTCCTGATCAGTCCCCATATATCTGTCAATTTTGTTTCTCGCCCTATCTTATTACAATACTGTCTCCAGTATGTCCTCATAGCTTGGCGCTCAACTCTGCGCACTACTGCCTGTGCCTGTACTGCCTATTTCTTTCCTTGATTGCTCTGCTACAGTCCTCATTCCACCGTGGCACGCTCTTCCTTGTTCTCTTTCCCTTCACTTGCGGAATTGATCTTTCTGCTGCTAGCCTTATTGCTCGCACCACTCTCTCATTAAACTCCACCTCACTCGTTATACTTTCCTCATCTATTTCCCTAAATGTACTTTCACTGATCTCCCGGAATCTTTCCCAATTAGCACTTTCTAACTTCCACTTTAGCTGTCTTTCCTCACTATTCTGTATTGAGCTAACTCTAATTCTGCAGACTATTGGATAGTGACCACTCCCCATAGTTGTATATTGTAGTACTTCCCATGTACTAATTCCCGCCATCCCAGCCGACATTAGAGTGAGATCTATTACACTTTCAGTATTTCTCAAGGTGTTGTATCGAGTGCCCCTGCCGTCATTATCACACACCATCTCGCTATCATCTATAAATTCTTTTATTATCTTCCCATTGAAATCTGTAGTCATGCTCCCCCCATAAAGTATTTTGTGTATTAAAATCTCCGCACCAAACTACCCTCCCCCCCACCTGTCCACCTGCTTCATTAAGTACCTCCCTGGACAGTCTATTCCCTGGATTATACTAATTTATTACTGTCACATTATTGTTTTCTGTCCATATCCATATTACTATTGACTCATGTTCATCACTTGCTTTTTCCAACCTATAATTCACTCCTTTTTTAATGAATGAGGCCACTCCTCCCCCGCTTCTACCTTCTCTATCATTTCTTACTGCCATGTACCCATTTAACCTGAAATTCCACTGTGGCTTTAGCCATGTCTCTTGAATACATATTACTTGCGGCTTTTCACACCTTTCTTCGATAAATTTCTTAAATTCTTGACCTTTAGCAATAAGACTTCTAGCATTCCACTGTAGGATAGCTAGGACCATGAGGAGTTTCCACCCCATGTCTGCTAATCAAACATTTCTCCAGCTAATGTTTCCTGAACCTTTTCACAACTAAGCCCCTTGATGTCTGCAGCCTTGATAATGATCTTGATCTTCTCCGTTTTGCTGTTTGTTTGCGCTGAGCAATTTATCACTTCTACCATGAATAATACAAAGTCAGTCTTACTCACTGTAAGTGTATTTTCCTTTGCTTTAGACACACTAGCTTCAACTCTGTTGCTGGCGTCAGCCCTCACCATTTTTGCAGGATCTATATGGCTCGCCCCCACTTTCTTCACTGCTTCTGCATGATATTCCCATCGATGTTTTCACTTTTTGAATTTCTGCCGCCTTCTTGCCTGCCTCACAACCTCGATACCCCGAGGTGTGCTCGACCCCCACAGTTGCAGCATTTTAGCTTAGCCCCTTCTTGGTATTTACCATATTCATGATCCCCTGCACATCTCCCACATTTCTGTTTACCCCTGCAGACTGCTGCAACATGTCCGTACTTCTGGCACTTGAAGCACCTAAGCGGTGGGGGGGACAAATGGCCTAACTTCATAACACATGTATCCGACGTATACATTATCTGGCAGCTTTGGTTCCTCAAACCTGATTTTGACAGATAGACTGTCCATCTTCTCTCCATTTCTACTTGTTTTTAGTCTCTGCACTTCCAGCACTCTTGCCCCCTCTATATTATCTCTGATCTCGTCACAGGTAATAGCCGTGGGAATATTTGAAATAACCCCCACAGCCACTCTCCTCACTTCTGGCATCGAGCACACTACAGACTTTCCTTCCATTCTACTCATTCGTATTGCTTTTCCTTGCAGTGCCCCATCCCTACACAGG
Source organism: Xyrichtys novacula (assembly GCA_962446985.1). Classification (NCBI taxonomy): domain Eukaryota; kingdom Metazoa; phylum Chordata; class Actinopteri; order Labriformes; family Labridae; genus Xyrichtys; species Xyrichtys novacula. The sequence continues at coordinate 19,038,854 of OY660866.1, read as the reverse complement.
ACCAGCAATGCCCCACTTCGCAGAACTTTCACACTTTTTACTTCCCCAAGAACTTTATGTATGGCTTTTGTCATCTTAACTGGGCTCCACTCACCAAACGATTGTCCTTCCTGAGTCGTTCTAATAATTACTTTGTATTCCTCAATTTGCTTTGGCCTTGCACTTTGCTCCCCTTTACCGTTCAAAATTGATGAATCATAATCCCCCCTCCTTGCTGCCTCCTTTGCCACTTTATTCCGTTTTTTCCTGTTCAAACGCTGTTCACCTGCAGTACTCCAAACTCCCTCCTCCATCTCACTTCCTACTCCGCTACTCCGTCACTTCCCTCTGCCATCTCTCCGTCCAAACCAAAACAGAAAACACTTCTGGAGTGTTTTTGAAATACAAGAAATCAAAAAGTTTCAACATTGGGGAGAATGGGGTAATGTGAGACATCGGGTAATGTGAGACACCCCTTGTATCTAGGAAACGGAACACATTTGTGTTTATGTGACCATTATGTTTTCAAGCCCCTCCCATTTCCCATCAGCCATGAGGGAGAGGACATCATCTTGCTGTGGTTAGCATGTTTTTTTCACAAAAATGTATTTTTTGCATGTAATAGTAAATATTCTCACTGTCAACTTAATCCACTGTTGTGCCAAAGCAAATTAATTTAAGTAGTAAAACTTATGTCATACATGTTGATGAACTACCAACATATAAAACCATTTGATGATGCTAGCTGAAGATTAGTCTCAATTGCTAAGAGAGGTTGTTTTTTTCTAAAATGGTAGTGATGGGTTACAGTGAGACAAACGTTGCGGGGGAAAGTGAGACGCCCCACCATGAGGCACAATTTAAGGTTAGTCTTTTAATGTTATATTTTAATGTAATATTGCATAACATATGTTTTATTTTTATTGTCATAAGCATTGTAGAAAAGCCATCATGCCAAGAAAATACCTTATATATATATATATATATATATATAGACCACCTCTGTGAGGTGCTACTGCACATCTTCAGCTTGAGCCTGAGTCTGGTAAGGGTCCCAGCTGTGGAAGACTTCCTGCGTGATTCCTGTCCCCAAGACAGCACACCCCAGGGAGCCCAACCACTTCAGACCTGTGGCCCTCACTTCTCACCTGATGAAGACTCTGGAGAGGATTGTGCTGAGGAACCTCCGCCTCCTGGTGAGCTCTCATCTGGATCCTCTGCAGTTTGCGTACCAGCCGAACATAGGGGTGGACGACACAGTCATCTACCTGCTGCAGAGGTCCATGGCTCACTTGGAGAACACCGGCAGCACTGTGAGGGTCATGTTTTTTTACTTCTCCAGTGCTTTCAACACCATCCAGCCTTCACTGCTCAGGGGGAAGCTCAAGAGGGCAGGAGTGGACTGTCACCTAGCTGCATGGACCGTGGACTACCTCACCGACTGACCACAGTTTGTGAGGCTTCAGAACTGTGTATCGGACATGGTGGTCTGCAGCACGGGGGCTCCACAGGGGACAGTGCTCTCCCCCTTCCTCTTCACCCTGTACACCTTGGACTTCAGATTCTGGACTTCAGGTGACAGCTCCCAGAGCTGTCACCTCCAGAAGTTCTCTGATGACACAGCCATCGTCGGATGTGTGTCATCAGGGGATGAGCGGGAATACAGGACTGTCATCACTGACTTTGTCAACTGGTGTGGCACAAACCACCCCAGCTAAATGCCAGTAAAGGAGATGGTCGTGGATTTCCACAGGAGGAGGACGCCTCAGACTGTTCCAGTGAACATCCAGGGTCTGGACATCGAGATGGTGGAGTCCTACAGATTCCTGGGTGTCCACCTCAACAATAAACTGGACTGGTCAACCAACACAGACGTCTTGTACAAGAAGGGCCAAAGTCGTTTCCACCTGCTGAGGAGACTGAGGTCTTTTGGAGTGTGCAGGACTCTGCTCAGGACTTTCTATGACTCTGTGGTAGCATCTGCACTTTTCTATGCAGTGGTCTGCTGGGGGGCAGGGAGCACCGAGAGGGACAGGAAGAGACTAAATAGACTGATCAGGAGGGCCAGTTCTGTCCTGGACTGTTCTTTGGATTCCCTGGAGGAGGTGGGTGAGAGGAGGATGTTAACAAAGCTTGTATCCATCATGGACAATCCCTCTCACCCACTGCACCAGACTGTGGGGGCTTTAAGCAGCTCCTTCTGCAGCAGACTGAGACTCCCACTTTGCAAGACGGAGCGCTACCGCAGGTCATTCCTCCCTTCTGCAATAAGACTTTACAACGAACTGTAATAAAACTGGACTCACACCACCACTTTTTTAAGTTGTGTTTATTGTATTTTCTTCTCCCCTTTTCCTTTTTCTAAATTTTTTCTTAATTATTACATTTATTTAAGCTCTTAATATTACAATCTTTGTCTGTGATGCTGCTGTGGCAAAAAAAATTCCCCCCTGGGGGATCAATGAAGGAATATTCTATTCCATTCTATTCTATTCTAAAATAAAAACGTATTTGAAGCAAGAATATTTAATCAAATATGTGTTTATATCACTTGGTAGGTTATTGAAAAGATTGACTGTCAATATCCCACTTCGACTATAACTTTATGTCTCATCGAATAAGAATGCATTAGTAGCTTAGAGTCACCTTTTTTGCTACGTTATTGTACACAGAGCAGTTAAACAGAATGAGAGGCTGTAAACTTTACGAAGGGCTTCTCAAAGTCACTGCAAAGCTCACAGTGAATGACGTGAGAGAGCACAGAGCAGGCGATGCTCTGTCAGTCACCCAGTGCTCTGTGCAGGACAGGTGATGTGCTGCAGCAGCCCAAAAAGAGATGTTTTTTGATGCATATATAATCTATACCTCAACTGTCATTTGGGAGGCCAGTATCTGATTTAGCTATATGTAAAAAGTATGAATCATTGAGGCCTCACATGTGACAACCAAATCACATCAGACAGACATCATTCTGTGCAAAGAACAGCCTTGATTTCATGTCGAGTAAATGACATAATGAGTTTACATTTTCTCACAGTAATAAATTATCTGTTAATGGTTAGTGAATGAATTAACAGTCCATAGTTATGCATGTAAGCAGCACTACACCTAGACCAACATTTTTACCTGGACACACCACAGGTTACACTTGGTTTGCTCCTGAACATGGAAGGAGTTCAGCATTACTATTTTGTCTGTTCAACAAAAAGCATATATATACTTGACAGTACCATCATCCTGCTGTATTTGATAGTATTTATAATATTCTCTATCATAATCTCCTATGGTGTCACCATTGAACAGCATGAATTTATACTGCTCTTCTTCTGTTTTTCTCTCTCCTTTTTTGTAAATTTATTCAGTCCTAAGATCAATATACAAACACATATGACAGTACATACTGTTTATGTTTTTCTTGACCTTTCTGAAATACCTGCCTATCAGCCAATAATGCATAAGATATGAGTCACACCATGTTACTCCTCTGACTGATGAGCCTGGTAGTCACGATAGGAGGGATAAAGGTCAGAGCTGTCACCTGACATGCCTTGTGGCTGCTCAGAAATACTGCACGAACATGTTACCTCTGCACCACAACATGTATGAACCTCTAAGGCTTGAGGTTTTCTGAAAATTATACATGGTTTGGGGGTTTTCCTATTCCACTGCGGTGCTGCTAGCTAAAATGTACATCTTTGTTTGGTCCAAATGAAGAATGATAGACTTGCAGTGCCATTTGCACAGGATTGGGGATTTGAGACTCCACTTTGATTGGGTTCCTGCTACTTCAAAGCCAAAAATACTTTAAGTTTTACTGTAAGTCTTTGCAGGGCCATGACTTACATTGACAAAAAAAGAGGTCACGTCTGTCCTTTTTCTCTTCAGAGTTTTGGCAACTTTAATGTAGTTAACCTTTAACGATGAAAAGATGAATGTAGTAATGTCCTAAATCAAGGAACCTTTCTTATTTTGTTTTTGTAAACTGCAATAAAAAGGGTAACCTCGTCCCGAAACAGTACCCACTGGTTTTGGGACTTCATAGTTGTGCAGTGATGGTGCAATCTTGTTTTTAAGACTGAAAATCATCATATTTGGAGGAGTTGGTAAAAGTAATTGCACACAAAATAATGCTGGGTTGTTTTTTCAACCCAACCACTAGGTTGAGCCTGATGGTATTCTAAGTACCCAATTCGCAAGGTTTATGTTGGGAACAGAGTTATTAGCTGTTGGGTTGTAATTTCTATATCTTTTGTTAGTTTGTTGTGGACAACCCAACGCACTGGATAGACATTCGAGCATTTGAATCCAAGCACCACCCACTTACCAGATTGATGCCACAACAGTGTTGTTTTCGTCAGGCAGGACGAAAACTTAAATGACGATGTCAGACCCCTTTTTTCCTTGACGAAAATGAGACTAAGACGAACGTCACCAAAGCTCTGTAAAGACTAAAATGTGACGAAAATTGTATTCATTTTCGTCAGACGAGAACGAGAGGAGACTAAATTGTTATTAGGTGGACGAACAAAGTTTCAAAACATGCTTTTTTTTGTCCTAACAGTCACGCCCCCATCACACACGCACCAAAGCCTCGCTCGCGCACAGCTGCGCGCACACACTCATACACATACACAGAGTGGCAGGTGGACGAGGCGCGCGCACACACACCGCGGCGGCAGGCACAGCAGCGGTGCCCGGTGGCCGAAAAAAGAGGGATGATTTTTGGTCCTAATTCAGATACAGTTCAAGTGACAATAAAACACAATGTCTTGTACGGGGACGGGGAGACGAGACAGACGACAGTTGTGGAGCCACAGCTTCCTCATGCTGCGGCTTCAAACTGTCGGGAAAGAACACCACGAACCTCAAAAGGCACCTTTTCGAGAGACTAAAACTAGACTAAAACCTTTTGAGTTTTTGTCGGACTAAAACTAGACAAAAACTATCAAGGATAGAAATGACCAAAATGGGACTAAAACGAAGAAGCATTTTGTCAAAATGACTAAGACTAAAACTAAATCTAAAATGCCTGCCAAAAACAACACTGTGCCACAACTGCTAAAGCGAGGAGACATACAAAGCAAGGTTGTTACATTCCCACTATTGCTCTACCATAAAGATGACCTGATATTATTATATCGACTCTCTCTTTGTTGTTACGATGTAAGTTTGTGAAGCACTGTTGTGTACCAGCTTCTGCCTTCAGGGATCGATTGGTAGGTGAGCAAGCTAATGGTTAGCCAACGTTAGTAGCATGAAGTACATTGCCTCAAACGTAGCAAGCCAGCACGTTAGCTGATATGTGGTGTGTTGTGGTCAAAAATGTTGAACTACTGCTTTAATGGACTCTCTGTCTTGATGTTTTAGGTTGATACGAACAATCAGTGGATGACTTGGAGTGGAGTGGAGTGGAGTGGATGCAAGATACAACCTCCTGTTCTGTTTAGTTTATTTTGAAAAGATAAGACAACCATATAAAAAAAAAGAGAACTGCCAAATGTTTACAAACTCTTAAGGTCATTCTCCATCAGTAAAATGGAAAGGGAGCTGTTAAGGGGCAGCAGTAGATCAGGAAGTAGGCCAAAATACTAACGTCCAATAACCGGAAGGCTGGTGGTTTCGATTCCCCCCTATCCCAAGTCTGTCTGTTGTGTCTTTGGGAAAGACACCTAAGCCACCTTGTGTGTCCTCCACTGGTGTATGATTGTGAGTGTTGTGTGGTGGTGGTTAGAGAGGCCGTAGGCGCAAACTGGCCCCAGGACAGCTGTGACTACTAAGGTAGTTTACCGCCACCGACTGTGTGAGCGAATGAATTATGTCTCCAATTTTAAGTGCTTTGAGGGTCTCTGACAAAGCACTATATGAAATCTTTTGCATTCATGTTATTTAATATCATATTAAATATAAACCCAACATACTGGGTTTGCAGAACCCAGCAGAGTAGTTATTGTGAACCCTTACGGCCTGATCTCTGAAGATCCCAAATAGCGAGCACTAAATTGCGTGTGCAAACTAAAAAATTGCACGTGCAATTAGTGGGCGTGTTGTTGGGTGATCTATTATCATCGCGTGCGCAATTGATAGCGGGAGCAAAAGTGGTGTGGAACGCCCTCTTAAAACAAGGATTTTGTGTGGGCTATCGGCCGTCACCATGAAGAGTTTGTGAGAGCAGAGTGTTTGAAGCCATGGAGTTGCACATATCGTATTGGGAACTGCATAAAAAGGCAAGGCAAGTCTATTTGTACAGCACAATTCATACACAAGGCAATTCAAAGTGCTTTCAAGATACATGAAGATATACTAGAAATAAAAAAAGGAATTAAAACGATTTAAAATCAATAAGACAAACAGATATTTTTTTTTCGTCTGTTCCGTGTTTGACCTTATTATTTATGAAAATCATCATTTACTGGAGAAACAAAATAAATCACAAGCTTTTGGACAAGGATCATGGCATGTATCGTGTTTTTGCACACGCAAACCTTTAGTAGATCAAGCCCTTAGTTGGGTTATATGAACAACCCAATTGTTGGGTTAAGTGAACCAACCCAATTAGTTGGGTAAAATTAACCCAGCATGTGCTCTGTCCAATATTAAATCAGCGCTGGGTTGGGAATACCCAAATTGGGTTGTTTTTAACACAACGTTTATAAGAGTGTAGCTCCTCCTTAAAAGTAAAGTCAAAAGTTTGGGAGTTATTCTGTGCTGACTGGGTCCAGGCTAGGTCATACAGCTAGCTTTTTCAGTGTTTATTGTTAAGATACAGCTCAAGGTATCTACCTTATTTGCAGGCCCCATGACGCCTTGCATGAATTGTGGGCATGTCCCCTGGTGCCCTCTGTCACTGGATGCAGAGCCGGTATTTTCTACAGTATCTGTACTCAAATCGTGATTATTAGAGCCATCTAGGATAAAAACAATGTGGGAACACTATCTGTCACTTCAAATGGGACAATGTTATCAATCCATTGCCCTCCTCTATCAAGGGGTAGGAGGGTGATATCAAGAAATGACTTCAAATAATGTATACTAGCATTTACCTGATTTGTTAGCACCATTGCTGTATACAGAGAGGCTTATCAGTTTCTATATAGCTACAAGGTTGTTCACATTTCGCTAACAGAGGTTTGGACACGATCTTATAAACTTAAGAGCAGATGTAGAGCCGAGTCAGAGCCTCAATGTCCCACATTACTGTGCCTGGGTCAGCTCCAGGTGAAATACAAACAGCTGCTTAAGTACTGCCATGCAGCTGAAATGCTGTGGAAGGTGTGTTAGTATTTTTGCAGATTTTAAACAAAATTATGAAAAAAATACTTTTTTAATCACTATCACTCAGGGAAACTCACCAACATCTCCCTTTTCTTTTTTTGTAATGGCAATTTTTCTAATGTAGGCATAATTTATAATGTGTTCCCTCATTCTCATTGAGCCCTTGTGATGGTGTTCCCTCAGTTTGCTCAGTACTTTTATTTATTTTGAAATTATTTATTTATTTATTTTAGGTCTCATTTAGCCACATACACGTGTGTGTGTGTGTGTGTGTGTGTGTGTGTGTGTGTGTGTGTGTGTGTGTGTGTGTGTGTGTGTGAGGAAGGGGGTTCTTATATTGTTTCCCTAATTTTTTTATGTACAGTACTCTGAGTTGCATAATCGTTGTATGAAAAGTGCTTTATAAATTAACTCTGATTCTAAGCAAAGCTCGTCAGAATGCAGATGATGGAAACAGTAACGAGAGTCACAGGAACACTCCCTCTTTGTTTTGGGTGCTCCTCAAGTCAAAAATTCTACCTCATCTGGTTGTTAATATAACCACAGATGGCTCAACATGTACCAGAACTACGTAAAAGAGTTTCCAAACTCTCATTAAAAACCGAACATACGTTTAAAACAAGGCAGAGTGAGGTATTTTATATTCGAAACAACTGCTATCAATGCTCAGTTAATAAGATTAGCGACTATGACAAACCAACTTAATTCTATTCCCAATATATTACCAGAAGTTTCACCCATAATGGTAAATACAGTAGCGCCCTCAGGAATAAAGTGGACAGACGAGTATGGGGAGTGTTTTGTGTGTGGTGCCATTTTGCATAATGGACATTACTGTGGTGGCAACTCAGCGTCTGCAGCTGTCTGCAGATTGTGGCAGCAATATAAACTAGGTACCTTAATCACATTATCTTAGTGTATTTTAAAGTTATCATATTAAACATCTGATACAATAACAATGTGATTACACTGTGGAATGAATAAAGGACTTGACAATATGATGATATGTTACAATGTGCCTGTATTGTTACCGCTCATTATACAATGAAATCCACAATATATTTTAATCATACCATGTGCATTGACAAGAGAGACATTATATTCTATTCTGCTCTGTTCTGTTCTATTCTATTCTTGTCAATATATTATTAGGTGTTGTTGAGAATAAGGGAAAATATTGAATATCAAGAGCTTTTCCCTTTAAAAGTCCTCTGACAAAGTTGTTTTGAGGCAAACCATCCGAACATGTGGGAGGATTTACAGCCCTGCAAACTGTGAGTCAATCACAGTCATGACTAATACATTCCTTACTCAATATATGCTAAAAAGACAGGTGCCTTAAAACACCTGTGGCTAGCTTCTTGCCCTGTGAGAGGTTGACGATATGACTAATGCAGAAATTACGCTCCACTTTAGACTTTAATGATGTTACATAGATAAACGCTGTTGGGATGATTTCATAATTCTTTATTATTTATAAAAAGAGTGAAAAATATTTACAGGCATGGATATTTTTGAGTCATATGAATTATGAATCATGAAAGTACAAAAGGTCAGAACTCATATTTCACCCCCCTCTTTTGACCCTTCCATACCCATCACTTGCTCAACTGTCTTAAACCGGTTAGAGCCTGTGTCGCTTTCATCTCTCACAAAAATTGTCACTCAACTTAAATCCTCCTCCTGTCCCACAGACATTGTTCCTTCCCCAACTTTAAAGTGGTCTGGGAGACTATTGGACCTAATGTCCAAAAAATCATGAACAGCAGTCTTGCTTCAGATGTTTTCCCAGCATATTTTTAAGAGGTAGCTGTGGAACCCCTGTTAAAGGTACCAAATCTAGACACTTTAGTCTTTTGTAATTATAGACCCATCTCAAAGCTTCCTTTTATCTCTAAAATCTTTGAGAAAACTGTATTTGTACAGCTGCAGTCTTTTTTAGAAGAACATTGTATTTTTGAGATTTTTCAGTCTGGTTTTAAAGCCTTGCATAGCAGTAAGTCTGCATTTTCAAGGACCTACTGCGATGAAAATAATGTTTTTCTTGTTTTTTATATGTTCATATGGCATTTTTCTGATGCTACATAACATATCATGATAAAACTAAATGTGAAATTGCTTTTCTGAGTATATCTTCATTCAAATCACTGTGAATCTCTGGCAGACCCAAACAGCAGGTTCAGAAACAGTGAGATTTCATATGTAACCAATCCAAGCTTCATCCCCGGAGCCCCACTATGCAGGCCACACTCTGCATAAAGAGGAGAAATACAGAGGACGATCGCGGAACAAACGTGCGTTGGAGGATTGCAATGCTCGTAAGAAAGCTAATTATGATATTAACTTTCATTGTGTCCCAAAAGATATTGGTGCCCGAGAGCTGAATAGCTCCTATGTTACCTGCCACTTCTGCTGCACAGGCAATGCGAATGGAAAGACCAGTGTGCAGAGCAAAAACTTAATCACAATTTAAAGACAACTAAGAACACTTAAAGTAGTTCAAAAACAATCGGAGTGGGACTTTAAGGGTTTTTAATAATCTTTTATAAACCACTGACAGTGGTTATGCTTTTAGACCCCACTGCGGCCTTTAAAACAGTCGACCACAAAATTCTCATTTCCCGTCTTGGAGTGGTTCCAATCATATACTCCTGATCAAAATCTTAAGACCAGTTAAAAAATTGCAAGAATTTACATTTAGCATTGTTGGACCTTAAGACGGTTCTCAGCAGAGCTTCAAAATGCGAAAAGAAGAAATGGGAACAAGAGACCAAAAGTTTTGAGCAGGCAATTTATTGAAAACAACAGTTTAACTGAAATAAGCTGTTCATCAGCTGATCAACAGTTTAAGACCACAGCTCAAAAAAACCTTAACACCTCCTAAAACAGAAATTAAAGTGTCACAAACTGACTCAGAAATGAGTAGCTCAACCATTGTTGTTGATTTCTTCAAAAATTCGTTTTGGCATGCTTGATGCAAGTGTTTCCAAAAGGCTAGCGGGAATGTTACTCCAAGTGGTGAAGATGGCTTCACGAAGGGCATCCACTGTCTGGAACTGATGTCCATTTTTATAAATCTCCCTTGCCATCCATCCCCAAATGTTCTCAATTGGATTTAGATCAGGGGAACATGCAGGAGGGTCCAAAAGGGTGACGCTATTCTCGTGGAAAGAATTCTTGGTCGGATGGGCATTGTGAACTGTAGCGTTGTCCTGCTGAAAAACCCAGTCATTACCACAAAGACGAGGGTTATCAGTCATGAGGGATGCCCGCTGCAACATCTCCCCATAGCCAGCTGCTGTTTGACGCCCCTGCACAACCTGGAGCTCCATTGTTTCATTAAAGGAGAAAGCACCCCAGATCATGATGGTGCCCCCTCCACTGTGCCGCGTAGAAAACATCTCAGGTGACATCTCCTTGTCATGCCAGTAGCATTGGAAGCCATCAGGACCATCAAAGTTAAATGTTTTCTCATCAGAAAATGAAACTTTCTTCCACCTTTGAATCTCTTATGTTTGGTGCTCCCTTGCAAAGTCCAAATTGGCAATTTTATGGTGTTGAAGGAGACATGGCATTTGAAGAAGTTTTTTCTTTTTGAAGCCCTTCCTTCGCAGATGTCGTCTGGTTGTTATTGGGCTGCAGTCAGCACCTGTAGTGGCCTTAATTTGGGATGAGGATCGTCTTAACAGACACGCATTCGGACCCTACGGCTCAGCGCTGGTGAGATTTTTTGGAGTCTACCACTTGATTTTTTGTTCCACAACCCTCTGGATCTTTTAAGAAATGAAAAATGACTGTCTTACTGCATCCAACCTCAGCAGCAATGGCACGTTGTGAGAGGCCTTGTTTATGCAGCTCAACAATCCTACCACGTTCAAATTTTGATCAGGCATGTATCTGTCCAAGAGATGCTTTTCAGTGAGGATTGGTGGCTCTACATTTATACTGCCCCCCTGTCTTGTGGAGTTCCCCAAGGTTCTATTCTTGGGCCCATCCTCTTCTCTCTATACATGCTCCCCCTTGGTTTAATTAAAAAAAAAACATGGCATCTCCTGCCATTTTTATGTGGACAACTCCCAAATCTACCTGCCCCTTAAGAAAAATGATAAGAGCTCCCTGATACCCTTAGTAGAGAGCCTAAAGGACTTCAAGGCATGGATGGCTTTTAACATTTTAACTTTAAGTGAGGAAAAAAAACAAGGTCATGGTGTTTGGACCCAGTTGAGCCTGTGGTGTCTGCTCTATAGACCTGAGCTCCCTGCATCCATATGTAAAACCCATGGTCACAAACCTTGGTGTTAAAATGGACAGTGATTTTAAACTTGATAAACAGATAAACTCAGTTGTTAAAACCAGTTTTTATCATCTGAGGCTTTTATCTAAAATTAAATCTGTTGCATCTTTTAATTATTTTGAGTGTTTGATTCCTGCTTTTATCTCGACCCATTTGGACGACTGTAATGCACTTTACACTGGCATTAACCAGTCTCCCTCACCTGCTTACAGTTAGTCCAAAACGTGGCTGCTCGTCTTTAAACAGGAACTTGTAAGCATGATCATATCACCCCTATTCTCCCCTCCCTCCACTGGCTCCCTGTCCATTTTAGAATTAATTTTAAGATTTTATTGTTTGTTTTTAAGTCATTTAAAGGTCTTGCACCTCAGTATATTGCTGACCTTATACATGTCTACACCCCCTCAAGAGCATTGAGACCAGCAGATCAGCTGTGTCTTGTCGTGCCGAAAAGTAGACAAAAGACCACCCATATCAAAATGGCCCCCACCCTGGATAGTTTTAACTCTCGTTTAAAAACTCATTTTTACTCCTGGGCTTTTAATACTGCATGAGAGTTGTGTGGTCTCTGTTTATTATTGTATTTTTATATTTCCTAGTGTTTCATTTGATTTAATATCTTTTTTTCTTTCTTTTTGCTTTTATATGCTCTTAATTTTTAATTTCTTGTTTGATCTTTTTTATGTTTTATCAATTGTGCAGCACTTTGGTGACCTTGTTGTTTTTAAAATGTGCTATAAAAATAAAGATGTATTGGGTTGGATCTGTTTTTTGTTTTTTTTTCCAACCTAACACATCATCTGAAGGAGTATATATTTCTCAAGTTTCTGAAACCTGTCATATATCCATAGTTTTGATTTTTCTGTGTACTTCGGGAGGGTTTTAATTGTAACTGGAGGCTATAAAATGTGATCCTTCTGCACATGTAGGCCCTGAAGCATGTTTATGAAGATCCACACTTGTCTGCACTAAAACATACCTGACTAATACTGTTTAGCCGTGAGGTATGGGCTTTAACATGCCACTCATTCACGTCTCCCTGAGCTGTGCATTTTTCAAAGCAGTTTGAAGATGGAAAACAAGGCTACGCTTCTGGAGAGGAGAGAAGTGAGTCAGTGGGCAACATTTGAGAGAGAACATAGGAGAGAACATGATGCCTTGTTGTTGTTTTATTGCTGTTTTTTGAAGCACGTCCCATGAAAAGCATCTGTGTCACAAAAAAATTTATTCCACACGAGTAGTGTTTAGACTTGTTGGAGAGTGCAAAATCACACATGCACCATTGGATTTTTTTTTATGATGTGTATACTTTATATGCCAGGGTAATTTCTTTAACAACTTCAAGATGTGGTTTCCAAAGTTTACAGAGTTTCATTTTGTTGAGTGACAGGAATCCAGGCTATCGGCCAAATAGACACACATCAACATAGAATATGTGTGCCTGTAGGTCCTGAAAACAGTTTAACCCAGTTTTCACAAATACCGTTACTTATGGTTCAATATGAACACTTAAGCTTCCTCCCTTAAACCAAAAACTGTTTCTTAGGTTAGTTAAGTCTCACCCAAAGTCCATCTATGTCGGCCCTGTGATTGGCTGGCCATATGGCCAGGTGTTACACTTCCCCATATAACTGTTTCTTCAACCAGAGTTCAGTAAAAGATTCAATTCAAACATATTTTGTCTGTTTTATCTATGACTATGACCTCTCCTTGTCTGTCAGAAACTTTGTGAACTGTGTTGCTTAACGATTTTTTTCTTGTGGTTAAATAAAGGTTAAATTGAATAAAAAAAAATTGTAATAAAGATTCATGCATTACCTTGAATCAACATATATTTCCTTGCTCCAGATTTTTATATCCCATCAAAGTCATGATTGACACAGCTGTAGCAAGATACCTCTGCTGAGGTTTGGTGATTTGTGCTAATGAGAGATGAGTATTCTCTCTGTGTCTTACCTTCTGTCACTGCTTTTGTCGCTGTTTTAACATGTCAATAACTAAAATTTATTTCGTTTTTCAGCTTTATGATTTTAGGCTGCCTTTTTCTGCCGTGAATAAATCTGTTGGGGTTCATTTGTAGTTCAGGTGGGCGTGAGGTGCTTAGCTTGGTGTGCAGGTAAGGCCTCAGTGCCACTGAAAAACCAAAAGCATGTAAACAAAGTCAGCCATTTCAAGCTTTACAAGTATTTTCAAATGCTTGACTGTTATTTTTACTGAATTTGCATGTAATCAATATTCGCATTTGACATTTTTCACACATTTGCAGATCTGATTTGAGCAGTTTGCTTCAGTTTGTCATTGTTTTGTTAAACCAAAGAGAAAAATGCAAATCTGCTTCTGAATCACAGACCTCACAGTTGGCAGAACTGCACCATTTTTTTTTTCTAAAAATAAGTGATGAAAATGAGCCTGCTTGGAAAAAAAATGTTTTTGCTCTGACTTTCCAGTGAAATTCTTTGTTGTTCAGGAGTCAAGGTCAAATTCCTCACACACTCCTCACCTCACTTTCACTGCTCAATCAATCATGTAAGAAAAAAAAAAAACACTGTGTTAGTCATACAGGAGTGCAACACATTGTTCAATCAGTTAATTTTCTTTATGATCATTTTCAACTCTTTCATTTATTGAGCCCTGGGCTGTTTTCCCTCCTCTGTCTGCACACTGTGTGTGTGTGTGTGTGTGTGTGTGTGTGTGTGTGTGTGTGTGTGTGTGTGTGTGTGTGTGTGTGTGTGTGTGTGTGTGTGTGTGTGTGTGTGTGTGTGTCGGGGGCTGGAGTAACAACCCCCCTGCACTTTGTTGGAACTTGTCTGCCAAAGCTATGAGTCACACAAAGCTAATACATAAACTCTCCAAGCACATGCAGGTCCCTGGCACAGTAGAGCATATACCTGCAAACACCTGGACTTCATACATGTGATGTGGTGTAAAAAGTAGACTGATTCAGCTTTTATCTGACGGCAACAGAAAGGAGGGGAGGTACTGTTTTTGGACAAATGATCTAAAAGGTAAGCATCTATCTATCTATCTATCTATATATATCTATCTATCTATCTATCTATCTATCTATCTATCTATATATATATATATATATATATATATATATATATATATATATATATATATATGTACACAAGGACAAGGAATTTCTAAGTCATGTACATCAAATATGTGGAAAATATGGAAAATTGTGGAACTAAAAACTAAAATAATCAGTGCACCTCAGAAGTACGTCTGCTAAATGACATAATGACATTGTAACATCCACTCTTTGCTTGGCCTACAATTATAGTATTACAGTATTCTATTTAATAAATTGTACATGGAAGGCTGTTCACAGTAACAGGTGCAATATCAACAAATTAGGTTTTGGTTTTTTTTAGTGAGTCATTCCTAAAAGGCAAACTCTCATTTTCCCTCATATTCATATATTCATATTAAGCCATTTTTTTCATTATTTTGATCATTATGATGTGCATAGCACATGAAAATCAAAAATGCATTTTCGAAGATTGTTCAAGTATTTAATCAATAAAAAAGGTAAACCTTTTTCTTAATTCAGAAATTCTGAAAATTATCTCAGTCTCACTGTATTTAAAGCTCCTGTGAGAAACTTTAAGTTTGTGTCAGTTTTGGTGCCCCTTGTGGACAAATTAGTCTTTGCTTATCTTAATGTTGTTTGACGAAAAAAATTCAACCTACTAACTATTGAAAATGGTATCATTTATTTAAAAATATTAAATGTTTCCCCAGTTGCTTAGCTGGCACCTACCCCTCATTCTGGTTTCAGGAGCAAAAAATGACAAAGTCTACATCGTCAAACTTGTAATTTAGGGTCCTGTCTGTTTTTGGTATATCATAACAAGGCTTCACTATAATTTTCAGTCTATTTCATAAATGTTAAAAAACCCACGTTTTGAGCTTTAACTGATGGAAAAAAATTGAACTTCATCATGTTCTGATTGAGATGCCCTGTATCTACTGTGTATCTTGGTACATCCTTGAATATCACCTGATATAATTCTACTATGTACTGTTTCTTTGGGCTTCATGGTGGTGCAGTGGTTACCACTGTTGCTTTCCAAAAATGAGACTTCTGGTTCAATACTTATCGAGCTGTTTCAGTGTGGAGTTTGCATCTCTTTGACATGCTTGCTTGTTCTATCTGGTTACTCCTGCTTCCTCCCTCAGCCCAAAACATGCTCATTATATTTCAGTTATTATGTAATTAGTTATTATAGACTCTGAATTGCTTGTGAGTGTGAATGTAAATTGTTTCTTGTGTTTCTTGAGTGTCAGCCCTGTGAAAGTGACCACTTGGATGGGCTCCATCCCTCCACAACCCGCGTAAGATCAATGGATGGCTGGACAGATGGATGGATAGATTTTTAAAACCACCTTGTTAGTGCTTTATTTGATATGAGTGCTGGCAGCGTGGGTGGTTTTGATGCACAGTGTATGGGTGGCTCTGACCTGTCCTTTTAGAGCTGACACACAACACTATTTGCAGTTTGAGACTTGTCCATGCTGGTTAATTAGTGCTATCATATATTGTATCTCCTTTAAACCTACTGGGTAGAATCTGCCAAGACAAATTTATACTAAACTGAAACCAAAGTAGTATAAAACAGGCTAAATTAGAAACAAGACATTCAAAAGTTAATTTGAGCTTAAAACATGTCTTTTTAAAGAGACAGCTTACGCCAAAGGGTCACAAAATGCACTTATGGACCAAGATGCAGATTCTAAACAACTGTAATTTCAGAATCTTGAAGTTTCAAGATCTTTGCAAAGTAATTGAAAAGTGGAATGCAACACCTGATTTTCATGCAAAAGCTGTGCTAATAACTCCAACCTCTTTCAGTAATTCCCTCATGTTACTGGGGTGGCAAAAAAGAGAGATAACATCAAGAGTTCAAGCTTTAATTGACAAAAAGTTCTACATTTTGAGAACTTTAACATGCTCAAAATATAGTTATGGTGCCAACATGTTGCACGTGTTTGCCCACTCGTGTTTAGGTAAGAAAATGTGCTTTTCTCTTGCTAGAGGCTACATGTTTGAAATAACACCAGTGAACCTTTGAGAGTGCACAAATAAATTCACCTGTCAATGCAGCAGTAGGGGATGAAGAACCTTTTAAATCATAGGAAAACAATTTGGGAGGACAAACCGATCCTATAAGTTAGCTGAACTTTGTTACGATTTACAAACAGTTTTCTAAACTTTTCATTAACCTGCACAGGATTTTGTTTCATATTCAAAACATAAAGTTAATGTTAATAATTTGAAAATGCATCTTGGAACAATGTGGATTTCTGCAGAAGCTCTAAGTAGGCAAAGATCCATGCTTTTTACTCTGTCTTGTGATGCCAAGTTGATTTTAATAGTCTTCTTTAGATCTCAAACTTCTCAAACTTTATTGGTATATTAGACCAAACAAGACATGTGATGTATCAGTGGTAAACTTGGAGAATCAGCAATGTTGTCTTGAGATAACACCAGTTATGTCAAGAAAAGAGTGCACCACCATATTGTCTGATAATCATATCTTGGAGTAGCAGGGCAAAAAAGCTAACGTAAATAAACATAGATGTAGGAATGGTTTACATTATCAGTGCTTGCAATTATAGAGTAGTGTGTTTCAGCCCAACCTATTACAATGAGAAGAGTGTTGGTCTGTTTTCAAAATCCTCTGAGATTTATTATGTTTTTGCAAAAACTCCACCTGATAAAACATCTCATTTGAGGATAATAAGATAAACTAATCCATTATGGTGCAAAAAGCCACTTTTGTGTGTCAAGATAATAAGAAAAGTAAGACAGTGCATAAAGAAAACATCCAAAATTCACTAATTATTAAAGGCAAAAGTTGGGGGGGAAAGGTACTGTATGCATGTCCACTTAGGTCTTAAGAAGATTCAGTGGATTTAAGTGTTCCTCCTCACTTATGCATTTTCATGTATTTATTTCTTTGAGCTAAAAATTGAAACATAAGCTATTTAAAGACATTATGAGTAAATTTTTAAAGTGCAGAACTCTAGTGCCTCCCAGTGGCAGTACTATAAATGACATTGACATATGGCCGTGCACACTATTACCCACTCCTGAACTATGACAGTAAGATTGAATGCACTTAAGGCTGAGCCTGGACTCAACTGTGTCTCCGTCTTCTGCAAAAAAAAAAAAAAACTTATGTCGAAATAAAAATGGAAATATGCTTCATCAAAATCACATTTTTTAGTCTGGAGATTCTCTCAGGGTTGTTCTTATTTTAAGTGGGTGAACATAATTCTTACATAAAATTGGCTCGTATCAGCATACGTCTCTGCTCTGAGAGAGTCTATACATGCCTCTATGGGTTCAATCCACCTGTATGACCGCTGGCTAAAGATTTCATTTCATTTCCTTCAGCTCCGACTGAAACCTGAGACCTGAGTTTTCTGTAGTGATTTGCCATCATACTGTAGGTCCCTTTTGTTAAGAGCAAAGTCACATTCATCTAGTGAACAAAGAGCTACGCCCTTTCCACACAGCTCCAGGTGAACTCTTTAAATCAGTGGCATGTTGAACTGTAAAGAGACCTATCCTTCAGAGGAATGGCCACAAAAGATGAAATATAACCATGCAAAATGAAAAATCCGACTTTTTCAAAGGGACTGAAAAAAAATGCCTGAGGGTACAATAACATACAAGCACAATGTAATAAAAATCCACCTTCTTATGGGTTTTAGCTCTCCATGTTAGACATAGTAGCCTGAACCTTTCCATGTAAAATACTCAGAGGAAAAAAATGGGTATTTCTGTTTTTGCAACAGCTACAGCAGTGGATGGATAATCTAACGACAGTCCAGACTGTCAGCTCAGGTGGAGGTGCAGGAGGAAGTAGCAAAGGTAAGATCTGAGAATACAAAACCGTCAATGCAAGTTGTTTACTTTAACATGCTAGAAAGAAAGGAATGGTGTGTGTTAGTAAGTTGTTGTACCAAACAAAAACCCAGATGAAGTGCAGAATAATCAGGGAGTGAGAAAAACTGTTGTTGATTCAGGAACCTTATATAATGTCTGTCGCACTCAAAGTTTGAACATCCATAAGAATTAACTGAGCAGCCTTCATCAGGTTTCATTTACTACCCAGGGGTCTGTGATTGAGCAAAATCCATAACAGTGGTCTGTAGAGCGTGACAGTGGTCTGCTATTAAGAAATAACAGACCATTGCTTTGAACTGTAACTATGTAATGGGAATTAAGTCCTTATGACAGCTCTCTAATCATAGCATTAAAATGTCAACAATGATAAAAGTGTGTGGCATTAGCTCAAAATCGCTGAACTAAACGCAGAGAATTGAGTCGTTACACCCCCCATCCTCACTGTCATTTCAAAAACATGTTGTGAACTGAAGCAGGGGTTCCTTTTATGGGAAACATGTTTAAAACAACAATGTGAGTATTCATTTTTGACAACTGTATTTTCTCGTTCTTCACAGTGGTCACAAAAACAGTTACTACCACCACTAGACTGACATCACAAAGTAAGTTGTGCCTCGCTACACTATTTACACTATATTTATTTATACGCAATGATCATTCAGCAGCAGAATAACACATATTTGGTCTGTTGGAAAATGACAGCTGCACTTATCACTTATCTAACCTATCTTGACAATATCCATGAAACTATGACAGAAGTAACAAAAATGCACAGAACATATCAGTTCCCTGCATTCCTAATCAGCTTTTTGGCAGTTATGGTTTTACTCAGTGTTCAGCTGGCTTAGTCTTGCAGCTTTCATCGGCCCTAAAATGTGGTTTAATAAAGCAGGTTGCAAAGAAAACTGACAAGTCCACACATAGGTCCGGCATTGAACAAGGATTTACTACAGTTATAAGCCAGAGGGTGAAAAAATCTATTCATTAGTTTGACAAAATGCAAAAGAGTCTGATCATGATAAGTCTGTTAAGATCCTTAAGGGTCACAGAAGTTGAACAATAAACTTTAATTCCATTTGTAAATGATTCCAAATCAGTGCCAATGCCTCTCTGTCCCAATGATGTGAAATGTGTCTGTTTTTGCATAATATGCAACATTATCAACATTAAAACAAGAATAGCTCTGTTCACCAGATAGCCCTCGGTTTGTTTCCAAAAAGTTGCAGCTATTTCAATATAGTGGGGTAGATTATGCTGGTGGTACCACACGTATGCCAACTCACCTGTGTTTTTTCATCGTATGCAAAGTGCTCAACAACCAAAGTAAAGATCAACTTAATAGCTAGCTTGTTAAGCTAAGCACTGACTTGACAGCAAGGTCTTGGTTTCTTTCCATTCTTCATTGGACCACCTCATAATGCATGCTGATGTTAGTTTCCTGTCTGCTAGATTTAAAAATGCTTTTATTTTTTCGCTTACATCAGCCATATATCTTTAGAAAAATATAGTCAAGCTTTCATGTCGGGCTGTTTTATGTTAGGTCAGAATTGTTTTAACCTTCTCCTACATCACAGACAGCTAGTAGATATGGTTTAGCTTTGCATAGTTTTAGTTGATGTGACTGCTGTAAATTTGGTTCAGCAATGAGAAGTCTGACTTTTAAACTGAGCAGCAGCTTTTCTCTTTGATAAAGAGTTGAAAAGAGCAACATAGAGCAACTTAAGTAAAAATTAGCTGTAAAGAGGTAGGGCTCAGTAAGCAGCTAAATCTTGTGAAGTTAGCAATAACCTAGCTAAGGAAGTTTGAAAAACTGAATGCATCTATCTCTCTTTTTGCGCTTACATACGCTGTATTAACTCAAGAGCATATTTACAAATGCTAGCTGCGCTAAACTAGCATCACAACCAGTCACTTGCAGAGCTTGAGGTTACCTCTAAAGTTATTCCCCTTAACTCTATAAGAATGTTCACTTTTTAAGCTTTGCGTTGTGGTTTACTGGCTGTTTCAGCTGAACACCAGTTTTAACAGTTTTAAGAAGATAAATAAATGATAAATGCAGATTTTAATTATTTTTGGATAGGAACAAGTGAAGGACGTCAAGACATCCTCTAAACTCCCTGCAGTGACAGCAAATCTTTTTTATTAGACAAGAGAAACCATTACCCTGAGCAGCCCCAGAAGCAGCAGCAGCACCTATATATTATATGAGTGTCTGAAATCAATCTCACCTGAGAAAGGAAGAATTTAATGTTCTGCAGCTATAAAGGAAGCATGTTACGGCGCATTTCCAGTCAAGCTGAGGCTTAACTTGAGAATGTTGTGAGGGTACAAAAAAAGCACAAACAGACCGTTCTCTTCATAGGTCATTTCACTTTGCCAGTTCAGGCTTGTGAGGAAAACTGGATTTAGGCAGTCCATAAAAGTCATATTCAGCTCCGGCGGGCAAAATCATCCAAAGGCTTTGATAACATGCCTCGAAGAGACAGGAACATTTAACTTACTGTTCAACATAATTTATGATGATGGTATATCTAATCTTCTTTTATATTTCTTCTAGCTGATACTTCTCAGAGTGCAGAGGGGTCGGGCGGAAAAGCTGCGTCGGGCAGCTCAGGAGGCACAAGCAGCTCGGTTTTCATCACATCCAGCAGCTCAAAAGCTACCAGCTCTGGTGGATCAGGAGGTGTAACTGTCACTACTATAGGATCTTCTTCTTCTTCTTCTTCAGCTGTATCATCAGGTGGAGGAAGCTCATCAGGTGCAGAAAGC
Source organism: Xyrichtys novacula (assembly GCA_962446985.1). NCBI lineage: Eukaryota > Metazoa > Chordata > Actinopteri > Labriformes > Labridae > Xyrichtys > Xyrichtys novacula. The sequence goes on along the minus strand of OY660866.1, from coordinate 19,017,615 downwards.
TCAACAGGTGGAGGAAGCTTGACAGGTGGAGGAAGCTCGGCAGTTGGAGGGAGCTCAGCAGGAGGAAGCAGTCTGCTAGTTGTCAAGAGCTCTTCGGCTGGAGGAAGCTCTACAGCTGGAGGGAGCTCAGCAGGAGGAAGCAGTCTAGTTGTTGTCAAGAGCTCTTCGGCTGGAGGAAGCTCTACAGCTGGAGGGAGCTCAGCAGGGGGAAGCAGTCAAATTGTTGTCAAGAGCTCTTCGGTGGGAGGAAGCTCGGCAGGTGGAGGTGGTCTGGTGGTTAAGAGCTTGACAGGTGGAGGGAGTTCAGCAGGAGCAGCAGCGAGCTCTGCAGCTTCAGGAGGTTCATCAGTAGAGTTTAAAGCTTCAGGAGGGAGCTCTTCCAGCATGTCTTCTGGTTTTGTGAGTAACAGTAGTCAGGTGAAGCGGGATGGGGGTCTCGGCACTGTAACAGTTTCAACAGTGTCAAAGAGCAGCTACAGCTCAGGGGGAGCTGGAGAGGGCACAAAGAGGGGATCATCCTCTGCGATCTCATACTCACCTGCACCAAAGGAGAGGAAGAACATCACGACCATGGCAGCAGCTATGTCAGAGGTGTTTGATGGTTAGTGTGATGATCATAGGTCAATGCAATGCTGTTTGATGTTCAGATATGCAGCAGGCAAATAGAAAATAAGCTGAAGGTTAATGGGTCCTTTATTTTGTCTGCATGTTTTAGAGAGTTCAAGTACAAACTCTTCTCCGGAGTACAACAGGAAGGAGTATGGTAAGTTTGTCTTTTTGGTTGTTTTATATCCCTTGATGTGACCATAAATATAAACTTTTGTTAATGGAGTATTATTTTTATCTTTTAGTTGCATCAACTTCAACTTACGCCACTAGAGGGAGGAGTCAAAGCAGAGGTACATTAAGAGCTCAGACATACTAAACTTAAAAACTCAGCACATTGACAGTACAAATACCATACATAACTACACAGGGTTTTTCCCCAACAGGTTTAAGCGATAAAAATATTAATGTACTTTTCTTTTGTTTCTTTAGAGACTGAAATCAGAACAAGGCTTCAAAGTGCATCCCCCTCAGCAAGCTGTAAGTACACTCCAGTCAGCTGTAAAAAGAGGGTCATTTTGAACCCTTAACTTTAGCACTATGGCCACTGCCATTTTTGTAGTACTTGACTGCTATTGGATGTGAGGGTGGAAGACATAAGGAACAAAGGTTACTATCAACTAATGCTAGATTTTGCATCTTTATTTCTGCAGTATTAATCAGGATGCTGTTTTTATCCTGCAAAAAACAGGCTATAAGAAAGTGCAGTGAGTGATTCAATTCAAAAGCTGACCCCTTACTGTCTTACATAACCATGATTCACAAACAAGTGTGGCACAAAAGCATTTTCAGTGGGTCATGGATGTGTCTGAAAAAAAAGATTTGGCTGAAAATATTTGCTGACATGAAATAGAGTGATGAAAAAAACTGACCTAAGCAATAAAAAAGGCAGTTTTTCTATCATGCAGAGTTGTTTATTCACACTCCAGCTATGTTGATGGTAGTAATGGACATTCACACTGGTTCTCATGTGCCATTTGACATCAAGTTTCTTGAATATGTGTTGGTGTTGTCATTAAGGAGGAAGTACAACTTTTGAACCGTCCTCCATCTCCTCACCTGTCTTTCCTTTTTTATGGACTGGATGAGGTGGAGTCACGTCTCTGACGTAGGACAGTGTCTTAAAAAGACATGAGACCATAGCCTACACATCCAAAACAAACTTTTATTTATTTACCTTTTTGACACCAAATAGATTTACATGGGCAAAAGGCTGTTGATTATTGTCGTAAATTTTGATATCAGTAAATTTTCGGTTTATCGTCCAGCCTTACTTGATTTACAACAGCTATGCTACTCCTTCACCTAATCCCTGCTATACTATTACAGGGACTGAGCTGGATGATGTGAAGCGTCTGCTTAGGGGAAACCGTTCCACCAGCACGAGCCCCAGCCCAACTCAGTCTCCCAACAACACTCTGCCCATCCCCAAGAAGGGCAGCGTGGAGACCAGGACCATGTCTGAGAGCTCCAGTGCAGGTTATTCACCTTTATTAGATACTGCAATAGGTTGATCTAAAAAGAAATGAGTTTCTGTTGTAATGTACAAGTATGACAACCTACTGTGATTTTTTAATCTTTCACACTTTTTTGTCTCTATTAGATCAGTATGGGAGCATTTGGTCTGGAGGTGTGAGCAGCAGCTACAGTTACAACACAAACCACAACAACCTGTCCAATACCTCCGGCATTTACCAGTCAGGTCAGTCACGCAAGACAACCAGGGACATCAGCCACCTGTTACAGAAGGCAGTGTTCTTCTGTAATGCCATGATTGGTCACATACTCAAATGAGACGAAACATTTCCAACAAAAAGAAGCAAACAAATACAAAGAAGCAGAAACCCCCTAAAAGGGACTTAAGATGAGACAAAAATGACTGCCAGGACACAAAACTAGTGATGGTTTCACTGAGAGGCAAATGACTGATAAGAGACCAAAAGCTACCGGCTGATTATGCCAAAAAATGGCAATGATAGAGAAAAACAGTTATTTTGAGATCTATAATAAATACCTAATGATGACAAACAGGCATGAAGCAGCTACAAAGATACAAAAAAAGCACAAAAAGTATGGAAAACAATGAAAAAAGAGTCATATCAAAACTTAAAAATCTAATAATTTGTATTCGTAAAGACCCAAAATGTCTGCAAAACAAAAATCAGTCAGGTTTCTCTTAGTTGTGAGGATGCCTTTTGAAAGGTACATTTTGGTGAGACTTGTTGGCTTTGTCAGATTTTAAATGATCCTGTGCTCTGTTGTGTGTCTTTCAGGAGGAATGCAGAACAACATGTCGCTCACTTCCCCCTCTATGAGCGGTGGACTTTCTGTTGGCGGCACAGGTGAGCCACAGACAGCTGAGATTTCACATCCTCAGTTCTGCTCTGACAGGTTATCATAATGAGTTTTTTTTTGTCTTACAGTTCCTCTGTATGGACTTCAGAATAACCTGGCCACTACCGGCCCAACTCTCCTGTCTCCTGCTGGAGCCAGCACACAGCTAGGTAATGAAGCAATGTGCAGATAATAATAATAATGATTAATACATTACATAAGTGTGGATTCTATGAAATGATCTGATCAAGTCTGATTGCCATAATAAACGAGTAAAAGGATTTTGAGTCTAAGGTAGTTCTGGGAAGCCAGTTACTGGTTTAGAGCATGAAGAGTGAGCCATGTGTACAATGTTTTCCTGGCCCTCTGCAGCTCAAATAAAAGAAGTTACCCTTTATAAGGTTTTAAGGGTTGTGGAAAACCAACCTGTTGAAAAAACATTTGAGTTCGGTAGACAAGGTAATAAATCAATCAAATTCAGAGATGTCCTGGCACAAAAGATGTTACGGTGTATGCAAACCAACAAGAAATCAAGCTGTAATGTCTAATATGCTTTTCTGCATCTTAACAGTTTATGGTGTGCAGAAAAATGCATCCGGCCCTGGATTGAGTCCAACCACAGGTGAGGCTTTTTTTATCTTAAGGCAGATCCACCTGTGTTTATGAAGCCTATGGATTTCACTCCCTGTCCTTTTTTGAGTTAATGCACTCAAATGAAAATACTTAAACTGGAGAGGTGCATCACTTCACTAGAGAAACACTGTTGCAACCACAGACTGAATATAAGAAGCAGATGTTTCCACACTATCTGAAAAGTGGTAAATGGAGGTTTTAAACCAGCAGATTTAATAGCAGTCTGTGAGAAAATGGCCCCAAGAGTTAATTTATGAAAGTGACCCTTATGAGGAAATACTCTCTGAGGATGTTTTAGGGACGATGGGAGTAAAAACAAAAAAAAAAATAAGGATGGATGCAACAAAAACACAGCACTAAGGCATAGAAGCAACTAGTTAATTGCCCCTAATGTTCTCCAGTACAGTGGTTGTGATTCACTTTTGTTTGGTGTAGAATAAACAAAAAAGAAGATCATGGCTGCCAGTATTGGTCATGGAGGCTTATATTATGATAAAAATTGTCACCTCTGCCTCCAAAACAACAACAAAGTAATAAGCAAAGTCTAATTCAAGGCTTCAAACTGATGAGAGATTTTACGGGTGCTCAGTCAGATTTTGCAATTCACTCATCAGACACTAAACCCTTGATTATGTCTATGATTGTCTTTGAATTCTCTTTTGCGCATACTTCTTGAAAAAGTAAGAACCATGAAGAGATGTTAGTTCATATTCTGCTTTTTGACCACAGTAGAGATCACTGTTAATGTCTTTTTGCCAATGATAACACCGCTGGATGTGTTTCTAATGAGTTGGTCTTTCAGTGAGACCCAGCAGTCCTGCTCCTGACGAGGTGTCCGGCAAAGATTTCAAGTTCGTGATGGTAGAGAAGGAGAACGCTCCGGTCAAGAAGGAAACAGAGCGACTGATCATGACCAAAGACACGGGGAAGCAGTTCATGTCTGCTGCACCTGCTAGCTTTGGCGGTAAATTAAATAAAAGTGCAGTACTGTTACTCTGTGACTGACTCTTAACGCTAGATTAAAAGGGATCTGTTGTTGTGATGCAGTTCCTACATATGATGAGTGATCACGTGTGGTATTTGTTGTTGTTGTTTAGGTACTTTCTCCGAGGACTCACTTAAGAGGGAGAAACAGAAGCTCTCATCCAGTACAGTGGAGGAAGGAACTGATGCTAAATGTAAGCCAAAGCATATCGAGTCTTCTCAGATTTTCAGTTTCAGATTTTCATAGAACACGAAAGCCTCATTGTTTGTGCTTTTATTAAACAGCTTCATCTCTAAAGGTTTCCACCAAAGATAAAGCAACCTATGCAGGTATGTATAACTTTCCAACTTTTACTATGTGCTATGAGCTCAGCTTTACCCATGATTATTGTCATAGTCTGTAGTGCCCCATCAAAACACAAATTCGTAAAATAAAAAAAAATAAAAAATAAAAAAAAATAAAAACTGTTGATTGTTTTGAGGTAGTAACTGGATTTATTTGCCAAATGTAGGTTTTTAATATTTTGCGAATACCATACTTCACAATCAAAAATTATATACAAGACTGTTATGTATATAGAATATTTTTGTTTGCATAAGGCTAGTATGAGGCTGATAATCTGATCAGCATTCTGTCAAGGATTTCAGTTACTCTGTAGTCTGAAATTTTATGTATATCATCAACAGTTATTGTAACACTGAACTTTGCATTTAGCATACAACACATATGAAGCACTCACTGGTATGTCTTCATTTACAAAGCCATTCTGGGCAATATCCCATCATGTTTGTCTAGTCTCTTAACAAGAAAGCATGGAAGTTACAGTCTCCATTCTATTGATGTTCTACAGTTAGTTGTCCCCAAAGTAAGAACTGAATTACAGTCTGAACTTTGCCTTCAAGCTCTTGTCACCAAACTAAGCAAATCTAAAACTATAGTGAAATCATTACAACCTACTTCATCTGTGTGTAAATGTTTTATGTGAAATTGTTTTAATGGTGAGATGTTGTGAATTTTATCTGTTGTAGGGACTATGCTCCTGCCCTCTTGGCCAGATCTCACTTGTAAAAGAGATTTGTAATCTCAATGGGACTAACTTGGTTAAGTAAAGGCTAAATAAATAAAAATGTGAAAAATGACAGCATGCATGTATCCTCTGAAAAAACCTTTTTACCCAGTTTACAGTCTAATGCAACACTAGCTAATTGCTTTTTGCCTCCAGCATGTAACTTTACATTTCTCATATGACTTTGAGAGTGGTATCTTCAGTCTTCAGGTCCATCTCAAAAAACAAAAATCACAATCTAAACAATTTCATCTCTTTGTTCTTATAAGATAGAAAACAGCAAGTTTGACAAATGTAAAAAGAACTATGAAAAATAGGGACAACATAGAGACTTAGCTTTGAAACATGATGGAGTATGTGCATTCCACTTTAACGTAGGTAACATCCTTATCTCCTCACAAAAGCTGCAGGTTTTTAAAAAAGTTTACATACCAGTGAAAGTATCTCCACTAGATGCTCCTAATGGTGGCTAAATTTCTGTTTAGACTGAATAAACTGGAAAAGACGTCAAGCTCTGACTCTTTCTTTCAACTCTTGTGTTTTCCAGAGATCCATGAAGACAAAGACGGCGCCGGGGCCGGGGCCGGGTTCTTGTCCTGCTGCAGCTGGTGGAAGTGGCTCCTCGGCCTCCTGCTAAGCCTGCTCTTCCTCCTCGGCCTCCTCTTCGGACTCATTGCTTTGGGTTAGATATTATTCCAACATTCACAAAGGAAACTTGAGATAATCCTCACATGCTCATGACCTCCTCTTTGGCGCCACAGGTGAGGAAATAAAACGCCTCAAGACTCGCGTTGATGCTCTTGAAGCCATCACCGGAGCTTCGGCCAGAACCAGCCGCCTGTCTGCGTCCTCAGGTGTCAATATCATTGATCCGCTGGATGCGTCGTACATCGAGAGAAGCTCTGCTGGGTCCACTCTTGCTCGCTCTGACAATGGGATCAACTTGGGAGCTGCAGGAGGGCCTGGAGGAGGCGCAGGGAGTGGACCTGGACAGGACAGTGCTGCCCTGCAGAGAACTGTCCAGCAGCTGGTCAGGGCTGAACTCCGCTCAGATGTTATTAGAGGTACAGAAATCATTGAACACACGTATAAATCAACACAGTCACAATGATAACACCTGAAAGTGACTGATCATGCTGAGTTTTTCTGTCCTTCAGACACTCTGACATACTCGCTGAAAGGAGAGAAGGGAGATCCAGGACCTAAAGGCATGTTTGCACAACTCTTGAAATGATCACGATTTAATATCATGTCAAAAGCCAAACTAACAGTGACTGTTTCTGTGCAGGTGATGCAGGACAGATCGGACAGAAAGGTGAGAAAGTCTGCCACATCAACTTACTTTTATCAGCTCATTTATTTTTCTTATGTTGGTTTGAATTAATTTATATTTCAAGATTGCGTTTCTTTTTCAGAGAATAGGTCTTAAGTTGTGTGTTTGTGTCAGACATATTTATTTGATTTTAGCTTGGATTTTAAATTATCTGCAGTTTTTCTACCACCAGGTAAACTTTTATAATCTGGTCTTTTGCAGGCGAGAGTGGATTCCCTGGCCTTCCAGGTAAGACTGAGAAAAAATGTGTTGCAGCAGATAACTTCAATCTGGCATAAATGATTCATTTTGTGATGATACTTTGATATCATTTCTTCAGGTCCTCCAGGGCAGATTGGTCACCCAGGACAGGATGGAGCAAGAGGACCAAAAGGAAGTGCAGGTAGTTTATGTGGAGAAAGAAAGTAAGTACTTGACTCTGATAAAATGAAAAATCTGAATATTGATCGCTGTTTTTTATTTCTCTAACAAGGTGAAGCAGGTGCCGAGGGACCACCAGGGCAGAGGGGCCGAGATGGACAGATGGGCCCCCGCGGAGAGACCGGACTGCCAGGATTTGGAGAGAAAGGGGAAAGAGGTGAATAATGTTTATGTTAACCGTGGGAAAGTCTTTTCATTGAAGGTTTCAGCCTTTGACAGTGAAATCTGCTTATGACAGGGTCTCCGGGTGAGCCGGGACATCCTGGTCCTCCTGGTGTTGCTGGACCTGTGGGACCAAAAGGTGAGGTCAAAGGTCATGATGGAGTAATAGCTCATTGTTTCAGAACATTTAGATGTTTTTAAGTTTCGTTTAATTTCTTTTGCAAACCTTTTTATCACATCCTTACATCAGAGATAAAATGTTCGTATAAATCTAAACATCTAAAGGCTGTTTATGGTCCTGTGTGTGAGGAAAGGCCAAATTACAATTCAATATTTAAAAATATGGTCTTGCATGTGAATGTACTGTATATCTAGAAAAGGACGACTATGTATGCACTTTTTACAGTATTAGAGAAGGCATTTTGTCTAAGTTTATCCATAATTTTCTGAGAAAGTAAAGAAACTCAAACCTCACTGATTGCAGAGCAGACTGTTTTTGGTTTGTTTCATCACCACCCTAACTTTTTCTCATAAATCTTAAAAAATATTGTATAAAGCAACTTCAACATGACCCTTTTGTTTTTTCAACGCACATTTCAAAGCCATCCATAGTACACATCGATGTGTATTACACGACATGCATTTTACGATGTCAACTGTGTCGGATGATCTTACAATGGGAAAACTATCTGAATAGATTGATGTTTAACGTGAGAGATAGCGCTGTCTTTTAGAAGAAACACAAAACAAGACTCCCTTTGAAACCAGTGGAGTCTCTCCCAGATGGCTGTAAATATGACACAGGTTTAAATCCTGAACACAGTCACTTTAGTTTTTAGACCAGAGGGACAAATACGCTTCTTTAATAAAGGAGTTGTGTCTCAGACAGGAACGGGATCAATTTTAAACACTGTCACACTACCTCCACAATAATAGCCAAACCAAAACTGTTGACAGATTTGGGCGCCAGAAGTTTATCTGCCCATAAACTCTCAGGATAAAAACTAAAACATTTTTCAAGATGATACACAAGGGGCGCTGCGAGGCTAGCAGTCTAAGCTGCTCTTAGATAAATTGCAAATTTCCCTACCTTGTGACAGACAAAGGTTTGTTTTATGTTAACTGGAGTTGATTTTGCCCTGAGGCCTCATTTTCCCATATCCCGCTCTGTTCTCTCTCCTCATTCCCTGCTCTATTCCTGCCTCGCCAAATAAAACAAAAAATGACCCAAAATAAATCAAAAATTTAAGAAAAGATTTGCAGAATCACTTCTGTATACTTCCCAAAGTATCCATAACCTTGATAATGAACAGGAAACATATACATATCCAATTTTTGCTTTTTTATTTAGGTTCTGCAGGAGAGCACGGTCTCGTGGGAAGCCCTGGTAAGATGCCATCCAGCTTAAATTTTCATGGTTTTTTTTTGTTTGTTTTTTTCTCCCCAGTTTAGATTGGCAGTTGTGTATTAAGTGGGTTTTATTTTTCTGCAGGTGCTCCAGGCCCAAGGGGTTTCCCAGGTGATGCAGGAGCTCCAGGAGTCAAAGGTACATTCAGGCTTTTGAGTGACACGTATGACCTATAGTACAATTAAAAATGGTCAAAATAAAGTTGTTGTTAAAGTACAGGGTAATGCTAGATTGAAAACTATGACTCACAGTGAAATTAAAACTGTTTTAACAATTCAGATATTTTTGGAGTGGTGAGGTACAACATAGCAGTCATGCAAATTGAGATTGCTTCAATAATTTAGATCACCTTTTTGGAAGCTTTGTTGAGGTTTTTTCTGTGTTTCTTGTAGGTGATCGAGGAACAGCAGGGCTGCCAGGTGCAAAAGGAGACCTGGGAGAGAATGGACCACGTGGACCAGCAGGTCTGTCCCAGAAATACAAACACAAAATGAACTATAATCGAGTAACAACAACAACTATCACAATTAAAAGAAGCAAAGTGGCTCTAGAAAACTCTTTCCCAAACTAACAACAAATAAACAAATAAAAAAAATTCCATAACTCCCTTTTATATAATGAGCTTGTACAGTTACACAGTTTGGTTCTCAACAGACAAAACTTGAAAGAAAAACACTTCACTAATACTCAGTCATCTTTAATGCTGTCTCAAATAGATTAGATTAGATTAGATTAAATAGAATTTTTTTGATCCTTTTGGGAAGGGTCCCTCAGGGAAATCAAAATTCATGCAGCATCAATATGTACAGAAAAAAACCCTGAATGATCAAATATGTAAGAACTAAAAATACAATAAATGTAAAGAATAAAAATATAATAAATAAAGATAAATTAAAGATTTACAAAAGAAAAGTAAGATATCAAGGTATGGACATTTGGACATTACCATTACTACATTAACTACAAAAACTACTACTACTGCTGCTCCTTCCCATTTTCAGTATGATAAAGCATGATTCTGGATTTAAAATAAATTTGTCCCTTTTTTTATACCAAGGAAGAGCAGATTAGGGTGAACAATAAGTCAGACAATGTTTAACTAAAAAACATTACATTTTCGAGCACAATTATTTGAGGAGGTGTCTTTAATTTTGTGGTTATGATTTGAAGGTGAACCGGGGACACCTGGACCACAAGGACCTCCTGGACCAAAAGGAGTCAAAGGTGAAGGAGGTGAGTAAAGGAGCTTTAAAATGATAAGAAAAGAACTGTATAGTACTGTCTTGCAAAAGAATTACTTAGATGTTGATGATGCCAACACTGGACGTGGATAAATGCACAAAATATGTGCAGCTCAAAGGTACACGTGTAACAACTTGCAAAGTTTTATGTTGAATATAGTCTGTTAGATAAAACATCATGAAAATCTGGCAAAAAGGCTGAGTCAAACAAAATAAAATGTAAAAACTCACTTGTAACTTGGAAGTAAAATACCAAAAGGACCAACCTTGCAAAGCGTATGACATGAGGGTTGACATACAAAGGATATATACAAAACCAATTTAGTAACAAGACACAGATGGATCTAATTAGGGAAGGGATGAGAGGAGTTGAGATGGGATGAGATTTAATTGAGATTTAAGAAATGAGATTAGATTAGATGAGATTAAGAGATGAAATGGGATACATTGAACTGAGGAAAAGGATATGTGATAAAGTAAGAAATGTCAAGGGGAGAAAATGATAGGACAAAAGATGATGAGATAAATTAAAATGTGTTCCTAAGGTAACATAGATTGATATTTGTTGTGATAGGATTTGTTGAGATGAAATTGATAAGATAGGATGAATGTTTATAACAGAGTAAGATGACAAGATGCTGCATAAAAAGATGAGATGTAACATGAGATAAGATTTGATGAAACATTATTTAAGAAATATGTTGAGATTACATTTAATGTTATGAATTTTAATGAAGTGATATGAGAATAAAAAAATGATGAGATGGAATACCATGAGGTGTGATGACAAATGGTGAGATGAGGTTAGATGGGATGTCATAAGATGAGAAATGATTGGAGGAGATAAAAGAAAAATTAGATGAAAAATGATGTGAATAGCATGATGAGGTAAGATGAATTTAGTTTAGATGAGCAGATATTAAGAGATGAGATTAGGTATGATGGGATGAGTTAAAATTTGATTAGACGGGATGAGATGAGGTGAAAAAAAATGAGATGAAAAATGGCGAGATGAGATGTACTTATTTGTCCATGAGATTAAGCTTGTCTGCCCAAGTCAGAAAAAAACAAGAGCTGAGTGTAAGAGATTGAGTGACGGATATGTTCAAAAAACAACTAGAAATGACAATAAATGAAACAAATGAAAACTTAAAAAGCATGACTAAAGTAGCTTGACAGTGTGCATTGGTCAAGCCTGTAAAAAGGTGTGGTGAGGTGTTAACTTACGATAGCTCAGTTTAATTCTCATAGAGCAGTAATACAGTTTAATGTTTGGATAAACACTCTTTGTGTTATGTTATTTTCTTAGATACAACAGAAATGTGGATGTGGATTTGTCTTCAGTAGAACATTCCTTGGGAAAGGAAACTTGCCAGTGAAAAACAGTACAACATAGCTTTAAATTTGTGAGCAAATGTGGGTTTAATGGAGCTTTGGTGCCAACAAATTTTGTGCTCTCTCATGTTCAAACCCTTTTTTAGGTGCAGAGATAAGAGACATTTTTAAACCCTGGGACAACCATTATGTTTCAACAGAATTTTTTTTAAAAGAGTTTGTTGTTTGTTGAGTGAAGCTGGTGTCTCTATTTAAATTACAGGTGAATCAGGCTCAGCGGGACCTCCAGGTGCACGAGGACCACCAGGAACTCCTGGTGACCCTGGAACTCCAGGTACAACAATACCACCCACTTATAGCACAACTCATAATAAACTGGACTTGTACTTGTGTAATTGCTTGAATTGTAAAGAAACAAACTTTCTGAGCCTCATAAAGAATCTTTTCCTCTGTTTTCTGAAGGCGTTGCTGGGATCCAAGGACCCCCAGGTATGAGAGTATACTAAATACCATCATGAATCCTGTTCTTACTGTTAAGATTTTGTTAATGTCAACACTTTTTCATCAACACAGGTATTGCTGGAAGCCCAGGACAGCCCGGTGGTCAAGGTAATGTCTCACTAGCCTCCTTTAAAGTTAGAACAGCACTGAAATATTGTACAGTGACAAATAAATGGTAATTTCCTAACTGATTACGTTCATTTGCAACAGGTCAGTAAAATGACTTTGTCTGGAAAAAAGCAGTAACCATAGGGGTTGAATCTACTAGAAGTAAAGATGGATAGAAGTTCACTACTCTGTGAGAGTCTGTGTGAGAAAATAAGTCTCCAATTCCAGAATAATGTTCCTAAATGTAAAAATGCAAAGAATTTGAGGATGTCTTCATCTATAGTTCATAAAATTAGGGAATCTGGAGAAATCTCCTGGAAAAGTAAATGTTTAACATTTACATTGCCATGTCCTGGTGACATACTGTCTTCAAAAGCCAGCAATAATACTGATAAACAAGATGTTTGTAAAGTTTTATCTCGTGGTCTAATTCAACTAATCTAATTTCAGGTGAACCAGGATTACCTGGCAAAGTCATTGGTCCAGGTAAGCATCAGCAGCACTTTGTCTGATAAGACATGAACAACAAGAGTTTTTTGACTCCTTCATTGTATGCACACTGTGAAGAGTGAAACTTGTGTTCGTCTGATTTTGTTTCTAGTTGGCTCAGAGACTGTGGCCATCCCGGGAGCCCCGGGGCCTGCTGGGCCCCCAGGTCCTGCTGGAAACCCTGGTCTGTCTGGTCCCATTGGCCCGGCTGGAGTTCCTGGACAACCTGGTACATGCAAACTCTTGAGCCATCATGATCACCGAAACCTGTGTCAGCTGTTAAACATATGTTCACAACCCTCTATTATGATGGTGTTATCATTCAGGTCCTAAAGGGGAACCAGGAGAGAAAGGTGAGAAAGGGGATCAAGGGGAGAAGGGAGAAAAGGGAGAGAAAGGAGAAAAAGGAGAACCAGGAGAGAAGGGAAAGGACGGGGAGAATGGAAAACCTGGGGAGCCCAGTGAAAGTGCTACAACGTCAGAAAGCCAAAAAGAAGGTGAGTTTGTCTTTTTATTAATCTGACTGAATCTGTTGTTTGTTTGTTTGTTTGTTTGTTTTTTACCAATCAACAAGTGCTACATCCCATGTTTTCTCATGTTTGATAGGCACTTCCTCAGGGGCTGGACAGCCTGGTCCACCAGGCCCACCTGGACCTCCAGGGCCTCCTGGAGAAATTGGTCCTCAAGGTCCTCCTGGTATGTTGAAAGCTGTTTATAAAAATTTAGAAGCATTTCATACAGCTGCGAGTAATGAAAAAACATTTGTGGCACTTTTTGTTTAGGTGAGTCTAAGCCAGGTTCTCCGGGGCGAAAAGGTCCTCCAGGAGAGCCAGGTAAACAAGTGACACACATTTACAAATAGAAATATAGACAAATAAATCATCAACATAAAAAATTATCTTCCCAGCGTCACAATGAGAAACTATGTGTCCTCACAGGTATTGGTGTACCTGGACCCCCAGGGGCAAAAGGAGAGCCCGGTAGCTTCGTGCCCACCTCAGGTTGTTAAAGGAAACCTCATTTTGAATTGAATGACTCTACATATAAAACAATGGTCAAATCAAGCCTCTGCTGTCTTAGTTTGGCATGTCTGATGCAGTCTCCTGTGTTTTGTCACAGAATCCTTTTTTGCTGGACCACCAGGACCTCCAGGACACTCAGGACCTCCAGGTGCACCAGGTATGTTAAACAAATCTGGTGCTTCAGGAGAACTGTGTGCTTGGCTGTACTCCAAAATTCATTACTTTTGAATACCCCAATACATGGATGTACTAGTGCTTGGATGTACAGCTACACCTGGTTGCTTTTGTAATATGCCAGCAAGCAGAAGTTTTGACTTTTCTGACTTGTGATCATTTCTGAGCAGCCATGCATTCCTCTGGTATGGTCAGCAAATGAACAAGATCTTAGGTTTATGAGAAGAAGAAAAAAAACTACTTTTTTAAATGGTTTCTTTGGGCACTTTTGCTTTTTAGAAGTCGGAGAGTCAAAGAGAAACAGAAAATATGGAGATTAATTAGGTGGGTGGAGGTTGAACTGGTTGATGTGGGCCAGAGCTGCGCATGGGACCCATTTTTAAACCGCTAGTCCAATATTTGAATGTTATGCTAAATTCTAAAAAATGCACAGTGTTAAAGTTCAAGACCAGGTAAGGAAAAAGCAGTACTTTTTCTTAAAGTGCAAACTTCATCCAAATTTGCACTTGAGTACAGAGACAAAGTGTGGGGTAAACAGTGCAGGGTTGAGTGAAATAGCCCTTTTGTTAAATCTTTTACATTTTGCAGCTCCTTGTCTAATTTGTAGACATTTTTTGAAACTTCAAAGAGCTTTGGATTCAGAGATATTGCCTCTAAAAATAAGCATTTATTGTCTCTAGGTGCTCCAGGACCACAAGGGTACAAAGGTAAGAAAACTAAAAGTAGTTCACTGTAGTCCTTAAAAACTACTTATTTATAGTATCTATTTGACTTTGGCTGAATTCTGTGTTTTTTTTTAGGTGAGCCGGGTCAACCAGGCCTTCCAGGAAGTCCAGGAAGTCCAGGGGAATCAAATGTTGGTATGTAAGAAACTTGAACTGAAGTCTTTTTTGTTGTGTTTGAAAAAAGACAACCTCATTGGCACATGTAAAAAAAAAAAGAAATATCTGTATGCGCTGATGTGAAATAAAAGAACTTACAATGAAAAGGTCTACAGCACGCAACTAAAATCAAGAAAAATCAAAGCTTTCAACTTTTCCTTCCTTCATCTTTCTTGAACTTGTTTAAAGACAAACATCCACAGTAAAAAGCTAGCAGTTTGGCAGCCTCATGAGGTGGCCTTCTTGGGCAAGCGGTGTATTCAAAAGTCATTAATGGACATCCTGACTTTTTGAGCAGATCTTAAGTCATTGTTTTGGTGTTCATTTTAGGTTTTCCAGGTCAGCCCGGAGCTAGTGGCGCTCAGGGTCCACCAGGCCCAGGAGGTCCACCAGGACAGAGAGGTAAATTCTGGTTGAATGTATGACAAAGCCTTCTTAGAATAGTTTGTATCATAAAGTTCCTCTAATTTTGATATAATATTAAAGAGGTTTTAAATAGTTCACACATGAGCAATGTCTTTTAAACTGATTCTCTCTGCCCTCTTTTTTACCTGGATTATTTTATTCCAAATCCAAGTCACTTAAGATTTGATTCTTTCACACTTATTGTTTCTCTTTAGGTGATATTGGAGCCCCTGGTGCACCAGGTAATCCAGGTGCACCAGGAAATCCAGGTGCTCCCGGTGCCCCAGGAGTGTCCTCTGGTAAGGTTTCTCTTCATTTCATGTCATTTCAAACTTGGTATCAGGGCAGTGTCCTAGTTATAACCTTCTAGCAATCTAATTATGCACTTTCACACGTTTACAGAGTTCAGAGTAAGCAGCAGCTATGGCCGACAAATTCCCCCAAATTCCTCTTAATTGGGTCACATGCGCATAAAAATGTGGAGTTTTGATGATTTATTTCATAACCTTTAACCACTAGGAGCAACTCTTAGTAGGAGTCAGAAAGATTTGGTGATACTGATGAGACAAAAATAACTGGACTGTTGATTCTAAGTTGGACTTAAACTCTTGTTATAGGTTCATACAGTTTAGTTGTGGAAAAATGTTATGCTTGAGCAGAGATCAAAAATATGCTCAGGATCCAGGGTCTAAAATGAGTAAGCTAAGCTAACGCTACAGATTTCAAAAGTTTGAAAGTCTAAAATATTACTTCCCATGTCTTTTCCTGACCTAAACCCTGATGGCAAACGCAAGGTTACACACATTAAACACAACTTATTACTTTTTAGCATGCACAGTTGTAGCAAATTGGCTCCCTATTAGTCTTTGTAAAGCACCTTTTAACACCAGTATTTCCATTAGCATAGTCTACAACTAGTAACTGCTCCTAATTACTGCATATTATCACAAAAAAGAAAGATGATGTGCATTAATTACAATCTTTATATGCTTGTTTGGTAAAGGCTAATAAAGTTTTTCTGCCCCAGAACAGTTAGTCTTCCATAATTGGACTTGCTAAATATGGTCTACTCTACTCCAACAATAATCTAAGTGTAAATTAGATCCAAGAAATCTCAGACTTCTTGTCGAATAAAGTGCAGTTTTAAAAGATAAAAAACTAGATGTTTATATCTGTCTTTCTCTAGAGTCTGCCTCTAGTGGCTAGTAGAGGTAATGCAAATAGAAGTTATTCAGTTTCTTCTCAGCCATGTTGAGCGCTGTTTGGTAAATGGCTCTGCTGATTTTGTTAATGGTAAAAGTGGTTTTTTGTTTTTTTTTATGTATTTTAGATTATTTATAAAGAAATGTTAATGCAGTCTTTTCTGTGCATACCTGACATTTCATCAGTAATTTTTATGTTGATGAACCAGGTCCAGGTTCAGGTTCAGGACCACCAGGACCACCAGGGCCACCTGGTGCACCTGGTGCACCTGGTGCACCTGGAAGAGATGGAAGTGGGTCTGGCTCGGAAAATGTGGGACAGTACATCGCAGATTACCTGCAGAGTAATCCATGTTTATTCACTCTGAACAATAATTCCAATATTTACTCAAGTGATCTCTTCAGAATAAATTGATTTTGACTCCATGCAGGTGGTGACATCAGAAATTACCTGTCTGGACCTCCTGGACCTCCTGGGCCACCTGGTGCTCCAGGTAACCCAGGAACAGGGTCGACTGATGATGTGGCAAACAGAGTCTTTTCCTACATCCAGAGTAAGATCAAATATGTTTCCATCTTCAGCTTCATGTCAGACAGGACGATTTTTGGTACTAACAGTGGGAAAAAAAACTGTCTCAAACCCCAGGTTCAGGATTTGGAGGGGTTCCTGGCCCTCCTGGTCCACCCGGTCCACCTGGTTCTGGCTCTGGCTCTGGCTCTATCTCTGCTAATGACATCCTCAGCCTACTGCAACGTAAGTCAGTTGGTTTAAATCAGCTCTAAAGCCCATACCTTTTAAACCTATAAAATAACCACAAAAGATCTCACCAATCGTTGGCTCACAACAAACTGTCTTTGCAGACAAAACTCAACTTGTTTATTTGTAAATCATAAAGAAGTTGATTTGTTACCCCCCTTCAGAGCAGAACTTGTGAGACTCTCAGCTAAACTGTATCAATTGTTTGTGTTCAGGAGATGATGTAAGACCATATCTTACTGGCCCACCTGGACCACCAGGCCCTCCTGGAGATTCAGGTTCAGGTCCTGGTCAATATTTGATCAACACCCAGGAAGTGGCTGAACGTGTCCTCACCCTGATGGATGGTGAGTATTATTGACGGACCTTCAGGTACTCAAACTACCTCTTCAGTGAGGACATGCCTCAGATTGACTGAAGTATCTGTGTATCCTCAGGCAGGGGGCAAGCAGGTGGGCATGCAGGTGCTCCTGGACCCCCTGGACCGCCTGGACCTCCTGGTGCTCCTGGAAACTTGATAACACGTAAAGAAAAAGAAATTGTTACAATTAAAAAAATAGATCACAAACTGCCCACTGATAGACTACTATACAGTACAAGAGTACCATATAATGAAGAACACGTGTGCAGGCTAAAGTTGGAGATAAGATGTTTGTGCTCGCCACTCTAACCCCAGAGTGCTTCAACAAGCAGGGCCAACTATATTTAGTTATTTTGACAAGCAAGACAGTAAAAAAAACTCTCAAATTTTCTTATACATTATTTTCGGTGAAAGTAACATATGAGCAGTTGCACACATGAACAAGTTATATCCTTATATATCCTGGTTATATCCTTCTAAACTCAAAGCAAACTTTTAATTTGAAAACATGACTTCTGACTAAAATCAGCACAGCTCCACAATAACGAAGAGTCTCTGTTGAAGAAGGGTGTTGCAATAATGTTTTTTACACGGCATCATGATCAAGCACATTGATTGGTTGGTACACAAGGTTTTCTACAAACCCTCTGCCTCTGGTCCTCATTAACACCACTCTACGCCCACCCCCCTTAGACATTCAGACATCCAATCAGAACGGCCTTTCTTTTTCAAAGCATCCCTCCACTGTGATCACTCATTGATGAGCTGTTACAAACTGAGAGGCTGCATATCATGATTTTGTGATGCACTGTACTTTGTAACTGAAGTAACTGTCATAAAAGACATCCAGGAAATGTTGCAAACAGCTAAAAATGCATTTTTTTATTGGACCCTAAAATTTTCATGTTTATGTAGAGCATCTAATCCAGACATCAGGTCCAAACCGTTCTTCAGCTCACTTCTTTTTTCATTCTCCAACTAGCTGGGTATCACACGCTTGTTGGCCCTCAAGGACCTGCTGGTGCCCCTGGTCCACAAGGCCCACCTGGACCAATTGGACCAATTGGACCAGTTGGACCAGTTGGACCACAAGGCCCACCAGGATATACAAACTTCCTCACTTCAGATATCCAGGACTACCTACAAAGTGAGTCAACACAACTGCTTCACCATTTTATGAGTGTTTCATCTCAGTGAACATGCTGAGGGGCACTGGTTTGGCCACGTGGTTAAATTTTTTACTTACAAAGGCTGCGACCCAGAAGGTGGGCAGCCTTGAATGGATTCTGATCTCCAGCTTTTTTCTACTTGTCATGCCTCACTTTTCCTCCTGGTTTCCTACGCTGTTGTCCTATCCTCCCTAAAGGAATGTATCAAAGACCCACAATAAACTCAGATAAATACATAAATAAAACATGCTGACATTTCGTTCAAGTTAACGTTTAATGTGTTATCCTCTTAAAGGTGTTTCATTCAGAGGTCCACCTGGACCTCCAGGTCCCCCTGGACCAGAGGGCCCCCCTGGTGCAATCCAAGGACTTCTTTCCTATGCTGAACATGCCGGCAGAGTGAAATTAAACGCAGAACGACAGGAATATGTGAGGAGTAAGTAGAAAGGAATACAAGAATCTGCTAATGGCTCATATGAATGACTCATTTAAAATTCATCCCCAGTCCTAGAACCGCGCTTTGACCTCTCTAGTCTGTTTTCCAATTTTAACTTTAATTGTCAGATACTTGGTAATTGTCTTACTGGATTGTAGTCACATGACTGCGAGTCTGTTTTTTGCAGTGCTGAAACATTTTCTTGTCTTCAGGTGATGGCTTGGCAGGATCTATGTTTGGAGTTCCTGGTCCGCCAGGCCCTCCTGGACCCCCAGGACACAAGGGAGAGCCAGGTGTTCCTGGGAGTCCAGATACTGCAGACTACTCCAATATGGCTGCCCGAGTTACTGATTACATTAAATGTAGGTGAACCAGAAGAAGTTTTTAAAACTGAAAATGACTGAAAATTTACTTGAAGGTTTGAAGATTTTAAACTAGAACTGTCCTACAGTCTGATCTTTTTTCAGCCCCCACACCACCATCATAACCTTTCCTCTCTTTAACAGCCAATGGTCTACTACATGACATTGTGAACGAGTATAATGGCCGTATATTCCAAGGACCTCCGGGACCTCCAGGCCCCCAAGGTCCTCCTGGATATACACGATGGTTTGGTTCCCATAGAAATGCCACAGACCTTCTGGATTACATCAGATGTTAGTTATTACCATGTGATATTGTGAATAACAAATAAAGACACAGTTGTTGAAGGCTGTAGTTTAACCTTTTTGTGATTTTTTTTTTTATCCAGCTCATGGGCTGCTACACAATGAGCGTGCCATTCAAGGGCCCCAAGGACCACCTGGCCCCCCTGGTCCTCCTGGGTATAGCAGACTGTTTGGATCCCACACAAACGTCACAGATTTAATGGAATTCATCAGAGGTATAAAGGAATAACTAATTTCACAATGCCACTCATTGTTTTCTGACTGAAATCACTGAAAGCAACTAAAATTGTCCCCTTACAGCACATGGAGCCATCATAGGTCCACCCGGGAGACCAGGACCGAAAGGAGAGAGAGGTACATCTAAATAAAATTGGGATTATTTCATATGTGTTCAATTTAAGACTATTAAAATCACTTTTGATGAGTCAGTGAGTCCTGGCTGCTTTGGGACAACAGTTAGAAACATTTCCGTGCTTGACATAAGGAAGCTCACAGTAATGATTGCTATTAGCAAGATAACAATTCCATTTGCTTGGAAATGATTTGTTTTCTATCACAACATTCCCAAGCAAGGGACAACAATTTTTACCATTTCAGACATTTTTGCCACAGTGTCAACAGGCAGAGTTGAAGCTGCTGGAACTTTCCCATGTAGATTGAGTTTGTTTGACGTGTGGGATTAGGCTGTTGTCTGTTTTTCAGAATAACTCAAGTTTTAAGTTAGAGGTCAATGTCTGCTTTGTAAAACTAAAAACTAAACGTCAACAGGTTTGATCTTTTGTGGTCAATCAGATGCTTGTATTTCAAAGTACTGCTCTCTGTGTTGACTCAGGTGAACGAGGACCTCCAGGGCCTGATGGACGCAGAGGATCAGAAAGAGACAGAGGTCAGTCATGATAGTATGTTAGGAGCTGGTTCCTGGTACTTAAATGTTGCTTGCTAGTTGAGTTTTATTTAAAAAATCAACTGTTAACAAATGCTAGTTATGACTGTAGCAGTATTGGCGACTTTGATCAGCATAGCATCACTTGTATTTGAGGAGCAGACCTTCATTCTCAAATAGAAACCAAAAGACGGTGATTAATCTTATCAGAGCCAGCGTCGCGCGCCCTCTGTAACTTTCCTATTCCAGTTGGCTTGCAGCTGTTTCATGGGAGAGCAGGGCCTCACTGCAGATTTGAAACTGTAACAAAATATCTCATTTAGATCATCAAACACCCTTAAAAGTCCTAAAATTAGTTGATATTTATTTTCTGGGCTTCAGTTCTTTTCTGTAAACAAGATATTTTACTGTGTTAACCAGTCATGGTTGAACACACAATAACTAACTGTTGCAAAACTATTTATTCAATTATTGAAATTATTGTACATAGGCAAGATATTATCCTGTGTGAAAAAAATTGGAACTAAAATATGATGCTGTGGCAAAGATATCAGTTAAGAACAAAATTAGCAGCCTGTGTTGACAATTTATTTTCTTGTTCAGTCAAGATATTGTATTGTTGGAACAGATGTTGCAATCAAGATAATTATCATGTGTGTACAAATTATAATTTTGTGGCAACAAGATATTTTCCAGTGGAAACCAAGCTTGTGTTCATAAGGCATTCTACCTTGCAACCAATTGTCCTGTGAAAAAAAGATAATCCTGTGCTAACAAAATCTTGTCTTGTGGAGACAAGATATTATCCTCTGCAATTCATACATTATATTTTAGTAAGACGGAACATTTAGTGTAAACAAGATCATTATCATGTGCTTGCAAATTATTGTGTTGTAGAAACAAGATGTTATTCTGTAGGATCAAGATACTATCTTTTAAGATCAAGATAATCTACTTCTTAAAGAGCTCATTATCTAGTGATAGCAGTGCAGATATCCTGTTTTACCAAATTATTATCTTGCATAAGCACAGAAATATTCTTCACTCAAAAACTATCTTTTGGAAACAAATGAAAACACTCAGCATTAAACAAGATGTTATCTTGAGGAAAGAATAAAATTATCTGGTTGTAGCGAGTTATAATTTCTGCCAACTATACAATACTCTGTATAAACAAGAAACAATCTTATGAGAATACAATAAATATCCTGCGCAAACAAACCATTTACGTGGGGGAGGAAGACACTATTCTATGAGAAACTTATCTAGCAGAGAGAGAAAAAAATAGTCACATTTAAACACATATAACCTTCTGGAAACAAATATTAGTGAGTGCAAACAAGGCATTATCTTAGGGAAAAAGATACATCATGCAAAGAAGTTATCTTGTGGTTAGGGGGTAATTGTTTCATTTAAAACAAGATAATCTTATTGTACCAGGACAGAAAACTGTGAACTAAACAAAAACTAATTCTGGGTCAGTGATTCACGTCACTGTGGAGGCTGATATAATACCGCTGCTCCATATATACAATAGTTGTTCAGTGAGGATAATGATAGAGTCCCCTTATCACAAAATAACTTTTTGCTGCAAGAATTAAATTTTTTGTGTACAGGATAACATTTCTCCCCTTCTGGGACTTCATGGAACTGTTAGGAACCCAATAATCAATATTTTGAAAATGTTTGATTTCTGTATTTTTTACAGATGAGTTCACTCTAAGAGCCAGAAGAAGACGCAGGAATGTAGGTGTTTGAGATGGTGTTACTGTCCGTGAGGACCCCCGTCTGACATATTAAAACATGTGGACTGTTCTGGGTGTTTAGAGGTGGGAAATGAAAATTAATGTTGTTTACTGATACTTTTTGATATGACTTGTGGTATGAAAGTATTTTTTTACTCTATGCAAATGTGTCTTTTTGAGTGGAGGGATCATGTAAAGTTGTGGATGAGCTTATTTTGTACATTTTTTGAACGGGTGTCATTCAGCAGGTTGATATCTTTTATACTCTTAGATGAATGAGCGACTGATTTCAAAAGCCTTTTTATTACTACATGTTTTGTGACTCAAGTTGTTTTGCTTTAATTGCTTTTCATCACTGCCATTAAATGTATCACTAAGATGGAATCACTAAACAATAAACCGGACTGAAATACAGAAGAGAAAGTTTATTTACAGCAAAATGAAAATCTACAGTACACAGGCCTTCTAAAAACTATACATTAACATTGAAAAAATGCATGATGATTTTGATGCGGATATTGTGTTTCAGTCAACATTCAATCATTAATCTGTAGACTCTCACCACCCAAAAAAAGCAAAAATCGACTAGACTGATTTAGTGATCATATTTTTGTATGCCACAGTTCACCAATAAAAGATTAAGCTCCAGCACTGATGCTGCAGTTTGGGTGATACATGTTTATATAAATAGCTACTGAGTCAGCTTTGTAAAAGGTGCACAGCACTCCTTCATTGCATTTTTTGTACATTACAATTCAGTTTTTAATTACCTCTGACTATCTGCAACTCCCAATCAATAAGAAAATGAGATGATCAAATGGACCAATCAGAATGTAAGATGGCCTAAACCAGTCAGGTCCATGGTTTGATTTGCTTGTGTTTACAACTGCATCAACAATAACATTTTAAACACAAAAAATACTGAACACTGTCTAAATAAAGGAAAAATGCTAAGAGGTCATGCTCTGTCTTTGTTTCTTTGAACACAGATCACAGACTGTATATAAGATGTGGATTTAGCCGCTGAGGTTCATCGTAAATCTGATGTATAACTGACTGAAAAAGCAGTTTTTCAAGCCATAGTAGAGAAAAAAGTCTGCCAGACTAACCCCTGTTTCCAACTACAAACCCTTCACAAGTTGATATTTTCCTTGTGAATCTACAGTCTAAGTATGTAGCCCCAGTTATTTTCCAAAGCAGAATAATGTTCACATGTAAACTATTCTTTTTAATTCAAGGTAAAAGTCATACAGTATGTCTCAATTTGTAATTACCCTCTAGTTCAGTTTGCTGGTGTATTAGCAGACGCTCTAAGGAGGCAGCTGTTCATTTCATCCTGATTTTTACAACTTATTAAAAGACTGTTTTGAGCTTTTCAAACTAAAATCCCATTGAATATTATATCAAAGTAAACATACACTACACAAAAGAAAAGTATGTCACAGTTTTTCTGAAGAACTCCAAACTGGTTCTCCACCAGTGGCTACATCCACTTCTTATACACAGTTGACACACAGATACAATATTTCTGCAACATTCATCACACAGAACATTGAGTTTAGGAGCTGGCATAACTTCTTTAGTTGGACTAAAGTCTTCAAAGGCAGTTATAACAGGTTTACAGTATATCCATACAGCGTCTCTGAAGTATTAAGGCTATAAGCTAGCATGACGGTAAAAACAGTATTATCATTTCATTCAAAAGAAGGAGAAGCGGGCCTATGTGTTACACTGAGGTTACAGTAAAAAAACAGGATAATGAGTGTGATGGTGTTTGTTCAGTCTGGATGAGATATTTGTGGTTACAGTTTGCTAAGAGGGTTCTAAGAGGCTAAACCCTTACAACTCTTAAAACTGTTTGATGGTTTATGTTAATGTTTATTAAAGCTGCATATGTAAAAAAAAAAATCTGTTCATGCAATTGATATCAAACAAATATCGTACTGAGAGTGTGAGCCCTTAAAACTCCACCTGTGCTTTCTGTTTCCTTCAGCTCTGTAGTGGATGGACACTGCTGTCAGATGGTTGGCAGCTTAAACCCAACACAAAACCAAACAGTAGCCACAAATTTTGCATTTATACCATTACTGGTAATTAAAATACAATGTCCAGAGTATACCGTGTTACAGAGAACCTCATACACCACTACTCACATGTATCTCTTTTCTACAATTTATGGACACACTGAAACTTTGCGTTCTCTATTCATCCCTGAGCAACGCTCCTATTGATACATTACATCTTCATGTAAAATAATAAAGACTGTATGAAAACACAGACAGCACATCATCCCTGAAGTGAAGCCAAAACTTTCAGAGCTCCCCCTAGTGACTGGCAGCAGTGAAGGTCAGAAGTTTTTACATTTTGGAGAAAGTAAATTTGGGTGTTAAAGAAACACTTTGAGTACAGTTTTTTGTTGTGCAGAGAGGTATTTATTGCATAGTGGTATTTCATTCAGAAGATGGCCTCCAAACAATGAATCCAGTTTGCTGGATACATATTAAGAAAGATGAATCTAGTATTTACACTGTTTTATGCTCATCTCCCTCATTAGGCAACAATCACAGGTTTAAAGAAAGCTGTGGTATATGATATACGTAGTAAATAAATCTTGTGGGGTGCTAGTTTGGTTCAAAACATTCCTCCATTTAGGACAACAAATTTCAGTGTTTCAAATTTCCTTTGGGACACCTCAAGAAACAAACTGTGGCTTGTGTAATCAGGTATTTAAAAAGGCCAATGATGAGGATATAAGGATACACTATAATGAACTAAAAAACCTGAGTCCTTGAACTTCCCAAAACCACAAGTGTTTGCTTCAAAGTGACACTAGAACAAATTCTGTTGCAGACAGTACCAACCTTAGGGCTCTTTGACTTTTCACTGCAAAGTTACGTGTCTGTGGTGGTGAGTAGAGAGGGTATAGCATCAGCCCTGTAGTTTTACAAGCCAGATCACTTCTGCAAACGCCTTGGCTCCACATTATGTCACCAAAACAATGTCTGTGCCCACCAATTTTGGCTTCACCTCTTACAATAGGGGGTGTGTCCTTGTGTATGTGCAGTCAGTGGGTCAAACCTACAACATTAAAATCCAGGCTAACAAACAGGTATATAAATGCTTGTTCGACAGTCTTTGCTCCTGCCACCACAGTGATTTCCTTAGTGTCTAGTGAACAGTGATCCTCTGTCTCTGTATGTAAACACCTCCTCTAAAATTCCTCTATTCAATATTTTCCACCTCTGCTTGTAGCTTCAAAGTGAACTAAAGGGTTGTGCTTGAGTCATGAAGGCATTCTGAAGAGAAACCCTGAAAGTCAGAATCATTTCTGAAGGAAAAAGTTCCTAAAGCTAATATGGAGTGTTACTTGATCAAAATTATACTGTATCATTTATTTCTATTAACATGAGAGTTGTCAAAAATGTCTTCCTCTGTCATCAGAAATACATTCTATTTTAGCATTAATTCTAAATGATATGTTTGCTCTTAGTATTCAAATTAAATCAGCGACATTATGTTTAAGTGGTATAAAAATGCTATTTTTTCATTAGTGCAAACATCTAAATAAGAGATAAACTGAGCAGCAAATAATTTTCATAAACTGTTCTGACTTAAAAGCCAAAAACAACAAATCCTACAGGCACTGGATTCTTTACAAAACAGTTCAATCAGTGAGAGGAGCTCAGACAAAGCAACTTCACTTTAGTAGTTCTGAGGTTATGACCGAAACACTGAATCTCCCCATCTCCGACTTCATTTTCCTTCCAACAGCTCTAATAGTGAGAAAATATGATATGATGTGATATATGATATGATATGTTATGATATAATAGGATAAAAAGAGCAGAACGAAGAGAGCTGCAGACTCAGCACCAAAGTCCAGAAACAGAGATGCTTCTTTCATCCTTCAACAGTCCCCAAAGGATGAGGGCAAGGCAGCACAGGCTCGGTTCTTCCTGTTAGTGTGTCCACATTTCCACTTGCTCTGTGTACGCAAGTGGACCATGTGTGTACGTGTGCGTGTGTTTGCATGTGGAGATAGGTTTCTCTTAGAAACCGGTGGAGTGGACGCTGGGTATGGGGTAGAACTTGGAGATTCGGCTCTGTGTGGAGGGGTTAAGGCACTCCGACTCTCCGCTCATCTTGAAGAAAACTTCCTGCTCCTGCAGCTTCCTGGCAAACTCTTCCTCCAGGGCCTGAAGGATGGAAACAGACACGCTGTTGTCACACTTGAGTTTATGAATACATTTAAAAAGACTTTTTAGGAAGTCAAAGTTAAAATGTTTAAACATTTACCGTATTACTACACAAATCCAAACAAAAGAACAGCTGATTACTCCACCAGAGGGAGTGCTATGAAGTGTGACTAGAGGGTTAACCTAGAACACCTAGCTTGAAGCCAGACGTTTGTGTGTCACAGAGCTCTCTGGCTCTCAGTCAACCTGTTAGTTTCTTGAAACCTGATATCTCTGACTGGAGCTGTGGTCTTTGTCAAAATTAAGCACTGTTTATTCGACCTGGCTAATCACAGGATCAAAGTGTTTGTGGGTACCAAACGTCAAATTGGTTAGCTGTGTGTGGCTAACATTGGCAGAGCTAGCACCACCATTGTTGGTCTTTATTGCAGGTCAATTCCCACATGTCTGTATTGGTTACACACCAGTTCAACCAGACACAGCCTGCATACAACTTCATGTATGTACTTTAAAATTCAGACTAACTGTTCCACACTGGGAGATACCCACTGTTATGATTACTCGTCTACTATACCCCAAAACTAGGGCTGGGCGATATGGCCTCAAATCAATATCTCCATATATTGAGCAGTTCACCTCAATAACTACTTCACAAGCTGCTCACCCCCTCCCACATTAACTTCGTCTACTTCAGCCACTACAACTTTTGGATCGTCCTCCATCTCCTCACCTGTCTTTCCCTCTTTGTTACGGACTGGATGGGGTGGAGTCACGTCTCTGATGTAGGAAAGTGTATTTAAGGAACATGAGACCATAGCCTACCTACACACATCTAAAACCCCCTTTTATTTACTGTTTTTTTTACATCGAATAAACCGATATGGGCAAAATGACGTTGGTTATTGACGTAAATTTAGGTATCTGTAAATTTTTGGTTTATCGCCCAGCCCTACCCACAACTTAAGCTAAAGTTTGGCACACGCTATAACTAAGTTATGGGAATCTTAACGGATTTTTAATATGTCAGAATCTCCACACATGATGATGAATGGAGACATGTTTAATGGTTTTGTTCCTTTAGTGTGTGGTGTGCATTGTTGTAATAAACACAGCACATCAAATGCACACACACACACACACACACACACACACACACACACACACACACACACACACACACACACACACACACACACACACACACACACACACCAAAAACTCTTCTCACCAGCAGCTGGAATCCTGACTCTCAAAACCTGGAAATCCTATAGATTCTCCAGAGGTTAAAAAAGACCTAACATAGCAGACTACATGAGCTAACCTTTGCCAGCCACTTAGTAAATGTAGGATGAACCAGCAACTCCTGTTCATCTCCTGTTCTTGTCAGTTCAGTGTTGGTATGTTTAACCAAACACCTGTTGCTTGGTATTCGTCAGTTCATTACAAATGACAGTGGGCAGAATTCATGCTAGGCCATCCTCCACATACATGAGGATTTCCGATTGTAATTGTCGAACTTGTTTAATGTTTATTAATACACGTTGGGGTAGCTCTACTTAACTTCCACAGGGATTGCACAGGAGAAGAGAAATCAATCTAAACACACTGAAGAATAATCTGTCAAGGTTTGGCACGATTATCTTGTAGGATGTACCACACTTTAGCTAAAAACCCTGCACCCACACTTCTAATAGGCTCAAGGCTCCACAGTGCAACCGTTTCACTCGCAATTGCGACTAAAAATAGATGTGCGCGAATTGTAAAATGTATGTAGGGCACACGTGTGCATAAAAAAAATCAGCCGAGGCGACAAATGTTTTTTCACGCAAATACCGCGGTGAAGTTATTTTAGGTTGGATATTTGATGGACATTTACTGCTGATCTACCGCTGTCTTCTCACTCTACTGGGCACCCTCTCTGTCAACATTGGGTGCTGAATAAGGGACCATCAATAAATTACCAGTTGATGTTCTCAAGAAAAGCTGTTTTCCTTCAATAGCTTCCATGTCATGTGACCAAAAGACCTAAAATTAATTTCAAGTAATAGTACTTCTGTCGACCAATAAGACAAACATTATTTAATACATTTTGATTGTACCCCTAAAGTTCTTTGTGTGCTCCTTACTTTTTCAACTCAGGAGCAAATGTGCTCCTTGTGAAAAAAGTTAGTGTCAAGTCCTGAGGCTTCAACACACACTTTATACATCCATGCACCTTGTATCAAAATTACTCACTGAAATCTTTGTTTTTGGAGATACAGTAGGAAAAGGGGAGGTAAAAGATCGTAAAAGATATCTTGCCTTCTTCCTGGGTCGTAGTTTCTCCCTCCACTCCTTCAGCTCAAGGCTGTGCTCCTCGTCCAACTCCTTCAACTTCTGGGTCTCATGTTCAATCAGCAGGTGACACTTCTCGTTCTGTAACACACATACACAGATAGAGGGGAACAAAAGTTCACAAATGTTACTCTGTCTTAAGTTGAAATCCAAGAGTGTAATTTAAACTCTAATTCTAGTGTTTATTTATGTCCTTTCTAACAGTGTAAATATTCAAAGATCACTTCTTCTGCTTTAAGCTGGTAGTTCAGATTCCAGTTGTAATGACGGCACCATCATCACCGGGAGAGTTTGTACTGATGTCACTATTTTTGCCACTTACAGTCAGGGCAGCCTGGTGGCTTTAAATACATCAATGTAACTGCTGTTTTTGGATAAAAAAAGATCTTACCTCAACAAAAAGATCTATCTAAAAAAGGATCCTTTGCATAATGGTGCCCGACAGTTCAAGTAACAGTCTGTGCCGACAGATTAAGCTGCAGCTTTTACAGCTCACCCCTCCGCTGCCAGCAGAACAGATCGAATGAGGTAAAGGCTCAAACTCTTTCTACCTGTTAAGTCATTCCTGAACAATAAAAATGTTTAAATAAACACGGAGCACTGGGATACTAGAATGAATACTCTCCAGTAGATCATTATAAAAAAAAAAACAATAACATTGAATGTTTGACTGTTTCAGTCCAAGTAAAGGTGTTCTTGATCATCTCTACCTGCAGCTGCTGGAGCTCTCGGACGTTGGCGTCACACTGCAGTTGCAGGTCTCTCATCTGGTTTTCGTGTTTCTGATGCTGATGGAGCCTCTCGTTCTTTTGTCTCTTCTCTTCCTGAGCAGCGAACTGGAAAACACAGTTATGGTTCAGTCTCAAAAGTTTTTAATTGAAGAGAAAAATTTAGACTCCAGGAGTTTGTTTTGATTTTACAGCAGTACAAGACGACAGATAAATGGTTGATTTCTTTTATTCGTATTAATCATCACCTGTTTGACCCTCTCCCTCTCCTGCTCCAGGCT
Source organism: Xyrichtys novacula (assembly GCA_962446985.1). Taxonomy (NCBI): domain Eukaryota; kingdom Metazoa; phylum Chordata; class Actinopteri; order Labriformes; family Labridae; genus Xyrichtys; species Xyrichtys novacula. The sequence continues at coordinate 18,987,752 of OY660866.1, read as the reverse complement.
GATGGTTGCTCCAGTGATACGCAGGCTCTTCTTGTACATGGCCATGCGGGTCTTGGCCTCACTGCGCTGGATTTTGGGCAGCCTGGCTCTCTCCTGTGTCTGTTTGTTCTTCAGCTCCTCGATCAGACGCTGGTTGTAACGCTGCATCTGCTCCATCTCCTGCACAGGACAACCAAAAGCAGACAAAGAGCACAGAGAGAAATCAGTGCAACTTTTAACGTTTGAACTTTTTTTTTTATGAATATTGTACATTACGAGTACACATGTGGCAAATGTTGTATATGTCGTAATATAATATATATTATTAATATATAATATAAGCATTGACTTGTATACAGAAAATAAACAAATAACTATATTATACAATGCTTATATTCCAGTAAACAGAGAAAGAAAAAAAAAACACATGGTAGCAACGACGGCAGTAAAATACTAAAATAAATAAATAAATAAATAAACTCATATAAGAAAAAGGAGAAAAAAAAAGAACAAAAAAATCAAACAAACAAACAAAAAAAAATTAGCATGTTAATTTCTCAGTGATGCTCGGTGTCGTGTTCTGATTGGTTATCATATCTCCTGTACAGAATCTTTCCTACTAGACAGGTATTGTTCCCATTTCAAATTGAAGCTTTCCAGAACATTTAACATTTGAACTTAAATGAAAATTTATTGCAGCAATTATATAAAAAGATTAAAAAATGAGTTCTTTTTTATTATCCAGCACAAACCTTCTCATGTCTCTTTAGCAGCTGATGTCTCTGCATGAAGTACTGGTCTTTCAGCTGCTGTTTGAACAACTGGTGTTTCTCCTGCAGATGGCGCTCCTCCAGCTCCCACATAGCAGCCTCCCTTGCTGTTAGCGGGCAGGGAAGTGAACAAAAGACAAAGCTTTATCATTCCACAGAAGAACCATTCACAGGCTTGTTTGAGGGAAATCATTCCCCAACATTATGACTCATTTTTAAACGTTTCTGCTGCACTTCATGTTATGTCGAGGAGGAACAAGATGGAGCTGTTTTTGTTTGTTTGCACAAGTTACCTCATTAGGAGATAAATACCTGAGATACTTCTGTCAGCTGACATCATCTTTGCAAAAGAGGTTTTTATTTTTAAGTTTTTTACTAACTCACATTTTTGTTTCCCACTGAGAGCACTTTATTTACTCCCAAATCAAAGTTATAACCTCCTATGACTTGGTGCAGTGAACATTTCTGGGAAGTGTTGTTTTGTGTTGCTCCTGGCTCATGAAGCATGGGATTAAGTCCCAGCAGCAGCTCTCACTGCTAACTGGCGGTCCGTGCAGCTCTTGTTGGTGTTAGAATGGATAAGCACAGAATTAATACGGCCTCAAAGGAGGAATTGTTTGCAGCCGATCCGAGTTACTAAATATAGGATGATTACTTTCAATGTTGTAACATGCGCAACACATCAAGAAACCACATTTAGAATAAAAAAAGAAGCTTGCCAAAGAGGATTTGAGTGTTGAGTGTTATGTTTGCATTGACCTGCTGGAGGTAAGAAAGAAGGGGGTTCACTGGAGAGCGCAAAGGCAGATAAGTGGGAGGCATTTGAGTATGGATTCAAAATAACTACAGCTATCTGCCCCAAACCTCTTGTTTTTTTTTTTAGTATTTCTCTGTCATTGATCTCCATAAGATCCCTGTCTGCTGTGAATTAACTAATAGTTATTTTCCCTTTTTTGGTGTTTGTGAGAGTACCATTTTCATTCTTTGAAAATTAGAGCAGATTTGTTATCAAAACAGAGGTATAAAGTGACTTTGGTATAAGGGATTAAAAGGACAAAATAACAGCATCAAAAGGGAGGCAATCTTTTCTTGACAGCTTGTACGCAAGACGGTTGCTAACAGCCTTAAAAGATGGTGTCGTCATCCTGGAATGGTGTCATGTTGTGAGCTGAACACATGGTTATATCTCCATTAACATTGCTGATTAAATTTCAAGCCAATATTGATCATAAAATCTAGATGTTTGAAGCTTTTTTGTCTTTATTTTTTAGAAACATTTTAAAGGAATATTCCCAACCTTTTTGTTGCTTTATCATATCCACACTAATCGGAATGAATCAGACTGTATTTATCCAGTTTTGAGTCTGTCACAAAGGAGCAGCACGACATACAATTTTTCAACTCTATATACCTCGGAGCAGCTGCTGCTTGTGGTTGAGGCAATCCCTCTCAATAGTGGCGAGCTCATGTTTGTGTTGCTGGATAATCTTCTTCAGGGCGCTGTCCAGGTCCTGCTGCTGCTTTTGAAGAAACTCCTGTTCCTGGATTAAAGACGCCAAAGATTTAGGCAGAAATATTAAGAAAACACAGTCCAGGTGAATGGTTGGATGTTCAACTCTCAAAATTCAGGCAAAAACATGTCTAAAGAACCACTTCACCTTCATCAAGATACAGCTTGGCCATATTATAAGGAACCATCTTAACTTGTACAAACCCTTGTTAGTATGGTAAGGAGGGGGGCTGAATATCTGAGTTTGCTAACTGGCCTGCATGCTTCACTTTATCCTGTCAGGTTAAGCAGTGATTGAGCTGATGCACCAGACTTTTACAACCAGAGATAAAGACTGTTTCACCTGTAAGTCTGTCACAATAATCCGACCTACTTGGCTCAGATGACACACAGGAACTTACTGATTTGCACACTTGTGTTGCACGAAACATTTTCAGGGTTTCTGCCTTAGCACGTCTCTAAGTGTTGAAAAGTAACAAGATGGATATAAAGCCAAAAAAAAAAAGTAGACAAACAGGAGCTACTTATCAAGGTTTTGAGACATGTTTAAATGCGTCATGATATTCTCGGGGACTTACATTATTAGTTTATAGTTGTTTTAGAACTCTCAAAAGCCCATGATAATCCCTGCTGTCACTTTTCTAAAAACCAAGATATGATTCATATAAAAATATCTTACCCAGAGATTTTGAAAAACAACTGAAGATGTATTTATTCTAAGGGAACTAGCTGCCACCCTGCCCTGACAATGATTTATATTTTGAACATAAAAGTTCAATGAAAATATATGCAATATATGGTCATTTTAAATTTGACGCCAGCAACCCATTTAAGAAAGTAAGGTCATTGAAAAAAAAGTATTCTATTCTGAAGTCTAAACTGCATGTTTCTGAGAGTAAAATTGGGAAGAATATACAAATTTCATCATCTAGAGTCTTCATGATGTCAATTAAAGATTCAGGTTATTTATAGAAATCTCTGCACATGATGTGAGAGCCCTCAGGCAGACAAGACTCCAAAGTGGAAATCAGTGCATGGGCTCAAAATCACATCCAAATACCACAACCTGTGAACACAGTTTGTGCTGCTGTGTCCACAAAAGCAGGTTAAACTGAAAAAACCACAAAAATAAAGATACCCCAACCTGAATTTCCTGAAATGTGCTGCTGGTGGTATAAAATTCACAATGACTATACAGTATGTCTTTCATCAAATTATTCATCTTTTTAGTTTGAGTATTTAATATGTTGTAATTGAACTGTTTTAATTAAATTAAGGCTATAAAGGCATTGTAAACCAGCTTCCCAACTCTGATGGAAGTTGAGTTATTAGTTTTATTATAAAAAAATGTAAAGCAGAGTGCCAAACTTTGTGTATATACAACTTTTTTTAAAAACTTTTTTGACTTTTTGAAGATACTCAAGGAGAAATCAACAAAAATCACAGCCTTTTGGAAGCAGCAAACCGTCATTCCTAAAGAACAAAATACCCTGAGGTTTGGTGTTGGCCTCTTCACAATGCACTGATGTATAAAGAAGATATCGTGTGTACTTCAAAGAGAAGCCTAATATGTTTTATGACACACACACACACACACACACACACACACACACACACACACACACACACACACACACACACACACACACACACACACACACACACACACACACAAAAAGAGGCCAGCTGGGGTTTCACTTACATCCTGTATGGGAGCGTTGCACAGGGTGCATGAAGACAACTGAAAGGACTGAATCATAACATGGGCCACTCCCTGTGGATCACAGTACATTACCCTCCTACACACGGCACTAAACACTGCACATTCACTTAAAACTCTGTGGGCACTGCACACTCATGTGGGTGGAAGGTTTGAAGAAGAGAGGATAAATCATAAAAATATTTCAAATAAATAAAAGTGTTAAATAACTCTCTGCATACTCCCCTCACACAGTCTGAAGTCTTTTCTGACTAAAGAGTAAAACTGAGAGGAACAAGTCGTGTGGATCAAAGTTCAAAATTCACAGCAAACCGAGCCCTGATTACCTCCTCTTGCGGGGCCTGGATAATATCCTCTTTAATACGTTTCATGATAGCATTTGTCACATGCTTTGGAGAAATTCCCACTTCCTGTTTGGCCTGTGTTGTGGCAGCCATGAGCAATAGAGGGAAATAAAATGGGACAAAAGCTGTGGATAGATTAGCACTGCTGGAGAAAATAAATGAGAAGTGGCAGGCAGACTAATTAAGCCTCTGCAGCTAAATGCTGGTTACGTAAATACTTATAAGACAGATCAGAAGGGCATGTGTGTGCAAAAGTATCAAAACAACCAACTATGATAAACAGGACATTTGAAAGCTATCTTGTCCCACTTAAAGACCGGCTGGTGAGCTGTAAAACATGTTTTTTATGTGCATGCTAACCTCTTTCTTGCGGTTCTTGAGCATGTTCTGGTACTTTGAGAGTTCTTTGTCCTGCTCAGCTTTGATGCGTTTGGCTTCGTCCCTGAGCCGGTTGGTGTGCTCCTGCTCCAGCCTCTCGATGGTCTGCTTCTGCTGGCGCTCCAGGTTCTCCACCTCCTGGTCATACTGACGCTTCTTACTCTAAAAGGCACAGAGGTAAATCTTATTAGTAGAACAAAGTGCTGTCCGAGTGTATTTATCAACTCACTGATTTTATTTTACTATTACTATGTATATATATATATATATACATATATATATACATATGTGTGTGTGTCTATCTATCTATCTATCTCTCTCTCTCTCACACCTGTGAAGTAAAAACCATTTCAGGTGACTACCTCATGAAGCTCATTGAGAGAACAGCAAAAGTTTGCAGCGCTATCAAAAAAGCAAAGGGTGGCTACTTTGAGGAATCTAAAATATAAAACATGTTTTCAGTTATTTCACACTTTTTTCTTAAGCACATGATTTCATGTGTTCCGTCATAGTTTTGATGCCTTCACTGAGAATCTACAATTTAAATAGTAATGAGAATTAAGAACATGCATTTAATGAGAAGGTATATATATATATATATATATATATATATATATATATATATATATATATATATATTAGGGCTGTCAATCGATTAAAATATTTAATCGTGATTAATCGAAATTTGATCATAATTAATCATGATTAATCGCAAATTGATCGCATATTTTTTATCCATTCTAAATCGATCTTTTTCAAATTGTAATACTTTCATCAACATGAGAATCAACATGAGAACAGATCGTGGATTTTCGTGGTAATGATGGTCCTTCAAGGTAATTCATATGTCCAGTCATTGGATGCGATCCGTATGATTTCTTGCACAATGCTAATCGGCTGACAAGCGGTAGCCACCCATTTAGCGATTGCTGTTTCAAGTTTGCGTTTAGTATAGCTCTCCATCTGTTTACCTTGCACGTTCAGCGTTGTTTGCTAGAGGCAGGGGGGCGCGGGGCTTTCTGCATCAGCTGTGTGCTTGGCCGACAAGTGATATTTGAGACTAGACATACTCCTGTGGAAACTAAATTCAGCTTGGCAGGAAACAAAAATGACTTTTTTCCTGTCAAGAGAGCCATCTGGCAAGGCTTTGTAGCTGAAATTTCCGTGCAAAATAGTGTTCTTATCATTATATCCTAGTTACTGATCACGGGGATTTGTTTATGTCTGCTGCGGTATCAGTCAGTGCACTACTTCCTGATTCGCGAAACTACGGAGTGCCCCGAGGCTCAAATAGCCTGGACACCTCACCAACTGTTCCTCTACAACGGCAAGAATATCCACGCAGTGTGTATAGTTTGGTCAAGCCAGGCTAAGGCTTGCGTTAATCGTGCGTCAAAAAAATTAGTGGCGATAAAAGTCACTCGAGTTAACGCGACAATAACGCGTTAACTTTGACAGCCTTAATATATATATATATATATATATATATATATATATATATATATATATATATATTTTTTTTTTTTGCTCTGTTCTGAGTCTTTTCCTTGATTCCCTCCAATGAGGTTTTTACTTCTTTTACCCCTTCTACATGGTAAAGAGCTCTTACTTATTTGTTTATTTTATATTATCTTCTTGTCTTAGTCCATCAGGTTTTACTCTTTCTTTTTACTATTCTTAATTATTTTTGTCTCCAGTGTTTCCCAAAGGTAGCTCTTTCCTCACCAAAATGTTCTGATGTCAAGCCATGCCTCTTTAGCAATATATCTTAAATGCTCGCTCTGTGTGCGCTTGTGTGTGTGGGTGAGGGTGGCCGTGTGTGTCTTTGTGTGTGTGGGGGTCTATGAGTGTGAGGGTTGGGTTTTATTGTTGTTTTAAGCCCCTGTGAGGCACCCTGAATTACATTCTTGTATGAAAAGTGCCATATAAATAAAGCTGAATTTGAATTTGAACAGTTTTCTTTTTTCACAGTGTAAAAACTCAGGAGTACTTTTAAGAAGTTGTCGATGTCAAGGATGTTGCATAGAGGCCAAATAAGGAAAGTCCAAAGCACTATAAGAACAGGATTAGGATCACCAGGGAACCTATGTTAATGTGTAATTATAGCCAACAGACGTCCAAATCTGCAAGCTGGACCATGCATGTGATAATCCATCATATTCTGGGTCAGCAGAGGTCTTCTGATCATACTGTTACATTTATCCAGTGTGAATCATCTTAGTAATTTGGGGTAGTCATAAAAAAACTTCCCACATTGGACATTGTAAACAAGAGTTTTGACAGTGTTTTGAGTCTAATTTTAGTTTGTTCATCTCACTATAGTATGGAGACCCATTCACAGAAAGAGAAACCAAAATCTCTCAAAGGACCCATATGAAGAAGAGTGAATAGAGGGAATATCATTAAGGGAATGTTTCCTTAAATACATGTGCACCACATTGCCTTTGTGTATAGAATTAAAAAGAGTGCAGAGCTTTGATAATTGTTGCTAAAACACCTGTGGAGACACTTTCAAAATACAAATTTGACCCTCTCTTAGTATTGACATTCTGGGTTGAGCGACTCACTGTGGTCTCCTGCTCAAATCGCCTGTAGATTTGCTCTTTCTGCTGCTGCAGCTTGTTGCTAAGCTGTTGCTGGGCCCTCTGCTCTTCCTTCTGCAGGAGACGCAGCTCCCTCAGCTCCTGGCGCCTGGAGTACAGGGGGGGTAAAGGGAAAAAAAAGTAAGACTCATTAAGTTATGTCTCTTTAATATCCCGCAGATCACAGGAGTTAATCTTTATAAAGGGTTTGAAAAAAGGTTTGGCATGTATAAAGATTAACTCCACATTGTAAGGTTGTACGCTAAGGTTTCTGTGAAACATATTTGCATGACATTTTTATAATATTTGCATAAACTGGTGCACATGGTGTACGCTGATAAGAGCAGGCGGATACCTCAGGAATCTCATCTCCTCGTTCTTGGTGTCATTGTCAGTGATGATCTTTGATGTAGTCACGCTGACTTCCACCCCATCCACCATGAATTTACGTGTCTTCTTCAGCGTCTTCTTCTGGCGTCGGGTGTCCTAGATAAACAAGGAAAAACAGGTTATTGTATTTCCTTTAGCTATGCAGAATGTGATACAGTGTTTGATACTTGAGGACAGGCGAGTTACCTGTATGGAAACAGACCCAGGCTCCTTTGTCTTGGACAGAAAGCTTGAGATGGACAGATTCATGTCCACGCTACTGTTATCAGCAGCAGAGCCACTCCCTGAGTCTGAGTCTCTCTCTTTGTCATCCCTAGCTTTGTCTGGAATTGTCTTCTCGCCCTCATCGTCCTTTTTGAGGACAACTTTGTCCTGTCCTGGTAATGTCAGCGTCATCTTCAGATTTTTGTAAGGGTCCTCCTCTTCCTCCGGGACATCCATCTTTTCTTCCTGTGGAGCCTCAGTGGCCTCTGTGGTGCTTGGTGGATCGACTGGAACCTCAGCTGTGTCAAACTCCTTTTCATCCTCAACTGCTATCTCCAGGTTCTGCATGTCCTCCGCAGGTATCCCTGTTTCAATCTCTGCTTCAGAGGCAACATCGCTCACTTCTGCTTCTGGAACCTTTTCTGGTTCATGGTCGACCTTTCTGTCTTCATCTGGAGTGTGTTTCCCAGCAGCAGGGGAAGACGGAGCAGCCGGCTCCTCCACTAAGCTGGTTTCCACATGGTTGGCTACAGGGTGCGTGGCGGGTGTGGGTCCCGGCAAAATTGGCTCGGCCTTCTCAGGGACTGATTCCAAAATGGAGGGAGAGAGGGGGACCTTTTCATCCTCTGAGCTGGCAACGCTGACATCAGAGGGGGCACGTTTGTGGCCCTGAAGGAAGAGGTAAAAGAGACAGAGTGGAGTCAGGAATGCTATCTTTTCCAAACATCAGAACACAATAAGGCAGCACAAACCTCATTACCATCGCTTTTAGTCAATTCATCAATTTACTCTTCACTGGTGGATTTAAAAAAATAAAAAATACCTTTTGCTGCATCAGGATTCCTAAAACACCATATTTTGTCTGCTGCTGGTGCAGATCAGCCTATATCAAACTACAGTGTTCCTTATTCAAAGTCTTGAGTTCTCTTTTTGGGAAACTTAGGAAGCTGACTGTATCTTCAGATAATAATTATTCTTTTATTTTCAACTTGCTGAAACATGAAGAAATATTACATGTTTTCTTTGAAATGTTACCCGTTTTACTTTTTCTCACATATGTAAATATTAAGTTATGCATCTGCTGTCTGTTACCAACACTTTTATGTGTCCAACATGTATAATTTGCAGATAATTAATGCATCACTTTTTTGGCTAATAATTACATCTGCAGGAAATGTCATATCTGCTGATATTGATAAATAAACTTATTAGTCTACAATCTGCTGAAACAAATATTGAATTTAATACTGTCATATATGTCCTTATGTAACAGGACTAAAACACAGGAGTGATGGTTTTTCCCTGAACCTAACCAAGGACCGTTGTTTTTAATGATCTGTGAAACTACTAAGTGTTGGTTTCAGTTAGTTTGGATCAAAGCCTGACAGTTTAACTGTGATGGTCAGGGCGCACACAAAATGTGTGCATATAAAAAGACTGTGATAAAAATTCTTTATCTTTAAGGGACTTTTACTAAATGAACAATTCAACAGGGCTGTGTGGAACAATTGTAGATTTAAAATGAGGATTTATTTGGATCATTTTTCTACTCTGATTGATTTCAAACTATTATAATTATTGCAAAACATGCATGTTCATATTAACTCTGGTATCCAACAAACACAATTCAAAACACCTTTCGCACACATAGTACACACGAAAGCAGAAGAACCTTTTTTGACGAATGTTAAAAATCATAAAAAGATTTTATTTATTTTGATAAGTGAGGCAGTTGCTTCATGGCCTGACTATTATTTCAGCAGGTTTCTGTGTAAAGGTACAAATGTGGAGCTCAAGTTTCTGTCAGCTGAAAAGTTGCCGTTATGTAAAATAAGTATGTTTTGCTTAATGGCCTGTTCAAAAGTTTAAATAAAACGAGGAAAACTTGTTTCCAAACGAGTTCATATTCATGTTTACACACCAGATGTGCCTCTGTCTCTTCTTCTTCTTCCTCTTCTTTGTGCTCCTCGATCTCCTCGGTGACCTCAGCCTTCGCCTCAGCTATAAGCTCCCTCAGCGGCCTGCTGTCTATAACACTGGACAGGAACGAATGCTGTGAAAAAAGATATATAACATGACACCACTTGGTTAGAAAACAAGATTTCTTTACGCCAAGTGCCAAGCATAACTTAGGGTAAACTTGACTTTCACCTGGTTGACTTCTTTGGCAGTAAAGCCTGAGCGCTAATCCCTCAGATTTTGAGGTATAAATTACTCCAAGACAGACAGACTTTGACTATTTTTAACAAGATAAGACAAGATAAAGCGAAAAAACCTTTAAAAATTAAACACAAGTCCAGACTTTCTTATTTCTTTCCTGCATCCTTCTTTCACTCTGTTTTCTCTGGAGCTGTAACCCCAACCTGAACCCCTTCCAAAACAATACAAACAAATAAATCAAGCTATTAGTCAATCAACACCTTGACTTTCACCTGAGATAACACCAAACACACTCAGCATCTTCATCTCTAGACAATCTCACCTGAGATAACACCAAACACACTATCTTTCCATCTCTTCCACAGCCTCACCTTTTTTGGCTTAGAGATCTGTTGAACGTACTCGATCGCTGGCCTGAGTATGTGCAGCTTCTTAGATATCAAAACCTTCATCGTGGGCAGATCGCTGGGTTGTATTTTCAAACCCATTGACTCTTCTTCCTCGAGCACAACCCTTTAGCTGTGGCGCTGTGTGGTAATTCGTGTGTTAGTGCGTGTCCTCACTGCCTCTCTGTAAATAAGTGGCTCTGACCTAGGGAGCTCCTTAAAGCCAATGGAAAAAGAAAAGCCTGTAGAGCTGACGTCAGCTTCTGCACAGAGGGATGAGTGTCAATCTTGTTGGGACACATGCTACAGTGCCCAATACAAACCCACAGCGAGCAGGTAAACAGATGTCATCCAGGAACGAGTATTCTCTGCATGACAGGTGGTACATGGGTGTGGGATGGGTAATGAGGATTATCATATCATTTCTGTGACCAGCTGCTAAACTTGGAGCACTGAGGCGTTGTGAAACAAAGATTCAGTGTTAAATCAGCGTAAAACTTACAGTAGCTAACTGTTACAGCAGAACATGAGAGATGACCCTACTCTATTTTTGATCAATTCAGTCTAACTTCACCGTTTGGCTCCTCCTTTACACTTTATTTTGGTGTTGACTAACTACATAATCTGCTCACCCTGCTCCAGTTCTCCACTCACGCACACCTCCACCTCTGGTCTCTCGCTGCATGCACACTCCCTGGCCCTCCCTTTTCTGTTTCTTTCTGTTCCATAAACCAATTTTTTTTGTATTTCGTAATATTTAACAGCCCAAAAACATTCATTATTTGTGTGGTTTTAAATTCTGTTCCTCTGTTTTACAAAATTGCATAACATAGCCTACCAGAAACATTCAAACCAACGTAGGAAATAACAGCTACACCAACTCACAGAACAAGAGTGTAAAAAGTGGCCCAGACTCCTCCAGTGCATGTGAATCCTTTACATGAAAAAACTATTGAACAGCATACAGTGTGCACAAAAGTAGCTTGATACTGACTCTTCTACCTCATACTTCTGTCCTTGGAAAGACCTGCACATGCACAGGAAGCTCAAAAAAGCAGTCCTGTTCAAACGAGCATGACCATGCTTCATAGCCTAGCTTTTAAAAAATGTTGGGTAACATCTTATTTGATGCCTCTCTCTACTAAACATTATAAATATATTTATAATGCGTTATAATCACGTTAAAGCACTGTATAACGACTAACACAAACACTAATAAATGATCATAATGCTTTATAGCAGTGGTTCTCAAGTCCAGTCCTTGAGGCCCGCTGTCCTGAATGTTTTGGATGTTTCCCTGCTCCAACACACCTGATTCAAATGATCAGCTCGTTATTAAGCCGGTACAGAGCTTGATAACGAGCTGATCATTTGAATCAGGTGTGTTGGAGCAGGGAAACATCCAAAACATGGAGGACAGTGGGCCTCGAGGACTGGACTTGAGAACCACCGCTTTATAGCAATAATCGTAACACATTATAAAGCATTTTATCATGACTTTACAACATCAGGTATTATAATGTGTTATAACTGTTAACAACTCACTGACAATGCCCACATAAATAATGCAAAGTATACAGTGCTATTGCCTGATCTTAAAGCATTATACAGATATTTATAATGCGTTATAGAGATAGGTGTCAAATAATGTGTTACCAAATGTTGTTGTTCACACTAATGCGACAGTTTAGCCCTGCCTGGAGGGCAGAGTAGTTATTTACTTTACAACTCCAAATGGAAAACCATTGTGCCTGATTTGCAACAACAGCATAGCAGAAATTTGTGAATACAACAGTCAGAGGCATCAATTTGAAAAACAAATGACTTTCTGCTGCAACTTTCACAAGGGAATGTGGGACAGGGAGGCCAAAATACAGAGTTTATCTGTAGCTTTTGAACGGAGACATATCAGCCTGATTTAGTCCTGAACAGCTCAAACCAGAGCCACAGCAGCTCCACTCCATGGGTAATGGATATCAACAAGAAGAAGCAGTCTGTCACCCTCAGAATAGTGAGAAAATACATGCTGACTGTTGTAAAGAAGTGAATACATGCACTGATAGCATTTAATGGTGTTCACGCACTTTTGCGTGCCTCTACCAAATAAGTCTTTCACTTCTACTGTGAAATAATTCATTTGCATTTATTTCAAGTTTGAAAAAAAAAAAAAAAACTGTTTTAAGTGCAGCTGAAAATGTCAGGCCCACTTCATTGCCCTTGACTGCAAATCTGGCACAGTTGAAAACACAACTGATCAGACTTGGTGAAACAAATCAAAATATCTGTGTATCATCAATAGAAGATTATTGATGTACTGACTTCTCTATTCCCTTCTGTTTCTCTCTCTCTCTCTGTAGAAACCTTTACTAAATCATTCAGAAAACAGCAGAGACAAGTACACAAAGAGTTAAAGGAGGAGAAATTGTCTCATTCATCACTGGTATACGAGGCTGTTCTCTGGAACCGGTTAAAATGATGCAAAACAAAATAGTTCACCAAATATAATTATCTGGTGGTTAATACTCCGGAACAGTTCCCCCAAGGAGGCTGATATATTCATTTGTATAGCGACTTTTACACAAAGATCTAACTCATGATGCTTTACAGAACGAGTGCAACATCTTGCAAACACTGGGTTCAGAGCGACAGAAATGATGTAACAAACATTTGCAAAGTTGCAAATGAGCAAGTACCTGTAGTAGCTGTGCAGCCCCCCATCTGTTGTCCACATGCTTGTCCAGACATCGCCTCAGGAAATCACTGAATTCTGGGGACCTTCAAGGATAAAGTGGTAAAAACAGACATGTGTCTTATGTCACTCGTGTGCAAAAATTTAAAAATTCGTTTTGGCTATATCTCATGATGTCAGCCTGTCTTAAATGCTGATGAAAAAAGCTTTGGCAAACAATAAAGAGAGCCCGTTTGGTTGAACAAGAAAAACCAATGCATGACCATCCCTACCAGGGGCTCGACTGGGTTTTGATGTTCCTGAACAGCTCTATGTCATGACTCACCAGCGTGACGGCTGCATAAGGGTTGGAGGATCTGCTTTGGCTATTTTCAGCAAAACTCGCATGGGGTTCATCTCGTGATTGGGTGGCTCAATCTGTGCCAATTCAATCAAGGTGATTCCCAGGGACCAGATATCAGCTTTGTAGTCATACGGACGGTCCTTTGACGTCTCGCACATCACCACCTCTGGAGCCATCCTGGAAAGAAAGAGAGAAAAGAGGTCTGAAGTTCATGGGAATTGATTTGGTTGTGTTTAAGAGAGCCAAAAAGCGAATCTGATCACAGAACAAATTTGTGTTTTTCTTTGAAAAGAAGTCTGGAAAAATATCTATTGATCATGAAATTTGTTTTCAGGGTATTCCACTCACCAGTAGGGCGTCCCAATGAAAGAATCTCTTCTCTGCAGTGTTTTGGTGTTTTTGGCAGACACACCAAAGTCAGCTGAAAGACATGTGATTCGAGAAACACAGGAATCAGCCATCGAACCACCACTGTCACCATTTACTTCAAGAATGAACAAGAATGAAGCCACACACACACAAAAAATAAATAATTAAACCTTTACTCTAAAAATTAATAAAAGGTTTTCAAAGCAGGAAGGGTTGAGTATGATCTGAAAACACAGCCCCAGAAACTGTATGTTTCATGCTTCTCAATGACATCATGTTTTGGATGCATCACATATGAGCAACGCCTCATTATTATCCTCACAGGCATGTGCACAAGCACCTCTGTGTGTTGTGTTCTGTCACTGGACAGCCTGTTCGTTGTGTGTTATCGCTCTGAGCCTGTTACATCCACCAACAGTGACTCACATCTCTCTAAGTAAGCGACATAACTGCATCTGCTGTGAACAAGCGTTTGTGTACAAACTGAAGAGAAGCTCAAGACGAGTTCATATTTTGAAGCCGCAACGGCTAATCAACAGTACGAGTTTTCGGAATCAGACGATATAAAGTTTCCTGTAAAATACTCTTCCTTAAAAAAATGAAAGCATGTTGCTGTGGCCCATCGGATTTTTCATGCTTACCGACACACTCAATAACCGAATCTGGTGGACACCACGGTACTTTAAAAAGAGACAAAGACTGATACTACTTCTGTGTCATTGAGCCCTTAAAATGAAACATTACTGTTTTCTCTTTTTTTCTAGCATTTAAGCCGGACCCTTCTCTGACATGGCACTCTCTTATCATGCAACTCTTCCTGGAGGAAAACAAACATCTTTCTTGAACTGCAGTGATTGGTTCGACACTACTAGGCCTTGCAGACCTTTGTGTCTGTGTGAGCAAATTTCTGCATTTTAGGATACCACTGGTGTCTTTCATGGAAGAGTAAAGCTAGCGATCAAGCTATTCTTCTGTGCATGAGCATTAAAAGTTCCTTGGAGCATAAGAGTTGTGTGCCTGAGAACAGTTTCCTGTATGTGTGCGCCTATGTGCACTACACAAGCATGCCCATCCAGTCTATGTGTCTGACCATGTAACCCACATCATCAGGCCTTTACGTTTAAGCAGAGTTGAGATGGAGGGTTGACTAAGTGAAGGTTATTTAAGACGACTGTTTTTCAAAGATGATAAGGCAGTGTGGACCAAGTTTTAACTAAGGCTACAACTTGTCTTGGGAACTTTTACTCTCTCACAGCATTTAGTTTACATTCTCTGGATTCAGCATTTGATATATCACTGTAAATACACCTCCATAAATCTTAGAAATCATAAAAAATAAACCAATCTTAACTCTTTACCTGCCACTGGTGAAAAAAAAACACCCAATATTTCTACTGAACATGGCTTCTGTGTCAGATTTCTGGAGCATCACAGAAAACCGTAAGCTCAACTGGACCCACTCTGCACTGCGTTTTCCCGCTCTAATGCCATGGCTCTCCCAGCTTCACAAGTGACTTCATGTATATTTAATTTAAGATCCGAATGATCACACTCTTTTAACAGTTACTTAAAACATCCATAGTTCAATTTCACCACTGCATGACCAGCTATGGTTACAGATCTTTTCCTCATGCCTACACTAAAGTCTGCATTCCAGCAAAAACCTCTTCACACATTTTTAAGCGTTACATTAACACTATTTCAAAGCAGGATATGCCTGCAAACACTGATACCCACTCCACTTTCCCAGACAGGACCCATGTGGCTGATAATTTTGTTTTATTGTTATCCCATTAAGTGTTTTTTTGTATTTTGCACTCTCACTATTCTGTATTTGCTGCTGACAGGAATTCAACTTTCAACAGTTTTATGGAGTCAGGTTGGTCTAAATGACACATTTTACTGTTACTGTTCCCTTCCTCCTCACAAAACCCTGTAAAGAATTTCAATCATGAGCAAAACAGCACAAGATTCCTCCTTATGACTGTTTTTACATCCATGAAGTTTGATGTCATGACAAGGGTCATGTGAATTTTTCTAAGCTTCTTACATAGAAAGAGCAAAAATACCAGTGCAGACAAACTTCAAGGGGGTAAAATTGTTTTCTTTTTCTGAGCTACAACACCACAAGGTCTTTTTAGAGTGTGAATGATGAATAACAACTTAAGATAACACAAAAAAAATCATAGGATAAATATTGATTGCTTGATTGATTGTTTGGCCAGAGGCGCCTGCCCTTCATCTCTGTAGTCTACCACATGGTTTCAAAGGAAAAAAATCTTGTTTTGACAGAATCAAAAAGCACCGATGCTTATGAAAAATATTAGATCTTGCACCTATTATTTTTATGAATGATCTCAATTGTTTTCTTTTTTTTTTTAAACACTTTGTCGAATGCTGCCCTTTGTTTAATTTTATTGCCTTGATATAAAAAAAAGTATGAGTGTTTTTCATTATTACTGTTATTGTATCAAATTGAAATTCTGGTTCTGTGACAACCCCTCACTGAACTAATTTATGAAAAATAAAATAATTGTTTAACTGAGCTATCAAACATGAAATTGTAAGGTGAAATATTTCCGCAGTGCTCTCAACTTTCTCAAACACATTTGTTGGTACCTGATGACACGGATTGCATTTCCATCCACTTATCTTACAACAACTCTGGTTAAGGCATGACAGACTCAGGGATTTATCAAATACAATCTGGATATTAACCCTGAAAGGTTGGGTCAGTTTCCGTAACAACTAGGTCTGAGTAATATGTTTTTAATTCTTTTTTTTATTATTATTATTTTTGCAGAAACCATCATTTAATAAAGCTGCCAGTCTGATGATATCTTGTGATGATCGCTGTCTGAAAAGGCTTGACAGTTTATTAGCTACATTAAGGTATAGAGTTTGTTAACATGTGCTTTAGTTTAGTTGTGATCCAGGGATCGACAGTGCAACCACTGTAGCATGTGTGACTAAAAATAGATGTGTGCGAATTGTAAAATGTATGTAGGGGCACGTATGCATAAAAAATATCAGCTGAGGCAACAAATGTTTTTTCATGTAAATACTGCAGTGGTGTTAGTTTTAGGTTGAATATCTGACTGACATTAACTGCGGATCTGCCAGTGCGTTTTCACTCTCCATAACTGGGAACAACAACAGCAGCGAGGTTAAATCTACTCGGCGCCCTCCTCGCTGTCAACGTCAGGTGTTGAATAAGGGACCATCAATAAATTACTGGTTGATGTGACCAGTTGACCTAAAATTGACTTCAAATAAGAGTACTAAGGTCGGACAATAAAACACACGTTATCTGATCCATTTTCATTGTGCCCTTTGTGTTCTTTGTGTACTCCTTACTTTTTCAACTTAGGGGCACATGTTCTACTTGGGGAAAAAAGTTTGTTTCAAGCCCTGCACTATCACATTTTATATCTGTGTTACATTTTCTCTGTGATCATAGATAATAAGTGAATACAAATAAAGGCTTTTCCAACCCTGTTCTGCAGATACAAGTTGCAGGAAAGTCTACAGATTGAGCTGCTGATTATTAATGAGGTCCAGTTCAAGGTCTCAGTTGCAAGTTTTCCGCCCACAGATAAAATTGTCATAGATGTTTCTTCCTCAGGACAAATGGGCCTCGTGATTACAACAGCGGTGAGATCTATGTTTCTTCAAAGCTCTCTAGAAAGGGGCTGCAGGCGCTGGGAGCACAGCAGCTCCGATTTTTTTCTCTCTGGACTTTGAGACACTAAATGGCTAAAGTCTTTTATTTTGGTTCAAAGGGAAAAGATTCAATGACTGAGATTTATAAATCGACACCTTGCACATTCAGACATTAGTCATTGCAGCTGTCGAGTTCTTTCTGCTGTTTCATAACATTAAAGATCTATTCATATCAAGCTGTTACTGATTTCATAACGATCCATGCTGAAGGTAGTTTTAATGCCACACTCCTGTCACTAATGAGCCTGAGAGGCAGGATGTAGCTGCTGGTGTCAACAGCAGGATATGACTTTGCCCTTACCCAGCTTGACGTCACCGTCCAGCGTGAGGAGGATGTTTCCAGCCTTCAGGTCCCTGTGGATGATGTTGTTATCATGGAGGTAGACAAGAGCCTGCAGAGTCTGCTTACACACCACCCTGATCTGAGGCTCTGTCAGGGGTCTCTCCAGTTCTGCAGGGGGACGAGGGTCACACAAACACATGCTTGGCATTCTTGAACCAGGAATTCACTAATGCAGCCTAATCATAGATGGTAATAAGGGTTCAGCTGCACTTGGTGGATTGATGACTGAAGTATGTCATATGCGGGTGGTCCGCAAGAGAATTTGGTAGATTCATTTCCACTTTGCTGTTTGCTGCTGCACCAAATAACAACCTGCATGCAAAGTGTAAATGCTGACTCACCTAGCATGACTGCATCCACAGCCCCTCCTGCACAGAACTCAATGAGGATCTGCCAACAACGGGGAAAAAGAGAACACAATCAGACACAGAGGTGTCACAATTTACAAAAGCGTTGTTTTTATAATATTCCAAATTTGAAAGACTGTTTTCATACATCAGTCAGTAAATGTATAAAGGACATACAGATGTTAAATCAGTAACAACCATGATGTAAAGCATGCTGGTCAGAGCAAAGCACGGACATGTAAAGCAGTAAAGCATTGTGTGTAAACAAGTTGTTAAAATTGGATAAACCGAGTAAGTGCTTAAAGCATTCTTTGGTTTTGACAAGTGGGTTTTGACAATATTTGGGTTAAAGAGGCATTTTTTGCACATGAATTCAGCATACACAGATTATGTTTCATGTAGGATTTTTTCAGGCTAAACACTTTGTTTGTTTCTGTAAACAAGACTGCTGTTGATTTAATTGGCTTCAAATTAAAGCTAAATTTGACATGAAAACTTATTCGGAAATAAGCTTGAGGATGTGCCACAAAATTAATTTAATCTGTTGATAGCCGAGTGTGTGACTTACTGAATAGTATCTTGAGATAACAAAATATTTCTTTTTTAACAACACGCAGACACAACTTAAAGTATGTCACTCAACAATCGACACACACCTTGAGAGTCAGCTGAATTCACTGAATATGATCAGGCCAGGCTTTTGCTCTATGCATTTACATCAAAAACACACGTAGTGTTTACAACTTACTGAAGATAAAATAAGTGAAAAAACAGAGCCAGAATACCAAACAAAACCAACACCAGCTGTCATCAGTTTTAATTACTTGGCATGGATCATCCTCACGTACAACGATGTGGTTCAGAGGTGGCTTAAGGACACCAATCTACAGACTAAAAGTGGTTGCCATCAAGACAGTTGGATAACTCACTTGTTTCACCATCTGCCAATCAACCACCACACAGCATATGAAAAGCTTTGGGACTCAATGCTTGACCACGACTGAAAGTTTAGGTGCCAAAATAATAAAATGTACAAACAAAACGTACTATGCAAACCTAGGCAGAGTCATCAGCCAACAAAGTGTCATTTTAAAATGCTCTTTTACTTGTTTTTTCAGTCTTTGTCTTATTGTAGTATTATTGTCTTATTGCACAAAGTAGATCTTGAAGACCACTTTGAAACGGTTTCTACTGTTTGATCCCAAAACTTGCTTTGTTGAATTCAGTGTTTTTGTATTGTATTATCTCTAATGACAATAATTTAAGTTAATGAGTAAAAAAATATATTTTTGACAATATTAACAATAAATTAACAATAGAAAGCTGGTGCAATACCTGACTTTCACCAACACATTTTTGTTTAACATAATTTTTGATGTTTTTTATTGTAAATTGTCATAATCAGCAAAATCCTCCAAGTTACCAGGATATCATTTTTTTTTAATAACTATAACACACTCGTAGTGACAGCAGGCCCTCTTGGAACGAGCACCCAGCTTGAACCTATTGTGAGGCTCTGGAAGGTTCTCAGATCCACATGGCAATGTTTTTTTGCCTACATGCATACAGCTGCTGGAACATTCACTGTTTATGATTACGTACTCAACACCTACAAAGTCAACATCATCACGTTTTCACTGAGCCTAGGCAATTTGAGAATTAACCCCCATCCAGCCTGTGCGAATGAAACACTCTGAGCCCTCAAAGGCATTTATAGAAGCTTTCAACATGGATGTTGATGTAAGAGGATTGGCCCGGTTGAGGCCACATTGTGGAAAAGGTTCCACAGCTGCTAGCTCGCTGGCTGGCTAGCTAGCTATACTGCCAGACCTGAGGCCTTATTCTTTAAATAGGATTAAAGATTTTATGGACGCAGCACCTCCGGGCAGAAGTGGGAATGGTTATAGTGGTTTATAGGGCAGAGCATCGAGAGCTGAGTGTCTGTTAGTATGCTTTTTGGCATCCCAGTTTTAGCTTTTCCTAGTTATCATCATAATCTAGGTAAGATGTTAACATAAAACACATGAAAATCAGATTATTCCTATCTTTATATTCAATGCTGCCATGAGCACAGCCTCTGATTGTCTGTATGTAACTGTTTCCTGATTTCTCACCATCTTAGTCACTGCCACAACAGAGACGGTTAAGAAACCTTGATAACATTATCACTTTATTACAATGGCTTTGTTTCTATTGGATAACAGGAGGAAGCATGTTCAGATTTCAGGAAATCTGAAAAAAGCTTTATCCATATTCATAAATTCAATTATACAACTTATGGCTACACAACCAGGACACCTCAGAGACCTGTTTGTCGGCAGGAAACTAGTGTGCATGATCATGCAATGAAGTGTATTTATGGAGCTTTAGGATTACAGATAGAAGCCGAGCCTTGTCACATAATGCTATCTCTAGTGTTGGCATGTTACATTCAAACTATATGATGATATGTTGCCAGGCTTTGTATCTGGTAATTTCAAGCTAGTCCTTGAAAAACTTGCATTTACAAGAGGGGAGGAACATATTGTATAGACCTTTGTATTATTATTTTTTCTAATCCCTGATTCTATATGCATCTTCATGAATCTGAACATTGCCTGTGATTTGTTGTACTCATAAACATAGCCCCCTTTTTTGTCAATCTTTTCAAACATGCTTTCAAAAAAGCAGAACACAACAGTCTGACATTTGAAAACCTTTTCAACCAAATCTTTTCAATGCCACCGTCTATTTTACTCATCTCAGTACATAAGGACACCATAAAAAATGGATCTGTGGTGCATTACAGGGACACAGTAATTTACAAACAAAAGGCTTTCAAATAGAGGCTTCTGTATCTTTTTTTTTTTTTACTTTCTACTTATGAAGCACACAGATTTGGTGGATCACAGGCAAAAACAGAAACTGCGAATGTTCATTTTTTTTAGGTCTTCGGTCTATGGACCTAACACAGTTGTGCTAAGTTTGTGTAAATTTGGAAACATAGATTTACACAAAGCTGGAGCAGGCAAGATAATGCAAATGTGTTATTTAAGACCTAAAATTTGAAGTCCTGTTCCATACAGAGAATCCATCAAAGAGCTATGCAGTGTACAGTATTGACACTGAATGAGGTGTTAGTGTAAAAAAAAAAAAAAAAGGCCATGCACAACTGGTGCAAAAAAAGTGTATTCTCTGTAATATCAGACAGCGATTGTATAAGTAGAGATAGTTCAAGTTTCAGATTCTTCAGGGAACCTTCCCAAAAGGATCAGTGAAGTTCTATCTAATCCAATCTAATCTTTAATCTTTAAAGTGACTATACCAGTGAATAAGAGTCAAAAACAGACTTTGCCAGGGCTGGCCCAAGAATTTCTCTTTTTTTTTAACCTGCTTTAATGCAGAATCATCTCATTCAACATCAAGCACAACAAGAAGCATCCATATAATAAATCACTGCTCTTCATATTAAATGCAACACTGTCTTTGCCTCTGTATGCAACTCAGCTTCCAAATTTAGCAAGAGTGAAACCGTAGGGTTTTTAACAGGCAATTAATATTAATCCACAATCAAATGCATGTCAAAACTGTAGGGGGCTTTGATCTCACTGAGGATAGGATAAAAAATTAAGAAATATCAAATCTCCAGGAAGAGAAGGTAAAACTGCAGCTTTACAATTTTGTAACACTGACAAACTGATTGAGATTGAGAAGAGTTGAGGCCCAGATTTGTGTCATATGTATTGAAATTGAAAAGTAATGCAACTTAAAAAAGTTATTTTTCCCCTAAAACATGATTCTTTCCCAGAGGTTTTGTGGTATTCTATTGTTCAGTTGAGGTTTTCAAGACTGTTCCACTTACAACAACAAAGCCCTTACAAGACATACAATTGCTCAAGTCTCCGTCTTGCCTATTCAACACGCACGCCATTCTAGTGTTTCACTGTGGGCGTACTGTTGTTTTAGCGGCCCTGCTGTTGTACAATGGTCCTCACAGTGGTCTTTCAGAGTGGCAGGAGGCAGGGAGGAACCTCAGGCCAGGGCTGCAGCTTCCTCTCCCTCTTGTTTATTTCACACACCTACATATACCAGTGTATAGACCAGTGGTTCTCAAGCCAGTCCTCGAGCCCCCCCTGTCCTGCATGTTTTGGATGTTTCCCTGCTCCGACACACCTGATTCAAATGATGAGCTCGTTATTAAGCCATTACAGAGCTTGATAACGAGCTGATCATTTGAATCAGGTGTGTTGGAACAGGGAAACATCAAAAACATGCAGGACAGTGGGGGCTCGAGGACTGGATTGAGAACCACTGGTATAGACAGTTGTGCACTCATGTAAGAGGGAAAAGAAATGAGAGTGGACAAGATATCACCTTCATGTGATTTAATGGATAAAAATATTAGCAGCAATGGGAGTCACAGCTCAGGATGGTTAGATTTCCCACACTCTGTCATGACAGTGTGGAAAAGTCTTTCATTTCGAAGAGGAAATGTCTAAGAAACACTCTCGGCTCTTCATATATAATGACTTTGTCTCTACTTTGCACGAGCAGGTGCTGCACACACAGGCCGAGATAAAAATCAACAGACAGCCTCCATTCAACTGAAGCTATTGTTCAGGGAACAATGAGGAGGAAAAGGGCTGAGCGCTCAATGAAATGTGCTGAATTCAATGCACAGGTAATCATGGGAGTTCATAATGACTGACTATCTTTTTAGATATTTGTGCACTGACTCATATGATAGTCACTAGATTCATGGTTTGCCCTGGTTATAAAAAACTCTGTGACTTGAGGATGGAATTGCCTTCCCCACATTAGACTTTGTATGGTGTCTGTATTCCTTGTCTGTTTTTATGTGCTCCAATAACCTTTATCTTTTTTTACAGCTCATTCTAAGCATCTCTGTAAATCTGTAGTTGACTTCTACCTTGCTGAAGTAGAAATATTCATCATTTTCGTCTTTCAGCCAATGCATTTACCTGGCCACTCACTTAATACAAAGACTACGTTGAAAGTTTTTCTTAATTCTTTTACACACTTATCAATATCATATTCCATTTCTGCCAAGTTTGCTCAACTAAATGCTAGGGGTGGGAATCACTAATATTTTACAATATTTTCACGATACTTGAGCCACGATACGATTTTATTGCGATTTTTAACATTTTGCAATGCAGTGAGTATTGCGATACAACATCTTGTGATTTATACAATTTTTTCAGCTGTTTTTCCTATATGTTTGTCTTATTTACACAGTATTTTATTTTCATGTAGCACGTCTTGCAAACCTTATGTGTCAGGTCCATCGCATTTGTGCCCTGCTTGCATTCCTAATGTCCCTCCCGAGCGGCTGCTATATTTGTTACACTAACTTTCTCTTGCTCTATAATGTCTCCTCTGCAAACCTCACTAGACAAACAGTTGATTTTATTTTCTCATTATCATATAATTGAGTTCATATTACCAATTAATTTGAAAAAATCGATACTTGATCAATGAGACAATACGATATATCACCAGACAAAATATCGCATTATTATACTGTATCAATTTTTTCTCCCACCCCTACTAAATATGTGTTTAGGGCAAAAATGTGTTTGTGAAGCAGAGCTGGATATTCAAGCTACTGTTTGGAACAACCTATAATTAAAGTAATCCATGAGGTTCGAGCCCACACAAGCAGGTTATTTATGCATGAACACCTCCCATGCTCCCACACATTGAACTTTTAGATTCAGGTTTGCTTATAGGGTGAAAGTCAAATATCTACCAACATACAGTATGTAACTGCTCAGTTTTCACTGGAGCACAACTCTGATGTACCAGATCTTAAGGGTTTGTGATGCACAGAAACTTGAGGCTGTTTCAAAATCATTTCAGTTTCCAAATATGTGTGTATTTGCTTGACTAAAAGGCTACAGTGTAATGAAATGAAAAGGTAGTAAAAAATGAGTTCATCAAAAGAGGCTGAGCAACAAACAGGTATGATGATTAACAGCCACGAAAGCTGCTTGTTTCTGCTACTTGTATGAACTTTGGCCTCACACTTTGATAACAGCACAGCAGCAGCAAAGAAATGTGTGTGAACTGCAAAACCTTGAAATAACAGCACAGTGATATTGAATGCATTTATTGTCAAAGCCCACTCTCAGCCCATATTTCTATTAGACGGACAGCCTGAATAAAAAGCTCACACAAAATGACTCAGTGAAGCGTTATATTCTCTGTGATTTTTTTTGTATTTTTCATTTCAAACACATTCAGTTTCTGTTTTGATCAAATTTGAGGCTGAAAAAGCTGCAGTCATTAAAAAAATTAGACGCCATAACTATATGTTATTCCTAATTTGTGCTTTAAGATGTTTTTTTTTTACTTTTTCAAAATGCTGTTAGTGGGCATGATTGCCTCTGCTTGGGGGGTTGTAGAGAAGAAAAACTGTTGACTTTGTAACTCCAGAGAGTTCTTTATTGTACTCACCCAGAGTTTGCTCTCATAATAGAAAGCGTCGAGCAGTTTGACAATGTTTTG
Organism: Xyrichtys novacula; assembly: GCA_962446985.1. Classification (NCBI taxonomy): domain Eukaryota; kingdom Metazoa; phylum Chordata; class Actinopteri; order Labriformes; family Labridae; genus Xyrichtys; species Xyrichtys novacula. The sequence goes on along the minus strand of OY660866.1, from coordinate 18,963,005 downwards.
GTGGTCACAGGAGGCAAGGATGTCAATCTCCACCATGTAGTCCTCCAACTCCTCTTCAGTCTTTGTGTCAATAACTTTGGCTGCAGCAAGGACGCCTGTCTGTTTGTTTTGAGCCTGTGGGACGAAAATATTATTAGACCGCAGAATGGACAGCGGATTTAGGCAGTTCATCAGTTTGGAGTCAGAAGTCTTGCTTGTCTTGAACAATAATCTAGACAACAACAGAGTGTGTTTGTTTTTTTCCCTTAACTGTTTCAGCTGATTTGTCAAAATACAGGACATTAGAACTATGAGTTGACTGAGGCAAAAAGACTTATCTAAAAGACTTACAAAAGGTCAAACTTGGTTGTGTTGGCCTTTTGGCTATCTTGACCTGTGACCTCAAATGAAAACTGAAACTGCCCGTAGGAGACTCTAAAAACATCATATAAACAGTGTCAGCTTTGCTGCAAGTCTAAATAAGTCAGCAGAACATGAGCATGTCTTCCTAAAGTGGAAATTTCTCCTGTTTGTTTTGGCTCCTCCGCAGGCAGGATGTGCTCAATGAAGTTGCTGCTGTGAAATGGGATGCAGCCACTTCCTGGTGACCTGCCTGAGCACCGGGGTCAGCCATACACTACATTTAGAAAAGCACCACCCCCATTACAACCTCCTCAGTACTAATACATACAGCTTGTACACCACCATAAATCCACTGAGATTGGGCTGTTGTTGCACTGATGTATCAGAATAGCTTGACTTCACAGCTGGTTTGGTCCACGTAGCATATAAACAAAAACCTGTAATTTACTATTTGTGGCTCCTCCTCAGCTTAAGTACAGGACAAACATGAACTACTGCTTTTATGAAAGAATGATGATACCAGATCTGTTGTTCTTCTCTTGAACAGTGGAGTTGTTCTGATACAGTTACTAGTACTTAAGAAGTCTACAGAAAAGCCTCATACGTGTCATTTGGGATCTGTACATTAGCCTGTCTTCACCCAACCCTCCAAAAACCAACTTTTTGCATCTGAAAAAGATCTTTTCTTTGTGGCTCTAAAACAGTAGCTGCCTACCAGTGTTGTTATCGTTGACAATGACGTTAACAACACTGCAGAATATATGTTTAGCATTTGACTGGCAAAATGCTCATGAATTTTGCAACTCCGTACGTAGTCCACCACTAACATTTTCCTCTAGTCTTGTCTCGTCAACACAAACGTACATTCGTCTCGTCACATTTTAGTCATGTAAGACTTATGTTTGGCTCGTCATCGTAACGTCATCGTCGTGGAAAAAAAACAACACTGCTGCCTACAAAGCATATTGTGTGGCCCTGCTATCATAAACACATCAAAGCTGGCACATATAACCACTGTTCAAGAGCAGTAAAGAAAAAGAGATCTGTATCATGTTCTTTTTTTTCCTGATTGCAGCTGCATGAAGTGGCAGGCAGTGTCCAAAAAGCACCATCGCAACACACTGCAAGATACACACTGCTTAAATATACATATATCAACAATGACCAGCCATATCTCTACCATAAGTTACACTTTTACAAAACTTCAACTCATCTAGCATTTGTTGTCATGTCAGAAATGTGATTATTCTACAGAATGTTTATGATCAAAGAGGTATTCTCTGACTTTAACTTCTGTAGGTTTCAGAAGAAACATTATTTACAGTTGTCAAAGCTCTCTCCAGATTTTACACGTACAGTGCTAACACACAGTTTATCTGCTTCAGCACATAAACTGAGAGTTTCAGGTTGTAAATGATTCACTTTATGATGTGAGAGCACTTTCCGCCACAACACTGATAAAAACGTATAGTATGTGCTCAGTATTTGACATTTGAGAACACTTGGTCCATCTCATGTGAACCTTGCTCTCGGTATTCTTGGGAAACTGGCAACCTGTGACTAAATCATTGTCCCAGCAGATTTGGATTAATTTAGGTATGACACAAAGCGTCTAAAAATACTCTTTGGCAACAGAGAGCATAAAAAAGCACGTAAGTTGTGTTTGTGAACCCCGGACCTCCTTGTTTCAGAGATGGTAGAGCCCTCCTGCCTGATAAAATTGACTGTCACTCATGCAAATAAAGCTTCTAGCTTCTATCTAGACCCTGGTTGCAATGGGGCCAAACCAAACAATGGGACTATTAAAATGATGACAAGAGGGCTGCTTTGATGCCAGGTCAGCCATCTGAAAATATCATGATAGAGTTATATGGTCAATTTGAAAGAAGTTCGGGACCATTTTGCTCTTGACTGCAAAATACGAAAATATTTCAGTTGAGGCAAACTTTGGTTAAATCTCCACTTCAACATCTAGTGCCTTTTAGATACCTCTTATATGTGGGACTGCAAAATATTGAATTTTACAAATGCCAAGCATGCCAAAATTTTCAAACTCATAATTTCTGATAGTCAGACACACCTTATTTTCATTGTGGAAAACACTGAAATTCGCCTGTGCTAGAATTTACCTTCAACATTCATTATGATGACCTACTTGACTTGAAGAAACCACAATACAACACCTACAACCGTTGATTTTACCATCCATGATGAATGTAGATGTTTAAATTGGGCTTATACTACCATAGAATGTGCATTATTATTGCACCAATTTATTAGCCTTGCACATCAGACAAAGTTTTTCTATCTACTCGTATAATGATTATTTCAGTTGTTATTTGCTGATACATATATCACCAAAACTTTTGAAACTAACAGTCAAGTCTTGGCCAACACTGTTCACAGATGCAGTACATTGGTAGAAATGTTTTCCAGTAGGTGCTGTTATGAAAACTTTTCTTTCAAAACACATAATGCAAAAAAAGTTTGCAATGGTTTAAAAACATTATCAATTGGTACGTCATGATGATTTACTCCCATAGTTTAAAGTGTGTTTTAAATATTTGTTAGTTGTTTGTTAATGAAAGCAGTCTTCTTTCTTCCACTTCATTTTCTTATTGACACAGCACAGCCCAGGCTGTCACATGTAAACACAAAGATGGGCAGGTGATTTCAGCATTTCATATTGATTATTTAACTTCTTTCATATTGTGGGTTTCTCAAGATTTTTGTTCACATCTTTTGTTCACTGACTATTTTGACTCCACAGTGAATTTCTTCCTGGAGCTTTCATGTTAAAAGAGACTTTGAATTGAATAGGTCAGACAAGCATAAAAGAGATCTCAGCAGTCATATTTGACCCCACCACCTCTGTGGCAGAGCTGGTCTATTTGTTTGAAGATAGTGGGTGGGTCAAAGCAATACAGGATTGCTGTAGCACTGCTTTCACGTTGTGTCAGTCCTCAAAAACAGGACTATTAAGTAACAATGGGCTCACATTCTGGCCCCTTTTGCCACAATAACTCACAAAGAAGAAAGGCCTTACACAGAGCAGCCCAGAGAAGACGTTACCCACCTTGAACACTTTTCCAAAGGCCCCATCTCCCAGTTCACCAATTATGTCCCATATTTCCTCTGGATTTTCGTCTCTTCGCACATGTTCATACTGTTTCTTCTTTTTTTCGGCTCCCAATTTAAATATTTTACGAAAATTAAAAAATGACATACTGAAATCTGCTTCATTCAATCATAAAGTTAAAAAGATAAATTAAACTTAAAATGCCAAAGCAGTTCCAGTTCCCTTACTTTGGCACTAGTCTTTGGAGTAACATGTGTCCCATAAGTTATTAATATCTGCCCGTTCAACACAGTGGTGCTCACAGAATAGTCAGGAGGATCACAACCTAGCTTAGCCTTTGACACTGTTTTGGTCAGACAAGATAGCACTTTCGCGTATCAGGGGGTCATTGTTTACCCCTAGATAACAACTAAAGGTTGTTTTGCCGTTTTCCAGCGTCTGAAATCCGCACAGAAAAACCGTCAATTTCAGGACAAAGTAGTACGGGAAGCTCGTTGTTGTTCCAACTCCTGACGACCAACTAGCCCGACAACCCTGTGGGGCTCCTCTTCAGTCAAGAGGCAAAAGATGTGTCCTTCCAAATAGTTATATTCCACAGAATAATTCATTAGTTTCCCGGAGAATGGAAAAAGTTACAGCTTTTCCGCACATAAGCATTCGCTAAAACGGTAAAAACAGTCATCTTTTCCTTGGTGTGGGACTGGTTTAATCATCTAGCGGATTTAGTGTCAGTGCGCGTTCGTGAGTGCGCGCGGGCTCAGTTCTTTCTCTTCTCGCTCCTCGTGCTTGACCGTTGGTGGGGGAAAGTCAGTCTTCTGCTGCCCTCGTCCGTACGGGGGACCAAACACAACGTACGCGAGCGATGGGTTAACCGGTTAAAACAATTAAAACAACTGTTTACCAAAGAGAAACAACGAGTCTGTTCAAGAGCAGTTGTTCTTCGAAACATTACTTCTCCATCCAACAGCCACCACCGCATCAAAGACACAACTGAAGATTTCTTTGTGTCCTGGCTGGAACTACGTTTCCCATGAACCTCTGCGAAATACGAACTGTAACTATAGGGATAATGTAAAATTTCAATAAATTACTTTTAAATCATAAATAAGTAGTACAATAATAGTGTTGTGAGGACACCCCACCCCCCCACCCCCCCCACACACACTTTTTTTTAAATAAAGAAGTAAAAACAAGCAATTAAGCAAGTCATACTACCCCAAGCAGAAATGATTTGGTCTATAGACTGTATATAGAGTCTATATAGAATATATAGAGTCTAATGGGTCAAAATAATAAAAAATCCATGGCTTGAACTATCAGATTTTGGAACGTATGGATGATTGGACCCAGGGAGAGTTATTAGCTCTTGTTAATGTGGTATTGGAGGAGGGGCATCTCCCAGCTGAATGGAAACATGCTGTGACAGTCCCTATTTTGAAGTCTGGTAAGGAGGCAAAAAGTCCTGGGTCATATAGACCCGTTGCACTGACAACTGTAATGTGTAAAGTCACAGAGCGAATGGTCATTGATTGCTTGGTGTACTGGTTTGAAGAGTCTGAGTATTTTTGTCCCTTTCAAAATGTATTTAGATCGGGGTGTGCTACTTTAGACCTAGTCTTGCTTCTGGATAGGGAAGTCAGGAAGGCGCATATAGTTGTTGCTGTTTTTCTTGACACTGAAAAAGCATACAACATGCTCTGGAAAGACGGGTTGGTTATAAAGCTTTTTGATGCTGGGATCCATGGAAGAATGCTTAGTCGGATCAAAGACTTTTTAGGGTCACGCTGAATTCAAGTCAAAGTTTGAGGAACCTTTTCAAGTACAGTATTTGTAGACAATGGTACTCCTCAAGGTAGAGTAATAAGCCCTGTTCTCTTTTATATAATGGTGAATGACATACAGGATTGGAAATGGTTTCGAGAGGTCTCTCTTTGCAGATGATGGGGTTGTATGGAAGAGAGGACAAAACATAAAGAATCTGTTCAATCAGATGCAAGGTGCTTTGGACAAGTTACAGATGTGGACTACTAAACGGGGGTCCATCTCTCTGTACCCAAGAAAAAATTAATGTTACTGGTAGAAAGTGTGAATTTGGAGAGTTTGGTTTGAAGCTGTATGAGCAACCTTTAAAGGAGGTAATTACCTTCAAATTTCTCAGTATGTGGTTTGACCAGAGGTTAATGTATGGCGAACATGTTTGCAAAATAATAAATTTTTTAATTTTTGATTTTAATTTTGTAAAAAGCAGTTAGTTGCATATGTGCTAATGGAATGTAAGGAGTATGCTGATCAGAGCCGGCCCAAGGCATAAGCGAATTAAACGCCTGCTTAGGGCCCGTGGCCAATAGGAGGCCCCCCAAGAGCAATCCAATATATATATATATATATATATATATATATATATATATATATATATATATATGTATATATGTAATCTTTTGCATGTATGAGTGATGCTTTCTGTATGATCAAATATATTATTGTAAAAATAAAATAAAGTAAAAACATTTGAGTGCTGCTGCTGATGTAGGCCTACGATTCTTACTGCCGATATGTCAAAGCTCCACTACCGTTATGTGCCTCCTGCTGTGCAATGTGCACTTTGCATCCTGAATGTGTTACATTTTGAAGTTTGAACCTGAACATCATTCATCAGTCATTCATTGGTATTATTTGTATGGTTGCAATGGTATTGTTTATGTTATTACCTAGGCCAACTCCTTATATGTAGAAAGACATGTCAGATGCATTAAATTTATACCGTAGTAGGTGTGTGAATGATCAACGATCAATATTATTGGCAGAAACAGAGGGCCCCAAAATCAAATTTTGCTTAGGGCCCCATTGAGGCTTTCACCAGCTCTGATGCTGATGCCAGGAAAAAGCTCCCTGTAGAAATACTGCGTCTTGGACTCCCATCAGTGTCTTGGGGAACTATGTTAAATCCAGATAAGTGCAAAAAAGAAGTAGCTACTTTCCCACTGGAGTTTGTGGTTGCGCTGGACGTCACTTTAAAATTTAGAGTTATCATATACTGTATGTATAATGTATATGTAATTCCTCGGACAAGAGGAGGGGGCAGCAATACGCCACTAGGTGTGTAGTCTCTAGGAAACCAATAAAAAAAGGAGGAGAAGAAGAAGAAATTCGACACGTGGTCAACATTTGTGTTCCTCTTATGAACTACACTCTGGACACTCCCCCCTGCTGCTAGCATAACTTGTAATTCGGGCGCCTTTTCGATTGAATTAAAACAGCACGACAGGGAAGAGAAAAATCTGCTTTGAAACCCACGATGAAATGCAGGCAGCTCAGATGGAGTCAGTGGAAGAGCCCCCATCGATGTTGTGGGGACTGGATCCTATCTTTTCTACCTTTGCGAAGCTGTATGTCAGAGATATCCTGCAGATGACAGAATCCATACAGGTGCCAGGTAAACTCCTGTTGTATTTTCAAAGATAACATACTTCTGTATGACCTAGTAAAGACAACTTACAACTTAGCAAACATAAATTGTTATTTTTTCTTTGCAAATTCAACGCTAACATTTCCCCCCATTTTATCCTTAGTGGTTTTTTTTCTTTCCATGTCTCACAGATGTTTACTTCTACAACTCACATCCAATCTTTCAAGTTGATGTACTTGGGACGGTTGTTTACAAGAGAGAAAGAGATAGCTTCTTCTGCTATGGAGGTATTTTCCCTAAAAAACAACAATACAATTTTTATGGTATAGAAATGTGTAGTGTGAATATGAGCGAGCAAATCAGTGTCTTTATGCTTTTGTGTGCAAATACTTCCTTGTGAAATAAATAATTGTACTTTATTCAGTATTAATCCTTTAGTGAATGTTATGGACCCACCATGGTAGTGGCAGCAGAGTACTCATATAGATGCATGTTTTTAATGGTGCATTGAGAAAACTTAATTGGCATTGCTTATAGTTTTGTTGACAACAAACAAACTGATATAAATGGAAGCATCTGTTGTGAAAATGACCTTAATTATAATGGATATGACTTACAGACTCATCAGAATAGGAGATCTGCCACACCTGATTTCTTTTGTCTTTCCTCCTGCTCACAGTGGATGATGGTACTGGTGTTATAAACTGCTTATGCTGGAAAAAAGACCTTTTGAAAGAGAAGGGAGATCCTACAAAATGTGAGTTTATAATTGTATGATTATCAGTGCTGCATACCTTCATTTTAGGCTCTGTATTTGCAACTGGATGAATTAACCAAATCCCAATACACTGACATTCAAAAAGATTAAATCCTGTATATTCTGAAGAGTTTATAGTATGCTTACTACTTTGTTTCCTAGATCACTTTGTAGCATATCCTTCTATGCCGAATTATTTTATAATTTATGGAGGTCTTCAGCATTTTTGCATAACACAGATAATTAAGTGTATAGTTTTAGGGTTAGGGTGAGGGTCCATCATAATGACTATCAATGGGGTTTACTTTGAAACACACAGGGCTATATGTTTGTTTAGTAACTGTGGATTCTTGAGGCTTTACAGTAGTGTCAACTGCATTTCTACATTAGTCATTTGGAGAGCATAGATGCATCTCAATAAATAAGAATATCATAGAAAGATTAATATTTTTTGTAATTTAAGGAGAAGAAACTATATTCTAGACTTATTACACATAAACTAAAATATTTCAAGCATGTTTCTATTTCATTTTTTTTAATTGTAGCCGTAAGCTCAAAAATGTAAATTTCTATTCAAACAGAGTAAATGCCACGTATCCTTCAGTGTAGTCTCGAAAATCCAAACACAACAGGAAAGACTGCTTATGTGACGGTTGTTCAGAAGACAATGATCACCTTCCACAGGGAGGGTAAGCTGTATGGAAGCGTGTGCATGGAAAGTTTGGGAAAAAGGTGTGCAAGCAACAGAAATTACTGAAAGGATTGTCAAGAATAGTAGTTTCAAGAACTTGGGAGAGCTTTACACGACATGGACTTTCAGAGTGCATCAAGAACATGGAGGAGAGAGGTTTCAAAAGAGGTCACATTCCTCATGTTGAGCAATTCAAGTAGGCACCTTACCTTGACTAAGAAGAAGAAAATACTAGACTGATCCTCAGTGGCCCTTTGCTTATCTTTCATTTGGAAATCAAGGTCCTAGAGCAATGATTCGATTTCCTTTTCCAGCAGGACTTAGCACCTGACCACAATATCAAAAATGCCACGAAAAGATTTGCTGGCCATGAGTGTACTGTGTTTAAAGGGGCAGCCTATTGGCTAGACCACAACCCTACAAAGAATCTTTAAAGAGAAAAAAGAGGAACATATAACCCAAAAACAAAGATGAGCTGTAGGCTGCTATTAAAACAGCTAAGGCCTGGATCAACACCTCAGCAAATTCACAGCATTATTTTCTCTATGCCACAACACACTGATGCAGTGATTTATTTAAGACACCATAGGGGGGAGTTGAATGTGGGCCACTTGTATACATAGTGAGCGCCTAAACCCCAAGGTTATCCGTACCTGTAAAGTACTTTTTTCATTGGTGAGGCACTGGATTGTTGGTTTTTATGAGCTTTAAGCAAAAATGATTAAAATTAAACAATGAGGGCTAAAATTATCTCACTTTACATGCACAAAATAAAAAATATATGGGTGTTCATTTTTCAATAAAAATACAGATTTTTTGAGGATTTAAACTTTTTGAGATGCTCCCATTCACATGATATTAAGTACTTTAAGGGATATCCCAGCGTAAAATACATTTAGGGTCAAACAAACTGTGACACCCAGTTACAACCCCCCCCCCCCCCCCCCGAGAGATAAATGTTGCCGACCGCTTGCTTCTCTAGTTCCAACTTTAGTAACAACCAACCAGTCCATTACGGACTGCTGTGGGGTGACGCAGCTCAAGGAAGAACATTTATGATCATTTCTCTATTATTTCCTTAAAGCAGTAATCACCATATTAATCATTTTGCACTGCGGATGCGGAAGTCCTTCTGCCTTAGCATCTCGGTCTGATTGCATTTCCATGAAGAAATGATCATAAATGTTCTTCCTTGAGCTGCATCACTCTGCTGTAGTCCATAATGGACTGACCCGAGGTCTCGCTACAAACAAGCGGCTGCTGGAAGAGAGTAGGTGAGTTGTGTTTAGTCTCTTTGCTAAAGAAATTAGGCAAAGTTGAAAAGATGTTTGGCAGCTAGTGCTATGGCTGAGACCATATATGTACTGTTGATGAAGTTATGTGCTGTTCTGAGCATTATTTGTGGCTATAGAGTGGCAATTTGGTTGAGGTTTGTTTATGGCTCCTCAGACTGCTATGTATTGCTATCGTGCAGTCGTTACTAAAGTTGGTATAACTAGATACCAGAGGTGTCTAATTCGGTGTTGCGGTGTGTTTGACCATAAATCAATTTTACGCCGGAATATCCCTTTGACTGTGTTTGTCAGACTCTATAATGCCATATATAATAACATGATAATGGAGGGAATTTTTAACATCTTTTAACTATGCTTCAAGATTATTATTTTTTAGTTTATGGTGGTAAACCCTGTTTCCTTATCTGAGGGCTGTTTTTCTTCCAGCAGGGGCTAAACACAGCGATGGGGCTCAGGGAAGCTTTGACCCTGTGGCTGAGCTGGAGAAGCTGAGACAGGCCCAGAAGAATCGCTGTCACCTGGATATCGGAGATCTGCTTCGAGTCAGAGGACCGGTAAAGACATACAGGCAGCAGAGAGAAATCACAGCCCATGTCTACTGTGAGTACAAACTCCCGTCCTCTGCAGGCTGTAAGAGCAATGTGATATTCAGTGAACCATTTACAGTCACTCACTTTCCCTCTGTGTTGTACAAGAGGTAGAGTAACTAAACACTTCAGGCCTGGTTCTACAAAACTGGACCCATTTAGCATATGATGTGCTCATTGCTCTTGTACAAACACCTTATAGAAACAGGTCTGGATAAAATGTGATGGAGTACAAACATTTCAATGACGGCTCCTTTAAAATGAAAAATGCTCTAAAGCAACCTGCACTGAGTCACACAGACCCACACACATTTGAAATCTCTGGCAAGGACATTCTTTATCTTAGCTCTGCAGTCTCACTTTATGATGGCCTACACATGTCCCCCTTTCTCACTCACACAACCACACACAGGCCATTTTTATTTCGGAGTACCTTCCATCTATAACCTCTGTCCATTCATCATGTGTACATGTGTCTCTGTGTGTTCCCAGATAAAGTCAACGACCCAGTGATGGCTGTCCAGATAGCGTGGATGATGGAGGTTCCTCAACTTTACAGACAGTGCTATGACAAACCAATCCTGCAGCAACCTGATGAAATGGGGTAAGAACACTCCCTCTTTACTGTAATATAAGGTTGCAACTTAGAAGTCAGATTTCACTTAAGTTTTTTTTTCTACCATTTTGAGTTCTATTTCCGCTGTTCATTTCCTTTTCTTATCAAGGAATGAGCTTACATGAACACATTTTCTCTTTGATTGAACAAACAATTCATTGAATTTTATTGCAGTGAGAAGGTGAACGTGAAAAATGTACGTATATCACAACATATTTGACTGTAACAGAGTAAAAACTCAATATGTAGACTAGGTAATAGAGAATGAAAATAGAGAATAAAATAGAGGTACTCTCAGTTATCAGCCAAGGTAAATTTTAACATGAGGACATATTATATTAAAGACTGATTCTCCATTTGTTGTTGCAGTGACTCAAGCTTCACTCTCCTCAGCAAGGCAACAAATGTCATCAAAGATTTTGTCAAGCAGAAAATGGCGAGCAAGGTCAGACCCTATGATGTTATGGACCTCCTGCATCCTCTGTTCCCTGTCCACTCTCAAACAGCTTCAGAAGACCAGGTGAGCTAGAATAAAGGTTTTTTTGAAGGTGTGTGATGGTGGGATCAAATGTCAGACCGTATTGAAGTGCACTTAGGAGAGGCTCATGACTGGAATAAAGGAATACAAATATGTTTTGAAATGTATTTTACTTATTACTTATAATAAAGTCTTAGGTTATTGGTCATGTTAGGTGGTCATTGGCCCTTTTTTATTTTGTGAGTTGGTGAGAGCCCAATGAGGAAATCATGCTGTCAACAACACCTTTGTACTTCCACACTGATCCCACTACAGGATAATCCCAGGGTGTGTTTTCACTATCTGTTACAGTGTTGTGAAAGCACTTGAGTTAATCACATAGCAGGGCTTTGGAAGGCTGTTTGCACTGAAACATGCTTAAGAGAAAAAAGTTAACTTTTGTTTCCTTTTGGAGTTTCCAAACTGGGTCCAAGAGAGCAGTCTTTTGGAAATGTGACCCATTTTTTTTTTTACCAATACCCACATCCTGTGAAAATAGTGACTCACAGCCATTGCTGCACATAATCATAAAATTAGCAAACCCCACGCAGCAAAGTGCAATATGTAGACTGTCAGGGGCTGCAGCTATTTGAAAAAGATAAAATGTATTATTGAAGCATTATGATCAAGTACTGTTGCACTGCTGCAGAAACATTCTGGTCCTAAAATCTTTGTCGCCCAGATGTGTGGCAACTACTATAAAAGACCCCCACTATAAACTCAAAGTATCACCAAATGCAGTATTATTTCAGTTTATTAATATCTGTTAATACTTGTATATTGTGACAGCCCTACTTGATACAGACTTCCAAAAATCTCATCATGAATGTCTTATTTTTTACAATCACAAAGTAAATTAAGATGCAAAATTTAATCATCCACACACAGGTGAAGTAAACCACAATTGCAATTTCTTAAAAAATAATCATAATCCACCTCTGTTACTACCTCTGATGCCTCAACAGCAGAGAGACGACTTGGTTCCACTGTGGCATTTACTGAAGGCCAAATCTTACAGGAGCATAAATATCATGAAAAGTGCTTAAACAGAAGTCAGCTCAGTACTGTTTTATTATGATGTTTCTCTGTTGCTGTTCAGAGGCCTGTGGCTGGACCATCTTCATTCCAGCGTCTACGCCAGCTCGTCCAGGAGACCCTTCAAGTTTTACAGGATGAAGGCATTTTGTACCGCAAAGTCAGATCCCAGGATGAAGTCTATCATGTGAGAAGCATCAGAGAAATGTTATAACTCTTTTTTTACACATCAGAGAGCTGGCATTTTGGATGTATGTCTGTCGGACTCTGTGATCAACAGGTGACTGCAGAGGATACAGATCTCCTCATAGCTGTCAAAGACATTATCAGGGAGGACTCAAAGAGGGAGCATTGTAAGGAGACTTCTGTTTTGCTTTATACAATAAGACTTTCGATGTTAAACTGCTGTTGGTAGTACTAAGCAACATATCTTCCATTAACCAAGGCGACTGCACCGAGTGGCAGCTGTGCAGCTTAGACACACTAGATGACTGAGTTTTCAGGCCAAAAATGATAAAAATATTAACAACTAGTCAAACTGGTTCTGGAGCCAACTTGCGAGGGTGAAGACAGTACAGCACTTGAGCTGTCCATCTTTAGATGAATTTTGCAGGAAAAGGGCTGAATGTGATTGATTAGATTTTAGAAATGACCTATGGAAGCTTTATCTTGTTTATGAAGATTAATCACACCTGTAAACAATTAAAATCGCCCAAACAATTAACGTTTCATTTTCAGTGCTTAAATTAAAAAACAAATCATTAAATATTTGTACAATTAATCACTTCTACAAGAATTTAAATGACAAAAAGATTGAGAAAATGAATCCCACAAAAGTCTATATAACCTCCTAATGCTCATTTACCTCCCGTGTGTTGACTTTGGTTTCCTTTTTTATGTATTTACAGTTGCAGAGAAGGGCTGTCATGTCCTGCACATCCTAACTGCGGTCAGACACAGCTACAGCCTCAATGTGACAAAAGCTGCCCTGGAGGTGATCCTCAGAAAACTGGAGTGCAACAGTGAAATCGTCAGCACCAGGGACAACTATTATACTGCGTTTTAACCTGAGGACAGTTGGACTGAGGGACCTGTTTCACTGCACAGGGGGTGTGCAGTTTGGCCTATTGCTCCAGAATGGGAGGGTCTAGTAAGTTGTAGTCATAGCATGAGTATATCTATTATCATTTTTTAACAGTAATTTGAAATTGGAAAAAATAAAGTCTAAATCCGTGTTTGGTGCTGTTTCTCCATATCCTCTTTCCTTTTTTCTTTTCTAAGTAAAATATGGGTGAAAGCAGAAGGGTGAATTTCAGCAATAAACAGAAATAGGATCTTTAAAATGAATAAAAGGAATCAAGATACACTCAAAACCATCATGTAACTACCTAGTTATACACAAAGAAGCAATTACAAGATTAAAAAGCAGTTAAAGTCCCACTCCGATGTTTTTTTTTTGTTTTGTTACAACTGTGGTCTTTAAATTGTGATTATGAAGTTTATTAGCCAAAATCACATTACCTGTGTCATTTTTTAAGGGTTTTTCTTTTGCAGAGCTCTAGTAGCTTATTAGCAATTCGCTAATGAGCTACATGGCTATTGTAAACTAATTTGAATAAAGTGAATGTAATGACGTTAAAAGAACTTACAAAATGGTTTAAGGTTTTTTCATCTAACAACAACATTGAAAAACATTGAAGTGGGAAACTAATAATCTGCTTTACTTATCTAGTAAGTATCTACTTATCTTTACTTAACTAGATTATCCCAGGTTATTTGGCGTTTATGACTCATTTTCAGATCTAAGAAACCTTTAAAAAGTTTTGAAAGAGTTAAAAAAAAATCTGATTTCTGTGATTTTGCACTTTCAGACCATGTTGGACCTATCCCTGAACTAGAGTTTCAAACCAGAGTTTACAAAAACTGTTTCAGATTTATAACATTTTAGCTTAGGTTTTGAGGATGCTGAGAAAAGATGATTTCGCCATTTAATTTGACTTTTTTGCATTTTGGGTCATGTCCCTGATCTAGAACCTGAACGCTTAGTACCATAAAATTTAGACTGAGTTTTTCTAAAAAATTTACACTTTTTTGAAACAAAATTTAACATTTTTTTTTCCGTTTGTGAAAATATCCTGGACCACGAAGACTAGGTAAGAAAAGTTTGATTGATATCCTCCTTTTTTTGCATATTCACAACACAACACTACAATACAATACAGGCTGGTGCATAGATGGGACTGCTACATCCTAGACCTAGTGAGTGGGGCTGGACACTTGGAAATAAATCTGTAAAGAATGAAAATATATGGTGGCCGAGAACCGCCACTGCTGCAAATCAAAAAGAATGCAAAAAAATAAAAAATTGCAAAATGGAAAAGAAACCGAAGCCCACTGCAGATAAAAAAAAAAAAAAAAAAGAATTGGTGCAGATTTAAAAAACGCCACTTTTTTTTTATTTGCAGCAGGCTTCATTTTTTTTCTTTTTTTTTTTGCATCGGTAACCTCTGTGGTGGCTTCCTTTTTTTGTATTCTTTTTTATTTGCAGCAGTGGTGGTTCTCAGCCACTGTAAAAGTCAACTGGATGATCATGTTGAAAAGAATGAAAATAACTTCGTTTCAGTTAAAAAGATGTAAGTTGTATGTTACATTTTATTTTTTAGGAAAACATGTTTCTAATAACGTACAGCTATGACTGCATATTATGACATAACATTTTTAACATATTTAACAATATTTTGAATTTTTAACAGAAATTTTCTATGGTTGAAAAACCATTGAAGTACCGTTGATCCATATTTACGATTTCAATTCCGTTTCATTATTAATGCTGCAGTCTATCACTGATAGACGCCTACCCTTTTTGGGGTAGGAGTCTATCAGTGTGGCACATCTTGATGTGGCAATATTGATTGCGGTCATCACAAATGTTCGATGGGATTCAGATCTGGGCTCTGGCTAGGCTAGTCTCAATCTTATTCTGGTGAAGCCATGCTTTTGTTGATTTAGATGTCTGCTTTAGGTCTCTGTTGTGATGAAAGATGAAGTTCCTCTTCATCTTCAGCTTTCTAGCAGAAAGATGAAGTTCCTCTTTATCTCCAGCTTTCTAGCAGAAGGCTGAAGGTTTTGTGCCAGCACTGACTGGTATTTGGAACTGTTCATAATTCCCTCCACCCTGACTAAGGCACCAGTTCCAGCTGAAGAAAAACAGCCCTAAAGCATGATGCTGCCACGCCCATGCTTCACTGTGGGTATGGTGTTCTTTTGGTGATGAGCAGTGTTGATTTTGCGCCAAATATACCTTTTGCAATGATGCCCAAAAAGTTGAACTTTGGTTTCATCAGACCATAACACATTTTCCCACATGCCTTTGGGAGATCCCAGATGTCTTTTTGATGGTATTCTTTGTAAGATAAGGCTTCTGTCTTGCCACCCTACCCCATAGCCCAGACATATGAAGACAGTGGGAGATTGTTGTCACATGTACTACACAGCCAGTACTTGCCAAAAAAATTCCTGCAGCCCATTCAGTGTTGGTGTCGACCTCTTGGTTGCCTCCCTGACCAGTTTTCTTCTTGTCTTATCATCAATTTTGGACAGATGTCCTGTTCTTGGTAATGTCACTGTTGTACCATATTTTCTCCACTTGATAATGATGGTCTTCACTGTGTTCCATGGTATATTTAATTCCTTGGAAATTCTTTTGTAGCCCTCACCTGACTGATATCTTTGAATAATGAGATCCCTCTGATGCTTTGGAAGCTCTCTGAGGACCAGGGCTTGTGCTGGAAGATGTGGCTACAAACATATCAGGAAAAGCCTACTAGAACAGCTGAACTTTTTTGGGGGTTGATCAGAGGCACTTTAATTGGTGACAGGTGTGTGCTGACTCCATTTTAACCTGAGTTTGAATGTTATTGGTTAAATCTGAACATAGCCACATCCTCAGTTATTAAAGGGTGTGCACACTTAAGCATCCACATGATCTCAGTTGTTTATTTTTACTTCACCTCCCTGAAAGATTTCTGTTTGTTTTTCAATTGCATTGTACGGGTTATAGGTCACATTAAAGGTGGAAGAAGTTGTGCAATTATTTATCATGATTTAAATTTTTTTACATGAAAAAAACCTGGCAGTTGAACAGGGGTGTGTAGACTTTTTATATCCATTGTAGATTTAATGAAGTCTCTCTATGAAGATCTCGAAATTGTGTTAAAAAGAATTTCGAGACTCTCTGGGATAATATTGTCCAGATCTGACAAGTCCGGTGTTAAAAGTGATTTTTTTTCTTAACCCTTTCCTCCACAGCTAAAGCAACTGCAACGCATTACCATAGACTGTATACAGTCTACGTTAATTCTGTGCTTGCTTCAGCGTCGTGCCTCTGAATGGGCTTTCTTGCCATCATGCACGTGTTGCTGCGTGCACAGGGGGGCAGTGTTTGGTCGTTAATTGGCTCTTTCATATAGCACAGGCAGCTGCTGATTGGTCGCCTGTGAAACATCTGTATCCATAGTTCCAGGAGCTCGTGTCTCCGGACAGTAAGCTGCTCAGAAAACACAGATCCTAGAGAGAGTGAGCGAACTGCTTATGTCTTTAATAACCCCCTGGCTGTCATCTATTGCAAATAAACTGAAAACGTCTCAATAGCTTCGATACATTTCAGTTTGAATTCAGTCCTATATCTGGGGCGGTATATTTCTTCCATGTTCTCTTAAAAGGAGGTAAAAAGTTATGAAGAGGAGGGATAGTAGGAAAGCTAAAAGAACACTCTGCCTATCTGGTGCTTTCAAAGGCAGCTTCATATCTGTCACACACACATACACACACAACAGCGTGCTTGTCGAGGAAGGCACAGCCAAATCCCTTTTTTCTTGCCAGCTTTATTCCAAGTAGCCCTGAGGACGTGATGAAGCCCATCCCACTCCGTTCCCTAAATTCACTGCGCCTGCCGGAACACAGCAGGAGGCGTATGGCGCTGGATTTGCCGGCTCCCTTTACATTCATGCAGCCCCTCTAACCTCCAGGTAGGCTCATGTCCCTTTTGTAGGAATCGCTGCAGACACAAAGGAACTCGCTTTACTTTTTCCCCTCTCTATTTAAGGTGACCGACTTCACCAACGCACCGGATATCTGCCTGTGTGCGTGACTGCAACGTGAAAATCTGTCTCGTCTTGGATATTCTGCTGTGTGGATTTCACCGAGGACTATTGATAAGTTTCTAATCATATTGACGATCGTTGCGTCATCGGGGGAAGTCAGAGCGGCCAAATCTGCTGCGAGGAGCTGCTGATGTCTTAATGGACCGCTGAATGCTTTAATAACACAGCGATGAATGTTGGGATTTCTCTCCCCTGATAGAAGATAGCTTATCTGGAGCCGCAGCAGCTGCCTGCCTGCCTGCCTGCCAGTCGCCTTTAATGCATAGCCTTTGCAGGGTCAAGATGCAGTTTCGGACTGTGCTGGACGTGAAAGTGGTGGACGTGGAGAAGAGGCGCAATCCGTCCAAACACTACGTGAGTTGGCTGCCTCAGCTTCATCCATGTCATGTCACCTCATTCCCACCTTGTCCCATTCAGATGTGTCAGCGCTGTGTCTCTTTGGCCTGTTTCACAGTCACAGCGTGACACCTAAACGCAGCATTTAGTCCAGTAAATGTAGCCAGGCTATGCTAAGCTCACAGTCAGACTCCTGTTCAACGAGATACCTGCTCATAAATGATTAACTCATCCAAAGCACAACCCTTCACAGCCTTTTAACAGACATAGTTCATGAACATAGGTGAGCTGTCCTAACTGTGCACTGTCAAATAAGTAGTCTGCACACCATTTAACCAACTAGAGCAGGTTGTTATGCTGTATTTAATAGGCTGAGATAATGCAGGGTATTGTTTCTGCAGTCATTTATGTTTGCATTGGTTTACAGGAGTTGTGACTTGCATGAAGTGGTTAAAGGCTTAAATTTTTTACATTATTTCCACAACTGGTTGAGTTTTTTCGTGATAGCTAACCTGTGCCGTCCATTGGAGGTGGAAGTAAAAGTCCACTCGCTAAATAGACCCAAGTTTATGACTCAAAATGTGTCTTTATAGTTGAAATATAATGCAGACATACTGTATCTCAGATTTTTAAAATAGTATTTGATAGGCTGAGATAATGCAGGGTATTGTTTCTGCAGTCATTTATGTTTGCATTGGTTTACAGGAGTTGTTACTTGCATGAAGTGGTTAAAGGCTTAATATTTTTACATTATTTCCACAACTGCTTGAGTTTGTTTCATGATAGCTAACCTGTGCTGTCCATTGGAGGTGGAAGCAAAAGTTCATTAGCTAAATAGACCCAAGTTTATGACTCAAAATGTGTCTTTATAGTTGAAATACAATGCAGACATACTTTAACTCTGATTTTTCTCCAGAAAAGCAGAGCATAGGCTAACCCACCAGTATTTTTCACCCAGCTGAGATCACAATCCATTTGTCTCTATGAAATTCAGTCCATTTTCTCCACTGTTCTTCATGGGTCCTTGCTTTAGTCCTTAGGTAATGAGTCATCCCATCCATCAAGTATACAATATTTCCCCTTCAATGTCAAACCACTCTGCTGGGTATGGGGGATCACTTTTTTAAAATTAGTTTCTTGTGAATGTCTTTTTGCCTGTAAGTATTAACATTTTGAATGGTGTTACAGGCAATAAGGTTCCCAGTTTGAGGGTCCTTGCAGGATCTTGTAATCCTAAATGCTCTCAAAATCTTTACTTTAATCTTGACAACTTTATCCCCCAAAAGTTTGTCTTTTTACACCTAGCCAGAAAATTGTCAAGTTTATATTCCCACATGGTCTTGTACATTGTTGCTGGTTACTAGCAGTTTATTTTTAATTTGTGTGTATTTTTGTAAGAAGCTAGTTAAATTTCCATTTGAATTGCCTTCTCCTCCTAGAGCTGGTGGATATCTGTTGCGCTTTACATGGACTTTGCCAATTACTATTTGACAGGCCAGCTCTAGCTTCTACATTGACTTTGCATATGGTGAGTTCTTCACATTTAATTTAACCGACATAAACTTTGAGGAAGCCTCCAAGGGTGTTTATAAAATAAAAGATTCAATCATCTCTTCATGTACTCCTAGCAGACAGACTTAAACGACAACTGTTATGTCCATGCCTTTCCCAGATTTTGGCAGAACCACCTGAAAACATGTCTGAAATGGCCTTTGTCTAAAATGTGTTCGGTGAATATTTCCAGAAATCTCCCAAAGCCCAGATTTGTCTGCCCATGTTATGACTGGATCCTAAAATGGTTTGGCCACGAAAACCCAAATTATCTGGAAACCCTTTCACAAAATAAATCTCAGCAAAGTGTACAATCATTTACTTTTTTGTTGCTTGAGACTGTGACCTTTATCGCTACTTGTTTGTCCAGTTGATGATGTTTCACTTTACTCTCAGCCTTTCTCCTTGTTTGTTTCAAGGGTTCAAGGGTTCAAGGGTTAATTTATTCTGTCTCCCTAAGGAGAAATTAGTCTTGGACACACGGGTAGGCAGCATACATATAATACATGCTAAAGTCATGTTGAAGGTGGAGTTTAACTTTGTAAATGGTAGCTGACAAAATTAATTAACTACAAGATCTATCTTAACCACTGTAATAGACCTACAAAAGGTAACAAACTTTATCTAATGACCATCCCAATGAATATTGATTTTATTCTTTATCTGATTTTATCAATTGCATTTAAAAACTGTAGGTCAATGTATCTTCCGCTGCTCAAATTACACAACAGGCTGTAGTGATTTCTATTATCCTTGCCTCCTGTGTCCGTCTTCATCAATACCTCACTTGAGTCTGTGTTGTGGCTCTTGGCTCTTGATAGCCCTTTATTCAGATCCCATTTTGAGCTCATAAACAAGTCATAATAAATGACCTGCTCATATGCAATTATAGTCCTTCATACCCTTGGGCCTAATGATATGTGGGCACAATTAGCACTCCTGTTCTTCATTGATAAGGGGTCTCTTCATATGTGTCCCTTCATTAGACATACTGCTTTACAAGACATGCAAGTATAATGTGGATTTAAGACACATAATAGAGTTTCTAATTGACAGTAAAACCGCCTCTATTATCATGACTTACACCATCTTGAACGCTGGACTGCAATAAGTGCATATGTCTTAAACATGGGGCAGCCCCAGTGAAACTGATCCCTGAATTCTGACACTGATGAAGAATCACTGTTCAGAGCCCCCGGGCAGAAATGAGCTGCGGGTGTATGACTGACAACCCCAACCCCCCTTACTCCCATTCTCCCAGATTATTGTATATGTCGCCTTCAAGTACCTGTCAAGTACAGTGTACATAGCTCACTAGACATGGCAGTTTAATTATAGTTCGCCTGGAGCTTTGAAAACTATCCAGTGCTCTCATACTGGAACAACACCTACCCTCAGGTTTCTGTGTGCCAATTAGTTTGTGTTTACTTGATTAAACACAGCCTTATTTCCACGCCATGTAAGGATGATGTCAACTGAAAAAAAAATGTAATCAAATCAGTAGGTAAAATTGCTTAAAATTGGTTTATGGTGCAAAATTGGTCCTGAGGCACTTTTTTTCCCCTTTAAATAGTCCACAAGCTTCTGTAGTCAATTGTAGCAAACCCAGTATACTTAATTTTAAGAGTTTCTGCAGGCTACATAACCACTTGATCAGAGCAATATGTAACTAGCACAGGTATGGGATATTAACCTGCAAGGTGCTCTGAAGGCTGGTGGTGCTGGCTCTGCTACTGTTAGCCACCCTTAAACCGCTGATGTAGTGATCCCACATTAAGCCACCCTCAATAAATTGTGCAAATCTTCACTTTTTGGAGGGTATTTTCTCACTTTTAGATGAGTTGGTTGGATTTTAGTCTACAAGGGCATTTATTGCTTTGGGAGATCCTTCACATATTTGGTTCGGCAACTTGATCAATCTTAATAAGAATAATAATAGATAAGCTAAGCTAATAATCTTTTTCTTTGTGCCTCTTATTCAATGCTGCGACATTATAATAGTTTAAATGTTTATTTTGCTCTCAGCATGTCTAAATTCTCCTTATTTAACATCAATAGTGCTTTGCAGTTAGCTAGTAGCTGATGTGAGAAAATATTTGCCAGTAAAATTTGCTGTTGTGTAAGGCAGCAAATTAGCAGCCCCCTGTTCTCATTCAATTATCAATCTCACTGAGTGATAACATAATGTGATATTAGCCTCCCAAATTAGTACAGGTCTATAGGGACCTATATGCAGAAGGGCATGCTACAGTATACAGTTTAATTATAATGAGGAGATATGCTGAGTCTACTATGTGTTTCAACAAAGATAGTGAAGGTAGGGTGACCAGGAGGCCTGACTGACACTGTCCCATTTGAAATCTGTTTGCCTGAGTTCCAACTAAAACCTACAAAAGACCAATATGTCCTGGTTTTAAACAACCACCGCCTCAGTTTTAACCAAGTGACGTACCACAATAATGCACCATGCTCACAACACTGACTGTCAGTTTCAGTGCCAAGGTTGTTGCTGTCTTAACCAGTACAAAAACATCCCTAAAACACTTAAGTTCAAAACTGATTTGTATGTACATTAATCAAGAAATCAATGTGGCTGCTGCTTAGCAAGTCTTGCTTACCACACTGACAGGTGGTGCTGCTTTGGTAGGCTAGCTGTTTTTCCGCAAATGAAGTTGTGGTTTTCTGAAGCGCTCTAGGGGAGTTAATGCGCCCTTTGAACCATGCAACAAATATAGTGCATTTTGCACACACTGGATGTGTCCTTTGTCACTCAACCATGATACAAATGCAGATATTTGAGGCCTTATTTACAATAAGTGCAAACAGTGGGTATAGACTGGAAGTTCAGGTGCACTGACAATAAATCTAATTGCGCCATGAGCTCATACACATGGGTTTGCATTAAAAAAGAGTCCTTATTTTGATGTTTGGTCAACCTGGGTTTAAGGTTGTACAGCTTGCAATTTGAACAAGGCCCAGGAAGCTGTTCTCTCTTGTCCACAGTTTTATGTTCAGCAGCATAAAAAATTTAGCAAGACTTATTGCCTCATGCCTTGATCTCCTCATTTGATGGTAAGCATATGAATATTTTAAGTCACAAAGTATGTCTTAAAATTCCTAAAAAAAAAAAAACTATAATCAAAACAATTATCTACATGATAGTTAGCAGTAGCAGCAGCTAACAGAACAAAGTACTCTTCATTAGAACCCTGTGGTGCTTAGAGGACAAAGTATTTAGCTTTGTAATATGTGAGTCCAGGAAGCAGTTTTTTCTTTGCCACCAGTTTTTATTGTAGTTAGCATGAAAAATTAAGCTCAGCTTATTCCGTCATGCTTCAAGTTTCATACTTTGTACACTTGCACAAGTAAGTATGGGGATTAGAGAGAATATTTCGAATCCTCTTGACTAATTATTAGCAAAAGTCTTTAAAACAGATGCTGAAAACAAATGACTGGCTATGCAGTTAGCTTACGTTAGCAGCAGCTAATGTGACACATACTTTCTCAGATTGCTTTGGTGCTTAAGGACAGCTAATGGTAATCCACAGTTTCCACAGCGTTACGGTCATTTCTCACATACAGTAGTTTTGAAATGTAACCCAAGCTTTAGATATCTCTATAGGCAGGTTTTGTTGGCTCCTGTTTGCATAGTTAGAGTGTAAAGGAGTTTCTCATTACTGAGCTAGGCTGCAATGTGTTTTGGGCTCTTCTATCTCAGCGGGCCAGTCTGTGGCCTAGTTTCCCTAGTTACCCTGTCTCATGAGACAAGGCGAGTCACTGTGAGAAGAAAATAGAGGGAAAGTGGGAGGGAGAGAGAGAGAGGGAGAGAGAGAGAGACACAATCTGTGTCACCCATTGAATATCATTTGTAATGTTTGTGAAACCAGCTGGAAATGCTTATCTTGTGAGAGGAGCGGGAATGAGACTTGGGGCTTTGTCAAAGGGAAGTGCTCGTCAGACCAGAGGGATAGCTGGACCTCAGCGTCCGAAACACGCATCAAACACACGCACACACATCCTCCCGCTGAGTTGTGTGCATGTGTGTTTTGTTTGCAGGACAAGGTGATAAAAAGAGAGTGCAAACTTGGGCACGGCTATGTTTACTTTAAGCTTCTGTTTCCCCTACAAGTCCCAGTCCCATAACATTTCATTTTCTAGAGACTCCTGTGCCACGCAAAGGCCCAGACTTGAAGATGGTGTTGTTATTTGGCACCATAAAACATTTCTTCTGAGAGCTGTTCTCCACTCAGATATTTATTGGCCTATCAAACATGGAGTGATATCTGGGTGAGAAAGGGTCCCTGTTTTCAGATGCTCACCCTAAAGTGAGAGTCCCATGCCAGCAGGGGGGTAGAAGTTTATGAGTCAGGCGTTTTTTAGGATTGTCTGTTGTCCCTAAAGGCCATGTGTCTGAGCTTGTGTGAGTGTGTGAGACGAGCTTTGCTGATGCCTGTTAGCAGAGTCAATCTTCTTGATGCTCAGTTTGCGGATTCCTTACTCAGACACTAAATAACAGCTGGTTACTTTTTCTATCGTTGATTTCATTAAAACCAATAAGTGCAACCCACTTTTCTTATACACTTTAGAAGCACTTGTGTGTATTGACGCCAGTACAAGCATGAGACAGATGCCTGTCTGTGTGTTACAGCTGCTGCGGTGCCCCTGCATGTGGAAATGTGGGGAGGCAGCCACTCAGCAGAAACTAAACTTCAAAAAACAGCAAAACTGTTTGTGAGAAGGAGATAAATTGCATTTCACTGCACAGATAGGGGTCATTCTCATTACAGACCAATTTGACAGACCCCTCAAAGTTAACAAGCTGCCATTACTGAAGAGGTAATTTACTAAAACATTCAAGGGTTTTAATGCAGGCTGTTTTGGCAAGTGATTAACTTTCTACTGTTACATTTACTATCATTTTACTTTTGATAACAATCAGGGCTGGGCGATAAACGGAAAATTTACTGATACCGAAATTTACAATAATAACCAACGTCATTCGCTCATGTCAATATATTTGGTGTCAAAAACAATAAATAAATAAAAGATGGTTTTAGATGTGTGTAGGTAGGCTATGGTCTCATGTCCCTTTAAGACGCTGTCCTACGTCAGAGACGTGACTCCACCCCATCCAGTCTGTAACAAAGGCTATGTTCACACTGCAGGTCAATTCAGATTTTTTATTCATATGTGACACATATCAAATTTTTTAATGTAAGTGTGAACAGTGCAATTCTGATTTTTCAAATCCGAACCAGGCCTCTTTTGTATGTGGACAAATCGGATATGTATCCGATGTGACTGTGGATGCTCAGGTCACGTTCATCCAACCTATACGTCATCGATATGCGACAAATGTCACCATTGTTCGACAACACAAACGGGCGCAGAAAGCAGTTTGTGCTTTGTGTGCAGGGTCACTTCACGGATGCATTCCATTCACAATAGATACTGCATTTGTTGTTATGATGTGAACAACGGCACAAAAAGATTGGATTCAACAAAAAATCCGAATTGTGCATCATGACCTGCAGTGTGAACGTAGCCAAAGAGGCAAAGACAGGTGAGGAGATGGAGGACGGTTCAAAAGTTGTAGCGGCTGGAGTGGCGGCTGAAGTAGACCAAGTTAACGTGGGAGGGTGTGAGCAGCTTGTGGAGTAGTTATCATCCATTTATTGTCACCGAGGTGAACTGCTCAATATACCATATTGATTTGAGGCCATATCGCCCAGCCCGAATAACAATGTAGGTGGCATGTGTTAAATCTTGTGTAGATTTCAGCTTCTTTATTTGTTTACAAACTTTAACTTTGCTAGCTTTGCACAGAACATAAGACTTAACTTCATGAAGAGTCCCTCTGTGTGAGCGTGTACACAGGAGTCAGAGATATTCAACAGAAGAATGACCTGCTGATTGCATTTTGTTGTTGATCACCAGATGATTATTGTAAAGGAACATTTCTCCACTGGCAAGCATAATAAACAAGAATTGTATGTCGTCATTACAGCCTACTTGTGGTAGAATGATGACAGAAAATAAGGGCTCAATCAATATTTGTGAAATAAAAACATGCATGCTGTAACTAGTTCGTGATAACTGAATGCGGCTTTTAGTTAGGAAATGTTTCTTGCGTGTTAGAATAATGCAGATTTGGTTGATTCTTTTCTTTATTTCTCTGTATGCAAGCCCACTATTGTAGATGGATATCATAGATATAGATATATAGATATTGTTGTAAAAAATAACTCTTTTTAACGCCATGATCCTCTGGTTAAGGTACCTTCCTTTATTAGCAGCTGAGCAGCCATCATAATTGGCAGACAGCAGCTGACAATGAGCAACATGCAAATGAACTAGTTCAGTTAAATGACCTAATCGAGCTTGACCGTGGGGGGATGGGGGCGCAAGGTGACACCTGCACAGCAGGCATTGAAACTGTCCTCCCACTGTGCCACAAACAAACCTCTTTGTGATTAAGATGAACAACACAATGAATTGATTTTGTGTATCACAAATCATTGCATGCCTGGATGCCCTTAGCTGCCTACTTTATTTCCACTGGCTGAATGCTCCATATGTTAGTGGAAAGCTCTGGATACTGACACTGACGCTGACATGAGTGTGTATCCGTGTTGCATGCACTGACATGAGGGGTTGATGTTGCACTGTTATTACTGAGACCTCACACACATGCAGGGAATTGTTTCCATGTGTTCAATACCAGATGTTGTTTTGAGATTATGGAACATTTTATATGTCTCCTGCAGAAGTCTTAAATGCACAACAAGCGCTCTACTCCCAGAGTGAAATGACTGCTGAACCCCTCTCTCTGCTTTTACGATAAAAGCCCATGTCTAGGTGTTGGAACATGGTCCCTAAGTCCAAAGCACTTGCAACAAACTGACTCTTTATTACAACATCCAGACTTGAAATGCTCTGCAGAGAGACAACGTGTGTGCATCATGTTTGGCATGGGAAAATGACCTGACCTGAACTTTCTCACCATCTCTGAGTATTCTGCTGTCTAGTCTGAGCTGTGTGTTCTAGTGTAAGACGAAGAAGAGGAACGGACAGACAGTGAAGGAAAAAGAGATAAGTGGGTAGAAAATTAAGAATGAAGAATTGTCTTGCTGGCAGCTCTCTCTCTATGAGATCACCAGATAGACTAACAAATTATTAGACAGTGACTGACTTGATGAGCATGACAAGATATTCTTTCTTTTGTAGCGTACTTCTGTGAAATGACCCGGCAATTTAAAAATCTGAGATTCAAGGATGTATTGTGATTTTAATAAAAAAATTCTTTGAGTTTATGCCTCTTGAGGTTCTGTTACTTATGGCCTACCAAAACTACTATACTTCAAAATATAAAGCAGAATTTTACAACTAGGAAAGAAAGCAGCCAAAAACAAAACAAAAGAATGACGAATGAGGTGATTAGAAACAGATGATGATATGTAACTGTGTATATTAGTCAAAGTTTAGAAACTAATGTGTTGCCCGTACCCTTGTCTTGCCTTTCTTCAATCTGACCGATTTCCTTGTTTTATTTTCACAATAATCTTCAGGTAAACAGCTGATATCGTGACAGCTTAACTATCCTATAAAACTCACAAACTTCTTATTTTACCCTCACATTTTCTCCTCTCCCGCAAAATCATGTCTTTATTTCTGCAACATAATACCTTTATTCTAATAATATGTATGACTCTATTCTCAAAAAACATTTGTTTCTTAATACTTTAATATTATGTTGCAGTTTTGAGCACTGTAATGCAAGTTTTGCAAAGTCACTTATCTAATATATTATATTAAAGCTCCAGTAAGAAATTTTTGGTCCGTGATTATTTTGGTTGTCTTTGCTCTTCTAAGTTGACAAAAACTCTCATCCCTCTGACTTTTGACCATCAAATGTGTCATTTCTTGTCCTGACTGTTGACTGCTTTTGAATACCATAAAAAGAAAAAGAAGAAGAAGAACTCTATTGATCCCCGAAGGGAAATTCAATACTAATAATAAAAAAAGATATCAAAATACATTTCAGTCCATTTCATAAATGTCAACAAAACTCCTCACAGGAGCTTTAAATAATGATAATGCATAGAAAAAATTGAAAACCCTTATGAATATTTAAATGCCTCACAGTACTTTTTGACCCCTCTGGCTTGTGGTTCATTCAGAGGACTTGATAAAAGGGCTGGATCTGGTTCAACAGTTGCTTATACAGTAGACTTTCTGTGTAGCACACTTCATATTCCTTTACGTGTGCATAGTTTCTCTGCGAATGTGAATATTTCTGGCTCAGCATGGTGTTCTTTGGAGGCCTTTTGTCTCTTGTTGCTTTCCAGTTCACATATGAAAGTGTATACAGTCAGACTTACTCCTGCAAAATTCACTTTACTGGAATCCATCCAGTGAAATTGTTTACATGTACAACCTTGTCTATCTTTTATCTTGGATGGAATCTGATATAAAAGTTGCTTAAGGATTGTTCTTTTGTGAACAAGCTGAATGAATCCCTCAGTGCTGTATGTGTAGGATGTCCCTACTGAGTGTACACCTTACCTCAACAGGTTCCCTGACCCCCACTTCTTGCTGCCACCGTAAAGGCCCCGGAGAGTGTAATTGGCCCCTTTCAAAGTGGAAGTGACCACAGTAATGGAAAGTGGAGGCGTGGGCCTGCTGTGTGGTTTAGAAAGGGCATTTTTTTGGCAGAGAATACAAAAAGCATCTCTGTAGAGTTTTCTTTCCAAAGACCCCCTGCCAAAGCTCATGAATGGAACTGTCCTCCAGTTTGTTTCCCTCTTGTGACATTTTTATTGGCTGTGCCGTGACACAGCTTTAAAGAATTTGTCAGGCTTTATTGTCATTTGTTAATAACTGTCTGTATTAGCAAAGTGAGTCAATGTAGGGCAGACGTGGTTCCATGTGGAAAGACTTCATGCAAAGAGAATTTTTTCCAAGTTCACTTTTTGAAGTACAATGGTTTGGGTTTTCACAGTCTTGGAAGTATTATGTGCGTCTGGTTTATAGGTTACTTTAAATATAGAAGTTTAGGCGGGGTTCACAGCATTTAGTGGCTAGGCCCACATTCTGAGCCCCACCAAGAACGGCACTCTTTGCCTTCTTCGCTTGGGAGCTGAAGGACTGGGTCCTTGCTTTCTTCTGAATCTGTAAGTCATTTTTTTCTGTTCCTTTACTACTCTTATCACTTTAACTCTTGAATTACGCCAATGTTATTTTAGAAACTAGTCTTTCAGATTAGTCAGACAAGTTAAAGTTGGAAACTTGAATTCATTCAGCCTTCAAACTAACATGATGAAATAATTAGAACTCCAATTTGTTTCATGTGAAGTATTCCTGTTCTTTCATTTTTCTTCAGCGCATGAATAAAACTTTTGTTTTCAATTCCTTCTTTCTCAGTGGGAATAGCACATGTACATTTTCTTTTCTGCTATCTGGGACATTTAAGCCCCCACAGCCGTTTTTGACTTGTTTAGATTTAGACAAAGATTGCCTCTTTGTGTTGCTTCTGTCTTTGAATGAAGTTTTCAACTCCTTTGAAAGAAGTGAAACATGTCAGCAGCGGAGAATTAACATGTAGCTGCTGAGCAGTCAGGAGAAGAATGAAACCAGATAAAAGCTGTGTTTTTCCCTTTGAATTTTGGTGTGTTCCTAAAAAAAGATTTACCTTATCACAGGAGCTGCTGAACACCACAATAGTCTCAGCTCAGACTTCCTCATCTTCTGCTCACTACAGTCATTTACAGTGAGTTATAGCTCAGCCTGCTCATTGTTCCCTCATCCCTCAATACCCATTTTAGTCTCCAACACCTTCCTGTCTCCAAATGTGGATGTGATTATTAACAGCTTACTGTTCGAAATCAAAAGATCACATGGATCATGCTTTTTCACGTGAGCTTTTAAGTTGCCGTTTGCCCAAAATTCAGCCTCGTTTTGAAATCACAGCCTCAGAGTCTCATTGTTCAGACATGCCTGCTGTGCAAGAATGTCCTGCAGCAATCACAAGATAATGTTTGACTTTTTATCTTGATTTCTGCGTCTCTAAAATCCCCTCACAGAGAAGCAACTGGAGTCTTGGTAGTGCTGCCCTGCTTGCAAATATGTGAATTAGTCTTGTTGCTGCTGTGAAAACAGCTCATCTTTTCTTTCAACTTATCAAATATTTCACATAATTACGAGGTGGATTATTACTTAACTGACATGCGAGTGAGTCAACTTTGCTGGAAACATTTAAATCCCCCATATTTCTGTAAATGTTTCTAAAAGGTTTAGAATAGAGTGATGTATGTGTGGGCAGATTTGAGATTTTAAGGTATTTGCAAACAGCTCTCTCAGCACCCACTGATGCTGGCATTAAAAACTGATGAATAATGTTAAAGTAGCACATTCATAATGATTCATTTTAACATTCATCCAACCAATCAAAACAACAACAATAACAAAACACAAAATAAATAAATAAATAACCAAAACCAACCCTTCAAATGGCTTTCCCAAACCCTGTCAGTCATAAACACAACTGAGATCTTTCAGTTTGATTGTGTTGTTTTGTTCTTGTACTGTCTCTGTCTGGTCATTCAGCATTATTAGCTCATAAAGAGTTAATTTCCCACAGTGCGATATGTGATGGACCTGTGGCCTGTGTTGTAAAGTGACACTGCTGCCCGCTCGGCATAGATGACTCTTACATGAGTTGTCCACCTGTAGATAAATGTCAGTAGTTATAGTTTTGTCTGTCTGTCTTCTAAAGGCTAAAGCAGAACCACACTATTCAAGTTGGTTTGCTTTAAAGGTCCAATGAGGAACTACTTGTTTGCACACTTTTGGCACCCCCAGTGGACAAAACAGGCATTGCTTATCTTGTCCTCTACATGATAAGCAGTCATTTTTGACAAAATGTCTTCTTTATTGGGAATATTTTTTTGGTCTAAAATGTATAAACTGGGTTTTTTCTTCTGCTGCCCAGCCCTGATACCAGTTTAAGGCAATACAAATTACAATAAAAGATCGTCTGTTGTTGGAGATGGTCTTTTTAGCTTTTAGATATATCCTGAAAAGGCATCAATATAAATTTCAGCCTATTTCTTGAATGTCAATTAACTTTTTATTGGAGTTTATAATAATTTTATGCAGCATGTGCTTTGTTGAAGTCTTCTGCTGTGTAGATTCCTCCATAGCTGTGAAGAACAATTTCACCTTGTGTTTACTGGAGGAGTTACTGTAAACTAGCTGTGAATATGAGCAAGTCATTGCAAGGACTGTACACACAGATGAGAGAAATGGGTTTGATAGCACTGTTTTAGGAACATCTTCTTTCCAAGGCCATGATTTGAAGCTCCTGCAAGGAACTTTGGTTTGTGTTAATGACTTTGATGCCCCCTGTGCACAATTTAAATCCCTTATGCCTTTGCTGATTTTGTCCTGTTGAAAAAAAAATATATATATATTATGCTTCCTTTAAAGCTACTATAAGGAGTTTTTGAAAGGTTATGAAATAGACTGTAATGACCAGTGGTGTATCTCTGTGATGTATTAAAGCAAATGAGACCATTGATAACAATTTTGACGATTTCAACACTAGAATTTCTAATGGCTAAAACTGCTGAGAGGGGGTAGGTACACTGAAGAAACATTCTTTGTTACTTTCACCACTGTAAATATTGATAAGTAGTGATAGATTTCAATGTAAAAAGACAACAGGGGAAGATTTTCGTCAATTAACACCAGTTTCACAAGGAAGAGAAGAAATTCTCAACACTATAGGAGTTATTACTTTGTCTACATTCAAATCAACAGGCAGAAAACTCCTCAAAGGAGTTTTTATTGCCAGATGCATGATTCAAAGATAATTTTTTTGTGAAAAATACAAGAAAGACTGTTTCAGGGGCATACAATGTATTATTTTGTTTAACAAAACAGTAAGGAAATAGTAGGTCTTTTCACAGATAGTTTTGTTTGATTTTGTACATCATCCATATAAAGTTCAGTGTGTGTACTGACAAACTGAGAGGCTCTGTACAGGAGCTTTGAAGCTCAACAGATTCTCTCTTAGTAGCTGCACATAAGAACACCACAGTTTATTGTTTTTTTAACCATCTATTGAAGGTTTATAACATGCTTATTCATGCTGTTCAGGGAAGCTCAGTGTGTTGATTTTTTCCACAAATGCATCACTTTATTGGAGGCATTTCAACTGTACTCACAACTGGATGTACTTGAGCTGTGAGTCAGCTCACTTCTGGTTATTTTGGTTTTACACAAGTGTGTCCCACTCCTCATGTAGAGGTGAAAAAGTGTACAGTATCCAAAAATGAATAATCAGATATCATTACTGGCAGATATAAGTTGCTCTTTTGTTCTACATTTATCTAGAGAGCTAAAAATGACTTAGAATTTACTCTCTGTATGAAGTGAAAAGAGTCTATTTTAGGCGGCTGGGGGAGCATTTGGTTTGGGCTTGATATTTTGGGCATGAGTACCTTGTACGGTTGTTGGTGTAGTTATTCGCTGCGGTTTCCATCACATACCCATCTGCTTCTGGGGTTTGGATCTTTTCACTGAGTCCACATCTTCCTGCCTGGCTCCTGTCTTACGCCTCAGCTCAGCACGGATTTGCTTCTGCGTTAAATTGTGGCCTTGAGGCATGATGGGAGGACGATACTCTGGCATACCGTTGAGGTCAGAGGAGTTTATAGAACACACACACACACACACACACACACACACACACACACACACACACACACACACACACACACACACACACACACACACACACACAGAGCCACATAGTAGAATTGGTTCCACACTGGTTTGCAATTAGTGTGTGCAAATAAAATAAAGTCAAGCTGGTATTTTGATCTCATGTTTATATCTGAAATTTTATTATGTGGATTTACAGTATATTAGTCTTATTGATTGACAGTCTACAGCCACACTAGATGCACTGAACATGGCAGTACTTTGAAGTGAAATTCTAACATCAGTATGGGTTAAAATAAATAAATAAATAAATAAATCATATGAATTGCATAAAAGATAATGTTGAGCAGACATGCACGCACCCAAGTGGCAGTGCCCTTTTATCCTAAAAATGACACAGAATATAGAGGTTAATATTGCTGCAACTCCTCAAAATGGTGAGTCAACTTTATTGATACTTTTAGGAAGGTCCGCTCAAGGAAATGAAAATAACCATAACCAGTGACCAAATGTGTCACAGATTACTAGTGCTGGTTGTCTCCAACTTAGTAAGAGGTCTCTGAACATGATATTGAAACAGTGTTTGTTGTGTGGTGCTTTATAGAGAAACTAATTGTGTGGGAAACACTGTCTTTATCTAACTGAAAGTCTGATAAATGTAATGTTGACTGAATAGCTCTGGAAACTTAGCATTTGCTGATTGCTTGCACCTCTTTGTAGGGCTGGGCGATGTACCGAAAAATTTACAGATACTGAAATTTATGACAATAACCGATGTCATTTTGCCCATGTCAATATATTCAGTGTCAAAAAAATTAATAAATAAAAGTTGGTTTTGGATGTGTGTAGGTAGGCTATAGTCTCATGTCCCTACGACAAGACTCCACCCCATCCAGTCCGTAACAAAGAGGGAAAGACAGGTGAGGAGATGGAGGACGGTTCAAAAGTTGTAGCGGCTGGAGTAGATGAAGTTAATGTGGGAGGGGGTGAGCAGCTTATGGAGTAGTTATTGTCCATTTATCATTATCAAGGTAAACTGCTCAATATACCATGATATTGATTTGAGGCCATATCGCCCAGCCCTACCTCTTGGGCTCTTGTATCCTCTTCTAGATGTATCCTCTTCTGACATCTCAAATCAGCCAGTGACATGGATTACTGGTGAAAAATTTTGCTGATATTAGGTCTCAAACACATTTTTGAAATAGTATTGATCTGATGATGGTACTTCATGAAAAGCAAAGAGATAAATACATTAAAAAAGAAAAAAAAAAAAAAATCTGATGAAAGGGATATGGGTCTTTGTCCGGCATGCTCCAAGGTGATTAATTTCCTGGTTGATTAAATAAAATTTTAAACTCTCACTGACTTGTCTGAAAATCAGAAAAAAGTTAAAACAGTCAAAACTGAGCACAGTTTTGCTTCATTTTGTAGATTGATAAGCTTCCAAACTGTGCTGTGTGATGAGATTAGATCTGCTGTGCATGTTTACATCCAGATAGTAGAGCTTTATAGCATTATAGAAATCACCATTAACCAGGGCTACAGCCCCAGCTAGTGGCAGATAGCTTCACTACAGCTCAAACCAAACATTACTAGCATTTCAGCCCTACCACAATATAAATATGAGTTGTTTAACTGAATAATAATTCTGGTGCTGACTAAGGAGTGGAGCCACTCAAATTAATCATTGCAATGAATATGGACACCCTGATTTTAAGAAGAGTATTATTACAGAATCCTTTGAAGTGTTTAAAATACAGATTAGTATCAGCTTCAAATTTGAGCTCTGGTAGGCCAAAAACACTCTCACTGCCTTTAAGACATTCTTACCGCACACAATTGAGGTCTGTATTCTGGAACAGCCCCTCTTTTCTTGTTGTTAACAGGGTCTCTTTCAGTGCTTCGGTGACCTGTAGCTTTAGAAATTGTCCATACTGGTATAATTACTGTCCAAGCACAAGTGTAAGTCTGACACTAAAATCTTTAAGGCTTGAGGATGCCTCAGCCACAAAGTAACCCACTTTTCCCTTTGTGCCCTTTTGTTAAGTTTGCTCTATTTTTGTTGAGAGCTGCTTTGCTAATGAACAGCAAAAAGAGCAAGATGCTGTACTCATAAGTCCTTGTTATGCTACAGAAGTCACAAAGACACTTGGAAACATTGCTGACTGTGGCTGCGTAAGCCAGTATTTTACTTTTATGATTTTGCAACCCGGCAGTACCCGAGGGAGCACATTTCCATAGCAATAAATGCCAGGCTAATCGCTGTGGTGACACCCCACTGTGCTAAGAACAAGTTTGTCAGTGTAGTGTGACAGTCTCAGCTTT
The DNA here is from genome assembly GCA_962446985.1 of Xyrichtys novacula. Taxonomy (NCBI): domain Eukaryota; kingdom Metazoa; phylum Chordata; class Actinopteri; order Labriformes; family Labridae; genus Xyrichtys; species Xyrichtys novacula. The sequence continues at coordinate 18,928,577 of OY660866.1, read as the reverse complement.
GGGATGCCAGTAGCTGTGTTTGCATGGGAGTGAACATACTGCGATGGCTCCATGCCAGCAGCAGCTGAGCCCCCTCCAGCAGCAACAAGGCCTGTTAACCCTCGGCTTTATTGTGGAACCTCTTTTGTTTCAAGCTGCTGCCCTTCGTGCGTCAACTTCAGGGTCTTTCACTCGACCTCATTCATCCCGGCTCTGCTCTGAAGGCTCTTGGCAGGTACAGGGAGTTGTAGGGACAGTGTAAGATCAGGCACAAAGATAGAGCTCGCAGGAATAAGGAGCAGGAATGGCTCATCAGAGGAACTGGCTGCCTTTATTTGATCTTAATGCTATACATGAGGCATAGTCAATCGTTTCTGTGACTGCAGCTGGAGGCGAAGTGGATTTCTATTTGTGCAGTGTCTGGGCCACTTAAATGGAATGCCTTGGCTGGGTGACAACGTCATGTTTTATTGCAAATCACTTGATAATGGCTATTTTAGCTGAACGTTGAGTACAGATGTATGCAGCTTTTAGCTGCTCAGTTGGTGGGAAAAACCATGAATGATATTTATATCGGCCCTCCTGATCAACAACAACAACAACAAGTGAAAGACAAATGTATGCGAGTGCTGACTGCTTTTCTTTGTGCTCTAGATGCAAAGTTTTATGCACAAGAGGGGAAGAACATGCAGCCAGTTTTGCCAGATGTTGTATGACATATTGAGCATAATCTTAGAACAGGCAGTCTCAGTTCATAAGTGTTGACATCTTAGCATCCAATCAGCAGATGTCAAAATGGGAGCTCTTTGCAAACTGCTCTGCAACCTGCCTCCACATCTGTGCTTCCTTTTTATGCTAGGTCTGTTTTTACCACTGTTGTATGTGTTGTCGCCATAGACTGTTTATTGAATGGACAGCATCTACTTCCTCGCTGGGTAAAGCCACCCTGAGAGCAGCACCCTCTGGTGATGGGCTGCAGTATAGGTCATAAATCTCCTCCAGCAATCCTTATAGAGCTGTAGACAAACTTAAGAAATCAATCACGCAGAATGTAATTTTTTCCTCCCCCTTCTTGTGATGTTGACATGTAGTTACAGTAAGACTGGTTTGTGCTCAAGTCCTCTTTTTTCTGTGCCGCTGCATTTTTAAAAGTTATTAGGGTGTTCATGTTTTCTATGATTGACACGTGATACAGCCGGTGTACGAAGATTGTGCAGCTCACCTGGGGGATACGCTGTTCGAGCCGAGCATCATCACAGCGACTCTTGACGACTCTCCCGTCAAATGCGTACAATGCTACTGCGCAATGTTGGTTTCAGGAAGTGGAGAAAAAATGTGGAATTACCGAGAGCTTTTCGGCTTCAAATCTGTGTACTGGCGGAAGGCGGAACCAAGTTGTCCACAGTATATACAGTCTATGGTTGTCTCACATGCATGCTCTGGGCTACACTGTTGGTAACACACTGACTTTGTCAAGTTACATCCATGATCATTAACTTCCATTGTAACAGGAAGTTGTCCAAAAAGACAACAACAGCAAACTTTGTGATAGTTATAAGGTAGGGAGTAACTCAACATTCATGAGGTTCAAAACTCTCCAAGTAGTCTTCATTACTTGGAAAACCATTAGGTACCTTTGGGCAGTTAACCAAGATTCATAAGTGCTTCAGGTGTAGCTAGTGCACATCCAGATAATTGATATTCGATATTACGTCCACATCATGACTTCCTCTTCTGATAATGGTTTATGGTGAGATTAATATTTGAGATGCAGGAATGGAGTTGGAGATGAGATAACATCCACTACTAAATTATCTGCCTCTATGTGCAGGTTTCTTTTTTTAGAGATTAGTCCAACTGTTGTCCTGTATGTTAATGGCTTCTGAGGTTGCTATTTGAATAATGCATTTCACCCTTTAGGCTCTCCACACGGACTGTTTTCCAACCTCAGCTCAGTCAAACACTAATGGTCTGGACCAGTTTTACTATGAAAAAGAAGCTAGAATGCGAAGATGATCCATCTTTTTTAATTATGGCCACAATCTGTCATATTTCTGAGGTTATAGGGATATGTTTTTTAGAAATATGTTAGGGGTAGTTAAGAGGTGTTATGTAACTTAGGAACCTAACAGGGTGAGCAGTACCCAGACGTGAAGCAGAGGGATCTTATTACCCCGCTCTCAACTCATGACAGAAACCAGTTGACACAAAGATATTGGTTTCAAAGCAATTTACTGATTTACAAAAAAAGATTTATAAACACAGCTTAAACACTTCAGATTGTGAGTTTCCTCTACTTTAATGCTTCTTGGGAAATAATTCTGATTAGCACCATAAGTTCAAACATTAGCCTGCTTCTCTAGTTAACCTGAGCATTTCCACCAAGGGTCACATCAGCCAGAGTGATCAGAACTTTTGCAGGAATATTTATGTTTACATGACTGTCCTCATTCAGCTTTTGGGGTTAATACATCTTTGAACATTTTTGCTGTTATCATTACCACCTCAAGTTTGAAATACTTGATAGGGATCTGTTACTTTGAGGCACTTTCATTATCTCTGGTGCTGATTCCTCGATTGCAGGACAGGATGTTGTTCCACTTTTCCCTATTTAACATGTTGGGACTCAGTAGCTCCTCGGGGCATCTTATATCTGTTCCTGATAACTGTCATTATTTCTCCACTCTTGAGACCAGACGGAGATGTGAACTAACATTTTTGCCACAGTGTCATCAGGCAGAGGTGAAATGTGCTTGACTCCTTTCTGTGAATTGATTTATCATGACGTTTGTGATTAAGTCCATGATTTATGTTTGATCGGACTAATTACATACAAACAAATAATTTAATGAGGCAGCCCACTTTGTCAGCATTTTCTTCCACCCAAAGAAGCAACCATACTTAACCCTAGAAGTTTCTGTCACTGTCTCCTTCTCCCATGTGACTTGGCCTTTTTTTTTTATTGAGATTGTTCAAACAAATAATTTGAGTCAATTGAAGCTGGATGACACTAAAAATGATACTGTTCAAATATCATTAATAGGAAATCATCAGACAACACTCACTTTGGTTGTTTTGGAAGCTATAAGCAGAGGAGCTCTGGTGTCTTGGACTTGTCACAGTGATTACATTATACTGAAAGTGGTTTTTAATAATTGTCCAACCCAATTGTTCTCAATGAGGGGGCCCAGGTATTATAACATTATCAGCTTTGAGAGGTTGTATTGGATTGTAATACAGGCTGGAGTTGTACCAAATAAACTGTTAACTCGGTGTAATTTGCCCTTCGAAAGCTTGTAGCGTCATGTTATGTAACAACTTATCCACTCAAGAGTTTTTACATCCACAGCCCTCATCTGAACGTCTAAATCAGCTGTCGAGAAATCTCACCTGCTCTTAACATCTCTAATGAAAAATTCCTGGCCCCTGGATCTGTAGCCTGTGTTATCTATGTTTCATTAGATTAGAGATGATGCAGCATCACTTACCTCCTCTTAGCGGATAAATGGACTCTATCTCAATCTTATCAGGCCTCTCAGAGCTGCAGCATTGCTTCTGCCAAGGGTAAAGGCCAGTAGGTTAGTGTGCTGACAACAGTGGGATGATGTCACCCTCCACCCTGGACTGTCAATCACTGACAGAGATATGAGTGTGTGTTGTTGAATGTTCATGTAGGTGGATTTAGTCCTGAGCTTTTGCAGCATGTTATTTTTAGGTCTGATGGAGTTATAAACACAAGCAATCTCACTGTTTGTCAGCAGTTACCACCAATTACCTGACAGATCCTATATATTTTTTTTTATCAGGTTATAGAAAATATCAATAATCAAAGCAGCCATTTTTTTAACTTAAAAAGCAGCACTGGCACTTATGACATGCCCATTTTTCTCTTTGCATCCAGGATAGACCCCAGACTTGAAATTATTGAGGGGCTGCCAGCGTTAATTCATTAATTGCGATGTTATTAAGGTTTGAAATGCATGTGTTCACCTTTAAGCAATCACATGCCTCTCTTTCAGCACAGCATACTTCAGCCACAGCTGCGTCTCCCTGCTGTGATATAACATAAAAACAACCACCTCGCTCTTGAATGGCACATCTCTCTTAAAACAAACGTCCAGATGACAAACCAGAGTAATGTGCACTTTGTGTAAAACTGAATAAAAATAGGTTACTCTGAGTTTGTGTTATTACAAACCCATATGTACATCTCATCAGGCTGATGCTGGCTGGCAAACACATTCCAGCCTTTGGTTTGGTGATTTGCACTCAACCAAAGGCTCAGATCTAGAGGCTGTCATCAGGTTGTTATCTAGACATGATAGATGAAAACCCTTTTCATCATGGGGAACAAATAGTGTCACATATTCAACACCTGAAAAAGACAAAGCAACTACACTGGAACTCCTGAAAAATGCAAATGCTGTTGCATTAACCAGGGATCACTGAACAACGGCACACTGAAACTTGGCTGGTTGGATTTAACTGTGGGCGATGTAGCTCATGGGTATTGGAGTCTTTCAGAAAACACCACTCATTTCATTCAAAGGGGCCACCAGAAGGAACAAAACAAATTCTGTGCATTTTTCTCTAATTTCTTGACATAAAAACATGTTTTTTAAAACTGTGGACAACACACTAGGGATAGACCATCCATCAAGTTTGCTCTTTTTTGTCCACAGGCCAGTGATTCATAGTAAATGTCAATCAATGCATTGTAGGCTGAGTACAAACAAATGATAATATTGACTGGTGAGTTTTAACCTTGTCATTCTTATCTTGGCAGGTATATCTCATCAATGTCACCTACTCTGACAACACTTCCCACATCATTTACAGAAGATACAGCAAATTCTTTGACCTACAGGTAAGCTGCCATCATTCATCTCCTCCCTGTAAGCTCAGTTTGGTTTGTGTTTGTGTGGGAATCCTTATTTACTCTCCTGATGATGTATTTGAAGGTGTCAGCCCTATGAACTTGCTGCATTGTTTTGTAAAGATTAATGTGTAAGCCCACGACTGCTCACTGCTGCCGTGTCTAAGCCCATGTTCTCCACACCTCGTTGCTTCCATGAATCAATGTGTGTGTTAGTAATTGGTCGGGGAGCAGGGGAGACATGGTTTGTATCTCTCTGCCTCATAGAGCTGAAGCAATGTATGCATCCCTATCTCTCTGCACTCGCTTTATCTCACCCTCTTTCTCCATTCACCCCCCGTCCTCGCATCTCATCTCTCCCTTACCCTCAAAATGTCTGGGAGCTGACAGGCTGGCTTTATAGTACAAGCAAGAAATCCACAGGGAAGTTAATTTAATGTACCATGTTTCATGGTGGGTCACTATTACATTTTCCAATGCAGCCTGCATGGATATGGATGGTTCTTTAGATGTAGCTGTACATGGAGGTGTTAATCTGACCATATAGAAACTCACAGATAACTGACATGGGATTGTTACTGGTGGACTGAAAATAGACCTTCTTTTTATAAATAAATTTTACATAAGGAGCACTATGCACTTAGAATTTAAATGAACAACCTCAAGAATGTTATGAGCTACACAATCCATCCTCACTAAGTTTTACTGTGGACCAGTAAAGCTTAGCTACATGTGCTACAGACTAGGGCTGAAACGATCCCTCGAGTACCTCAATTACAAAAGATGACTGAGGAATTTTCTCTGCCTCGAGTATGTGTTTATTAGCTCAAATCGTCACTGTTTTGCACAAGTTATTTTCAAGGTGACACAAAGCACTTATGTCACCACGGTAGAAGGAGGAGTAAGCATGATTTTGGTTTTGCAGAGCGGAAAAAATGAATGATGACAGGGGCTTTTCTTCTGCAGAGCTCCTGTAGCTCATTAGCAATACTCCTTTGAGTCGTGGGCGGAGACAGCGCTGCTCTGCGCACTCCTCTTCACACTCCTCTTCATGCTAGCTTGCAGCCTAACATTGCCGCTGTAGTACCAGAAGCAGGCAACATAGGAGCTATTTAGCTTTATGTCTTTTGGTGCATGATGAAAGCTAATATCATAATTAGCTGTCATACAAGCATTGCAATCCGCTACCGCACACACTTGTTCCGGGTTGTTCCGCGATAGTTGCACTTTACCAGAAAAATTATGTTTTATCCGATTACTTGAGTAATCAATGGAATATCCGTAGAATACTCGATTACTAAAGTGTTCGATAGCTGTGGCCCTACTACACGCAGTGCTAATAGTATTAAATGAAAGTGGTGCATGCTCTGCTCCTAGGTATGTAAAAATACAAATACAGGAAATATCATGATGTTTTTTTTAAGGCTGTCAAAAGATGATTCTTTTTAATCACAGTTGAACACATGTAAGTCCATTTAACTCACGATTAATCACAAAAAATCAATCTTTTGACAGCCCTTTTTTTTTTCTTCACAATAGTATATTGATTTTCCATTCATCATGTCAGTCAACTAGTTTACTTAAATTCCTGAAGCAACAATGGCTCTGTGCCTTCAGATATTCTGCTAGGCCCATGGACAGGCTTCTTGAGCCAAGAGCAGTCACAAGCCGAAGTGCAGTGGTGGCTGAGAGAAAGTTGAGAAAGCTAGCTCTGCTAATAAACCAACATAGCAGAGAATCATGGAAATAAGAAGTTACTTTTAGATTTTTTCACAGGTGCTGTGCTATGATAAACCAATAAAATCATCCACTGCTCCACATTATTTACCGGTCTCTGCCAATACTCTGAAAGTTTCTGGAGAAATTGTAAAAAAGAGACAAGGTTAAAAACCAATACATCGTGGTGGCACTGTGTGAAAAACTGACGTGACTCTGTAGTTGAAGTCACTGCATGAGCTCAAAGTCTCTTCCAGAAACAACTGTGTGTGACTTGATAAATGATTTGCAAACATCAAATTCTGTGTTTAATAAATTACACAGCTTCTTAACTTTTTAGAATTGGGGTTTTATTCACTGTCACCACTTCAGCAACAACAACCTGTGAGTTTTCTGTCTCTGGAATAAAAAAAAGTAATGTTGATGATTATTGGACAGAAACATCCACTGATTCTTCTAATGTGATAAGACCATTTTTCCTGTTAATATTGGCCAAGATGTATATCACTTGGATTTTACCTTCTTTGACTTGGCTCTGATGCTTAAATCCCATGTTCAAGTGTCAAGGTCTCCTTCCAGGACTCTGTTTGTTTTGGGCTGGAGCTTGGCTTGCAGTGAAAACCGTGCTCTGTGTCTCTGAGATTCCACATCGAGTGAATGTTTGTGTATGTTTGTGCCTCTTGCGCCCTCAACTTGCTGCAAGCTGATACCATATGTATATTGGACCAGAGGTCTCAGGGTCAGTAGTAAATATGAAGGGGCTGCAGTGAGAGAGTTACAGGGGGCACATCTGAATGGACCCAGTGTGTAGGTCCAGCAGGAAATGATGTTTCAATCAGTGGAGGAAAGGTCCTTTCTGAAAGCTCCCATTGATAACCAGAGGGGCGGTGTGAGGCAGAAAGCAGACCCCCCTTCGACTGATTACACCCAATGTGGCATAAAAGACAGAGGCAGAATAATAAACACGGAAAAAAAAAAAAAGCCTGAATATTCCTCTGTAAAAGTCTGAGACGCAGGTGAGGAGTGGATGCATGGCTTCCTCCTGGCTCCTTTAGCTTCTTACAAACACAAGCTTGGTCCTCAAATTGCCTGAGAGGAAACTAATGAAGCTTAATGGTTCATGGATGGCTTGGCACAAAAGCACTCCCAGTCAGCAGCAACAAGATTGATTTTGTTAGCTTTGTCAGATGGCGTGGGCCAAAGGTCACCCAACTTGGGCTGTGCTTTATTGAGTTGTTAAAGAAGGCTGTTCTCACATGGGCAAAGTTTGGCAGAGTTTGCTGCTGTTAAGTGAGATCTTTAGTGGAAATCCATTGCTTCATATTTCTGGAATTAACCAGGTGTCCATTTTAAAACACTCTGCAGTATATCAGCACCAGCACTTCAGCGCTCACATCTTACTTCTCCTGCTTCTTTGATGTTTCCATTTGCACTGTGGCACTTATGAATAAAACTACCTCCAGCAGTACTGACATACCTGCTCTCTAATACTGTGTTATTCTTCATCTCTGTCGGTATATGTATCAAAAGTACAGCTCTCTCCGCCTGTCTTTGATCTGGACAGATGCCTTTGATGGTCCTGTTTGATCCCATTGTTTTCAGAGCAACCTGGAGCCTCTCCTGTCCAAACATTTATCTGCTGCAGAGACCCTGCCGCTCTCTGCAGCCCTGCTAACCCCTCGGTGAGAGAAACATGCATGGCCTCTCTGAAACTGTTGGAGAGCGCTTCAACCAAAGCTTTGGCAGTGAGCACTGGGGATTTCAGGACTGTTTCTTAGTAATAACCAGAACATACTCTCTTTTCCTGGAAATATACTGGCGTGGTTCTGGACAAGCGGCCCAGAATACTCTGCCGGACTTTGTTTAGGTTCTGTGCCGGAAACCAACTCTTTGTGATCCGAGTCGAAAACATGGGTGATTGAAAAATGCAAGCTTTGATGTTGGAGAGATGTTTGATGTGTTTGGTGTAGCTCTGACCGCTTAATGTGTAGTTTTCTCTTCATGTTTCACCCCTAAAAAGCTTTACTTAGCTGAACAGGCTTTCCTTCTGCCAAGAGCTCCTGGAAAATGAATATGAATGTGCATATATGTCCTCAGTTCTCATGTTTTTCCACGAGTGTGAAGCCAGCACTGGTAAAAATGTGTAAAGGTAAACAGTGTAGGAACTGTAGTATTATTTAGTGGCCCTTTGTGGAAAAGAGCCCTTCATGGCTAATGGACTGAATCTGTTAATGCAAAATGTTGCTAAAATTGCCCTGCTGAGAGCCATGTCGACACTGCACTTTAATTCTGTCAGGAGTGAGTTAGATCGCACACAAAGAAAGGAGAAACCTCCTCTTCTGTCCATCTTTCTGTTCTTGCTTTACAACAGTTTTGGGGCTAAAACGATTTGATGATTTTTTTTAACTCTATTACAGCTCAATCAGACCATCTGTAAACATTACAGCAGCTCCAGACTCCAGAATTTAAAGTTAAATTGAATTTTGCTCTTCGATGCCTTTCTATTCGTTCATTTTTATGCAAGACAAAAATCCATCCTCATGGGTGTATTGATTATTCATTATCACATGGTTTTGTTTAGTGTTTGAAAATCAAATAGGAGAGCATCATCAGTTCAACCCGTTGTATGCCCTTGTGATGAACTATAGAGAAGCTCTATATGCAATTTTCCACAACAGCGTTTCTAATTTGTTTTTTACTTTTAAAGATAATTTGAAAAAATTTTTTTGTGTAGTTATTTTCAGTTTCATAGAGAGTGTCTGGGGAAGCTCTTTAAGACGAACAAAAACAAGCCCAAGTGATGGCAATATGGCCTCAACATAATTTCATGATCATTTTATGTAAAACTCTTGTTGACATTGCCTTTCATTTTTTATTTCCAAGACCATCATGAAAGTTACTGACTGGGACTGCTGAATTGATTTCCCCAAAGAAAATAGAGTTATTAACACTCTAAACCAGAGCGCTGTTTAAACAGTGCAAATACCTGCCTCTACCTGCAAATGTGTAAGAGAAGAAGAGGTGCACTTCCTGCTTCCTGTTCACCTGTAGAAAGATGGATCCGCGTCGGGTTTTGTTGGGGAAGCTTATTGTAATGTGGTTACATTTATTTGCGGTACAAGTTTGTCTCCTCCATGTATCAATGGGAATTGTTAATAGGAACCATTGTTTTAGTGCCGTTTTAGAGTTGCGCGCGGACGTGTTTGTGTGTGACACCGCCGGAGTTACCAGACCGAGCAGAGTAAGGATAATCCAGCTGGGTTACACAGCAAGAAGTGTACGCTTCGTCAGTCGCACGAAACAACACACTTTAACACTCCACCGTCCAGTTTTTCTGTTTGTTCGCCATGTTTGTTTTCGTTTGGGCGCGCTCTGCGTACGTCACTACGTGCCGCTTACGTACTACCGAGCGCCGGCGCAGACCGGACAAGCTTCTCTGTAAACCCAATCCGCTCCACTCAGCCGGGTATATGGAGCATGGAGCGGATTATCAATCGGCGTAGACAACCTCTTACAATCTGACCTGAAATACAGTCAGATCCGGGTGAATCAGATTGGTTAAGGTGTTTATATGAGACATTTTGAATCTGATTGACCTTTCAATCTGATTGTAAATAGGATTTTTGGACCCATGTAAACGGGGCTACTTAGTTTTTGTGTTTACCATCTTTGCAGTGCGCCAGCTGTATGTACTCTGATATTGACAGCTGCTAGCACATACACTAGGAACCACAAAACACTGAAAACTCAGGAGAGAACTTTTGAAACACAGTATTGTCAGATTCAGCGGGAACAGCTTAACAATGCTGTGGATTCACTCCATATGGCAGATTTTTGCCATTTATTAAGCCTTCTCTGTACATCAGAGCCCAAGACCTGTGCACTATAAACAGTCTCAGCACGTTTTTATGTATGAGCAAAGAACGGCAACAGATGACAGAAGGATGCTTAACAATCTAATATTGTCCTACTGCAAACCTCCATTTACAGCTAACCGTGATATTTGGCTGAGATAATCTGGGTCATCCTGACTTGGTATTTAAATTGTTGGCCTTTACGAGGCAGCCCTATTATATACCTCACATACAGGCATAGGAAAAGGAAGAATAGCATGTCAAGACAGAGAAAGGCTTGCACAAGCATGCGCTCCCTGCCATCTCATATGTCAGCCAGATACTCACTGCACTGCATACAATTCCTATTACCCATCATACATGTTTCCCATACCTCCTTCGACCTGCTGTTTTCTGTTTATCCACTAAAGACCAGCTCATCTCCCTCATCAGGATGTGACTGGATCTTCCTGGCTGCTCTGCTGCATAGCTGTGGTTTTGTTACAGCAAGTCCTGTAAGACTGAATGAGTCAAACAGTTCGTCCTTCTGTCAGAAGTAGGCCGCCCAAGTTACTCGTCAGAGGAGAGGAAACCAGGACAAGGAGGGGAGCAGGTCATCTGGAGGGGCCCGAGGAGAAAGAAACTCTGAGGAGTTGGAATAGAATGATGATGATTGTGATTGAGGTGGCGATAATGAGGCAGAGGAAGACAGTGATGAAAGATATAAAAGGGATTATGGTAATGAGGATGACAGCGATACCAGTGGCGTTGGTGATTAAGATTCATGCTGTTGATGCTGACAACATTGATGATGCAGATGAAAAGTAGTGTGATATTGTAGATTCCAGGGTCACGCATAAGCAATAAGGAGTGGGCGATTCGGCCCTTAGTGTCCATAAGCCCTGGGCAAAGTTTTAGTATGTTTAAAACTGAGGCATGGCTCACCACCTGAGAGAAGGACGCGCTCTGACTCACACTTTTTACGAGCGCCTTTGGTTTGTATTCTGCCTGCACACTCTGAACAAACCTCTCTTTTCTTTCTACAAGTCTGCCCTTGTCTGAGCCTCCCTGCAGCATCTGAATATTCAGTTTTACCCTCTTTTTAATGTTACATTTCTCCGGTAGGCCATTTTTTCAGCGTTAAGTGTACGTTTGAAGAACCTCTATATGATATTAGTTTGTTCTGCAGAGCCTCAAGGTCAATATGTAGTCTTTTTTCATGGATGCTTGCAGCAGGCTTTGGACAAAGTGCATGTTATGTTCAGCACAGAAAATTATACAGCAGCCGTGGTCAAAGTGCTTAAAAGGAAGGTCACTGAATTGGGAATCTCTAACCTCTAAGTGGGCGGGTTGATGGAAACATATGTCCAAACCACGAGGCATTATCGGTATGTCATCCTCCAGGATAAATTGCTGAATAGCCAGCAGCCTTTTTGTCCTTGAGGTGCTCTGTGGACTTACTGTTACTCAGCCAGAATAAGGTAGCCCATTGTTCTAGGTGCAGGATAAAGGCCTGTTTTATTTTATATATGGGTGTGTGTGTGTGAGAGACAGGGGGGAGCGGAAAACATACTTTTCAGTCTCTGATGAGAGGCAGAGGAAGGACACCTCCACTCTGAACACAGGACGTGTTCTTTATGAGTTACAATCGAGTGTTTGACAGCACAGCTCAGGCTGTGTCCTCTCTGGGGTTGGAGCAGAGGGGGGGGGGGGAAGTATGCAGTGTTTCCCACAGCCATGGAGAAGGGATCAGGAGAGTGGGCTAAATTTAGGATGAATGAGCACAGTTCAGCCGTTTGTGGGACGTTTCCATGCTTCAAGAAGCAAAGCAGGTGACTGGGACACAGTCAAGGAAATCAAAGAGACTGAGTGTCTGGCCCCTGACTACAAGAAATGTGTCTGAGAGAAAGATAGACAAGATTTGAGAGTCAACAGACGCATCTTCAAGTCAGATATTTTACATGGTAAATTACAGTCTATATCAAAACCCTCAAAATTGATCAGAAGGGATCACTGTTATTTTCCAAGGCCTCAACCATATTTTCATCTGCTTAAAATTTTTGGAATTTCTTCAGTAGTTAGCAGCAGCTGGCAGCTGGGGAAGAGGACTGATATGGTATATTAATATAGTTGTGTATCCATCTACTATTGGTTCTTATGCTAACATGAGTGCTAAGTGGGCTACCTTTTACCCATCAGTGTTTGTCACTTACAAAAATGTTTACAGTGAAGTATTTTAATGATAGAGACAAGCTAAAAATACACTGTTGATGGTAAAAACACAGAGTTTTTTTTTTTTTTTTTTTTCAATTTTCTGATTAAGGTATTACGCTAATCAAAGTGTTAAGAGAGTGAAATTGCGAAATTGGTACAACTTTTGATACTGGGGAGGTCCTGAAGCAACAAGTTCCCTTGTCATCGAAACAGAAAATTAAATTACAACTAAACAATCAGTCTAAAAGTGAGAAAACAATCCAAAAACTGTCAAACTTTCGCACAATTACATTCATACATTCATACATACATGAAACAATTTGACAAAATTTTTCCACTGAATGTGGCTACCACTTACAGAGCTAGCACCGGCAGCTTTCAGTGCTCCAGGTTTATGTTCACATGCATTTGCTATATCACTCTGGTCGAGTGGTTATATGCCAGTGTAACCAGACAGCCTACAAACAGCCAAAAACAGACAGATTGGAGATGCTGATGCCTTAGCAGTCCCACATATGCAGATGGCCTGGTTTTGTTTCCGCCCTGTGACCCCTTTACTGCATCTTACTCCTCAATTTCTCTCCTATGATTCCTGCTCAATCCACTGTCCTTTTAATAATGGCTAGTAGATGATTGTCTAACATGAGTCTGGTTCTGCTTGAGATTTCTGCCTGTTAAAGGAAGTTCTTCCTCTCCACTGTAACTCACTAAATGCTGCAAAGTGTTTCACTCATGGTTGAAGATGGTACGGGAGTGGATCTGTCGAAAAAAAATAACAAAAATGAAATGGCTTTATCCATAATTGCTATTTTATTTAATTGCTACAATATACTAAGATCTATACATTGATCACTCTTGAGTTTATTGTTGAGGCCTTTGCTTTGCTAGTTTATGTGAGATGTATAGGGTGGCCTCCTGTGTATGAGGAAGGAGGGAGGTGGTTTTCCTCCGTGTTTGTTTCTCTAGTGTCATGTCAGAGAGGCCCTCCCGACGACTGTAAGCCGCTGCTTGTAAGGACTTGAAGGTAGAAGACAGGGTTTCATAGAGACATGTCAGTCAGTTATTTTCATGCCTTGTTTTGGCAGAACTCTTAAGAAGTCATGACATGTTGATAATCTGTTTACTCTATATTTCTCATCTTTCACTGCTCCTTTGTCTGACCTTTTGCTGCTGATGAAACTCTTGGATTTGAAGCTGTTATATGTTTTCTCAGCCATGGATGACATGAATGCTAAATCCTGTGCAGAGAGAGGTCCAGTAATTCCTAAAAGAGCGCATGTATGTCCCCAGTGTTTGCCCCTTCAGTTCATGCTGCCTCCTATTAAGTGGAGATGCATGTGTCAGCTGACAGATTTCTACAGCTCTCTATTCATCTCTGACTTGTTTTCTCTGAGATCGGCTGGCCGGCTCTTGTCTTTCTGTCGAGCTCAAGGTCTCCTCCATCTGAATGGGGATGTTGAGGAGATGGGCTGAGAACTTTGAGCGCTTTGTACCTCTTGGGCAGCTTTGCTTCACACTGAGCCTTGTACAGAGATACCATGCTCAAGGTTTTTCTAATTACATTTCTAGGTAAGCCTCCTCTGCCTGCATTCCCCATTCGATAGATCACACAGTGTTTATTTTACACCCCTACTGTGTATCAGTTCAGAGAGGGCAGGGCTGTGTATTCTGTACACAGCCCGGATATTGTGGAGCACATAGCAGCTTACAGCATTGAATGATTGAAGGACGGATGTTATCAGGGACGTGATAAAAAGGAATATGAAGCAAGATGGAGAGGATCCATACAGTTATTTGTCACTGGAGGATACAGAAGGACAAGCCAAGGAAAAGGAGGAACACTCTGTATTTTTATAAAATGTGAAGATGACATTAATTCATGCATTAATTTCCTTAAAATGATGTACAGCAGAATAATTTTAAATAATACCAAACATTATACTCACAGCTGCTTTCATTTTTTTTTTGTAAAAGAAGGAATCAATATTTTTTTTTTTTCCGTCAAACTAGTGTCCATTTCGATTCATTTTACTTTGCACCTTTTCTAACCACTAAATAGACTCAGTTTGGCATCTGTTATATAACACTAAGCATACCAGAGTCAGATGTATTTAATGTGCTGTAATTCAAGCATGTTTTTCTTTTGTTGTTAAACTGTAGAAAACTGTAGAAAACCCACCCATCTGGCACTCCAAACACATTAACACAAACATCCCTGCAGGTTTATTGCTGATAGTTCAGAATCTTTGGACTGCATATCTCCAGTTTCGGTGTGAATGTCCAGCCTGTCCCAGTCCAGCAGTAGTCCAGAGCGGCCCCTGTTTCGGCAGGTTAATGAATAGTGATTGGGTAAACAGCAGGCTGGATGAGACACACGGGACGCAGGCTTTTAATGCCAGCGTCTGACTGAAAAAGAGGGAGCAGTGAAAGTGAGACAGAGACACACAGTGATAAGAGATGAGAGTTCCCACTAGAATTCAAAGTGAAACCAAGGTGTCTATCTGCTCTCTTTCCCCTGTTCCCATCCGTCTTTCCTCTGTTTGTCTTTGCCTCCCTCTGCACTGCCGACTCGTCACGTCCTCTCCACCGCCACACACACTTTCTCACATTCATATCTTATTCCAACTATTTCTCACCCTATCTCTGTCCCCCCCCTGCTGCTCTCATATCGCTCTCCTCCTCTCCATCTGTCTCTGTCTCTCCTCAGAAAGCCTCCCCCCCAGACCCCACCATCACCCCACTCTTGTCCCATTTGAGCTAGTTTTCTCTGGCTCATCCAACATGACCTGCACGTTCCTGGGTCAAGTGCATTAGCTAACAGAGCAGAGGCTTCATGCGTGCTTTTCTGTGTTAGGCTGTTTCGTATGCATGTGCTCTATTTGTAAGTGTGTGTGTGTGTGTGATGCATCGTTGGCATTTCCCCTTATCACCCAGACAGAGTTTCTGCGATCGAGTCCTCCCCTCTGGGGTGCTCCATCGCAGATTGAATTCTATTCTTTGAACTCAAGGAGAAACTTAAATCAAAATGAATACCCCCAACAACACTAAATCTTCAGAAGACCAGCTTACTCTATGTTGTCACCTTTCAATTATGTTAATTTTTTTATGAGGTGTGCTGCTGACCTCTTGGCCAGGTCACCCCTGTGAACCGGATCTGGATCTTAATGGTTTTTTAAATCTGGTTAAATAAAATGAATCAGAAATTAATCAAGTAAGAAAGTCGATCTCTGGAGGGCGACTCCATTGGGATTTTTTTTTTTCATTTAAAAATGCACATGAATTTAAATCTAGACAATGAGTAGACTACTTGATTAACAAGTGAACATATTCTCGATTTCAGTGTCCTTCTGCTGAGTTCCTCTACATGCACACATTCGTTGATTGATTACAAAAAGAGTCCTAATCGGTCCATAAAAGCAAAGGTCCTACTCTTAACTTGATTTATTGCTGTGCCATAGTTGCAGTTTCCTTTGAGTTCATACCCTCAGTTTCTAGTTTAAGTTCTTGTTGCTCATACTTGGCATCATAAAAAACAAGGTGGCAATGGCCGTGATGTTGGACTTGAGAGAAGGGCTGAGCATATGTTGTTTTAAAATTGCGCAATTGTCACAAATGCAAAATATAGATAGATAGATGTACTTTATTGATCCCAAACTGGGAAATTCTCTTTACACAATGTCAGTCAATGTCACCGCACCCTCCATGTCAGGACATATCTACCCTTTAATGTCCACCTGACATCACCTTGATGCAGCCCCTCAGTTGAGTGC
Organism: Xyrichtys novacula; assembly: GCA_962446985.1. Lineage (NCBI taxonomy): Eukaryota > Metazoa > Chordata > Actinopteri > Labriformes > Labridae > Xyrichtys > Xyrichtys novacula. The sequence continues at coordinate 18,912,189 of OY660866.1, read as the reverse complement.
ATAGAAAAACTGACCACTGTGCAGATAGTGTCTGCATCTTTGTGCATCTTTGACAGTAGAATGTAAACATGAACATGAAGTGCTGTTACCATCAAAGATACCCAGAAAAAGCTCAAAAAAGTGAAACAGATCTATGACTGTGTTGACTTGCTTGTTAGGTGATATTGGCCATGTTAGGGCAGCCAATGTTGATATGATGTTGATTATGTCAAAATGCCAAAGGGCTGGTGTGGTTACCAGATGTGTTCGGGCTCGGGGCCCGGTGCCTATTGATTGGCTGGAAGTTGGTTGGGATGATGTAGGAGATTGTGGTTGGGCCAGACATCACAGAGGGAGTTTTCGTCAGATTAGGTTTCATGGGATTGTAGTTCTTTGAAGAAAACATGGACGTATTTTACGAAGCAATCTATTGCTACTTATCAAAGGTACAGCCAGACTACTGCCTCTTTTAAGCTGCCAAAGGAAATGTGGAATAAAAGCAAAACTATCTATTGATAAATAGAGATCCTGCATACATTTTCTTTCCTTTTTCCCTTAGAAAAGTTTAAATATACAACTAATGCCATCTAAAAATTACAGTACAGTAAGTTGTAGTTGTCTGTATTATATGGAGAGAAAATTTTAAGGTCAATTGAATTAACAAACGGAAATAAAGAAAAACGGGAGGGGCTTTTAACTGAGCACATTTCACTCCACAAGGGGCTTCTAACCGAGCACATTTGAATTATTAAGTGGAGTGCAATGTAGTTTGTCCGAGTGGACTTGCTGTATAGTGTGATGTCTTTGATGAGCGCTGGGCCCCGAGCTGATCTGGCAGCGCAAACACATCTGGTACCTACACTGGCATCAGATTATTTCTGTAAAGGCATAACTTGCTGGTCATTCTGTGACTATAAAGCTGTGTGGAAAGTAGCACCCACAGGCTGTGTCTAAATATCAGTGAAAGATCAGCATTAGTGTTCCAAGCAGAGGCTGAATAATGCCCAGGGTTTTCACTGACTCCAGTATCAGATAAATAACAAGTTATTTGGACTGCAAAGTTCATTTATGTCCAACGGAGGGTGAAACTGAGTAAAAAAGGTCTCTAAGCTTGCCGCCTGATTAACAGCAACACTACGCCCACCTGCCAGCCACATCACCCACACAGTTAATTATGCCTGGTTAGGCATAACTCATTGTCTCAATGTACATTATAATGAAACAGATGAGTTATTTGAACATTCGCCACCCTTTTAGTTGTCAGGAATAAAATAATGAGTTTGACTGTTTTTTTTTTGTGCTAGGCTGTAACTGTGTTTATGTCCTCTGTCAGACTGTGCTATTAAGTTTTGGCTTAAATGAGGTTCCTTTGGCTTGTGAAGAATTGCAGTTTTTGCTCTTAATTGTCAGCTTCGTTTTTTTGCTCAGTAATATTGACAAAAGAACTGTAGAGGTCAAACTATAAAATGTACATCTTACTTGGCAAGAGTCAATGTTCAATATCTAAACAGTCCCAGAAACTTCATCTTGGTTATTTTATAAAGTAGCTAATTTTAAGTAAACTTCTAAATCATTCCCGCGTCTGCAGCTTTGTTCCCAGTATTTTAAGTCTTTCATTTTACTCCTTCAGACCACTCATGGTTTTATCCCAAACCTCACTCCTCGTTTTCCCTCCACGCCCTTATTCGTGCGGGCAGTGGAGTGCATTGAACACATACTCACAGTGGCACTGCCATCCGATTTACCCCTTCTGGGAGAGACTGTGGTTTGGCCAGAGGGCCCGAGGTTTGTCCTGGCTGTCAGCATGGAAACTTTTGGGTCCGTCAGCATGGCTAAATTTGGTGCCTCAGCATTCAACTAGCACTGAACCCTGGCGCAGGTGAAAGCACTTCTTCTTTGCTTTCGCTTGTACTGAACTGTAAGTTGGCTGGCCTACTTATTTCACCCAAACTGTGTAAGGGTACTCAGGTTGAGGCTCTGGCTGCTCTGGAAATTAAAACTGCTGTTTGGTTGTTGTGGCAGAACTTGCTGAGGTAGTGAGAAGCCTTGAAATTACCCTGAAACATTTAGCTTGTGCTTTTATTAAAACGGAAAAAGATAAGTTCAAATAAGCACAAATGAGTATAAAACGATTGTTTTTTCCCTGTTTTAAAGTAATTATGGTTGGCCCTGTTTTTGGTCCTCATCCTTTTCAAAAACAGCAGTACATTATGAACTAAATCTAAATAGCTGTCTCTGCTTTAATGCTTGTAAATTACAGTATTACAACGTTTGCTTGCCTTTTCCCTCACTAGACGTGTTCTTTCATTTTCTCACGACTTATGCTGTTTTATCTCATTGATTAATGTATATTTAATGCCTGAGAAAAGCATCCAGATGTCAAAACTTCAACACCATTACCTTCGCTGAACTCTGGAGTCGTAGACAGAGAAAAAGAAGAGCAGTAAACGTTGTTTGAAGGTTCTCCTGCAGCTGCTGATGTTTTGCTCCGCAGCAGTGTGAATACATTTGACACATGTAACAAACAGGGTCATGAGTCTTTGATTTGTTTTGGTGGGAGAGCTCTGATGAACTGGATATATGTGGTAACACTGAAATCATTCATCTGTGCCTTCTGCTGCTATTGATTTCTCCAGCTGCAAAATATACCTGAGATACCAATTTTCACAGGACTGATGGGAGGCGGCCTTTGTGTTTTGTGGATACCGTGCAGCAGAAAGTTGCAGACATGGTAGACCTCAGTAAGATTGCAGAAAACCTTTATAATTGTTGCGAATTACTGAAAGTCCCAAGATCAGCAAAAAAAAAAAAAAAAAAGGGAATAAATCTTGGTTTAACCTACCTAAATGTAGTAATTTGGTATTACTGTGCTTCTTCAAATTCAAGGATGATCTCAAGTTTTGCATTTGCTATTGTGACATTTGGTTTACAAAGTGACTGAAGCAGGAATTGTTGGCTGACTCCACATAGGATGCAAGAAAACATGTTACAGTACTGTGAAACACATTACAATGCTGTATAATACAATGCACAGTGAAACTGTGAAATGTGATACTATATGATGCCATATTTTAAAATACAGTAGGCTACAATACGATATAATACGACAAGGCAAAATACATAAAACAATCCAAAACAACTGTAAATATAATGTAAATATGTTGGAGAGACTGTTTGTTAATTGAGTAGTGGAGAAGGGGTAGGTTTAAATGAGCATAATGCTTCATCCTATTCCTTTTCAGACATGTTGGTTTCACATTATTATTATTAGTATTTCTTTATTTTTTTGCTTTGATTATTGTTATTGATGTTTTGAATATTTTTATTTATTTATTTATTTTTTCAGTTTACTTTTTTGTGTTGCGCGAACATGTTCGAAAAAAATAAAATAAATCAACAGATAAATAAATACGATACAACAAGATATGTTATAATACAAGGTGATATAGTACAACATGATAATGCAGCACCATGTGATACAATTAGGAGCCATATATGGTACAGAACATAACGATACGATAAGATGCAATGTGATAACGTATGATGCAGTACAAAAAAACATTATGATTTTAGACAGCAGGATATTAAGTCTTATACAGTGACGTATGATAAAATATAATGCCATGGGATATGATTTAACACGATGCAACAGAAAGCAATATGAAACAATACAACAAGATACATTATGACATGAAGCAAATCAATACAACATGATATGATTAGGTGAAGTATAATAATACAATGTAATTTTAAATGAAATAATGCTTACGATGTAATTTATGTCTTACAATACATTTATATGACAACATATCAGAAAGTGGAACGATTCACTTTTCTTTGTTTTTGGGCTCTTTATGCCTTTGTTAGGAGAGAAAGTTCAGGGTGATATGGGCGACAGGTTAGAATCAAACCCGGGCCACACACTTAAGTACACATCTGTATACAGGGTGTGTTCTTGAACTGTTTTTCTGTTGTTCTGTTATCCAAACAGACCTGCAAGAGGCAGATCAGAGTGTTGCTCTTGAGGGTTTAGAGGCATCATTTTAATTTGTGTCCGTTTTATGCCAGCTGAAAACCCTTGCCAAAAGCTCACAGCAGCTTTAACGGAGAAGTCTGCCGAATCTTTGATATAAAAAAAAAGAAAAAAGAAACGATCAAAAAGCCCCAATCAATCACTACAACATTGAAAGACATGTTCATAATGACACAAAACCACCTCATTCATATCACTCATAAAGCAACAGATGCTGCCAAGTTTTCAGGGAATCTGGAATTCTGGTTTAGTCCCTGGAGAGAAAATAGGATCTGTTCCCTCCGTGGGTGTTTCCCAGTCCAAGCTCATCCCCTGAGTCAGAGCATCTCTGCAGCCTCAGACTGAGGAGTGACGAGTGAGCGACAGAGGACAGACAGAAGTTTCCACATCCCTGCACCTGTTGTCTCACTGAAACAAGGAAAGGGAAGTCTAAACGCACACATGGGGAACAACACTCCACAGTGTTGACATCTCCAGGAACAGATTTCCGACAAATCCAGCCCCCCCCCAACGCCACTCCCATACTCGCATTCCCTACATAGAAGCATGCTGGATATCATGTTGCATCCAGATATAATGGGCCAGGCATTGGCAGTGATGTGGTGCCAGGGTGCCAGTTTATATTTAGAGCCACAACTGTGAGTGATTGTGGCTGGAAAGGAACAACCCCCCACTCCTGTCCCTCCAGCCCATCACAGACATCTGTCTCTCTGAATCTGAGTACTGCACTCTGCAAATGCATGCTGAGACTTGATTCATATGCTCAATTAGCTTCCATCCTCCTGTCTTCAGGACTTCACTTGTAATGAGAAATTAAAAGTTCAAGATTTGTTGCCAAAATTTCCTTCCTGTTTGTGTTCTTGTGGAAAAAAAATTAGGTCAAGGAGAGTCGAGGGACTGTAATGGATCCTGGGAGAAGTCAGAGGAAACAGCATGTTTACAGTGCGAGGACAGGAACTGTGTTGCCTTAATCGTTAACTGTACGCCGGCATGCAAACACAAATGAAACAGCGAGAGCAGGGACATGCCATGCCCCAAGACGAGCAAGAACGACACTCTGAGTCTGTGGTCTCCCTCGGATCACTATCACTGTGTTACTGTAGAAATGGTGTTAAAGATCACATGGCTGCCTGTCACGGGGTCATGAGTCTTTCCAGAGACTGAATCTGTGTGTGTTTATTCCCATCCCATTTTGTTCCACTACTGTTACACCCGGGGTAAACCCTCAGAGTCACATGACCGCCAACAGGAAGTCAGACATCAATCTGCCGCACATTAACAGAATGGCATCCCCCAAAGTTTGTGCCAGCAGGCGCTCACAGTTCCTTATATGGAGGCTCTATTCTTAGCACATGTACATGATATGAAGACAGAGCTGTAGCTTCTGGCCCTCTGCTCAGTTTTTCCTCTGTCTCGACATGTCTGAGGTTTTCTCTCTGAAACTAAGAGACTGCAGGCTACTGTTTGGAAGGTTGAACGCTCACTACAAAGACGTCTTGTTGATATGTTGAGAAGTTGGCAAGAAATTGGTTCAAAGTTTCTGCAGATGAGAGCTGGAAAGTTTTGGGAATTATCACTTATGTTTAAAGGAACTTAAACTTTTTAACTTCGCGTTAAAGCACTGGTGCAAACACAAATAAAGCTCTTTAAAAGATATGTGAAAAACATTAAGGGGCAGCTTTTAAAACACCTTAAAATGTCAGCAGTTGGACCAAAACTTATCCATCATAAAAATGAATGAATGAAATGGGGATAGTTTCTAGTGGAAGCCAGAGGAGTCTTAATTTGGAATTTATTTGTAATCACCTGAATTTAAGAGTTGATATTGTTAATGTCGAAAAAGGCTTTTTTAGCAGATCTCCCCTCCATCTTGGGCCATGTTTCTACTGTAGCCCAGAATGGACAAACTATAAACATGTTTATTTATTTATTTATTTATTTGATGTTGAGTGTACTTGTTGGAAGATGGAAAAAGTCAGACAGTGGTTGTGTGCAGAGAAATTTGTATTGTTAGACATTTTAGTGGAAAAATCTGGAGAGGGGTCTGGCTGCAGACCTCCACAGTCAGGACCCACCTCCACTGTGAGGACCCGAAGTAATGTTTTTTCTCACATGCTCCAGTTTGTTTGAAGTGGTCATCCTTTTTTGTATTTTGAACACATGAATACACAAAAAATCATATTTACATCATATACATAAAATGAAGCTCCAAGAAATAAAATAGATTCACACGAGACAAAAAATATGTACTTCCCTGTCTCATCACTTTTAATTTAAAGGCTTCGAGTAAACTTCTGATATAAAAAGGCGTACTCCCGGAATATTTGCTTTTATTTTGAAAGGCTTTAAATCAAACTCCGGTCTTCTCGGTGGACATGGGTCCTTACAGTGGAGGTTGGCAGCCAGACTGTCTTGAAAACTTTACAAATAGAAGATACATCACAGAAGTTTCTTGTCCTTGAGGACCACTTTAGCTTTGCCAATAGAAGGGGTGAGCAAGGGAGCATTTCAGTCTAGAATTTGATTGGTAAATACTGCTCAATAGCCCCCCTCCCCTTTCTCACATTTTACCCTTACAGTAAAGGAGGAGAAACTGCAGTAAACATTCACTGCAGGAATACATTTCTACGTGGGCAAGAAGACGACTAAAATAACCCGAGTGCTGCACATTATCCTGCTTATTATGTCTGATGATGGTCATTTGTAAATGTGATTTGGAAATGATTGGCCCCAGAATATGAAACTTGTCCTTAGTGTCAGTAGCTTGCTCTAACTCAGCTGTTATTAATCCCATTAACTGAATATTTCGCACTAACAATGAGGTGACAGAAACTGACCAGAACTCTGTTTGAAACAAAGCTAAATGCCTTTAACTCATGAAGCATCTGCAGCAGCTTCTCAAATGTTGTAGTAGACTTTACAATCTGTATTGAACATCAGTTTAAATTTAATTTGTAAACTTTGATTTATTGCATATTTAATTTCAGGCTGCTGGACTTTACAATAACATCGTCAAGCTTCTGAAGTGACCAATGTGAGCTCTTCCTTACTGTGATTTGTTATTAATAAGCGTTGTATCATGCTGTTGTATCAAGTGTTTTTTGGAGACAGTCTAAATTTGAGTCGTTTCTTGTCAGTTTGTTTTTGAGCAGGTCCTTTTATCCTCTCTGTTTAAGAGGTGCGACTGTTCTCTGGTCCCTTTTGGATTGAGACTTCATTTTAAAATTCATGCATGTCTGGTTTTGGTAGGTTTGATTCACAGTATATGACAGTAAAGATCTCTACCCAAACCCTGCAGTGGGACAAGATTGGTGAATACTCACCGTCCAAATGTTATAAATAACCAGTAAAATGAATTCCAGTCTGTCATATTTGGCATCAGTTATGCGCACATCGTGATTTGTCTTCCTGTTATTGATCAGAATGAGACTCTTTCAACGCTGCATTTGTTTTTCTTTTAAGCTCATTCCAGCATAGAGTCGCTGAGTGTTTGAATCAGCTTGTAAAATCAACACCAAACTCTCCCTGAAGGTGTGATGTGTAAGAACTCTGCTGAAATGGACCCATTACATCATCATCATCATCTGCACACACTCTGACAACAGATAAAAGAACCTCTTCCTCCATCCTCTTTTTTTTTTTTTTTTTACCTGACTCCCTACATTTACGCCAGTGGTCCAGAGCTGTGCAGCATCATCCAATCACGTCCCTTCACAACTCTTCTTCATACTCTCTCTGCTGGTTACCAAGGAGACAGTGAAGTGAAGGCTGGGAAGTGGAGCAATGGTTTGGCATGAGTGTTTTTCTTTTTTGTTATTCATTATTTATTTTATTTCCTTTTTCTTTCTCCCTCCACATCCTGGGAACAGACTATCGCCACCTGGACTGATGATTGTGCGTTTGCCAAATCACTTACATCAATGGGCCGAGTGTTTCCTATACAGCGTACAGCATGTGTGCCAGTATGTACATGAGCGGTCGTGTCACAGGCTCTGCCACCTGATCCACACTGTCCCACCTGTTCTCACCATTTCCACTCTCTGTGATTTCACAATTCCTGGCGGGATGCGAGCGCGCTTACTCTTGCCAGGAATGTGTCAGCTGGGACAGGGAAGTGTGTATTTTAGGACGAGCCTGAACCAGCCCGGTACTATTTGAATAATGAGCTGACCTTGATCCAAGTGGGCCAGGTTGGGCCGGAACTGTAGTCTAAGCAGAGAGGAAGCTCATTAAGTGTGTTGAACTCCAAGAAAAGAAAGCATATGAAACAGTCAGCTCTCTGAAGACTACATCTGCTGAGAGCAGATATGCCAAGCTTAAGAACTAACTTCCTTCTTTGTGTTTCTTGCACCTTTGCACTCATGAACACACACACCTAAGTAAATGATGGGTTCTGATTTTAAAGGAGAGAAATTACCGTCACAGATCACATAAAATAAAGTTACATTTTGAGATTGGTGAAAGGAGGAAATTTTCTACTCCAATTGCTATGTGTTCATGCGAAAAAAAATCAATCTATCTATCTATCTGAAAGGTGTGATAGAGGACTTGTCACATTATTACTCCTCATCTTACTCTGGGCAGTTAAACAGACATATGAATTATGGTTAACTGATGCATCTCGAGAGTACAGTTTACATTACACAGTGAAACAGGGCAACATGGAGTCTGCGGGTAAACAAGACAACTGATTTACCAAGTGCGACTATGGTCATCAGAGCTAGCGTCACTGTTAGCTCAGTCCTGTTAATAGGTTAATGTTGTGTTAGGTACATTGAACCAGACACGGCCTACGTACAACTTTATCTCTGTTTTCTGTATCAAAATACTGCCAAACTTCACTGTATTACAAGCATAGACTGTATATACTATGGATAGCTTGATTCCGCCTTCCACCAGTGTATGGATTTGAAGCCATAAAGCTCTTGGTATTTACGCATTTTTCTCCACTTTCTGAAACCAACATTGCGCAGTAGCGTTGTACGCACTCCACCACTTCCGCAGTAGCCTTGTATGCATTCAGCGGGAGAGTTGCGGAGAGTCGATATAATGATGCTCGGTTCTAACAGTGTATCCCTGGGTGAGCTGTGCAATCTTCGTACGCCCATAGGCTGTATAAAGTGTCAGTCATAGAAAACATGAACCCCCTATTAACTTTTAAAAATGTAGCTGTACAAAAAAAGAGGACTTGAGCACAAACCAGTCTTCCTGTAACTACGTATCAACCAGTAGCGGCTGCTGGTCTTTCAAGGAGGGGAAGCTCATTTTTTGTATGTAATAGAACAGAGTCGCCAAACACAACGGCAGTCGTTTTTAACAAAGACAAAAGTCGCTGAGGATCAGTAAAGTCTCTGGAGTTTGAGCTTGAGCTTCCACCTTACAATATCTGACAAAGCATTATTCTGAAGTATGGGAATCACCATAGGTTTATGAATGAAACTTAATGGATGAAACAAAGAAATCAACTGAGCTGGAATTTCAGAGAAGAACAAATGCTGTTGTTTTAATGAAACACTGGATATTTGTGAGTAACCGGGATTGTGTTAGAGTAACTGCACACTATTGTGACACTGATTGGACTTTTTCAACATGCACTCTTTATGTTTCCTGATGAACTGTATTATTCTTTTAAAAAAATGTTGTATTTGAATGAAAAAGCTCTGTGATGCTGTGTCCTACCTTAAAGTCATGGTTTCAGACAACACCGGTGTAGCATGCAGCATCATAAAGTATAATAAATCTAAAAGTCAAGATCATAAAGAGCATTTAATTGCATCCATTTGTTCCCAAAACAGAACACTGGCAAGAATTTCTTTACTTTGATTATATAAACTTGAAAACTTATTTGAAATGCAAAATAATACAATTTCAATGTTCAAATATATTTATATCCTCCTCATTGAGGTCAAAATTGCTTGCAGTGATCAGGTTGTGATGCAAACATCTTTAGCCGGTCCAAATTGCAAACTACTTCCGACAGCCTGATGAGCTGATACCCTGCATGTTTTGAGTTTGAACAGCTCATTACGTTCAGATAGGGAATTATCTGTAATAAGGTAATATCAAATGTATTACCTGATGTATACACAGCCCCACACATCAGGGTTTGTAATTTTCCTCCAGCTCTCTCAGTCCTTCTGCAGCAAAAACTGCCACAGTCACATTTGAAGCTGCTTTTCCACCAAATGTTTGGTTGCTGGCGCGTCATCCATGTGTTTCTGCTCTGTGTGATTTGTCAGTGCTGTTTGTAAAATCAGCAGGATTGCTTTTTGGCCTTATAACAGCACGGGCAGGGGGTCCAAACAAACAGCTGGGTCTGCTGCAAGTTTTCTGCTGTTTCTGCAACACAAAGTGGCAGCTTGAAAGAAATCTTCCTTGCAGGGTAGGGGGGGCGGACTAGGAAGCTGGACTCTGACTTTCATGACATGTGCAGCTCTCTCTCTCTGTCTCCCTCTCTCTCTCTCTCTCTCTCTCTCTTCCCCTGGTGTCCTCTAACTCTCCAGCCAAGTGGAACTGGGTAAAAAAAAAGAGACAGGAGTTCAATAGAGAGGTGGACTCAGACTGACAGATGGACGGAGGGAAACTGGATCTGGGGTTGGATATGTCATGGGAGGGTATTTGGGATTTGAGTGTGTCTGGATGTCTCAGTAGTTGATGTGTCGAAGCCCCACCAGGCTGTTAGCTCAGTTAGCTCCCCAGAGTCTGACACAGCCCTGGGATACAGACACAACTGATGTCTCTTTCCTTTAATTATAATCCTTTCTGGACTTCCTCTCCCCCGCGCATGCACGCACACACATAAACATTGCTCTTCTCCTCCTCTAAGTCTCTGATTGCTGTAGGAAACACTTTGCTGCAGCCCTTTGCATCTCTCCTCTGCCTTGCCTTTACTTCCTCTCTAATCCCTCTCTTGAATGATTTATTTGAAGGGTGAAACTGGGTAAACACAATAGGGCTGACACAATCATCTACACCCCCGTGACCTCTGCCGTATCTTCTCTCTTTTCTCTCTCTTCTCTCCATCCTTTCTCTCTCTTTTCTTTGCCTTGCACCTTCAGCTCCCATGTCAGCACTTCTTTTCTCACCGTGTTTGCATCGCAGAGATTTATGAATAAATTGGAGCTCGTTTGACTCCCATGAAATCCACGGCTGCTCTGAACCCCGGGGGACCAGAGGCGTGTTGACAGGCTTTGATTTTAGATACATTTGTGTGGATTTGCAGTCACGAGGGATGTGAACTCCAAAGTGCAGCACATCCTGCTGTGATTGAAAAGATCTTACTTACTGTTTGTCTTTTCAGTCAGGATGTCCAATTCAGCCTTTTTGATCCCTGATCCTATTAAACAGTGAGCATGCACCGATATTGAGTCCAGGTCTGATACCTGAACTTGCTTAAACAATAGCGCACAAGTACGGTATTCTTTTTTATTTAACCTTTTTTTTTACGCAAAAAAATTCAACTCTTTTTACTCTGCTGTATGAGATCCACAAAGCTGGTATGCATGCAATACTGCACACTTAAAACTTGAAAGTGGAGGAATCACTTGAGTGCTCAGTGAGGCTTAGCAACAACATGAGACAAATGTCAGCACTCCAAATGTGTGATGGTAAATTGACAGCAGCGTAACAGTGTTAAAGGGGGGTGTTGGGATTGTTGTGTGGAGACAGCAGGGCGGTCACCTCTCCCAAACTCATGATCGGATGGAAACAGTAGCAACTGGCACCTTAAGTGAATGTAAATTTGCTTCTTTGGGAATATCTCAGCTCTCAGTCAAACAAAAAAAGAGATGCTGCCGATCTAGACGAGGCAGTATGAGAAACCTATACCCCAAAAAGTTCCCTGAGGAATGAGGAAACATGTCGAATTTGAGGTTCCAGCAAGCAAGTTATCATCCACACGTGCAATCGAGGTGAAGCCGCACCTTAAGCACTGCTGAAAGAGAGGGTTTCCACAATCCAATTCTAGTAAAAGATTGAATTTAAACACATTATTTTCATTGAAATCCACATTTTATTTTAAGTCTACAAACAAAAGCCACATGATTTGATGAATTTGAATGTGATCTTTAAGAGCAGGGTTTGACTCCTTCCTGTCTCTAAGGTAAACTGCCTCAACAGAAATGCTCCAGGTCATTTGGCCAAGCTTAAGCAAGCTCTTTCAGTTCACGACCATAGACTGTATATACTATGGACAAATTGGTTCCGCCTTCCTTCATTTAACGAATTTGAAGCTGAATTGCTGAGGGTATTTCCTGGATTTTCTCAACTTCCTGGAACCACCACTTGTGCAGTAGCATTATACGCATTTGGCGCAATCTTCGTACACCCATAGACTGTATCAGGTGTCAATCCTAGAAAATATGAATCCCCTAATAGCTTTTAACAATGGAGCTGCACAGAAAAAAAGAGGACTTCAGCACAGACCAGTCTTACAATAACTACATGTCAACATTGTAAGCGGGGGGGAGAAAATTTATATTCTGTGTAATTAATTTCTAAAGTTTGTCCACAGCTCCATAGGGATTGCTGGAGGAGGGGTTTTATGACCTATGCTGCAGCCCGTCTCCAGAGTGTGCTTTTCTCACAGTGGCTTTACCCAGCGAGCAGGCAGACGGCGTCCGTTCTTTAGACAGTCTATGTTCACAACACATACTCCCCACCTCTGTGTAGATCGTGTCTGCTGTTACAGCGCTGTGTTTCTGTGGGAGGTCAAGTAACACAAAAATTATAACCATGAAACATAATGTAAAATGTTTTAATAAACACTTTTGAAGCTGATAAAAAAGTAGCTCCAATTATTAATTCTTGACAGATGATCAGACCTGCGCAATAATACCACATGCATACCAGGGTGCTGAGCCACCCTGAATCACAGGCAGAGAAATTGCTTCACCTCATCAGTCATAGGAGACGGCAGGTCATACTATGAATCCAGAAGCTCCAGGCCTGACTGTAAAAACCCACATCCCCTCTCACAGAGATGGGCTGGTTGTCCAAAGTAACGAATTTAACCACCTTTTCTAAAACTATTTTGCCTTTTTCTCCTTATCCTTCCTTTAAAAGGACAGATTTTTGCTTGGCGCTGCACCCTTTCCTCTTTGAATGTTTAGTCTTTAATTGTTTTATCAAACTGATAGTATTAAAAGAAGCCCCACTGCTTCTGCCTTGCAAGACAGTTGTATTGCAGGCGGCTGCTAGACTTTTCTTACTCTCTTGTTGAAAATATTTCTAAAGTACTAACACCTAAACAAGTTTTCTGCAATGGGAAACAGAAATATCCCCAAATTGTCCAACGGGGGGCCTTTCTTCCTCAAACATTAAAAAACCTGCAACAGGTCATACTTCAACCGAAGCCACTCAGAGCACCCTGTAGTCCCACCTGAGGGTTACTTCAGCTCACACTATAACCTTCAAACTTTGCTCATGTATCATACTGACATCCAACATTTTACCTCAACATTTGTTTTTAAAATGTAAACAAAGTATATACCACCACCTCTTTAAACATTAACTGTATGAGTTAGTGTTGGTTTTTATGGACTGTGAACTTGCTGCTCCTACAGGGAGCTGAAACTGCAGACAGAGTTGAACTTGCTTGAATGTGAGTGAAAGACAGATGCACTTGTTTTTAACCTTTACTGTTTTTAGAGTATAGCAGTTTGTGAGATTCATATTATTTATGACCATGGACCAAAACTGAAGTATGATGATGGTTAAACTTTGCAGACTTTGTTTTTTGTTGACTTCTGGTGTTTACAGTCCCGAACAATGTCATGTCCTCATTTTGATTAGCCTACAGATAAAGATAGCTCTGTGGAAATGCCTGCATGAATGTTGCATTACGTGAAAGTTGTTGTTCTATGGACTGTTGCAACATCGCACTGTGTATTTCAGTATTTGATAATAAGATAGGCACATTACATCCTGTCCTCCATCCACCTGTTCCTCCTCCGTTCTTCCTCCTACTTTGTCTCAGAAAATGTAAACAGGCTCTAGCTCTCTATAGTTAGACCTATCCTACATCTGACATGTTGAGAGCTGTGACAAACATTTACTGTACATATAGTTACTTCATGTCTTCAAAATGATGGCTCAGTTTGCGTATGTTGGTCATTAAAGGTAACCATTTTAGAAAAAGTTGACAAAAAACTGCTAATTCATTTTTTGACAGTTAGCTATATCATTTTATGTGTTTTCATGCTGTGTGCAGAGAAAACAGTGTTTCTCAGACTTGAATTGCCGGGTTACACCCACAAAACATTGACTGTGAGGTAACGGGTGAACAAAACACAGCAGCATGGTGGCACCCTGTGCAGAACTGTTATGTCCTCAAGCTTCTAAAGGCAATGTTTCATTCATACTCCTGCATGGAAAAAACAGACCTGTGGAACAGACCCTCTACATTATGATGGATGAGCATTTGAAAAGAGCCGATGTTACACAGCTCTCTCTCAAACATCAACTGTGATATCTCACATTACTGCCCAAAGTTGAAGCCACACTGCAGCTTTATGATCAATCATTTCAATAATCAGCTACAAAGCCAAAATAGTTCTTAGTGTCAGCTAGAGCTTGGCGATGAAACAATAACAATATATATTGAAAACTAATTTCCCTCGATATCGATATGAAACATGGTCAATATGCTTTTTAATAGTTGGCATTCTGCCATGTTTTGGTAGACTATACAAATAGCCAATGTAAAGGGGAGTTTCTCTAGGTCTGCTTCACGCTGAACCAATCATGTGCTGAATTAGAATTAAGTACCAAACAACTAAGTAGTAGCAGGCTGCAGCTACACACAACTATAGCATTTTAACATGTGAAGCCGACAGCAATGTCAGTGAGAAAAAAAGGAAATGAGAGCTACCCCCCGGCAGAAATGCAGATGAAGGCTCAACAGATGATGACATCGTCAACAACACTCGCACGAAAACGTTGGTGGTGTGGAGGTGAAGGTCAGACATGAAGCAGAATAGTGTGCACTGCAAATTATGTCGAGTACATGTTCTTGCAAAGTTGGGGAATACCTCAAATCTTTTTCACCAAATGAAGCGGTGCAAGGCAGCAGAGAACGCAAAATGCAAAAGGTTACAAACCCCGAGTGGAGCAAGGAGCCCATGGTGCCTTTGCAGCCGAAACAGCCGACCATTAAGTCCGCTTTCTCCAGTGCAACGTCTTCGGACAAAACTTTGAAGAAACACAAAAACTCCACAGATTCAGTAGCTTATTCTGTTGCAAACATTTAAGATTGACAAGTGATTTTTTTATATCGTAATATATAACAATATCGACTGATATGACAAAAATATATCGATATCAAGATAAACTTTTTCACCCAGTCTTGGTGTCAGCTCATATGGAGGCATCAATCCTGAATTTGATGTGTCTTTGCAGTAACAATTCCTCACAATAGGTGAAAGAATTGGTCTGGTCTAATGCCAGAAGAGGGTTCACTGAGTTTAGCAGAAGCACAGAGCTGTGAAATAGTCTTGATTTGTCTAAATCAGTGATGCTCTAGAAATATGTCATTACTGTGATATCCCTTTGTGTCATAAGTAATACAATGCAGTCAGTTCTTACAAATTGGGAGTCAATATAAACTTAAGAACAATGCTATAGACTGTAAGAACATAGATGCAGTCTCAGTGAGGTCACCGACTGGTTCCTGAAGAGGCGGTCACCATCTTGGAAAAGCTGACTTGGCCTAACTTTTGATCAACCTAAATGGGCGGTCTGAACTAAAACAAGTAGTCGGAGCTGAGAGGTGCTCCACCTCCTGACAAACAACAACAATGCCCCTGCCTGTCAGTTAAATCAGTGATACCCTAGTACAGTGGTTCTCAATCCAGTCCTCGAGGCCCACTGTCCTGCATGTTTTGGATGTTTCCCTGTTCCAACACACCTGATTCAAATGATCAGCTCGTTATTAAGCCATTACAGAGCTTGATAACGAGCTGATCATTTTAATCAGGTGTGTTGGAGTAGGGAAACATCCAAAACATGCAGGACAGGGGGGGCTCGACGGCTGGATTGAGAACCACTGCCCTAGTACATTAGTCTTAATGATGGAAGTCTTTGGTTTCACTGCTCTGTCACAGCTCAAAAATAGATGTATCCTCCTGTTCAACAACAAGTTGTCGACCATCATTTTTCTTCAAATATGTATAAAATAAACAAGATGTTATGAATACATTTATGAGCTGTGCTGAAGAGTTGTCGGTTGGTGTGAAAACTTTGAAACACGCCAGCTTGCGTGTTTGTTATGCTAAGCTAATTGCCTCTGGCTCCAGCTCTGCATTGAAGATAAAGACACAAGCTTGATATCGATCTTCCTCTCAGAAAGAAGCAGATAAACATTTTCCCTAAACTTCAGAAAACATCAAATCTTAACCAGTTTTTTTCTCTTTGCCTGCTGTCCTCAGATGCAGATTCTTGACAAGTTCCCAATTGAGGGAGGGCAGAAAGACCCCAAGAAGAGGATCATCCCGTTTCTCCCAGGTAATAGCCTGCTCTAAAGCTCCAGTTATCTGAACAGGCTCCCATATTAATAATGTATGGCTGGCACTAGCGCAGCGTCAATATGAGCTGGTTACTGATGCCTGCCTGTGTTGGTGTGTGTGTGTGTGTACGTAAAGATGTGTGTGTTACTGCTGACAAGGCGCTATCTGTGACTTTCAAACCTGTGTGTGTGCGTTTGCGACATCTTCACTATAAGGACATTGTTGAATCAGTTTGCATTCAGTCGTTTAATAAACATGGACCTGGATGTGTGTGTGTCTATGTGTGTCTGTCCCAGCATTGATTGGAGACATACCTCATATTCTCGTCTGTCCTGCTATAAGTCGTCTCCTGACATTCAGGCTCATGGCGACCTGCAGTACGGCGTGGCAGTGATCGATGAGGGTGTTTGCGGCGGTTCAGAGTCCGGAGCAGGAGGGCTGACAGTAATTCTGCTAATCACACTCATGTCTAGTGTGTGAGTGTGAGTTTATCTCTGCTCACCTGTATGTGCATCACACAGATACCTCAGGATTATTTAATTCTGAGGGAGTGTTTTTTTTTTTTGTTCTGAAATCAGTCCTCTGAAGGCTCTGTCTAAGCCCTGTAGCAAACACATGATCCCTCTCTATCCCCCCCCTGAAACCATTGTCCTCCTCCGTTGTGTGTTTCTCTCTCATGCTGATACACACTGACAAACACACAACAGTTTGGAAACCAGCCAAAAGTCCACCTCCCTCTTATCCATGAAAGCAGCAGCGGCAGATGCAAACATTATTGACGGTCTGCGTTTGTTTGAGGATGTTTATTTGAGGATAAACCCCTCTGTCCTTGCTGTGTGACACTTATGGAATGCATTAAACTACAGGGGGATATTTCAGATGAGGAGGACGGGATATTAACACATTAGAAATCAAATGGTTGGTCTTAATCTGGGTGTCTGTCTTCACTTTGCTTTCATAATTACTAATTAAAATGACAACTATAGTATAAACACAACACAGATTTTAACATTGACCCAGCTCTGATAGCTTAAAGGAACAGAGTGTAGAGAAGGTGATATTTAGCAGATCCATTGACATGCTCCCTTACTCACCCCTATTATTAGCTGCAGTAGTGCTTGATAAGTATGAGCCTGGATTTGTCAAGATTTTTCCATCAACACAGATTTTTCTCGTGCTACAACAAATGCTCTGTTCCTCTTTTTTCCCATTTGGCAAACAATCCATTTTGCCTGGAAGCTCACCAAATCTAAAATCCTGAATGTTTCTAGATTTTCTGTTCTGTACAACTATAGGAATGTGGCAGGGCAAGATGGCAGGGCAAGATGGCAGTCTCCATGGATTGGGACCCACTCCTTTGTCGATGTAAAAGCCTCATTTTAAGTAGACACAATGAAGAGGGTTTTAATATTACGATGATAATACACTATTATACAAATACCATATTCCATTTTCACCGAGCTTGCTCTGCTAAATGCCACCAGATAGGGCTGGGCAATAAACCGTACATTTACAGATACCGAAATTTATGACAATAACCAATGTCATTTTGCCCATATCGGTATATTCGGTGTAAAATAAATAAAAGTTGGTTTTAGATGTGTGTAGGTAGGCTATGATCTAATGTCTCTTTAAGACACTGTCCTATGTCGGAGACGTGACTCCACCCCATCCAGTCTGTAACAAAGAGGGAAAGACAGGTGAGAACGGTTCAAAAGTTGTAGCGGCTGGAGTGGTGGCTGAAGTAGACAAAGTTAATGTGGAAGGGGGTGAGCAGCTTGTGGAGTAGTTATCGTCCATTTATCGTTATCGAGGTGAACTGCTCAATGTATTGTGATATTGATTTGAGGCCATATTGCCCAGCCCTACATCCAGATACTACACACACACTTAGGGCTCTATTTTGGTGCCTCGCCGGAGACGTGCCGCAAGCGCAGCGTCAATCAGATCCGCCGCGCTGACAAGGCGTTCCCAAGCACATTTTGGTATTTTGGTGAGCCGCGCAGCCCGGTGTAAGTATCCCCCCTCCCTAACTCAGCTCCTCCCCGCAGCATAAATCATAGACGGGGAGGAGAGAGGGCGTATACTGTGTTTAACACAGCCGAGACCTGTTTTCACCAATCACATAAGCTCCTCTCCTTGCCTTTAAATCCGCCACCGGCGAGGCGTATTACTATTTTCATGAAGTAGTCAAAGAGATCAAGAGATGTCTGAAGACAGTTATGCCACACGATGGCGACAGAGGGCAGCTGCTCAACAAGTGTCCTCCACACTCTCTCATCTGAGCACAGATGGATTTGGTGTGCGTAATGTTGGACCCACTGGTAAGACAAACATCCTTTTCCACAAATAAAGACACTCACATAAAGTTGCATATATTTAAACCACACGTGACAAAGGTGGGTTTAGCGCACAGATCAAAACATAAACTCCAAAAATGGCATTAAAATCGGAACCATCTGTGCGTAAATGACGCATCGCGCTCCGTGGCCTGGCTCTTTCTTTCATAGATGTTGGCATATAAAATAAATTTGGCCCACAAAACTGAATATTATAATATCCGTGTGTCGGCTTAAAGTAGATAACGCATCTGAGCACTGAAACAAATCATCTGTTCAGCTGCAGCAGCAGCAAGACGGACAGAGGACACGGAGACGTGTCCAGGTCGAGCTGTGCAAGAAATAAGAGGAAGAAAGAAAAGGAGGGAGACACATTACGTATCTTGTTAACTTCATCATGTGTGTTTATTTACTAGATATTTAATTTAATTTGATGCAGTTTCAGCTGTATTGATTCGGTCAGGTTGTGTGCCCAAACGCGTGCCAAACGCGTGCCAAACGCGCTCATCAAATCAGATATAGATCAGAATATATCGATATAGATCTAAGTGTATGTGCTGACTCAGATTAATAGTTGTTGATGATTATTTATTGCACTGAAATCTGCCTGACACTGTGGAAACTGCCGGTGAGGCATCAGTGACGTATGTTGATACGCCGCCGGTCAACCAAAATACTACTAGACCAGCTGCGTTCCGCCTTGCGCTGAAAGCTGACCAGGTTTGAATCGGCGAGCTTTCAGCGCACGTTACACGCCGGTGGCGAGCACGAAAATGTCACTGCGCCAGCTGATTCTGTCAACACCTCCCCCTGCCACGCCACCACGCCCAGCTTGGCGGATCTCGGCTCGCCTCCGTGCGACTCAGTCCACGAAAATACCAAACTCGCCTTACGCCGGGCTCCGCCAGACGAAAATACAACTGCGCGGGGCTCGCCGCCCTCCGCCGCCTCACCGGCGCGAACGAAAATAGAGCCCTTAAAGTTAAGATTGGCTCTCAAACTTTACATGCCTGTTTTGTTACATTCTGAATCCCCATCAAATAGCTGCATTTACATGGGCACAAATAATCAGAGTAAAAGCTCAATGGAAATAAAATGCGTCATACAAACATGTCGATTGGAAGATTCTGATCCATTTCAGCTCAATCGGGAAGTAATTGTATTCCGATCAAGAGGGGTGGTTTATGCCGATTGTTATTCCGAAACACGTCCATGCAAACACTTATTCCGATAGTGACTCTCTGTTGGGGCAAAACTAACCTGACTGCACATATGTGTCCTATGTCGACGTGACACATTTCTGTTGTCAGTGACAAGACGTAAACATGGCGGGAACCAAGAGCAATTGGTCTGTATCTGACTGCCTTGCTGGATACAGTCTCCTCATGTAATGCAGGATCAGTATGTGCTGTTGGGCCCTCTTGATGATCATGTATGCTAGGAGCAATACAACTGCTCCCAGAACCTGGCGCAGGTCCATTCTGAGTGAGGGAAAAAATCCTGAATCGGATGAAGGGAGCCACTGCCGCATTTGTTGACAGCACAGGCTTGAACACAACTCTTCTTCTGTGGTTGTTTCAGCAAATTTAGACAACTCTAACTTCTAATCTGAATGAAGCTTGGTGCAAGTATACACATGTCATGACTGGATTATTTGATTTTGCACTCATTTGAACAGTGGATTCATATTTAAGGATCCCTCAATTTTTTAATCAGATCAAGAAATTTTGCACATGTAAACATGGCTGTTGTTTCAGAGAATCTCTCATCCCTCTTTGCTTATTGTGTTTTATAACTTGCAGCATTTACAACAGGTGATCAGAGAGAGAGAGAGAGAGAGAGAGAGAGAGAGAGAGAGAGAGAGGTCCTACTGCATGTTTCTTTGATTCATACATGTACTGAGATGTAACATCTTTACATTTATATAAACTATATATTACTTTTGGATGATTACAAGACACCACATCAAGTCTTGTCCTATCACCTAATGTGAAAATGTAACATGGAGTCAACATAAGTCAAGTCAATTTGGCGTCTTTGTGGAAACTGTTGCTGCCTGTAACTATTAATTTGTACATTGATTTGTACATAAATACAGTCATGCATTCAAAGACACACTTTGTGCGGCACCATGTTGGTTATTGGAAAATATATAAACCAATTATGTCTTGATTAAATAATTAACCGAGCTCAATGAAGACATTTAAGCACAGAAATAAAAATGTAAATCAATGAATAATAAAAGAGAGCATCTGTTGCAGCTATTGTTTCAGAACATTGAAGCTGAAACCTCTCCTTATGTTTTTATCAGCAGCTTTACAGCATCACTAAAGGGTCAACCACAACGCAGTGGACTCTCCTCACACTCAGTTTATGTCTTATAGATGAGCAGCAAAGGAGTAGTATCACTAATGCACTGACATTACTGTGCATATCTGCTGAAATGATCAGGTTTCAGCAGGTCACATGATACAAACTGTCAGAGAGTCCTGGAGGTGAGGACAAAAATAACTTTATTTATAAAAGGAAGATGCTATTCTGAATTTGTGTTTCTTTTCTAAATAGTTCATGTTAGAGTAAACTGATTGATTCATTTATTATTGATTTAAAAAGTGAGTTCAGATGAGCTGATTGTGCATTAACTATTCTCATCATTTTACTCTTCCTGCACAGGATGCGTTGTATATATCTGATGGTTGGGAGTCTTAAATGTTCTTCCTGGGTGGGATGAAAGGATGAGAGGAGAATTCATGACCCCTGTGTTCATAAATTCTATTTGTTATTTTAAAAGCCATCTTACACTCAGAAGTCGCAGAATCCATAGGAGGACAGCTGGGGCCCTGAGTGTGGGACTGAGGTTGCTTTATTCATGGAGTGACTCCGGTGCACATTACTGACACCTCCTGGTCAGAAAGAGAATTTTCAGCCAGCTGCAAAACCAGCTGAAAGTGCTGTTTTTTTTTTTTTTTCCAGAGAAGACTGAATGCATGTGTCAAATATCAGTTGCTGTCTTCTTTTTATTTCTTTCTGATGTTTTTCTTTGGTTTTGATTCTCTTTTGAATGCAAACTTCATTTTTTTTTCAGCTCTTGTTTTATGAACTCCCATACCCCTGGAAAGCAGTGTCCTTCCTGAAAAGTTTCGCGATTAAATACTCTCCCCTCATCCTTCACCCTCTCTGTCCTCTCTCATTTTTAATCTTCTTACTTTCGTCCTCCCCTCCAGGCAAAATCCTGTTCCGGAGGAGTCATGTGCGAGATGTGGCCATGAAGCGGCTGCGTTTTATCGACGACTACTGCAGGGTAAACATCCTTAAATTCTCCATCTCACTCTGGGGAATGTCCCCTCAGCCTGTGAGGGGTTAAAAGTCAGCATCCATAATGTACTTTCACATGCTTTAAACATGATGAGATTTAGACAGGACTGTGGACATTATAGGGTTTAAGAGTAGTCTCAGTGAGAAGTTGTGTGTCTGAGCTATTCTGAGACATCTGAGGAGCCTCTAATGTGCTCTGACACTGAAGCGTTCTGAGCCTGCAGAGGACTCCGCTTGGTTATGAACTCTTCCTAAAGACGAGGGTTGTTTATTTGATGTTATGCCACTGTCAGAGATGCACAACGACCCAGTTGTGCACCAAACTCAGCCACTGCGCTGCATGAAGCACAATTTGTGCTTTTCTATTATTTGAAAGGCCTTCCTACTGATGAGCCTGTCCCCTTGTTTAATATACAAAGAAAGAAAGTTCCTCTCCCATCCCTGGCAAAAAAAGAAAAACAAACTCTGAGCCTCATTCAGAAGTTCAAGGGAAACCCACCTTATCACTTCCTGTTCTCCTTCTTATGAGATTGTTTTAATTTATTCCGGAAACAGACCCTTTCCTCTGTCATGCCCTCAACACATCCTTCCTTCCTTCCTTCCTTATTGGCAGAAATCCGCTCAAACATTTTTTCACGCTAGACTACTATGACATAATACAGTTTTAAGTAAATGAAAAAGATAGCGTAAGTGTCAATTCAAGTAAGAAAAGACGCTCTGATATGTGTTTTTGAAAACTTTTCATAAAATTTCTGCAATAGTTCTTGTCGTAATCAGAGAAGTAGCCACAGAGAAGCTGCTGACCCCCACTGTTAGCAAAATCTGCCAACGATTATCACAACACATGTTCAGGGTTGAGTGTTATGTCTTGTTTAATGCGGCTAGGTGTTTTATCATCTTTTTTAGAGAGTGTTTCATAGGGGGGGTTATTTGGAAAAACTGATGCATCAACCAGGTCTGCACAAGAAGATGCAATTTCATGGTCAGTCTGAATTCATCTCAATAAATAAGGAAAATACTTTAATTCACACTTTTCATGCTTTCTTTCTCAACAAAAACCTGTTCAATGAAGGCCAAGGCAGCGGTGGAGCCACACAATTCTGACTTGGACGGCCCAACTGGGGCACAGACTTTTGTAGGGTTGGGCAGACAAGATAATTAACTTACTCTGAAGTGAGGTGGGTTATGCCCAGTAATGATGTCTTCACCTAAAAAAAAAAAAAAAGCAATCCAAAAATATTGTGTTCCTTTGTGTTATTTTGAAGTTGAAAAGCTGGCTCAACAAACTGACAATATTTAAACCTGCCAAACTCAAATTTCTTAGGACTCAAAAAGAAGAGGGTTGTCCAAGGTCATCATGTAGAGTACCAACAAAGGAAATGCTTTAACCTGAAATTCAAGAAGCTACCTAACACAATCAGAGTGATTTCAAAATAAATGCCTGGCTCTGACAAGAAAAATATCCAATCATGGTTTACGATTTTACGGCGGCCTTTTGAAGCCAGCCTCAAGTGGACACTAGGGAACTGCAGTTTTTAGCTCTTTTGCATTGGCTTCACTTTTTGCAGGATGCAAAGCACCACTTTAACAGAGTCAGATAAGGCTCAAGGTTGCTGTCAGCTACACTCAGCTGATGCCACCTTATTGATGAAAAATGTATATATTATTTGGGATTTAAGAATAGCATGTTACAAACTGATATTTGTAAAAACAGGAGAGCAGCGGATAGAAGTATGTTCCATCTCTTGTGGGTTTACAGGACTGAAGAAGTAAAGCAGCTCTGGTCCAACAACTCATCACAAGTCTCTGCAAAGTTTGAAGTTTTTTTTACATCTCAGTCTCAAATAGGGATGTTTTGAAGTGACTCATTTCCTTGACTTTCAGAAAGAAATTGGACCAAACCACAAGTCTACAGTTTAAAAAATTGCACAAAACAGTGAGCATTAAGCACATTTTTTTCACACAACTAAACACAAGATCACAGAATCTGACTTTAGCAGAACGAGCACCACCAGCTGGTAATGTCTGTTCTGGTTACACCCCACTGTTGAGTGATTTTATTACAGTTGAATCAGCCGACATTCAACTTTAACTTTCTATATCGAAATACAGCAGTCTGAGTGTGTACATCCAGAAGTACAGCCTTAAGTTACTTTTAGATATGATAGTAAAACAGAAAATAAAGCTCATTACCAAAAAAATACTGTCCTCTTCTGAAATGGCATCAATCCTGTCTTTCTCTAAAGTCAATGATCATGTTTTTACGAGCATCTCTATGCACTTATTGTCTAATTTGCTTTTGTTACAATGAGCCATGCGGGCTTCCGTCAAATGTTCATGTCCTCACAATTACGAGAAATTGTCTAAACAACTGAATGAGCTGGACTGCTGGACGGAAAAGAAAGATAATTTCCATTCAGATTGTTGTGGACGAGTAATGAGACTCAATTATCATATGTGCATTTGTACTGTTTCAAGCCAAATTTGTAGATGTTGTGAGTCAAATTTGGGCTTTTACGCTAACGGCTTCTATGTCGTTAGTATCATTTCCCCATTTCAGGAGAGGTTAGCTGCTGTGTCAGCTCAGTAATTGGGACTAAAAGAAGTCTGAAAACCAAAAGCAATTACACACATCTGAAACAAACCCCATCCTTTGCTCCAGACATGCAAAGGTTTCCTCATTACCCAAATAACCCGGAGCGCTCTAATGTTTATGGTTGCTATAGTGAGCCCAGAGCTGGAGTGTGCTGCACTGTTTACTTCCTGCATCCTGTTTATGAGGCAAACAACAGAGAGGAAGAGTAATTACCCAGTGTTCTCAGGGGATCTGCTCTCCAGAGATTGTGGGAGTCCATCCAGTGATGAGCTCACAGTGAGATACAGCGTCTTCAATCACAACCTCAAGGCTTTTTCAATAATATAAGATCCAATGAATGAAATATGAAGGTGGCTCAGACTGTGCTGATATGAATAAGAGGACTGTGATGTGCATGTTGTTGCATATCATCACCATCCAGCACTCCGGCACTGTACATGAGCCAGACCTTGAGTGGAGACTGGTCAGGTCATTAAATATGGATGGTCAATCAGACATACAGTATGAATCCGTCTTTTATTGTAGTCACTCTGTCAATGAGGAAACAAGGAGAGGAAATTAGAGCTCATATCATGCACATTATCACCCAAACATGTAACAAAAACGACAAACGTTTGTATCGTTTACCTTTATTAAGTTTAACGAAACCTTCATCAGTCCCCTCAAACTAAAACTTAGTGTAATAGTATAGATTAAAACCAACACTTTATTTCTTGTGATCTGTTTTCTGAACATTATCAGCTACTACTTTCAAAAGATAGTAACTGGGGAAGTTAAAGGGATATTCCGGTGTAAAATTAAGTTAGGGTCAAACACACCATAACACCGGGTTAGACACCCCCTCGAAAAATAAATGTTGCAGACCACTTGCTTCTCTAGTTATACCAACTTTAGTACCGACCACAGGATAGCAATACACCGCGGTCTAAAGAGCAAACCTCGACCAAAACGCCACTCAATTGCCACAAATAATGCTCACCTACTCCCTTCCAGCAGCCACTTGTTTGTAGCGAGACCTCAGGCCAGTCCATTATGGACTGCTGCGGGGTGACACAGCTCAAGGAAGAACATTTATGATCATTTCTACATGGAAATGCATTCAGACTGAGATGCTTAGGCAGAAGAATTCTGGAATATCCCTTTAAAGCTAACCAAAACACACATCTAACGTAGCCTCCTTGCTCACAGCTACATCTTGACTGTCTGATGGTCAAGTCAATTGTGTCTTAAATTATGCAAACCTTGTTACCTCAATATTTCCAAAACTAATGAGTTATTAATAAAAAGGCTGCAAGCTGTGAAAATGGCCTTTAATGAATGGGTGTGTATGTGGGGTCTCGTGCTTTTGTAGCCGCCTCAAGTCGACAGCCAAGGGACTGCATAGATGTACTGCAGACAGTCACTAGGGGGAGTTCTAAAAGTTTCAGCTTTACTGAAGGCTGCTGTTCCTTCGATGCTTTGTTCACTCAGTGACAGACTTGTCTGGGGTAAACTACAGAATAAAAAGGGTCTACTTTAGGGCTTTACTACCTGCAATTGACAGATTCCCACCCATTGTTGACCTGTCTACATAAGCAGCAGCGCCCCATGAAAAATTAAACAAGTGCAAAAAAAAATGTGATTCCTTTGTATGTTGTATCTGTATGCCAGGAGGCTAAAAGTCCTCATCAGCTCCACTTCTCTGCCTGAGCCTAGATCAGGGTTCTCAAGCCGTTTTCCTCAGAGCCCCACTCAGTTATGCGTAAAAAAAGCTGAGCCCCCCTCAGGACTCTCATGGGAAAAAAAGTGATTTGATGCCGCCAGAAATAAATATCAATTTTAATGTTCTTAGCAAGAAGGCTGAGGAAAAAAAGAGATTCTTTTACGCAGTTTGTTCTACAGATGGTGATATCATGATTTCAGTCAATAAGTGCAAATCTGATTTTGACAACCTCAGGGAAGACAACCTCCCAACCCCAAGGATCTCTGATGAAACTCTCTACAGATGCCTGGGCCCAGGATGAGAACTGAGAGTCAAGCTGCTAACTGTGACCAAACATTTCTTCAAGAGCTACCAAGTGACATTACAGAGATTTTATCCATGATTTCTACAGTCTGTTTTTTTTAATGACAGATTGTTGTAGTAGTGAAAAAAATCAAACTTTTTTTTTTAATGTCACATTGACTTTGACCACCTCCTCATGCAGTCGTCCGCTTCAAAGTAGTTGGCCAGAACATTAACTTATAAAAAAGGTGTCAATTATGGTTCATTTTATTTCAGTTTCCAATCAGCTCATGTAAATTGGATATTTTTTTTTTTAACAAGTGACAACAAGGAAAATCAGCAAAGTTTGAAGCAAAGACAGGTGCACAGATAATACAGACATTACTTATTTTCTCACTCAGGAAGAGTGTGTCTAAATGTATTTTTAGAAATACGAAACAACCTTTCAGTGCAGATAATTGCAGCTTTAACACACTTCAAATCTGAAGCAGTAAAGAACAGGACTAATTACAGGCTGTTGTCTTCGTAACACCCACCATTCTTTCTCTCTCTCTCTTTTTTTTTTTTTTTAGGCGCTGGTGAGACTCCCTCCTCAGATTTCTCAGAGCGAGGAGGTGCTGCGCTTCTTCGAGAAAAAAGCGGAGGACGTCAACCCCCCAGTAGAGTGAGTGTCAAAAACTTCACAGTGCGTACACAGAGAAATGGAAAACACATGTACGTCTGACACAAGTGCACCGAGATGTCAACTTAATTATGTGTCAGGCTCCTCTGCACGGCCATCATTACTGTGGAGGTACATGAACAAAACACAGTTACATCCACTGTGTGGACAGCACAAACCAGTACAAGTGATTTAAGTGGCTCTAGATCTTCTTAACTCAAATACCGGTACAAGAAGAAAAATAATGCTGCTGTTGCTGCATTTGTGTGACCTCCACTGTGCTGCATGTTGATACAAGTGAAGCCGTGAATCTTTTCTAGGGCTGTAATCAACCAAAGAAATTCTTGGTCGACTAAAATGGTGAAATTTTCAACCAAAAATCAACTAATCGGGGGGATTTTTCCGACTCTGACGGCAAACCCTTCTGCGGCGGAGGATGACGCGGCTAGGCGGAGCACAGCTCGGCAGGGGGAAAATATACTAATATCAGCACAAGAAGGCAAAAAAACACAGGTATCATATTCTGTGATTCACGTTGTTGATTGACGTGACCACTCTTCTATCTTACTCTTTACACCTGGTCTCCAGTGGGTTGGGCGAATCCAAAAGGGTGAAAATAAGGGGGGTGTTCTAAGACAGGCTGTTACCTGTTAAACAGGGGTGCTCTGAATATACCCCCATTAGCACGTTGTACATTCCTCCTGATGAAATTAACCATGGACTGTAAATTGACACGAAAAAAATCGAGTCGAAGAATCAGAATTTTGGTCAACTCGGCACGCATCGACCAATAAATCGACCAGTGGACTCGGACTTTACATTCCTACCTTTTTCATGCACGTGCTCCTGAAAATTTTTAGATAATTACAGGACAGATACAGTCCTGAGCTGCTTTTGCACACATGTTCTTCGCCATCAGATGGTGGCTGGGTGGTGAGGGGCTAAGGGAGGCAAGACATGAAGTTAAAAGTACGTGATAAAAGTTAGCGTGTAGTGTTTACAAGACATCCAAGATGGCAGAGGAAGCAATGGTGTGTACATGAAAAATGATAACAATGAAAGAATCTGTGAGATGCTCTGCTCACATCAGAACAGGTTTGCTTTGGAAACGCAAGTAAGATTCGGGCTTACTGTACCAAAGCAAACTGGAAGGCTTGATGGAAATGCACTATCCATCCCTCTTCTTTACGAACACACACCTGATTCTCTTCTCTCAGCCTGCTCTCCTGCAGAGACTTTCTTCACTCTTGGTTTTGGAGCATTCCCTCGAAATGTGCTTTATCTTAAACAACAAGCCTTGTCAATATGTGGATCTCTGGTGTGAAAATGTGTGTTTTGTTGTTTGGATGACTTTAAAAATGAACCTGCGGATCGACATTGTCAAAAGAGTTTGCACATACATGTAAAGAAAGAAGGGAAAAAGAAGTATTGCGTTTCTCGAAATACTGCTTTAAATCAACAACCGTGCAACTGCAAAATTTCTCGAGTGGAGCAATAATCGCCATCAACATGTGTCTTTGATCGTAGGTGAGGTATACAGCTAAGATTAGTTTAATTCTGCCGCCTTAAGAGACATGTGTGAATGCAAACACAGTGTAACATGCACAATAATTATATTAACCATGCATGACGAGCAAATACAATGTGGACAAGGAATTAAGCCTCTCATCTTAACATGAGCTCAAATGTCACTAATTCAGCTGAAACATACGCAGGAACAAGTGTGAAACATGTTCTTAATTTCATCGTCTCTGCATGTCGTCTCTTAAACACAGCATGATAATACTGAGGCTGAGCTCATTACCTCTCTGTCTGTTCTCACTGTCCATAAAGGCTATTCCCAGATCAGCTTTTTCTCTCTGAGTTCGTTAAAAGCTCATAGCAGGCCGGGTGGAGGCAGAGGGGGATACAGAGAGTTGATGGATGTGAGGGCGGGAGGAGGGGTATGACTCGTTTCATAGCAGGAGATAGCCCCTTTGGGTAGTTTTTAATTAGAGAACACACTCTACTTTCCAAACCTCAAATGCCAGTGTGGCGCTATTCATTTGTAATGTGTTCCTGAATGGAAGGAGTCAGCTGCACCCGGAGCACTGCGACTGAGTGCTCGTCGTAGACCCGGGCTATATCTTTTTTAATATTTTAATTACTTTTCTCAGTATTTTTCATCTCCACTTTCCTGTCTCCACCTCTCCTCTCCTGTCAGCGTGTAGTTTAGAGTTTTGTCCTCAGCTGTCTTTCTCCGATGAAAAAAGTGACGCAGCAGACAGGATTTAGTGACCTCTGCCTGCCGATGTTTTACAGCACAGTATAATCGGGTATCTCTTCCTATCTTTCATCCTCTCCTAACTCTTTCTCTCTGACTCGGCCTTGTATATTCAAGCCATTTTAATTGACGTGACAGCTCAAGGTTACAAACACCAACGCAATCAGTCTTTGATCAGCTACATTTCTCTCCTTCTCTCCATACAGCTTTCCATCTCTCCTGCGTTCTCATCTCATCTCCCTGCCTCTTGTTTGACTTACATCCCCCATCTCTTCCACTTTTTTTTTTCTTCCTCTCTACAAGAATCATTCTCCTTTTTACTCCCACCCTGTGCATGCCAGTGTATTTTGCAGCACAAAGAAAAAGCATTTATCTTCTTGTCAGGAGTTGTGAGATGAAGCCGTGTGTGTACGTGCCGTGAACAACAGACACAGTCTGTATGTCCCCCCATCTGCGACACACAGTGAGACCCGGACTCAGTTTATATATTTTGTTCACATCTGATGAAGTTTACCACATGTTAAAATGAAAATGTTTGACACTGGAGTTGTCACAGTTGGAGGTAGACTTTAATTGGCTTGGCCGATACTTAGCAATCAGCTGGTTGTCTGTATCACAGATAAAATTTCTTCGTAAAAAAGCGCTGATCTGTGGCTCTGCCGCTGATGTGTCTTTCCCTATAGGTCTTTTTTTGTTCTTACAAAATACTCATGATCTGTATCAGTATGGCCATTGATATTGGTCCTGAAAAATCATATTGGTCAGCCCCTTGTCACAATACCAGAATTTTGATACAATGGGGCCATCAGCAAAAATCCAACCATTTCAATACCTGTTTAAATACCATGGCAATAAGAGAATAATAACCCTGCCACCCAAAGCAGGCAGGAAAATGCAAGTTAACACAACCTAGCACCTCTGCAAGTTTGTAAAAAGGCGTGGATGTGCTAATCAGGTCTTAACTACTATGAAACAATCAGATATTAACATCTTTTTAATCTGTTTGACAGCTTATCAGTCTCTGACTTGAAGATCGAATAAAAGCGATTTGTGGTACAGCTCAGACATACAGATGAACAAAAACATATCAGACAGACAACAAAGATTCAAAATAATCATACTGGATAATACAGAGAAGCTGATGTCAATAATTACCATCAGCAGGGTGTTCTTCAACTCCTTGCAGCTACTGGAAAATAGTTCAGTTTCCTAAGAAGATACAAACGCTACTGGCCTTTCTTAAAAATAGCAGCAACACATGGCTCCCAGGAGAGTTTACAATCAATAATGAGCCCAACATCTTCATACTCTGTCACCACCTCGACTTCATGACCTCTAATCTTTGATTGAGTCTGGGGCAGAGCCTCACATCTGAAATTAAGAAACAGTACTTTGGTCTTACATATGTTCAGATTCAGGTGAGCGGCCTCACGTTGATAGACAAAGTCCTTTAATTGTGGGTCATGTTCAACCTCATCCTGCTGCAGTTGGCTGACCAAGGCGGTGTCATCCGTACACTTGATTATATAATGCTCAGGGCATCTGCTGCGACAACAGTCAATATAAAAAATATGGAGATGACAGCATACTGCTCTGTGGTGTGCCAACAGAGCTAAATTGCACATTTGATGGGGTGTTACCTTCTCTCACCCTGTGAGGTCTCGGTGTAAGAAAATCTCAAATCCATGTAATTTAGTTTTGAGTCTAACCCACTTCAACTGTCGTTTCAGTCTCTCAGCCAAGGCTAATGGATACATTGTAATAAATGCTGAAGAGAAATCTGCAAACTCTGAACTTTTTGTAGTTGTCTCCTATGAGCCAAAGGGGGATGAACCACCAGTTTGACACAAGAACAAATATGTACTTAACCACAGAACCTAAAGTGTTGAAAGGATATTTCGGCATGAATTTGAGTTAGGGTCAAACACACTGTAACACCGAGTTAGACAGCCCCGGGAAAGATGAATGTTGCTGACTGCTTGCTTTTCTAGTTATACCAACTTGAGTAACGACCGCAGGATAGCAATGCACAGCAGTCTGAAGAGCCATAAACAAACCTCAACCAAAACGCCACTCTATAGCCACAAATAATGCTCAGAACAGCACCTAACTTCATCAACAGTACATATAGGGTCTCAGCTTTAGTACTAGCCACCAAACATCTTTTTAGCTTTCCCTGGTGTCTTTAGCAAAGAGACCAAACACAATTCACCTACTCTCTTCCAGCAGTCGCTTGATTATGGGGGAGCCCTGACGAGTCGATCACTGAGTGCTGCCAATCATGTCCATGAAGCTCTGTTAACCATATTAATGATTTTGCACTGCAGGCACGGTAGTTCTTCTGCTTTAGCATCTCTGTCTGATTGCATTTCCATGAAGTAATGATCATAAATGTTCTTCCTTGAGCTGCTAAACTCCGCTGCACTCGGTAATCAACTCGTCAGGGCTCCCCCACAAACAAGCGGCTGCTGGAGGAGAGTGTGTGAGTTGTGTTTGGTCTCTTTGCTAAAGAAATCAGGCAAAGCTAAAAAGATGTTTAGTAGCTTGTGCTATGGCTGGGATATGTACTGTTGATGAAGTTAGGTGCTGTACTGAACATTATTTGTGGCTATAGAGTGGCGATTTGGTTGAGGTTTACTCAGGGAGAGGTAGACTGCTGTGCATTGCTATCCTGTGGTTGTTGCTGAAGTTGGTGTAACTAACTAAAGATCCTTTAGTTAAATGAAATGTAGTAACAGCTCAAGTATTTTGCACATCGACTTTTCAAGCAACACAACAAATGATATGGTACCAAATGTTCAACTTGAGCAAGAGGCTCATGAATTATGATTCAGACACACATGCTGACACAGGTTTCAAGTTTAAAACAGTAATTCCTGAAGACGACTGTCGGATGATTCAGCTCAGAGACCAGCTTAAGTTGTTGTATGAACCGTGAAGTCAGATGAGGTTCAAGTTGTAGTTTAAACCCAGAGACGGTGAAGTTGTGGAAACCTCTGCCTGAGAAAGCACCATTCTACAGTTAGATCAAACTGAGCCTGAAGCTGTTCGAGCTCCTCAGGATCCCTGCAGGTTTTCACTCTCCTCTCTTAATAAAAGACAAACACACTCAGAGGGCTGAACTGTCCGCGCTCTGTTAAAAAAAGAAAGAGACTGCTCAGTTAATGGTCAGTAGACGTCATGATCCAGAGGACCTGACTCGTGAAAATTGGATGGGTTGCTTCCACTCCCTACCCATAATGCATCTGCTGGATGAAAATGAATCACGAGGGAGTGTGGTTCAGGAATGAGATTAGCTATTGATTCAGAGTCCTGATTGGAGCGTGTGTATCTCTGTGTGGGTTTTTAATGTCCGTGTGCAAATACATGCGAGTCCTCCTGAGTGCTGTAAACCCTGAGTGTGACGTATCACTCAAGACTTACAGTAACCCATCCTGGTTTTTGTTTGTTTTGGCTGACTTCAACTCTCACCTGATTTCTGTTGGATCCTCGACATACATGCAAACTTTTTGTCAGTTACAGCTTGCAAATTCACAGTATTCTGATAAACCAAGGACATCATAACAATGAATTATTGATATAGTGAACAAAGAAACTTAGTGTTCTACAACAGCAATAAGATTTTTCTCCAAAATCATACATTTTCAGAGACATGTGGAAATAACTGACAGTATTGCAAAGTTTAAAGGGCAAAGACCTTCAACAGAGTACAAACTGTTTATCATGCGAAATATTGACATGTGGAGGAGGCTCGTAAAAACAATCTCCATCGACACTCAGTTAGACAACTATATGTTGAATTATGGTAACAAGAGAACTGGACAGAATTTTTTTTCACACTTAGTGTCCGTTTTTCCTCACTCTTGTTCTTAATAAGAAGAAATAAGCATGTCCACATGGCAGTAATGTTGGCCATAGGGATGGGTGTAATCGGCTAAAAAATGTATCACAATAAGATTTGCCATTCTGGGGATAATGATAAAAGTCCAGATAAAGAATTCCATTCTATATTTTTGCCTTATTTTGTCTTGAGAACATCAGTTGGAGTAGTCAAATAAGATACTTAACCACAAGTTTGAGTGGTAAGTTATGGAGAAAACTAGTGATATCAAACAAGTCTCAAAAGTGAAAACATTTTCAACCTTTATTGAAAACTCTTATTGCACAGAGTGAACAGCAGCATATCCACTGTCCGATGTCGGGCAAGCCTGATTGTACTCATCTACGCCCCTTGTCTTGAAGGAAATCCTTCATGTGGAGCCTTGTTCAGTAACGAGCTGTTCAGAAACATCTTCTTCATCACCTTCAGCCATGTTTGTTTGTTATTCTGCTCTGTGTGGGCTATGGCTGCGAGTCTCGCACTTACGTCATCAACTTGCATTTATCGTATTTATCATGAGATGGCAAATATTTATCATGGAAGATTTTTCTGATGATATATCATGAGCCATAATTTATCACCCATCCCTAGTCTGGGGTATGCAAAAATACTGGCATGCCAACTATCTATGTGGAAAAAAAAATCTCAGCCTTTGTGTCTGTGTTGCTATGGATCATTTTAAGCATTACTTGCTAAAAAAAAGACCTAAATCACGGCAGTTCTCTTCAAATGTTTCTGGACTGATATCAAAACTTTCAGTGTCCATACATTATTAAGCACATTTTTACCTTCCTCATTTCTTATAAGTAAGAATTGGGTGGGTAGACAGATATATTCAGGGTAGAAAGATTTGTTCTAAAGAGACCCGCCTGCTCTTGACATCACTTGACAGTCCACTACTACTGCACTTTGCTGAAATGCTAGTCACAGAGTCTAAGGTTAGATAAACCCAAACTGCCTCCTTCTTTCACGGACATCAAGATGGACTCTTCTTTTGCCACACACATTCTGATATTTCTATTTCTAAGAATTAATAGTTTGGCTATAGCACCAGGACAAGGAAGGTCTGAGAAGCAGAATACTTACTAGAACCGACTCTGTTTTGAACTTAAAATCTTTAAAAATAATCTTTAAAAAAAGTGATTATTTCCTGATAGCATAGCAAACGGACAGACACATGTTAGAACAACTGCCTCGTCCAGCTTTGTCGTCCCTCACTCATTCATCTTTTTATCCCATCTTCTCCTCCTCCTGCTGCCATTGTTCAGGAGTGATGAAGCCCCCCCTCTCGTCTCTCTCCTCCCTGTCATCTGTCCGTTCCTCCCCGCCTGCTGTGATCAGGAGACAGGCGACAGGCTCACTCTGCCTTAATGGATACGCTTCTCCTCTCCTCTAACTATAAGGATCAATAACACTCACAGTGGACCACACAGCACAGCATAGTGTGTGAGAGTACATGTATGCGCTCTCATGTGTGAGTGTTTATCGATCAGAGACACTTCATGCAATTATCTTTAAAAATATTTGGACAGGACAGGGTTCAGTGATGTTTCTTTCCAGAGCGAGCTGCTCGTGCGTGTTGGCTTGCAATGTGTTTGTTGTTGTCAAGCCTGTTTCCGTGCACCTCCCCGTCTGTCTGTTTCCACAGTCTCTGCTATTTTTTTTTTTTTTTTTTTTTTGTGCAGCACCATCTTACATGGATGCACTCATTCACCCTCCCACCCGATGCGCTGCCTGACTCACTTGCGTTCTCTTCCTTGTACACTTACTCACAGGGTGTTGTCAAGGTAGGGTCCAGGCTTGCAACAGTAATAGCTCTTGGAGGGCCTGACTGTACATAAGGGTGATGAATAGAGCCAGCTCAGACAGCTGTAAAGCTACCAGGGTGATGAAATGTGTCCACCGCATCACTTCCTGGAAAAAGAGGAAGGAGATGAAGAGGATTGAGGGGTTCCCTGGGGAGGTGAGGAGGTCAGAGGCAGGGGAGCACAAGTCCAATGTTGCACCAGTCAGTCCTGGTATATCTCTGACAGGCTGCAGAAGACTGAATATGATCAATATACGAGGGAGCAGATGGGAACTATTGGCATTCAGGTTAGAGTGAGGTGTACGATCTGACCTTTTTTATGACCAGATCGAACTGTGACATCTTATTTTTTATATTCCCTCCATAAAATCTCATTAAAGGAGCCATACGTTGAAAAAAGCCAGCGCCCGTCCTGCTCTACTATGTTTGATTGAATTTTTTCTGAGGATGATGTGATTGGGAAAAGGAGCCACATGCCTCTGAGTGCAGCGCAGGAATCAATCCCATCAATCAAATCTGAGAAAGCACACAGATCCTGAGCACTCCTCAACATCAGCCACTCTTTTCTTCACCCTCCTCGCTCTGTTTGAGGGACAACGACCCCTGTCTGTGGACCGGAGCACTGCACCTCATTGGGAAGTGGGTCTCCAAGCTGACGCCACTCTCATGCAATCAGCTGCTGCTTTTTGAAGCTGAGCGCCCTTGATGTTTAATATATATTTTGATTGGACCTTCAGCTGCTTCTCCACTCTTTTTGTTTTTCCTTTACCGTGTGATGAAATGTCCTGCAGAATGAAAACTACAGAAACATGGATATTTCTGTTCTGTGGCACGAATGCCTGGAATCAAAGAAAAGACTTTAGTGTAACAGCTTCATGACATTTTTATGTGTGAAAACACACACTTGGTGTGAACACAGTCACACAGTTGTAGACTTTGAAGTCTCTTTACTACACAAGGGAACTGCCCAGTGTAGCTCTTCTTTGCAGTGTTTCCTGTAAATGAGTGGTTTCAAATATTTGGGTTTGAGCTCCTGCAGTGGGCCATGAGTGGAGCCCTACTAGTCTGGGATTTTTTACATTTAGTGAAAGGACAATTCACCACATACTGATATGGCACTCAGTTAAGTACATTTTTGAGTGGGAACAAAATCGAGCTCAGTCTGTGACTCTAATATAGGATGCTTTCACACCTGGATTGTGCTGGAACAAAGGGTTTCCCCACTCGGTCTGGGACGTTTGGATGTATGTGAACCGAAGACTGTATATACTATGGACAACTTGGTTCCGCCTTCCGCCATTATACGAATTTGAAATTTAAAATCTCTGTATTTCTGGGATTTTCTCTACTTCCTGGAATCACCACTTGTGCTGTAGCATTGTGTACATTCAGCGAGAGAGTCGCAAAGAGTCGCTGTGATGATGCTCAGCTCAAACAGCATATCCCCTGGGTGAGCTCCGCAATCTTCGTACACCTATAGGCTGTATCAAGTGTCAATCATAGAGAACATGAACCCCCTAATAACTTTTAAAAACTGAGCTGCACAGAAAAAAACAGGACTTGAGCACAAAACAGTCTTACAATAGCTACATGTCAACATTTCAACCAGGGGGGAGCAAAATTTATATTATCTTTAATCCATTCCTAAAGTTTGTCCACAGCCCCATAGGGATTGCTGGTGAAAGCGGGATTTATGACCTATACTGCAGCCCGTCACCAGAGGGTGCTGTTCTCATGGTGGCTTCACCCAGTGAAAAGGCAGACGGCGTCCATTCTATATACAGTCTATGGTTTTAACACGTCAAATCAACTCTGATTAAAAACAAAATAAGCAAGCTGAGATTGCTCGGAGGAGAATTCAGAGAGAATACAATCAATGTTATTAGAAGAACTGGTGTAGCAACATTGCAGGACGAGGCAACTTTTCATCTATTGTTTGAGTTATTTTGTCCAAATTTATTGAATTAGGAAAATGTGTCCTTCTCATCATAGGAACTTCTGTTTTTCCTTCACACACTGCTGTTAGAGTGTCCTGGTTGTCATGTGACTGTCCAGCATGTCAATGAAGTCTCTGTGTTTCGTGAGTGGTGTCCAATACCCAACAACTATGAGGCATTAGACTTATTTGTTATTTAAAGTCAACAACAAGGTGATGCTCTCTTCATATCCCTGAAAGTGAATGCTTCAATGTCTTTAATAGTAAAACAACAACAACAAAACAACAAAAACAAGACCAATCATCTCAGCAGATAGATAATAATGCGAGTCAAGTTTTGAGATGATTCAAGTGTCACAGAAGTAATGTCGTACCGGTTGTAATATATCAGTACGAATAAAAGGTAGTGATTAAAATGATTTCAGTATCTGATTTTAGGAACAAAGTTACAAAGGGCCATAAATGTATAAACAGAGACAAAATAGTTCAGGAAAAAGAGACAAAATATTGATTACTTATTGACATTACTGAAGCCTTTACATCATCAGAAAACATGCCATGAACACATCAATTTACAACAATTTATGAGAGTTAAAGAACCAAACGTGGAGGTACAGTTTGGGGGTCATACATTTCCAAAAGCTTGTTTTGTTTACTTTACCTAATGTCTCAAATGGAGCTGCTGTGTTGAAGCTTTATTTTCAGACTTGGTCCACCTGAAAGATCTAGTTCTCATTATCAGCTACAGTAAGGGATCACAGCTTTTCTTGAGCACATTAGCCTCTCTCCTCACCCTCCAGTCATCCTCCACATGGTGGTGTACTTCTCAATACAAACCTCCTAAAGTGGAGTTTCCTCCCCTCAGCCCCTGTATTCAGGTCAGCCTCTGGTCCAGTCTCATGTCCACTTGGAAAACCTCCCCAGGGCTTCCCTCCCGCTACAAATGTATCCTCTGTCTGAGCAGATTCTCAGGCATTTCTCTGAGAATTTTTCAGCCTTTCTCCCTGTTTTCATGTCCATTTTGGCCCCCCACTTTTCCTGTGTGAGATCTATTTCCACTGGTTGGAATTTCTCGCCTCTCTACAGTCTCCTAGACACCACCCCTTCCTTCTCTGTGTTTCCTTTTTTTTTTTTGGTCGGTCATGCTGTTTTTCTTTTCTTAGTTAGCATTTTTCCCCCACATCTTGCATTTTTATTGAGTCCATTTGCATGGAACGTGGGCTGTGATTTGTTTTATCTGTCTGGGCTCGTGGTAAAGGGATCATATAACTATCAGCCTAAATGGTATTATCTCTCCTCTGCAGACCATAACTTTGACAAATTTCTCCATTAGCATGCGCATACCACTGTTCAGCCATGATGAAAATATTGGCCACTGCCCCCCACAGGCTGCCACTGAGAGCGAGACAGGGGTGATGTTATCATCATTCATCATGCCCCCTCACAACCCTCTCCATGAATAACAATAGGCATCGACCTTGGCTCATGCCTCTGAGGAGAGAGATGCTGCAAGATTATCAGATTATTAGCGGGATAAGTCATGAACTTGTTTGATTGGTCAGCTTTGGGCCTTGGTAGCCCAGCTGACAGGGTGAAGACAGATTTGGTGTTTTTGGGCTATTTAGGAGTAAGTGGGTGATAATGTGTTTGTGTTACTGGCTGAGGGTGGAGTCTCAGGGAATAAGTGTTTCCAGCTCTGACACCAAAGTTGGCATTGAGA
The DNA here is from genome assembly GCA_962446985.1 of Xyrichtys novacula. Classification (NCBI taxonomy): domain Eukaryota; kingdom Metazoa; phylum Chordata; class Actinopteri; order Labriformes; family Labridae; genus Xyrichtys; species Xyrichtys novacula. The sequence goes on along the minus strand of OY660866.1, from coordinate 18,873,173 downwards.
GGTAATAATCAAGAGAGACTGTTTTGTGCCATAAAAAGAGAGAAAACACATTCCTCCTTTTACAAATGAAAGGTAGAACTCATTAGTACTTAAACACATCCTGGCTCAATAAAATTCTCTCGGGAGGTTAGCAGCCACAGTAGCCAATATGTCTAATATACACCCATGTGTGAAAAGTGTGGATGTATGATGTGACTGCTGACGGTATTAACATGCCCTTATTTAATCACATGCTTTTTGACAGCATATCAAATCTAAAACAGTTACTGGTTAGTGTTTCATATAAATTCTATTAACATGTTTAGTGTTGTTTCTCAAGTCTATAGCACAACCCATATATTTTCTGTGGCACATGACTTAGTGGCCAAGAAAACCGTGTATATTGGATTGCTATATGCATGGAAAAATCTGTGTTATTGTAATTTTGTTGAGTGTAAAATAAAACCCTAGCAAGAATGTGATATCAGCGTCATACAATTGGCCATCTGTCAACCTGTTCTCTCAGACTTGGCGTCGTCATCCGCTGATGAAAAAACTATATATACCACTATTGCAGAATGGTGAATAGTCAGGAATTAAAGATTTTAACCAGCAGCCAGCAAATGTTCTTGATTCAGTGTTAAAAACCAGAGTTACCTAAATCAAGATTACCTATTGTCATTGAGGTTGATGAGCCAATAGCTTGTTTTAAAAGAATTAATAATACATAAAAGCAGATTGATAAATATATAGATAGATAGAGCTGCTGCTGCTACTTCCTGCACCTCAGAAAGTCAACAGAAACCACCAGTGTTAAGACTTTGACGTAGATAAAAATGATGGGTTTAATGTTAATTTGACCTGTATATCTGCTTTCTTATAGCTTTGGTTTAACATATTTAGGTTATTTTTTTTTTTTATACTGCTCTTAGTTTAATCAGAAAGCACAGTACTGAAGGACTGGTGGTTAATGGCTGACCAGAAAATAGCAGAGTAAAGAAGCTGAGAAGTGGAAAGACAACACAAAAACTACTGAAGGATGGAAAGATAAAACATGCAAGGGGCTGAGTGAAAAAAGACGTCTAACAAATTGAAGAAAACAGACACAAAGAGTTACAGGACTGGTTTAGTACAATGAAATTGAAAACAGACAAGTTGTTTGGAGGTGAATGTTAAAAAAGTGCAACTGCTGCGACAGGTGATGCAGAGAGGATCTAATATTTAGACTTAACCCTTTGGTTTGACAATAACATCTTTTGTTCTTGAATCTGGTTTAGTCTCTGTCAGAAGTAAGTCTGTTTGCTCTTGTGTGCACAGAGGAGGGTTGAGGCCTACTGATCCCTTGAACCCCATCTGGAGTGGTATAACCCACAGTGGGTTTTAGACTTGTCACAGCCTGGAGGGCTGAAGGACAGGGGGATGGCTGAGGGTGATTCTGTATTCTAAGGAAGAGAGGGGTCTGCGGTTTAGGGGGTAAGGGTGGGGGTCTGGATTTGGTGGATTTGGGATGAGGGGAGGTTGTCAGAGAGAAGCTAAGACTCTAATCTGAGGTAGTGGTTATTTACTGGTCCTGCAGGCTTGTTTAGCAGGGGGCCGATGAGAGTCATTAACCAGCAGCAATTAGGTTAATTCTTGTAAACACATTGATTAGCTCTTTAGCTAGCACCCCACCTGTACACTGTTAATGACTAAATCTGTTACCATGTGGACGAGGTTTCAGGTTTCTTTTACAGTTTGAAGTTCATGAAAAGTGGTGTAGATGAAATGTAGCATGGAGTTTATTACTGTGAGCAAACACATCTTGTTACTATGGCAACCCTTGCCTTGATTTGGACAGGAGAGTCACAGAAGAAACAGGAACCTACCTACCTACCCAAGTGACTTAATGTGATGTTGAAGAAAACACAGCTGTTGATAATTGATGATTTTTGTTGTGACGCTGCTGTAATTTAAATTTCCTTGAGGGAAACTTCCTAAAAAGGATAAATAAAGTTGTGTTTAATCTAATCTAATCTAATCAACCCTAGGATGTCTTTATGTCTTTCTGCTCCAAAACTGATCGCATGCTGACTTTTAAAACCAAACGTTTGTCAAGCAAAAGGGTCGGGGCTTACCTGGCAGGCAGGGACACAAAGGTATTAGCACTGATTTCTCAGTCTGTGGGTATAAACTGAACTTTAAATTGCACTTGTTAATCAGAGCAAATGTTTGTCTCAGAGAAGCTTAAAACAGCTAAGAACCTCATTTGTTCACCCCAAAAGCCGACATAATCCCCACTCAGTGGCCCTCCCACCTCATGCAGATACCAGTCTGAGAAGAGGTGAACGTAGACAGTATAAAAAAGTAAAAGACATCAGTCATGTCATTTGTGCTTCTGAGGATTTGGCTAAGATACAATGACACCTTGGGCATCTATTATTATTAATTGTCTTATTTCTATTTCAAAAAGCTCTTGAAAATAAATGACCATATAAAACATTTTCAGAAATGATACCCGTCCATACTTAAAAATCACATCTCATTAAGAAATGTTCTTAAATTAAGTGACAACCATGTCAGCCAGAAAACAGGCGACTTATTAATCTAATGATGATAATGTTTTCACTTATTTAAAAAGACACTCAGTGACTATTAAAACACAATATCGTGTTGCAGATAGGAATGTGTGTCTCGGGAGTTTTTCAAATAAAACCAGCTTTAAAGAGCTTTTGAAGAGACATGTTTTTGAGGAGCTTTAACATTCTTCAGACACAGAAGTTTTGTGTTGTGAAAAGAGTCAGAGTCCTCGGCATACATGCTCATGCATAAAGAAAGCAGTGTTGGATTTCTTTTCTTGACTTAACGCTCCTGTAGTCAGCTGATCACTGAGCTGACCCTCCTGACCCTTGCAGCACATGGCCAGCCTCACCAGACGTACTCACATCTGTTTTGGCTTGACAATCAATGTCGAGAGCTCGCAGCTCTGGAACTGATGAGACGTGTACGAAAGTGCTCCCGCTTCATAGAGCTGTGGTCAGTGAATACACCGTGACCAAACGTCAGAATGTGATGAAAAGTGTGACAAAACGTCTGTGAGTGTGTCTGCTTGTGTACACAACTGGCCCATCTGTTGATGTTTGTGTGTGTGTGGTTCAGCATACACACCTACCTTTACTATGTGTGGTTGTTTTACACAAAAATACCATCAGATAGAGGCTGTTTAGTTCTTTACTGTGATTCACTTAAACATTCAGCCAGCAGAATTTATTTCTTAATGCAAATATTATTTAGCATCTGTACATCTATGACTCTACCTTCAATATCTTTTAAAATTGCAACAACAATTCCTTAAAGGGATATTCTTGCGTACTCTCCTCCAGCAGCCGCTTGTTTGTAGGGGGAGAACCTGACAAGTCGATCACTGAGTATCATTTCCATGAAGTAATAATCATCATATTAATCATTTTGCACTGCAGATGCGGTAGTTCTTCTGCCTAGGCGTCTCAGTCTGATTGCATTTCCATAAAGAAATGATCATAAATGTTCTTCCTTGAGCTGCGAAACTCTGCTACACTTGGTGATCGACTCGTCAGGACTCCCCTACAAACAAGCGACTGCTGGAGGACAGTGGGTGAGTTGTGTTTGGTCTCTTTGCTAAAGAAACCAGGCAAAGCTAAAAAGATGTTTGGTGGCTAGTGCTATGGCTGGGACCCTATCTGTACTGTCGATGAAGTTAGGTGCTGTTCTGAGCATTATTTGTGGCTATAGAGTGGCGTTTTGGTTGAGGTTTGCGCATAGAGACGGAGACTGGTGTGCATTACTATCTTGTGTTCGTTGCTGGAGTTGGTATAACTAGAAAAGCAAGCAGTCAGCAACATTCATTTCTCAAGGGGGTGTTATGGGGTGTTAGACCATAACTTAAATTTACATCGGAGTATCCCTTTAAGAGGTAGAAGGCTGTGCAACATGTTAAACCCTTTAATTGAGTTAAGATAGTGCAAAGACAACATCATCAAAACAGCTGGGATATAGGTTTGTTTACTTCTGTGTCATATCACATTTTGTTTTAGAAACTGTCTGAGTAGTTGGATATCTTTGCTGTATTATGCGAGGTCTCCCCTGAATAAGTCATTGTCTGGATGGTAGCACAAGTTGCTCCACAACAAGTATACAGTCTTCCTCAGCACTAATATTGCCTTCCTTGCTGTGTAAACTAGGCATGCCATGGGCACTTACACATCCCCATACAATCATGGATGCTGGTTTTGGACTGTGAGCTGTTCAAAGGCTGGGTTGTAACCTTATCTCTTCATGGTGAAGGATTTGGTGTCTCCTTGATATTCAGGAGGAAAGTCAATTTTTGAATTTTCAGAGTGCAGGACAATGTTCCTCTTCACCTCAGTCCACCTTAAATGAGCTCAGGTTCAAGGAGGATGTCTGCATATTTATGATGTCTCTTTGCATGGTGCAGCTTTTATTTGTGAACACTGCAACAAACTGTGTTCACAGAAATTTTAATTTCAAGTCCATGCAGCGATTTCCATAACAGAGTTGTGTCTGTATTTAACACAGTGGGGGCCAAATGATCATGACCATCCAGTATTGGTTTGCGGCCTTGTCTTTGGCACAGTTTTCTCCAGATTCTCTGAATCTTATGATGATATTTTGTACTGTAGATGATGAAATCTATATTGTCTTCACAGTTTAACACCAGGGAACATTAATCCCTGAACTGTTTGCCCGCCCAGTGGTGAACCTCTTGTTATTTTACTCTTGAGAGACTCAGCCTCTGACCTGTAGCAAATCAACCTCACTAGTTAAGAGATGTCTCTTGAGGTTGGGGGTGTCTCAGTACAATTTGTTGACTTCTGATATGATACAGATATTGTAGCCTTCAGTATCAGCCAATACCAATATTGATCTGATATTGGCCTAAACTTGTGCATGACAAGTTTTGCACTCAGCTGCAATGTCTTTTTCAGACCTGAAAAAAAAAATACTGCCACAGGGCCGACATCACTCCTACTCCTTGCTACTTTGTTTGTACCTTAGTACACACTGTTGTTGTGATCATGTGCGCTCTGCATGCTGGATCCGGGCGCTGCTAGCAAGAGATGCCAGAGTGGAGTCTGAAATGGACTGCTGGTATTGGAGTGCTGGATATCCGAGATAATCTGATATTTGCTTTATGGTTGATATCGGACCGATATCTGCTATCAATATCGTATTGGGACAGCCTTTTGTGAGGCGTTTATTGTTTTAAGCTTTACAAAACTTTTGTCATCTCTACATTATTTCCATTTAAAATGTTCTTTAAATAATATGCAGATCACCAAATTATTATTTTATCTGTATTTTCACAGGTTTTAAACTCTTTCAAATGTGGTTTTGAATGTCTGCACTTGCACAGTATTTGTAAACATTTTGTCATTGCATCTGTGCAGTGCAACTACAAATGTGTGTTCATTTGGATGATTACCAGCAGGAAAACGTCTGTGCTGGAAGCCTACTGCAGAAATAAGAAATCTTGCAAACTCCTCTGCAAAAGCAAACTGTCAGCAAGACGAGTGCACCATTTTCTTTTCTTGCAGTAAAAAAACTCGGCCTTGAGGTCCCACCTTGCCACATAAAACACCACCACTTTTCTCCACCACTGCAGTATGTATTCTTCACGTCGCCTTTCACCCCTCGCTTCCTCCACTCCATACTGTGAGGAGATGTGGGGAAAGAGCTGGCAGCTGAAGTTGGTTGCTCAGCCCTCGAGGGAAGAGTTTGATTTCAGCCTGAGGGATGTGGGTCACTGCACAGAGTCTGGACCTTGTGTTTCTGCACCCCCCCCATCCTCCCACCCTCCCTCAGACTTCTGCCCTACCCTGCCCCTCCTTTGAGTACTAATGCTTTGCAGATGCCTCCAAAACCATACCACTAAAAATAAGGCCAAAAATAGTCCACTGCACTCTCTGTGGTGTGTCCTAATGTGATGTTTAATGTTGGATACTTTCGCTAACAAGCTCAACATCTTCTCCACTTTTTTGGTACATGACTAAAAAACGTCTCCTCTTGCTTGAAACTAGGTTCATTTTGCCTCTGAGTGGGCACTGCTGTAATTACTTGCTAGTTTCTAGCATATCTAATGTGCCTGTGCGTTGACTCAAATTTTCCTCCTGAGCTCTTTTGTGGGTTAATGCTTGCATAAAAGATTACATGCAGGCATGTTGTTCTAAAGCTCTTTGTGTGCGCTTAATACTAACAATCACCCACACGTGATTTAAGCTAACCTTTCGCTTTGCCCTCTTTTCTTTACAGCAGAAAAAGCACATGCTATTGATCCAATTAGCCATTATTCAGTGTGTTTGGATTAACAGAGGGGTTCAACTTCTGTATCCACTGAGGCTGCATCTGATCATTTATCAAAAACAATTAACCTGAATGAGTCAAATACAGCCCGGCCTCAGCTTGAGTAATGACTGGTTTTCAGCAGGCTTCCACAGTTGGACCAGAAACAGCTCACGCCCTTGCTTTTCTCTTGATTGGAACTTGTTTATAGAGCTTTGGGGTCGTGTTTGCCTTTCAAACCAAGCAGAGCATGAATAGCTTAACAGGTTTCCTGGGAGTTAGCTACAGCGGAGTACTTTTCACGCTGCAGCTACTGCTGTAGATACTCCACCAAACAAAACTCATTCATTGGCCGCTGTCCTCACCTCCTTGATAAGTTACAACCAGACATTTCCAGGTCCTACATTCACACCTATTGTGTTGTCGCTTTAAGTGGATCGTTTACCATCAGCTTGTTCAATTAACCCAGCAGGCAACCAGCAAGCAAATAAAAACTGTCTGAGGCTCATAGGGCCACTTGTTCTTTGGTTGGCTGCCATTTACCGGATGTGCACCATTTCTGTATCTGTAAGGCAACAAAAACAAAACAAATAGAAAGGTAGAAACGAATGACATTTTATTTTTAATAACTTTTTATTATTTTGTCTATACAAGTGTTGGTAATTCATGCAGCCATTAGATTTGGAAATGTGACAAATTATCATTTCAGCTGAGGCCTCTAGTTCCTCTCATCTGTTTACAATGGCCTTTTTTCCAAATGACTTCACTCACTCCTGCCCTTCAAAGTCATTTAAATGTTTGATTTGTGCAACAATAAATTTCAATAACAACAAGACAAAGGACAGGATGTGTAAATCTGACTCAGAATAATACAGTGGGTCAGATCTCATTTGGCTGCTGTTTAAAACAAACATAATCGTCCTTTTTTCCACATCAAACTCTTGAATTATCCCAGAGGTGTTCCACGTTTTACCTACAAGAAGCACATTTTTCATACTCTTTTATGAATGCTGTTTGCCAGTCATTTAGATATTTCCAGTCAACTGCTTTCAACTCTGTTCCTTCTCACCCTGATGGTGTTAAATTCTGTTTTCACACATGATAAAACTCTACAATTCTGCAGTCAATTCATAATGGTTGTAAAGTGATTGTGTTACAGTACGGATCCAATTTCCTTTCTGAAGCAGACTGTAAAAAGCAGCTTTGAAATTAAAAAAAAAAAATTCCATTGTAATGTAACGACACAACTTGTGTGTGTGGGGTTGACTGATTTTACCCCTGAATATTTCAAACATGGTCATGTTAAGGTGAATTTAATAGATGAAGACACAGGTATGTTGTTTATGGCTCATCAAGAGCTTAAATGCAACAATGCTTGTAAATACTCTAGCATAATTACCACCAGCTCTCAGTAGACAGTAAACATTTTCCTCTAATTGTGCGTGACTGTGAGCGCTGGTATTCATGAATTAAGTTATTTATTTATTTTTAAGCCTGAAGGCTCATTTGCATAGGAGGGGGCCTGTTTTGTTCCAAATAAATGAATAATTGCTTATCTACATCAATGCAAACAGCGGCATAAAGATATGCTCTTTGCTACACAGCACACTTTGTGGTGCTTTTTACCTTTTGTGCATACTTGGTTGACAGTGTTTTCTTGACTCATTTATGCAGGTTTAGTATAAGTTTTAACCACCTTCCTTTTTTGTTTTGGACATTAAGAGATTCCCAAAACTTCAGCTACCAGAAAAAACATGTAAATGCAGACTAGTAAAGGCCCATTTAAGATTCAGTATGCAGTATTGCAGCCTTAATGTTTGTCTTGCATTGATTTGTTTAAAATGATGCAACTGGAAAAAAAAAAAGTGCAATAAATGGACTGACAAATTGCAAGTTCATTTGGGTCTTGTGAATATTTAGATGCCAGATGTAAAGAGAAATGCACCAGGCAAATGGAAATATGAACGAAGCATTCAGAAGTCCCTGCAAAAGTATTACATTCCTCTGCTCCTGAACAGAGGATACCAACGCCTTTGACCTCACTGGGGCAAGCCCGGGGCAAAACAGGACAAACATAGTCACAAATATCCTGCCAGCACTGAGGTTAGTTCTGTTCACAACATATTTTCCAGTAAGACACATCCAGACACTCTTTAACACAAGTCATTAAAGTTCTTTGCCATTGACTGGAATACTATCCATTCCTCATGTACTAGAGGTCATGTGTCCAGCACGGCTGGAGATGGATGGGATGAGGCGAGGGTCAAGTCCCGCTCTCTCTGTGCCCCACTTGGGTGACAATGAAGCATATTCTGGTTGCTAGCACGGGGTGATCTCGCTAGAGAGGTCAATATAAAGGCTTTATTCATCTGCTGTGGCCAGTCACAAAGAGACAGACACATCAGATCACAGGGACAGGATAGAGGGATGGACAGAGAGAGAAATAGAAGGAGCTCAGGGACTGAAGGGTTCTGAGACACATCTTTTCACTCATGCATATGTGCTGTCTCGTCTCTCTGCCCTTACAATGTCTCCTCACGCTTATGTTGGTTATTAGCTTGAGTGCAGTCGCAGCAAGAGCCAAGAGGAGGTTTTCATTAACCTCATGCCGTGAGAGGGCACTACCTTGACTGCTGGCTCTGCTGCTCTGAGCTGTTTCTGCTCTCCTGGCACTGCGGTGTAATCTTCCAGGCCTATTTGCTCTGCATCATACCAAACAGGATGAGAGGTCCCTCATTAAGGAAATGGCCCATTTCACAAGCTGGGTCAACTGTCTCAATCAAGCCTACTCTCACAGCCAGGTAGTTGATCCTGAATCTTTAGGGACATCCATGATCAACTACATGTAGGCGGCATTCACTGATGCATACACCTACTTACTTCACACAGATCCCTTTGTTATCCAGAGGTGTAATAAAAGCTATCAGCAGCAATCTCATCAAATAAGAGCCATGTTACCATCACTCATCCACAAAGCTCTCCTCACCCTCTCTCTGGAGTTTGATATTCATACCTGCATGGTGGTTATTTTTAGACAAAAGATTGTATTTCAAACAGGAGAGATGGTTCTTGAGGGATTTAGCTCTTAACTGCAGAAGTGTGCTTATTTTTGCTGCTCTAACAGCATGAATGAGGGCTGATATGATTCCCTCAATAGCTTGACTAACTCAGAAAACTATTTGCCTGGGGCTTTGTTTTAATCCAGACTATACAATGCACAGTGTTTTGTGTACTGTTTGTGTACCGAATTCCAGACATAGGGCAACAATTAGACATAAGCTGTAGATGGCCTTACATGCTGATACAGTCCTTTACTGACAATAAAACAAAAAACACAAATTAGATAAAATTTAGTGATCAATTTGAGTATTTATACAATTGTCAGTGCCAACCTGCAAGATGGAGATAAAAAAACAGACTTCTGTTAATACCCCTGTCTTTTGCTGGTGTTTTTAGACACCCGGGGCTGTAGAGCTATTTAAACATTTCACTGTTTGTTGTATTTGTTATTTTTTCTCATGTCATGTTGTTAATATGAGGGATACACTGGTTAAGTGTTAATGGCATTTTGGACCAATCAAAATCACATAGGCAATGGCCCTCACAATGCTGAATTTACATTCTATATAATATCATGTTTTTCTCATCCCTAATGGCAAAATGAAAACATTAACATGATTAATTTAAATTGTGTTTTTCTCTCCAATACGGTTGACACATATATTCTGACATATATGTTGGCCATGTTCTGAACTCTATAGCATAACCCAATGTGTTTGTCTTCCATCACTGATGAAGAATACACAGAAAACATGTCACTTGCTAAGATAACAACATAGATCTTAATGTTCATAGAATGATGAAATTATCAGTTATTTTTTTTCTTTACTATTTTGGTCATTTTAGGTTGCTGAACAGATATCCAGAAATCCCTTGTGGAAATATTTTCACAAGTCTTACGTTTTTTCTGTCTGCATTTCTTTGGTACGTTTTTTCCTCATTCAGTAGTATCATTAAACTTCTCAGTAATTCTGCGGCTGACCATTAATTCTCCCCCTGCCGGTAAGAGAGTCACCCTTTTACTGTCTTTCTGGGACTGAAGCTGTGCAGGGGCGTGTCCAGACTTCAGGACTGGGGTGGCACTACTGGAGAACTGACATTAATAGAGGAGGCCAGAGTATCTGTGCACACAGATTATTCACATTTACTCTCTCTGTTATCACAATCTACTGTAACGACATTAAAATGTTGTACGGTCGGTTATTTTATTGCTGCTGTGGCAATGTCAGTATAATGATGTATTATTAAAAAAATGTGCATTAGCCAAACTATTGGACTGAAAGTCTCTTCTTTAAGTACAGAAATGAGACAAGGATAGATGATGATAGATGACCCTTTATTATTACTTCAACAAAGAAATTTGATGACAAAAATACATTTAAAGAAAATAAAACTCCTTTATTGGATTACTTGATTAATCGCCAGCTGATAGAATGATCTTTTCCTAAAACATTTGACTACTGCAGCCCTGATCTGACTTCTAACTGCACTGCAGCAGGATGACGTGGCTTTATTGAGGTTAGATGAGGGTTCTGATGAGCCCTTGAGGAAGCAGAAAGGACACATGGATGTTAAATTGTACAAGATCCAGGAAGCACAAGTAGGATGGGAGGGAGGATCCACAGTGATGATGGACAGATTGTCAGGTCTGCATTTCTATAAATAGCTCTCCACACCTTGATCTTTTGCTTCGTCCATCTTTTTTAAACACAATATCAAGTCTGAGAGTCATATTGACAAGGGCAAATGCAGACAAGCCCAGAACAGCAAACCTCACACACAAGCACACTTCCAACTCTGTCACCCCCCATCCATAGCTTAGCCTTGTGGCATAATCTCATTAGATCCATTAAGCAGGGCATCTTAAGAGTGATCCTTCTTCTCTCCAATGTGGGGAGAGGTCGCTGTCTTCCTGACAGGACGGGAGGGAGTAAAGGAGTATAGGAAGAGAATGGTGGTGCCGCTTTGGAGTCACATGACTAATTTGTGTCTGTTGCGGGGAGCACGGGCAGCTGGCCAAAGTCATTCCTCCCTCTCTCTCTCCATCCCTCACTCTGTTTCTCTCGCTCTCTCTCCCTCAAACACATGCATTTCTTAGCGGGCTAAAGCCGATTGCATGCATGTGTTTTTGTGCGAGTGACTGTTTCTTTTGCTGTTCAGGAGTGTCAGAATCAATATGCGATGATTGCATGCTTTGTTGTTGACCAAGGGGCGTCTGATGACCACTAACCATGTCCCTCTTGTGTTGCTTCTCCTTCAGGGACTATGGCTCCAAGCGCAAGTCGGGTAAGTCACCTGTTTTCTTTGAGTATCCTAGCTTACAACCCTCTTTTTCTTCCAACTTGTTGCTTGTAATAGAGCCCCTCCTTCAGATCCAAGGCAGGATGTTTTGCTGCATGACTCTAAATCTATCCCTCTTGTCTGTAATCCATGTGGTGTCAATGTGTGGTTTGTTTACGTGTCCCGTTGTGGGACACTGACTTACTGTTGACTGTGAATTGGGGAGGTTTCAAAAAGCTGTCAAACCTTCTTCTTTTGGCCCCAGATTGTAGGGTGGGGTTTTAGACTTGCCTGATAGCTCTTTAAGATGTCATAATAGAGTCATTAATGTTTGTCCTTTTGAGGAAAAGTGTTATTCCCTGATGTGGCAATTGGGACATTTGACAGATTTGGACTTTTTTGTGGTTCCAGTTCCAGGCTGTGGCTTTTCCCATCAATGTTTTGTAGATATAACAAATCATTCTCAACAAGGGAGGAAAAACAGAGTTTCGCTTGTAAAATGTGATGTAGGTATGTGCTTGTAAGAGGCTTGTGATTTTATCCGGATCTGCGTGGTCTTGTTTCTTGGGTCTTAGGAGGCAAACACAAGCTGTAATACTCCCATTAGATACCTCAAATGAAATTCAGTAAAGAACTGAATAAAACAATGGGATCTGTGTGTCTGCATCCTGCAAGTCAATGTAGAAACCAAACAGCTCTCTTATTTGACAACAAGATTATTCACCCATTTCTTTCTGTCAAGGATTTTTAGCCTCATTAGCCATTTAGCTGATGTGTAGCTCTGACAGGGGAATGAGTGGGATAATAGCTGAATTAAAAAAGCCTTAGAATAGAAGCATAACTAATGTGTATTTGGACACTTGTGTTTATAGCTACTGTATGTCAACTGAGGAATATCAGTCAACTCTTTTATACCGCCCCAATTCAAAAGAATTGAGTTTGGACGCTGTGTAACAAGTTAATTAAAACAACCCTAAATTTAACCTAACTTAGTGTAAAGATAATCTAACAAGTGTTAAAACTGGAGAGTTGTATTGCCTTTTGACAAATAGAAGCTCATTGTCAATGTAATGCCAGTAACACATTAAAAAAAAAAGGTGGAACAGCTACAACAAAACACAAAAAAGTTGTGCAAAGCTAAAACAAACAAACAAACAGCAACAGGGACATCTCCAGACATATGCGATTAGTTTCCAACGGGTTAGAGATATGAGTGGGTCTAAAAAAGAAAAGTTTGTCACCGTCAACACATTAATATGCACAGTTTAGTCCATAGGTGGATTAGATGATTTAACTGGACTATTGTCCTTGTCCCAGTTCACAAGGATGAATAAAAATTGAATTACTAACAGAAGCATGTCCACCTTTAATACAGTAAATATCAACATGCGCCTACTATGGGATCTGATCCAGGTTGAACTAGGGCTGGGCGCTAAAGTGATAATGATATTTTTCGAAAATTAATTTTCCTCTATATCGACATAAAACATGGTTAATATGCTTTTCGAATGTCGACATTCTGCCATGTTTTGTTAGACTATACGAATAACCAGAAAAGGTGAGTTGCTCTGGGTCCACTTCGCGCTGAACCAATCATGCGCTGAATTAGAACCAAGTAGCAAACAACTGCGTAGTAGCAGGCTGCAGCGACACGCAACCATATGACTTTAACACATGGAGCCGACAGCACTGTGGGTAAGAAGCAAAGGAAAATGAGTGCTACCCCCCCGGCAGAAATGCAGATGAAGGCTCAACAGATGACCATTCCGCATTCTTTGGCGCAACGCTCTATACCTAATACAAATACAAGCTACCAGAAAGCACTGTTAAATTTCATTTAAGAGTAAGAGTGAACATTTAAGATTGAAAAGTGATTTTTTTTATTGTGATAATTATCGACATCGACTGATATGAAAACAAAATAAATATGGTGACAAACTTTTTCCCATATCGCCCAGCCCTAGATCAGACTATTTCTTATAAAAACAATCAACAGAATGCGTGAAATGTATGTCAACAATGAAAACATCATTTTTACATCATCTGCTTTGACCGGAAGGAAGCAAGTCTGTGAGGGTAGCTAGAAGTTGTCTGAATGTCTATTTAGCGCTCATTGGAAAGAAAAGGTGCAAAGAGCTTGGTGTGAAAAATCAAAGAAGTCTTGTTTCTATGTGGAAGTTAGCTGCTTTTTTGCCTAACTTCGATAAGAGCTATGGTGTTTGGTATTTTTTTCATCTGGTGCTGGCTTATCACTGAAATTCAGAGGCTTGTAGTTCCATTTTAAGTTACTTTGACAGCTCTTACATCATTTGCAGCTGTTGCCATTTGCTTGTGTTTACTGCATTCATGTATAGACATCCATGCACAACCATTCACCAACTGTATCTGATTACCCACGTAATGCTGCATGTGAGAATCAAGCAGAGGGGAACAGACATTTAAACATCTACTTTTGTTGAATTACATGTCTGTTGGTGTTCAAAGTAAACTAATGAGATGAAGGGTGCCATTTACTCAATTTTCTTAGTTGACGAATCATTACTTGATAAACACTACAAATTATTTGTAGCGCTGAAAATAGGTTCAAGTTTAGTGTTATAAGTGTTGGCCCAAGCTATGTTACAATGACACTGACGTATGGAAAGACCAGTGAGTAATATAACCTGGCGGCTGCTGAAGAGTTAATCAAAGTTATTCAATTTATAGTTTTGCTCATCATACATCAGCTGGAAACAAATGCTCAGAGTTACAATGCTGACACTTACCTCAGTAAAAAATCTAAACTTCCTAAGACTTTCATTCACAGTATGAGTTTTGCCCGCGCATGCACATAATGAGCAGCCTATGAAATATTAGGCCAACAGCAGAAGGGTCAACCAATGTGTGGGAATAATAAAGCTCTGTGTTCACTACAGGTGATTTTTTAATGACCTGGTGGCGCCCACGACCTCACTTTCAAAGCGTTTGTCAACAGTGTGTACTGTTGTGAGGCTACGAACATGATCTTACTGCCGATCATTTTCCCTCAGTTGTGACTGTTACTTCTGTTTTAAACATTATAATATTTAGTGATATCTAGTTGGTTGAGAGGCTCCCCTGTCTCACCCTCTTGTTGATGAAGCAATGGTGGCCTTTTAGGACAAAAAGCTGCTGTGATGTATGAGGAATATGATCTCACATTGAAAACATCTGTCAATACAAACTCCCAACAGCCACTCTCCTCTTTTTTGTTGTTGTTTTCCAACCTCTCCATTTTGAACCACAACCCACAAAAATGTGCTACTGTAGAAACATGCAGTACAAGATGGTGGAAGGGGACCCTACCTTATATAGATATAAAATTGAAGTGGATTAACCACAGAGATGCACTAATCATTTTTTTTCTGATCCAATGTGATACCAATACCTGGGCTGAGCATAGCAGCTGATATCCAATACCGATCCAATACTACTGTTGAATGAATGAGCTGTATACCTTGCCCTGTGAGTGAAGGCATCAGGCTTGACATTAGCCTTGTTTAAAAAAAAGCACATATATAATTTTACCTTATATTAATTATCAACAAATAACAAATTGGACATATTAGCACACAGCAAAATGAAGTAAGACTTTCATGTATTTTAATAAAAATTAATTAATTAAAAAAAAAACTGTATCGGAACACTGGGTTGGTGTCATTCATCAGATATCTGATCCAGTTAATTTGTCGGAGTCGATATCCGATCCAAGTATCAGATCCGTGCATCCCTAGTTTACCAAAAAAGCAATTTTCATGTACAGGTTGTAATACTTCATTTTCAGCTAGGACCACCTAAGAGCAGGGAGAGCAGACCTCCCTTTTCATGTTTATACATAAAAAAGCAAGGCGGGGAGCGCAGCAGCAAAGACCATGGGGTACAGAACAGTGGTGGCAGCAGTGACATCACATATGAGACTGGTTAAGTAACATACAGTATAAAAAGGAAGAGCTGGGGTGAAAGCAGGGCGCTTATGAATGACCATTGTGATGTGTGTCAAGTGAATGTGTAGGTCTTCAATGAAGGTTTTCGGATGAAGTGTCAGCTGATATGGGTTGGCGTTGGGTCAGTTGACATACAGGGCTGTGGGCTGAGCTTGACTTTTGGCCTGCCTGGACTAACACTATACTCATTTTAAACATTCTTATGTATATTGCAAAAGCCTTTTCTACTAAATGCTGCCAAATACCGTACACTGCACCTTTGGAAATAAAAACAGATGTCTATTTCTCAATGTTTGGAACAGGTTTCCCAAGTTTCTCTGAGTGTCCTGATTTTATTATCTGCTTCAAAAGCTGTAACGACTCCTGCAGATCTCATCATCCACCCTGCTGTTCCTTGCTACTTCTAAAACTTGTTGCTTTTGGTGCTGGAAACATAAATGCGTCACTTTCACTGAGGCAGAGTACTTTCTCAAGAAACAGAAGATGTTTTGAACATGGCAAATAAGCTGTGTTTTTGTTGACTCACCATTGTGAAATACCAAGCCAGTTTAAAGAGATTAGCAAAGAGGGAGAAACGTGAGCACTTGGAGTGTCTGAAATTTACACCGTACAATTGCAGTTTTCAGTTTAAGGCTGCCCAGGGACCCTCATTAAAGCTATCTCTTTCAACAGAGGCCAAAAGGTGACATGAGCTGGATTTGCAGGATGAACATCTTTTCGGTGATTGCCGACAGAAAACAAACACTGATTCATCTTCCCTCAAGCAAGCCAGGGACATAGATGTCAGACTTGTTTTTTTTCCCAACATGAGGGTTAGGTCCAGGGGGTCTCAGGGGTCATAACACTGTATCACCCCCCAGCTCTGCAGTGCAGATGGAGCTGATACTTCTCCATGTGAGGACCAGATTCAGGGGGGGATCAGAGGAGGGTGCTGTTTGGGCTGCAGAGGCTGCAGGGGTTGAGACTGTCAGACAGGCGCAAGTTTGTTTACGTGGCACAGAGGATAAGATTTCAGCCTGAGTGGCCAGTCGTTTTTTACCCAGAGGAGAGAGGGCGGAGGGTTGTGTCAGTGCGTGTATGTGTGTGTTTTTACAAGTCTAGGTTTAGTGGACAGGGCTGGTTTGTGGATATAACTGTTAAGCTGTCTCTGGTAATTAGAATCTCAGGGGCATGCTGTTGCTCATACCATCAGGAGCTGCTCTGACAGTAGACACGTTTATGTCACACTTACACCCTTCATTACCTACCTCCATATAAGAACCTATAAGAATAAAACCCTTCTCTGTGTTGACTTTTACACATGGTACAACCTGCTGAGCACTTAATTGCAGCAATAATAATGTCTGCACACTCTTATCAAATCAATGCTGAGGATACAGTAGAGTGAGTATTGATTCAGACAGAAAAAAAAGATAACTGCTTGAGGCTTTGCAAACATAACACGACAGAGAAAAAAGCTCCCTCCCTGAGTAATGTAGTATCGAATCTCTGTAGTTTATCACCATTTAAGTCCCACCACAGGCCTCAGCTATTATTCCTACCTGTTGTTCGTTAATATCTTGTTTCAAACTGAAAGTTAAGTAGCGGTTTTATATAATATAATACATTGGTTCAGCACTTGTGAAAATCATCTAAAATGTTTTAAAGTTAGAGCCGAGAGGAAACAAATGTTTGCACAATTTTTTTTTACTACTTAAAGTGTTCTCAGTGGTCTTTAAATTGTGGTTATGAAGTTTTTTGCCAAAATCATGTTACCTGTGTCATTTTCAAGGGCTTTTCTTCTGCAGAGCTCCAGTAGCTCATTAGCAATTCACCTCTGAGTCTTGGGCGGAGACAGCGCTGCTCTGCACACTCGTCTTCACGTTAGCATGCAGCCTAACATTGTCGGTGCAGTAGAAGTGGCAGGTAACAACAGAGCTATTTAGCTCTTGAACGCTAATGTCTTTGGAAATATGATGAAAGTTTGATGGTCCAGCTGTCATGCAACAAGCTACAACACTTGTGCACAACTTTAAGCCTTGATATAATTTAAGGAAATTTAGCCAACGCAGAAGTGCTAAAAACGACATGCACAGTTGTTCGAAAAAGCCCATCTTTGCAGCAGAAAAAAACATGTTTACAGGCTGGTGCAAAAACTCTTTTGGTCTGAATAGCTTGTTTTTCTGACTCTCTCCTTTCCATCAGGCTACAATTTTGATAACAAACTAATTCTGAAGCGTAAACAGTCTTATAAATAGAAAATCACACAGTCCAGACAGAACATCATGAGGATGTCAAGGGAAAAAAAAAACAGAGATCCACAGTCAGTTAGTTGGTAAACTCAAGTATGTGTCACTGCCCTCGTCACACATACACAGTCATCTTGTCGTAGCTTAGTAAACCAGTGTTACCCTGTTACAAATGTAGAGAAGCTTGAAGCTGGAGAACAGGAAGAGGAGAAAGCTTGGATAGCCCTGAAGTGACAGTGCTCACAGTGAAACAGATGTGACCTCTGCTGCGTTTTGACCCCACCCTGAGGCGAGCACCCACACTGTGTCACTTCTCTAGCCTGGATTGGGACCTGTTTGTCATTGCTAACGGCTGTGATCTGTTAGCCTTGTGTCAGGGCTAAAACAGAAGGCCAACAAAGCCTCCACCCCCCACCCACTACCTGCCACCCTGTTTGCACACACAAATGTCATTTGTCACTGCGAGCGTTTTTGTCACAGTGAAAAGGATTGTGTCGTCTCCGTGGGTCTCTCCTGGTCTAGATAAACAGAGTATCAATACTAGTTAGCTCCTGTCTGTGCTTTGACATTGTCAGCGTTAGTGTCACTCCGCTTTTTCACAAGTGGCAAATCAATATTAGTTAGCGTTATTGGTCGCCTTTGCCTTGGTGTCAGGTGACAAGGTTTTACCGTTTAATATCCTGTCAGTGTGTTTGTGTGGGACATGGCAGCAGCTTTGGCTGCATGGCTGCAGGATGGATTTGCAGGGAGGTTCAGCTTCTTTTGTTATTTTGTCAAAACCCATTTTTCCATTTCTGTTTATGTAGAAAAGACCTTAAAGTCATGTTTTAAACAGTATTGATTCTTAAAACTCACGCATGTACTCCACCTAAAAGAAACATTGTGATTTGAAGGTTGCAGTCGGATTTTTTTTTCCTTTCTCAGCTCTCTCCTTCTTTACTTTTAATTTTACTGATCTCTGACACATTTGAAAGATACACCCTCTGATATTGTTACATTTAGCAAAACTGTTTGCAGTACCTGATCATATTATTTCAGTCTCAAAGCGGCATATTTGGACATGTTTTTGAAAAAGGGTGATAGTCACCAGTCATCTAGTTTGTTGGCCTTGAAATTTTTCATGAGAAGGTTCTTTCAGTCAATTGTTTCCTAGCTTCAAGGTTTGGGGTTCAATTTGCAGTTACCTGAGCTTGACTCTAATCCTGTCATGATGCCAAAAATTTCACTGTGACATTAATACCAAGCTTAGTTTCATGATATTTCAATCAAATCAATCAATCAAGCAATCAAATTTAATTTATATAGCGTCAATTTACAACAGCCGTTGTCCCAAGACACTTTCCGAAGAAAAAGAGCAGGTCTAGGCCACGCTCATTTATTTTATAACTATAACTATAACTATAACTATAACTGGAAAACTGTTACCATATTTCAATAGTCACTTCTTAAAAGAATGAAAGATGGGTATCTACAAGGGATGGTAAAGTTTTGATTTCATTGTTTATTAACAAACCATAATTCTACCTAAAGGCCAACTCCTCATAAAAGTTTCTAAAGCAACCCAGTCACACTTTTTTACACTAAGGGTTCAAATTGACATGAAAGTGTAACATCTTTTGCACACAAGTGAGTTGCCTGCACTGGAGAAGAAACTATTACAGGCTCTGTTCACCAGCACAGGGTGTGGGTTCTTTAGGGAGATGACTTGTTGTTGTCATCTGCAGTGGGCATGGTGAGGCAGAGGCATTGCTTTTCTTTATTTCGGGGATATTTTGTCACTGTGCAACATTACTTTTCTCAGCACCTTCCTCCATCAAAGTGCTTAATAAGTTAATTTTCCTCTGCGTTTTAAGCATCAACCAGTGTATTTGAATTTATGTTTACCCACAAAAATGAAAGAAAACAAATAAACTTAACTTAGCTCAAGAGTTGCACTTGGGACTTCACTGTGTAGATCCCTCAGACCATCGATCTTGGTGATGGATTTTGGTATCTTTGGGGTCTGACATTCCCTCATGTCTGCAACAGAAACTTTTCTCTCAAAACACAATCTCTTATGTGTAGAAAAACAAGGCAGATAGCTAATAAGCCCTGCATCCCTTACCAAACCTCAGAAGGACTTAAGAAATGCCATTTTTCACCCTTGCTCAGCCCTCAATTGCAGGGTAATGTGGAAGTCTGGGGGTCAGCTCTTGCAAAATTACCCACAGCAGCAAAGGGACAGAGAAAACACTGCAGGCTCTGCTAGTTTGTAGCGTCATCAGCCAAACCTGAAGGGAATCAACTCTGTGTATGTGCGGGTGTGTAAGTGAGCATATATATATATGTGTGTGTTTGTGTGAAAGGTTAACATGAAGTACCCAGAGCAGGGAGGAGAGTTAATATCAGTCAGATGTTGAGCTCTACATTGAGAGCAGCCGGGCGGATAATAATCACAGTAGGGCGTTAGTGAGCAAGGTTTGACCCTGGCTGACCTGGGACCAGGCTGTACCCCTCCCTCTGGGGCCAACATCAATCCAGCAAAGCTCCTGAGCCTTGGGTGGATAACAGTAGGGGTTTCAGCCTTTATTATCTCATGTGAGTCAACGAAGAGGAGCTGCCAGCTTCACAGCAGGGACAGCGCTGGTCAGAATCCAAAGCAGCACGTTGCTTATGAGGTGTTAAAACTTGTTCTCTTTTCGATATGAGTTGATTATTTAGGAAAACCACCCATAAAAACGTATGACCATTAATTTCTGAAAATTTGCGTGGGTTTTGTATGTTTTTATGGACCCTCTAGCATTAATAGAAGTTGTAGTTGTTGCATACCAAAGTCAGGGTCAGGAGCTGTTTTACTGTCTCATTACACATGTGCCTGGATCATATTTTGACAGATGTTGTAATGGTGTTTATTACATGAAGAATGATGTTATGAAGAAAAAAAAAGTTAAAGAGCTACAGTTTAGTCTCAGTTACATAAATAAGTCAGTATTTGGTAAGAGTACAACTGCAAGCAACTGAGGCAAGGCAGCGTCCCATTCACAGAGCAAACTCAGTGGGTTAAACGCTCCACAAACTTTGCAGCAGAAGAAATTGCATTGTTTGCATTTGCAGTAATATGCCTTCATGAGTTCGTTCAGGACAAATCAGGCCCCCTCCATGCAAATAAACTTCACTTCATATAACAATATTGCATTAACACTCATGCTAACAGCCACATGGAATTAGAGTGAGATCTTTATTGTCTTTTGAGAGCGGGCCATAACATTTACAAGGGTTTTTCAGGCTAAAACTTTACAGCGAGCAGAACAACTAATTCGTCTCTGGATGACTTAAAAATAATATATATTTGTGCATTAGGTCGGCCAATATTACTTTGATATGACTCATATTAAAACAATAAGAGGTTAAATCAGTCATGGGCAGTTTGTGGCTCAGATTAAGCAAATACATGCTATTCTGTTACACATGATGGAGGCAGACTAGCCGCCCATTGCTAACTCACCACAGAAATCATGCTATATATTAAAATTGAAATTTGTGCCTCATCAGGTATGAGGAGGCTCTAAATAATCCAGTAAGAAATGTCTTGCCCTCAGCTCATCGTATTTTTGGATCTTTTTTAGCACTGTCAGGATGAGAGTGCATACAGCAGCTCTGTGCAACAAACAGGAGAGATGCTTAAAGCTCACCTCCATGATTAAACGCACAATCAGAGCAAAGTGTAGAAAGCTGCAGAATTTAAGGGGTGGACTTGCTCTGGAATATCATTAGCAATGTTTGCTGAACAAACTTGACTTTGAGACATTGCAGATAGTGGGGGCCAGCTGTTGGTGCTGTTAGGGACTTAAACCAAGCCTTTGTTTCAGTGCTTACGTTTCACAATGCTAAGTGTTACAGAGTAAGATTTTTCTCAGAGTACAGTTGAAACTTGCTATACTGGGCTGTGATTGGATGATTCTAATAATAGACTCAAAAGGACTCTCTTAAAGCCTTTTTGCCCATGGACCACTATTTGTGACATTTAAGATATTCATATATTTCTTCTTGTTATAAGTAAAAACATACTTTTCCATAGATTAACAAACATTGTTAGTGTGTTGGCGAATCAAACCATGATTGGTTGATGATATTTAGCATGTGCCTCTTTCTAGGGCTGGGCGATATGGCCTCAAATCAATATCACAATATATTGAGCAGTTCACTTCGATAACGATAAATGGACGATAACTACTCCACAAGCTGCTCACTCCCTCCCACATTAACTTGGTCTACTTCAGCCATTGCTCCAGCCGCTACAACTTTCGAACCATGTCTCCGACATAGGACAGCATATTATAGGGATGTGAGACCATAGCCTACCTACACACATCCAAAACCAACTTTTATTTATTTATTTATTTGACACAGAATATACAGATATGGGCAAAATGACGTTGGTTATTGTCGTAAATTTCGGTATCAGTAAATTTTCGGTTTATCGCCTAGTCCCACCTCTTTCCATGCCATGGTCCTAGATTGAATTGCGATCATTCACTCTGCCTTTTTGTCCAGCAGCAACAAAGCTGCTTGGCTGGCTTATTTCCATGCTACCATGACAGCCAGTCAGTTAAAAACTTTCTGTGTTATATAGTCCTCAAACCAAGCTTCAACCCTGCCCCTTGTGAAATATACCCAAGCAGTTCAATCTGCTGCAAATCCAAATCTTGGTTACCGACCTCCTCTGTCCCCGTCTCCTCTGATGCATGGCGTTTAATTTCCTGGTTTGGGGCTGAGTTGTTTTTTAAGGGTGGGGGTGGGGGTGGCTGACGCCCCTCTCAGACATTCCAGGAGGTCCACATAGTTGGATGGAGATGTAGAAAGATATGAGGAGATGAAGAAAAAGGGATCATAGGAAGGGCGGAGTGTTTATCAGCGTAAAGGAGGGAGGGTATGAGTGCGAGATTTATAAATGGATGTTTGTAATCCTCCAGTCGCTTGTCCTTAGATGCTCTTTATTCTCTCCAGCATGAAACTTTTAAACACTGCCCGCCACTTTGTGCAACAATCCCTGAGGAGCAGGCCCAGACTTTTGATCCAGCTCTATTTTTGCCTCTGCTTCCTTATTTTTAGAGTTCAGTAGGTGTGATAAAGGTGTGCTTTGCCATACTGCTGCTTCTGCATGCTGTCAAACTGAATAATCTCTCTCTGCTTCTCTCCTTCCTTCTCTCTGTCTGCAGTATGGATGTACGGCTTTACAGACAGCCCGAGGAAAGAGGCCTCAGGTAGCCTTGTGTGTCTATGTCAATATGTGAATTTGCATGCACTACTGTGCTTGAGCGGCTGCATCCCTTTTGATTTTTTTTGTTTATTTCTCTTCACACTTGAGCTTTCTCTCGACATCTGCTTTGCATGCGCTGTCATCAACCTCTCCCTCCACCCATCTGCTTAAATTCAGCCCCTCTCTTCCTCTGCGCTCTGTCCATCCATCTCTGCAGGCCTTTTGGCCAATACAACAGCTGGGCAAAGTGCCAGAGAGCGAGAAACATGGACCTGAGGTCTGCATGTGGCGAGGTGTTTTCGACTGAAATGAGGTGTCGAGTCTGGTTCTCAACATTCGGCTGCAACATTGGCTGTAGATCAATGCCTGTGACTTCATTCAGCTTTTGCTGTGAAGAAGTGATGAGTCACGGGAGAAAAAGCAGGATTGAAATTGTCTCTTTTGCAAATAAATATGAGAACACCATTTTATTCTTGCAAATGTAAACAGATTGTAGACACAAAAATACACCCACAGGTCTGCACATCTGTTCAACATTTAGCCAATGTTCTTTAGCTGTAATTGAGGCATTTCTGGGGAAAGACACAACATGTTGTTTCCTGCCATTAGAGATCTTCAGTGTGTAAAACAGAACTTTACAACATCAAACATAAATCTCACGTCATAATGACTTAAGCAAACAAAATGAAACCACATTATAAGCAAATATAACTCAATTGTAGATTGAAGACAAACTTACTAACAGAGTAAAACTAAACAAACAAAAGATAGGAGGGGTCAAATCTGGTTAAATGCCTTCTCGTCTTTACCTTCTAATATGAAAAAAAGATATTTTCACCATGTTTTGTGTGGAGACTTCCCTGCAGCAGTATTTACAATAATTGGATTAAACGAAATAAATAAATAATAATAATTAAAAAAAACACCTCCCTGTTGCTTTTGTTGCGAATGTATGTATAGACATCAGTGTTGATTTCAATCTAAATTATGACCAGCTAAAAACTCCTCGCAGAAGCTTTAAAGGGCTGTTTCACCCAATTTCAACCATTGTATCTTATATTTATTGTCAATACTACACTAATTTTGCACCTGTGTGTAGAAATAAAATAAGAATATTTGCAGTATCTTGGGGACAAATGCTAGGTTGAAATGCTCCCTTGCTCTGTTCTATGCTACTCAAGGGAAGCGACTTAAGAGGTATTTCATTATGCCTTAAAAGGGAACCTGCACATAAGTCAGCAAAAACATATTCATGTGATCCCACACAAATTCAAACATACTTATTTGTATTTTGCACATAAGTATTATGCAGCTATCATTTCACACACTGCACCTTTAATGCTCACACGCACGCACGCACGCACGCACGCACGCACGCACGCACGCACGCACGCACGCACGCACACAAGAACATAAAAGGCTTTATTTGCAAAATACAGCAAAAGCATGCGAATATACCAGTGACCTATGATTCAGTTCAATGTGATACAATCATAACAACATTAATATCATGATGCAGCGATAATTGAGCAGAGCGTTAGTTCAGGGAGGACACAAAGTCAAGCTAAAGGCTGCAGTCAGCTGATTTTAAGCCAGCCCTCAGTCAGCTGATCGCTCAGCTGAGCGACCTCTTCACATCCAATTGGCAAATTGTAAAAATGGTACTTTATTTAAACTGCGTCGCCTGCCTACCCTGCCTGCTGCAACCACTCTGCGACCCACCTCCACCTCCTTATAGCCGTGGCATCCATGCAAGCGCATAGAAGGGCAGGGAACTCTCAGAACAGAGCCATACCGCCAAATGTAAAGATGTTTGCTTGCAATAAATTGTTAATTTTGACTTAAGTGGTCCTAACTGAACTGCAGTTAATGATCCACTGCAAGACAGTGATACAAAAGTTCATCACTTTACCCTAATAACTGAAAAATACAAAATGTCTTGAAAGAGCCAATAGCAGGATTAATGTGTTTATTTATTGCACTCTAGTG
The DNA here is from genome assembly GCA_962446985.1 of Xyrichtys novacula. Classification (NCBI taxonomy): domain Eukaryota; kingdom Metazoa; phylum Chordata; class Actinopteri; order Labriformes; family Labridae; genus Xyrichtys; species Xyrichtys novacula. The sequence goes on along the minus strand of OY660866.1, from coordinate 18,848,121 downwards.
TTGAAACAATGTGCCTGTGTTAAGTCTGTATGTTGAATTGACAGAACGATTAAACACCTGTGCATTGACTGGTAGCATAAAGAAATGCATTCTCCGCTCATTGTCTTTACAATGTGAAGTACATGTCATGGAAGTCCAGCCATCTCTCTGCAGACTTGAATGCATCTTCCTTTCTTTTCTTCCTGTCTTAGCGTCGAGCAGCTTTTTCTCTCTTCTCCTTTTTTCTTTTTGGTTTTAAAAGTGGTTAGCACATCTCTTAACTTCTTTTTTTTTCTTCAGTTTGACACCATGCTGCTGTCTTCCTCTGCTATTTCGCTACTGTTGTTTTTTTTAGCCAATTAGCAGCTCTTCGAGTTACCCTTATTCATGAAAAGGTGACACAGTTTGTCACATTTGCAAGGAAATCTGTCTGGAGCGTCACATTGTTTTCAATAAAAAAAAAAAAAAAATAGATACATTTGTGCAGGCATACTTATAAGTGCACCACTCAAGGAGGGGAGACAACATATATTGGTGCCATTATTTTATCGCATGATAAAGTAAGGCCCACTGATCTCCTTCAAATCCAAAGGCAGTATAATCCATCGCTTTGGATCACGTTACCACAAGAGTCAACAGTAAGCAGTGTGGTTGTAGCTCATTCAAGGATCCTCAAAGGACCTATAACCTTAGTCATACCATTTGGAGTATAAGGAGTAAAACTTGGATTAAACATCCCTGACTGAAATTAAAAAGGAAATCTGTCGCTATAACTGTGCTGGAACATTGCAAGCAGCGTGTAACAGGTCTTCAGGATTTATGTTATTTCTCAACAAGGTGTGGTTGCCATTACAGCTGCATAAAGCCTTTAAATAGCTGAATCTGTGCTGCTGTATTACCTCAGGCTGACTTTGATTGCTTCCCGCACATAGGCTGCTTACATTCTCAGCAATATGTTCCTTTTCTTTATTTCACCTCCTGGGAGAGTGTTAAAGAAAGACAGAGATGAATGCCTAGCCTCACCCAGTGGGGAAGTTAGGATACGAGCACCCCCTTGGTGTTCCCCGCCTGCTTATTTGAGGAACTACATGTAGAGATGCTTAACTGTTTTTAAAGCACTGCGCCAAAGCTGCAGCCCGCTCTTTATTTCATTAGGCTGTTTAAATGCATGACTGCATTGCAACCTGTTTCATTCCTATAAAATTGTTACAAGGCCCACAGTGAGGATGCAGCAGATAGATTTGGGCTGCTTAGTGTGGGTCCTGAGTTTAAGAGAAAATCTTAAAAAGGAGAGAAGCAACTAACATGAAGAATATGTTCAAACATGTTCAAAGTCTTTCTGCGTTCACTAAATGACAAAGAGGCTGACTGCGGAGGATTTATTATCCCAGATGAGGGCGACACAGGAAAGAAGGAGAGATTAACTGACAAAGTTTGTCCCTTTTCTTCTCAGTCAAAGAAATAAGACAGCGCTTGTGTTTTCACTTATCAGAGATGTATCTCATGATTGTGTTATTACTCAAGCTGACGTGCTTTTTCCTTCATGTATGATATATGCTTTTTCAGCATTATATGCAGCATCTGCAATTCAGCTGGATGGTCAATGATAAAGGTTTTAGAGGTGGGAAAGAAGTTCTCTACAGTAACAAGGTTTTCCTCTGTGTGGAGAGTACATGGATTTTTCAGCAAGATGATCATGAAGTGATACACAGAAGATAATAGACCCTCATGTAGTGAAGAGATTTTCTTTTTAAAACTATTGTTTGGGATGCTTTTATTTTGAAATTCCAGTTTTTCTGTATCATAAAAACAGGCTTTATTTTGAAACTAATTCCATTCTATTATTTTTGAAAATTTTAAGGGATGAAACTAAATAAGAACAGCTTAAAAAAGCTGGACAGTACACATGTTTGATGTGTTCACACAAGCTTGTAACGCAGTATTTTTTTATTCCCAATGAATCATAGGACACCAGAATCTTACAGAGGCTGATTGCTAGCTTGCTGCTGCTCAACATCTTTCACCATTGTATGGCAGGTGGTAACCAGCATAAAGAAACACTACTGCCCTTAATCTTGAATCAGTTATTTTCACAGAAATATTGGCAACAGTATCATCATATTCTTATTTTTACTCTGTCATTGCATTGCATTCTTTTTTACTAAAGACAGTGACCCTAAATAACCTTAACGTATACATGCACTAAGTGCATTGTAAGTGATGTAGTCCGTGTGCACTCTTTCTCGACAAGCTAAGTTTCAGCCAGCAAACCAAACACACTTCACAGTGACTTTTCTGCTCAACCTGCTGCAGCAAACCGTGTTCCTTGATATTAAAAAGTCAAAATGGCAGATTGATTACAAACATTGGCCCTGACTTATAGAGACATGATGATGGCAACAAAGTGCAGATTTACTTTGATCGTTTATTCAAGTTTTTGTCGGACTCACCCAATATGTAGATTGTCTTGTTTTTTCCTCATATAAACATACTGAAGGTTTAAGTGAAGAACCAGTCCACTCACAGTTAAAGTTGATGTGTTGAGAGTTGACACCTTAAACCTGGTTTTACATCTTTACTCAGATGGAAAACTGGTCCTCAAATTTGAAGTGCTTTCTTTTTTGATGTTTTTGAACACAGGATGTAGGTGGAGGATCTTTCCTTGGTGTATATTTTGTTCTGAATTTTTCAAAAGCTCCTCTAAAGTGAACAATTTAACACTTTATGATGAACAGAAGCTAACCCGGCTGCCTAGGATTCCTGTGCCATTCCAGGTCTGCTGACCGCCTGTTTTTGCCAAGAAAGACTTTCAGAATGTTGTGCAACCTTTCTGTTTGTCATTAAACAAATAATTTAACATGATAATTACTGAGATCTGGAGTTGCTTGTAGGCATATTTCTTTAATTTGGTGAAAAGACAGATTTCCCTTCCCTCTAGTCTTGATGCTAATGTAAGCTAAAGCGCTTCTGGCTTCAGCTAACGAACATATCTATCTTCTTTACTTGGAAAAAGGAATATTGATATTTCCTCAAACTGTTTTCCTGCAATGAGTGAGTCACAACGCTCCAGCCAATTTTTTTAGTAAGCAAAAAATTAAACATGTGCAGTCACTTTCTGACACTATTTACAGCCCTGTTTTGTGCTGGTCTTGATAATCCATTTCCTTTTTTTCTAAACAAATCCAGTTATTGTGTTCTTTCAATCTTAAAAAAGACAACCAGAAACTATGACAAAGGCCATTTTTGTCATTCTTTAATATGCTAGGCCACATGCCATTGCCACTGTTTTCAGTTCCAGTCAGCCTCTTACCGACAAGTATTGATCTTGAAACTCTGTAGTTTGTACTCTTGTTGCTCTGTAGTTGTACTGACTCCAGATAAACCCCAAGACTGTCCTACTTAAAACTTCTGATGGATTAGTGCAGAGGCAACTGGAGGTGCTCTAAAAGTGTGTGTTCTCATTGTTGATATTTTTTTTCCACATAATTAAAATTATATTTTTTAATTGAAAAGTTAACTGTGGCTGCCATGAACTGCTGGTGTAGTAGAGACATAAAATTCACTAAATGAACAGCAATAAACATAAAACTTTTCCTAAAAACTACTAAACTTCCTAGTTTATGGCAGGAAAACAGGGATGCTTCAGTGTTTCCCCTACATCCATGCACCGCTGCAGGATTACATGCGCTGCAACTGAAATTTCATGTGATCATTAATATCACTGCACCACTAATGATTTCTACTCGCACTGTGTGAGCACGACAATACACAACGTTATTTTTGACTCGTTTTGAGTCATCAATGAGCGCATTAAATCCTGTCAGACCCTCTTCCATCAACGTGAAAGGTGATGTCCAAACTTATACACGGTCTATATAGTGAGTAGTATTAATAGCGTTAGTAGCATTAATATCAGTGCGCCAATAATGATTTCTACTCGCACTGTGTGAGCACAGCAAAAGCGAGGCTATAGCAAGTAGCACAGGTAACCTAATGTAACGGAACATAACATAATGTAACATACCATAACGTAACATACCATAACGTAACATAACATAACGTAACATAACATAACGTAACATAACATAACGTAACATAACATAACGTAACATAACATAACGTAACATAACATAACGTAACATAGAATAACGTAACGTAACATAACATAACGTAACATAACATAACATAACGTAACACAACGTAACATAAGGTAACATAACGTAATGTGAACCCAACAGTTCAGAACAGAGCGGAAAGAGAGTGGGGGTAACAACGACACCCCCCACCCCCAATCTGTTGCAGATGAGCCCCCAAACTTTGAGTGTGAGTTGGGTCTTGTGTCTTCAGTAAGGTCACTTATACCCAATAAATGCATTGTATTTTCAATACTTTTCAAACAATAACAACGTTCAGTAATACAACTACAATACAACCTGCTGTTTATCACTAGGATCTTGAAGTCTATTCTCTGCTGTCTAATTTTACCACCATGTGGAATCAGTGGATCAGTCTCTATTTATACAGCGCTAATTCACAGCAAATGTTCTCTGACAGCACATGGAGAAGTAGAGACAAGAGAAGGAGAGAGAACAAATGTCAGTGTTACTTTTACCCGCTGATGTAATCTACCAAATGTGTTTGACTTGTTCAAAACTCATCAATAATTCCTGCCTATTTAATCTGCGTCACAACCCCCTGTTAGTATGTTAGTTATTAAAACTCTCTGCTGTTACATCACTATCCTGGATGGCGACAGCATGATATGTTTCAGGTCATATTATTGGTATTGCATTTCCTGTAGTATAACTATTGTGAATGCATATATCAGTCGTGATGTTTAAAGACTACATTGTTTAGTCTATCTGATCCTATCACATGCAGGTGAATACACCAGGCGGCTCTAAACAGATTACTTACTTGGAAATATTTTTCCATTTTCCGAGTCTTAATACACTTATTGCCCAAACCTGAGTCATCCATGTTCACGCTCTGGTCGAGTCAATAGTCTTAAAAACTAGAACCTCAGCTGAACTTAAGTTGAACTCCAATATTACAAGACTGCAAAGTAAAACAGAGTCAGCATCTGTTTTAAGGTACCCTTACCGTCTGTTTTAAGGTCTACAGCCCTACCCAGGCGTACACGAGACACTCTGTTTAGTCAGGTTTAAAGGAAAATTTCAGGGTTAAGTTTGGGAAACACATCGTAGTGTGGGTTGAAATAATAACTCAATGTTGACTCTTTGTGTCAACACTGGACTCAAACTCGGTCTCCTGGGTGGACGTCCAGCATTGTTTGACTCATCCATCACCTCAACAACTTGTTAAAAGTATGAACGGAGAATAAAAACAGGCCAGTTTTGTAAAGATAAAATGTTTCTATGCTACACAACACTACTGTATTTGTGTTGATAGCATAGATAAGGTCGTATAGACACAGTTAGACAACAAACACTGCAGGTTGTGAATCATATTCTGCCCCCTTGAATCTGTGTGTCATCGTATGCATCCGAACAGTCAGCAGGCCTACAGCTCCCATCATACATGCATCACATGAAGACAATAAATGAAATCACAGCCAGCACTGAGGAGGTTAAACATCAGAGAGAAGGAGAGAGAGAAAACAGAGCGGCCTAACCCCAACTGAAATGCTTTCTTCTTTTGTTTCACATAAACATGGACCCGGCCTCCTTCTCTCTCTCTCTCTCTACTTCTCTCTATTCCACTCATATGTTTCTATTTAAGGCCAGCAGTGTCGACTGCCATGATTGGTGTGTTCACCCCCCCTCTCCTGACTCGCTGTCCAACGGCTGTGTCCCACAGGCAGCGGAGGGGAGGCCTTTCCTCTCAACCACACTGTTGATTTTCCACAGGGAAACTTCACCATTCCTCCACTCATTCGCTCCCCTCCAACCACTCGCTGCTTCTCTGCCTCTTCTTTTTCTTCTTGCTTCTTTCTTTCTAGATCTCAACGTTTGCTTTAGGATATGGAGCCCTTTTAGATGCAAGATGCAGCCCTTACTAAGTGTTTCCTTTCATACCCTGCTTGTGTTTTGACTACTTCCAATGCTCCTCAGTCCTTCAGTGTGGGCCGGGGGTCGACTCAGCTATATGGCCAGATGTTTGGGACTAAGCAGCCAAGTGGCGAGCTTGCGTTGTGATCGGTCGAGGAGGCAGGGAGCCGGGGTTGGCCTATGGCGGCGCACAGGGTGCACAGCAACAGTGGCAGCAGCTTAGTGGGTTGCAGCGGGCGTTCGCGGGGCGCAACAGCAGGCAGGTGGCTGACAGCCTGTTTCTTCCCCTCAGGGATTGACAGCTCGGAGCCCATGGTGCTGGAGCAGTACGTGGCGGTGGCCAACTACGAGAGACAGGAGAACTCGGAGATCAGCCTGAAGGCCGGCGAGACAGTGGACGTGATTGAGAAGAGTGAAAGCGGTGAGTGGGTTCTTCATTTGTTCCTAAGCCAAGTGTGTTTTTGTTGCACACTGACACCTTGCACTTGCACTATTAATGTAGTAAGACCGTGCAAGAACACCAAAATGAACTTGATGCAAGAGAAGTTACAAGAACTGATGGCACCTTTTTTTTTTACACTCTGAACATGTTTTGATGACTGCCTGACATTTGTTTAGTTACTTCCTGTTTGTATCTCTCTGGCTGTAAACACACGCTCCTGATACACACACAGAAGCATGCTCACTCTCTGCCTCAGGAGTATTGATTTTACTCCTCACGAGGGCTGAAGTAATGAATTATTTCAGTCATAGACTGCTGGTTTTTCTATGAAACTTTAACTTTGAAAAAAAAAAAAAGGGTGATGCTGACGGGAGAAGGATTGAGCATCAGACAGAGTATGATAGGTGCTTGCACAATCCCTGTTGGGATTAGAACCTATCAGCAAATTGAGCAGGATGAAGTTGAAATTTTTTTTTACAACATTGACAGACAGTGAGGTCTTCGCTGCTGGTGCTGGCTTTTTTACACGGAAGCAAACATGGAAATAGTGATGAAAACAGGGATTATTTTTTCATGATTCATGTGATATTTGCGGCATGACATGAGCATTGAAACATTTGGAACATTCACAGCACTATATCTGTAGATACACCTATAGTAAATAATCTTCATCTCAGTGCAGCAGGTTGGCACTGATGCTTTTTCTAGTCAGAGCTTACTCTGCCAGTTGTTTTATGGTTGGTTTTCCATAAACAGTTCGCTTAACACAGTGCACTGCAGAGTTTCATGAATTGTTTTAGCCCAACTCCCGATTTTGTCTTTACACCGTGTTCTGCAAGAGTCCCTCAAGTCTGCACACTCCTGATCTCCTGGCTTGGGCTAAGTTCCACCTGGAGGTGTTACAAGGCTGACAGCAGTCAGTCAAGGGGATGATGCAGAGGGAAGGTGTAATGGCAGAGAGCCATTTGGCAGTCCGAATGTCAGGTACGCTCAGAGGTAATTGTTTTAGCGCACAAATGTGAGAATGAGGGTGTGTGAAGTCAGCTTTAGCTGCAGGAACATTTATACATGTACAGTGGCCAACGCTGCAAATCAACTGTTGGTATTTGCATCAGTATGAGATGTCGAGCTTCACTATCACCTTGCCTCCCGTTAACGAATTCTGTTGAGCAATTCCTGAGCAATCATACATGCTGCCTCTAACAGGCTGCAGCTTGCACAACTGAGAGGTTGGAGAAAATCATCCCATCACTCTCTCAGCTCTTATCTCTGCACTGATTATGTGTGAATTAATTCCTTCATGACCATATCTTGGCTTGCACATCTTCGAGTGATTATGTGGCCTTCATGAGTAAGTTTTAGTGTTGAACAGGCCTGTCATTTTCTCGCCTTTGTGTATAATTTACATTTGCATTTGGCACATTTTCAACTTGTTCCCTGTCAGCATAAATGAGATAATTGTTCGATGAAGTTTGACAGAGGACAGATTTTGCATGGGGGAGTTTTTTTTTATGATGTGGCTTTGGCACAAACTTGATTTAAGAAAGTTGTTGACTCTTCAAGATTGACTTGGAGCAGTTTTTTTTTTTTTTCATAGTGGGGGTCCTGACCAGGGGATCATCAGGAGGTACCGGGGGGTCACAGATACTTGAAGGGAAGAGAAGTGAAATGGAAGACTGACTAGTTCACTTTTCACTTTTCACTATCATCTCTTTTTGTGGGTTTTATGTACAAATGTAGATTTTGTACCCTGAATTTTCAACATAAGGATTGTTCTGGTTGAACTTTGTTGTACATTTAAACTCTGAATAGTATCGACCAGTCATTTCAGCAGGCTTTGTTGTGTAAAGGGAAAACAGTGCACGTATAAATCAAAAGCACACTACTGTAATGACATCCTGGCTCCAATAAGCGATTATTTGATGTTAGTTTACTTATCTCTAGAAAGAGATACCCTTATGTTAGTAAGCCAGAATTGAACACTGATTTTTATAATCGAATCAGTCGGTGTGTTTAAATGAACACTTTTCGCTATCCTGATGGAAGTTTTTCTGATTTCAAATCCTGTGGCTACTCCATCAGTTTTGATCGATTCCAACTGGGACAGATCAGTCCCAGGCTCTACAGTCCTTCGTGGATGGGATGAATGACCGAAGATCATTGTTTCCTCTGTTTCTGCTTTTGCTCGCCAAGCACATTGACAACATGTAGTTCTTTTGAAATGTCCAAAAAGACCCTTGTTTCATTCTCCGACCAGTTTTGTGCCAGAATGTTGCTTCAAAGGGTTTTTGTTGGATTTTATGTCAAATCACAAGAGATGAGAAACAAGCATGTACGGCCTCTCAGTTGACCTGTTATAATGTGACAAACCAAAATAACTGACAGACACGTTCGCAAGAGTCTCATGATCTGTTCATCAAACACTGACAACTCTACAGCTCTACCTTTTCTACCTAACAGCTTTGTTCTACTATACAGCCCATTCCCTAACCCTAACCCTCTGCTGAGGAATTGTCAAACTGAAGTCTAAACATGCAAGACAAGAATCCATCCCCAATGGCATTTTATTAGGGCCCGAGCGTAGCTGCTAAGCAGCTGCGAGAGCCCTCTTGTTCCTGATGGATTCTTCTTTCGTTATTTTTCCTCCGCTTTAAACTGGAAAATGGCCCACTTCCCACTGACGAAAACTCAGGAAATTTGGCAGGACGACCGGGCCTGGTGAAAAATTTGATATTCTGAAGTCGCTCAAACAAAAAAATGAAAAATGGCTCCATAGCGCCCCCTATGGTGAAAACTCACCTGACACCTGTACGCTTTGTCAAAATGACACAAAATTTGACACACATGTGTATCTCAATAAGATCTACAAAAAAGTCAGTGCGGGCGTATCTGTCAAATGTACGGTTAAAGGGCTATTTCGCTTTTTTTGCCGATCCGCACACATAGGAATTTCGCTAACTCCTCCTAAGGCTTTCGTTCCACCGGCACCAAATTTGCTCAGGCCAATCTACACCCCATGACCATTAAAAGTTGTACAAATCATGACGCTGCACCCCACGGTTTAGGTTCTAGGGGGCGCCAAAGATAACCCAAAAATCCACATTCTTAAAAGTCTTATAACTTTTTATTTTTGTCCTCACTGGCCTCCAAGTTTTCTAGGATGATGCAATGTCCAGCCATCAACACATTTGTGAAGAAATTTTAACTCTCCAAAAGAGCGCCCCCCCATGGCAGGAGAAAAAAGTCCATTTTTTCTTATCCCGAAAGGTGAAAATACATGTTGTTGACTGTCACGCCTTTACGCTTTGTCATATTGACAAAAAATTTGACAATCACATGTATCTCAATAAGATCTATGAAAAAGTCAATGGGCACGTAAGTGTAAAATGTACGGTTAAAGGGCTATTTTGCATTTTTTGCCGATTCGCACACATTGGAATTTCGCTAACTCCTCCTAAGGCTTTCGTCCCACTGACACCAAATTTGCTCAGGCCAATCTACACTCCATGGCCATTCAAAGTTGTAAAAATCATGACGCTGCACCCCACGGTTTACGTTTTAGGGGGCGCCAAAGATGACCCAAATATACATTACAGCAGACAAAGTAGTTTTGCCCACTGAGTGGCGCCAAAGGGACTAGTCTGTGGAGTCTGTGAGTCACTATTGGCCTTTTTTGACTACTTTAGATTTTACCTTTATATTTCCTCTTAAAATTTTTTTACCTTGCCTTGCCTGGTATCATTTTTTTCACCACAACCTCACCTGTGTGAATTTACAGTTATTTTATCATTTTGACATACTGTATTTACACAATGGACCCAAATTCACACACAAAACATAAAATCCGAGTGGAAAAAAGTAACATTTTTACTGTGAAAACCACAAATATGTGTGATGAACTGTTTTTAAAACTTAAACTTCAAATAAAAATTGTAAACTTCAAAACATATGCAAATTTTTAACAAAGAACATAGTAATTTACCTCTATTTACATCAAAATGCAGGCAATGGCCCAGGCGTTCTTTGTAAAATTATTTACAAAACACTGTATAGTCTCACAAATGTCACTTTTTATTTATGCCACTACAAAAAAACATGATGTAAATGATGCATGATGTAAAACATGATGTAAAAAACTTGTGTAGATCCTCCTCTATGTCAGTCCATGTGTAATTTTTCCATAATTCTTTGTTTTTTGCAGCTTTTTTGTTAGTGTAACTGCAGATTGTGCTGACAGTGTCTATGGCAAAAAAAAAAAAAAACTGAAAATGCCTCAACATGAACCCCTGGTGGTCTCTGAGGGTGAAACCTGCTAACTGCTGCAGCTCTGTCAGCTTCAGTCTCCCATGCAGAGCTCGGAGCTCATGTGTGTCTCTGCACCCTTAGCAGCGTTGCTAACTCCTCAGTAAGGAAAGCCTGCTTCATGTCAGAGTCTCTAAACTCCAGAAGAAGTCGATAAAAGTCCCTTTCTTTCTAAAAAAAAAGTCGTTAGGGGGTCTGAAAAGTCATTGAATCTACAACAAAGTCGCTAGGTTTGCAACTACGTGTCCCAGACTGCATCCCTGCTGAGAGTCCCTCCCTCCCTTCTCATATTGCAGGAAGAACGTAAGCGCCCGCCCCTTGTCAATCAGTCACCATATAATTTTGGATTGGTTGTTGTGGTGAAGTTTTCCACCAATAGGAGAGATGTTGTGGTGTGTTTTTTTTTTTCTTTTGGCAAGCCTTTTCCGCCTGTAAGACCTGTCGCTAATGTCTGCATGCTATGTTTTCCTGTCTCATACAGCGCGATCGAGCGCCGAACGTGATCAAAATAAGCAGAAAAAAAGTATCGCGGACATAATTTATCATAACTCTGGTTTTATTTGGCCTATCAACACAATTTAAAAACTGGTATATAGTTTGAGGTCCTCACTTTTTAGATTAGTTGAAACGGATGCTGCGTCCGAACTGCCCGCTCGGATACTACATGCTACTGCTACGTGCTACTGCTAGATCCTACTCCTACATACTAAAAACGTTGGCCCTATTCGGACACACTACACGAGCGGTGGGGAAAGACGACCCCCGCAGGCAGAGAGTAGGTACTGCGCCCGTGCAGACAGTGGTAACTGAAGCCCCTCATCTGCGGGCCTGGCTGTAGTACTGCAGCTGTGCAGTTTCATGATGGAATAAGTGAGCTTTACCTCCATGATGTCGCCACTTGCTCATAAAATGATTACTTGGGCAAATATGACACCATGACATGACAAAGAAATACAACCGCACATTTTTTAGGACAGTGTGTGAAGTTACATGAAACTTACATCTGTACTGCTGCGGTCCCGCCTGCTGCTGCTGCTGCTCCGACATGGTGCGCGCTGCTGTGGCCAGCCGGCGTTCGCGACGCACCTAAATAGGCAGCAGATGGTGGCGCTAGCATCACATGCGCTTCTACAACTTTTAAGAGGACGAAGAAGAAGCCCGCGGTGCATTTTGGGTCAGTAACATGCCCGTAGGATGCACCGAGACCAACCTACAATGTGGGCGTGTCTAGCATCTGAAGTAGTATCTGAAGTAGCATGCTACTCGCTCCGGTGGCCAATTCGGACATGCTAGATACTACTTCGACTACTACTTCGACTACTACTTGGCAATTCGGACGCAGCTGGAGAGTCAACGAGGCTCCGTCTTGCAGCTACATCCGGTTAAATATGTCATGTGACTTGAACGCTGGGGAGCGTCAATCGACTGCAGAGCCAGCAGACAAAGTAGTTATGGCCACTGAGAGGCACACATTTGTCATATGCTATAATCCTAACATATTTGAATGCTTTTTCTATTTAAACCTTATGGATCTAAGGTTTGACCTTCAAAATTTAGGAAGAATATGTTTTTGCAGTAATTACCCCCTTAAACAACCAGAGGTCCTTTCCTAAAGTTTATGGAAATTTTAGTGAAGGCCTTGGTTTCTTTCCTTGCAAAATGTATAGAAATAATAAAGCTAAATACCATAAAATGGTCTTGGTGTATTAGCAGTGATATAAAATAGTGGTTTGAATATGAATGAACAACAAAAAAAACATCAACAGAGCCTTTTTGAGTTGGGATTCTTACACAAAAACAGACATAGATAGACATCTGAAGGGTAAGGGAATGATCAGCCCTCCTAACTCTCAGATGAATCTTCAAAATTCACCTCAGAAATATGCTCATTATTCTTCTCAGAGTACTACAAGATATACACACACACACACAGACACACACACACACACACACACACACACACACACACACACACACACACACACACACACACACACACACACACACACTCAGAGTCTGTTTTTTAGCACCTGCAAAAACATGCTATTTACATATTTGACAAGAATGCAGAGGCTCCTTTTGCCCCTGAAAAAAATCTAATTTCAAACACAACTTGACTGCTCATTTCTCCAAAACACAACCATGAAGCCCTATGCAAACCTGAAGCAGGCAGTTGGTGCATGTGTACAGTAACCTGAGGGGAGTGAGGTGACTGCTTCTGAGGAGAACATGAGCAGTGAAGATTCACCTTAGAGCCAGAACAGGGACGTGCACATAATTATACAGGGGCAGGGGCTCAAGTCTTTTCCAGTCATTTATACAATATGGAAATTAATGTGAAATTAAAAAACAAAGTATTAATAGAAAGGTAATGACTGTCCTGTGTAGATGACAGTGATATCCAATAGGCTAGGCACTCACGAGGCTGGCTGTGGCAAGTGTAAGTGAAAGCAACACGCACTGGCAGGAAGAACAGCAAACGCCGATGAAGGAAAAGGGTCTTTGCAGTGATAGGCGTTACTAGAGAGGGCGATGGCCAGAGGACGCGAATGGGACGGGGAGGCAGCGCGTTGGGGGGGCCGCGCGACACGGCTCGGGCCCGCCAGTGCCCCAACGGGGCCCTAGTTCTTTCTTTCTTCTTATTTTTCCTCCCCTTTGAAGGGGAAAATGGCCCACTTCCCACTGGCGAAAACTCATGAAATTTGGCAGGACCACCGGGCCTGGTGAAAAATTCGATATTCTGAAGTCGCCCAAACAATAAAATGCAAAATGGCTCCATAGCGCCCCCTAAGGCGAAAATTCACACTATTGACTGTCACGCCTGTACGCTTTGTCATATTGACACAAAAATTGACACACACGTGTATCTCAATACGGTCTACGAAAAAGTCAGCGCGGGCGCATCTGTGAAATGTATGGTTAGAGGGTTATTTCGCATTTTTTGCCGAAATGAGCAGTCAAGTTGTGTTTGAAATTAGATTTTTTTCAGGGGCAAAAGGAGCCTCTGCATTCTTGTCAAATATGTAAATAGCATGTTTTTGCAGGTGCTAAAAAACAGACTCTGAGTGTGTGTGTGTGTGTGTGTGTGTGTGTGTGTGTGTGTGTGTGTGTGTGTGTGTGTGTGTGTGTGTTTGTGTCTGTGTGTGTGTGTGTATATCTTGTAGTACTCTGAGAAGAATAATGAGCATATTTCTGAGGTGAATTTTGAAGATTCATCTGAGAGTTAGGAGGGCTGATCATTCCCTTACCCTTCAGATGTCTATCTATGTCTGTTTTTGTGTAAGAATCCCAACTCAAAAAGGCTCTGTTGATGTTTTTTTTGTTGTTCATTCATATTCAAACCACTATTTTATATCACTGCTAATACACCAAGACCATTTTATGGTATTTAGCTTTATTATTTCTATACATTTTGCAAGGAAAGAAACCAAGGCCTTCACTAAAATTTCCATAAACTTTAGGAAAGGACCTCTGGTTGTTTAAGGGGGTAATTACTGCAAAAACATATTCTTCCTAAATTTTGAAGGTCAAACCTTAGATCCATAAGGTTTAAATAGAAAAAGCATTCAAATATGTTAGGATTATAGCATATGACAAATGTGTGCCTCTCAGTGGCCATAACTACTTTGTCTGCTGGCTCTGCAGTCGATTGACGCTCCCCAGCGTTCAAGTCACATGACATATTTAACCGGATGTAGCTGCAAGACGGAGCCTCGTTGACTCTCCAGCTGCGTCCGAATTGCCAAGTAGTAGTCGAAGTAGTAGTCGAAGTAGTATCTAGCATGTCCGAATTGGCCACCGGAGCGAGTAGCATGCTACTTCAGATACTACTTCAGATGCTAGACACGCCCACATTGTAGGTTGGTCTCGGTGCATCCTACGGGCATGTTACTGACCCAAAATGCACCGCGGGCTTCTTCTTCGTCCTCTTAAAAGTTGTAGAAGCGCATGTGATGCTAGCGCCACCATCTGCTGCCTATTTAGGTGCGTCGCGAACGCCGGCTGGCCACAGCAGCGCGCACCATGTCGGAGCAGCAGCAGCAGCAGGCGGGACCGCAGCAGTACAGATGTAAGTTTCATGTAACTTCACACACTGTCCTAAAAAATGTGCGGTTGTATTTCTTTGTCATGTCATGGTGTCATATTTGCCCAAGTAATCATTTTATGAGCAAGTGGCGACATCATGGAGGTAAAGCTCACTTATTCCATCATGAAACTGCACAGCTGCAGTACTACAGCCAGGCCCGCAGATGAGGGGCTTCAGTTACCACTGTCTGCACGGGCGCAGTACCTACTCTCTGCCTGCGGGGGTCGTCTTTCCCCACCGCTCGTGTAGTGTGTCCGAATAGGGCCAACGTTTTTAGTATGTAGGAGTAGGATCTAGCAGTAGCACGTAGCAGTAGCATGTAGTATCCGAGCGGGCAGTTCGGACGCAGCATCCGTTTCAACTAATCTAAAAAGTGAGGACCTCAAACTATATACCAGTTTTTAAATTGTGTTGATAGGCCAAATAAAACCAGAGTTATGATAAATTATGTCCGCGATACTTTTTTTCTGCTTATTTTGATCACGTTCGGCGCTCGATCGCGCTGTATGAGACAGGAAAACATAGCATGCAGACATTAGCGACAGGTCTTACAGGCGGAAAAGGCTTGCCAAAAGAAAAAAAAAACACACCACAACATCTCTCCTATTGGTGGAAAACTTCACCACAACAACCAATCCAAAATTATATGGTGACTGATTGACAAGGGGCGGGCGCTTACGTTCTTCCTGCAATATGAGAAGGGAGGGAGGGACTCTCAGCAGGGATGCAGTCTGGGACACGTAGTTGCAAACCTAGCGACTTTGTTGTAGATTCAATGACTTTTCAGACCCCCTAACGACTTTTTTTTAGAAAGAAAGGGACTTTTATCGACTTCTTCTGGAGTTTAGAGACTCTGACATGAAGCAGGCTTTCCTTACTGAGGAGTTAGCAACGCTGCTAAGGGTGCAGAGACACACATGAGCTCCGAGCTCTGCATGGGAGACTGAAGCTGACAGAGCTGCAGCAGTTAGCAGGTTTCACCCTCAGAGACCACCAGGGGTTCATGTTGAGGCATTTTCAGTTTTTTTTTTTTTTTTTTGCCATAGACACTGTCAGCACAATCTGCAGTTACACTAACAAAAAAGCTGCAAAAAACAAAGAATTATGGAAAAATTACACATGGACTGACATAGAGGAGGATCTACACAAGTTTTTTACATCATGTTTTACATCATGCATCATTTACATCATGTTTTTTTGTAGTGGCATAAATAAAAAGTGACATTTGTGAGACTATACAGTGTTTTGTAAATAATTTTACAAAGAACGCCTGGGCCATTGCCTGCATTTTGATGTAAATAGAGGTAAATTACTATGTTCTTTGTTAAAAATTTGCATATGTTTTGAAGTTTACAATTTTTATTTGAAGTTTAAGTTTTAAAAACAGTTCATCACACATATTTGTGGTTTTCACAGTAAAAATGTTACTTTTTTCCACTCGGATTTTATGTTTTGTGTGTGAATTTGGGTCCATTGTGTAAATACAGTATGTCAAAATGATAAAATAACTGTAAATTCACACAGGTGAGGTTGTGGTGAAAAAAATGATACCAGGCAAGGCAAGGTAAAAAAATTTTAAGAGGAAATATAAAGGTAAAATCTAAAGTAGTCAAAAAAGGCCAATAGTGACTCACAGACTCCACAGACTAGTCCCTTTGGCGCCACTCAGTGGGCAAAACTACTTTGTCTGCTGTAATGTATATTTGGGTCATCTTTGGCGCCCCCTAAAACGTAAACCGTGGGGTGCAGCGTCATGATTTTTACAACTTTGAATGGCCATGGAGTGTAGATTGGCCTGAGCAAATTTGGTGTCAGTGGGACGAAAGCCTTAGGAGGAGTTAGCGAAATTCCAATGTGTGCGAATCGGCAAAAAATGCAAAATAGCCCTTTAACCGTACATTTTACACTTACGTGCCCATTGACTTTTTCATAGATCTTATTGAGATACATGTGATTGTCAAATTTTTTGTCAATATGACAAAGCGTAAAGGCGTGACAGTCAACAACATGTATTTTCACCTTTCGGGATAAGAAAAAATGGACTTTTTTCTCCTGCCATGGGGGGCGCTCTTTTGGAGAGTTAAAATTTCTTCACAAATGTGTTGATGGCTGGACATTGCATCATCCTAGAAAACTTGGAGGCCAGTGAGGACAAAAATAAAAAGTTATAAGACTTTTAAGAATGTGGATTTTTGGGTTATCTTTGGCGCCCCCTAGAACCTAAACCGTGGGGTGCAGCGTCATGATTTGTACAACTTTTAATGGTCATGGGGTGTAGATTGGCCTGAGCAAATTTGGTGCCGGTGGAACGAAAGCCTTAGGAGGAGTTAGCGAAATTCCTATGTGTGCGGATCGGCAAAAAAAGCGAAATAGCCCTTTAACCGTACATTTGACAGATACGCCCGCACTGACTTTTTTGTAGATCTTATTGAGATACACATGTGTGTCAAATTTTGTGTCATTTTGACAAAGCGTACAGGTGTCAGGTGAGTTTTCACCATAGGGGGCGCTATGGAGCCATTTTTCATTTTTTTGTTTGAGCGACTTCAGAATATCAAATTTTTCACCAGGCCCGGTCGTCCTGCCAAATTTCCTGAGTTTTCGTCAGTGGGAAGTGGGCCATTTTCCAGTTTAAAGCGGAGGAAAAATAACGAAAGAAGAATCCATCAGGAACAAGAGGGCTCTCGCAGCTGCTTAGCAGCTACGCTAAGCTTCTGAGGAGAACATGAGCAGTGAAGATTCACCTTAGAGCCAGAACAGGGACGTGCACATAATTATACAGGGGCAGGGGCTCAAGTCTTTTCCAGTCATTTATACAATATGGAAATTAATGTGAAATTAAAAAACAAAGTATTAATAGAAAGGTAATGACTGTCCTGTGTAGATGACAGTGATATCCAATAGGCTAGGCACTCACGAGGCTGGCTGTGGCAAGTGTAAGTGAAAGCAACACGCACTGGCAGGAAGAACAGCAAACGCCGATGAAGGAAAAGGGTCTTTGCAGTGATAGGCGTTACTAGAGAGGGCGATGGCCAGAGGACGCGAATGGGACGGGGAGGCAGCGCGTTGGGGGGGGCCGCGCGACACGGCTCGGGCCCGCCAGTGCCCCAACGGGGCCCTAGTTCTTTCTTTCTTCTTATTTTTCCTCCCCTTTGAAGGGGAAAATGGCCCACTTCCCACTGGCGAAAACTCATGAAATTTGGCAGGACCACCGGGCCTGGTGAAAAATTCGATATTCTGAAGTCGCCCAAACAATAAAATGCAAAATGGCTCCATAGCGCCCCCTAAGGCGAAAATTCACACTATTGACTGTCACGCCTGTACGCTTTGTCATATTGACACAAAAATTGACACACACGTGTATCTCAATACGGTCTACGAAAAAGTCAGCGCGGGCGCATCTGTGAAATGTATGGTTAGAGGGTTATTTCGCATTTTTTGCCGAAATGAGCAGTCAAGTTGTGTTTGAAATTAGATTTTTTTCAGGGGCAAAAGGAGCCTCTGCATTCTTGTCAAATATGTAAATAGCATGTTTTTGCAGGTGCTAAAAAACAGACTCTGAGTGTGTGTGTGTGTGTGTGTGTGTGTGTGTGTGTGTGTGTGTGTGTGTGTGTGTGTGTGTGTGTGTGTTTGTGTCTGTGTGTGTGTGTGTATATCTTGTAGTACTCTGAGAAGAATAATGAGCATATTTCTGAGGTGAATTTTGAAGATTCATCTGAGAGTTAGGAGGGCTGATCATTCCCTTACCCTTCAGATGTCTATCTATGTCTGTTTTTGTGTAAGAATCCCAACTCAAAAAGGCTCTGTTGATGTTTTTTTTGTTGTTCATTCATATTCAAACCACTATTTTATATCACTGCTAATACACCAAGACCATTTTATGGTATTTAGCTTTATTATTTCTATACATTTTGCAAGGAAAGAAACCAAGGCCTTCACTAAAATTTCCATAAACTTTAGGAAAGGACCTCTGGTTGTTTAAGGGGGTAATTACTGCAAAAACATATTCTTCCTAAATTTTGAAGGTCAAACCTTAGATCCATAAGGTTTAAATAGAAAAAGCATTCAAATATGTTAGGATTATAGCATATGACAAATGTGTGCCTCTCAGTGGCCATAACTACTTTGTCTGCTGGCTCTGCAGTCGATTGACGCTCCCCAGCGTTCAAGTCACATGACATATTTAACCGGATGTAGCTGCAAGACGGAGCCTCGTTGACTCTCCAGCTGCGTCCGAATTGCCAAGTAGTAGTCGAAGTAGTAGTCGAAGTAGTATCTAGCATGTCCGAATTGGCCACCGGAGCGAGTAGCATGCTACTTCAGATACTACTTCAGATGCTAGACACGCCCACATTGTAGGTTGGTCTCGGTGCATCCTACGGGCATGTTACTGACCCAAAATGCACCGCGGGCTTCTTCTTCGTCCTCTTAAAAGTTGTAGAAGCGCATGTGATGCTAGCGCCACCATCTGCTGCCTATTTAGGTGCGTCGCGAACGCCGGCTGGCCACAGCAGCGCGCACCATGTCGGAGCAGCAGCAGCAGCAGGCGGGACCGCAGCAGTACAGATGTAAGTTTCATGTAACTTCACACACTGTCCTAAAAAATGTGCGGTTGTATTTCTTTGTCATGTCATGGTGTCATATTTGCCCAAGTAATCATTTTATGAGCAAGTGGCGACATCATGGAGGTAAAGCTCACTTATTCCATCATGAAACTGCACAGCTGCAGTACTACAGCCAGGCCCGCAGATGAGGGGCTTCAGTTACCACTGTCTGCACGGGCGCAGTACCTACTCTCTGCCTGCGGGGGTCGTCTTTCCCCACCGCTCGTGTAGTGTGTCCGAATAGGGCCAACGTTTTTAGTATGTAGGAGTAGGATCTAGCAGTAGCACGTAGCAGTAGCATGTAGTATCCGAGCGGGCAGTTCGGACGCAGCATCCGTTTCAACTAATCTAAAAAGTGAGGACCTCAAACTATATACCAGTTTTTAAATTGTGTTGATAGGCCAAATAAAACCAGAGTTATGATAAATTATGTCCGCGATACTTTTTTTCTGCTTATTTTGATCACGTTCGGCGCTCGATCGCGCTGTATGAGACAGGAAAACATAGCATGCAGACATTAGCGACAGGTCTTACAGGCGGAAAAGGCTTGCCAAAAGAAAAAAAAAAACACACCACAACATCTCTCCTATTGGTGGAAAACTTCACCACAACAACCAATCCAAAATTATATGGTGACTGATTGACAAGGGGCGGGCGCTTACGTTCTTCCTGCAATATGAGAAGGGAGGGAGGGACTCTCAGCAGGGATGCAGTCTGGGACACGTAGTTGCAAACCTAGCGACTTTGTTGTAGATTCAATGACTTTTCAGACCCCCTAACGACTTTTTTTTTTAGAAAGAAAGGGACTTTTATCGACTTCTTCTGGAGTTTAGAAACTCTGACATGAAGCAGGCTTTCCTTACTGAGGAGTTAGCAACGCTGCTAAGGGTGCAGAGACACACATGAGCTCCGAGCTCTGCATGGGAGACTGAAGCTGACAGAGCTGCAGCAGTTAGCAGGTTTCACCCTCAGAGACCACCAGGGGTTCATGTTGAGGCATTTTCAGTTTTTTTTTTTTTTTTTTTTGCCATAGACACTGTCAGCACAATCTGCAGTTACACTAACAAAAAAGCTGCAAAAAACAAAGAATTATGGAAAAATTACACATGGACTGACATAGAGGAGGATCTACACAAGTTTTTTACATCATGTTTTACATCATGCATCATTTACATCATGTTTTTTTGTAGTGGCATAAATAAAAAGTGACATTTGTGAGACTATACAGTGTTTTGTAAATAATTTTACAAAGAACGCCTGGGCCATTGCCTGCATTTTGATGTAAATAGAGGTAAATTACTATGTTCTTTGTTAAAAATTTGCATATGTTTTGAAGTTTACAATTTTTATTTGAAGTTTAAGTTTTAAAAACAGTTCATCACACATATTTGTGGTTTTCACAGTAAAAATGTTACTTTTTTCCACTCGGATTTTATGTTTTGTGTGTGAATTTGGGTCCATTGTGTAAATACAGTATGTCAAAATGATAAAATAACTGTAAATTCACACAGGTGAGGTTGTGGTGAAAAAAATGATACCAGGCAAGGCAAGGTAAAAAAATTTTAAGAGGAAATATAAAGGTAAAATCTAAAGTAGTCAAAAAAGGCCAATAGTGACTCACAGACTCCACAGACTAGTCCCTTTGGCGCCACTCAGTGGGCAAAACTACTTTGTCTGCTGTAATGTATATTTGGGTCATCTTTGGCGCCCCCTAAAACGTAAACCGTGGGGTGCAGCGTCATGATTTTTACAACTTTGAATGGCCATGGAGTGTAGATTGGCCTGAGCAAATTTGGTGTCAGTGGGACGAAAGCCTTAGGAGGAGTTAGCGAAATTCCAATGTGTGCGAATCGGCAAAAAATGCAAAATAGCCCTTTAACCGTACATTTTACACTTACGTGCCCATTGACTTTTTCATAGATCTTATTGAGATACATGTGATTGTCAAATTTTTTGTCAATATGACAAAGCGTAAAGGCGTGACAGTCAACAACATGTATTTTCACCTTTCGGGATAAGAAAAAATGGACTTTTTTCTCCTGCCATGGGGGGGCGCTCTTTTGGAGAGTTAAAATTTCTTCACAAATGTGTTGATGGCTGGACATTGCATCATCCTAGAAAACTTGGAGGCCAGTGAGGACAAAAATAAAAAGTTATAAGACTTTTAAGAATGTGGATTTTTGGGTTATCTTTGGCGCCCCCTAGAACCTAAACCGTGGGGTGCAGCGTCATGATTTGTACAACTTTTAATGGTCATGGGGTGTAGATTGGCCTGAGCAAATTTGGTGCCGGTGGAACGAAAGCCTTAGGAGGAGTTAGCGAAATTCCTATGTGTGCGGATCGGCAAAAAAAGCGAAATAGCCCTTTAACCGTACATTTGACAGATACGCCCGCACTGACTTTTTTGTAGATCTTATTGAGATACACATGTGTGTCAAATTTTGTGTCATTTTGACAAAGCGTACAGGTGTCAGGTGAGTTTTCACCATAGGGGGCGCTATGGAGCCATTTTTCATTTTTTTGTTTGAGCGACTTCAGAATATCAAATTTTTCACCAGGCCCGGTCGTCCTGCCAAATTTCCTGAGTTTTCGTCAGTGGGAAGTGGGCCATTTTCCAGTTTAAAGCGGAGGAAAAATAACGAAAGAAGAATCCATCAGGAACAAGAGGGCTCTCGCAGCTGCTTAGCAGCTACGCTAAGCTTCTGAGGAGAACATGAGCAGTGAAGATTCACCTTAGAGCCAGAACAGGGACGTGCACATAATTATACAGGGGCAGGGGCTCAAGTCTTTTCCAGTCATTTATACAATATGGAAATTAATGTGAAATTAAAAAACAAAGTATTAATAGAAAGGTAATGACTGTCCTGTGTAGATGACAGTGATATCCAATAGGCTAGGCACTCACGAGGCTGGCTGTGGCAAGTGTAAGTGAAAGCAACACGCACTGGCAGGAAGAACAGCAAACGCCGATGAAGGAAAAGGGTCTTTGCAGTGATAGGCGTTACTAGAGAGGGCGATGGCCAGAGGACGCGAATGGGACGGGGAGGCAGCGCGTTGGGGGGGCCGCGCGACACGGCTCGGGCCCGCCAGTGCCCCAACGGGGCCCTAGTTCTTTCTTTCTTCTTATTTTTCCTCCCCTTTGAAGGGGAAAATGGCCCACTTCCCACTGGCGAAAACTCATGAAATTTGGCAGGACCACCGGGCCTGGTGAAAAATTCGATATTCTGAAGTCGCCCAAACAATAAAATGCAAAATGGCTCCATAGCGCCCCCTAAGGCGAAAATTCACACTATTGACTGTCACGCCTGTACGCTTTGTCATATTGACACAAAAATTGACACACACGTGTATCTCAATACGGTCTACGAAAAAGTCAGCGCGGGCGCATCTGTGAAATGTATGGTTAGAGGGTTATTTCGCATTTTTTGCCGATCTGCACACATTGGAATTTCGCTAACTCCTCCGAAGGCATTCGTTCCACCGGCACCACATTTGCTCAGGCCAATCTACACCCCATGGCCATTAAAAGTTGTACAAATCATGACGCTGCACCCCACAGTTTACGTTCTAGGGGGCGCCAAAGATAACCCAAAAATCCACAGTCTTAAAAGTCTTATAACTTTTTATTTTTGTCCTCACTGGCCTCCAAGTTCTCTAGGATGATGCAATGTCCAGCCATTAACAAATTTGTGAAGGAATTTTTACTCCCCAAAAGAGCGCCCCCACATGGCAGGAGAAAAAAGTCCATTTTTTCTTGTCCCCTAAGGTGAAAATACACATTGTTGAGTGTCACGCCTATACGCTTTGTCATATTGACCCAAAATTTGACAATCACGTGTATCTCAATAAGATCTACGAAAAAGTCAATGGGCACGTATCTGTAAAATGTACGGTTAAAGGGCTATTTCGCATTTTTTCCCGATTCGCACACATTGGAATGTGGCTAACTCCTCCTAAGGCTTTCTTCCCACCGACACCAAATTTGCTCAAGCCGATCTACATCCCATGGCCATTCAAAGTTGTAAAAATCATGCCGCTGCACCCCATGGTTTACGTTCTAGGGGGCGCCAAAGATGACCCAAATATCCACATTCTTAAAAGAATCCACATCCCCCCCCCCCCCCCCCCCAAGGCAGGAGAAAAAGTCCAGTTAACCCTGCCCATCGCTCAATGGCTCAATCGCATCGCTCTCCTGGCAACACCGTAAGGAGGAGCAACTTGCCATTTGGATATATCCTAGCTGTGTTTGTGCCCTCACTCATGGTCCAGACTTTTTTCAAATAGGACATGTAGTTTGTCTGCAGCGACCGTTTTGGTAGAAACTGCGCCTCCCATTCATTATAATGGGAAATGACCACAGACAAGTGCGCACACCATCTTTGGACCTTGAGTGTGATGCGATCGGGAGGGGGAGGCGGTCGCGCTGGGGGCGGCGCGACGCGGCTCGGGCCCGACAGTGCCCCACCAGGGCCCTAGTGTTATTATTAGGGCCCGAGCGTAGCTGCTAAGCAGCTGCGAGAGCCCTCTTGTTCCTGATGGATTCTTCTTTTGTTATTATTATTATTAGGGCCCGAGCGTAGCTGCTAAGCAGCTGCGAGAGCCCTCTTGTTCCTGCATGTTTCCTTCTTTCGTTATTATTTTTCCTCCGCTTTAAACTGGAAAATGGCCCACTTCCCACTGGCGAAAACTCAGGAAATTTGGCAGGACGACCGGGCCTGGTGAAAAATTCGATATTCTGAAGTCGCCCAAACAATAAAATGCAAAATGGCTCCATAGCGCCCCCTAAGGTGAAAATTCACATGACGGCTGTACGCTTTGTCATATTGACACAAAAATTGACACACACATGTATCTCAATAAGATCTACAAAAAAGTCAGTGCGGGCGTATCTGTCAAATGTACGGTTAATGGGTTATTTTGCATTTTTTGCAGATCTGCACACATTGGAATTTCGCTAACTCCTCTGAAGGCTTTCGTTCGACCGGCACCACATTTGCGCAGGCCAATCTACCCCCCATGGCCATTAAAAGTTGTACAAATCATGACGCTGCACCCCACGGTTTACGTTCTAGGGGGCGCCAAAGATAACCCAAAATCCACATTCTTAAAAGTCTTATAACTTTTTATTTTTGTCCTCACTGCCCTCCAAGTTTTCTAGGATGATGCAATGTCCAGCCATCAACACATTTGTGAAGGAATTTTTACTCCCCAAAAGAGCGCCCCCCCATGGCAGGAGAAAAAAGTCAATTTTTTCTTGTCCCCTTACATGAAAATACACATTGTTGAGTGTCACGCCTGAACGCTTTGTCATATTGACACAAAAATTGACAATCATGTGTATCTCAATTAGATCTACGAAAAAGTCAAAAAGCGCGTATCTGTATAATGTACGGTTAAAGGGCTATTTCGCATTTTTTGCCGATTCGCACACATTGGAATGTGGCTATCTCCTCCTAAGGCTTTCGTCCCACCGATACCAAATTTGCTCAGGGCAATCTACACCCCATGCCCATTCAAAGTTGTAAAAATCATGACGCTGCACCCCACGGTTTACGTTCTAGGGGGCACCAAAGATGACCCAAAAATCCACATTCTTAAAAGTCATTTTGGCCACTGCAGGAGTACAGAGTACTGCAGTTCTAGGGGGCGCCAAAGATGACCCAAAAATCCACATTCTTAAAAGTCTTTTTGGCCACTGCAGGAGTACAGAGTACTGCAGGATACACACACACACACACACACACACACACACACACACACACACTCAGAGTCTGTTTTTTAGCACCTGCAAAAACATGCTGTTTACATATTTGACAAGAATGCAGAGGCTTCCTTTTGCCCCTGAAAAAAATCAAATTTCAAACACAACTTGACTGTTCATTTCTCCAAAAGACAACCATGAAGCTCCATCCAAACCTGAAGCAGATAGTTGGTGCATGTGTACAGTAACCTGAGGGGAGTGAGGTGACTATTTCTGAGGAGAACATGAGCAGTGAAGATTCACCTTGGAGCTAGAACAGGGACGTGCACATGATTATACAGGGGCAGGGGCTCAAGTTTTTTCCAGTCATTTATACAATATGGAAATTAATGTGAAATTAAACCACAAATATGTGTGATGAACTGTTTTTAAAACTTAAACTTCAAATAAAAATTGTAAACTTCAAAACATATGCAAATTTTTAACAAAGAACATAGTAATTTACCTCTATTTACATCAAAATGCAGGCAATGGCCCAGGCGTTCTTTGTAAAATTATTTACAAAACACTGTTTAGTCTCACAAATGTCACTTTTTATTTATGCCACTACAAAAAAACATGATGTAAATGATGCATGATGTAAAACATGATGTAAAAAACTTGTGTAGATCCTCCTCTATGTCAGTCCATGTGTAATTTTTCCATAATTCTTTGTTTTTTGCAGCATTTTTGTTAGTGTAACTGCAGATTGTGCTGACAGTCTATGGGAAAAAAAAAAAACTGAAAATGCCTCAACATGAACCCCTGGTGGTCTCTGAGGGTGAAACCTGCTAACTGCTGCAGCTCTGTCAGCTTCAGTCTCCCATGCAGAGCTCGGAGCGCATGTGTGGCTCTGCACCCTTAGCAGCGTTGCTAACTCCTCAGTAAGGAAAGCCTGCTTCATGTCAGAGTCTCTAAACTCCAGAAGAAGTCGATAAAAGTCCCTTTCTTTCTAAAAAAAAGTCGTTAGGGGGTCTGAAAAGTAATTGAATCTAACAACAAAGTCGCTAGGTTTGCAACTACGTGTCCCAGACTGCATCCCTGCTGAGAGTCCCTCCCTCCCTTCTCATGTTGCAGGAAGAACATAAGCGCCCGCCCCTTGTCAATCAGTCACCATATAATTTTGGATTGGTTGTTGTGGTGAAGTTTTCCACCAATAGGAGAGATGTTGTGGTGTGTTTTTTTTTTTCTTTTGGCAAGCCTTTTCTGCCTGTAAGACCTGTCGCTAATGTGTGCATGCTATGTTTTCCTGTCTCATACAGCGCGATCGAGCGCCGAACGTGATCAAAATAAGCAGAAAAAAAGTATCGCGGACATAATTTATCATAACTCTGGTTTTATTTGGCCTATCAACACAATTTAAAAACTGGTATATAGGTTGAGGTCCTCACTTTTGAGATAAGTTGAAACGGAGAGTCAACGAGGCTCCGTCTTGCAGCTACATCCGGTTAAATATGTCATGTGACTTGAACGCTGGGGAGCGTCAATCGAATCGAATCAAACCTAACTCTCAGATGAATCTTCAAAATTCACCTCAGAAATATGCTTATTATTCTTCTCAGAGTACTGCAGGATACACACACACACACACACACACAGACACACACACACACACGCACACACACACACACACACTCAGAGTCTGTTTTTTAGCACCTGCAAAAACATGCTATTTACATATTTGACAAGAATGCAGAGGCTTCCTTTTGCCCCTGAAAAAAATCAAATTTCAAACACAACTTGACTGCTCATTTCTCCAAAAGACAACCATGAAGCTCCATCCAAACCTGAAGCAGGCAGTTGGTGCATGTGTACAGTAACCTGAGGGGAGTGAGGTGACTGCTTCTGAGGAGAACATGAGCAGTGAAGATTCACCTTGGAGCTAGAACAGGGACGTGCACATGATAATACAGGGGCAGGGGCTCAAGTTTTTTCCAGTCGTTTATACAATATGGAAATTAATGTGAAATTAAAAGTATGACTGTCCTGTGTAGGTGACAGTGATATCCAATAGGCTAGGCACTCACGAGGCTGGCTGTGGCAAGTGTAAGTGAAAGCAACACGCACTGGCAGGAAGAACAGCAAACGCCGATGAAGGAAAAGGGTCTTTGCAGTGATGGGCGTTACCAGAGAGGGCGATGGCCAGAGGACGCGAATGGGACGGGGAGGCAGCGCGTTGGGGGGGGGGGGGGGCGACACGGCTCGGGCCCGCCAGTGCCCCAACGGGGCCCTAGTAAATATTTTAGTCTGACTAAGAGAGACTTGATTTAGTGCAATTTCAGTCTGACTTATTGTGTTTACATCAGGGCTGAAACGATTCCTCGAGTACTCGTTCATAAGCTCAAATCGTCACTGTATCGCACCGATTATTTTCAAGGTGACACAACGCACTTATGTCACCTACATAGAAGGAGGAGTAAGTGCAGTTTTAGTTTTGTGGAGCAGAAAAAATGAATGATGAGATGGGCTTTTCTTCTGCAGAGCTCCAGTAGCTCATTAGCACTTTGCCTCTGAAACTTGGGTGGACACAGAAATGCTCTGCACACTCCTTTTCACGCTAGCTTGTAGCCTAACATTGCCGGTGTAGTAGATGAAGCAGGTAACAAAAGAGCTATTCAGCTCTCGGACACTAATGTCTTTAGGGGGATGATGAAAGTTAGTATCATAATCAGCTTTCTTACGTCATTGCAATCCACTAAAGCACACACCCGTTCCGTGATCGTCCTCTCTATTTTTCCGAGTCAGGCCTGCATAGCAGGGCTCCGGGGGCGGAGCTTGTAGTTGTGACATAGGAAATCTCACTGTATCTGAGTCTGCCATTTGGGTCCGATTACTCAATTAACTGATGGAATATTCTGTAAAATACTCGATTAGTAAAATATTCGATAGCTGCAGCATTAGTTTATATGCATTTTAAAGATCCAGTTTTAGTTGAACTCTTGCAATAGACTAATTTTTGAACAACGTGTAAACAAACTGATTGAAAGAAGTGAATAAATAAGATTTGTCAAGAAGTTTGGAGTTAAAGTTTTGATGTTTTTCATGGTAATTTATGAGGAATTTTAATAATTCGAGACCTGCCAGAGGCGAATACTATATGCAGCTCCTTGGCTTTGCAAAGTTTGCAAACCCCTGACTTAAAAGATGTGGATGGATCAATATCTGAGCCCACTTAAACCTTTGCTTGTGAGATTTTGAAATGCAAAGTTGTCCCTGGAAGTGTCTGACTCCATTTTTTGTCATTACCAGAACCTCTTTGGAGTTGCAAACATATATCAACAAATGTTTGGTGGATTCATTCTACTTCAACACACTGTAATTTATGATGTGATGGCCATTCTGAATAACTGGCCTGACAGCATCTGTTCAGCAGACTCTTTTGAAAACTCACGTTGAATATCCATGTTAAACACTGATGTGAAGTTCTTACAGCAATGTGAGCAGCTTCAGCTGTT
Source organism: Xyrichtys novacula (assembly GCA_962446985.1). Lineage (NCBI taxonomy): Eukaryota > Metazoa > Chordata > Actinopteri > Labriformes > Labridae > Xyrichtys > Xyrichtys novacula. The sequence continues at coordinate 18,819,501 of OY660866.1, read as the reverse complement.
TGGAGTTCTTCTTGCCTGCGAGCTCAATATGTGTGCTGTCGTCATTTACTGGGCCAAAGAAGTGGAGCAACTGCCATGATGATGATGAGGATGATGATGGTGATGACATCACCGGGAGTCTGTGCCAAGAAAAACACATCTGAGAGCTTGTATAATATCCCACAACCCCCCTCTCTGCTTTCAAGGTTTTACTGCAGCCTCCTGGTCTGCTCGAGCTTTCACGTTTTCAGCACAGAGACAGTGTCAGCTTCAAAGAAAATTGGAGCTTATTCCCTTCACCATCCAAGTCAGTACTATTATGTCTTTTAATTCTCTCCAAGAGAAGAACAAATCCATATATTTTTTTTTTTACTTCAGATTCTTTGTATTTCCCTTCACATATTGGGCACAGATGGTTTCATACGTTTAATTTTCTTTTTCCTCATTCAAACACAGAAGTTTTCCAGCAGTTTAAGTGTCTGCAGGCTTGACCTGTCATAATTATGGGTTCAACTCCAGAGTCGGATGTTGTTGTTTTGCCTCCATGAGAAGTTATTGCCCTTGCAAGTTTAGACCCAGCGGTTCACTTGAGTGTGTCGAGAGGAGCCATCCTTGTGTTACGTTATGGGTCATTCTGTAGGAGTTTGTGAGTGGGCTCTGATGATTATTCCCCAAAGTGTGTGTGAACTTTACGTCTACCTCACACAAGTATCTCACAATTTAGGATCTGCTATCCTGTAAAATAAGATTTATGAAGCTTGTTTGGGGGCTGACAGGCTGAAATTGTCCCTCGGAGAAGAGCGGAGGCCTTGCCTGGGCCACTGTCCTGGTTTTCTCCCCCTGGTTCCTTCTCGGACATGGGAACTATGGCGTCTGGAGACAGGAATGTCCCAGCTGGAGAAAATAAATCTGCATATGTGACCACTTAAATTATATGGTGTTTTGGCCCAAGAGGAGGCAGTGATGGGAAGGAGGTGGAGAGGAAAGGTCAGCACATTTTGAAAGCCACAGATATATGTCGGATACTAAATAAGAGTCTCTCATATTTGGAGACACCTCTTTGAATCTAGATGAGAAACATCTCTTTAAATGCATCACAGGTTTGAATGCAAGACCTTAAAGTCATGTTTGTTTACTTTTTTTGATAAATTGGAGACAGCCTCCTTTAGGTCAACCTCATGTCATTTGAAAAACAGACTACTGAAACATAGGATCAACAGTGCACTGAGTTTCATCACAGTTATACAGCTTGAGGGACTGGTAATAGAGGCCAGGGCTTTACCAAAGAAGCAAGGGTTCAAAGTCTAGCCAACTTTCAAGGTGATCAACATTTTTTTTCCCTGTTGCTTGTTTGTGACAGTCACAACTGGCTACTTGGGTGATATAAGCTTAATATTTTGCAGTTGCGCACACCTCACTCTACTTTGTATCTCAGGTATCGACTACAACAGCAGCATTACATTGTGTGAGAGTCGAGGCTCAGGCGGGAGTCCAGATATTACACAGGTGAAAGAATTAAGAGGGTGACATTTTTCTTGACAGATTTAAACACTGGTGTAACATTGGTACCATTTTTTGATTAGCTATTGAATTAGTTGAAAAATATTTTGACTCATGGGATACCTTTCGTAGAAGTCTGGTAGGCTGAGGTGTTTTGAAAAATCTGACAATAAAAGGGCTGAAAAAAAAAAGTATTTTGTTAATGTGACGCATTCTAATTTAGGCGTTATCATCCAGTGACTCAGTCAAAAGTCTGTAATCCCACAACAGCCCTGGGCCAGTGTTCTACCATCACTTTCCCCTTTGTATTTAACTGGTGTACTAGTGTATGATAACACATTGCATCATGTTGTTGTGGAGGGGCAGAGCCTCCTTTCCCCCAAAATGCCTCTGCCACTACCTCGGAGGTGGACCAGCTTTTACTCCATCGTTAGACCTCCATGTGTTGCATATTGCAGGCTAGGCTTAATGGGGTACAAATATTCCACTTTGAATGTATATGAGCACCTTAGGGCTAAATCAACACTGCCTTTACCCAACATTTTGGTATCTACATACATATGCTGTGATAGTATACTTTATAAAAAAGGAGCATATCATCTAAAAAAATTACCTCACAGTGCTGCAAGACAAGACTTGATGGGGTCACTGTTATTGGACTGACCCTCTTGAGGTCATGAATAGTCATGTCAAATGTTATAGCAGTCCTTCCAGTAGTTATCAAAGTAATTCAGTTTGGGCCCAAGGGGATGGATGGTAGACTGCATATAGAATGGACATAGTCTGCCTCCTCGCTGGGTGAAGCCACCCCAAGAACAGCACCCTCTGGTGACAGGCTGCAGTATAGGTCATAAGCTCCGCCTCCTCCAGCAATCCCTATGAAGCTGTGGACAAACTTTAGAAATTTATAACACAGAATATAAAATTTTCTCACCCGGGGGATACGCTGTTTGAGCTGAGTGTCATCGCAGCGACTCTCGAGGTCTCTCCCGCCGAATGCGTAGAATGCTACTGCGTGATGTTGGTTTCAGGAAGCGGAGAAAAAAAACAACAACACAAATACCAAGAGATTTTTGGCTTCAAATTTGTATACTGGCGGAAGGTGGAACCAAGTTGTCCATAGTGTATTATGGGATGGACAGATTGACGGGCAGACAAAAGCATCTGTCAGGACGAGCCAGAGCCTGTTTTTAAATGACAGCTTTCAGCTGGTTGTCATTTGAGTTTACAAGTTTTATTTGTTTTAATCCAGTTAAATTGGACTTGTTTGAACTGAGCTGATAAAAGTCTGGTTTAGTTTCATCCATGAAGAAGGTGCTGGATCTTCGCCTGTGGTATGTCATAGTGGGGTTAAACAAAATCAATAGTTCAATCAACTAAATCAGTCAGATAGTTATTGTTAAGTTCAACACTTTTTCTCACGAGCAGTAATGCCACTCTTGTTTTCTCCCACTTTGTCTAGCATCATCTTGGACGATGTAAATGTAAGCCACTAGACCTCCACTCTGCTACCACAGTATAAGAAGAGAGGGAATGGGGGGAGGGAAATACCCTTTTTCTCTTGTTCCATCAGCCGAGACTAATGGATCTGCCATGAGGGCTTTGACGCTAAACTGCAAACATTTTATCCCTCGGGTTCATGTAGCGCCCAAGCCACAACGCCAGCCGGAGAAGCCATTTACCCAAATATCTTTGCCCTCCTCACTGCCAAGTTTTAGGGGCATTTTGTCACAGTTGATTTAAAATGATTTGACAGATTTGCTAACCTTTCTTTAGATTTGACTGAGCACCTCACATATAGACCCCATGATGTGTTTCCAGATAACACTTAAACTATATGATGGAAAATTTTATTGGTATGTTTTTTCATGTCTGTGGTTGACATGGAAACATTCAAGACATATGTCAATGTTCTTGAGTTGCTTGTCAGAAGATAGAAGTCTGTTTGTGGAGAATCACTGCCAGGAATTTCGTCAGTATTTCCTCACGATACCTTTCCCTGGAGATCTGATGAGGCTGACAGCACTCAGACTAATTCATGATGCCACTCCAAAAGTTTTTCCTGAATGCTTTGCTTGGATTGACTCAGGATTGTTCCTTTGGTGTATCAGTTTCATGAAAAATCTTGGGCTATAACATCTTATCAGAACCACACCTTGCAGTTTACCCTAAAAGTTCCAGTTCTTTATCTGATTTAAAGAACTGATGTGATCAGATTTTCACCAGATGCACAACCCTGATTCCAAAAAGTATGCTGGGTTAATTTTGATAACAATTTGGTTTATAAACCCAATATCTGATTGGAAATAGTGCAAAAAACACATCAGATGTTGAAAAAAATGTGCTCATTTTTGTCTGATATCAGCAACAAGTTAAATAAAAGTCTTTGCAGGGACATGTTAACCATGGTGTTGCATCACCCATGTTTGGAGATTGAGTAGTTTCAAGAGCTTTGACAGTAAAATATTATCCTACTCTTTACCTGCATAGGCGTTCAGCTGCTCAGCATGTTCAGGGTCTCCTTTGTTGTAATTTTTGGTTTTGTGATAAACACATTGTTTACATGGGTATCAAGTCGGGACTAGAGGTAGGCAAGTTTAGCATCTGGACTCTTCTACTGCAGAGCCATGCTGTTGTAATATGTGCAGAATATAATCAAGCATTGTCTTGCAAGCCCCCCCCCTGAGACAAACACTAGGTAAAGCCTATGTTACTCCAGAGTCTGTGCCTATTGTGCAGCATTAATATGGTCTTCTCATGTATATAAGATATCCATGTCATGGGCACATAAGCATCCCCAAACCATCACAGATGCTGACTGATAAACTCTGCACTGATAGTAACCCAGGTGATGGCTCTTCCTTATAAACTGAAGGACACATTGTCCATGATTTCTAAAAAAAAGACAGAATTTTGATTTGTAAGACCACAGGACAGTTTTCCACTTTGCCTTAGTCCATCTTGGATGAGCGTGGACAGCCACAGGATCATGTTTCTATATGGTTTCTACTTTGCACAGCACAGTTTTAACCTAAATTTACAATGTAGAAACAAACTGTGTTCACAGAGTGTGACAGTGGTTTTAGCCCATGCTTTAACTTCCACTACAGAGTCATGTTTGTATTAAAGTAGAGCTGCCTGAGGGACAAAGTTTATGACCACCCAGTATTGGTTTTCAGCCCCCCTCCCTTTTTTTTTCATTTTTTTGAAAAACATTGCGCAGATATTGTTGAGATTGTGACCAGAGATATTGTTCAGAAATTGTATCTCTATTTGCAAATCTAAATTTAAAATTCTAATATGGCTCAAGATGTGATCATGAAACCAAAATATTAAACTCACAACTACATAATCTGTGAATCACTCAGATCTACTGTTAAAATACAGCCCCACTGTGAATTCCCCATTCATGTCCTTCTGCTGCATAGAGTGAGGCCTTTCAGTTTTTTTATGGCAGGCTGCATGAGCTGTGTCATTCTTAAAATCATCTGTCAATCATATCCTTCCAGTGTCGCACACGGTTTATGCTGCTGGATCTCTGGTCTCTTCCTCTTCCTCTGTCTTTGCCACCACTGCTTTACAGAAGTGCTACAATCAAACCATTCACCTGCAGACTCAACTTAGGGTTTAAGATATTAGTACATATCTTCATGTATAATAAATCAGCAAGAAGTGTTGAAGTTGGAGACGACACAGAGAGCAGGAAGTTGTTCTGCTGCTGCAATACACGTCAAACCATCACAATGTGAGTAGTCTGGAAATATTTCTCGTCCTGAGGAATGACAACACTTTTTGTCGTGTGAAAAACAGCAAAATGACTGTCAGACACTTTTTAAGTGCTAAATGAAGAATGGTTTGAATATTTCATGTACTGCCAAGGCCTGTAAAATACAGTGTACCAAAGTGTGAAATGATGCAGCATTGCCCTTTAAAAGCCTCCTCTGGTGGGAGCTTTAAAAGGTTTTGCATAGAGGCAAGCTTGACATACCCTGTGCTTCAGGCTGTCAAAGGTTTCTTATGTCTTTAATCAAGGTGTACTGAGGGCTAGCTTATAGGATGTTCTGGATCAGAGAAGGTTGTTTTGGACTGAGTTCACATGGGAGGCTGAGGGAAGCATTAGCATCGCCTCTGGGCTATAAAAGAGACAGCCAGCATCAATCAGGTTTGAGCTGAGGGATGACCCAGTATCATTCTCAACACACCCTAGCTTAGCCGTGTTAGCTAGCCTCGCACTCAGACAGTAAGAGAATGCTAAACAGCCTCAGTCCTTCATTCTTTGGGTTTATTGCAGACAATCTGTGGGACAGCAACTACTCAGAGGAATCTGATTTTTAAAGCTGACCAGAGATCCACCTTCAGGGCTCAAAAACAACACATTACAGTGGGCATTGTAAAGAGATTATCTGACAGATACTGAGGGCTTACAGGCTTTTAGCTGAAGGTAACACATACACCATATGGAGCCTTAATGCACAGTTTTAGCCTGCCCACACTGAGCGTGATGTTTGGTCAACAATGATTTCAAAAAGCCCCCTCTGCCTGCTATCCCCTTTCACTTGTAACAGTTCTGGCTCAGTAACAAGACCCCTGTGTTTTATGAAAACTTCAGCCAGGTAACATGATCTTCAAACTGGGATGTAATGCCTCAGTCTTACTGTGTCAATAAAGACCAGGACCTTGAAATTGGCTCTGACTTTCTAGGGGGGAACAGCACGAAATGGATTAGGTGGCCCCCTAAGCATCCTATTTTTAACTTTGAGAAACCCTTTGATAGGTCTTCATGTGGTACTCCACCCACAAATCTTATCATTTGAATGGAAAATCCACATCCCTTTAGGACACCGTTAAAGGTTTGTGTGGTTTTTTTTTGTCGCTACAGTGAATGGCATCCAAAGTGGATTTCAGTGGTGAGGAGTAGTGACAGAAAAGTTTGGTTGCTCAAAAAAGTTGTCAAGGGCACAATGTCTGATGTAGTAGTTCTTCTCTTGAGGTATTTCGATTAAATACACTACTTTTGGCATAGGGGCCAACATTGGTCCATTGATAATTTGGCCAAAGAATAGTTATCAGTGCCTTTTTTCCAAATTCCATTGATTAACTGTTAACTGGGCAATCAGGCAACTCAGGAGTACAGCAAATGCAAATTGCCGCCTTCACTTATCATCTGGGGTTAATTGGGTCAATTTCTGTGTAACCTTGCTAACTTGGACTATAGACTGTATATAGAATGGCTGCCATTTTCCTCCTTGCTGGGTCAAGCCACCATGAGAACAGCACCCTCTGGTGATTTGCTGCAGTATGGGTCATAAATCCTGCCTCCTCCAGCCATCCTTATGGAGCTGTGGACAAATTTTAGAAATTTATTACACAGAATATAATTTTTTCTCCCCCTGCTTGTGATGTTGACATGTAGTTATTTTAGGACTGTTTTGTGCTCAAGTCCTTTTTTTTTTCTGTACAGCCTTATTTTTAAAAGTGTTTAGGGGGTTTGTGTTTTTTATGATTGACACTTGATACAGCCTATGGGCGTTTGTGTCATGATCTATGACTTGGACTCGTACTATAGTCACAATTTCCCCAACTCCAAGTAGCCAGTCTGCCCTCGACTTAATTTGTCAGATATAGGCCTTTCGTCATAGCCATGTGTCCCAAACATAAACCCACCTATGACGCTCAAATTAGTCACTCTCTGAAAGGAAGAAAAAGTGGGAAACTTAGGAGGGGTGAATATGGTTATAATAAAGAAAGACTGTTACCTGCGAGAGAAGAGTTTGAGTAGTCAGTGAAGGAAAAAGTCAACATTGAGAGGTTACCCAAACCAGCGCTATTGTTTCGTACCATGTAGTTATTTCCACCTTCATTTTGCAAGTTGTTTTTGTTTGTTTGTTTGTTTTCGGGTCTTCAATGCAATATTAACGGAGATGGGACAGCTTTCAAAGGAGGAAACAGGGAGGAGTGAGGGAACGACCTGCAGTGATGGGTTCTAGGTTGAGCCACATGCTTTCAATGGCTAAAGCATCTGTACTTGGTATGCACAATTTAACTACAAAGCCTAACCATCACCCCAACATGTTTTTCAGATATGTTGGGGCTTTTTGCCTTTAATGGATTGGAGTGCTTTGACATAGAAAATACAGGAAAGGGAGAGAAATGACATTCACTAAATCATGCTGGGATTGGGAATCGTCCCTGTAACCACCGCGACCACGACTGCAGCTTCTGGGCATGGGACACACTTTGGTCCATGGCTCTTGCTGTCCAAACTTGAACAGATGTTTATTTTGGTATAAACCAGTCTAAACAGATAGCTTTGCCTGTACTGTGTTTCAAAAAGGAAAACATTTGACTGTCCCTTGTGTAACTCTAACAGACAGTGACAAAGCACTGGTATTTGTTTACCTGGAGTGAGAACAGATTGAAGTGTCCATGCACAAGATAAACACGACTGACCAGAAAATACTGTGAAGTTTTCATTGCGTAATTTTGACTTCATGTTGCATATCAAAGAAAATACAAGATACAGGATGTTTCAATGCTTTGAGGACGTCGTTTTCTCACTTAAGTAAAACTTTGTCATCTTCTTGATGTCTACTATAAGGTTAAAAAGGTATTGTACTATGATGAGGATGGGTCAGTCATATCAATAATGAAGCCATTGTGTTTCATGTTGTAGCTCCTGTTGTGGCTGTTGTTAGGAAACAACAGTTGTTTGTGGCTATTTTTAGCATGGACTTGAAATCTTTCCTTCTGCTTACTCTGCAGAAAGAAAATCAGGCGAGTCAATACAGTGGCCTGAAAAGAAGCAGTGTGTTCAGAGCTCGCTGCTCTCTGGGGGATCTGTTCTTAATTAGAAGCTGAGAGGAGCACACAAAAATGACAGCCACCCTAAAGGCCCCCAGATGCCTCTTTTTTAACAGTCATCATTGTCAAAACTGTCTGAAGACTGTTCTTACAATCCCACAATGAGAAAGCGAAAGAAAAGCGTGCTGTGTTGTTTTTGGATGGGGAATTAGCGTGAAATACTACAGCTTTGAAGCTCCAGCCAAACATCTGCTGGCTCCCCCTTTTGTCTTCTTCCCCCTCAACACTCTTTCAATCTCCAGCACCCCCCCTCGTTTGGTTTGCTCTCTATCTCACCCCGATGTTTCTTTTATCACTCTTTATTTTGTGTATTCAGCATCACTTCATGCATCTACCATCCCTCCAAACCTCTCCCACGAGGCCGGTGCATGTGACGCTCAATGATTATCTTGCTCTTGCTGCTGTTACTGTACCACTCTGTTCACCGTGACCTCGGCTTTCCCTTTGCAAGAAAAAACAGGCAATTATTGCCTGCCAAGACACGGTGTAGCTAGAAACACCAATTAGTTCTCAGTGCTGTAAGAAATGCCAATTACAGCTTCTCTGCCGGCTTACATATTCATATTTATGTGCAGTGTGTACGTGTGTGTGCGCCCCATGTGCATTTGTGTGTAGAAATGTGGGAGATAGCAGGTGTTGCTGCATAACCTTTATAAATATTAGTCATTACTTGCTCAGTGCCTCATAAGTCCTCTGGACCGGCTGAGTCTGTTCTGCCTGACAAATGTGCAGGGCTGTCAATTTGAGATGGTCTCAGAGTGAACAAGATGAGAACTTAAAACTACAGATGGTTTCAGATCAGGTTGTATCTAGGGCTGTCACAATTTAAGATTTTCACCTCTCCATTATAGTGGCCATAACAATTCACAATAATGAAAATATCATGATAATGATGAAAAACAAACAAACAAAAAACAAAATCATTTTTCAGCTCCGTATTGATAAATTTATATTCTCTGAAAAAAACATTGTGAGACGGGCCAACAACCACTACACCTTGAAATGGAAGAGTAACTTAGAAAGAAAGTACAGATAATTTCAAACTGCCATGTATTTAAAGTCCTCTACACAACAACACTACAGTGCACCTTATTAATGAGTTAGCTCACACAGCTGCTGATTCAATTTACAATCAGTCAAATGCAAGTGTAAAGCTGTTATACTATCATGTATCGTCTGGATTATGTTCATATACATTTATGAGTTACTTTTTCTGTGTATGAAGTCAAACAATGACAATATTTGTTTTTTTAAATATAGGCTGTAACCTTCAATACCAGTAAATTGTTACCATAGACTGTTTATAATATGGACGTCATCTACCTCCTCGCTGTGTGAAGCCATCTGGTGACGGCTGCAGTATAGGTCATAAATTCCGCCTCCTCCAGCAAAATGAATGGAGCTGTGAACAAACTTAAAATATTAATTATACAGAATATAATTTTTTCTCCCCCCTGATTGCGATGTCGACATGTAGTTACTGTAAGACTGGTTTGTGCTAAAGTCCTCTTTTTTTCTGTACAGCTCCATTTTTAAAAGTTATTAGGGGGTTCATTTTTTCTATGATTGACACTTGATACAGCCTATGGGCATATGAAGATTGCGTAGCTCACCTGGGGAATACGCTGTTTGAGCAGAGCGTCATCACAGCGACTCTCCCACCGAATGCGTACAGTGCTACTGTGCAAGTTGTGGATTGTGTACAACGTTACTGAGCAAGTGGTGGTTCCAGGAAGTGGAGATGATCCGAAAATACCGAGGGCAGTTAGGCCTCAAATTCGTATAATGACGGAAGGGGGAACCAAGTTGTCCATTGTATATACAGTCTTTGTATAAAATCCATCATTTACAGTTTTTAAAAAACCTGCAGCCTCCAGTGTTGAGTATTAACGCCACTGCAGAGGTATTGCACCTGCAGTTTGTCATCTGTCCACGAGAGGGATGGCTGCAAAAGCCAGTTAAACTTGTTAGGTCCCGAGTTAAACTGTGTCCATTTTGTTTATGAAAATTTTAGCACTAGATATGCCTCAACAATCTTTTTTCATGACAAAAAGGAGACACTGAAGGGCTAACATCTATCCCTGACAACAAGAGCTCTGGGTCATGTTTTTCAATGACAGTTTTCCCCTCTTGAAGTCAGTGTTTGATCACAGCTTTAGTGCTATCCTGGCTGCACTAAGACTTTAACTTATCATCTGAATTTTCTGGAAGTAAAGAGCATCCTCATACGTCACAATCTGTACACCTTGTGGCAAAGCTTAGTATACAACTGAGGAGATGAAGGATGGGGTAAATGCCACAAAACACTCCTCCAATTTTCTGTGCTTTCGGAGTGTAAGAGACACTTGATCATACACCATACATTAATGCATTGTGATCTACACTTTTGCAGTTATTAGTCTAAGTTTGGTGACTTTGAAAAAAGGGTAAACCCTAAAAAGCTTAGTGTGCATTCAGTATGGGCAAACACAAAAAGCTCATCTTCTCCTTTGCTGTCGTGTCTCCTGTTGTTCCTAATTTGTGTCATCGAAATTACCGTGAGAATATGGTGTCAGAAGTGAGCCATGACTGGGAAAAGAGTTTCACCAAAAGAGGGAGTCAATGATTGGCTCCTGCTGTTTCTTGTTTTGATGCAGAAATTACCACCACAAAGAAAAAGATGGGATAATTGTGCAAGAAAACAACCAAAACCAATGTCCCCTGCAAATTGCCATATGTTGTTTTGGACATGCTGCTATATTTGCAGCAGGATATGTAGATTATTTATGACCAATGACTTTCTGTGATTAGCAATTTGATATCAAAGCATGCGTTCAGGTGTGCAGAAATCTTGTGCTCTCAGTCATCATATGACATACTGTACAAACGTCCTCCATCAGTCTCTCCTTTTGCATCCCAGCATATTCGCCCTCACAGAAATTTGGCTCACCACGCCCTCACTGAGCTCCACTGGTCGGTTTGTGCATCATTCCACACATATCGTGAGCCAAGTTATGCTTTGCTTTAATTGACTCTGAGTAATATTTCTCCATCTGGCTGCCAATCTTGGGCCCAGATCTCCTCCTACGAGACAGATTTTCTGTGAAAACCGGCTGCAGGCTTCTCACACATGAGGGTCAGCCCACTTCACTCAGGGATCAGGTTTGCAATGCTGCCAACTGCTTATCACTGCAAGAGGAAGACTGTTTTTCTACCTTTTAGTTTCGGTCTTTGATACCCACATCTGTGTCTCCATGTTGTCTAAAGTTGAAAAGTGTGTGAAAGAAGAGAGTATGCGCATGTTTCAGGGGATCCAGTTTTGTTTCTGGTCCTCATTTATCTGATTTTACAAGGCCCACTTTCTGCAGAGCTGAATTTATAGGAGAACTGGGCCCTGTCAAAACCTTGCCTTGCTCTGCCATGTGTGCACACGATGGAGTCTAAAGCTTGGCGTGCATGAGGGAGATAGAAAGGCTGTCTGACTGTTTCTGGTCTTTTCTGAATGTTTTATTGGATATATTTGAAAAAGACCAAGAAATATCTGCCAGCCTATCCTTGGCCAAGTGATTTTGTCCATTTCTCCAAATACAAGCCAAGGAAATTTATTCCATGCAGATTTTTTGTTATTTCCTGCTCCCTCACACAACTGGTCAACCCCTCTCTGGAAAACCAAGTCTTCCCTTTAAAACCCTGTGGCTATACTGCAGATAGCAACTCACAAGAATACTCACTGACAGTTCAAGGAATTTGCTTTATTTTGAGATTAGCCTGTTTAAATCAGTGCTTTTCACTGCTGCACTTAAAATACTTACTTTGAATTGTTCTTACAAATATTATACACCATTTCTACCAAGTCTATCCTGCCAACTGCTGCCAAATACGACACACTGTCCCTTTAAATCTGAATGTTGTGAAATAATATAGCACATAAGTAAAAGGTGCACATAGCATGTTAATCAGGGAGCAGAGGAGCTTGAAAGGATTTTGTAACATAATGATAAAGCCAGGTTATTGAGCTGTTTCCAGCTTGTTTCCATTGTGAGGCTAAGCTAATCTAACTGTCACTGCCTCAATGTTATTAATGTCAGACACAAGAGTGGTATTAATTTACTCTCGTAACTCTTGGCAAGAGAGCTTATAACTACCAAACAATATTATCCCCATATTTACAGATAGGGGGAAACACTACAAAAAATACTTCACTAGTTTTATAATGAATTGAAGAATTCTGCAAACCACTGAGGTAAGATTTTGATTGGAGCCAAAAATTCAGACAGCCTGTGATTGTAAAAAAAAACAGTTGTGTGCTCTGTTTTGTGTTATCAAAGTAAAAATTTAAAATCAGAACAAATTGTTATGATTCGGTGTCCTGCAACAATGCCTGGTTTTCATTTTCCACAGTTGGGTGAAACTCATCTTTATGGTATCAACAACTATTCCCTCAATGTCCTCATTGAGACCATCACTGCAGCTGTGGTTTAAACCATCATCAACAGATGAAATCACATCATTCCTGATTTGGATTTTTTCATGATGGAGTATGATTACGCCCAAGTCATTGGCTCTTTTGGTTTCAAGAATTCTTCTATAAACATACACTCCTATCTCCTTTTACCTTTAGGCAGATCAGATAACAGAGAAGAGTGAGATCAGATAAGATAAGCAGCAGATGAGAGGCTTACACTTGCCATGTTGATGGCAGACAGTCACCTTTGTCCGTCATCGGTGCAGGAGATTTATTATTCTGTTTTTTCTTACATGTGCTAGGTGAACTGAAGACATGAAGATCTCCTGCTTTTGTCCCTGTGTATCTGTACTGCTCTCCTCCATACACGTGGCTCCAATTCGTCTTTAGCTCTTTGAATACTTGCAATGAATCAGCCTATGAAAGCCTTAATGCGTTTCATACTGAGCAAGCTGTTCCCACTTTCACACTGCAGCACAAAAGAAACTGATTACAACCTGCAGGTATCAGAACACAAACCCTCTACTCTCCACAAGCCACATCAGGAGACCAAAAACGTACTAATAACTAGAAAATCATAATTAACCCTCAGTGCAAGGCATACACAGCTTTAGACAGATATTTAAAAACTATTTCATTCTTTTGAATTAAACCCACATGTTGATAGGAAGCCTGCAACCATACTACCACTACCACAATTTCATTCCTCCATCATCCATCCATTCATCTTTCATCTGTGCACCTTCATATTAGTACATGCAACTTCTTGTCTAATTGCCAGTCCTTCTTTCATCCATCTGCCTATTGGTTCAACTAGTGTGTCATTTCCCACAAACCATTCAGCTATCCATTCAACTGCTATCCAACTGCCTGCCTGTCTGTCTGTCTGTCCGTCCATCCATCCATCCATCCATCCATCAATCCATTTGCTCCAACTCCAGTTTATCCATCTATTCATTGGTCTTTCCTTCAATCAATCCACATATCCATTAATCCAACCATTTGTGTCTCTACCTATCCAACCATATATCTACACTACAGGCCAAAAGTTTGGAAGCAAGGCCATTACAGGCCGAACAGTTGGGAGTAACTTGAGCATGAGTTTTATGTATTTTGGGATGTATTTACTCCATGATCAGATGTAGCTTTCATGGAAATGCACCGTTTTACTCCATTTACTTTTAGACCTTTTAGTTATCTCTGACAACCGTGAAATGACGTTTGAGAAAGGCTGGTCTGAAGGGTTGTGTATCTGCAAAAAAACACTACTTCGTCCTCAGAACAAGAAAAAGAGATATGAGTGGGCAAAAGCTCACAAAAATTGGACTTATGACTAGAAACAAGTTTGCACTGTTTGCACAAATACAGAGTCTATGTCCTCAGACAAACTGGTGAACGTCTGAAAGCACCATGTGTTACACCCACAATTCAGCATGGAGGTGGTAGTTCCATGGTATGGGGATGATTTGCAGGTGATAGAGTAGAAGATTTGTTTGACGTAAAGGGTATCATGAAGAAGGAACAGTACCACTCCATCCTCCAGCACCATGCTGTTCCATCTGGACTCAGACTTGTGGCTCATAAGTTTGTTTTGCAGCAAGACAATGACCCTAAGCATTCTGCCAAGCTCTGTCAAGGTTACTTAGACAAAAAAGAAGAGGAAGGTGTTCTTCAAAAGATGGTTTGGCCCCCTCAGTCTCCAGACCTTTCTCCAATTGAGCTTGTGCGGGATGAATTGGATCGACATTTTGACTATAATTATTAGGTATAGGAGTTATTGTTGCTTAGACTTTGCTTTCTTTAAAGTAACCTCCTCTGGCTTTAACAACAGCTTGACATATACCAGGCATTCGTTCCACAAGTTTTTTTAAGGTATGTTCCAGGGATTGCATTCATTTAACTACCTACTGTCCATCCATTAAACATTCATCTTTCTATTCATGAACACAACCAACAATTTAACTAGCCATCCCTTTATTTATCCAACCATCAATTTAACTATCTATGCATCTGTCTATCCAGCTATCAATCCAGCTATCAAGTTATTCAACCATTCGGTCTGATATTCATTCAACCATTTATCTGTTTATCCAGCAAATCACCAATCCAAGAAAACAATTCATCCATTAGACGCTCAATATTCAACAATCCATCATCCACCAATCCATCCATCTGTTTTAACCATTAATTCATCTTTTAATTGGCTGTTAATCATCTGTTTATCTTCCTATTCAACCAGCCATCCATCCTCCCTTCCATCCATGCATCAATCCATCCATCCTTCCTTGCAACATCCTCATATTGTCTTGTACCATCCATCTATCCATCCATTAGACCAGCCATATGTCAATCAGCCTTATGTCCATTATTTATCCATCAATTATCCATTTATCCATTTATCTTTCTTAAATGAACCCATTAATGGTCAAAGGCCTTCATGTGTTTGATTGGACTGTAGAATACTGAACTTTATGGCCAATTCACTAAATAAATCAAGATTTATTTTAGTCTCCCAAATCTACAAACAGCAGTATGTGAAATCTGGATTATTTTTATAAATGCTTTACAGTCTATATCATGGGGTTTCTTGTTCCACAGATGTATAACACCCACTATTTAAAATGTTTTCTTTTTTCTTTCTTGTTTAAAGTAAAAGGAAGCTTTGGAGAGAATTTCACATTTGTATCACAAACTTTGTGCTTGAAGCAGCTATTCCAGCCACTCAACGGTCTCAACCCACTCCTTGAACCCTGCACAGAAAAGCCCTGCTAATGCCCAGGTCTGACACAGCCCCTCCTGAGTTTACAAGTCCTAACACTGTGTCAGGTCTGTTCATTATAACACTGGGCTTCTTAGAGCAAGAGTTACGGTGTAAGATTTAATTAGTGTCGTATAACTGTCATGGTGTCAAACACGATTTCTTATAGAACTGCTACCTCCACCAGTCTGGGCCAAACAGGCTCCTAAATTGATCCTGACGGGTCCAACATGAACTGCGTTGACCTCTGCTGATGCCAAACTGCGCTGTAATGTCTCTGCAGGAGGCAGAAGTCAGACTATTGGCAGATACAGAGCATCCACAGAAATCCAGTGTGACTTTGAGGGAGTTCAGACTTGAGGAGCCACACTGTAGTTTCTGTTAACCCCCCCTCATGTGTCAGTGGCCTCTCAGGTTCAATTTTCTCCTGTGTTGACTATTAGACATGACCTACTGAGGGGTGTTTAGGAGAACAGTAAGATTTTGTATTTAAGTTTGTATAGAGGGTTTGTAAATGAAACACATGCTGCTGCAGAGTCAGGGTGGCTGAGCCAGGGTGGCTGAGCCAGGGCGGCCCTGGCTGTTTAAGAGAGACAAGACCACATGCAAGGGGCTGTACAGGCTCCTGTGCTGTTGCCTGTGTTAATCTTATAATTTTGAAGATCTAACACTGCTGTGTTAGATTTCAGTGCCTCTGAAATGCTCTCACTGTACCAATAAAAAGAGAAGTGATCAATTTGATTTTGGCCAGGATTGTCAAGCTCATAGCATATTCTTCTTGTTCTTCTTGCTCTACTTTGGTCACATCTGGACTTCTAGCTGTTCAGTCTGTAGGTCAGATCACAACATAGTATAACATAAAAAAATATATATAAATGTAGATAAGTCACCCATGATTGGAGCACTTAAATAACTCAGTGTGTTGACTAAAAGGTTGAACCAAGTCATGGTTATGGATTATAGATTATTATAGCTTGGACTGGTGCACTGTCCTTGACCCAGTAGAGAAACACAAGGCAAGTACTTGTTTATTGAACAAAGTAAGTGTACCTCCTCTATCCTGGGGGATGATATGCCTCTCTGCTAGTTGTGTTAGGTCACATACCAAAACAATTGACAAAAAGTTAGCAAGAGGCTAACTTAAAAACACTGACAACTTTGGAGCTCAGTAACTTCAGTACATAAAGCAGCTCTGCTTTTCTTTTTCTTTATCCCCTGTCCTCTACTTTTGGTGCAGTTTTGGCAACTACCTGACTTTTTGCTCTTTGACTATTTGGCAACCTTCTGGGTCAAAGCCTAGTATGAAAAAATACGGAGCTTGCACAGAACGCTTGGGCAAGTTCAGGTTCAGTAGAGGTATATACATACACAAATTGACCTCTGACTGTATTATCTAGTCATGTTAGTCTGTCTATAAGTAATTTGACTTTGTGTTATTTCAGCTTATTTGTTTACATGTATCATGAAAGTCCAGTTTAACATCATTTGAATGACTGAATAATATCTAGATGAAGAGCAAAGACTTTAAACAGAATCTGGACCACTCAAACCTTATTGTACTTAATCCATGGCCTCTTCTAAATATTGTTTTATCATGAATACAAACTACTGAACACAACTGCACAGCTCACAATGGAACAAACAAATACAGTTTACATCTTTAGAATTACTGTTTCTTTCCCTATGTCGCAGCACCATAGCACAGACATACTTTCCACATCAGTCATAATCCGCGTTAATGTGATTGGTGTCTTGCTTGGTAGTAAAAGAGGGTGTGATGGGTTGATTCGTCCAGGCTTCTGCTCACCACATAACAGAATTCACCATATGGTGAGCAATAATGATCTAACTGTTGGACTCTTTTTGAGAAAGAAAATAGTCAGCTTTTATGTCTACCTCCACCCAGCTGTCTAAATCTGTCACTTCTACTGTACTTACACATTCAATCGCTCTTAAATACAAAAGGACGCATGGGACTAGTCATAGCACTTCAGGAGGTTGCCAATTTAGATCCCAGGGGTATTGGTGAAATGTTGGGTGTGTATGAGACACATGAGCTGCAATCAAGGGTGTCAACGAGCGTGAGTGATGTGCTCCTAATATATTTACTTCACACTGCTCATGCAACTCAGCTTTCACATCTTGAAATCAACATCCAGTGACTAAAAGAAGTATAAGCCCTTTGTTGCCTCCACAGTTGGTCATCATTTTAGTTCGTCATGCAATGCTTTCTTTTGGTCAGAAGTGGATGCATCTAGAATAAGTCACGTTGCCCCATCTGTCGTGTCAATATTTTTCAAAGCCTTCGATTTCAAACATAAGACATGACTCTAAACTTTGTCAGCACTCTCTTTTCTGAAAAAATGACACGTGTCATTTATCAACTTGTGATTGAAGTGTTTGGCCTTCGTCTTCTGTAGGCTGTGGCTTCTGCCTAAAGTGACACATTTTTGTGATTGCGTGAAGTCAGCTCAGTAAATTGCTTTAACAATGTAGCCAACATGTGACCACAAACTTCTGTCAGTCATATCACGCTGTAATCTCTCCTCTGCATGGATGAAGTATAAGAGGAGTATGTTGAATCTGATTTGAGTCCAATGATGTGATGTGACACCATGATATTTTATCCATTACTGACTGGAAACCCTTCCTCCAATAGACTCCCATAAGACCAGTGATTAGTCAGCCAGTGTCAGACAGACACATAGGATAGTCTGTGGAAATATAGACTGTCACTAACAGTTCTCTGGCTGCAAAGCAATGATGTGTCAATGTTGTAAAAAGTTCCAGTTAAATGTACATTTAGCATCTGTAAAAGCAATAAGTCACTGTGTTATGACTCAGTTGGATAAAGAAGAGCCTTTTTCCATAATACAGAGCTGTCACATTGGTGATGTTAGTTGGTTGGTTGTGTGTTTGTTTCTCTGTTGGGGTCGTTGGTTCAGGCTGTTTGGTTGGTTGGACAGTTGACTGCCTGTTGAATCGACACACAGATTTGGTTTAGGTTTTGATTGCTCTGTTGAAATTTATTTATGAATGTGTCAGAAACTGGTAGATAGGCAACAACTGTTTAGTGTATGAATAGATCATAAAAAAACGTTGGTAAGCCCATTTACTGTTCCAAAGCCTAAAGTTCAGAATTTTGGCCATTGCAGTCTTTCCCATCAGTGACCCATCGTCTGTGACCCACTTGCTAGTTAAACAGTCTTTCTACCTTGGAATTATTTGGTAGGTCCTCACCTTTGCAGACAGTGAACAGCTTGAAAAAGCTGCAGTTCTTGAGATACTCTGACTCAGTTGTTGAGTCATCAAAGATTTTCCCTTACCTAAGTCACTCACATCTTTGCATTTGCCCATTTCCCCAAGTGGGACGAATAAAGGAGTATCTAAACTTATCTTATTCTGCTTTGAACACATTGACTTTGGGGACAAAATGTTCCCTTGTTGAGCTATTCCACCTGCAGTTAGCAGCCATTGTAGTAAGAATAAGTGGTCATAATGCTATGTCTGTTCGTTATATATGTATATATTGCCTATGAACAAATTTAGAAAAGTTTAGCATAACAACACACTTCAATGACACACTTAAAACCAGTTCTGGTAGCAAACTCAAGAAGCACTTTCAGAAGCACTTGACAAGTCTCCCACCAATTAGACACTATATTTAAGATTCCTGGTCTCAGATACACCTTATGTCATTACACCTTAATTCTGCATTTAAAATTTGAGGTACTGGGAGTGATGAGGTCAGCCAAACACAAACAATGTTCTGCTTTGATCAGTTGAACATAAATTGTCCAAGTTATTTGTGGGTTCATGTTTTCTATGATTGACACTTGATACAGACTATGGATGTACTAAGATTGCGTAGCTCAACCAGGGGATACACTGTTTGGGCCTAGCGTCATCACAGTGACTCTCCCACCTAATGCGTACAATGCTACTGTGCAAGTGGTGGTTCCAGGAAGTGGAGAAAATCCCGGAAATACCAAGAGGCAACAAATTCGTACAATGACAGAGGGGGGGATGAAGTTGTTCATAGTATGTACAGTCTATGGAGTGAAATGGGAAACATTGTAGCTGCTAAACATCGCTATGTTAGCCTGTTCTCATTTTGATGTATGCACTTTGTCTACGACAGTTGCTGACCATTGTAAGCTTAAGGGTTTTTTACTCTTAGAACTTGCCAATTGGGGAGGCGTATCAGAGAAGCTGCAAAATACATTTCAGAATGAGTAATAATGAAAATTTAAAAAACACTCACTTCTAGACTGGACAAATTTATCTTTACCATTTACAGTGAGTACTTCTATAAATCAATATTGATCTTTGTTTTACTTCAGGCTCCAGCTCTCTCCACTCTGGTCTCTTCCTACTCTGTCAGTATCTGGTTTAGCAATGATGAAAGTTTTCCAAGTGGGTGAAACACTCATCCTCTCTGGGTCTGCTTTAGGCGTCTTTGTCTGATGTAGACAAGCCAGATAAATGCACATTTTTTGTATCGTTACACAGGCAGGCTGAAACTGCTATAAAGCTAACGCTGGCTCATCCTTAGTCACTGTGCATAGTGCAACATTCGAGAGTCTAGCAACAGTGACATGTTATTCCCAGTGTTTCACCTCATGGTAATGGTGGCAGCTGCCATCCTCCAGGCCTTGGTGGTTGTTAGCAGTACTAATATGCTCATTTCTCTCTCTTTCTCCATCTCTCCTTTCTCCACTTTCTGTCTGTTTCTTTAGGTTGGTGGTTTGTCAGCACAGCAGAGGAGCAGGGCTGGGTGCCTGCCACATACCTGGACTCCCAGAATGTAACTAGAGATGACTTGGATCTGGGCACCTCCAGGACTGGGGAAGGTTAGCTCAAACAAACACAACATTATTAGATTCATAAAACGTAGAAATATACAAACGTCATCCTGGATGAAAAGCGCCTCAGTGGAAGAGGCTGTTATTTCTTTTTAATTATTTTTATGTGCGTGGTTTGTCTGTGCTTCATGTCTCAATCTAAAAAGCAGCATCCCGGAGTCAGCATTAAACACACACGCACATGCTCACTCACAAACTTCCAGTCACACATTAGGAACCTTGAAGACCACAGTCGCAGCTCCATGGTGAAATGGTACCAGACTGCAGCCAAAGGGTTTGCAATATTTTGGCACCACACAAAATTCCTTTCAACTCCCCCAGGAGGCTGCAACTCTTGCAGGAGGCTCATTTTTGTTGTGACCCTTTCCTCCCTAATGTTTAGTCTGACTGCAGGGATGGAGCATTTCATCACTGTGTCATAAGCCTATTTTCTGCTTGCAGACCAAGGGAATCCCATAGAGATAAACCATGTGCTCACATGCATGCTGAAGAAAGCACGCTAAACACACATGCACATGCTTTCTTCAGCAGCAGTGTGGAAATGAAACAGGAATGATGCAATGGTTTATCATGCTTCAGAGTGAAACTGGATTATCTAACAAACGTGGTTGTCTCTCATTAAGATGTGCAGGTCGTCTCGCTTCAATGAACTGTGCACATTCTGCGAAAAGCATGCACACACACGCGTACACGAACACTCTCAGCTAGAATGATGACAGCTTCTGCACAGCTGCCACAGTCGCTGTTATTTGCTGTTCTCATTCGTTTCAGGGATCTCTTTTCCCTCTCTCACACTAAATAGATGTTGTCAGTGCCTGCAACAGTAAATTCACTTTCAGTGTGTTTCCTGAATGTGAAATAACAGCCTAATGGATCTGCAGTGTTTGCTGCCGCAGGGTTGTATGTTTGGATTGCTTTAATGGGTGTTGTCTCATTTGGTTTGTCATTTTTTTTAAGCTTGCAAAAAAACTTGATTTTATTAGGTGTGGAAGAGAATATTAGATTTGGGTTCATTCCAACCCTGTAGATAATAATCCAGCCCAAAATTTCACTTGGGTCTCCACTCATTGCTGTGCAGAAAGAGAGTCAACTCATACAAGTACACATAGGTGTACATAGGGCGGGGCGATAAAACAATAACAATAAATATTAAAAATCAATTTCCCTTAATATCAAAATAAAACGTGCTCAATATGCTTCTCAATAGCCGGCATTCTGCCATGTTTTGGCAGACTATACGAATAGCCAATGAAAAGAGGAGTTGATCCAGGTTGTGCCGGGTCCGCTGAACCAATCATGTGCTGAATTAGAACCAAGTAGAAAACAACTGTGTAGTAGCAGGCTGCAGCTACATGCAACCATAGCACTTTAACTCTGTAAAACCCAAATATAGATCATCTGCATATAAATGCAGATGAAGGTTCAACAGATGATGACATCGTTGATAACACTGGCACGAAAACGTTGGTGGTGTGGAGGTATTTTGGTCTTTTGAGGTCAGACATGAAGCAGAGTAATGTGCACTGCAAATTTTGTCAAGTACATATTAAATTTGATTTAAAAGTAACAGGGAACATTTAAGATTGACAAGTGATTTTTAAAATATTGTTATACATATCAATATGAAAAAATAATTGTGATAAATTGTTTCCCTTAGCCCAGCCCTAGCTGTACACAAGCTGGCCTTTGTGTGTGTGTGGGTGTGTGTGTGTGGCCTGTGAATGAAGGTTATGTAAAATTATTTGAAAGTCTTATTAGTGTTTGCGTCTGACAGCATTCATCTGTGGGGTTTTACGCTGGAAGAGTGGATTTGTAGAAGGCCTTGACTGCAGAGGTATTTGACAGTATGCATGGGTAAGCTCACCTGCCAGACAACATTGCATAATTGCTGGTCACGTAACCTGAAAAAAAAATGTATTAGCTCTATCTCAAGCATTGTTCGTGCTGCATTCAAAATTCATTTCCCACTTTTCTTCCACAGAGTTTAAAGTCTTAGTCTTAAAGATTTCTAGCTCGATAATACAGTCACTTTCCTTTGTTGAATGAGTTATAATAAATGCAGTTGAGCCTTTGAGCACCAATAAAAGCCCTCGCATTTGCAGTACCCTCCGGCATTTAAAACTGGACGTCGGAAAAAAGTAGAAGGAAGTAATCTGGTGCCGAGGCGTCATTAGCTGCTACTTGTAAAATATCTTATGGATATTATGCTGTCCTGAGATTTCAGATGATGTTGCAATGTTGGATATTTAAACTAAAATTGGCAGACAGTCCTGTATCAGACTAATACCTCAGTCTTCAGAGCTCACTCAGACGTCCGGTAACTCTTTATGGCCTTGCTTCAACAGCAGCTCCTGCAGGCCACCAGAGACCTGGCCAAAGTGGGATTATTGGGCACCTCCACCATGGCATCTTGACACCAGTAGGGTGTAACTCCTCCAGGTCGTCAGATAGTTGTGGATAAGAAAAACCATTACAAATGAAGTTACTTATTTTTCCCTGGGTATTGGTTTTTACTAGCCTGGCACTGCCGGACCCATCAGACTGCTCACATTAATTTTCCCTGGCATGTGAGTCTGGAACAGCAGTTATTCTCAATGTTTTCTTTTGGTACCAGAAAAACTGCGATCACAATCCATTATGTACGATAAAGACACAGGAGAACTGCTTCAGTTGCTATGCCCTTTGTCACACGCTGCATTGATCTGATTGGTTGTAGGTCCAGAAGCACTTGAAATGTGACAGTTGCAGGTGCCTCCTAAAAAAAACTGGACCAAATTGAGCATTTCCATGCCCATTAACCAGATTGTATCGGTCTTTCATCACCAGGCTAAAAACAACCAGATTTGTACACAAATTTGATGCAAATCAATACGACAATGTCTCTGGTTTCATGCATCAGTTTGAAGGACAGACTAGAGGTTGTCCATGTGGATATGCATGCTTTCCTGTGGAGCATCTGAATTCAGCTGTCATGACACAAAGAGTAAACAGCAAGGGGAAACAGTTTTAACAGTTTTATTTGTAGCACACAAATGTACTCATTAGCTGGGTTTACATGGGCACAAATAATCGGAAAAAATGCGAGATCGGAATAAAAATGCGTCATGCAAACATGTTGATCGGGAGACTTTGATCCAATTCAGCTCGGTCGGAAAGAAATTGTATTCCGATCCATAAGGTTGGTTTATGCCGATCATTATTCCGAAACGCGTCCATGTAAACACTTATTTTCACTTATAGACTCTCTTTTCTGACTCGGTCTTCACTCTTTAGCATTTGGCTTATTTATCGAGGTCAGTAAATGAGGTTTCATGAGTTGAGTTTTATTAAAACTCATCTGCAGGTACTGTGTCTGCTCCTCATATTATAAGTGCAGTTGTAATGATGATAGCAGGCATGATCAAATCTACTGATATAAAATCTAGGTTGTAATATACTAGATAGATCTGTTAAACCTTTATGAAAGCACTGGAAATCTTTCTCAAAGAGACACATGGCCATCACCTGAGTGCCCTTAGTCACTGCTAACCGTTGCACTCTGGTCAATTTATGTAGAAAACGCCAGAGTTCACAACTGCAAACCGCCACACACTCCTGCCCCTCCTCTGTCATTGCCCCCATCTGCCCATTAGGCTGGTGTCTCCATGTTTGCACACACCGTCACTTCTTATTCCTGATCTCCCCTCTCCTGCTTCCTGTCGTCTCTTACATCTCATTATCTCTGCGTGGTCTGTAACCTAATTACACTGACAGCTCAGCTCGCTGGAGAGGAACCGACAGGCACAGCCCGGCCCCCACTGAAATTACCTCGAAATAACATTTCCCTTTGTGCTTTCCTTTAGCTGATATTTCAATTAGGAGGTCAACAAGGGTAGGGTGGTGCTCACTGGGATGGATAGAAGGCAGAGGAATCAAAAAGACGACATAAAGACATAAGGCAGGCAGCACACAGAGGAAAGAGGGCAGATGTCGAGCAGGAGTTTAGGAGACAAGAGAGGGCAGCGAGTGAGGCGACACAGAAAGGATTACATTACCACTGCTTAAAGATAGACTGAAGACAAGTGCTGTTTCCATCTTTCTTTCCAAACTGGAGTGGTTTTGCTCTTTATGTGGCCTGGGAGATGGCACTAAGACAGGAAAAGACTCTTCATGTTATGACTGCTGCTTTATCACACAGGCTTTAGTCTAATAAGAAGTGATGGAGGGTAAGAGTTCAGTCTGTGCACATGCTCATTGAGGTTCTACATACAGACCTCATCAGATACCAGTTCATTTCAATCAAATCTGTGTTTTCTCCTCCTTCTCACTTGATCCGCAGGCAGCGCATGACTAGTCTTTTTTTCTGTGTCTGTGTCGGATGGATCTCATCATTGCTCTGCCTCTCTGGGGGACTTATGGCAGGTCTTCAATCCATGTATTTAAATGGATCAACCAAACATGATCACAGATTATGATCTCTGTTTTACCCCTGGGTCAGCATCACACAAGCTGTTTGGACCTGAATTGATCTTATTTCCTCTGATGGGTATGATGCAATTTGAAAATTATAGATAAATAAAACCATAGGTTTCAGAAAACATGGATGTTGTCTCAGTGACGTCAGCCACTTGTGTCTGAGGAGGGGTTTCATGGCCAAGTGTTGGTGGCCATATTGTAAATCTGACTCAACTCAACTTTCAGTCAATTCAGAAACGAAGATGGCGAGTGAAACAAAATAGTTGATAAGATTTGCCAAGACAGGACCATGTTAAAGCCCCCTAAAATTCTGTCCAAAGGGTTCTTAAAATCAGTGTATTTACCTTTAAACACCAAAGTTACAAGAAGCCATCCAGGCTGAAACCAGACTGGCTTTGTCCCACTGTTTGGACTGCAAATAAGGGGACAAAACAAGGACAGGTGAATTAAAATGTCAAAACCAACAAGTTAAAATAATACAGGGAAGACAAAAATAAAGAAATGAAAACGACAGCATTTAGTCAAGGTTTCCAGTTTTGATTTAAAAAAAGGAAAAAAACTTAATTTGAGATCATCTAGTGGTAATCCTGAAGCCCAAGGACCCAAACATCAGGGTCTGATCATCTTAAAGTAACAAGCCAGGATCAGGAACAGAAAGTGGGTGTTGGCCTCATACTGAACATGAAAGTTTTAATTCGCTTTTTTATTTTATTTTAATGCAACTAACAAAAGCTGCTTTTTGACCTTTTTCTAATAAATGCTTCTTACACTAACCAAACATTTATTTGTTTCTTTTGTTTTTCGGTTTCCCTCCTTGGTTGCACCTCACCATCATCATTGTCTTCAGTTACTAAGAGACGCAAGGCGCATCTGAAGAGGTTGGACCGCCGCTGGACCCTGGGGGGGATAGTCAACCGCCAGCACAGCAGAGGTGAACAAAGACAAAAGGCTCACACACACAATACACACAAATCAACAAGTGAAGACATACACAGTCCACAAAGATAGTTTTGCCCATGTGCCATTGAGTCCAATCTCATGCAGTCTTGCTCCAAACTAAACTCAAAATTTTAAGTTCCTCATGTCCAGCCAACATAGTGCATGAGTAAATGGTTTTAGTGCTGATGATGATGAGCTACTAAATGAAAAGTTGTAGACATTCATTCTTATTTTTACATTGGCTTTTGACAACAGCTTTAACATTTGCCTGAAAAGCTAGGCTTTAATTATCCAGTGTATGACATAGCTAGCATTAGCTTAAAGTGTTGGCAGTCACCTCTATCGAGGGGCAGAAAGCAAGAAGCACTGAGTAGCAGCGTTAGCATTCAGTCTAATGGGGCGCTCACACCAAGTGCGAGTAAAATCATCTACTCGCTTAATTCACGTGAATCTAGACGCGTGAATGAATAGTATTTACTCGCTTTATTTGCGCGTCATTAACGTTTATGCTAATTTCAACGATAATCCTTGCCAATTTTACTGGCGGGATTAAGAGATAAACAAAGGTTTTTTACAATTTACCAGGTAATCCGACCTCCTCACTCACTTGCCTGCAGGCGAGCTAGTTTTTATTCTGGTTTCCGTAATTGCAAGGAAAGGTATCATACAATTCCACACACCGACACAATCAGTTTGTCCTCCATTTTAGATACCAATGAACAACCGTCCATTTTCATACATCACCTGGCAACCTTCGTGCTGATGAGTTATCACGACATGAATATCCGCTCAAGTTGTGACATTTTCAGCTCCTGCCCAATTCGCGTCATTTGCACTGCCAGAGTAGTAGGAGCGTCTAATCGCGTCTTTGCATTGACTTAACGTAATTCATTTGCGGAAATGATTTTTTTCGCGCTTGGTGTGTGGAGACGGTAAAACTGCAGAAACATAAAGAAAACTTAAAGAAAGAAAGCTGAGGGCTGTGTGCTTTCGGTAAACTTCGGTAAAATCATCAGCATATAAAAAAAGTTGATGGGGTCACATTTTTTGATTAGATAACTCTGTCATGTACGTACATGAAAAGCCAAGGCGGGGTGAACAGCAGCAAAGGCCTCTGGCACATAGAATAGAGCTGACTGGTGATAATCAATATGACACTGGTAAAATCGGACACAGCATAAAGAGAGGAGCTGGAGAGGAGGCAGGTTGCAAAGGGTTATGGGCTCAAGTCAGTTAGAACAGATGGATTATGGGCTAATCTTGATCATAGCTTTGCTCTATTACAAACTAAACTAGCATCTCTGAAGTTATGTTTAAATAGATAAGCTTTTCAAGAAGCTGATGTTACTTGAGTCATTTCACCTCCATGAAGAATATGAAAAAAAAAAAAAAACTGGACCTTTGATTGGACCTTTGATGGATCTTATCTCTAGAGATAAAAATGCAGAATTCTTGAAGAGGAACAAAATAAGAAACAACTCTGAGGGCCCTGAAACTGACTCACACATACAGCACACACCTTTCCCATGTGCTGTTCAAAACAAACACACAGCACCACTGCACCCTAAGTTGGCCTCTCTTGTCTTGACTTTCAGATATTTTGTGGTCTACATGGTAAACAACCTCATTTACATCCACACCAGCCAGCCAACAACAACTGGCCTCTTAAATCTAGCGGGAGCAGCATATTGGGTGGCCATGAGTCAGCTCTGACAGTAAAATCTCAGATCTCACTCCATCAACCTAGGAACGCTCTCCCACTCACTCTGAGCAACCAATAATGGGACTGCCTTAGAAATGCTCAGATAATTAGGCGACTCACAGCACTTGCAGATCAGAAGCAACAACCTTGACAGCCACTGAGCCTTACAAACAACAGCATAACAGCTCAAATAAAGAGAGATCCATTTGGTTTATGATGCTGTTAATGACTTCTCTCTTGAAATATACAGGAATTAAAGTGTTATTACTCTCTTTTGATATTTACATTCCTCAAGTTTCATTTGATTTTGTTGAGTCATTACTGAGGGACATGAGTCGATATCTGAACCAACAGACACCTCTTTCTTTCAAACTTTTAGCCAGACTGTAAGTACGGTACCTGTCTGGATTCAGGATTAGTCAGTGCTCAGAACAGACGCTTCACACTTGCGATTTGTTTGCGGAAGCTGTTCATGGACTGGTGCAAACTCTCTGAAAACACTCTTTGTTTCTGGTTATCATAATAGAGTCTGATTGGAATAGATTGTGTTACCACTGTTCTGCAAACAGGTAAAAGGACATTAATCAGAGGAAGTGGGGAAAAAAAAAAGATGAGATCAAATGGCATGTGCTTCTTCCCGAGAGAGTCTATAGTAACTTATACTGTGCAGGAGAGATATAGTGGGGCCTCTGCTCCTTCTAAAAAAATCTCAAACTAATATACATGAAATATTTTTATATACAGTCACAGCCTCGGGCAGTTGGTGCAGGGTAAGTTACACACATGCTCACATACCCACAGTGTTAATCATTTTCAGTTTTGTGGGAAAGTAAAGTGGTAGCTGTCCAGGGATGGGAATATTTCTCAGTCATCTCTCATATAGCTGATCTGGGATAAGAAACTCAGACACAGAAGAGATATCAAAAGGATACAGTGAAAAGTAAATCATCAGTAATAGACTTGACTCAAAGATAGGGAAATAGTGTCTGCCAGGTCTGCAGGAGTATAACCTAATAAGATACGCCCCTCAGAACATTGAGGTTTGGCCTGAATGAGCCAGTGGAAAGTGTGAAAGTGGGGCAGCAGCCCAATCATCAGGCTGGTTTTAATCACAGAGGCTTCTATAGAGTGTGGGTGAGTCACCAGGCTCACTGTCGCCACCAGAGAATGAGGGCATGAAACACTTCTGGAGGTCCTGTCCTTGAATTCAAACACCTATTTCTTTACACACCTACCTTTTTACACTCAAGGATTATTTCAGGTCATTTTTCTATTGCTATTTTTAAACCCCGCTGTTCTTTTTAAATTGAGATGGCTCATTGATTTTAAAACCATGCCAGTGAGCGTTTAGATTTCAGACCGAGCAAAGTGGACAAACTCACCCAGGCCTGAAGATTCAGTGTTCCTACAGCTCCTGGCTTATGGACCATGGAGACTAAACCTTTTTAAACTTAAATGCAGGCAGTTTTAATGGTTTGGGTGTTTTGCTTCAGGTAGCAGCAGAACTATTCATTTTATTACAAAAAATTATGACGATAAGCGTTCATTAGTGAACTTTTTTCTCCATGAAAGATATAATGCTATGACTCTCTAAAAAACACAACACTGACAACACATTCTTGTGACAGGCTGAATTAGTTTTGGGTCGGATTCAGTAAGACGTCACAAAGTTTTGATTTACTTTAGACTATCAGAGATAAATTTGTAGTTCAGAGCGCAGTAAACTCTCCAGTGTTCCTGTCAGTGCAGGTACAGTTTGGACCACCATGAAAATTGTACATAGCTCTCATCTGTCAACATAGCTGTCTGTGTTCACTGCACTGTAATTTGTCGTCAAAGAAATTAAGTATAGACAAAATGTGTTTTTTCAGTTGTGCTACAAGATACAAAAGTACACAGGCAGCGTTACACTACGAACATCCAACCCTGCTAAAGTCACTCCCAATGAAAATTAAAGACAGCAGAGAAGCAAGCTACAGAGCGCCCAGGTCTAGAGAGTTAGCATGTCTGCAGATATTTTGTATGTTGTGCCAGTTGTGCTTTAAATAGCAGTAGTTTGTTGTCCATTGTTGTTTAAAGTGGTTACATGTATGTTATGGGCATACACAGATGGCATTGCAAAAGCAAAACTGAACCCCATTTATCAATTTTTCTAGACGTAGATATTTTTCCAGACTGGCTGTGGTATTTCTCTCTGGTTTCCGAGCTGACCTGAATGTGGCCTTCTTTTGTGGTTTATGATGATTCAACTGTCCGTGTATGTGGAAATATGCTCTCATAAAGTACAGTGTTGAAAAATTGTGAAGTTCTTGGGATTAATCCTTCTTTATTGCCTGACTCTAATTCCATGTCTTATAGGGTGGCCTAGCGCCAAGATCTAAATACAAGACCCTAAATTTAAAGTTTTATGATTATTTGTGGCATGGCTGCCAAAACTGAGTACCCCAGTGAGAGTGCTATCTTACATACTAATATTTCATACAGCTACTGAAGGAATGTAGATATACTGACCATTTAGGTATTCGCAGGATGCTTAAGAAAGCACTCCCCCACAACAAAAAAAATAAGAAAAATAAATAAAAAGTAAATGAACTTGGTCAAAATCTGCAAGTCAAACTGGTTTAGCCTGGTTTATAGTTTCAGCATGTGTTTTTAGCTGAGGGCACATGGTCTGGAATCAGAGGCAGCTGTACTCAGCATGAAAAACATCACTGGGGGATTCACATGTGGTATTTGGTGCTAAGGTAAAAACAAAAAAACTTGGGGGGAAAAAAAGAAGATAAGATGGTTTCTTGATATTTGGAAACCACAACTTTGGCATTTCAGATCGGGTTTTTCAGACTTTTGTGCAGAGGCTTGATTCCAGTGAATAAAGTTCAGTTTGTCATTGAGAATTGATAACTACGCTTTGTGACTGTGATGATGTTTTAACTTGATAAAAAAAAAAGTAATAGAGAAACACAGAAGGTTATAGAGGGCTTAATAAAACTGAACATAGTGTCAGTTCAGGATGGCTACAAATTCAAGCTCAGCTCACAGAGCAACAGCTGTTTTAAACCTATATCATTTTAAGTTTACCGTCTACAGATCCACTTCGCACATGTGAAATTAGGTATTCCATTAAATCTGCTTTTGCTTGCCTACTCTGACGATTTCCTTTGCCTTTCCTCTGCAAATAGTTTTTCAATCACTTCCACCATAGCTTCCTCTGTCTATGCTGTGTCTGATTTTACAGGTCTCATATATATTGTCTCTGATGAGGTATTTGCTGCTGTTCTCCCTGCCTTGACTTTTATGTATGCAGATGAAATGGAGGGGGAAGTGTGCTCTCCCTGCGTCACATTCTGGACTCCCACAAACACTGTTGGATAGGCACCCAGAACAGAGTCATACTGCCAAAAAACTAAATAACTTATTACATAAAAGTAGTTAATTCTCTTTGACTTGACTTTGACTTAAAAGTGGTCTAAACTGAACTCAGGACAGAAGGCTTTCACTTGAAGTTACAGGCTCGACTGCAAAGCGAGCTAACAACTCCTGGCGCAGTAGCCCTTTTATTCTGACATCCAGAAAAGTCTCACCATGAAACCTGCAGCTGCTGCTGACTGCAGCCTCTTTTATGTGGGTTTTCCGGGTTTTTCAATCACCACCACTCCTCACTTTGTGACTGTATTACCTTCTGTCGGCATGCTGTCCAATTACTGTACTGTCTGCCTCTCCCTGCCTCAACTGTGCTTCAGTTGGACCAGATGGCTGAGGGTGTGCTACTGGGAATAATAGGAATGCCAGAAAGTAGACAACCACAAAAGTCTAGTAAAACTGGCCTGCTTCCATGTATTTTATCTCGAAAGTTTTAGCACAGCTACGAAAGTATTTTCACCTCATATTTGCAGCAAATTTCAGCTTCCTATTCTTATCCTCCCCACCTTGGTCTTATCCCCATTTTCCTCTCTTAGCTTTGTGAATGGAGGCACCACTGTCCCTGTCTGATAATGCATTGCCAAGCTAGCGATAAGAAACGGGTGAGTGAGGTTTTACAGCTCTGCACAGACACATGCGATACAGTTTGATTTAGTAGCGCTGGCAGAGGACGAAAACAAAGACTGATGCAGCACGATTTATGTTCTCTCAGGAGCTCATTTGCTAATGGAGGAGAGCGGTCGTATACTCTGCAGCCTGTTTGCTGACGCAGATCTCCTTTTTTTCTTGAAGTGAGGCTTCATAAAGATGACAGGGACATGATCCGGACATCTTAATGTCAAATAGGAGCACACTCCAGACTCAAATCAAATTAAAGCGCATCATCTTTTTGACTCCCCCCTGCTCTAACATAAAGCCAGGTCAGGTTGTCTTGGCCTCTCAGGGGGGCTCTGATTGGCTACTGACGGTACTGTGACTTCATAGTGGACTCGGCAGGGGTTCAATAAAAGCTGTCCTCCCTCCGCCCAGCCTATCAGCGCTATCATCGACAGAGGGTCCCTAATCTGATTTATAGTCCTGTTGACCGCCCTCCTGACTCACTGCTCCGTCCCTGCTGTGTGACACAGACCACCTACACAAACAGAGGGATGAACTCTGAGGCACGTGTGCAGCTCATGAGTGTCACAGATAACACAGATGTGATTAATAGATGTGATCGATGATATCTCTCATCTTTCATTCTTTTATTCTTATCTGCAGGGAATCTGAAGCAAATGCATAAAAATCATCAGCATTTCTCAATGCACTCATCTGACTTTAATCTGACTTTTAAATCAATTGATCTTTATTACCGAGCAAATATTGCATGTAGAAGGTATTTCAGTACTGACATTTATGTTGTTCCAGTGCCCCAATATTCAGGGATGTAGGAAATCAGAATACTTGAGCTGATTCAGAATTTTTGTCACGATGTTTGTCCTGCAGGTCTCACAACAAATACATGGTTTACGATACATGCCTAGTGCATCTCGCTGCAGCTGTGCTTTTGAACTGCACATGAAAAACTCCCAGGTGGCTCATATAAAAAATTATGAATTATGATATCACTCAAGCACTTTGAACTATCACCCATGAGCTAAGCATATGGGTGCAGCTAATGGAAAACGAATGTCAGTGGACAACTGCATCACAAAAGCTAGCATAGTACAATTTTGTAAAATAGTATTCCTTATTGTCAGGAGAACAACTGTTTCAATCTTAACTGATGTAACCAAACTGGAAGTTCTTAAGACTGCAAATGCTTTTGCATTATCCAGGGGTCACTGGTCATCAGTGAGTGATAAAATTATTACTGCGCACCAAATTGATGCTGATCGGTCATTTTGTACATGAACTCCATAACTCACAAAATTAAAGCTGTCTCCTACCTCGAAGACCATCTGCCTCCTCACTCAGTGAAGCCACCCCGAGAACAGCACCCTCTTGTGACGGGCTGCTGTAAAGGTCATAAATCCTGCCTCCTCCAGCAATCCCTATGGAGCTGTGGACAAACATTAGAAATTTATAACACAGAATTTAAATGTTTCTCCCCCCTGGTTGCGATGTTGACATGTAGTTACTGTAAGACTGGTTTGTGCTCGAGTCCTCTTTTTTTCTGTGCAGCTCCATTTTAAAAAGTTATTAGGGGGTTCATGTTTTCTATGATTAACACTTGATACAGCCTATGGGCGTACGAAGATTGTGTAGCTCACCCAGGGGATACACTGTTTGAGCTGAACATATTCTCTGCGACTCTCCTACCAAATGCGTACAACACTACTGCGCAATGTTGGTTTCAGGAAATGGAGAAAAATTGCAGAAATATTGAAAACTTTTCAGGTTCAAATCTGTATACTGGTGGATGGCAGAACCAAGTTGTCCATAGTATATACAGTCTATGGTTTCAGACCATGCAGTTGCAGCAATGCAGCATTTATTGTATTTGATTAATGAATCTAAGAGTCAGGATCACTCAGTACATTCTGTTTATTCTGAGGTCAAGACAACGGTAGGAATTGCCTTAATGTGATAAAAGTGGGACTTTTTGCGATGAAGGATTGACAGCCCAGTTTGCAAATCATTTGTGATTTTTTTTTTTTCAATGGGAGAGCTTTGACACCATCAGTGATTGAAGAGTCGTTCCTGGCTCTACCTCCAGTGTGCCTGTTTTACTGTTGTTATGGCGAAATCTTACACTTGTATTTTGCGCATGATTGCACTGATTGCGATGGACTTCTCCAAGCTGTCACACATCTTACTTTATGCTCTTTTATAAATGCGCCTGAGTGTGCTTGGTTAGTGCTGATGGCATCTAATGATACTGCCAAGTTTGTTTGGATTATTTGATAGTCTTCATCCCAAACAACATGCCTCCTCTGCACATATTCATCTGCTGTTGCAAAAATAAAATCTTGGTATAAGAAAAAAATCAAAGCTGTGATGTTTTTTTAAACATAATGCTGAGGAGGAAGGTCAGAGAGAGAGCAGAGGTGTGGGAGTGTTAGTGTTGAGGTTAGAGGGAGTGAAAAAACACAATCAGATTGAGGATGTTTACGAGTTAAAACTAAAATAAGATGAAAATTTAAGCGGGATTGAAATGGTGAAATCACAAAAAGCCTACTGGAAATAGGATTATGTATTCCTTTAAATATTTTAAGAAGACAAATACAGCCCTTGTCTCCAGAATGAGTTGCAGTTTTGGTCCAAGAGAACCCTCCAAAACAATAAGGCTGTATTCTGCACTTTACATGAAGCCAAAAACTGTGTTTGTAGTGCATCGACGCACACATAACAAGCAGACATGTTTAGATAGAGTTTCCTGATTCCTAGTAAGCCACCCCATTTGTTATTCCTTGTCCATCTGTGAATACTCACCCCCAACTCTACTCACACACACACACACACACACACACTACAACATGCTTTGAGAGCTGAGATTCAGGACCAGACATTCCTCTGAGCTCCACATTACTGACCTCAGCTGCTCCGCACTGACAGGCAGGAGAGGAACTCAAACCCCCGCTGTCTGGACGTACCTCACCAATCGAAAGCATGCATCCATATGAAGAAACACACACACACACACACACACACACACACACACACACACCTCTAAGATATCATCCCTGCCCCTCACATTTGCTCAAAACATTGTTTTTACCTCCAGCTATCTAAGGCGCATTCTCTTCTTTATTACTTATTTAGTCTATACGTATTGAAATCACTTCCTTTGGGCATTTTTTCTGCCGGAAGGTGACTATTCTCTCTCATACTATATCATACCCTTTCTCAAACAAAGCGAAGCAAAGCGATCATGCCATTACCTCTCCTTCCTCAGGGAAACTTGGTCTGATCTGCCTGCCAATCTTACACCCCTCGTATGCTCCCATCTTTTTGTCTCGGTGTCTCTGATTCCCTTTAACCTCCCCTGCTCCTCTCCAGGCCGATTGCAGGATTTCTTCAGAATCCTAGCAGAGCGTGAGAGAGGATTGGCGATCAGTAAAAGGATATGAGAAGAGCGATCTCGGTCCAAAAATCTTATCTCCTTAAGGGAGGCCCTGATGTGGGCCTGCTGCTAGAACAGGAATCTCTCTCTCTGGAGAGAGACGAACACTGGATCGGGGTCCAGAGAGGCCCAGCATGGATCAGAAACAAGCAGGCTAGAGGAGCCAGCAGAGGGAACTGTTGTTTTTATTGTGTAAGATGAGGGGAAGAGGTTGTGTTTGTGTTGGTATGGAAATAGTCAGAGCATTTTAAGTAGGTCATACTGGACATTTCTTCCCCTGTTATGGCCCTCAGGGATAGATGTAAACTACACAGTAGTCTCACTCTGCAATTATTCACAGATTAATGACATTATTTCACTCACTTTGCCTCTTTTTTTCCCCTCTTTCCTTTACCTCTCGTACCCCAGAGGAGAAATATGTGACGATACAGCCGTACACCAGCCAAGGGAAGGATGAAGTCAGCTTTGAGAAGGGGGTCACCGTGGAGGTCATCCAGAAGAACCTGGAGGGCTGGTGGTTTATCAGGTGAGTAAACTCTGCGGAGCAAAATGCACCGATGCAGAGCAGCGAAATCACAGCACTGGAACCTCTTTTTGACTGTTAATCAGATTTTTAATGTCACTCTGGCAAAGTGGTGTGACCATGCAGATTTATTGATTGAACAGGCCTTGTATATCATCATAAAAAGGACAAGACAGTAGCTCAGCGGTGACAGGGGCATAGAGATGGCAGCAAAAGAAGGAGATCACAAAAATGAAAAGATTTCCTGTAACCTGATTGTATTCAATCATTAACAGTGCTTACGGCGGCCGGTGTGAAAAATGACAACTTTCTTGAAAAAATGACAAAGTTCTTCAAGTTATTATTATTGTTATTATATATATATTTTTTTTTCTACACCAAATGACTGTCCAGGAAACACATTCAAAATCCAAGCACTCTGCCCCCAAAGAAAACGATTGCAGAAGTACAACCACAGTGTATTTTTGATGCTTGTGACAAAAATATAACTGATTCAGAGTGAATTCAACGCTCAGTTTATCACATTTCTATGTAGGTTTTCCAATATTTTATTAGTTTTGTTATTTGGTATAACAATCAGCAAAAGTCTGTGACAGCTGAAAGCGCTTCCTTTTAACTAACTATAACATTCCTCTGTCATTTTGGACTTCATTTGTGTGCAATCACATCATGATATTTTAGTGTTATTACAGGTTAATTTCAGGTAATGATCCATGCTTTATTGCTAAATTCTGCGTTTCACACTTAAAGGGATATTCCGGCGTAGAATTAAATTAGGGTCAAACACACCGTAACACCAAGTTAGACACCCCGTCAAGAGATGAATGTTGCCGTCTGCTTGCTTCCCTTGTTATACCAACTTTAGTAACGACCGCAGGATAGCAGTACACAGCGGTCTATGGAGCCACACATAAACCTCAACCAAAACGCCACTCTATAGCCACAAATAATGCCCAGAACAGCTCCTAACTTCATCAACAGTACATACAGGGTCCCAGCCATAGTACTAGCCACCAAACATCTTTTTAGTTTTGCCTGATTTCCTTAGCAAAGAGACTAAAAACAGCTCAACCACTCTCCTCCAGCAGCTGCTTAGTGCAGCAGAGGTTCGCAGCTCAAGGAAGAACATTTATGATCATTTCTTCATGGAAATGCAATCAGACCGAGACGCTAAAGCAGAGGAACTACCGCATCTGAAGTGCAGAATGATTATTATGATGATTATTACTTCAAGGAAATGATCCGCTGCACTTGGTGATCGACTCGTCAGGGTTCCCCCACAAACAGGTGGCTGCTGGAGGAGAGAAGGCGGTTGTTACTTAAGTTGGTATAACTCTGGAAGCAAGCAGTCGGCAACATTCATCTCTCAAGGTCTAATTCTGTGTTACGGTGTGTTTGACCCTAACTTAAATTTACACCAGAATATCCCTTTAAGTGATGTACATATGCCAGTTTTACGTGTATGTCTTTCTGTACTTTAAACATTGGGTTTTTTGAAAGGGGATAAGTGTACCCCAAACATGAACATAGCAGTGATCTGAATTGTCGTCTAATTTCAAAGTGAACAAGTCCTCAGTGAGACTGTTGCTAGTTTTCTGTTCTCAGTTCTGCGATCAAGGCAGCAGTTTCCTGTGGCCCTAATTAACATCATGGTATAGAGAAGAGCTCATTAGCATACAGAGCTGCACAAAGATCAACAGGGTGCTCAGCCTGAGATTTCTGATGGCAGATGCATGTCTGTCTGGCTGTTTGTGCATATGTGTGTTGTTTATCAAACCGTCCTGCCACTTGTTTACTTCTTTTTATTCCCGGGGGGGCAGAAGAGCTGATCTGCACAGAGGATTGCTATCACATGCTGCCTCGTGGCTTCTGACATGCACATGCTTGCATAACAGTGTGCATGCTAATACACACACTGCACATTTATTGAAGGGAGCTTATGTGGTATACAGTGTATATACAACTGATTGTGGCGTTGGTTCAGGCAGGACAAGAAAGTCAACTTCAGTCCATGGTACATTAGCTGATCCTAACAGCAGACATTATCAGGTGATAACCTTCGTTGTATACAACTGGCAAATATCTTATGGGCGTCTTATTTAAACTGCTTCAGCCTGCCTTCCCCTGCTGTTTCCTCTGCAGCCACAGAGCAACCCACCTCCACCCCAGCTCCTTCCTTGTATGCTGTGTCTGTTCAAACCAGTACCATGTGTATCGTCTGTTCTGAGTTTTTTTGCTGCTGCTCTCCCTGCTTTGGCTTTTTGTGTATGCAGATGAAACAGAGGGAGGTCTGCTCTGCCTGCTGCAGGCTTTGGCATTCCACCTAACAATGTAGAAGTCCAGGAAGCTCTCGAAAAAGAGCCGTACCACCTCTTGTAACTGATGCAAGCAAGTATTTAAGTCTTTCCATGAAAGTAGTCCTACCTGAACTAATTTTTTGTTCAAACCCAAGCTGTGGAAATTTCCCTTGTCTTTAAAAAAATGTTGATACACCAGAGTATTGTGATGGTTTGTTTGTAATATTGGTTCAATTCTAGAAAACTACTGCTGTGATTTTTCTTATTTAGTTGAAAAATCAAGTATAAACAAACAAAACACCGCAGCTCCTTAAGTGCCAACCTGGGGCCCCTTAAACATCAGAAGTTTACCCCAGACCTAGGGGGGTTATCTCCACAAATCCTCCTATACCTCGTAAAAGAAAGAATCAAAAACAAAAGTTATACTCTTGTTTACAGTTGTTACTTTAGAAGGGCACGCAGGCCTCTCCAGAAATCACAGAAATGACATCAATGTTTTGCATAGACTCAGGTTATAATCTATCTACAGATGTATGACTATTTCATCCCACAGCAACATTTACTGAGACACATATTTCAGTCATTAACATAAAAACACAGGCCTTTATAAACAGAGAGTCATGAGTGACCAATTGTACGTGGTCTTATTTACACTCTTACAGTATATTTAAATGTATTGAGTCATAACAGCTGCCCTGTGGAATACATTATACCATATTGCCAAAGTCTTACAAATCAAACACACAGCTCTAA
This sequence comes from Xyrichtys novacula, assembly GCA_962446985.1. Taxonomy (NCBI): domain Eukaryota; kingdom Metazoa; phylum Chordata; class Actinopteri; order Labriformes; family Labridae; genus Xyrichtys; species Xyrichtys novacula. The sequence continues at coordinate 18,780,960 of OY660866.1, read as the reverse complement.
TGAGGATCCATGGTGTAAGGACAGAGGTTGTCATGTGCTAAAGACTCCTGAGGCAAGTTTGTGATTTGAATAAATAGTGCAGGAATAAAACTCACTGATTTATGTCCTCATTGCAGTGTGCAGTGATTCATTTTAGAGCATTTTGTCCAACAAAAAAAAAAAAAAAACAATCCTCAAGGTGAACATCTGAGTCATGCTGCACTCTGTGTGCTCTGTTTTACACTGAAATCATTACATGAGGCTTTTTTAGTCTGGGGGACTCCTCGTGGTCGCAGCTGCAGCTATTCAGCAGGGAAGCAGAAATGATCCCATCTCTTCTGAGCAGAAAATGGCCCACCTGGAGGCAAATGACTCGGAGTTACATTTAAATAAAAAACATTTCCTATTGTGGCACAGAGCTCTCTTAAATGACTCATTAAGCGCAACAATCACTATGGAATTGTGGGTAGTAGTGTCTCTTTGCATATATAATGCTGTCTGTTTGGCTTGCCTGTGTCAATAGGAAAGAAAAAAACAATCTATATTTGTAATATTTTGGATCACACTGTATTTTATTATAGAGAATATAGAATTAAACAGGTGATGCAGTTTTGCCCTCAAAGCTAATGGGGCTCAGAAAGGTACAAGAAAACTTAATAAAGGGTCGATTTATTTCTGAAAATAAGAACAATAACAAATTAAACATAAAAACATCTTAGCTCGATTTTTAGACACATAGAGAAACAGTGTTTATCATGTACTGGAGTAAAAACAACAGGGAAAGGACCCATAATGCAGACAAGAAAGGATTTATTTAAAAAATAACTAAATGAAAAGCAACAAAAACTAACTTTAAATTGTCCAACCAAAGAAATATCCAAAAGGCAAAATACAACTAAAGACACTGGGGGAAAAATCACAAGAAACAACTGGGGACACAGGCATATGTACACACATCGACATACGTGAACCAACAAGGACAGAGGGGAAGACAGGGACTAAACGAGCACTGGTAAACGAGCAACAGGTGTGGCTAACGAGACAGGTGAAACTAATGAGTGATTAACAAGGGAGGGAAAACTAGGGAAGTAAAACCATATTAGACACAAAAGGATGGACTACTACAAAATAAAACAGGAAACACTGAAAACTGATCTAAAGAATAAAACACAGAGAACAGGAGGGAAACAGGGTCAAACACAAACTGAAAACTCCCAAGACTGGACTACAAGAGAACAGGAACAATAGGAAAAATATACGAAATGCACTCAAATAAAACCTGGAACATATCTGTGCAGAACATATCATGACTGTGTTAATACCCCTGTAGATTTCTCAAAACCAGCATGTCCAGACAAAAACAAACAGGTTTGTCAAATGTGCCAAAATCCAGCATCCAAAGCTGTTGAAGTGCTGTAGATAGCTGGGTTTACATCCTGGATATCACACAGAGAATTGATAAATCATGCTGGAAATAAGTCTATCTGACTAAATGTACTTTTGCTAGAAGTGAGTCTGGCTTGCCCACATTAGCGATGTGATAGAACTGCACTTCAAATGACTGTAATATGGCTCATACTCTTTCGTTCTGTACTTCTACGGTGGTTCATGCTTGTTTAGACATGTTCTGTTTCCGCTACATATACAAGTGAAATATCTTAAGACACTTTTCACTTTATTTGAAAAAATGTTGGCTTAAAGATCATGAAATCAGAAATCTGGTAACTCAAAATTAATGGAGTATTTCCAGAGATCGATTAAAAATACGTGTTCATTTTGCATAAATGCCCAACTTCTGAAATTAAGTTACTTTATGAACTTATCTCTTGGCTGGGGCTCCTCTACCACAAATCACTTTCTTCAGTAGCTAATGGCAAAAAACTTTTTCATGATATTTGAATTTCTTAAGATGCACTTGTATTGTATAACTTCTGCAACATGTTATCGTATCTTACTGGAACAGAAATAAACAAAACAAATGTTGAGACAGGGTTTGACAGAATAATTGCTTGGTCAGATGACATACAGTATCTTGTCATCCAAAAGCATGAATGCTGACTTTGCCCCTATTTGAAACATTTCATCTTACTTTAATTATAACATTTCTGTGAATGAGGTCAATATACTCTTAATTTGGATGAATCCCAACAATAATTTCGCTTCTTGGAAAGAAATATATCAAAAAACTCAATTCAACCATGAACTTGTTTTCCTTGTTTTTGTCAACTTGACACAGTTTACCTTTACATGATCAAATAAGAGGAATATTAATTCTCTCTCTCTTTTTATTCCTTTTATTCACAGATACTTGGGAAAAGAGGGCTGGGCCCCTGCTTCATATCTAAAAAAAGTGAAAGAAGACTTCTCCCCTCGCAAGAAAACCCTGACAGGCCCCGTAGAGATCATTGGCAACATCATGGAGATCAGCAACCTGCTGCAGAAGAAGTCAGTCAGCGAGAAGGACATCCAGACAGACGGAGAAAGTGGCACCTCACCGGAGCGACACAACATCTCAAAGAGCGAGATCAGTCTGCCCATGCCTTTCAGCTCTGAGATCAATGCAGAGACGGGCAGGAGGCTGAGCGCAGGCCGGGACACCAACAGCCCATGTCTGGGAATAGCAGCCAGTGCAGCGTTGAGAGAAAGTAAGGCGAGAGGCGAGCCAGGGTCCCCAGCTGTTGCTAGAGTGGCACCTCATCGAGTGGAAATTGGTGAGTGTTTGTGTAGTTTTCAGACACTATTAAGCATCCTGCTCCAGTGCAAAAAAAAAGAAATACACAATCTCCGTATGAGATATTCACACATGACTTTCTCTCTGTGTAGGTTTTGATGCTATAGGTAAGCGAAATGACTGCTGGTGTGACTAATATTGGTGGTGGTGAAATCAAATCACAGATAACTTGACACAATAACCTCTGAGATTCTTTAACATGGGGTTTGAAACTTTTGGTGTCTTAATTTCCATTTTACTGCATACTAAGAATGTGTGATATTTTAATGTTTATTACTGCTTTATATCTGAGCCTCACTCCTGAACATGTGATTGAACATAGGGAAGAGAAAGTTTGGAACTATAGTCACTTGTAGTGTTAGTAAACAGTGGGTGGGCGGGGCTTAACTGGAGGGTAAAACAACCTTCCTGACTTGTTTATCAGGACTTACAATCATTTTGATTTTGGCTTGTATTAGGGCTGGGCGATATGGCCTCAAATCAGTATAAAGAAATGTTTAGCAGTTCACCTCGATAATGATAAATGGACAATAACTAGCTGCTCACCCCCTCCCACATTAACTTTGTCTACTTCAGCCGACGCTCCAGCTATTTATTTTTACACCGAACATACCGATATGGGCAAAATGACGTCAGTTATAGTCATAAATTTCAGTATCAGTAAATTTTCAGTTCATCGCCCAGCCCTACCTTGTATATTGCAATGGCCAGGTGCTTCACTGCCCTGTCTCGGTGCACATGCATGAGCAACTATTTCATACTGAAGTCCATTTCTTCTAAGTATCAGGGCCAAGGAAGCATATCCTGCTCTGAGCACTCACACTGGCTGAACAAACTGGACTTTAGGGGTCATTACGGGTCAAACACGCCAAAGTACAGCACAGATTGCCCAGTGAGAGTGCACCCTACAACATTTTAGGACTCCTACGCCTTGCCTGCATTAAAAGTCAGCTTGACGGATGATTAGTGTGGAAATGTTCAAAACTTTAGTCGGATTGGGCATCTGCAGGCCAATCGGGAGTTTTAATGCTTGTTCCAACTTGTTATCTTGATATATTGCCAACATTTTCTGAGAGCTTGATAGTCTAACAGCATTTAAAAAGTCAAGGGCTGTAGATTCTTTAAAAATATGCCTGAAAGCACAGTGACTGTTTATATAAGTGGATCTTACCCAGGATATATTAATAAAAGGTATGTAAGGTTATTTCTAAGTTTACTGTGTTAGTCTGCTTTTGGATTCCTGAGCATGTGATTGGACATGTTGATAAATAAAAAACGTCAATGTTTTGAAAAGGACTATTTATGAAAACAAACACTCCATTGTATGTGAAGGCAGAGGCTGTATGTGTGCAGGGTTGAGCCACACACTGATTTAACTCGTCTATTAAAAATTCTAATATCTGAGCACCCAGAGGTGATCTGAAGTTTGAGCATGATAACACACATAACTACTCCAGCACAGTTAGCACTTCATGCAGATGTTAGAAATCCTTTCGTAACTGCATCTGGGTGAGGTGCGAGGCTTGTGTGCATAGAAAGAAGCATGCTCCAAATACACACGTATTGGATCCTTTAAAGTACCACTCCGATTGTTTTATTTTTTTACTACTTCAAGTGTTAGCAGTGATCTTTAGACTGTGATTATGAAGTTTTTAGCCAAAATCACCTTACCTGTGTCATTTTCAAGTGCTTTTCTTCTGCAGAGCTCCAGTAGCTCATTAGCAATTCACCTCTGAGTCGTGGGCGGAGACAGCGCTGCTCTGCACACTCCTCTTTGCATTAGCTTGTAGCCTAACATAGCCAGTGTACTACAAGTAGCAGGTAACATAGGAGCTATTCAGCTCTCAAACACTAATGTCTTAAGGGGCATGATAAAAGCAAATATCATAATTAGCTTTTTTACGTGCATTGGAATCTGCTACTGCACATGCTTGTTCCGCAATCATCCTCCATTTTTAGTCTGCAGAGCGGGGCTTCTTGTGTGGAGCTTGGATTTGCTACATAGGAAATCTCACTGTATCTGACCCTGCCATTTCGGCCTGCCAAAGATTCACAGCGATTTGAATGCAGAAATACTCAGAAATGCGATTTTGCGTTTATTTTTCTCATGATTTGTCCTGTAGCATCAGAAAAATACCATATGAACATTTCATCGGAGTGGGTCTTTAAATGTTTGTTAACAACATTGGCAGGGATGCTATTTGATCTACAGTCTAGTCTATGGAGCATTTGACCCCTTGCTCATGCTTTATGTTATTTATAAATCTCACTTGCGCAGGTTTAGCGAGTGCCAAACCTGTGCAACCTTTTCATGAATCAGGCCTAGAGCATGGAGCATGGTACGGAGCTTGCAGCTTCTTGCTACATCTGCTCCTTGCAAGCTCTTCTGTGAGGCGGGCCAAAAGTCAGTCATCATGATAATCATATCTTGCAACACAAGAGTCTCCATATCCTGCTTTGAGACATTAAAACAAGTGTCATGAAGGGAATTTCAGGTTGTTGTCGTAACCCTGCGTCTCTGAATAGCAGAAGTGTGACTGAGTGATGCAGTGTCTGCCATGCAAAGGCAAAGATCTTACATCAAGACTGCCAGTGTCTCAGGTGTTGGAGTATTTCTGACTCTCTGAGCGCAGGCGTGAGGCACAAATATAGAACTGGGTATTTTCTGTCTGATTTTTGTTTAGTTGCTCAGCATGTTGTAAATGCATAAATTGTCTTTTTTGTTCACCAGGCTCTCCAAACCTGAGACAGAAACCTCCTCCAAGACGAGATACCAACCTTGTAAGTCATTAAGGAACTGCTGTTTCTTGCCACTACCTGTAAGAGCTCCCTCTGTACAAAGTGTGAATATACAAGGATCAGAGTGAAGAATGATCTAACACTTTCACACAGCTCCTAGCTGAAAGATTTTCAAAGCTATACCAAAACAGTAAACAAGAATAACAGCATAAACGGAAAGGTTATTAATGAGCTCCCAGTTGGCATAGCAACCTCAGTAACAGCAAAACACAGTGCAGCACACATTTCTGCATGTCTTTAATTATCCAACTCTACCGCTGAACACGTTCTACAATGCTCAGTGTTTTAATTTGTGTATATTTTCATCGAACGCAGGGAAAAATCATATCTTTGCATGTGCACATTCATCTCCTTTATTATGTCTTCAGTCACACTCATTCTTGGGTCATGGCCAGATTCAGAATAACGATGTGTTAACTGTTGGCAGCTGCTCACCCCTTTCACTCTCTCTCTTTGCCGTGCAGGGATTCCAGTTACCCAAACCACCAGAGCCCCCTGCTGTGGAAGCAGAGTATTACACTATAGCAGATTTCCAGTCCTCAATCTCCGATGGCATCAGTTTCCGTGGAGGACAAAAGGCTGATGTAAGAGGCCACATCTACATTGTTGTCATCGAGATGAGACAGTCAGGGCTCATTGACTATGTATGCTGATTGAGTGCTGCCCAGATAGACTTGAAGGCAATAAAGCAATAAAGATTTGACCTTGAGATCTGTGATTGAACATGATGATATAGACGAAATTCATTTTGCAGAGACTCAGGTAAAGAGATGAAGATTACATACACAAAAAAAATGTAGTAATTGGGTTGGTGACGCAGATGAAAGATAATTTCAGTCATCATCAGGAAACTACTGCTGACGTGTTACTGTAAGGGATGAGGAGGATTTGATTTAAGATTTATATTTAAGAGAGTTATATCACCAACATTTTAAATTGTTATATCAAGAGCATAAAACACAGTCATGCAAATCTTGCATTAAATTTCTGTCTTTGCAATTGCAATACTGTATATATGTATTGCAGATAGGAAAACTATTGTGTTATTACTTTTTTCCAGTACAGCGCAACTTTCATCAAAGAATGTATTTGTAATATTTGGCAGTATAAGAGTTTCCTGCTTTTCCACGTGCATAAGTAGAGGAGAGCACACCTCCTCTCTGTCTCATTTGCGTATATATCAATAGCCAAGGCAGGGAGAGCAGCAGCAGTGAAAAAACCCATAATAGAACAGAGCCAGCATAGTAACAATACATATATAAGACCAGACACAGCATAAGCGGAGGAGCTGGGGATGGGGTGTATTGTATTGTATCTGCTTCTCAGGTCACCTTTTGGTGAAATCCAACCTCTCTCACCTGGACATAAAGAGAATCTTGCCGTATCGATTTCAGTCTCATTCAACCTGAATTTTTTTTTATAATACTCATGAAAATTTACCATTCTGTTAGAAAACGGACTTTATGATTCATTGAACAAGATGGATAGACAGAGGGTTTTTAGACACTACAGAAACCTACTGCAGGCCCACATCAAAATACTGAATATCAGATGCAAAAAACTGAAGCAAGATGTGAAGTTTTACCACAAAGCAAAACGTGGTGTTTTTAGAGTACTAACCAGTGTAAGTTCAGACCTCAAACCAGATCTAAAATTGTGTACATGCAGCAACCACAAACTTTAATGGTAACTGTCTGCTTTGTCTTGTTGTGTAGGTGATTGAGAAGAACCCTGGGGGCTGGTGGTATGTGCAGATTGGAGAGATGGAGGGCTGGGCCCCCTGCTCCTACATTGACAAGCGCAAGAAGCCAAACCTCAGCCGCCGGACCAGCACCCTGACCCGGCCAAAAGTCCCACCTCCTGCACCGCCTGTCAAAAAACAAGACTCTGAAGAAACCCCTCCTCCTGCAAGCTCTGCATCCAAAGTTGCAGAGCCGCAGAGCAGGCCCGTGTATGAGGAACCTGAGTATGATGTTCCTGCAGTCGGATGTGAGGGTGAATCCGACACTGATTCCCTGAAGGATGAGCGCTCCCTGGATGTAAAGATCACTAATGTGGTCAGCGACAAATACCGCAGCTCTCCTCCTTCCTGTAAAGCCTCTCCTCCTTCCTGTAAGGCTTCTCCCCCTGTCTGCAAAGCGTCCCCTGTTTTCACTCACAGAAGATCCTCCTTCAGATCTGTGGAAGAGGTTGCAAAAGAAGAATGCATCTACGAAAATGATGGCTTCAGGCCGAAGAGTGGCATTGAGAGCACTTCTGTTAAAGGTGCCAGTGAACCAAGTTCCCCAAGGATCTATCATTCCTCCACAGTCCCACGCAAACCCTCTGGATCCTCACCTTTAGCCGGCAGACCCATGAAAACCATGACACCAGAGATGACCAGAAGAAGCCAGACCCTGGGCCGACACATAGATATCAGCCTTAGGTCACAGGACAACAGCCCCCATTCTTCATCAGATGAATTAACCAGAGGGCCCAAGAAAGGGCCCACCTTCAGTCGGGACGTGGAGCAGAGAATAGGCCAGAGCCCCTCAACTAGACCCAAACCTTCAGTCCGACCTAAACCTCTCCTGACCAAATCAGAACCCCAAAGTCCAGAGAGGATGGATATCAGTTCCCTGAGACGACAGCTGAGGCCTACAAGTCAGTTTCGCCACGGGCTGAAAGCAACTCGTGGTGAAGATTCTGAAACAGCCTCAGTTATCTCGTCAGAGGACTCGATGTGTTCCCGCAGCACCTCAGACCTCTCTTCTGTTTACTCTAAAGGCAGTCGGGGTGACTCGGATGTAGAAGGCCCTACTCTCTACAGATCTTTGGATGCCTACAAGAAGGTCCAGGATTCTGAGATCAACTTTCCAGCAGGGGTGGAGGTTGAGGTTTTGGAGAAGCAGGAGAGTGGTTGGTGGTACATTCGCTGGGGATCAGAAGAAGGCTGGGCTCCTTCATACTACCTAGAGCCTGTGAGACAAGCGGCTGATGGGGGCCGTTTAGAGTCTGATGGACATGGTAGCGGTGGGAGTAAGTCCAACAGCCTGGAGAAAAACGAGCAGCATGTTTTGGCCCTAAATAACATCAACATCCAGGGTCTGAACCAGCAGCATCAAGCCCTGAGGAGAAACAGTCCACCCATTCCTTCAAAGCCTCCTGGTGGCTTCCAGAAACCTTCAGGCATGGTAAACGGAGGGGTTCGGATGAGGAACGGGGTACGCCAGGTGGCAGTGAGGCCACAGTCTGTATTTGTGACAACAACACAGCCACCCAAGGATGCACACTACATGACGGGGTCTCTGAGGCGAAATGAATCCCTGGGCAGAAGCGATCACTACGGCTCTGGTTCTGCCACTCTTGGTGTGCGCAGAAACGCCTCCTTCAGCACCGTGAGGCCTCATGTAGTTGTTGAGAGTCAGACGAGGCCGGCAGAGCGCTCCAGCCTTGGTTCATCTGGAAGTGCTTTCAGTACAAGCAACGTCCAGGAAGCCCTTAGCAGAGTCAACCAACGAAACTGCATCCCTGTGTCCACAGTCCGACCCAAGCCCATAGAGAAGAGCCAGCTGATTCACAACAACCTGGGCAGGGATGTGTACGTGTCCATCGCTGACTACCGCGGCGATGAGGAAACTATGGGCTTCACTGAGGGCACCTGTTTGGAGGTTTTGGAAAGAAACCCCAACGGATGGTGGTACTGCCAGGTTCAGGACAGCCTGCTCCCCCGCAAAGGCTGGGTCCCCTCCAACTACCTTGAGCGGAAAAAATGAAACCAACCCAACCAACCCTCCCCTCCCTCTTCTTTGATGTCTTCAAGGACATGGGTGGCATCATTTCTTACGAATGTTACCCACAATCTCCTGTAAGCAATATGTCCTTGAAAGTGTAAATTTTTAAAAAAGACTGTGTGTAAAAAAGAAAGATGTTTAAATCCGGAGGACACTTTTAGTGCTGGTTTACTAAAATGTACACAAAGAAGAGAATTAAGATTTTAAATATTTTGGCTGGGAATGAGAGACGGAAATGTGGATTGGTCACCCTTAATTGAGGGAATTTGAAGAGGACTGTGTCTAGAAGATCTAAAAATGGTATGAATGGGAGTGATAGCCTCTTAAAGAGGTTTGCATCATGTAATACAGAAGCTGAGCAGGGTAATGGCTATGCTTGTTCCTGCCCATCGCTGACTATGATGGCCGATAAGTGCCTTTTGTGTTTGTTCACCTGAATGGAGGTCCTAAATGGTGGATGGCAAAATGTTAAATCAACCAAATCTTCTGAGAGTGCCATAGACCTATGAAAACCACCAAATTATTTCTATAGCTAATGAGAAGCTCCAGGAGGGAGTGAAAATAGAGCGAATAAAAAAAAATAATCTGGAGCGCACAAAATGGTCCAACAAGATTCAGTCTCTGGATTCACCCCAAAATTTACTCATTTTAAACCACAAGTCATCAAGAAAACTACAACATCATGTAACTCTTGTTAAGTTTTTTATTTGTTTCATTGTTGGTGTTTTAATTTCTTGTGTCGATGAAAGTCATCCTTAGAAAATTATTTCTGCTCTCTTGTTTCATCAAATTCAAGCGTCAGCCTAAAATTGGAGAGAATAAAAGCCTAAGCCTTGAATAATGTTCACATCAAAAAACAACAACAGGCACACAAGTCCAAGAGATTAGCTTACTTTGTTGTAGATAAATATACAAATACCAGGGTGAATAATAATCTTGAAATTTAACAGTGACTCATTTTAGTTTGCTGAAATATCAAAAGAAAACTAAAAGAACAAAATGATACTCATATCTGGGCGGCTAATAACTTAAAAAAACCCAGAAGCTAGTTTACAGAGTTCTGTGTTTATTTTAATGAAACACACAGCAATAAATCAGAACCAAGCTTGTGTTAATGTTGTATTTCTTACTCTTTTTAAGTGATATTTTGGGGCTTTTATTGCCCATATTTAGAGAGGACAAGACAGAGAGAGCAGGGAGTGACATGGGAAAAGAGCTAGGCGGGAGTCGAACCTCGGCTGCCCCATTGAGGCATAACCTCTGTACAGGGGGGCATGCAGTCTTGCTTAATAATTTATTTCAGGATATGTGGAGCCAAAATTAAAACCTGAATTACTTTGAAGATTCGATAAAATTTTCCAGTGGGATGGAAAACATTTAGTTGTCACATTTCTTGAAGGAAAACTAATGTCTGGATTGAAATAAGTGCTTTTCATTCACTCAATTGGTAGATTTTTCAGTAATTTATGTCTTATTTTTGCTCATAATACTTTTGAAACCAAATGTTTGTCTAACATTTTCAGGTGAATTTGGCTTCCTTAAAAAAAATGATACTTTAGAGATTTTTTTTCTCACTGGAAATAGGACAAAAACACTTTTTTGGTTCAGATTTTTTTTGCTGTGTATTTATTTTGTAGAAATGCTTTTCAGATGCGTTCAGATACTGGAAATACAGTTAAAAAGTTGAATCCTAGGGAAATATTTGTTAAACATATAATGTGATCAAACTGAAAACAATTTTGTGTGATATGACTATATTTAGGGTACAACTAATTCAAGGTATTAAAATGTATCACCAAAAGTTTTTTTTTAATGAGCTGAAAGCAATTTTTTTTCTACCAGTACTGGGAGGCATTTGATAACACAGATAAGAAAAACAAGGTGTTGGAAAGATTTTACATTCCCACCTACATTTATTTCAGCTTTGGTATGTTTTGGTATTCAGTAAACAAGAGTCACTAAAGGAACCAAAATTATTAAACAAGTACTCAAAACACTGAGATGAAATAAGAGAATATGAAATAGTTTTTCTAAAAAGTGTGGGCGCTCTGTCTGAGACTCAACGCTAACTTTTCATTATGTTTCTGCTGGACAGTATCATAGTATTATACTAAGTACAGTACCTGCTAGATCGCAGTTATTAATTTTAGTAAAGCATTTTCGTTTTTGTTTTGTTCTGTTGATTGTTTCTTTGTGATCACACGACGGCAATAATGAAGAACGAAGTGGTTCTGTTTTGTGAATTAGTGCACTTTAAATCTGTTTTTAAGGTGCATTAATGTAAAGATGCAGTCAATACCCAGCATGTTATTTATTTTATATTTTTGTGACTATTTAATCATTCATTTTTTTAACTCACCTTATCTAAGAGGTGTCACTGTCAGTGACAGTGACCATGTTAAAGTTTGGGTAGAATTGGAGAAACAAAGACCTCTAGTGGGAAGTAAAAGGTACTACAACTTGATTTTTTTCAGGAGGCTTACAAGCCATTCTACCTCAGTGCAATAAGAAATGCACTGCTGGACAGTGAGTCTCAACAATGACTGTACAGAAATTTCATGATTTTTTTCCTTTTTTTAAACAAAAATTCAAAGTGCAGCTAAAACTTATTTTTGTAGCACTTTTTTATTGGGCAATAATTTATTATTTTTTCAATTTGAAAAAAAAAGTTCCTTTTTTCTATGCTGTGTTCTGCAACTTTAGCAAATCATGGGCGCTTCCTTCATCTTTATTGTTCTTTACATAATGCCTGATTTTATGTGTATTTATCAAGAATAATTTTATATCTTATCATGGTTTGACAATCATGTTATTCCCTCTTTCAAAACACCACATCACAGCCTAACACAGGCTATGAATAATTAGAACTTTTACCAAATTATTCATATTTCAGACTTCATCTGAATTATCTTTGGCTGTGTATTTGAGTTTTTTTTTTCATCAATTTTATGAATGACAAACTTGCACAAGGACCAATTGAAAACAAAAACAAAATATTTAGATGTTAATGCTTGCTTTTCAGGCAGAAAAAAAAACCCTTTCCCACCAGGACGAAGGCATTATGTAAATGTGTTGAATCACTTTAAAAGTTTTGCTCCAGCACGTATTATGATTGCATATTGCTTTGTTTGATCAAGATGAATTCACTCAGCTCAATTAGCGAGGGAATTGTTTTGTGACAAGCATACATTTAACTTTCTAGTATCTATCTTTGCTTTTTCTCTCCTTATTTCCCTTTATGTCAAATTCTGAAATGTACCGCGAGGAAATGTGCAATAGATAAGAAACCCATCAAGCTTCAACAAGGTCACACAAGGTCTGAGAGAACCGTGAACAATGCCATTACATCTGTGGGGAGTAGATATTGCCAGTCAAACTGCCAGTCATGAGCTTTTACCATCATTTTAAGTGTATCATTTTTAAAAGCGCAGATGGGAAAGGCCCTGTAAGCGTCAGAATACTCATTGGACCAAAGCAGAAGTGTGACATCTCATTATCTCCTGACGTGATGGACTTTTATAATGACTAACTTGAGGATGAGTGCATCTCCTGCTGCCGATCAGCAGTGGACAGAATGATTAAATGGCAAGGCAGAGACCCCCTGACCCACTCTGTATTGACATTACAGCCACCTGGGGTCTTCTTCACAGATGGAGAGTCATGGGCCCATCATCAGGGGCCTCGGTGGCCCTGCTCTGAGCTGTCACGTTTGTGCCTGAATGGAATTTTGATAGTTTCTTGTTTTTTGTGTTGTTGTTTTTCTTTCTGTTTTATTTCCTGTTCCCTCTGGAGTGTGTCCTCTCTGCACTTACGCAGATGCCTCTCATGACATTTACTCCACAGTTGTCAAACTGAGTCCGGCTTTTCCCTTAACAATCACCACGGCGGAGGAGACATTTGGAACCTTTGGCAAAGCGACATGGACAGGAGAGGTTCAGCAGTAAACAAGACAGCTGGAGATGAGTTCTCCTTCAGGTCATTTCTGTTCAATCCATCAACTTCCAGGTTGTATGCCAAAAATAGAAATACCTTTATTTTTCTCTTTGCTGAGCCCCAGGCAGGCCTTATCCATGTGGTACAGGTGAACATGCCATTGTGCTGAGGACATGATGAGTGAACAGGCCATACTCACTTCTGGTGTCCATAAACCGTACTGTTGTTTTGATCTCCACCTTTAAGAAAAACTCAGATACTTCAGAAAGATCCTGTTCTGCTTTATTACTAAGAGTTCGATAAGAATAGTTGATACCTCTCTCACATAGTCAAGGTCAGGGGGGGAGTTTGAAATTAGACAAAGTAGTATTCCAAGAAAGGATTTAAAACCATAGACTGTATATACTATGGACAATTTGGTTCTGCCTTCCACCAGTATACAGATTTGAAGACGAAAAGCTCTCGATATTTCTGCAATTTTTCTCCACTTCTCGAAACCAGTGGGAGAGTCGCCGAGAGTCACTGTGATGACGCTTGCCCATAGGTTGTATCAAGTGTCAATCATAGAAAATATGAACCCCTTAATAACTTTTAAAAATGGATCTTTACAGAAAAAAAGTGGACTTGAGCACAAACCAGTCTTACAGTAACTACATGTCAACATCTCAAGCAGGGGGGAAAAAAATTATATTCTGTGTAATAAATTTTTAAAGTTTGTCCTCAGCTCCATAAGGATTGCTGCAGGACGCGGGATTTATTCTGCAGCCTGTCACCAGAGGGTGCTGGTCGGCAGAAGGCATTCATTCTATATACAGTCTATGTTTAAAACACTTTCAAAGGGGATCTTCAAACTTAAAGCTAAAGCCATTTAGTTCAACTTTATTTTTTAGAGTATCAACTGTGGGAAGCTTGCCAACTTTCCTTGACCTAAAAATTTTGCATTTCGTATTTGTGACCAACAACCTATAAAACTCAACAAGATTGGCTTTTTCCTTATCAGACACAAGATATTCACTAGTGACTGCATCTGACTAAAACATTAGCGAGCACCTTACCTCCACAAAGCAACAGCTTTTGTGCAACTTGGTATTTAGAGAGCTAATCATCGATGTAGTGTCGAGTTGGGAGTATTTTAAAAACTGAAATCTTGATTTTCTCTTTAACTTCTTTAACACAGTCATGCAGCCAAGTGGAGGTAATGTGTCTCACTAGGAGATGCACAAGACTGCTGCTACAGCCCAAACCCACTTCAGTGCAGCAGAGTTATTTTCCTGTTGCATTGCATATATGATGAAAGGGAAACTAATACTGATACAGTCACATTTGATTTGTTTGGTGTATTTTTTTTGGCCAGTCCTTACAGTATCAACTAGTGAGGTTTTGAGTTGCTGGTAGGTGTATTTTAAGAGCCAGGCTCACTCCCCAAACCAGTTTCCCTATAGTTTCCGGTCTTTATGTTAAGCTGAGCCAACTACCTCCAGGCTGTACCGTTCCATTAGGAGAACCGCCGTGACAGAGGTATCAATCTTCTTATCTGACTCTCCCAAGGAAGCGTATTACCAAAATGGTAAGGTTTCTCCTGTAAGCAACAGGCTTCTCATTCAATTCGTTCAGCCAATCTCAGCAGCACTTCTCTAAAACCTGCGTGCATCCACACCGCTGAATTGAAATGGGATTGGTGGATGTAATATTTCTGCATTCTACCTGCAGCACTACGCGCACACATGCCAACACACACACACACACACACACACACACACACAAACTTAGTAGTGATGAGGAGTCATTCATGCCAGAGAAAATATATGAGTTTCCTGACATATTCCTGAAGGTCAGCCGAGTGAGACAGCTCCACAACACCAGAACCCTGTTTTATTCTCACTCTTTTTTTATTTTAACAAATGGACGACACCTCTCAAGCGTGAAGCACCTTAAGCTCTGTAATCTCAAACACTAGCTGCTGCCATAGCATATTCTTCTCCCTCTCTGCTCTCCACTTCTATCTCTTCTTTTCCCCCAGCCACGGATTTCAATTTCTCCGTTTCCTCGACACAGCCGGGCTCAGTCCATCCCTGCTGAAATGATTGAGATATCTTTGCGGGGGTTTGCCGGTGTGTTTGTGAGTGTGTTGGAGGGGGGGTGCCTGTGTGCATGTTTGTTTTTGCATGATGAGATGGGTTGTTTGCAGGTGCACTCAAGAGAAAAGAACTGGGAGGTCAAGGTGGGGGATTGTGAGAGGAGGATGCAGGGAGACATGAGATGGATCAGATAGTGGATTCTTGGAGACAAGGTGAGAGCGAGGTGAAGAGGAACTGCTTTGATGAGAGGCAGCTGAAAGACAAGTGGGCGCCTCTTCCACCATGACAACTATGAAAATAATATTGTCTAACTCCTTCGACATACCCAATGAGCTCTCTGCTGCCAAAAGAGAGCCATGAAATCTCCTCGCTACAAACAAAGCTTTGAGTTTCAGCTTCAGCGAGAGACAAAGTTGACACTTCAGCAGCTTCTCTCAGTCTCGCTTTCCATCCATAGAATAACTTGAAATCTGATTCTGCATCTGATTTGAGCTCCTTTGCTGTCAGTGTCTTAAGATCTTACGCAGCCCTGAGGGTGTGAGAGTTAAGCTGGGTGTCTGAAAAGTTTTATCAAATGAAACCAAAGAAAATGCGGCCTCACATGTCGGATTCTCTGCCTCTTTTTGACTTATTTCGTTAAGAAGTAATTGAATGTTGAAAAAGTATAACACCTGATTTGAAAGGTTTGTTCATGTCGAATGAAAAAAAGTTTTAATTCATAATGGAGCGGAATCCCAGAAGGTATTCAGAAGCCAACACAGCACCCAGCTCTGGAGGAGTGTGATTGCTGAGTTAATAAAGGCAGTTGTTTGATCGACTGAGGCGCAGGTTTGATAAGAAAGTTTGAGTAAGTGTGTGGGAGAAGGCGGAAGGTATTATAGGGATGATTTTGTAGGTTTTTAATTAACATCTAGTTTTTGTTTCTGTGTGAGAGTGAAGAACGAAAGAAAAGAAAAAAGTTACAGGACTTTTTCTAAAAAGAAAAGAAAAAAAAAAAACAAGCCGGTGAATCAGAATATGCTGATTATTTATGTCATTGTGAAAACTTCCCCACAGAATCGTGGTTGTTTGACGCGCCAGCGGGCATCAGCGGGAGTTGTCTCTGAGCTCCAGAAAAAAAAAGGCTGTGTCGAGGAACGAGGCACGCAGCTGTGTCTCTGTGGCACTTTTTCTTTGTCTCTGTTTGAATCCCCGTTTCTAATTAGCACAACAGTGTGTCTTAATTAACCCTAAGCCTGACTGAAGATATTCCAGTACTAACAGCCCCCTAATCAAGAGCACTGCGGCTGCTGCTGCTGCTGCTGCTGCTGCCATCCTGCATGGGTGTTTATTTGCGGTGGAGGTGAGCTGCCAGAAGTGACGGATTTTGATGTTGCAGCTGAGGTAGATTAAGAGAGGGTGGAGTCTGTTTTCACCTCCCATGTTGCATTTATGGAGAAGAGTTTGTCATCACCCTGCTGTGGAGAGCAGCGTGCCAAAAAAACACTTGGAAGTCGACGCCATCAAGCTCTTGATCTGTAAATTCTGACAAAAACAATCTGTTACCAGCATGTCAGCAACACTAACAAACTCAGTAACAACTACAGGCCTCGAGTTGGACCAAAGGAGGTGCTATTCTTTTCTTTATTTTTTATTACCATTGTTGTTAATGCCAATTGTGTTGAATTGAACTTCTTTCAAACTCTTTGTTTTCAAAAGAAATGCCATGAGGAAGCCAGGAAGATTTTTTTTTCTACCACTGCAAATGTCAATGAATCATCCGGTGATGAGTCATCCGCCCACATAGTCATATAAATGGTGACGTAGACGGCAGTGTTCAAATCCTAACACTTAACAGCAGCAGACTGGGGTGATGTAAAATGAGAGTGAACACAATCCGTTTTTTGATGGAAGTCATTCTGCCCATGTGCATCCCTTTTGAAAACAGGACATTTTCGTATCTACTCTTTCATTTTGACAAGTCCTTTTTCTTTTTTTTGTATCTTGTACATGTTTACATTGTATCTCGCATTGCCCAAAAGAGAAACAATATTAAATGTATTATCTTTGTTGTTTTAAACTGGCTCCTTTTTTTATGTGTCTGACAATTACAGTCTCATGTTCCCCCTCAGATAAAGAGCAAGCGCCCGCTCACTGCGCAAAGATGGTGTGTGACAGTAATATAACAGATTGAGACATTTATCTTTATTCGCCTTATTGTGAAAGCCAGATTAAGTGAGTTTAGATGTGGGGGAGCAGAACAATGCAGCTGGTTATATATTGCGAGGTATGACTTATGACAGGAAAAGTGTGAGGAGGTTGAGAGCGACGAATGAAGACAAACGAGTTTCAGAGCTCCAGTTTCCCTCTAAAGAGGAGAGACGAGAGTTTCTGCCCTCCTGTATCCAAACGTGAGAGGAGAGATTTATGACTTGCGTCCAAAGTTACATGAAATATGTGCTTACGTTGCTCTCCCAACGAAACACCACAAATCTTCACCCTTTAACGGAAAATACAGGTTTTCAGCAGGCCACGCTGTCATTTGTGCTTTTCCATCATTCATGCTTTTCTCCTGTAGATTAGTTTTTGGACAGTTTTAACCCCTTATTTGACAGAAAAAGCTGCAAAGGGACAAGAACAATGTTGTAATGATATATGAACTGTGTCGACCAACACTGGAATGTGCTAGCATGATTCATCCTGCTGCGTTTTGTAAACGACAGCATTTACAGCCTTATGTACATACAATGACTGCAAATCACTAAAAGCTAAATGTCTCTTAGAAGGCTGCTAAAGTTACCTATGAGGATAAACCAGACACAGACCTATCAGTTGTCTATATTAGCATTTGTGAAGACTGGTAAGTGCCTCTTTGGTAAGTGTCACTCAATATTAACCCTCCTTTAAGCATAGTTAGTCTGGTAGTGTTGTCCCGACCAGCATATGAAGCACGGATGCACCGATCCGATATTTGGATCGGATATCGGCTCCAATATTGGTAAATTCAGTGGATCAGTGCCAAAAAGAAAAGCAATATCAGTTATCTGGACTTATTTCGGTTACAAGAAGGATGATGTTGACCAAAAACGTGTTGTGTGTCGGCAGTGCCTTTCATCTGTTGCCACAATAATGTCCCAGCACAATAGAAGCAAGCTAAAAATATCTCTTAAGACAGACAGAAGCCATTCTACTAACAATCACAAAAAGAATTAAGTTAATTCATTTGTTAACTTTTTTTTTTTTAACAAGGCGAATGTCAAGCCTGATGCCTTCACTCACAGGGCAAGGTATACAGTTCATTCATTCACCAGTAGTATTGGATCGGTATCGGATATCGGCAGATGCGCTCAGCCTGGGTATCGGTATCGGATTGGATTGGAAAAAAATGGATTGGTGCATTTCTAATATGAAGTTTAGCTCCAAAGCTGTAAGTCTGCAACTATGTTTACTTGCTACCTTTGCTTGTTAAGCTGTATGTTATTAAGTGTTCAGTAATTTCTATAGAAAGTACTAATGACTAAACAACTGGAACAATCAATATGGGAAAGTGTCAATAGGTCATTTTACATGCTAACAAAACATCTTACCTTTTAGCGTATCCTGGAGATGACCAAAAGTTGACTAAAAGCAAACTGCTAACTTTGCCCAAGGTTTATTATTACTGAGCAGGTTTTTAAAGAGATTCAATGCTAAAAAAAAAAAAAAACTAATATCTGGAACTATATTTTAAGGAGCCCCTGGAGTCGCAAAATAATGAACCTAAAATCTGTCAAATGATAAAGAACTTAAAACTGAGGCATAGTCCCAGGCATGGTCCTGTCGTTTCTTCAAAATCTGCTGTGTCCCCCAAACTGTGGAAATAGTCAGACAAATTACCTGAATCTTTAGAGCTTCCACACTGTCAAGAATGATATCTAAGCCCACCAGAATTACAATTTTTACCCAGCACACACACCTCTTAGGCTCTGGTCCAATTTGATGAGGAAAATTACTGTGGATCCAGCTATCAGTGAATTTTAATAATCTCATGGGCTTACTCCAAATAAGAACTGTTCAGAAGTTTGTAAGGTTGATTGAAAAGTAGATAATTTGGACCTTTCTCAGAACAACCAACAATAATAGAAATTATAACCACACAGTTTGAGTTATCCTTGAGGATTGAAGCTAAAATACCCTGGCTCATATCGCTAAATATTAATAATTCAGAGTTAAACAACTTGCAAGATTGCCTTTCCTGAGGTGATGAACCCACACGTGTTGATGCAGAAAAAATTCAATAAAATGACCAGAGAAAAAAATAACATTTTAAAGCGGACATTGCAACGCCTTTTTCCTAATAAAAAAAATTATCTTGTCCAGCATTCTTCAATTTCTATATGGAGAAGATGGAGATGGATTTAAACCCAGATGCATTTACTGATCACATCCCCTGGTCTCCACTAGATGGCTCCCTTGAACCAGTCTTGCTTTCTGCAAACTGCCAGTGTAAAAGGGACAATAGGGACAGTAAAAACAGGAAGATTTTCATATGAATACATCGAATATGCACGTTACAAACCCAATATGTGCATTGACGTTGAGTCTTCATAAAATCGCTTTATATGTCGGTTATTTCCATACAGCAGAATAGATAACATTGGGCGCAACATTAAAGGATGACTATCTCTGGCAGGGTTATGAATGCTCAGTTGAACAATGATGAGAATTAGGTACACTCATCTGGATTATTCCTTTCATAAGATTATTACTCATCTTATTCATACCCCTTAGTCGGTTCTTTTAATATGAGGATGTCATACGCCGGTCTATTGCAGTCAGACAGACAGATGGCTATTGAGCAGCTCTGAAGTCGGAAGCATCTGCAGGAGGTGCTTCATGAATTTATAGTGCACTCACTCCAACAGGAGTGCATCTACAATGAAAGTTTCAAAGTTGGAAAACACACTCACTCATCTCCTGATCCCCTACCTGTCACTTGGAGGCCCCCAGCAGCTGTGGTTGGGTCTGAGGCCATGACAGATGATGTAACAGAGCACAGGGGCCCCCACTCAGCATTGTATTTCAGCGGCACACCTCAAATGAAATGCTGACTGTCTGCCTTCAAGGACAAGGCATGTTTACTTTTTGAAGATTTTGATGTTAAAAAACACACGCATGAAAATTTGGAAAATTACAAACCCCTGACATAATACAACTACTGAGTTAAAGGTGGGGTAGGCAGGATCTGAGGAAGTGCCAGTTTTTGGGGAGGAATCTTGAATGTAAACACTACCCCTCCTGACCAGTTTTCCCCTCAGCTCCTCCTCTCCCCTACCTCTCTGCTCCAGCAAGCCCCGCCCATAAACAGACACTTCTGCTCGCTGGTATCTTTCGAATTAAATTCAGATATAATGCAGATAATTACTTCAGATAATTACAAATGGGGCCCAGTCAACATGAAAGTAAAAAAGCATTGGTGCTACTGTAGATGCCAACAGACTACCAGCAAACACAATGTCTGCAGGACTTCTACAACTAGCATTAAGTGACGTACTCCAGGACCCGAGGTAAACAGTTTAGCGGCGCTACAACAAGCAGCAGGTCCCGTTTGACAAGAAACACTTCTGTTATGGACACTTGACTTTGTTAAAGCGGTTTACCTGTCCAGCAGAAAGGTTACAAGGTCTGTAAGATCCTGAAGCATCCCCCATCGTTTATGCTAGCTTCATTGATGTTGACCCGGCTTTTTAGCTCTTGTCTGGTCTACCTCCTTTTTAAGCGCCTGTTATTTCACCAGAGTCTCTGGTATTTACTCCTTTTTCTTGCTTGTATTTGCAGTTGTGGCCAAAGGAGGATTCAGACAATTTTTCGTACTTTCTGGTTGGTTTCTGTTGTCCGATATTGTAGCACGCTAATTTTGTTTGGGCTCGTGCACATTACTCGAGGACATGGAGCGTGCCTAACAACACGAGGGAGCCATGTCTACCTCACAACCAATCAGCACAAAGGAGCAGCATCCACCTCACAACCAATCAGGTTGAGGAGGTGGAGAACTTCTTTGTTTACAGTCAGAAAGAGCGGACCGCCCAAAAATGTGAAAATGTTGACTACACAGGCATAAGAGAACACAGCGATATTGTGAAATTACCGAATGTCATCAATAACTAATAACTATTGACTGATATTAAAAGCTTTTTTGTATATACAGCACAAAAAAAGATGCTTCTTTAACGGATTCCTGCCTACCCCACCTTTAAGACCACAGGACTGGCAAATCACAATAATTATTTTTTTCAGATTCTAAGTGGGAAAAGTCCTGTGTCACATACATGAAATTTCCTGGTGTGAAACAAAGTAGGAAGCAGAGAGAAAACTGTTCAGTTGTGTTGAGATGGTGAATGTAGAGATTGAATGATGATTTTGTGTTTTGTTTTTCCATCTGCAGAGAGCCAACATGTTCGGTATTGCTAGCTCAAAAACAGAAAAAAGACTGTTGAAACACCGTACTGGTTACATCATCTGACACCCTCCCCCCAAGACTTGAATCTTCATAAAAGTTTTAAATCTATTGTCACTTTTAAACGTCATAAAGACTTCATTGAAACCCCTCAAACAGGAGTTTTAAGTTAACTCACAAGCAGTTTACAAGATGCTGTTAAGTAAGTATAATGTTGTGGTCGATAGATTAAACTGTTGTGCTCAAACTCTCCAGGGTTGAGCTTCTCATTTTCCATTTGGAATCAAGGAAGAATCAAGAATGAAGAAAGGCCCTGTTCAGCTCACCCTCGTCATTTGTATCCAGTTTATCTAAGAGAGTCAAGATCATGTAAGCGCTATCTCAGATTTATTTTAGATGGTTTTAGAGAAAGCTACTCTTTGTGACAATACTGAGCCCTGTTACCTTTTTGGGGAATCTATTTATGTATTAACTTTATGTATTAACTATGAATTCCCCTTCCGTTAAACCGAACCTGTGACTATCCTTTTTTTATTCTTCTTAATCATAAATCAAGAACTTTTTAGATAAAGGTCTCAATGTCAGTGAAAAAACTTTGTGTGCCCCTGAGCTAAAGTGGGGCCCTAAATCATGCAAAACTACTGAGATACTAAGTTAAACTGAACAAAAGACAGGATTATCTTGTTGCAGGTTCTAAGTAGTGAGACACAGAATGGTGGCACAGTTTGACTTTAAATATGAGCCGCCACTTTAGCCCTGGTTTTCTATTCAAATACTTATATGGGTGCACATAATGATGTCTCTGCACACCTCCACTATGAAAATGTAAACCCATATTTACAAACTCTAAAACTAGAGTAAAATAGAATGGCATGGTGTACCAACTAACTGTAAAATCCATTCGCTTCGTGAGACCAGTAGCTTTTCAGTGATAGACTGTCTGATACTGTGACACCCAGGCTGAGAATTTCTGAATCCATCTTTCAAAATTTTCTTTAGTGATTTATGGATTTACGTATTTCAGTGATATAGATTGATTTCTGTTGTTAGCTGACAATGCTAATAGAAGGCAGCCATTTTTTGTTATGGTCTGATTTGTTAGGAAAATTGTATTGACACAGAAAAACTGCATGGGGTGGCATTTGTCCACACAGAAAATCCATGGGAATTGATAAGGGCAGAAGCATTAATGGCATTGAAGTGAATCAAATGTTATCATTTGCTGTCCCCACCATCTGTTGTTATAAACAAATGTCTATATTTAAAAAGCTAGACCCCAAATGAAAGAGAATCCTATCATGTCAGACTTATTTCAAAGAAAATAAGCTGTCTTATTTTCAGGGTTACATAGTAATTTTTGTAGTTTTGCTGTCAAAATTCTACTTTTGTCAACTTGATAAATCATACCCTCTCCCTGACAGAAGAGGGTATTAAGTAAGTTATGAGACAGACACTTTTGCTCCAACGCATCTGGAAAGTTTATTAACCACAATCATCCGACTCACACTGAACAGAGCTCACAAACAAACACTTTTTTTTTGTTTCTAAAGAAAACGAAAGAAAACACAGGTCTGCAAAGTATTTAAGCTGCTGTGTCACAACAACGGCCGTGAATATAAATGTTGTTTCTAGCCACCGCTTTCAGTCTACATGACAACTAACCGCGTTCCACTCTGATGCTTGTCTACTGTTGGTCCCGATGTTCACGCAGGGGTGAACAGATAACTCATGCATGAGAAGTAAAGTACCAAGAATCCACAGAAAGAATCTCTATATGTGCTGCGCTAAGAGCCAACAGACACACTCGTATGTCTAAAGAGGCAAGGTAGAAAGAAAGCAAACACTCAAGAAAAGCAGGTTCAAAGGAATAAATAAGTGGTCATTTACAGGATCTGAACATTCAAGGAGCTTGTGGACTATCTTAAATGCAAAATTAGATTTAAACTGAAAAAAAATGGCATCACATCCACAGATAGTTCACAGGGAATAAATCTTGACTCAGTTTTTGTGGCTTCGTTTCACCTGCAGGTTGAGTTTACCAATTATTGTGGCAAAGATTATCAAACACATAATTTCACAAAGAGGGAATTACTTTTTAACGATGTAGTTAAAAAATAAAGAAAATTTGGTCAGAGATTTTGGACGAAATAAAACAATTCAGAGTTGAGCCTAAAGGCAGCAACGTTGGCGTAACATTTACAAAATTACAATCAGTAGCTTTATAAAAGTGACATTTATCATTTCCATACAGTGATGGCTTTTAGACTATATAATGATAAGAAATATAAATACAGACAGGTTGGAGGGCTCTCTAACACAGGCTCTCTCTTTCACACACACAAGAAGATAAATTACAAAATAAAACAACAATAACCAAAAAAAAAAAAAAAAAAAAAACGTCAACAACAACAACAAAAAACCCACCTGAAATACAGAGATTGTAATGTAACCAAGATTTTATAACTCGCAACCCAAAGTAATGAGTCTTTGATTGTGTACTGCAATATTTCTTATTGCACCAAGGTACAAGCAACCCTCTATATTCTCACTATCTAAAACAAAAACAATTTTAGATTCTCATGGTTTTGGATAAGCAAGAAAACAAATCTCAGAATTCTGATTATCAATCAAAACAAACCTCCAAAATAAAAGACAATAATATTTTTTTGTTTCATTTTTCAGTTCAAGCACACAGATAAAAATCTCTCTAAATACAGAAAGATAACATTCAGGTGTGATTTAACACTTCAAGCAGTAGCGTAATCAAATTTTAATGTGGGAGGAGGGATGTGCGAAACATCACTGACGGTGTTGGCCCTGTCAGGACACCATAGCAGCAGAGGTTTGAGCCCCATTTAGTGATTATCTACAAAATGAAGTACAATTGAAGTTGTAGAAAAAGCAGCCCCTCAGCTTAGACGCCTTGTTTCCACTTATGTATGTGACTAGTGAATACACTGATGATACCTCTGCAGTGTCCAACGCAATGAAATGCACTTTTTTTTTTTTTTACGGCTGGATACAAACCATATAAACTATAGAGCTAATTCTGTCTATTTACTCATCAGCCTCACAGTCTTTCATACCATATTACATAAGACTGGTGGCTGTGAGATCTTTTGGTTTGTGTCAGTTCTGGTGCCCCCGTGTTCACAAAGTGACACCTTAAAAATTACAACACTAAATTTAGCAGACTTGTTGCTAATGTCAACATTGATGTTGGTGGACTTAAAGAGGCATCTGTATCATTGTCAGTTGGTTAATCCACCAGTGAAAAACTTCTTATAGTGCCTTTAACCAGTTCGAATTTGACTTACATTTACATTGAGTTCAGACCAGATGAACACATGTTTTTAGCCACATCAACTCACTTGATGATCAATAGGAAACTGTATTGAAAGAAATAGCTTTAAATGCATGTAGCTGTCAATATTTTCTGTCACCCTATGCTGCACAGCTCTGATATTGGTTGTAAGTCTGTCCACTTCCATTCGGAGGCACTTCAGCACGAGGCCATTGCTAATATCCTTTGGAAATGAAGTGACTGGATTCAGGAGAAGCCAGACTAGTCTCTTTAAAATCTGTCACCAAACTTCCTCTTTTTTTTTTTTTTTTGGATGTACTTCTTGGAGATCCAAGGTTGGAACTTTGCAGGCACATTGGAGATCATGGAGATTCCCATGGGAATGAATGGACTTCCAGTACACATACATAAATGAAAAGGAGGCATGAGTGCTGTAGAAGCCTATGGATTACTGCTGAGGTGCTGTTTTTATAGCTGTAATTTCTGGAGAATGTGTAAAGATATTTTCAACTGGAATTAGGGGGAAAGGATCATACAATTATTAAAAATATGAGCTCTTTAATAACTTTGCCCCTGCACTGATATCTGTAAAGGTTCTTTGTTGCTGGTGAAAGGCCTGTCAAAAAGTTTATAAATATTTAATGGTTAAATATTGAAAACGTCATGGAGTTGTGCTATAAAAATATCTCTAAATTTGTGTGCTTTTCCTCCTCTGAGTAAACAGTGTGTGCCACACAACAGCAATATTTGGTTATTTGTCAGGGGCTTTGGAAAAACACAGAATATGATACATCCGCATGTGACAAATGAACCATTTCTGGGTTAAGGCTGTGGTAGCTCCTGATGGCATGAAGACAATCTTCTGACTGAATATATCATTTTAGAAACCGTTTTGGAGAAACTCACTTTGTCACGTGTGCTCACAGTGTACACAGGTGAATTCTGGGAAATAATTCACAATTCAAATTATCTCACAAAAGATTGCTAACCCTGAGGAGAATCCAAATAACTTTTACCGCTTCCTGTTTCCCTTCACAGATTCTGAGCAGCTGAGTTGGCTGGATGTGGATGTTGTAGATTGTTTCATTAACCTTTGTCGATAACGGGGCATTTTTGAGAGGATGAAGCAGATTTCAGTGCAACATACCACATTGCAGAGCGAGCAGCTAGCTAGCACAACAATATAGCTACCACCAACATTTGCAATAGAACTACCATTACGGTACATTAGATTATATGAGTACAAGAGGTTTTACAATCCTACTGAATTTACTCAGCACCGTCTTGCGTCTCTAAGCACATTGCTCACTGATAATCAACACGACAATTACAGAAATCTGTCACTTTATCTTATCAAACTGATTTTTCGTCATACTATCTCAGTAACACACAGACACAAGTTGTGACATACTGAGATGAAACCTGCAGCAGGTGTGCTTTCAGTGACCACTGGCTAAATCAGAACTCTGCACCAGGTCGGAGACATATCCAGAGCTTCTTCTAAGAGAACTACTGTCGAGACATTCAGCCCCAAAGTGACTCATCGGCTTCGGAGCAGTCCCTAAATCTGACAACATGGCTCAATATATATAACAGAGTTTTGAAACCGGTTGTGTCCTTCAGAGTCTTTCAAGATCCCGAGAGAGAGCGAACACCTCTGGCTAAATGAGGTTCTCAGATGATCACTGATGTCACTACAGGCGCTCCTTCTACAAGGAAGCTGTCACAGCGACTCTAGAGAAAAACCTTCCAGAGAAGCAGTACCGGCTTTGGAAAGGTTCAACCAACAAGAATTATGTACCAGAGTTCATATTCCCTGAACTTAGACATGAATTTCCCTGACTCTGGGATTATGTTGATCGTAGGTAGGCGGTCCTTTCGTCAGCCGTCCAGTCCCCTTACGTGCTTCTGTAGGTCTTGATAATGTCTTTGATCTGCCGTCTGCAGATGGGACAGCAAGCATTGGACATCTTCTTGAGTTTGAGGCCACAGGTGTAGCACAGACACATGTGTCCGCAGGCGTAGATGACCGTGTCCACCGTGTTCTCATAACAGATGGAGCACTCGTCTGACCAAGGCCTTCGGCCTGATGGGAAGGTAGGTGATTTGGGGAGGCTCACTGGTGAGTTTGGAGTTGTTCCTGTGGTGAAGGTGAAACAAATATCAAATTAGGAAAAGTTGGTAGATTAAACTAATGTTGCTGCTGTCCCCTGTCTCGCTCTCTCTCTCACCCTCGTTCTGTATTCTCTCTCCTTCCTTCTCCCTTGTTCTCTTTCTCTCCCACTGCCCTCTCTTCTACTCCTCTCTTTCTCTTTTCCTCCCTATCTCTCTGTATTTCTCCCCAACCCAGCAGCGGCCTGATGGCTGTCTAACATGAGTCTGGTCCTGCTCAAGGTTTCTGCCTGTTAAAAGGAAAAATTTCCTTGCCACTGTTAATCATGTTAGATGAGATGGGTCAAATCTCATCTCAAGGTTGGGTCTTGATAATTCATCAATCAATGAGCGTGGTCTAGACCTGCTCTTTTTCTTTGGAAAGCATCTTGAAATGACGACTGTTGTGGATTGGTGCTATATAAATAAAATTTGATTGATTGATTTGATTAAACAAGCTCAATACACCAAGGTAAATTTTCAGCTGCCCAAAACTGATCATGAGTGATACTAAATTTTGAATTTTTATTTATTTATTTATTTATTTTTTAATTTTATTGAATGTCTATTTGGGGATGAATAAAGTAATACTTATCCTTACTGATCATTAACCATGACAGATGAGATTATCACTCATCTGACTCATAACTGCATATGCTGCAGGAGATCTGAAAGAAAAGTCTTTCAGTGCATCTCTTCTTTTGTCTCAAACCCAACCCCTCGTGTTTGACACAATCTTAATCATACTGCTGTTGAAAAGATGTTCACAGCTGGTTGCTGTCTATTTGCTTTCTTTATTACATTATAAACGACTTTAAATATGATTACGTCTGTATCAAGACAGGGATGACCAAAATATAAAAAACAGTGCTATCACTCTGGCCGTGTCAACCATATATGGGCGTGTGGGAAGTTTTGAATGTCTTGCACTCACTCGAGGGAAAAAACACTACGCCAGGTCCATCCACATCACACTGATTTGGACAGAACAGCACGTGCCGAACATTTCCCCCCTTCCAGCTGCAGCTGCAGCACCGGGGGGACAATGAAGTGCTGGCCATTGTTCCTAACTACTGCAGGATGACATCTGCTACTGTCCTATAATGGCTTCCCCTCAGTTCCCTGTGGGGTGATTGATTTTCGTCTACTGCAGGACTAGCTTCCTCCCCGGGTGTACCTACCCCCTGCTGAGCTGCAGTAAGCAGCGAAGCACAGACCTCCGTTCAGCACAGGATCAGAGCTGCCGCTGCCCAGAGCGCTGGGGGTGTGTGGAGAGGAGGAGGGCGAGCTGGGGTTCGATGTGGCACGCTGATCTCCCAGATGAGTAGAACCTAATCAGAGCAGATACACAGAGGAATTCAATAAATGAGGACTTGAATGCCTTTAGGACCACATTCAATTGATGTGGTAGATTTTTTCACTAATGTTACTGTCGAGTTGTTCTTTGCTCTTAACGACCGTCTCATAATTTCAAGTATGGATGGGTTAACAGAATGTTACACACTGCATTGAGTGAAGTCAGAGAAGGAGCAAAGACTTGGTGCATCAAGACTCTAGAGAGAAATTAGGATTAAAAATTCAAAGACTTTAAATTTATATAAAGTAATAAACGAGTTTTACTGGTTCCTAAAGCAATACAAAAGCATGAGACAATTCTGCAAATATTTCTTCTTACATCCGGCTTCCCTAATGTGCATTTTGTCGACTGTACTTCAGACAATGAGCTGGAGCAGAATTAGCTTATTTCCTACCATTCAGGGATTATGTTTCTTGAGAGAGCACTTTTAATTTGTGGAAGTATTCATGTGTAAAACACACACACACACACACACACACACACACACACACACACACACACACACACACACACACACACACACACACACACACACACACACACACACACACACACACACACACACACACACACACACACACACGGAACTCTTCCCCTATTTCTTTTTTGGGAAAGTACTTTTTAAAACAAAGTAGGCACCCTCCATTCTTTCCATGTCCTATATTTACATGATGGGCGGTGGGAACAAATGGGAATTCCAAGAACAAGTTTAGGGAACACATGCTGGATGCCAACAGTGCCTAGAAAGACAGGTCAGACTGTTTTGGCTGTTGTATGGTTGACATGGCAGACTTGATTTAAAGCCCCTACCCTGACACAAGATAGATTTAACACTGAAAAAATTCATTTACATACTTAAAATGGATCAAATACAAATGTGTTGTGTAAGAATGTACTTGTAATGCTGGTCAGATGACAGCACTTTCTACAATTTGCAGCACTATAGAGCCTTTCAGTCTGTTTAGCTGCTATGATTTATTTTGGTTTCAAAATAGATTAAAGCGAAAGGGAAGGGAAACAGGCTTAACCTGCTGGATTTGTTCATGTCATTCAAAAACTCTAAGAATCATTTATTAGCGAGGGATAAGTTATATTTGGCGGTGTGGCTCTGTTCTGAGATCCCCCTGCTTTTCCACGTGCATAGGTGGAACGCCAAAGCCTGCAGCAGGAGAGCACACCATTTCATGTGCATAAATGAGAGGCTAAGGCAGGGAGAGCATCAGCAAAGACCCCAAGGTACAAAAACAGAGATGGCATCAGTGACAACACATATGATACTGGAAAAATCATTTATAGCATGACCAGGAGCTGGGATAGAGACGGGTTGCAATGTCTTTTTGTGAGGAATATTCAGCTGGTGTGCTGTAGGCTGTGCTGGGTTTTGTTGATTGACTTGAAGGTAGGGTTAGTAATCTGATTTGGATACACTTTTTGTTATTCTGGTTAGAAAGATCTTTATGTTCCAATGGCAATCAATACATGATGTGTTCTTAAAAAGAGTGAAACACAGCCGCTATCTACTACAGGAGTAAAACTGGCAAAACACCAACCAATCACATCGTGTGGGTCCCAAATTTTTAAACCGATCAAGTCCCATACATGTTGCCGGCATGCACTGGTCCTGATTCAATGTGCATAGCTGAGCTGAGAGGGATACAGCTACGTGGGAGAATGGCAGAGAAACTACCTATACCCAAAGTAATGCTGATTGCTCCTCCTGCAAAAAAGAGCAAGAAAAGGAAGACGGAGGCAGAGAAGGCTGAAGCAAGACAGAGTTTGGCGAAAGCAAGGCCGAAAAGGAAAGTCAACATCAGGACAGCTTTTTGGCAATGGAGAGAACTGAAAGAGGTCAAGGTCTTTAAAAGTGCTGCCATGGTCGCTCATTTTCTGTTGGAAAGGTACAGTTGAGAGTTTGTTTCAGGGCGATTTTTAATCTTAATCAAGTATTTAGCCGTGTTGTAAGTTATGTGGTCATCGTGATGCTAACGTTACCTTCTTTGTCTCTGCTGTGCAAAGACTCCCCAATCTAAAGTCCCAAAGTTTTGAGTCTGTGGTTTTGAATCAGCAGACAGCAGCGCTTGTGCATGTGAGTGAGGACGTTGTTTTGGAGGAGCTCTAAGGAGAAGGGGGAGTGGCTACACAAAGTCCTGAGGAGATGCTACGTTCAAATTCATGCTTGTTTGCCGTGATTACCAACCCTAATTTAACTAATGCTGAACAAAGAACTGTTCAACTGATAAACAAACCACAGACAAAGCAAGACAAGCTAGGCAAAGCAGAAGAAAGGAACATTTCATCCATCAGAAACCAACTGCCCAAAGTAAAAGTTGGAAATAGAAATGTTGATTCTGATTGGTCACCTCCCCGTCATAAATTTTAAGTCTAAATAAATATTAGCACAAGAGACAATGTCATCATCAAAATCACAGATCACATATGAAGTCAAAGTGTGAAAAAGACTTCAGAATACTTAAAAGTTTAGCATCTCATCTCTTTCTGTTGATTATGTGGAAAAAAAAATCAGTTCGTGACAGCATGGGGTTATGACTAGAGGCAAATTTGAGTATTTCTCTCAATTCATTTGGAGAGAAAAAGGTGTTTTGATGGCTGGCCAATCATCAGAAGTGAAAATAAGATGAAGGGAAGACAACTGTGCAGAAACTGGGAAGGGATTTTCAAACACGCAGTGAGCTAAATGAAGAAGACAGCGATCAAGTTGAAGAAAACAAACTCAATTTAAATGCAAACCACAACCTAGAAAAAAGGACAGGTAGAGTGAGATGAAAATGCCGACCAAAAAAGTTTATGTAGTCTTGACAACTTAAAAAAGGCTTCATGTGAAAGAAATTGTAGAGTTTGACCTATATGAGGGCTGATGAAGAATATACTGCTGCCATGGAGATGCTCCAAACTGTCCAAAATAATTATCCAAAAAGCTGGATGATGTAAAGTGAGTAGGTGGTTTTGTGAAGTAGGATCCCCACAGGGTGAGACAAGACTGCTGTGAGAGACAGGACACTTTGTGTGCACATGTATACAATAAGACTAATGTACACATCTTTTTCTCAAACTATGAGTTTCTTTATCCTTTAATTTCTCTTTTTGTGTCTGTATTTATGCTGCTGTAAAATTGGAATTTTCCCCCTCTGGGACTATTAAAGGAATATCTTATCCTATCTTATCTTACTTTATCTTTCTCGGCCCGGCAATGAGATACTCATATGATACTTAAAGTTTACTCAAAGCTGCCTTATGATTTCAATACATTTAAAGTATCTGTATGGATAGAAAATTGTTATATTACCAAAGACACAAATTAAGATAGGCTTTTCAAGGCTTACTCAACATGTTTTACTTTGACAAGTTTCAAAATAATGAATGAAATAATGACAGAAATAATGTCTATTCTGTATTAAAGAAATAAATAATAAATAACTTACAAAATACCTCTGCTATTTTAGTAATCCAACAAAAATAGCTCTTACAAACTTACAAAAATTAACTAACAAAAAATAGCTGTATGTATGATGTTTTCTTCTTCATGTGGCCCAATGAAAAACAATGAACACTTGGACATTTTCACCACTTTCTAAAGAAAAACAACTAGGACCGCTTGGACAGGACATAAAAACAGGACATTTGGTCACCCTACCATTTGAGTTTCTCTTACCTATTAACTATACACTATCCCTTACTTAGCAGTCAGATACTGACAACTGACATTACTGACAACGTCTGTTCAATAAATTAAGAAGCAGCTCTTTGTTACAAAGATCAATCACTTAATTCAAAATGATCTGTTAAATACTTTATCTTAAAGTTTTTCTTCTAGCTCTGTATCAATAAAAGCAAAAACACACAGCAATAAGTCACTAACAGGCAACTTTTCTAAAAACAATCAACATGACTGCAAAACATCCTGCAGTCAAAAGCCGAGACATGCAAAATACTGTTTGGTTTAAGTTAAGAAAAATAATGAATTTAATGTTTCCCACAGGCGGTGCCTAATGTCACTAATCTTGCAGTGTTCACTCTCGTCTAAAATAACTTAAACAGTTTACCATCAAAGGTTGCAGAGACACCAAATAGCAAACAAATTAAGATGCAAATGAGCTGCCTTTCAGAGCAACCATGTAATCATCAGCAAAGAATTCCCATCAAATGCTTTGCTGCTTTCCAACGTAAACCCTCATTACTTTCATTACCTTCCCTGAAGCTGGGCTGTCAAAAATAGCAAAACGACAACAGCATCACAAATCAGCTGCTGTGTGCACATTTAACAATCCTATTTCAGGGTCCTCTTTTATTAAAAAGCATCTCTTCACTGTGGTAAATCTAACTGAGGAACATTTCACGGCATGTCTGTTCTCTGGCACAGCTGACAGAGGGAGAGGAAGAAGCGAGAGCAGAGTCATCTGTTGTGGCAGAGTCTCAGTCAACACTGACCAGTAACATCATGATGACAGTCCCACACTAACCAACGTCCCAGCAGTCTGCTAGACCACATCTCCACTGCCATCTGCGTGGGCAGTCCAATCAATCCATCTGATGCCCCGGACACCAGGCAGAGGCAGATTTCATTTCAGGGCCAAACCAATACCAGGTCATTGACATTTAGAGGACCAGGCCCAGAGCAGCCAGGTCATAGAGTGTTTTTGTCACAGTTGGGGAGTCGTCATGTCACTTGTTTGACTCAGTATCAGCAGCTGTTTGATGTGGTATTTGGTGATGGGGGGGGGGATTCGACAGGAATCTCTTTTGTTTGCATACCGGGGTTACCCTTGTGCTCCTCAGCCCCTTGGCGCCCTGGGGTGTGCATGTTTTGTGCTGTATTTGCAATGTGTAAGATGATGTAAGAGGTCACCTGGAGCACCGTTTGTCTGCAGAAGGGGAAGCCCTGAGCAGAATGACACTCGATATCCAGGCAGGGCGCACAACAAGCTCTGCAGGCCACAAATATAAACCAACACAGGGCAAAAGACGGAAACCATTGTCTACAGACAGCTACTTCATCACTAACAAACTCACAACTGTCTCTGCTATCATGTCAATCAAAGTGGACTACACTTTGTCATGTGGATTTATTTTTTAGCTCAGCTCACAGGAAAAAAACTGTAGATGGTGTAGATATGATTGTATACTGCAGCCACCAAAGTTATTCTATACATCAATTATAGCCGATCATGCACTGGGTCCTTTGTCATGCTTAAACAACTCGATAGCCACTCGGGAAGTAAGCTGACTGAAATAGGCGGCACAACAAATGCAACCATGACAACATGAGTAAAAACTGACAAAGACGTCGGAAATATGGAACCCACTTGTTGATACACGGCGACAACACAAGTGTTGAAACGAGTTCAGTAAAACTTAACGGCAACTAAAATGGGAGGAGGAGAAAAGATAGAGAAATAGAAAAGATTCAAGCTGGACTCAGTGGAGGATGTGGTGGAGAGATCTACACTGAGGAAGGTGGAGACTATTCTAAAGAACATGGATCACCCACTTCATAACACCTTGATGGACCAAAGGGCAAATGGTGGTGGACGGCTCCTCTCTCTTCGCTGCAGGACAGAAAGACTCAGGAGATCTTTTGTACCAACAGCCATTAGACTTTTTAACTCTTGTGTAAGTAGTAGATGACTTTTAGAGACATGACAAATGAGACGACAGACAATTGAATTTCCCTTTGAGGATTAATAAAGTTCTTCTTATTCTTATTCTTATATAGCTGCTTTATGGAAATATCAGGAAACTAAACAGCTTGCAGCAACTTGATCCTGTAGTCTGTAATGTTTGTTTACTCTTAAGTCATGTACAAGTGTAAGAGACTTCATAAGATCTTAAATTATAAAAAGGCTCCAGCTGCTGGTGTGTGTGGAGTGCTGCGTTCACAATATCGCTGCACACCACTGCCACAAAACTATTGATCCGTCATCATTTGCCCTATGATTAAGTTTCATTCAAGCTGAGGTCTAAAACCTGCACATAAAGGATCATCAAAGCAGCTTATGAAAACCTCAGCTATTACATGTATAACACGTCGTATAAAGTACTGTATATAAGTGTGTAAAGACTGAGATTAAAGTGTGTGATTATAAGTAAACCCCTGTGCCACCACTACAAGGTGCTGCAACACTTGTCATGTTTCACCCTTCATCAGATTACTGCATCCTGATCACCCTGCAGCATGAGATTTACAGCTGAATCCTTATTCCCTCTGCGTCCCCCTTCCCTCCCCTCCTCCCCCTAACTGTCCATCTCTCCTTGTTAATCCCTCTGGCAGGCGGGCACCTCCCATCATTGGCAGCTGAGGCAGGATCTGTGGTGCCCGGCCCTGATCCCGCCTGTTCTCCACTAGATTAAAGCGACCTGTGTGAACAGCTGTGAGGACGGGCTGCCTCTCTGTGGCCACGTCTCCGCTGCTATCTATCCATCTAGCTACTCAGCCATCCATCCATCTTTAGTACAGACATCTACGGGAGAGCCTCCTCCTTTAAAGCACGGGAAGTATGCAGAGTATGCGATGAGGGAGGTGGGTGAGGCTGAGGGGTGTATGGGAGGACGGGGGGAGGTCAAGTGTTTGGGGGTAGGTGTGTTTGTGAGTTTAAAGAGACAAACTTTTTAAATTACAACCTAAGGCGGCATGAAGGCCTGGATTAAGGGCTGAAATGCAACAGAAATGGAGAAGAGAAAGAAGAGGAAGGACAAACAGTTCACATTAACGTTTCCTCGGTGAAATGCTTTCCTCAAACACAAGCCACTGCAAACTGGGTGGCTGTTAATCTAATTGCTGCAAATCTCTTCCATTGAGTCACTACTGGGACAAATGTGCACTTAGTCCTGCTGTTTTTGTCTGCGAGTGTTTAGATTGGATGAAAGGGAAACAGTTCAAAAGGTAGTAGTTTGAGGTCACGGCTCAGCTTGCTGCATAAAATCTTAATAGTCTCCTTTTTTCTGAGGGAGATCTAATCTTTAAAGACAAACGACTCTTTCAGAAGCAGGATATAGTCGTACATCCCCGGACTGTTTATCTCTTTATCAGGTGTAGTAGGGAAAGCACGTATGCTGCCATGCATTTGTATAAAGCCATTTACAGTACATATCTTCATGCCAGTATGGTGTTTAAAGAGACAGACTGATTAAAAGAAACAATGATTAGATTAAGTTTGATGTCACTTTAAATATTTATAGTTTTTGTACTTTATATTATTATAGTTTTTTCAACAGCCAAGAGTGAAACAGCAGGTCGATGGGTATGTAACACTGAAATCACACAGTTGTTCTTTTTTTCTGCATTTGACAATTTCATGTTACCAACAACTAATGAGAAACAAAGTTGCTGAACTTGAATGAGCATTTTGTGAAATATTTGATCTTTCTGTTGGGAACACCATTCGATGCAACGTGACAGATTTTTTATTAAACACTAGCTTGTGACTGTTTTAAGATTTGATAAGCTGTCACTGGGGGAGTGTTTCCATTCGATATGGAAACACTATATGATGCCGAAAGTTTCTAAATGCCATTAATCAGCCTGATTACCCTTCCAGCCAATTAACTGGCTTACCTCTACTTTGCATTGTTAACTTGGACTACAAAACTGTTTTAAATGAAAATAATGGCATTTTAAAGTCAAAAATTTGAATAACTATGGAGATTAGAGTCATAAACTATGTAGATCAGGAGATGAATTATTTGAAAATCCTGTCAAAAATATTAATTGCATTTCAGTAAGAAGGTAACAATTGGGGACTTGCAGCAAATGGGCGCTTTATGCAGAAGGGGCTATAGTCCTGATTGCATTGGGAAAAGAATCAATTCCTGGTCTCGACATGATTTGGTGCCTGTTGTTCCCCACTCTCTCACATTTACTGTCAATCCCTCAAAGCTCTCAAAAAACTTTTTATAAAGTTGCACTGAAAAAAGTAAAATGTTGGTCAAATAAAAAACTGTTTACTTTTTTGGCATGCTGAGATTAAGGTAATTTTCAAACACAGACTTTTAGGATAGTGCGTTCAAAGCATGACTACAGTATATACCTGTATTTTTATTTTGGCTTTTATTTTGACTAGTTCTAGTTTTTCCAAAGACAAAAATAAATCGTCTCACTTTGTGTTTTCTTCTGTAGATTTAATTTTTGCTCGTAAAATATACCTTCCTAAAAACTTTGTCCTTTTGTCTTTTTCTTCTTTGAAGGCTTTTGTCACCTACGGTGCCTGGGAAGTGTCATTAGTTTTTTTTTTTTGTGGTTTTTAATTTAATAATGCAAGTGCAATTAAGTCACTGGCACGTGCAATTTACTAAAATGCATGTGCAATTTAGTATATTGCTGGTGCGATGTAACTGTTTGTTAATAAACAAAATCACTTCCTGCAAGTCTGAATATCGCCAACAGCAGGGTTGCTGTGCTTTAAGGATCCTGATGAGGTGTCTCCTACTCAAAATACTAAATTACGTGTGATATAACAAAATGCAAGTGCAAGATTCTAAATCGCACATGTGAATTAAAAAAATTGTCATCCCGGGCTCCGTAGTCACCTCACCATTGGGAGGGATGAGCAGAGGAGCACTTTCACCTAGAAGGTAAGTATTAGATTTTACTTAAAATTCGTATTATTACACAATGTACCTTTTATTTGTTTAATTAAATGATTAAAATGATTTCGTTTCTTATCAACATGAATGGATAAATGCTGCAAAAATAAATCATGAATTGACTTAGTTGTTGTTGCTGACTTCATCAGACCCCATCCAGTGTCGCCATAAAGTACAGTTTATGTGCATATAGTATCTGAAATGTCAGAGCTCATGTGATATGGGAGCAAAGACTTCAACACAAAAATGTTGATGATTTAATAACTATTGAAAGATAGGTAAACAAGAAGAGGGGAAGACAGCAGCTAAGACGACAGAAGTTGAGAAGAGGAGGAGAGAAGAGGGTGGCAGCTGCTGTCCACGAGGATGTGGGTGGTGAGAGGTTTCACTCGAGCACAAGTGCACTGACATTTTAATGGAATCTGTAATACATGCAAAGTGGGTCACCGGATGGGTGTCCTATTTCAACGCCACGAGGCAAGAGGTCCCCTCAATATCTCTCTCTCTCTTTGAGTTCAATCATTGGCTGGCCTGTTTTTTTTTATTTTTTATTTTTAGGTAAAGTCAAACAAATGGGAGATATTGACAACTGACAATACTATTAACTGGAAATAAATAACAAAATTTTCCAACAACCGTATATTCATAATAGAGCAATCAGACAAACCACAAAAAATAATTCTTCTGAAAACACAGTCCATATTTCCAAATGAGGAAACACTGAAGGATTTTGTCCTGGTTGATGCTGAAATGCTTGACTAAATTATCTTCCAATTAAAACCAGCAACTTCCCTTTTCGACCTTATCCCTCTTCAAAAATATTTATGGCTCTTTTATTTCTTATCTCCCAAATATTGCTTATCACTCTCTTCATGTGGGTGTCTTTCCAACAGCATTTAAAACAGCCACAATTAGGCCCTTCAACAATATTGTATAATTACAGACCAGTTTCAAATCGGATGTTTTTAAGTACAATTTTAGAGAAGCTTGATATTAATCATTTAAATGAAATGTAAACACCTGCAAAATATATAAATCTGGTTTTAGGACGAATCACAGGACTGACTGTACTTCTTGATTTGATTGCAGCCTTTATCAAGTCGATCACATAATACTTTTAGATAGGCTTCACAATCTTGTTTGCATCGCTGGTACTGTTCTTAATCAAGCTTATCTTACAGAAAATTCTACGTAGGCACGAAAAACTGCTCATCAAGATTACATAATG
Source organism: Xyrichtys novacula (assembly GCA_962446985.1). Taxonomy (NCBI): domain Eukaryota; kingdom Metazoa; phylum Chordata; class Actinopteri; order Labriformes; family Labridae; genus Xyrichtys; species Xyrichtys novacula. The sequence goes on along the minus strand of OY660866.1, from coordinate 18,742,614 downwards.
TAAACTATGGTGTCGCCCAGGGTTCAATTTTAGTTCCAACACTTTTTAACCACTGCACGTTACTGTCGGGAAAAGTCATCAGGAGGCACAGCATCAAGTTTCCCAGCTATAGAGATGACTCACTTTATTGCCTTGTCCCCTGATGGCCCAGGATCAATTGATACTCTTTTTAATTGTAAATTAAGATATCAAGTCATGGATGGCAAGTCATGAACTTTTTACACTGTCTTTTTATCCATGTAATTAAGTGAAGACTCTAGGATTGATATTTAAAATCTCAATTTTAAGACACACATTAGAGATGTTACAAAGAAAGCTTTTTATCATGTAAAAACATCGCCAGAGTGCGACAGTTTCTTTCTCAAGCCAATGCAGAGACTCTTGTTAATGCTCTTAAAACCTGTAGAAATGACTATTGCGACGCTCTCCTCTCCAGTGTTCTTTAGAAAGAGAAAGAGAGAGACAGAAATACATGTAATCTTATCTTATTCTTATTTCTACTTGTTGTCTGTGTGTATCAGACCTTTAATGGTTCAGGGTTCTGAATGATTTTAATGATTTTTTTGTTTATGTAAAGCCCTTTGTGCTACATGTCATTGTATGAAAAGTGCTACACAAATAAAGTCTGAACGATTTATCGATTTGGACAATGGAGACAACTTCTGCCTTGACATAATGGTTAGGAGTTAGTGTGTCCCTGTGGGTTTGAGCATGTCTGACATTTCCTGGCAGGGAGAGCTTAAAAACACAAATTCTGTCACTTTTATTTATGTCAGACTAAACCAGGCTGCTGGTGCTTTCCTGAGGATGACAGATATCCGATCAGAGTGTCAAATCAACATTTCAAAAGCAGACACTGTTATACATTTATTACTCTTGCCTAAAAAAATAGGCTCAGCTGTTATGAACATTTCTACATTTTGTTTTAAACAGGGGAACTCATTCAACATGATATTCTTTTAACTCAAAGTGCAGCCAACATGCCAGTTAAACATTAACTCTGATAAACTGTGTTTTTATAAACAACACAACATATGATGAGAATCACAGCCTTTTAAGTCCTTCTCACAGTTTCTGACAAAAAAAGAACAATAGATAAATAAGTCCTTTTAGTGATTTGATGTTTTTTCTGTTTTTTTCTGGGACAAGATTGCATAGGCAGAGCTAACTATTTAGTGAATAAGTATTGGTTTAGTTATCTTTTGCTTGTTGTAAGATTGAAAGTCTTGTTTGTCAGTCCTACTTTGACAAATTTTACTTTTATGGACATCTCTGGAAAACAATAGAAGAGTTCACGCTGGACAACTTTTCATGCAACAACTTTTATTTTGCGTTATGGCTTAATTCTGAGAGCACCCTGCCCCTCCACATGTGTACATGGAAGAGCCTGCTGTAGGGAGAGCACCACCCCAACCCCCCATTTTATGTGCTGACATAAATAATCTCTAGTTTTTGTTTTATCAACACTATTGTGCTTACTGTGTTTTAGCTTCCACATACCTGTACCCCTTGAGTCTTTGCTGATGCTCTAAAAGGAGAAGTAGGGTCTGGAGGCAGGTTACACAGCAGGTGTGGAGGAAACAGCAGAGAAGGCGGGCTAAAACAGTCTAAAATGAGTTTAAATAGCTGTCAGTTGATATGGACTGGCTTTAAGACAAGCTGATGTTGTGTGGGTTGAGCTTGACTTTGCAGCCTGCCTGAACTAACACTATACCATGTCAATTTGATTCTTGAATCTGTGTCTTAAATTGCCAATGACAGCAACAGGTCCCGAGTCTGTCTGCTCAAACAAGAAAGATGAAAGTGAGCACAAATACAAATGACCAGTTCTTATGAGTTACCAAATCAAATATTGAACTCTATAACTAACTAATTCACTGACACTGAATTATCCCCTTATACATCAAATGGAGGCTTATGTTTTCAATGTAAATCCACAGCTCTGATTTAATTTGAGTATAACTCTGAAAGCTTTGACTTTAAGACCCCCCAAAAAGCAAAACAGCTTCAAATTTACAAATTTTTGTTTTTGTTCCACTTGTTTTTCTGTTAGTCATCCAGCCAACAAGTTTGTTTTCCTGAGAGCTGTGGGCTTAAATGCCGCACAGCTTCTGACTTTTAGTCCTGTTCTTAAGGTTGAATGAAAGGTGTCCTGCTGAGTTTGTGACTACCAACATTGCCAAAGTTTCTTAGTGTATCCCACACATGCACGCAGCGGAGCACGAGGGCGATGTGATAAATGCATGAAACACAAAGAGGTAACCGAATGAGAGAAAAGACTGTGACTTAGGGGACTTAAAGTTAGCAAGCATGATAAGCATTTCAGATACAAACGTTTCATAAGGCCACCGACAAATACTTGAATCTATGACTATGGCCTTTGTATTACTTTTCCTGGCTTAAGCACCAATAGAAGTAATGCAGTATTGATTTTATTCACTATCATTAACCTGTCTGGGTACTCCAGGCTGACCTGAGCTAACCTCATGTTTCTGTTTGAGTGTGTCTGTTCCCATTAGAGAGCTCCATTACTTAGTGTTCTGTTTGAAGCAGGGGGGCCTATGATAACCGCTTTATCTGTCTCTCCATCCTGAAGATCAGGAGTCTACAGGGAGAGTCGAGCTTTCAGGTTTTACATCCCTCACTCCAGGTAGAAAGCACAGCTCAAATCAGGCCTAAGAGAAAGCTCGAACGCTCTCCACTCAACACAAAGCAATACATCGCAGGTTGTACGAGCAAGATAAGAGCTGCTTCCTGATTGGAAGCAGCTGGTAAATATAAAGATGATTCACGCCTCAGTGGGGATTTCAAGATCGGCTCTGATAAGGAGACGTGCCTTCAACCGGTTTCATTGTTCTGCTGTTCCTGTTTTGTTGTGCTGTCAGGCTCTCTGCTCTCAATAAATGATTGTTAGAAATGCAAATAGAAAAAGCAGGTGGTCTGTTACGCACGATTGCCAAACTCAAATATAATTTAACAGTAAAGTAGGTGATCCATCTGTGATAACACAGAAGTCCTGCAGGAGTGTTTACTGTTGCTTTCAAATACTTTCTCTTTTCTGCAGTTGAAAGAGGAGATGAATCATTTTGTCATTTGGATAAGATTCAACTGTTTAATAAAGACTTATATTAAAAGTTTGACCACCTTCCTATTTCAAGGCTGCTCACTTTGCTTTCTTTGACATGCATCTCTTTTAAATGCATTTTAATTAGCAGATTCTGCATAAACATGTGGAATCTGCACACAGGGGTGTTGAGTTTCATCACAGGATGTGTTCTGGTGCGATGGGTATCCCTGCTTCCACCAGCTGTACTCCGACAAGGATTTGTTTTTCTGTGTAAACAGATATCCTCATGCAAGCGCAGTTTAGGAAGCATACTGGGTTAAACATTACATTTGGGCAACAAATCTGCTCTATGCTGTGCTGCAAAAGCTCCCACACCTGGAATGCATCACGCAGCTCAAGATGACCTCCATAAAATCAGGTTATTTTCTCCTCTTGATGACACACCTAAAGCAGTTTAGGTTTTTACTTTCTCTCTACAAATCTAACATGGGGTTGTTATCACAGAAATTCCGTTTCTTTATGCACTCCAGGTGCATTAAAGACTTACATATGAAGACCACATATGAAGGTGCAAATCAGACATAAGTAAATCACAAGTTATAGGTTTCTTTTTCAGGCTCATAAAGATGCAAGTTTAGTCCATTTTAGTGCAAGATGAACATTTAAGAGTGTAGCTTCAACTAAATGAAAAACTTTGATCATCTAGTGAAGTAAAGTCAGTGTCACTTCTTCTCGCAGCCCCCTAAAGCCCCACAGAGGAGCATCAGAGATGTGCTGTTTTTGAAAATGATTTAAGGAAGACTTAGTCAGATCCAATCAAGTGAATGATGAACACGGAAGGAATCTTAAAATGAAAACAACCCAAGAATTTAAAAACAGAACGCAGCAGCTCAGCTATCGGCCCCCTCCTGATCCCTTCCTCCAAGCTAAAGTACATCCAGGAGTAAACACTGATATTATATAATGTGAGCTGCTTTATTTAGTGTTTTTTTTTTTTACTGGCTATAATCAGTTTGTTTTGGAGAGGAGGAAACATCTTGTGATGAGTCAGTTATCAGGGAAACTCTTGTGAAGGAAGTAAACTTAAGGGTCATTTCAAGACCAACTTTCGTGAAGTTTACAGTTCACCCTGCTGTTGCTCCTTTATTACTCTGTGTAAGAATAACAGAGCAAAGATTCATCGAACAAAATCTCAACACTCTCGGGGTCTGGTAGACTTGTTAAATCTTGGGTGCAGCCTCAATGAAAGCACCCCAAGTCCTAAAAGTAGAGGTTTTGTATTTTGGCTTTTGCTAAATCTACAGGATTGATATGACTGACAGATATTCTCTCTCTCCTGTGTTTTGGAGCTGACTTGAGCTGCTGTCATGGTTACTTTGCCGTCAGTTGAAGTGGATCCAGCGAACAGAGGACAAAATTAGCCCATAGTAAAAGCAGTAAATTCCTTTTTGTAGCTCGCTTGTTTAAAATAAAGCCTTGCCGAGATAAAGTTTTATCTCCACTCTCTCTCTTGCATGTCTAAAGCTGAGGTTGTTGCACTCTAACCTCTTTTAACGTCTGCTTCCTTTTCACCGCTGTCACTGAAGAAAAGCAGGATGTATTTATAGACACTTCTTCCTCCACAGACAAACACTTGTGACACCTTTTAAAGGCCGCCGCTGTTTTGCCTGTTATGTCTCTTCAGAGCTGCATTAACAGAAGACAGCCTTCACCGCAGCACGCAACAGTCTGCACTATACAGCTGACAAAGAGGGGCTTTCTTACTGTCATCTGCCTTGCTTTCACTGGTTGAAAGTGTACAATCATAGCTTAAAAAAAAAAATGACTTGAAAAGCATGTGTTTACTTGTATTATGCTGTTAACTTTCAGGACTTTGACATTCAGAGGCACTCCTAACGACGGATTGCTGCAAAACTCCTTTTCAGTCTCCAGCACCCAATTGGAAAGTAATGAACAACATTTTATAAAACCTGTATTTTGTAGAGGCTTTCTGGAAGTTTAACAAAATTCTTATTTGCATAGTGATTCAAGTCTCTGCAACATTTAGTGTGGTGAAATACCAAAGAAATAGCTCTGAGCCAATAAAGACCTGTAAGGTGTGAGCTAGAAAAGTTCTCTTGCAGTAGTGTTGCACAGTATACTGAAATGTCAGGATTTTTTTAATGTAAACAGCACTGTAACAGAATTTCTTTTACTTCATGGAAGTTCAGTGTGACTCTTATGTAAGTGACTAGGGAAGCAGCATCTTCTGGGCTAAGAGGATGGTGAAGTATTACTACTTGTATCTCCACAAGGTGGCAGAATCAGCATAAAAAGATGTTAGACTGTGTGTATCCATAGACTGTATAAAGAATGGATGCAGTCTGCCTCCTCGCTGGGTGAAGCCATCACGAAAACAGCACCCTCTGGTGACGGGCTGCAGTTTAGATTATAAATCCCGCCTACTCCAGCAATCCTTATGGAGTTGTGGACAAACTTTAGAAAATAATGACGTGAAATATATATATTTTTCTGTGCAGCTCCATTTTTAAAAGTTATTAGGGGGTTCATGTTTTCTATGATTGACACTTGATACAGTCTATGGGCATAAAAAGATTGCGTAGCTCACCTGGGGAATACGCCGTTTGAGCTGAGCATCATCACAGTGACTCTCCCGCCAAATGCGTACAATGCTACTGCGCAGGTGGTGGAGTGTGTACAACGCTACTGTACAATGTTGGTTTTAGGAAGTGGAGAAAAAACGCAGAATTACTGAGAGATTTTCGGCTTAAAATCTGTATACTGGCAGAAGGCGGAACCAAGTTGTCCATAGTATATACAGCCTATGTGTGTACCCAATAGTCATTTACATTTGTACAGTCAGAGCCTCTGCTGCCACTGACTGGAAGAAAAGCAATGCCCCTGTAGCAACATGTCCACTCCCAAAGAGCTGGGAGTCATCTTCTTAAAGATGCTTCCTACATGTGAGCTCCATGATGACCAGTGTATTGAGATGCGGTTATTTGGGGTCTCAAATGTCTGCTAGTCACAGCTAATTTGCATCTGGCAACTAACCAAAGTGAGAATGGCACACTGCGGCTTAGATTTTGTGAAAATAACAGTGCCCATACTGAATAAAGTGCTCCTGAATAATTACAAAAATATAGTCAGGTTGCTTCAGGTTGTTTCTGGCAGTGTGACTGTCACTCACCAGAGAAAAATGTCTCATATTTTTTATGTATTGAGTCTACTTCTTATCACACTGAAGTATATATATTTCAGTTAGTCAAATACTGCTTATTCCTACTTGCAGTTTCATATTTTTGTGTGGATTAAGGGGCTAAAAATTCCTGCTTGGTGCAGTGCCCTGTCTTGAACTCTTGCAAAGGTCATCATGAGTAAAACCAACACTAACACTGCTGACTTTCCTCATGCAGATTGAGGTAATCATCTCATTTTAAACATGCCCCTGTGAAAAGGTCAGCAGGTTTTGCAGCCCTTTTTGCATTCTTTATTGAAGTCTATTGCAGTTGAATAATAACATTAATCTTCTCATTTGTTAGTATTATTATATTGTTGCATTTTGCCAAATGGAAAAACTAAATGAACAAATAAAAAAAAAAGGACAACAGTGTGATAGTAGCACTGTCGCGTAAATTTAAGTTATGGTCAAACACACTGTGCACAGAGTTGGACACCCCCTCAAGAAATGAATGTTGCTGACTGCTTGATTCTCTGGTTATACCAACTTTAGTAACAAGCACACGGTAGCAATACACAGCAGTCTACATTTCCACACACACCTCAACCAAAAAGCCACAAATAATGCTCAGAACAGCACCTAACTTCATCAACAGTACATATAGGGTCCCAGCCATAGTACTAGCCACCAAACATCTTTTTAGCTTTGCCTGATTTCTTTAGCAAAGAGACCAAACACAACTCACCCACTCTCCTCCAGCAGCCGCTTGCTTGAGGGGTAGACCTGACAAGTCGATCACCGAGTGCAGCGGTTCATGTCCTTGAAGTACTAGTCATCATTTTAATCATTTTGCACTGCAGACGTGGTAGTTCTTCTACTTTAGTGCCTTGGTTTGATTGCATTTCCATGAAGTAATCATCAAAAATATTCTTCCTTGAGATACAAAACTTTGCTGCACTCTGTGATCGACTCGTCAGGGCTGCCCCATGGAGACGTAGAGACGCTGTGTATTGCTATTGTGCGGTCGTTGCTGAAGTTGGTAGAGAAACAAGCAGTCGGCAACCTTCATCTTTGGGGGTGGGGGTTCATTCTCGGTGTTACGGTGTGTTTGACCTCAACTTAAATTTATGCTGGGATATCTCTTATTTAAAGTCTACACCGGCAGAGAACTTTTTTTTTTAAACAAAGAAGTTTAAGCTTTTTTTTAAAGTATACCAAACAATATATATTGGCTTCTGGGACTTTCCTGTTGTTGAACTTCTTCCAGTGTGCAGTTGTGTGTAAAGGCGAAGTCATGCCTGCTCCCCCTTTGCTCACAGCTGTCTGGAACTCATAGGGAAGCTGTGTGTTCAGTACAGGGTGAAATGAAGTGCCAGTGAAGTGCCACACACCTCTCCAGTCTCCCTGACAATATCAGCAGTTAAAGCAGGTACACAAATCTCAGGTGTCCCGGCACACCACTGGCAGGCAAAGCGTCCCCCCTGCTGAGATATCTTGTGGCTCCTGCTGTGTACAGGTCACATTTCCACCTTTGCTCATCCACTTCCCGTTTTCTATTTTCCTGTGTTCTGGACAGACTGTGTACATTTTTCTATGTATAAGCTTCCTGCCTGAAGATGTCCGGTGTAAATATTGAGACAAACAAAGTAGTAAAGTGTTCCCTAACTCTTGACCCTTTGGTTTTGGTCATGGCTATGGCTGTAATTTGCACACACTGGGGGGATGTGGCTTCCCTCTGTCGGCACACTGTCAGAGCAATCAACACTTTGCACAAATAGATTTCAACCCTGGGGAGTAAGTGAGTTTAGCACGGAGCTTGGAGGTCTCAGCAGTGGTGTGCCTGGCCAAATGAAGATCAATATCTTGATCTGTGAGTTCCTGACCCGGGACCCGTCGCTGAGCTAAAAGGATGGTTATTTCCACCATAAATTACTGCTCCAAGTGGGATTACTCACAAGATAAAGCATGCTGTCAGGGAGTGGAGGGTGCTCATTACTCCGCAAGGGACACTCAGGGACGGTAGATTAAGCATCTCAACATATGAGGACATATGACTGAATATTTAAGTACATTTATAAAACATTTGAAACAATAACTTTGAGCATGCTGACATGTTTTTCATGTCAGCTTGGGTTGTTGTTCGATTATGAAGATTTCCTATCTTCTAATGTGTTTTTACCCTGTCAGATATTTGTCTCAATGATCTGTAGACACCAACTAAAGCTGACATATTTATGGTCTAATTTTCATATTTCAATAATTATGAATATTAAATTATATTTCCACTAAGTCTGCACCAATAAATGCTGCTAAACACCTATAATAAAGACCATACATTTACTGGCTGTGTAGCATAGCTCCATAAAGGGGCTTTTTATACTGATCCCTCGGGTCAGACCCTTAGAGACGTTAAAAAAAAGGACAGGATGCAGAGGGGTGAAAGAGGATAAGACAGAGAACAAGATGGCAACTGCACATTATCCATGCTGCCTGCAACCTGATGTGTTTAAATAGCGTACAGACGTGATTTATGACAACCTTTTTAAATTCTTTAATACACAGTGTGAAAAAGTGGGCAGTCTCTCCATAGGTGATGAATAAATAAATAAAAAGACAATATTTATGGAGTTATTTCTTTGACATGCATGCTGGAAGTGTTTCGGCACTTTACATTTCATCCCTGCGATGTATTTCACTTCTCCTGTATCAGCTTTGACTGCTCCATCCTGGCTTTCATAAGTTACAACTGTGTTAAAGTACAATTATAAATCCCCAAAGTGCCCATTTGACTCTCTTTAAATGATTCTTTATAAGTCTACTGTGTATTTTCTGTCATTTTATGTGCTCACTTACCCAGAATCCTCAGCTGAGTCACTGCCCCGTGCAGACCAAAGAACATCCAGAGTGGGCGGGAGTTGTCCACACACACCTGCATGCCCACGTTGGTGCCGTTGTGGCTGAGGATGACCTCCCCTTCCTGGTTGACCAAGAATCCCAGGATATCGCTGCTCTGAAGAGCCGTGGGCACCCGGCACACTGCCCAGAACTCCTTCCTGTCCACTAGAGCCTCTGGGTTGTAGGGCAGGTCGCTGGGACGCAGCACAGCCGGGTCACATGATGTTACACCGTATGACAGCGAGCCTGAGCGTGCTGGGCTGGACTTGGTGACTTTGATGAAGACGGTCTCTCCGGTACGAAGAGGCCGATTGGTGAAGACGAGGGTGCGTTCCTCTCTTGAGTGCTCAGACCGAGCCACCGTCTGCTCGTCCAGTGTTTTGATGTGAGCGCCACGCAGCTGGTGGAAGTGAAGGTCACTCTCCAGAGAGGACGGCAACAGAGAGGACTGCTGGGAGTTAAGGGAGTTCTGTGGGATGGGACAGGTGGAAGAGGACGAGGCTGACGCCAGGTGGAGGGTGTGGCGGTGGGCGGTATTGTGGGGTGTGCGTCCGTCCTCCTGCTGCAGGTTTAGGTCACACAGACTGACGGACAGGCGGGAGTCGTCAGCTTCACGCCGCAGAGAGGAGGAGCGCACAGTGGTGAAGGAGCGTGGGCGTAGGCAGTCTGGAGGAACAATCTCACTGTCTGGAGAGGGAGGGGAAAGACAAGGAAGAGAAGCGAGAACAGCGGTTAATAGCGGTCTTACTGTTTCGCTTTGATTAGCAATTTGCCTGAGGACGGTGCCGATGAAGGCGGCAGTCAGCTGGATCCAAATTGTGAGAAAACAGTTCTAGAAAGGGCTGAATCTGCAGCTACTCTGACAACAGGATAATGAAAAAAAAGGGAGAGCAATTCCACTTCAGTCGCACAAATGTTGAGTGGCTCTAATTACTCATCTCCACAGCAAACAAGAGAATTGAAGATAAAGAAATGAAAGAAAAGAAGTCTCTTGTTTTTGTACCGCACAGCGCTGAATCAGAGAGTTTTATGCAGATGATGTGGCTTTGGTGTCAGTTAGCAAAGAATAAATTACTTGATATTAAAAATTTTTTTTATAGTTTGCAAATAATTTAAATTCTATATTACGAAAAAACAATGTATCAAATGTTGAAACTGATAAATGGACACTGGAAAAGTTGTGTAATGCAAAAAAAGAAGAAACAGCTTCCTAACAATAACATCAGTCCAAGTCTCTTGAAGGAAGAGATGGATAAAGGCTGAACACTGCAAGAGACTAGTTTAGGAAATAGTTTGGCAGTTTCAGAGTAATGTTCCTCAAAATGAAAAATTCTGAGAAGTAATTGCACGATAAGATTCAGAGAATCAAAAGAAAAAGAAAATCCTTTCACAAAAGAGACAAAGCCAAAAACCAATAATTGACTGCCATAATCTTCAGGCCCTCAGGCAGCCCATCATTTAAATCAGACAGGACTCTATGGTGGAAGTTACTGCATGTCCTCAAAATCCCTCTCAAAAGCCATCAATACAGGGTGGCCGTGATCTTCAGGATCTCACTGCATGGGCCTGAAGATCAAAACAAAATCTGCCATCCTCTTTGGAAATCATGGACGCTGTGTCCTCCACTCTAAGGATGAGAGGCTGTCAGTCCCAGTCAAAAAGCCAGTATCCCTGATGGCATATCCCAACTGTTTCAAACATCACAAAATTAAAAAATATTCCCCTTTTCCTTATAAAACAGTAACATTTTTCAATCTTTGATGCGTTGTCTTTGCACCATTTTCAATTAAAACTAGGATTTCAATAATTTGCATACCGTCAAATAGTTTTTTCATGGACATTTTGAACAGCATCCCAACTCTTAAAATAGAAATAGGGTTGTATTTAGCATGTAGATGTGTGTGTGTGTTTATGGGTGTGTGTCGGTTGCATTCCTAGCAATCCATAGTACAATATTACTACATAGAGAGCCATTTATATCTGCCATTACATGTATCTAATAGCAAGAGATCAGGTCACATGCACACAAATATCTGCACACCGCTGACTGATAAGATACTCTGTAGCTGCCTACGATCTCATTTTAGAGTAACACCTCCAAATCTTACCCCCCTCTTTTCCCTCCTTGGGGGTAAAATTAGCTTGGCGTCCTGAGAGAGACCCTCTTACTCTAAACGTGCAGGAGGGGTGTGCTGTCTCTGTCAGTGTGTGCGCATGGGTATTTGCAGGAGTGACACACAGAGGAAACAAGAGACAGAGAGAGATGAGAATATAACCCCCCCTTCCCCCCTCCACAGGAGGTCATGCAGATAGTCGAAGACCCTCCTCATTCAAAGGAAGACCTGGAGGAGAGCAATTAAGACAAAAAAGGACGGGCTGTGGGGAGGCTGGAGGATGAAAGACAGAGACCAGCCGCAGACTCTTTCTTTGGAGAGTCTCTCAGGTCCTGGTCAGATAGAGGGGCTGACTGGGACCTGAGAGCCTGACTCCTGATAAACCTCTTAGCCTCAATTAGCAGAGCTGTAAGAGAGGCTGCCCACTATTCACTGTAAACTGGAGCAGTGAAAACAGAAAAGACAAGCCTCTTATGAAGCACCCCCACACTTAACTGAGAGGGACACAAGCTAAAGAAAGACAAAGCTGTGGCGGCTGTCAGAAGCAAGGAGCTTTTATACCTGCTGAAAGAGTTTGGCTTTTGTCTCTGTGGATTTTCTTGATTATGCCAAGTGCTCTGGAATAATGGACTCATGCAAGAATTTCTTAATTTCAATGTGTATGAATTAAGGTGCACTATGACATTACAGTAGCTATTAGGACTTGACGATTTTATGATCCTGATTAATGATAGTGATAAATTTCAGTACAGTCACAGTGATCAGCTGTGAGCATATTTACTTCGATCAAACGTAGCGGAAATGTGTGTGACAACAGCCAATCAGAGTCTAGCGTTTCCCGCTCACTTCTGTAAATTTCCGGTGAAGTAAACACGGGAAGCACACAGAATGACTGAATGTGACGCTAAATGCGGAGCTGAGGGCAGCAAAATAGATGTCAGCCATGACTTTGAATCATCCTCCAAAGATGTTATTGTTGAGAAGAAAAGTTATTCAACATCATTTGTGTGGCGGTGTTTCGGGTATCTCCAAAGTGACATTGAGCAATTACGCCGATGTGCAAGGTATGTTGGCGGTCGGTGCCCTCAAAAACCGGCATCACAATAAATCTGTTTATTCATTTGAAGAAGTACTTCGCGAGTGGTTATGTAGAAAGCATGAAAATGCGAGCTGCTGTCACTGCTGACGACACAATTAGCATTAGCAGTTTAGCCACAACTAGCGGTGCAGCCACCAGAACAAAGCAGCAATCAATCATATCATCTACGTTTACATTACGTCTTCATTATCCCTGAGGGGGCAATTTGTTTATTTTGGGTTAAAATATGTAAACAAAATGTTGAACTAATCTCTAGTTTCCTTAGTTTTTAGTACCAGTGCTTTAAAACTGTTTAAAAAATTACCGAAAAAAGCGTGATAATAATGGAGATCAGACGATATGACAAAATATATTGTGATCTTTTTTTTTTTTTGGCCAAATCTCCCAGCACTAGTAGCTATGTAAAGAGTCTGATCAAACAGCTTGATGAAAAACTGAACTCAAGCTGTGGTATGACAGTGAAAAATGGCCATGTCTTTGGTTCCTCAACTAAACCAAAAAAAGTTTAAACTCTAATAAATTTTTGAAAGTGGTGCCTAAAAATACATGAAACACAAGAAGTTTTGTGTGTTGAGACTGGAAATCTTTCTGCTTGAACAGATTGCCAAATTTGGGAGAGTGTCATGCAGTTATGGGCAACTACTTGTAGAATATAGTGAGATAAGCTACTGTTACTCTTTATTCAATGTAACTTCACTGTACGACCAAAGGAATGCAGTGAACTAAGCTACAGCAAAACAGCAACATAACAGCTATCTCCATGTATTGTATTTATTTCATATGATTTCATTGATGATCATTTATTGTACGTAATATTCCCGTGTTACAAAATTTGATTCAAAAAACAAGTCAGCTTTTATTTGGATGGCTTTCATCAATGACACTTTTACGTCTAAGCCTGGCTTTCATTATGATAGTGTCAGTTCAATAAGTGGTTATTGACCCAGACAGCCTCAGTTTGTTCATACAGTGAAATCTTTTTTGCAGCAAAAGTAATAATGTGTTAGAAAATATTAAAACCCTCTTCCTTGTGCTTTCTGGTTAACTCACAAAAACAAAATGGGTCGATCAATACTGTCTGGCTTGTCCCTCTCTCTCGTCTGATCCAAACTCAAACTTCTCTTTCACAGTCCCATTTATTTTGCACCTCCTTCTGACTTTAGGTGCTGTTTACTAGTAGGTGCTTGCAGACTGACCTGGTGATGGCTATCTTCACGGCTTGATTATGTGACTTTTTTTGGAATGACCAGCATGTGCGTCTCGGTGTCTGCACGGTCACCGGCTGCTGGACCTTTGAGAGGAGACTATCTGCTCTTACTGTCACTTCTGTGTTCTGGCTTGTGGCTTCTGTGATAAACTGATCTCCAACAAATGGCTCCAAGGACGAAAGGTGGACAGGCGCTCCAAGCAACAGCCTGCAACAATTGAACAGAGTGCTTCTCTGTTTCTTAATGTTGCTGAGGGAGAATGTAGCATTTGTGGATGCTGCAGGCTTGAAACAACAGCTAAGTTATCATCAGGCTACTGCGAAATGTACTTTAGCTTCTGACTTCCCAATTAGTAAGACAGGAGCAACCCATCAATGGTGTAATGTGATTTTAAACATGAAATCAGTGCAGCCTGAGTTGACTGCCTGGACTAGCTCAAAGATTTGGTTTCCCAATAACAAAATTGTTGCTAGTGCTAATTCTGAGTGGCTAGTAACTTTGGAAGTCCTCTAGCCACAGTGGCTGGTAAGCAAAATAGTTAATTTCACAGTCTTTGGATCATGGGTAAATCAAAAAACATGAACCTGTTTCCAGTCTGTTTCAATAGTGTCAACATGAATAGCGTCAAAGTTTCGTTAATTAAATCAAAATTTCGAGATTAAAGTCGAAAATGTGAGTTTAAAATTGATGCAAATTAAGACGAAATTTCATGAATAAAGTTGTAATGTTACGATTAATGATAATAAATCAACAGCATCATCGCTCATCACTTGACAACATGTCCTCTGTTGAAGAGTTTGTAAAGCTTTACTTTAGAATTGGATTTAGTAACAAGGAAATCCTAGCTCTTTTAGCACACAAACACAGTGTGGTCATAAGTATGCAGACTCTGAAAAGACTGTGCCGAAGGTTATGATGCATATGCATGCATATGCAGGGTTATCGATGGTTACACCTGCGTGCTATACAGCAGGGCTTTGTTGTATCGCAATGTACAATAAGATCAAGTTGATTGATCCTGAAGGATTGGAGCACAGACAAGCCTGGCATCTGAGGCTCAGGCTCAGGCATTACCGAAGCCGAGGACCCAATGCACTCTGGCACATGGATGGCTACAACAAATTTACACCATACGGCATTTCATTTCAACTTTTTAAAATTTCGACTTTAATCTCGAAATTTAGACTGTAATCTCGAAATGAAAGTTAAAAAAATTCCCCTCCTGTAATTATTTATTCTCATCTTGTGGCCCTCATCCTCTTTCGTAGCAATGACCCTAAGACCACAGACAAAAATCCCAAGCTCCAACTCCATCCTCTCAACAAAAGCTGAGTTTTAAAGTAAATCCTCAAGCACACTGTTCAGACATCTACAAAGGGAGCTGCTGACATCAAGTATCAGAGTGCTAATGAGTTAAAGTGAATGGGATACAGCGTTAACCTCATTAGTGTTTGATCCTCATTTAGTGACGTGTCTGATTTTCTGCATCCTCACTGAAACCCTCTCTGATGTTTCTGATGAGCCCTTGAACACAGTGAAGCTGCGATGTAATCATGTCTCCCTCCGAGTCATGTCAGCCGTCAATTACTGTAGCTGCTAACCCTGAGCACGGCGCTTTGTGATGAATGTTTAATGGAACCCAGGCCCTGTGATTGTGCTGATTGATTTTTCAGAGGGGCAGAAAATGGAGAGGACAGTGCCTTTGGTGCACGGAGGCGGCTCTCCAAGACTGCTAATCAACCTTTAAACACCTCTGCGTTCAGAAGTGTGCTGCAGCTAACTATGAGTCCCCGAGGCTAGCTTAAGATGACTAGCACGCCAGTTTAGGTTTCATTTACTATTTCCTCTGCTTTCGATTTC
This sequence comes from Xyrichtys novacula, assembly GCA_962446985.1. Classification (NCBI taxonomy): domain Eukaryota; kingdom Metazoa; phylum Chordata; class Actinopteri; order Labriformes; family Labridae; genus Xyrichtys; species Xyrichtys novacula. Next base: position 18,727,190 of record OY660866.1, on the reverse strand, counting down.
CCCTGATGGACTCTCGGCCTCCACTTCAGCTTCTCTACAGCACACTAAGGCCAGACTGTGGAGATGAACAGCTTCTGCCAGTTTAGGCTGTTAGGTTGTAATTGAACTGCTCAATCTGCCGTTTCCGGACGTTATGCCATTTCGTCAGACAGAGCGCCAATTGCTGAGGGGAGGCCTTTAATGAAGCGGTGAGACCTTATTGTGGCTAAAATTCAGCCCTCTGATGATTAGGGGATGGCTCTCCTTTAGCCACAGACCCAGTAGCAGCATTGCTAACTGCTCAACCACAAAGCCATTGCGAAGCGAAGCCAGCGGCGAGCCACTCGCTCTGAGTTATTGGAGGACTTGAATGACATCACCAAACAAAATTGTGTGTGCGTGTCTTCTAGAGCCGCCTGCTTCTCTGCTGCCCATCACTCCATCCTAAATTGGATTACGATGGGTCTTATGATGCTGCGAGACCCGCAGGCTGCAGGAGAGGATGATGACATGTCTCCAGGGATAACAGGGGATGGAGAGAGGGAGCAGAGCGGAGAGGTAAATCCAGGAGGGGGGAAAGGATGGCAGCCTGTGACAATGCTGGATTTATGTTGAAAGGAGTTTTTTTTACAAAGCCACAGATCATCTCACTGTGTGTGAGTGTGTGTGTAACACTCTGACTCTAAGTTAAATGCAGACTCTCTGAACGCGAACACACGCAAAATTGATTCTTCTTGGGAAAAAAATGCATTTTTAAGGCTATTTTTAAGAAACTTCTCTAAGGGTTTATGTTTCCTTTCATATCGGTTCCCTCTCTTCCTTTTCAAAGAGGAGTCATTTCAGACCCATATCGGCTTGTGTGCTGTGTATTCTTCTTTTTTCCTCATTTATTCATCAAAGACTGCTGAGCAAAGGCACTGCAGTGCTCCTAAAACTTGTTGTGAGCTCGGAGGACAGAGAGGAATGAAAGAGCTGGAGAACATTACTGTGTGTGTGTGTGTGTGTGTGTACGTCCGTTTGTGACCTCACCAGCTGCTGCCCGCTAATCATGGTGCACCTGCGTTTTTTTTGGCTGATACAATCCCTTTGTCCTATTGGTCCCCTTCAAATCAAACGCCCGCAGATGCTTGCTCCCATTGGCCAAGGCCAGGATTGTGCACTTTGAAAGCATTTAACAGAGTTTGTGTGTTTGTGGGTGTGTTTGTTCTCCCTCATGTAGGAAGACTTTGTAATGAGGCCATGGAAGATGCAGCTGCTGACTCTCTGAGCGTGTGGTGTGGTGAAAAGAGGGGGAGGGGGAATTGATCACCTGGTACTTCTCTTTTGATTGAATTCAAGCAAAATGTAGCACCTGTTGGGTTGAACCATTAATCAACTGATGGAGGGGGGTGCGAGATTGATGGCTTGACTGTTTTATAAAACGTTTTAAAAACAAAAACTCATTTCCCTCCCTTTTTTTTGTCCCCACTTCCCTCTTGGTGCGTTTTTAGATTAGAATAATTAAGCACCTGTTGGGCTAATCCATTGCAAATACATGGACAAGGGTGGTGGGAGATTGGATGTGGAGTGGCAGTGGGTCTATTTTGGCCCCGCACAGGCCTTGGCTCATGCAGTAAATGTTTTTGATTAGGGAATAGCCACAAAGCAGGTTAGCTAATGCTGTGCATGGGGAGCTGTATAGAGGTAGCGGCTGGTTTAGTGGCTTTGCTAGCCTGAGCAGACAAAACGTGCCAGGACTTTGAGCCAGTGCCGAAGGAGGGGGGTTGGAGGATTTACTCTGTCTCACGCACACAATCTATCTCACAGGGCTTATCTTTATCCATAACCTCACGAGGGTTTCATCTGTTGCCGGCAGAGGTGAAGTGAGAGCTGGAACCAGGAAGAGAAAATGAAAAGAGAAATCTTACAGTGATTTGAGGAGAGGAAGATGAGCGGAGCAAAAGAGACAGGAGGACATGAGGAGGGAGGCTCTTGAGGGAATTGTTCAGCTGGGATTGGCTATGGAGACAGACGGTAGAGATGGATATCCAGGAAGATTTTGATAGGAGCAGATAAAAAGCAGAGTTAGGGAGACGACCGGGATCTTTGAGGGAGAAAGGGGATGTGTACGGCTCAGTGACTGACCCCGGGATTAAGACACGCAAACTGACCGACCTAGAGAGTGAAAGACGGATGTTCAGAACAGTAAAGAGAGGGAGAAGAAGAGGGAGGGAGAGCAGAAAAGAGAGATGGAGTCAGAGGGGTCTTTGTGTGACATGTTTGGGATGTTCTTTATTCCCTGGCGTTGGTCCAATCTTCGCTCCCTGATCGGGCTGGGCCGCTTTGAACCGAGGCTTTTGGAAAGAGCAGCAGGCTCCCAGGGCGACACATGGTCATAACAAAGAGCCGGGCAGAACGCCCGGTAAGTCACAAAAGCTCCGTCCCTTAGGTCATTGGCAGAATTCAGCATGTGCCACCTCGTCTCTGCCAATCAGAATGCCAGGACCTCAGTGTTAATCACCTCCATTATAAAGTTCTTAAATTAAAGCCGCCCCGTTTTATTCCTGGGCTCAAGCAGAGATGGGGACTGATAATTATTTATTACCAGCCTTCATTAGACACCCAACACAGGCCTGTCTATCACCTTTGGTCATTTCATTGACATTAAGATGAAGTAATTACATGCAATATAAAGACTTAAGATCATCAACCAAAGGTCTTTTCACCAGCTCGGCTAAGGTTTCAGTTTTGGTCCAAACGGCATGGTAAGTCCATCCAGAGTTATTGTATTGAATCTTAAAATACACATTTAGAGGCAGCAGGACATGGCCCACGACCCACCTAAAGACATACTGTAAGCTGTTAAAAAGTGGCCCTGCTAGACTGGTCCACCTGGCTATGGAACACTTTGCTGACCATATGATTGTTCGAGCCCCCCCCCCCAACACACACACACGCTTTCCTTCTTCTCAAGTTTTCCGTTGAATGTCTTACCTAAAAATTTCTTCTGATCTGTCCCTTTGAAGAGGAAACAAGTGTAGTGGAGTATCCGGCCAAGGGGCATTCATTTAAAAGTGACTCTACATGCCAAATTATACAAATCTAATTTGTTTTTCTTGGCCTTTTAAGCTCCCTGACCAACAAGCATCATAAATTAAACTGAGCTCAAGCCAAAACACACAACATCACAAAAGTTTGCTTTGCTTGATCTCTAGAGGTCTTTAAAACTCTGGACCTACTATGTTTCCTCGATGAGTACAAAAAGGCAGATTTACTACAGCTTTTCTGCTCCGTGTATTTTTGTTGGAGGGCGTGTGTGGAGCATCAGGATTTGTAAGTGCTGCTATTAACTGGGAGGCTGAGTCCTGCCAAGTCAAACAACAGTGCCAGTCAAGTGCGCGCAATAATCAAATCATCATTTCACTGAAAGTAATCGGCTTCTCCCAGAAGTACGGGAACCTTGGTCCGTTTCTCCCTCTCTGAGCTGGAAAATACAACAAACAGCTGTAATAGACCTCTATCATTCCAGATGACTTCATGTTAGTGGAGTCCTAGGAGTGGAGCCAGAGCATTGTGCAGAGAGGGCCAAAGGAGAGTCAGTCAGCAAAAGAGCAAGAACAGAATCATCGCAAAAGTTCTGGCTTATTCGATTAAATATTCATGCCTGGAATCCAGTAATGTTTAAACAGGTCTATTTCTTTGTGACGAGGGTTTCTATCTGATCTCCTGCAAAAATTGAGTTACTGTCATTAGATATTCACAAAGGTTTTCTTTTTCTAACAAGTCTCTCTCTAACAATGGGCCAAAAATAAAACACTTGCTGCAGACGTGAGAAGAGAAAAGCAAACGTGCAGAACTGAAGGAGTTGTTAATTTGTGCTTACTGGCTTTTCTTCATTCTCTAACATCACATCTATATGAGACACCCAAACACTGGTTTTAGTCTGTCCCAGTTGAGTTAATGGTACTATATGATAGTCCAACAGCAACATTTAACAGCATGGTGGTTTTAAGTAAGTTAGCGGTCTGAGGTTAGTCCTGGCTCGGCCTGCAGCCATCAGAGCTCTACCAACTCAGTCACTCTTTCACTGGTCTAAATGACCCTTTTCATTCGCTTTTTTTTTTTGGAGACTTCAGACTTTTCTTCTAATGATTAAACAACATCTGATGGACAAGAAACTCCAAAGAAACCCTGACCATAACATCTTAAAACGTGGTTCCTCTGCTGAGAAAGCTGCTGCAGCTCAGCTAGCAGCCTCAACAACGTATACTCAACAATTAGGAATGCCCCGACAACTGATGACAAAAAATTAAACCACTGCAGAGAGACAGAAAAAAAAAATGCAGTTTCTTAACTAACCGTTGTGCAAGATATATATTTTTGGCCACATTTACTGTCCATACCGTCCATGCCCCTCAAAATACCTGTACATTCTTGGAGGATATAGTTTCCACCTTTTTACAGACATGGATATGCGGGTCAACTGATTCAGTCTGAGCAGTCAAAAGCCAAAGTGTAAAGCCCCTGTGACCACTCACATCAGTCCCATTTATGTTAACCTTACAAGTAATGCCTGAGGGGATTATTTTAACCTTTGTTTTTTTTTTTGTTTTTTTTTTCCTTTACATCCAGGAGGATGTCAAGTACATGGTGGACAATCTCCCCTCTCCTTCTTTTTTATTCTTTAGTGGCAAGAATGATCTGCTAAGTACATGCTCTGCAGAAAAACACAAACACGAAGATGTCCACTGGTGTTCATTTTTTTGTTAAAAGTAGACTTTCTTTTAAACAATTAGTCATGCTACTCTCCTGGCTACACTGCACAATCATTTGTCGGAAGGATGGATAAATGTAAACTCTAACACAACAGGTATGCAGATGCACACTGCAGGGCTGTTACTCTAGTCAGGCTTCTGCTGCAAAGAAAAGGTGTCAGGTTAGGCCTGTCTGTTTAGACCCCTAAAGGTAGCAGGGGGTCCACTGCACCTGGTCTTGAACTGGGCAAATATAATTTTGCTGAGGCTCGGCAGGATCGTTTTTAGGGCCGACTGGAGCTGTCCCCACGGGCTTGAAATCCAACAAACTAGAGAAGCTTGTTTCATATAAACCCAGTGTCCCAGTCCTGAGGTTAGCTGTCACTCTCACACAGCACACACACACACGCACGCACACACACACAGAGCAGAACTTTACTTGACTTCAAGAGGCTGAGCAAACAGAGCAATTCCAGCTGTTGTGAGGCAGCAGGACTCAGATTGTGTGAGTCAGTCACAGTGGAGCTTTAATCAAGAGGGGCCCTCTGTGGGACTTCCCTGGAGGACAAGAGGATGAAGTCTGATTGCAAAGCCTTGAGGCTGCTAACACCTCTCCACCAGGCTGAGTCAGAGAGAAGGAGCCGGACAATCTAGCTGTCACCACAAAGAAGCAGAGCAGTTAATTCACTTCATACAAAACACAGTCTTCAGAAAAAGAGGCTATATCTCTGTATTTCATCAGGAAAAATGCTTTTACGCTCTGTGGAGGAGGGAAACTAAAGAGCTTCTGACATGTGTTATGAGAGATTGTCCTCAGGTGGTGGATTGAATTACACGGTAGCTCTTGACCGGGGAATGAGGTCCCATTGTGCCATCAGGAAGCAGTGTTTTCTGTCACTCCTGATGATTGACAGAGCAGCTGCAGAGGAACAATTTTATTAAACCGGGCAGAAAATATGATGCAGGTTTCTTACAAAACATAATCTGACACTCAAATCTGTGCGCTTAAACCTCGAAATCCTCCCCTCTTTTATGTAGCCACACAACTGTTTATCTTGCAGGCTGAAACATCATTGATTGCTGAAACGAGCTTTTGTGTAAAGATGACAGATGTGGGCTAGGTAAAAGGAAAACTAATCCTGGAGACTGAAGTGCTTCAATGAGAGCAAAACAATGTGTGAAGGCTTGATGGATGAAGGCGCAGTAGAAATGACTCTTTTGTTTACGTCTTTCACAAGGCATGTCGGAGGAGCTGGCTTATCTGTGACAGCGTGTCAGCTAACGTGGTGGGGTTGTCCTATTTGAACCTTTCACAACATGTCAGTGATGGTGAGGCTATAGTTGAGGAAACATCTTAGATTGGCATTCCTCGGCTGGTTCAGTTTTAGGGCAGTTTCTTCCCCCGCATGTACTCAGGTGTTTCCCTCTACAGATTCAGCAGGTGTTAAAAATGAGGATACAGTAAAACATTTCTAGGCGTCAAATAAGAACAGCCAGGCTTATCTGCTGACAGTCAGAGCTGATTATACTGAAAGTTGATACCAACACAGGCCATATCTAGTCAAACAGCAGGGAGTTAAAAACGCCGTTTATAACAGGGAAATGATCCGTTGAACCTTAATCAACTTTAATTTTGTCACTCAACTCTCTTTCAGCCAACCTAGAAACAGCTGTGGTCTAGAGCTCTGTACCAATTATGCAAAACTCTTCTGCCTGCTTCATATGGGATGCTTGTTAGCTGCGGGTTGACTGCAGAACAGCTTGATTTCCATTCTGGTGAGCATGTTAACGGATCAGACCATTCAGTTTGCCAGAGTGAGCAGCGTGTCTCACACCTGTCTCATACACCAAATATCAAGAGAACAGAGGGCTCGCCTATTCCTCTGGGAGCTACATGCAGATCTCAGCCAAAATAGATGGAGGAATGATAAAGTGAGGCTATATTTGCATGAAAAAATGTTTCATTTCTCGAAATATATCAAATAATATGAGAGACTCACTACATTTATTTAGAATCAGCCTGGGATTTTGAGTTACGTCAAAAAAAATCTTTTTAGAGATCCAGTATCCTTTGACCTTTGAACTCTTAAGTATTTCAAATTAAGTCTTTGGTCAAAACAAATATTTGTGCCAAACACAGTAATCCTCTCAGGTGGTCCTGAGAAAGGCTTCGGAAAAATAAGACTGAAGAGAAGATGAAAAGGAGACATGAAGCCTGGAGGCTAAACAACAGTGAGGAGTTCAGCTTTTCTTCACATCCAGACTGTCATGTTGACGTTTTATCATCTTCCTCTCAGACCCATTATTGGGACTGAATGATGGAGGGAGGGGGATATCTTGACCTGCTGTCAATATGCCTGAGGAGGTGTGAGACTACTAAGTCAGCTCTCCCCTATCCTCCCTGACATGTATGATGAATCCCCGCAGTGATTCCTGCGGGGTCGGATTATGGCATGATACACTACAGCTTCTATTACAATCTGTCTACATCAAAGCGCCACAAATGTCTCCTTGGGGTCATCATTCACTCTTCATCTCTATTTCCTGCCCTGACCTCTAAAGAGCATCCAGATGGTGAAGAGACAAAACAACTCAAAACCCAGAGAGAGAGTAAGGGTGATCTTTGAAATTAGGGACAGCTAATATCTTAATCGTTGAATGAAGAGTGAATCACACAACGCCGTCACTAGAGTGAGAGGGACTTGTGTTCGACATTTACATAATCCAACTTTAAAGCTATTCCAATCAGTATTCAGAGTTGGTGAAATGGTCATTCAGTAATTATGTGTTTGTTCCTTTTATGAAAAAACTATAAAGAAATCATATAATATAATCACATGTAATCTATTGTTTCTTTTTTCATGAAATTGATTTGATTTTAAGGTTTGCATGTTGCCTGTTTTGCTAACCATATTTTCAGCGGCAGTAGGCAGCTTTTCTCAGTAAGCGAGCACAGAAAAACCCTTTGAAATTAAAGACATAATGATCAACAAGTGATGTGAACACAATATGTAGTGGGTACTCTGTATTGCAGTATAGTAAAGAGTTACAGTAGGAGGCTGACAGCAGGTAAAGAAACCAAACTCAGTCGGATTATGTACAATTATCTACTCAGCCTGAATAACCTAGGTGTTTATGTGTCCTGATGGGTTTTAAAGGTTAAGCTGTTACAAGATGACTGTGGCCTGCCTCACCTCTGGTTCACTAGACTGTGTAATAACGTGAACTGGATTAAACTGACTGTTGAACGAATGCACAAAGATCAGCCTTAAACTGTATTTGTTCCATGAGTATAAAAGTATTCAGCTTTAGGGTAAACAACACCAAGATCCTTAAGTAAACTGCTGTAAACATAGACATAATATCATAATGCTGCGTTCCAGTTACCTCAGAAGTTGGGTGTCAGAGCTGGGAATGACGTTACACCCTAGTTGACGGAGTTCCAGTAAACAAGTCGCAAAAAAAACAAGATGCAGGCCTACAGTTACTTGTTGTTAGCTATTGTTCACAATTGTCAGCTGTCGTTAGCCGTTGTCAGCTGTTGTTAGTTGTTGTTAGCTATACCAGTTGTAAACAATGCGTAATACAGTATTTCACTCTTACAAACACCATAGCACCGTGTTCACAGTTAGACGGTGGTCAGTACAACATGTACCACTTCTTAATTTCACAAAAACAAAACAAAAGTGCTAATAAATAAAACATTATGAGTGCTTTCACTGTTACTCTTTGCTGTTGATGCACTGTGCTGCCATCTTGGATTTTGATGTTGTCGTCAAGTCGAGGTTGGTGAGGATTGTCCAACTTTCCGAGTTGGAAATCCGACTTCAGGGGGATGTCCCAGATGAATTTCCGACTCGGAGCTCCGAAATTCCAATTTCCGAGTACAACTGGAATGTAGCATTAGAGGCCTCATAGACTGACACTGCCCATTGGAGCTCGCGTGTCAGCGAAGCCGCCATCTTGGATGGGTCCCCCATGCTCTCCCAGTACTTTTATTTCGTTTGAAGAGGGTAGGAATGCCCAACTATGTTAATCATAACTCCATAACTATTTTTCAATTTTACTTGTGAAATGTAACCCTATGTGATCTGGTTTCAAAGTGCGTCAGTTTTTGCAACGGTAAGAAGCACATAATACGGCCATAGTTGCTAGTTCTCTGTTGACTCAGTTGGGCTCGAGTGCGAGCCTAGAGTGAGGAGGCTCATCCAAAATGGAGGTGATGCTGGACTACGCTGCAGCACATAATGGAGCATCTGTGGTCTGTGACATATCAAATGAATGAGGAATGGGTGATTCATTCCACTATATCTAAATGCAAGTCCTAACAAGATGGTACACAATTAAGATGATGTTGTACCCTTTCTAAAATATTATGACCACATAGACCTCTAGTTTTCATGTGTACAGGTTATCAGCTACCAAGTCCATATTCTTTAAGCAGTCAATTAAGGGTTAAAATGAATCATATGTGGGTTGTAAGAGCAGGAACTTGCTGTTAGGACAACTAAAAATGAGCTCTCATTACAGAACCGCCTTCCACTTGTCGACACATTAGTCATTAAAGAGCAAAGCACCCTGCCAAGTGTTAATGAAAAAACCTGCTCAAAATACATAGTGACGGAGAGAGCGGCACATTCACAGGGTCCATTTACTGAAATGAATCACATGCAGTAAGAAACATGATGTCATGGCTGGAAAAAAGAGCACATGAAGACCAAGACAGTGTGTGTTTGTGTGCATGTTTGCATATTTGTTAGCATCCCTCTCCCTGCTGAATGGAGGAGACACAAGAGACACTACAAGAGCCCCCCTGCTAATTTAAATTGTGAAAGCACTTCATACACAAGCTGTACAAAATGTCTTTGAGCAAGGAAGTTAATCCGCTGTTGAATTTTAATTTAATCTTTGTGTAGTGAGGATTATAGTATTTCCAAAGGAGGCACATGTATAATCTCATTCAGAGTTGAAAAATGCTGAAATGGGGAGAATATAAATGTTATTGATCCTGGAGGGGAAATGAATGTGGTCGTCAGAGCAGCAAAGAATAGAAGTGAAGGCTTGCTGGAGGATTGGAGAGTTTGACTGAAAATGTGATAGAGGATCTAAATTTAAGTGAGAATAGGCATAAAGATAAATGTCTGCAATTGTAGAAAATCTTTCTCATTTGTTCTACAAGAGCTATTTAGGTTTTGCAAGACTTTCTGGAACTACAAAGAATAAAGAAAAAGCTCAGCACCAAACTTTACTTTTTTGAAGCTGGATGTGATGCTTTTCTGTGGAGTTAAGGGAGTGCCATTAAAAGAATGACGTGTAACATGTAAGGAACATGAGGGTAAAAAGGATGTACACAGTTCAATAACAGTAAGAAAAACTGAATTTGGTGGTTTAAGAATCATTCAAACTCTTTAATCTGACTTAAAACAGTGCAAGGACATTGTATTAAATGTCTAAACTTTACTAGTGGGTTGGGTCACCTCTTTCTTTTACAACAGTGTAAACGTTTGGGAACCAAAGAGACCAGTTTCTGGATTTGTTGTCCCATTCTGGCCTGATGTAGGAATTAAGCTGCTCGACTCTTTAAACTGTCCTTTGACATACATTTGTTTCATGATGTGCCAAATGTTTTCAACAGGTGACAAGTGGCTACTGCAGGCAGTCCCTGATTTCCAAAAAGAATGGCAATTTTATTAAGCCTTAGGGCAGTTTTCCATTTTGCTTTTCCATTTTATTTTTTCTAAATGGGCCAGGGTCCAGAGTAGTCACTGGCTTTCCTGGATCATGTATGGTTTGTTTTTAGCAAGGTAGAGTCATAATCTGCGTTTAAAAAGCAGCAACAAACTATAATCACAGTGCATATACAGATTACAGAATACAGAGTTTTTGGAAGGGATTGTTAAGCCCATACAGTGATTTCCACAACAAAGTAACATCTGTCCTAATGTTTTTACTGTTTTTGTGATACTGTATTTGCACCATTTTTTCAAATTAAATAAAGAATTTAGATGATTTTAAAACCATCAGAGCCTGATTTTATGAAAATTTCATAATGTATCCCTGACTTTTTGGGTGTGGGGTTCTCCATACAATAAATCCATTTATGTTGATTGAATAATCTGATTAGCTCTGAATGCATTTTTAAATACATTTACAAAAGAAAATCCTGTTTTATTAAAACATCGTCATCATATTTGATAACTTGAATCAGTTTTTGTTCATAATGTTATCAAAAGCTTGGAAAAGAAAACCAACCTACAACATATTGAATGGCAGCTTATACAAAACAATAGTCAAGGATGTGCAAAGTATATTTAAATAATATGATATGGTATGATATATAAACATTTAAGATCTTGCGATGCATAAAATATAAGCATTTCCATGCATTTCCAGTCACATTTTCACAAATTTCTTTAATTTCTTTACATTTTTATTTTAGTTTAGGCTCTCCCTTGACATTCCACCATTCAAGCTTGGTGTTTCATTGAGATTCCAAGACTGGATGAAAACGGCTCCTAACATTTCAGATAATACCAGGAGTAAAGGTGAAGGAGAAAGCCTCGGATGAAAGAGCCTCCGGGCTAATCCAGGGATAGGGAAAGGTTGGGTACAGAAACGTGATGCACAGGCCTGACACAGTCAGCCATTCAGCGTCACAAAGAGCCGTGTCTAGTCTGCATGATGTAGTTCTATCTTGACCTTTGGGAGCTAACACCCCTCTAAACAGGCCTCTGTTTGTCGGGGCAGATGTCAGTTAGCCGGCCCCCTGAGGAACAGGAGCACTGCTCTGTTGGCAGCCCTGCATATGGCCTGACTGTAAAAAGATGGCAGAAATGATTTAAGTGGAGCTAAGAGGAAGTTTTGATTGAAGTGGAGCTGGGAGCAGGGTTTGAAAAGGGTCAGAGTTACAGAGACTTCAATCAGAGTGAATCTTGGGGTGGTAAACTCAGCTGGTTGGCCTTTGCTATTTGATATTTGAACCATTTTATCTGGGTCTTTTTATCTTATAGGGCTTTACTCTTTGCAAACAACCATTTGTTATGTCAGAATTAGATGAATATGCAATCAAACATATGAACCGAAGTTATACGTGCCACTGAGCATCAAGGAAAGCAAGAAACAAGCAGAAACAAAGAGTATGGTTCACTCATGCTCAAGACTACCCACATCTATCCCCCACTGGCCTGGAGACACTGTTGTCAATCACCACAGAGCACTATTACAATCGAATGTGCTATCTATGGGACATGTGACCCCTGGTCTATTTTTACAAGCACAGAGGGGATGACAGCACTGACTCTCCAGGGAAAAGAAATATGTGTATACATTCCCCTACATCAAAGCATCAGCCATACTATCCTGTGCTATGTCTCTATGTTATGTATGTTAAGCTAGCTAGCATACCCTGATAATACACAGCACTATGGCTTCAGTGTAAACATCAGGGGCCAAACATGGTCAGATATAGATAGCCTTTGTTCACTGTTATTCCAATCCTTCATGGAAGGCTTTACTGTACACAAAGGCAGGAAGACAGGAAGGGTAACCTCTGGAGGAAGACCTGTTTGCTGCACACATAAGGACACTGGAACATCTGTGTTTTCCTCTGAAGAGAGATAGAAAGTAGAAGCAAAACAATCCAAAATCATCTTCTTAACCAAACACATCACTGAGGAACTCTTTTGCCTGGCCTTGTCATGACAGCAAATAAATGCTGGCTGTTAATTATTATCCAGAGCATTCTCATAATTCTGTAATGCTTAAAAACATACAGGTATTTTCACAATGATCGTGCACCAGCCATATGCTCTGCACAGTTGTGACCACCTTTGACTTGGAGTTCATTATCAGGCCATCTCTGTGCATTTTGCTTTAGTTGTTTTGTTTAATTGTGACTGAGGTTTATCACTAACTGTCAGCATCTCCCCTCTGCTGCCCAGAGCTGCACTGTGAGCTCTCATCCTGACAGTGCTACATTCCTTACCAGTAAATGGTGGAGCTGATTTTTGACTTATGTAATACAACAAATTTCACAACCAACTAACATCCAAGAACAAGCGTGCAAAACGCAGCTTGTTTAAAAAAAGATAAATGCTTTGTTGTGCGTAATAGCTGAGCTTAAGCCACTGACAGCCCCTAACTGATAACAATAGTAATGTTGCAGTGATATTCCTAGACTTCCTACACAGAGAGAAGTATTTCCCTTACTCATACAGAGGATGATATTGTTCCAGCACAGGTGTTAGCGAACCGGGTGTTTTTTGCAGAGTGGTTTGTTTGCACATAATAGGCAATATCTGGCTCCGAATAAATGCATAAAGGATCGTCAAAATATATGCAAACAGCACAAGCAGTCTGAGGGACACTTAACCCTTTGTATGTTCTTCATGAATTAGAACATTTCTTTCTAGGCTCATTTGCACGGTTTTTTTTCTGGGCACAAAAATGATGCAGTCCTTTAGTGTTCTCGCTTTGCAACAGGCCTATTCCATCTAAAGGTCTGGTCTGGTACCTATCAGACCAGGACTGTGTCGGAAATGGATCCCAAACCCCTATATAGGGGTTCGCGACATTTTGAGGGGTGTCCAAAACCTGAGTGATCAATTCCAATGCCCCATATAGGCGACTCAAAATTTCCCATAGAGCATTGCAAAATGTAGTGACCAACTGATGCTGACTCACCGGTGGTGGGCATGCCGTCTCCAGCAGCAATTCAAAGATGGAGGAGCTACTGGCTGTTCAATCAAATTTGCCATTTTCAGCGCAAGTTTTTTATCTTCACTTCACTCGCAAGTGATCCGTACAGTTTTTGAAAAACATTTGTTTGCTGCGTCATATATTCTCGTGCACAATATGACGTAGCAAACAACATTCGGCACGAAAATGTAAGGCCTTTTAAATAAATTATTTTATTGGTTTTTTTGTTTTTGTTTTTTTATTTCACGAACATTCTCGAAAAATAAATACATCAATACAACATCATAAAATTCAAGAGATATGAAAAAAAAAACAGCCGGTGGTGCACCATGTAGGGACTGAAACCTCTGGTGATTGAGCTCACTACATAGTCAGCAATATAGTGAAACCCCATATGAGGGTTAGGGATTGAGTGATTCATTTTGGACACAGCCACAGCAAATGGGCTCTATGCACAGCTCCACTACTTCCTGAACCTGAGGCAGCTCCTTTATTTCCTGTCTTACATTATTCGACAAACTGATTAAACCAGGTGTGTCTGAGTAGTCACAATAATCAGTCACACCTGGATTAATCAGTTTGTCCAATAAGTAGTTGAGCTGTGCATAGAGCCCATAAAGGACCCAGTCTATATTTGGGGATTATGGCAAAAATAAATGGCTAATATCATCAAAGAATGAACACAAGTACATCAAATCCAATCATTATAATCCACAAAGAGACTTAAATAAGGTCTCGATTGTCCCTTTTTTCTGAAATTTGCCTCAGAGTTTACGAGGAGAAAGTGTTTTTGCTCCTATTAGCCCCCTGTTCCCAGATTTGTAATGGTGGTAAAATATGCACAATGTAAGCATGATGTGTTCAATTACACATTAAAGCTATTCAAGGCAGAGCTTGACATATAGCCCCCTATAAAAAAAACCTTTAGGGATGGGACAGGTTTATTTTAGCCCAGCATATTTCCATAAATAAAGCAATTGTTTCTCTATGTCCTGCTTACTCTGCACCCGCCACAGGCCTGATGCCCACTTTGTCTAGTAAATTATTTCGTGTCCCTTCAGCCATCTTACCTAGCAGCTGCACTCCGCGGGTCAGACCGTAAACATCAATGAGCGCCCAGAGGGGCTCAGCTGTGCGAACTCCACTGAAGAACAGCATGGGGCTGGATTCATTGATGCGATGGAAGACTCTGCCTTTCTTGTCAACCCAAAAGGCGATGACGTTGCCCTCGTTGGCAAACTCCTCGGGCAGCGCTTTGGCCCAGAAGCCGCTCTGTGACACCAGGTCTGGGCAAGCATATTTGGGTAGGTTGTCTGGGTTTATCCTGGAGGGGTCTTTAGAGGTGAAGCCCAAACGAAGAGCCCCGCTCCAACAGCACTGCTTTTTAGTGATCTGCAGAGAACACAAAAACACAAACTTTATCACCATGGAGTTGTAAAAAAAAAAGTGTGCAGACTTCCATTTTATTATAAGGGTTTAATCTCTAATACTTCAATCCAAAACTATTTTTCAATGCATTCTATCTTCACGCAGTCCTTGTTCAAAACAGATATAATGGCTTAGTTTTCATTCACCGTATTCACACAGCACTCATTTTTCTCAATGTCACACTCAGGGGGCTGAATCCACCAAGAGTGGATTGTTGCAGCAGCTAACAGCACCAAGACTTGCAAATCATTTTCCCATCATTTTCTTTATCTATTCCCTCTAAAAATCTCATTCACAAATATTACACTAGCAATAAGTGCAAAGACGCCTATAATGAGTTTCCCTTTGGGGATAAATAAAGTTCTTGTGTTGTATTGTATTAAGTGTTTGGAGCTCCTTTTAGTTAGTCGGTTTTATGTGTCCTTCTGTTAAGATGTGCGGTCAGGATCTCCACTCACTGCTGTGCAAAGCTGTGCTGGGTGTTCTCCTCCAGATGGTGGATCCATCAGTGTACTGAAGCTGAGTCACCTGTGCATTGTGAAGTCTTTTATAGATGTGATCCAAGACATTCTGACTTTTTGAGCAGACAGTTCTATGTACGGTCATGTAGAGGCTGCATTGTTGTCCTGATCTTTGGAAATTGTTACCTGACTTATGAATACTGAGGCCCAGCCACCACCAGTTCTCTGCAGCAATAAAACAGCTGTGTGTGGATGTTAGCTCAGGAGTTTGTGAATAAGACATATGATCATCTTCAGAGAAAGGGGACAATCTTTCTCCAAATGAAAGGAAAGCTCATCTAAATTCAAGCAAACAGAACTGGTGCACAGAGGCACTTTTTGCTCTGCGGCACAGTGTGGGGTGTATTTAACCCTTTGCATTTAATATGCAGCAGTTGATGAGACTTTTTGCTTCATTTGCACAGGTTTGGTTGATTTAAAAGCTGTACAATCCTTTTGTAGACCAGACCCTTAATGTAGAAAGTCCAAATACCCCGACCATTTGGACTTAGGAAGGCAAACACTTCTATATAGCAGTAATACCAGCTAAGGGGTGCTGAAAAAAACTAGAGTTACCTATCGCCATTAAGTACCCGACAGGATATTAGATTCCTTTAATTTACTCAAAGAGGATGGCTTAGTGTCCCCCAGTTGGTTATTTAAAGCTCCTGTGGGGAGTTTTTAACCCTCAATGATACAGGTTGAAATTGGTACTGATGCCTCTTTGGGACCTAGAAAAGTAAACATGATCATTAACATGAAGAGTGACTATCTCTATGGTTATTTTTCATGCCAGGGACCATTGGCAGGGGGAAGTTGTCAGGGTAAGTGGTTAACAGCACACTGCTTTTTTTACATGCTCCACAACAGAGTCTATAAGTGCTAAATATGACTGTTAAAGGAGGCTTGGATAAGATTTATTTTTATACAAAACACTCATATGTGATGTGATGTGCATGACATGTTCAGCATAGACTGCTTTGTCAACAGGAGGCGCCAAAATCAACACAAAGCAAAAGTTCCTCACAGGAGCTTTAACCAATGATTGTCTTCCAAGTTGCTCATCAGGTGCAAAGCAGAAATTGCTAGAATCCCCAAATTTTACATCTTGGGAAAGTTTCTGCGAACAGTAATGTTAGTGGAAGAGGAACTGAATGCTAATGCTAGCTGCCATTGTACGATACTTACCATTTCAAGCAGCCTGATGTCACTGTGTATATATAGTGTTTTTGGTAAGGATCTGCTTAAGCTGAGAATTGCCTCATTAAAAGATACAAGTCTTTCCTTTGATGACTAAATATGTTGAAGTGCGCCTGCCCAGCGAGCTGTTGCCGGTGTGACTTTTTTTAAAACCCACTCCAATCGTTTTTATTTCATTTCTATTATTTAAAGTGTTCTCAGTGGTCTTTAAATTTCAATTATGACGTTCTTTTTATTTTATTTTTTAGCCAAAACCACGTTACCTGTGATATTTTCAAGAGTATTTCTTCTGCAGAGCTCCAGTGCCTCGTTAGCAAATCGTCTCTGAGTCGTGGGTGGAGACAGCGTTGCTCTGCACTCTCCCCCTTCACGCTGTTGACTAAGAACACCATGCACTTACACACTGAGGTGCTCTATAACAGAGCAATGAGTACAAACTGTCTGAGTGGGAATGTGACATGGGTTGCTTTTTAGAAGCTCCCGCTCTGTAGCACGGTTTCAGAAATTCTTGTTTTCAGGTGCCAAATATGCCATTTCTGTGCGAAGGAGCAGCAAAACAAAAGGCAGCAATAGTTTTCCATTGTCTTCTGAATACATACATATATACTGTACATACATACCAGCCCCTTAGATGCCGTGAAGTTATGAAGACTTGTGTATACATTTTGTGTCATGAGGCTCAGCAGTAAGAAACTATGACAACGTCTGGTCTTCTCACCCTCAGCATTAAGGTGAGAGAAGAATATGAACCACTTACAATGACTGACCCCACACTTAAAGTGTAAAACTTGGATAAACCCAGAATGATGTCTTGACATTTTAAAAGCTCTGAGATTTTCAGTGGTTTAAGTGCTTCTCTCAGACAGAAAGTACCTTGAGGCGGACTTGCTCATACATGGTGATGGGCCTGTTAGAGAAGGTGATGGCGTTGCAGAAACTGGCCTGCCTCTTGACTATCTTCTGGGTGGTGTCCATGACAATTTGGGACCCCTTAGCGCTTGGATGGAAGAGAAGTGGGCTGATAGGGAGGGGTCCTCCAACACTGCCACACTGGATGGGCAGACACCTCTTGGGTTTGTGATGACATCGGTGTGATGTGGATGGAAATGGGCCCCCAAGGGAGTCTGGTAGGAAGGGACAAAG
Source organism: Xyrichtys novacula (assembly GCA_962446985.1). Taxonomy (NCBI): domain Eukaryota; kingdom Metazoa; phylum Chordata; class Actinopteri; order Labriformes; family Labridae; genus Xyrichtys; species Xyrichtys novacula. The sequence goes on along the minus strand of OY660866.1, from coordinate 18,709,510 downwards.
CACAGTGAGGGGTGAGCTTTTCTGTGAAACAATAGCATCCTTTTAGGAAAAAAAAGAAGTTTATGTTCAGTCACTGTAATTATTCCCTGATGTTTTTTCTTTTAAATCTGATGATAAGTTTTGCATCATAGGAAATAACTTTAACATTACAACATAATCTAAAATTTCTTAGTTGATTAATAGGAGCAGTGGAGTCATGAACTTTTAATCAGCCACAATCATACTTGGCTCTGAAGGTAGAATGGCAAATTTCAACACAGGTCAAGACTGCTGAACATGTATGAGACAGAAATCCTGTTTTTTTTCTGTCATGCACATACAGTACAGACCATTTTCCCAACAAATGATTGATTTGAGAGTAGTTCAAGTATTTGAAAGTCATTATCATATCACTGTGATATTGAAAATCTAAGGTCGATGCCATGCACCCCTAAAATACACAGCATTTAACATCTTGTATTTGTTTTTAAAAGTAACAGAAAGAAAAAAAACCTCAATGTCAGTCTTTTTTTCAGACCTGTCACCCAACTTCACATCCATCATACTGCAGATTTCATCATGATCAAAAGAGTGTACTAGTTTGTTAGTCTTGGGATGGGTAATGTGAGATTAAATTTCTATGAGGAGCTGTAGTTTTTTGACATTTATGAAAAAGGTCTTTCTAAGCCTTCATGATATACAAAAACAAACAAGACCATCAGCAGTGGAGATGCTTTTCTTCTTTTTTTTTTTTTTTTTTTTGAAACAATGCTCTTCATAAGTTTTTCAGAGATGTTAATCCTGGGTTGAAAATCTGTTATCATGATGGACTAAAATATACCCTTTCTAATTCCTAACAACATGAAACATATCACAGTCTGTTGTCCCTGCTGTTCTCCAATTTGCAGACTTGCAGAAAATGGTTCATCTAACTTCCTAATGTGTCCGAATGCAGTCTGAGTGTTCAAGCAGCTTCAAGAAACAAAATGTACTGGAGCATTTTCACAGATTTTACAAAGCTTTTTTACCGCCAGATTCAAATTGAGAGATTAGTATTCTGATGCTGAGCTGGGGTTGAAAGACTTCAACAGAGAGTCTATCATAATTTCCCCATCTCATTCTGCTGCAGTATGTTATATTCTGGGTTGTCAAATGATTTCCAGAAGTTTCAGTATTTGTGTTTCGAAATTCCAGCAATTTTGCGGTTATAAAGTTTAATCTATCTTTTGTTGTCCCCCTTTCTTCCAATTTTCTGCTCACCCTCTGAATGTGTTATTAGGCCAATTTTTCCTCAGAGCTTTCACCTGCATGTTTTGTATTCAGCGGGGTTTTACTTCTGGGCCAAGACAGCAATGATGTTGGCAGCAGTAATTGTGACTGTGGGTTGAGAGATGGAGTCCCATTCCCGATTCAAAGCTCTCCCAGCTGTGTTGCATTATGGGCAATTCAAGCTTCTGTCAGTGCAGAAATTGGTGTGTCTGTCTCTTCTTTGATAGATTTCTCCCTGTTTGATTTACTGGCGAGAAAGAAACCCCATCCCTTCTATCCTGAGAGACTGATTCATCAGCATAAACATCAGTGTAGACCTGTGTTTACCCTGATGTTTCAGCAAGTTGATTTCTCTCTGCAATCAAACTCCACTCAACTATTCTGGGAACATTTCAGCACCAAATGTTTGGCCACCAGTCCTGGGAATATCAACCCAAAGGTCATCAATCACTGATGAAATCTAGTACATTTCTGCCTCTGACAGAATTTCAGTATTTTAGAAACGCTGGAGTTCAGTTCAACCTATAATGACAGGATGTTGCTCTCAAAAATCAATGATAATAATTTAAAATTTCACAAAGAAATAATAGTACATATAGAGGTATGGTTTACAACACATTATAATCTTTATAGTTGCTGTGCTCATGCACTCTTGAATGGTATGGTATCATTTGGATGCACAGACTCACAGAGGACATGCCCAACACATCAAGAGAATCCACTTCTTTATTCAGTGACACCTTCGAGGTACATTTGATCGATTTTACCACAAGTTCTCAGTGCTTGATGATTGGCTGAAGAAGACAATTATACACAAAGTGTACATGGACTCTGTTAAATTAATCCTTAAAAGACTAAACCCGATAGTTGCCCTGTTTGGACGCTCTGAAGCTTCCCTCACACTATTACATACAGTCCGACAGACTCTTAGGTATGGTATGTTAGTGGCTAAGAGATTTATTCTAAAAGAATAAACATCCTTGTTTTTCTGGACAAGTTAGAGAACAAGTGTCTGGATAACATCTTAAAGTTTCTTTTCAGTGATACAACCTTCTGCCTTTATGAAGAAAATTAATGGAAAACCATATGATTGATGTTGTTTGTACCTTATTAGAGAGTAAACTTTTTGAGGGACGTATATCAGACATCTATTAATGACATAAACAGTAACAGCCTCAATAAGGATAGACTGATTGTTAGCATTAGCCTTTTATCAGGGATTATATTCTAGGTTTGTTTTCTCGCACTGTTTCGTCTCACCCAATGTCCCGGTCACAGAACTGATTGACTAGATGTTGCACAACTGTATGCTGGGACTGTACTGTGAGTGTAACTTGTTAGCTGCTTACTCTAGTATGTTTATTGTTTCAGTTTGATTATCAGTTATGAGTCTCATCACCTGTAATACTGAATTCTGCCACAGAAACAAAGTGAAGTTGATAGACTGATAAGCTAGTTCAGTGATTCTCAAGTCTAGTCATCGAGGCCCACTGTCCTGCATGCTTTGGATGTTTCCCTGCTCCAACACACCTGATTCAAATGATCAGCTCGTTATTAAGCCATTACAGAGCTTGATAACGAGCTGATCATTTGAATCAGGTGTGTTGGAGCAGGGAAACATCCAAAACATGCAGGACAGTGGGCCTCGAGGACTGGACTTGAGAACCACTGAGCTAGTTGTTTAGGTTGCTGCTATTTCACTTAACCGTCTTGCTGTTGTTCACATTTTCAAACCTTATTTAAGTTTTATATTAAAGGAAAAATACCTAAGACAAGATGATGATCCATGATAAAACATGATATATTTGTGCCATATCCTGAGTCATATGGTAGTCAACACTTACTCTAGAGCCATTGTCATAATCATGAAGGAGGGTTTGACAAACAAACAGATGAAAACTAACACTGGCAGCAACAGCAGTTGTCCTGTGGAGTCTTGATAAGGCCGTGCAGCCACTCCTAAAGCTTCATTTTCTCTCTCTCTCTCTTTGTCTCCCTCTATCCCCCCTCTTTGCTCTGTTTATCTCATAAAGACTGGTCCAGTTTTTTGCCCCACAAACGTGTCTTCTACTCAATCTGGCCCTAGTCGAAGAGCATTTTTGAGGCCTTTTGTCTTAAGCGGAGCCACAGGAGAGCAGTTGTTGAATGTGGCTCACATGGTCCCGGGCAGATTGAGCTGAATGCATTATCGGCCTGTAAAGGGGTGCAGCTGCTGCCGAGAGAAACAGGCGATGTGTGAATTCATGTTCCTTAGCAACCCCTCGTATCTAAAGGTCTCCATCAGTGCAGTCTTTCACTCCACAACCATCGACTGGGATACTACAGATGCCTTTTGTTTACTTAGACACATCATGATATTTATAGTCACAGATTTGAGCTTTCTGTGCCTGTTGAAACAAAAGGGTATAAATCAGTTACCCAACATCTTTTACCTTATTATTATCATCCTCATAGATCTTTTACCATACACCTTGATCAATAACACATCCTTTCAGACTCCAAGCTTTTGTATTTGCAAGTCAATGAATGGAGCTACACCAGATTAAAAGTATTCGAGCTTTCTGACATTTCGACCTTTCCTGTTTTCAAAGTTGTACAGGAAGATAGAGAGTACAGTTTTTACTGTACAGTATATTTGATTCCACCACTTAAATAGAGAAGAAAAAGGCTTATTCAATTAATTTCCAAGCATAAGCTAAGATACATACCAAAACAATTAACAAACAAGCTCACAAGAGGCTAACTGGTTGTAAGTCAAACGGTGAAAAAGTAGACAACCTCACAGCCCCATAACTTTATTTATACCTGATTTGAAAAAGGCAGTTTGTTGTGTAAGCACTTTTCATAACATGCTAATTCATAAGTCCAACTGAAATTGCACTAAGATGGGCTCAGTGCTGATGATCATGACCTATGTGGTAAAACATGGTTTTCACAGGCAAATTTGGTTGATTTTTTTTATTTTGAATTGTAATGCATGTGCTTAGATTACATTTATTTGATCGTGTAAAGGGATTGGAAACTTACATTGCCACCCAGCATCCAGGCAGGGCGAGAGCACAATACAAATGTGGTGTGGCCACATGGTAGAGCCAGACTTCTGAACCAGGTTTAAGATGATTCTGAGGACCTATGACTGATTTAGGGTAGCAAAGCAGAGGGGCTAAATGTGATTAGTGGTAGACCAGTTATTCAGCATTTGTTTGACTATTTCTATCAGCCTACTACTTTACAGACAGCTGATCAAATTAATCAATTAAAAAGTGTGCTAATTTGGCTTTTGAGTCCACAACAAAATCTGATTGACCGAGTGTCATCGGTTTATGGTCACCTCCTGTAAGATGTCTGACACGATCATTTTGATAAAACATAGGAGTAGGAATTTGTACTGTTTTAAAATCAATATTCTGACGTTACACTTTTCATTTTTTGTGTCAAGACCTATCAATTCCAAATATCGGTCATGAGTCTCATGGACTTCTAACAATCAGTATTCATACTGGCCCTGAAAAAACAATATCACTCAACCCCATGTGTGATATTTTACTAAAGGGGGCCAGGAATCCTTGGTGGTACTGCTGATTGCGCCTCTAAAATGGCATTTGTCACCACACCTTGTATAAACAGCTGATTTGGGATCTTATTATCTTTTTGGGATCTTTTGTTGTGGTATGTTTCTCGCTCTATAGATGTAATAATAATCTGTAGCTTGTGGCATTGTATTGGAATAGAGTGTCTAAGCTTGAGACCAAAGTCCCACTAAAGAGGAGTATAAAGTATAACCCTCATACTGTACAGCTTTGTATTTTCTCTGCTCACAGATATCCTGCAGCCAAATCCAGCTCCATCACCCTCCTTTATTTTGTTTTGCCTGAAGGTTATAGTCTGTCTGAAAATGGCCTGTGAGTATGTGACAGCAAAATACAAGCTGCTTTTTGTATTTACCCTGTGATGATTTGGGAAAAAAATAGTCCTTTGATAGCTGTGAAAGCTTTTATTTCCAGGTAGTAGCTCCACCGTTCAGGATTCATTGTTTACTCTCGAATCCCACGAGCAAGTTTTAAGTTGTTGAATGCCTTGAAGCTGCCTTGGGCTTAAGGCCTGCTGTCAGTCCTCCAATTACCTCTGCAACACAAATCCTTGAGTGTATGGAGCCTGAGATGTGACCCCTTGATGTAAGGCTTTTTAAAATGACTCCTCTTTAACATCACTCTGTCAGGTCCCTCTTAAAAACCAGCGTTATGCATCTGTTATCAGAGAAAAAGCACTTTTCACAGCCTCACAGGAGCCATTTTGCCAAAGGTCGAGGATGTCTCATTATAATCAAACAGGGTATAAAGCTTGTACTTGTCTGCCCCGGAGTGTGGTGTCTTTATCCCACGAATATCAGCACACAAAACACACAACAGCTCCAATCCCTCATCACAATAAACAGGCTTGTGTGCTACTAATACCTGTCATACTCCAATGCACATCTCTGTCCCGCAGCACGCTAATCTCTCACCGGTTTATTTAGCCAACAATGTTGAGAGAGACCTGAGCAGTGTGTCTCTGTGTGTGTGTGTGTGTGTGTGTGTGTGTTCTTTTTTCTTCAAGAGTTGTATAGCCATTACTCACCCGCCATCAGCTAAGTGGTTTACCAAGCAAAGAGGATTTTATAGGTGGAAGAAACTCTTCCAATATTTGCTGAGTTTCCCGTAGACAAATGACTTCCTAGTCGTGGAGAAACAAACTGAAAGCTTTCCTTTAAATAAAGGTGTGCAGTTGACAGCAGTTAAGGTGTCTTGTGTGATATTAGGTCAATTATTGTTAGCAAACATTTAATGCTTTAGTGTAGAAAGGTCTGGAATACATTGCACAAGCATCTACAAGGGTTATTGATTTTCAAAATATGAGAGGAAGATACAAAAGTCAGAAATGTCCAAGGGCACAACATGTTTGTTAATGTAAAATTTCTCTTAATAGCTCCATTGGTAGCAAATGTTGGTATCTAAGTACACCGAGTAAGGGAAAGAGAAAAGACGCTTGTAAACACTGCAGATGGTTCCAGTTACTTCAGTCAGTAATGATTAACCAAAAGCATTAGTAAGCACTTTTCAAAACTACTAAAAGATGCTTTCTTCGAGTCTTGCTGTGCAAAATAAAAAAGGGATTATTTGCAATCTGCATATTAACTACCACTAAACCGCAAGACATGCAAACAGGCACTGGGCTGGGGCAAAAAAATCCAAATCAAAAAAGCACCTAAATAGCAGCTAAATTATCTGCTTTTTACTTTTTCTAGCCTGCCAAGTGCCAGGGAAAGGTTTTTTATTTGTACCTTCTTGTGCTTGATACAAGTGACACAATTAAATCTTTCAAAATGAGAGCACCACCTACGGTGTCTCTTAATGTTTCACCGACTCTATTCATCTGTAGTGTTGATGACAAAAAAACTGTGTTTCTGGCACTCCACATACAATAATGTTTTAAAAAGGTGGGGTCTAGTATCAAATTTTAGGCATAAGTATCAGCACTATCAAAACAAATGGTGAAGGCTCACCTCCCTACATGTAGAGTACACTGATTTATATACAGGTGAAGCTGAGGGACTGACCTGTATCATAGACTGTATATACTATGGACAACTTGGCTCCACCTTCCGCCATAATATGGATTTGAAGCCAAATTGCTCTCTGTATTTTCGGGATTTTCTCCACTTCCTGGAACCACCACTGGCACAATAGCATCGTACGCATTTCACCACGGGAAAACATGAAAACATGAACCCCAATAACTTCCAAAAATGGAGCTGTACAGAAAAAACAGGACTTGAGCACAAACCAGTCTTGTAGTAACTACATGTCAACATCACAAGCAGGGGGGAGAAAAATGTATATTCTGTTTAACATTCTCTACATGCTCCCCCTTGGCAAAATTATTAATCATTACGGACTCCAGTTTCACTGTTATGCCAATGACATCCAACTATACATCTCCGCCAAAGCCATCACCAACACCACCCGCTCCACACTCAGCATTGAAATTAAAAAATGGATGCAAAAAAACTACCTGCAATTAAACAGTGACAAATCATCATCAGTCCCACATCCCACAACAGAATGACCCAAAACTTCAGTCTCACCTTCAACAATTATACTCTGTTGTCCTCCCCTCACATGGAGCCTTGGAGTCATTCAAGTTCGACCGCCATATTAACCACATCACCAGGACCGCCTTCTTTCACCTCAGAAACATTGCCCATCTTCACCCCTCTGTGTGCAACACTATGTCTGCGTTGTATTTTTTGTCCTAGGTGTGCTGTAACAAAACTCCACAACTTTGTGCAGGTGTCATTGACCCAGATCTTCACTATGTAACCATTAGGACTAATTTTAGCACAGTGGAAACATGACGAGTCTGTAGCACTCAGTCATAACAGCAGCAGCAGATTTTATGAAGCACAGGTAGCCCACGTATCAACCCACGCCCTGCACTTGTTGCTATGTAAAGCCCAGCTTAGCTCTCATCCTCTGAGACACTGGTGAAAACACACAAACAAATCACACAAACGGTGTCTGTGCATGCATTTGCAATCATGCAGAGTAGTTTTGGGTGGGATATAATATTACCAAAGTGAAATCTATCACCGTGAACAGATGGAGCCATTAGTGTAAATTGTTGCTAATGTACTGCTGTGCTTTAGATAAATCACCAAAACAACTTGTTTTTGAAGTATTTTTCCATCATGTCTTAATGTTGATTGCATCTCCTATCAAACTATAATCAGTACCTCCTCAGGAGGGAGATCAAACCATGAGTTTCCTCTTTTTATGTACTGAGGTTACCATCCTGAAAGCCTCCCCTTCCTGCTTATGTTCTTTACTATGACAGTGTCATTTACAACGCCGTCAACAAGCCTGGAGGGCAATGACAAACCACATCTTAATGATGTTTACATAGCAGCGTCAAGATGATGTATCCAATCCCGCCGACTCATGACGAAACGGCATTTCAGCCTGATGTAACGGCAACTGTGACATAAATCACGCAATAATAGCTACGATTAATCTCAAACACATTTTCATTTAAGCGGAGATGCTCAAAAATACACAGCAGGAAAGGTGACTTTGTGCACTTTTGCAGGTGCTCGTCGTTTCTCAGCAGATTGCATTCCTTCTTCTCACTCATTGCCACAGATCCACACATGTGCTTTTGTACATGCGTGACAGATGCCACACGGAGCGAGCGTGTGAAACCTGATCAGCTGTGAGCGTCTCACTGACGGTAAGGTTAGCGCTGCGACAGTGACAGTAACTGAAGCTGTGGCTGCTATTCTACCTGCCGACACTCATTACAGACTCATCACTCATCATGTTGGTGGTAACTTAAGGGCTGGACATGCTGCTAGGCAACATCATGACACAACTACAAGCTCAATGTTGATGCACTTATATGACTCATACTCACTGTGATGTGGCTCTGTTTAGGGTCAGCATGAAGACACAGGTCAGATCAGCATCAGGTGATCTTGTAACTCTAAACTATCTTTCCATCTTCTGCTAACCTCTGCTTTATTATTTTGCCCTTTGGCATTATGACAGCGTAAAAATAAGACTCAGCTGCCGTTTCTTTAAATTTCATCTTTCATCCAGACATTGTTTGCAGATTTATCTGTCGTCCAGAAGCAGATCTAATTTTCAAAAGGGATTTACAAGATCCCACCGTCATCTTCTTCTGCTGACAAGAATGATAAAAATAATCCCCTCCAGCTTATAAAAATTCAAGTCAAGCATTTGTCAGACTCTGCACTTCCCTTTTGGTGGAAAGTGCACTGGGTAAGAGAGAGACAAAAACTGTCAACAGGACCACCTTTTATCTCAAAGCATCTATTGATTTAGCAATAAACGGTATAATCTCATGATGAGGAGCAGAGTGCAAATTTTTCACTAAAACTGAGGCTCAAGTAGATTAAATACAATAAAGTGACATGGTTTGAGTAAAAATTGTTTTTATCCAGACTTAATTTGGATAGCAGGGGACGGTCTTGTGTTCTAAATGGAGAGTGTGCTGCAAAACCCCCGAACTAAGCACAGTGGCTCCCTTATGTACAGCAATAAAAAAAGTATTAAACTCAAATAAAAATTAATGTGACCAGTCCAGATAAACATTTCACCTCAAGGTAGTTCAGACTAAAAGCTTGTGATTAGTCACAAAATGTGCCTGCAAATTTTACTTGATGACTTCCTGGAACAAAGATTGTATCTTTACTCAATAAACTTCACAAGTAAACTTTTCTCCAAAGGCAGATTAATTCACTCATTACCAGTAAAAAGGAACTTCACATCTAGAAATCAGACTTTAATCTGGACCTATCATGTGAAGGTGAACTATATTGAGTTTAATCAGATATTTGTTTCTAGGAATGAGTCAAAAACACTTGACTTATGATTACTCAAGAATAAGGATAAAAGTTTGTTACTGACATGGACTGAAATGATAAACACATTTTTATAGGGTTATCTACTTTTGCCATACGCAAATGTGGATCATAGACTGATTAAACATGGGTGTACTCGCAGTGACATCACCCATTGGTGTCTTTGACAGAGTTTTGAAACCCACTGATGATGGTCACCATATTGAAAATTGTGACTCTGATAAGGGACTAACAGGTCGAGTTGAGGTGGGCCTTAAGTCTCCTCACTAACTGCTGCAGTGTGCTCACTTGTCAGTCAAGGCAGCTGTGACCTTAATTATGCACAAGTCATGACTTGAAAATGATCTTTTCAGACCAGGACAGGTTTTGCACCAGGCTGTTTGTTTTTGCTGTCAAGCTTTATAATACACTAGTAGCACTTCATTTCATAACACTGCAGGCTACTGTTTGGTGGTGATGACATCAAACAAACGTCTGCAACGAGGGAGTTAAACCACTGACTACTAGCTCAGTGGTTCTCAAGTCCAGTCCTCGAGGCCCACTGTCCTGCATGTTTTGGATGTTTCCCTGCTCCAACACCTGATTCAAATGATCAGCTCGTTATCAAGCTCTGTAATGGCTTAATAACGAGCTGATCATTTGAATCAGGTGTGTTGGAGCACGGAAACATCCAAAACATGCAGGACAGTGGGCCTCGAGGACTGGACTTGAGAACCACTGTACTAGAGCAAAGGTCCTGCCCTTTGTGTTCTGTACTGCAAGTGTCTCTGCTATTATTATCAAACTAGATTTGACAAAAAAATAAAGACATGAAATTTGGGGTTAACTTTATTCCAGTGACTTACTGTAAAGGGCCAGGAGCTGGAAATTACAACTTGGGCTTGCAGCAGCGAAGACTAAGCTTCTTTAATGGGGTGGGTATTAATCGAATAAGCTGCCTGCTGCCCATTAGTTTTCTTATCATTCAGTGCTGCTACTTGACCTCTTGTTTGCAGGATCTTAACTAAAGCCAAACTAAGCTGCAGTAACCTTTGATGCTGGTAGAAATGTGTCTGTAAAACACAGACCTGAACCAAGAGTAAGTACACTAAGAAAATCTCAAAATAAGGCTACACCCAGCAACAATTTGACTACTTTATTACTCATTGTCTATTTTCTTACTGTGCCTACATTACCTGGGGTGACATTCTTCATTCAATAATTCACACAGAGATGACCTGGCAGTGAAAGGGGAGACAGCAGAGATGGTGAAGCCTGCCTGACATCATCCTTTAGTCTTCCTGCTGTTACCGCATTCACTCCACAAGCAGCATTACACAACAGTGATCAATAAGTAATAACATTGTAAACCGCTTACATACAATGGAGCACAATGCAGCCCAGTGAGGCTTGGCAGCCACAAAAAGCAGGCCGAGGAGGGGCGTAATGATATGCGGTGTGTATCGACTGAATGCGGGCAAGATGCTATTCAGTGCAGGCTGCAAGTCATTATGTGGGTGCTGCCTTGAAGGTGACCTGTCTTGGGGATGAGGAAAAGGCTCACTGCACAAACACGCGCACTAACTCACATTTGCAGGAGGGATAGGCAGGGTATGGGTGCACGCATGTATAAATTTAAGGGGATTTTCCTTCTGTGTGCTGGTGCAGGTGACAGATTATTGCCCTGGAACATGCTGCCTGAAGTCAGAGGTTGTAAGAATTTTATGAGTGTCACTGACACACACTCGTAACAATGCCAGCTGACCCTGAGACATGTGTTTCTGTCACTCTGCACAAACTGCACAGGCCTGATTAGAGCCCTGTCTTTCCAGCTTCAAGTCTCACAGAGACCGAAAGAAAAAGAAGCTACAAGACTCATTTGTAACGGTGCCCAGTGCATTTTCATCTTTACAATGTGTGCCAAAACCTGTTCCGGTCTCTTTTTTGAGAGTTCGGAAACTATGCAGCATCTCTTCAGCTCAGTCGCCTCTGTTTGTGTTTAGATACTGAATCCAATTCACATCGAACCGAGCCAGACACTCCATGCAATGAGCCTCAGACACTGGCCCACTTTCAGTCAATTGGGAGCACAGAAGTGGAGCTCCCACACACTCGGCAGACTCAATTATGTAACCAACTCAGCAAACAGGGCTTGGATGTGCTCGGCTGTTTCACACCTGAGAACAACAGCCTGCAGAGGTGCAAATGTAGAAAGCATAATCTGTTCCTCACTAAGACACCCCTTCCACATATCTAGAGAGAAATCCTAAACACCATTATGTTTTCAATGAGTACAGAAGCAGGAAACTTAGTTTAATGGATTTGGGTTTAGATTAGAGAGTGTTATTTAACATTAACTGCAAGCTACGTTTACAAAAAAAGCAAGAGTAAGAAGGAAAACATCATTGTTAAATCAGCTTTTCTTCAAATTTGCTCTTTGTTTGCAGCTCCAAAAAAGGAGCAGCAGAAGCATTAAAATGCTTTCTGTCAATGGCCACGAGTCACCATAGCAACGCTGATATTAAATATAGCCCCATTCACTTGAAAGCACAATCTCTGTAAATGTAAGTGAGCAGTGATTATTCAATACTTGATTCATTTTGGTCATACTGCTGTCAGTTATTAATAGCTGTCAGCTATTTAAAGTCACAACATGGAAGTTACTTTTCCCATTTGAGAATAATGTTTGAATTGTAAACTTTACTCAAAATTTCCTTTGGCTTTATAAGTAGCCTCTAAATCAGTGGTTCTCAAGTCCAGTCCTTGAGGCCCACTGTCCTGCATGTTTTGGATGTTTCCCTGCTCCAACACACCTGATTCAAATGATCAGCTCGTTATCAAGCTCTGTAATGGCTTAATAACGAGCTGATCATTTGAATCAGGTGTGTTGGAGCAGGGAAACATCCATAACATGCAGGACAGTGGGCCTCGAGGACTGGACTTGAGAACCACTGCGATAAACTATTATGCCACAATCTTACAAATTCTCAGCTTGAATCACTTTATTGTACAGAGTTACTGATTTTCTTTCCCACTCGGCAAAGCAATAAGCAGGATCATGCAGAATACTTATTATAACATAGTATGTTGCAAAAATAACCAGCTTACTGTGTATTTCTCTGAAGGATTTGAAAGTGGCAAAACATTTAATGCTATTTGATTTTTGGATAATGTTCTGGAAATCCAAAGCAGTGAGAATTATGAGAACAAAGTTACAGACAGATGTTGCTCCAAGTACGAGGCCCATGAAAAACTTTTCAATAAATTGGATATAATCTTGAAAGACCCTTTGCATTTAGGATAGGTTACAGGACAGTTTCAGAGCAGGAATTTTGGCTTGTCATAGTGGGAGTAAAACATGACGTCATATCCACATAGCAACATCAATGAGTAAGCAAGCACAACATCTCCATCATGGACATCTAACACAGAGCCCTACTGATGCACATTTACTTAAATACAGGCATATTCACAGGGGTGGTTAAAAATATTGACTGGAACTCTTTGATGGCTTCTTGCATTGTCAGCTCTTCATTCATTTTATCTATCTCTATCACAAGAAGGTAAGGAGTGATCTCAGTTACCATTCTTTCCTGTGCCACAAAGTATATCTGCAAAAATGTTTTTTTTGTTTGTTTGTTTTTTGATATATGTCCAAAATTGCAGACAAAAAAAGTTTAGGATGATTGAGAAATAGGTCATTTAGCTTGACCAAACACCACTCTCAGCCCGGTCTTGCTGGACAGATGGTGGTTTACACTACACTTGGTTGATGGTGCATTATAGAGGTTCAGTTTGAATAATAAAGGTGAGGTGTGGGAAGTACCCTGTGAACTTTTGGATTGACACACCAGAGTAGAAGCCACACAATGTAAATATCTAACATACTAGCATCCACATACATAATCTGCCATTTTTATGAGGCTTTTGTAAGAATAAACACTGGAAAAAATGTGATGTTATTCTAAGTTGTTCTTTTCCAGAGGTGGACTATATTTAAGTAAAGTTACTTTATTGTTGTTCTTGAGTTGATCTTCTTGCAAAATTGGGTATTTGTGAATGCCAACAGTCAAATCTGATCAGCTCTCAGGATCATGCTCTGTTTTAAAGTGTGTGTGTGCTTTTCCACATTTACAACAAAAACTGCAAAGTTACAAAGTTTGGTGTCCATACTAGATGTATTCAAAGTTTCAAATCACATGGTAAACATACGTTGTCATGATCTTGGAAAATAGATGTAAACTGTGAAAATGTGAGACCATAGTTTATGTGTGAGATTTCCTAAGATTCCTACATAAGAGACAGCAGCTAAAACTAAGTGTTTCAGACAGGTGCTGAAATTACAATATTTTAGCACACCACTGTGAGAAATTTGAGGTTTGTTTTGATCAGAAAATCTCATAAAGCTATGAAAGAAGTGTGCGAGAGTAAGTATAGGGTCTGAGAAAAATGCATAATACCTGTTAAACAATGGAAAAATAAGTCACCTTTAGAGAGATTGATATGAAAAACTGAATTAAAACTAAATTTAAAAAAATAATAAAATCAAGTGTACAGGTTGAGTCATAAGGTCATATTTGTTTGAACACAACCACCAAACAGAGAGTGTGGTGTCACCTTGATCCCAATGATAAGGATGTACAGCCGCCTCTTCCTGCTGTCTTAGTCTGTCCCTCTTAAACTAATTGGATTAATCCTGAGGCTTTAATTAGACTGATCAGGTGGTCAGGACCAGGCGAGGCCACAGGAACAAGGACTTGTCTTAACTCCCAAAGGCTCCCTTATATGTTTGTAACACAAGAACAAGATCATGATAGTAATGTTATTCAAAAGAGGACTGAGTTCCATTTTCTGTTCTGCTTTTATGTTCACTGAGTGATACAATGGCCGTATTTATTTTTCACGAATTTATTCAAAGTAAGAAAAATATATGAAAGGGGTTTTGTGTTTGTCAACCCAGAAACATCAAACAGGACAGACATAAGCTATTAGCTGGGCCATGTTTTATCATAAGCCACACAGCAGCTACTCTGTTTACTTTCACTCTTGTAAAGTTAAATGTAAAACCACAGAGCCCCCGTGAGCTCTAAATCAATAGACTGCTGTATTAACACATAGAGAACCCAATGTCTGTAATAATAATAACCTACTTTTAGGACCAAATCAAAGAAACCTACTTAATGATGTATTGCAATACGGTCAGCTGTTTTGCTTTGAGCCACAGAGCATCATGTGTGATGGATTCCTCGACCTTACTGCTAGCATCCAGAATAACGCGATAGAAAATCAATATATGGATTTTGCGCACAGCTGCACGCGCTGCCTCTTCATTAATGAGGGGAAACCACGGCACAGAGCAGAGGGAAACCCCACAACTTCCCATCTTTCACTCACGAATTCGAGCCTACAACCCCGCACTAAATAAATGAAGACCTTTCTTTTCAACAGCTTTGTATTAAAAAAAAGGGTCGTTATCATAGCACGAGGAGGGGTGACATCTTTTCTCATGTATCGCGTTAATCAACAGACAAGTGAACACAGCTGCACGTCTCGAGACCCCTATTCTAATTAAGGGGAGTGACGTAACTGTGAGCAAAGAATAGGCTGTAGTGGCAATGGTACCTGATAACACTGTCAGTACTGTAAACAGAGCCACATAATAACCCCTAAACCACTCTTTCAAAGAAAATTAAACAAAGCAGGACGTAGGAACTGATGTAATGCAGCTTATATGTTAAATAAATAGCAATAGGTTCGAGCTACAAAATATATACCTTACCGTAAAAGGCATTTCGCGTTATCTGGCCACCCATTGCTCTATTCCTTTGGAGTCCGCTTATCGCATGTATGGATTATTCAGATGCTCTGTTTGCACTGTCCAGCGCTCGTGACATGATTGCACGTTCGCATCCAAAGGCAGCCTATCGCTTCTTAGCTCCGAATAGATGCAAAACAGTGGAGACGAGAGACCCACACCTCCTGCTAGTGAGCACAGAGACACATCCGTGAAGGCAACTCCCCCCACCATTCACTGAGCGCTGTCTCCGCCTCGGGTCCCACTCACTCACACTGTCATTTACATAAAAGGTGGAGACTGGCTGAGCGCTTTTAACACTGTCACTGCCGCACCGAGCCGCTGCCATGACGGGGAGGGTGTGTGGAGCACGAGGAAAGGAAGGAACCAGGAAGTAGGCCTATTTGAGTATATGCCTTTGTTCTGCAAGGATGTATCCAGCTGTATCCTTATGAAGATTTAATAAAAGAAATGGATCAAATAAATTAAACTTGACATGAATCAGTAGTTTCTGATGAACTCATAATAATAAACGTTCAACCCTTTCCTTTACTTAAACTTTGTTGTTAGTAAAACAAAGTGGACACCAGTCTGAATCTAAGTATGGATCCAGACCCCTAGAGAGCAAGCGGTCACATTCTTTGCTCTCAGCACTCACTCTTTCACCCTACATCGTTTGTGCCTCAGGCCCCTGGCAGACGGGCTGGATAGCCCCTCATGAGTCAGGTCTCTGACTTGAGCTGTCATCACGTTTCCGTGGTGACCTCACGGTCCTCAATCTCAGACACTGTTGTGTTAACTTCAAGCCTGAAACTGCAGGCCCGCGAAGATCATGGTCCCGTGAAGGACAGGGGGAGCTTAATAAGACACTTGAGTTGATGTTATAAGAACTATGATTTATTGGTTGAATACCAAGGATACATAAACACAGCAGCATTGGATATTTGACTTTTAGCAAACACTTTTGGGGAATGTGTTTGTGCTTTTTTTTTGGCAGATAGCTGTGAGATTAATACCACTCTCAGATTTGTCCATTGAATCAATGTCCACAGCTTGTGCTTTAGCATGCGCTGTTTAGATAAACAAATTAACCAATAACCAGCAACTGCATTCAATTTAAAAAAAATAAGCTGTATGCTTTCAGGTTTGATGGTTGCAAGTAAAATGTATTCATTTTAAAGTTACCTTTTATATCACAACCCCTGTTCTTAAAATATTCCCAAATTGTTGGTAAAAACAATGATTTTGAACATTCAAAAACAGGGGAGAGACACTATTAAATGCTAGAACTCAAAATGTTGATGAAGAATACACATTTGCTTCAAATTTGATCAACATGTTTAAAGAAGTTAAGACAGGAGCATGTTTTCCATTGTGTTGCATCAGCTTTTCAACAACAGACTGTAAACATTAGTCATGGAGACCAGATTCTAGAGATGTTTTCAGTGAATTGTTGTCCCATTCAAGATCTCAGCAGTCCAGGGTCTCTTCTGTTGTATTCTTTTTTTTTTTTTTCATTGTGCACCAAATCTCGAGAAAGAGACTGGAAGCAGGCCAGTTTTTTCACTGTGACTCTTCTACCACCATTGTCTTACTGAAATTTTCAAGGTCTCCCCTGAAAAAGGCTGTCTGGAATCTGAATGGCAGCAAGAGTTTCTTTAAAACCTCTATAAACTGTACTGTTCAGCATTATTGGTGTCGTCCCAATGTGAAAGCTATCCACACAGGCGCTTATGCATTGTCATACCATCACATTGCTGGCATTTAATCTGTGCACAGATAATAAGCCAGGTGGTCCCCCCCTCTTGCTTCATCCATGATTTCCAAAAAGAGTGTAAAATTTAGAGGGCAGTTATCCACTTTGCCCCGGCCCATCTTAAATGGACTCGGGCCGAGAGAAGTCATCTCTGGATCATGTTTATATATGGTTTCCTCTTTCCACTGAATTTTTTAGTTTTGACATTTGATATGATGTCTCTGCAGTATTTTCAATCAAACACAGTAGCTTGATCACTTGCAAAACACCATAATGGTTATAATCAGTATTTTTCACCTTTATTTTTTGGTAGTGGGGTTGTAAACTAGGTAATTTTTGTGCAACATGACACAATTTACTTTGTTATGAAAAAACAAAAACAAACAAAAAATTTTTTTTTACTGTTTAAATTCTGATCAACAACTTCCAGTTGCTGCTGGCGGAGGGGACACTCATTTTAGATCTTACCTTTCACACTGGATCTATTTTGGTGGGTTTGGCTTGTTGTCTTCAAATTTATGAAGTTATCACAGTTCTCAGACAAATGTGGTGTAAAAAGTCATTTTTTATTTGAATGCAGTGCTGCAGTAAATATAATTATGGCATTGAGTAATGGCATTGTACATTGTTAAAAAAAATCATAATTTCAGTATTTTTTTGTGATTACTCAGAATGATTAATCTTTGTTTTTAAGTCATGCATCATTTCTGCTGTACAAATGACAGTTCTTTTTATTTCAACAACATGACTTCCCAGGCTGGGATATGTTTCTGATTGTATTCATTTAGGATGATGTTACACAGATGTCCTTTTGTAAACATAAGAGGCTGAATGATGCTTAAACAGCTGACTGTGTAATGCTGTACATTCATGTTTATGTTTGAAGCTATAAATGTGAAATCCTGCAGCTAATATTTACATGTCCTCATTTCACCACTGCTTTTAATGAGTACAACCATGTAACCATAACAAATATGCGCGCTGGCCGGGATGGTCATCAAAATGAAATCAGGACAATGTCAAGGATTTGATTGCTGGATGAAACAGTGTAGACACACATATGGTGCACACATTTTATGTTAGAGAATGGGGGCAATATGGTCACACATGTTTTTATATGTCAACTGTGCAGACGTGGGATGAAGTCTCAATTCAGGATTTTAAAGATGCCTATTTAACTTGAGCCAAAGCAGTTTCACAATGATTTAAAACATTAGACTAGGATCCTGATTAAATTAAGATAGACCAACTATTTTGCCAAAATGTTTACAAAAAGTAGCCTAGCCCACACCAAAGCCATTTTAAAATCCTAACATATGATGATAAATTGTGAAAATAACATCCAGGCATAGCTGCAAATTATGACCAATTTGACAGTTACGTTCTTATACAGTGAGGAATGCAATGATTTGACCAAAACAACATGTTAGTCATCAATAACCAGAATCCACACTCTCAAAACTCTTTAAGACCCACTCCAATAAAAATCATGTTTTTCTTGTTGTCTATGTGTTCATATGGCATTTTTCCAATACTAGAGGACATATCATGAGAAAAAGAAGTGCAAAATTGCACTTCTGAATATTTCTGCAGTCAAATAGCTGTGAATCTCTGGTAGACCTAAATGGCAGGATCAGTGAGATTTTCCTACATACTCAATCCAAGCTCCGCCCCCGGAGCCCCACTATGCAAGCCAGGCTCAGAGAAATAGAGAGGACAATCGCTGAACAAGCATCTGTGTTAGCAGATTAAAAAGCTAATTATGATATTGGCTTTCATCATGTCCCTAAAGACAAAAGTGTCAGAGAGATAAGTAGCTCCTGTGTTACCTGTTTCTTCTACTACACCGGCAATGTTAGGCTGCAAGCTAACTCGAGGAGAAGTGTGCAGAGCAGCGCTGTCTCCGCCCACGACTTAGAGGCCAATTGCTAATGAGCTATTTGAGCTCTGCAGAAGAAAAGCCCTTGGAAACGACACAGGTAATGTAATTTTGGCTAAAAACTTCATAATCACAGTTTGAAGACCACTGATAACACTTTAAGTAGTAAAAGAAAACAAAAAAACAATTGGAGTGGTACCTCAAGGCTTTGGAGAAACAAACATAGTGGATAATAAGATGATTAACTGTCCCAAGACTCCCCAGCTTTTTGATACCTCTCCTTGTGATTTCAATCATTGTTTGTTTAACAGAGCATGCTGGGTCAACACTCATGTTATCATCACAAATGAAAACGATGATACTCCATTGCTTACGACTATCTAAATTTATGTTTTGCGTTTTTGCTCTTCACCATGGCTAGGCCTGTGGTGCTTCCTTCTTTGGTTAGTTTGTTTCCTGGTTATTTGTCATTGCCATGTGACCATCCGTCTGCCCTCAGGTTCTCCCTGACACAACAGGATATCTAAACCTAAGTTATCAACATATCTGAAATTTATGATTTCCAATTAGTGCAGCCTTGGTTGACATCCAAGCAGATTGAGGATGTTAAGTCCCTCTTAACATTTTTCACCATTGACAAATCTGACAAGGTAACCTTCAGAACCACCAGATAATTGCTACTTTATTGACTTTTGTCCAAAGTGGGCCCAAAACCAGAGTCATTATTTTGAAGTATGAACCCTTTAGCAGCATTAGGAGAGAGGAAGAAAAGTGAGTGAGGAGGTCAGGTTGTTCGGTCAATAGCAAAATCACAATAAATCTGTTAAGTCAACCTCAAACATGTTTGATGCATAAAAAAAGACTGTGGCATAAAGAAAACCCCTCCTCTCTTGCATAGATTTGTGTGTTTTAGCACTCCTGTAGATGGGATCTAGCAAATTAATGGAAAGAGTTTCTCATGTTTAGTGCATACTGTACTGTATGTTCTGTTTAACATGGAAACATCTAGAACATATTAGAAATAAGTATAATTTTTAGTTTAAATGATTTGTTTTCTGTAAACCTGAACGATCCTTTGTTTGATTTTTTTTGTGCACAGCTGTTTATTATATAGCTAATTTTCTGGTCCAGTTGGAGAAAATAACATCACTATTTAGCTATTTGCTGAATACCTGGCCTGAATGCCTATGGCTATGTGAGTCTGTGATTGCTAAGTTTTCACTTTCTTATTTATAATTCAATAGCAGTGTTCTTGGGCTCAGCTCTTTTTAATACCCAGTGCACAAAAAATGACGATGCAACCACTGCTAAGACGTCCAAAAAAGGTTTAAAAAGTTTTTTTTTTTTTTTTTTAACAAACTCTTCAGAGAAGGTGAATCTGTTTTTATGCTTTGAACATATTTCACTGAGAAATCAGCTACTATGACAAGATTGATCTAAAATTTTCACACACATTAGTGCCAATTAAAGTTGTACCTCTTGAGCTGGGCATGTCACGAGCCGGTTTCAGATTTAGAGTTTAAGTATGCAAACCCAGCACTCATCATTGCCAACTGTCAAAATCTGTTACAAATGAAGCTTCCATTAGATATCAGTGAGCACTCAGGGGTTTTCACAGTTAAAACTGGCCAACACCTTTTTACTTGTTTTGCAGAATATGTTGAAAACTGCTTCCTTTGTGAAGCTTTGGGACGTTCTTGTTAACATCACACTGCCCAGGATGTGCAGTAAAAATAAAATGAGTCAAATCAAATAACATAATGGTCGAGTACAAAATAGGTAAACTTTGGGACATTCTGACCTGATTTCACCTTGTTTTTTAACCGCAGTTTAAACTTAAAATACAAGTACAATGTCATGAGAGTGGCAGTTTCCGTACATGCCCTGTATACTAAGGATGTGATCCTCGTGTGGACAGTCTGGGTTCGAGTCTGTCAAGCAGCTTCTGACAGGTCTGATGCTTCTCACTCTCCTCCTATTTCCTGCTCTTTGCACAGCCCTGTCTTTTCAAAATACAGGTCAATAGCCCTAAAGTACTGTAATCTTTAAGGACATCCAAGAACAATTCTAGACATCACCACAGAGCCATCTTCAAAGTTTTTTTTTTATTCAGACAGAGATTCAGATCAACAGATAGAAGACTTGTCTTCAAATCATATTTTCTGAACATAATGGGTGAGACTGTATAAGTGACTGTTGACTGTGGGCTTTATTGTTGTGGGGTTGTTTTTTCTTTTTCTTAACAGACTGTAAAGCACTTTGTGTTACACATGGCTTTGTATGAAAAGCATTTTATAAATAAAGTTTGATTTGATTTGATTTTGTCACTCAGTTTTGTGGATACTTCGCCAGACTGTGAACTCCAATATCACAAAATGCACTCTTACCTCTTCAAGGCAAATTTACAAATTTTCAGTGGCTTCAGACACCCCTCGGTGATGATTCATTGCATCAAGGTAGAACAGCTTTTGTCACGCAAAGGACGTGACTATTAGAAGAAGCATGACTGGATGCTGGCCAGACAACTTTCAGGAAGAAACATCAGAGCGGTGTCGTGTAACCTTGCAGATACACAGTGGAGGAAAATAACTGGAGTTAAGTGCACTTCCTCGCTTGGCTTGACGTTGGTGCCGTACATGAAGGCATTGCTGGAACATCCTTCCTTTGTACTCTACCTTTTACTTCCTGTTTTAATAATGCAGCTTCTATTCTGTCCGCCTTAACCTTCAAATAAGACAGCCTGCTATGGCCTGCAGTCCTCTCTGCATTATGATTGAAGTGCATTTCTGAGACATAAAATTGCTTTATATAACTTACTTAGAGACTGATGTTTGGCTCATGGTATTCAGCTCCTCAGCTGGCATATACAAGGATTTGCATGTGCAGCTTCAGCTGATTTACTACCTCCGTGGATCTCAACTCCTTCTACCCGTATCTTTGAATCCAGACATGTTTTTTCAGCTTAGGTGAATATCCCTGTCTAACACCACAAGCATCATCAGCATATGCCACTCTGCTTCAGATCAGATCTTGTGCTGTCTACCTTAATCTTGACTGCTTCACATTTCAGAAAAAATGTCTTAAGACTAAGTAACGTGTTTGCACAGGAAAGAAGTCTGCAGATATAACAACAAGAACAAGAACAAGAACAAGAACAACAATGATAATAATAAAATAATAATAATAATATTAACAAGAAGAAGAAGAAGAACATTATTATCATTATCATTATTATCATTATTATCATTAACAACAACAACACTAATAATAATAATAATAATAATAATGTATTATATTTGATGTGCTGATGAATAAAGTTCATTAAAAGATAAACCATGTGATTTGTCTACGGGCCAGACAAGTTTTAATGAATCAAACATTTTCATAGTGCAAAATGACAACAATTTTGCATTTATTTGTTTCTTCTATTATCTTATTTAGTACAGACGAAAGTGCAAATTAATGAACATAATCATAGAATTAAATTAAATTGCCAGAGTGTGCTGTGCTGTGCTAAAGTGCTTGTGCATCACACAAAATTGTAAAGGTGCTGGTGTAAATTGTGTATTTTTCCTGAGCCTGTTAAATTCAGGTGCTCGTCTGACTGCACATAGCTCCTCTGCATAAAATTTACATAAGAGTTGCTCGACATGTAGATAAATGCATGTTCATGATGGTTGGTTGCTTAATCTTTTAAACTGTAGTACAGTTTATCATGTTTACTTTTTGTAGCAGGGACATAATGAGGCTCAAGACTGGTCATTGGAAATATTAGCAATCAATTTTTGATTACTCAGAAAATGGGAACTTAGATTTCGTTATGAGAAAATATTGATGCAATATATTTTCACAGCAAGATTATGTATATAGGCTGACTGATGGTAGAGCAAACCTACAGACCTAAAAAGAGGCATAAAAGCACGCTGTCATATACCCATATGGAGTCAGGCTCAAACTGCTAAATGTGGAACTACGGCAACAAAAGAGCTGAAACAAACAAAAAAACAAACAAACAATATCTCAGACTCACAGTGCCCACATGCCATGTGTTCTTACTGATGATAACAAAAATGTCCACTTGGAATGATGTCATACATGTTATCTACAGTGTGTAATGCACAAAAGTATGATGGAAGGCCAAAGTTGTTCCACTACTGATTAACCATTGAGGGTATATACAGTAATGTGTGTGTGTGTGTGTGTGTGTGTGTGTGTGCGCGTGTGTGTAAGCATGTCTAAATGTGTGTGTTTGTGTGTTGACAAACTGCGCCACAAACTACTATCTAGTAAGGTGAGGTGGAATCACATAGTTATCCTGCCCTTTCAGAGTGCAAGGCACAGTGACGGTGGAATTTTGCTTGGTGCTGTTGCACCGCTAAAGCTGCATTGTGCTGTCCCTACTGATGTGACTCTATCTTTGCAGTGTGTGCAAGTCGGTTAAGACCCACTGGGGATATCTAAAACCTTATTTCATAGCTTTATATGTAGCATTTATTGCAAGCATAAGCATACCCAGGCACAGAGTATTTTTTAAATTTACAAATAAAAATGTGGCCATGCAGTTTTCAACATATTTGAACAGTCTTTGCATGCTGTTCACCCCCAGCTTTCACAGTCAGTACAAAAACAGTGTAAAGATGAAGCTGAAACAAAGTGAAAACACATCTTTGTTGGTTTATACCTTTCTAGGCTGCGACATCTTTGACATATTTGTTTTTCTCTGCAAAAATACCAACATTTTTGTCTTAAATTGAGAGCAGCCATCAGACATCATGTGGTTACAGATCTAACGTAATGACTGATAATTAACCAACTCTCACTGCCACATGTCCCAGCATGCTCCAGTCTTGAGGGCAGCTGGAAACCAGACCTGACCAAGGTTTCCACGACAACCGCTGCTTGAATGGAATCACGTACGACTAACAGGGATGCATGTCAGCTCACACAGGGACACACACACACACACACACACACACACACACACACACACACACACACACACACACAGAGGGTCTATTAGCCCCTGTAACAGTGTCCCTGAACAGTATGCGTACAGTGACACAACACAACAGATAGCAGTTTAGCTGAGTAATAGCACAGCAAGGTGTGAGCTGTGTGAGAGGAAAGCAGTCCACAGGGGCAACATAACATCCTGCCGGCAGAATGAGGCCGCTGCCTCTTTCTTAGTGATTTGTTTGGGAGTGAAAGGGAATCTGGCAGCAGATGTCGAGAGGCAGGGAGGCCAGCGGAGTGGGGCTCCTGCAGCCAGCATTGTCTGAGCGTGCCGCCCAGCACGTGTGTGCAAACAAAACCCATTCAGCTGATCCTCTGGAGCCCCGTCACAAGGCCATTAGCAGTATGAGTAACAGGGGAACCTCATGCAATCCAGAGACATGACAAGATGATGAAAAAGTACAAAGGACTGGTAGAAAAACGGCACAGAGCCGTGACAGGAAAGTGATAGTGGATCCATTAAAGAGGAGGAAATAAGAAACAGAGGGAAAGAAGGGAAAGGGTGAGAGACAGCTTGTAGGGGGTCGTTTGCACAGTTACCTCAGCAAGCTTTGAAATAACGATGGTCTCACTTTTTATAAATCTAGCCTTACTGCAAATCCCCCTCTGTCTATTCTGAGTCATGCCCTCAGCAGGTACCCCGTATAACTACAGTCTTGGTTATTAGCAAAGGTGAAAGTTAGTTTGAGGGCACAGGATGTCTGTTGTAACGTAGTACTTTTCATCTGATTCGGAGCAGAAAAAGTAGGGAAGTGATAATTAGATCTGTCACTCTACTTTAATATCTCTCAGACTGCTCAACTCGAGGTTGAATTGTTGCAAAGAAATGCCTTATTGTCTGCGCTGCTCAGGACCAGGAAATACTGTTCGTGTGGGTGAAGTGCTGCAGCGTAATGTGCAGGTGAGGAGTGATGGGCTTCATCAGGGTATCACATATGAAAGGATTTGATGAAGGGATTTTTGAAGTCCACATTTTGTCTGGAGTATTTTTTTTCAACCAGAGTTTTCTGCAACATCAGCTTAAAGGTGGGGTAGGCAGGATTTGAGGAGGTGCCAGTTTTTGGGAGAAATCATAAAAGTAAACACTACCCACTACCCCTACCAGTTTTCCCCTCAGCTCCTCCTCTCCTCTCTCTCTCTGCTCCAGCAAGCCTCGCCCACAAACAGACGCTCCTGCTCGCTCGTATAGTTTCAATTAAATTCAGATATAAGGCAGATAAATACTTCAGATAATAACAAATGGGACCCAGTCAACGTGAAAGTAAAAAGCATTGGTGCCACTATAGATGTCAACAGACTACCAGCAAACACAATGTTTGCAGGACTTCTACAACTAGGATAAAGTGACAAACTCCAGGACCCGAGGGAAACAGTTTGGCGGCGCTATGACATGCAGCAGGTCCCGTTTGACAAGACACACTCCTGTTACGGACACTTGACTTATTTGTTAAAGTGGTTTACCTGACCAGCGGAAAGGTTACAGGGTCCATAAGATCCCAAAGCATCCAACATCATTTATGCTTGCTTCATTGACATTGACCCGGCTTTTTAGCTCTTGTCTGGTCTACCTCTGTTTTAAGCACCTGTTATTCCACCAGAGTCTCCAGTATTTCCTTTGTTTTCTTGCTTGTGTCGGCAGTCGTGGCCAAAAGAGGATTCAGACAATTTTCTGTACTTTCTGGTTGGTTTCTCCTGTCCGATATTGTAGCACGCTAACTTTGTTTGGGCTCGTGAACATTACTCGAGGACGTGGAGTGTGCCTCACAACACAAGGGAGCAGAGTCTGCCTCACAACCAATCAGCACTAAGGAGCAGCGTCTGCCTCAATCCAATCAGGTCGGAGAGGTGGAGAATGGCTTTGTTTACAGTCAGAAAAAGAGGGCCGCTCTAAAATTTTTAAATGTTGACTACACAGACATAACAAAACATATCAATATAGTGATATTCCCAAATGTCATCAATAACTAATGGCTATTGACTGATATTAGCTTTTTTGTTTTTACACCACAAAAAAGATGCTTCTTTAACAGATTCCTGCCTACCCCACCTTTAATCAGTAGACAATTATATCACAAGAACACAGATATCTGTTCTGTTGAATGTTCTGGGAAATGTAAAAACTGAGCTTAGAGTTAGTTCAGGCAGGCCGCAAAGGCATGAACTGAACATGTCACATGAACTGGTTTTAGTGCAAGACATTATCAGCATCATACTGACAAACGTCAAGATGGGCACTTGAGGGTTCTAGTCTTCTCTTGCAGACTGCTAGTACCTTAGCTCCAACGTTTTGCTGTTGTGGACCTGCCTGCTCCACTATTTCTGGAAATTACTCCTGGCAACATGTGAAAAAAAAAACTAACAATGCGGTGATGATCACAATAAGGGGGTGCTCATATCTCTTCTTGGAAACAGGGTAAACACAACTTTATTCTTTACACAGACTTGTCAAGGCAAGAATGATTCACCTCTTTTTCACTTTAAAAGGTTGACAGTGAATGTAAGAGAAAAGTTGTCCTGCTGTCATTCTGACAGTGGAGGCCTGCTGAGTTTATCCTGCATAAAAAAGGCTTTACACTGTATATTGAACTTTCTCCCCCTAGGGGACTCACCTCCTGCAGGCGTACAAAAAGATTGAGGTTTAATGCACTAGTGCTCTGACTTTCTTCCACTAAGATGTTATACTTCCTCACTCCTGGTGCAAAGTTTGTTGTACTGTCAACCTAATCATGATCAGCTTTCATGAAATGTCATAGAAATCCAAAAAGCCAGCCTTGGAGTGGAGCTGCAGAGGAGAATTTAGGACATCTGAGAGGTCAGTAGACCTCACTGATAGACTATCAGATGAACAAACTCAACAGTTTTGTAAGTCCTGGATCAGCTCTGGCCTCAGACCTGTGTTTTATGAGGACACTCATTATTTCCTGTAGCTTTCCTCTCTCTTACCGGCAGGAGTACATGTGGTTGTAATTCCTCTCAGCACACATCACTGTGACTTTTAAATTACTATTCCGATCATGATGGGGTGTTTATTGTTCATTACATTAGATTAATATGGGACAGCTGCTGCTCAAGGAAACATATGAATGAGTTTGCATGGATTTTTGGCGCCATCAATCAGAGGGCCTGCTGGTTTAGTGCTTTCAAAAGCGTGCCCTCTGTGAATCAGCGCGCTGCAGCCGTCTCAACACCCACATGCTCATGTCTCATTTGGCAAAAGGATACTTCCAGATGCAGAGACAGATTACTAGAGCTTTCTTTTATCCGTTTATGCGCCCCTCACTCTATCTCTCCTCTCATTTATCACATAAACAACCTGTGCCTCTCCTCTCTCTCCAGGTTTTAAGGCGACGTTCAGACCCTGGAGGAGCTGAGCTGAAAAAAAGATCAAACGAAAACAGAGTTCTTGAAAGTGCTGTGATTGTCCCACAGAGCTGGCAACGGCTCTGAGTGATATCACCTCAATCACGTCTTTATATGTACTCACTTAAAGGATAGCCTTTTTAATTAGACACAGGAGAGGCTACCAAAGACATTACCAGGGGCTAAACTGTTCCTTTCCTCATTCGGGACCATCACAGAAAAAAGACTGAGGAGCTGTTTGTGGGACATTTTTCCTCTTTTTTTTTCTCCCACAGCTCAGACCTCAGAGTATACATGAAGAAGTCTCATGCTTTGCTCTGAGCCTGAGAGAAGGATGGAGGACCAGAAGGAAAGAGGAGTCACGGGATTCAGCTGAAGTTCAGTCGCCTCAGGGTACAAAAATCAGAAAGTCATGAGGGGCAGAGAGTGACATATGCCGCAGCATACTCAATGAACACATTTCCTCACATTTTCTGTGGATTTCTTAAATTAATGCACTGAAAAAGTTACACAGAGTTAGGACCTATAAGTACCTGGTTACATAAAATGTCTCCAATGGTACCTGTGCTGCAGGAATCAGACTGTATCTTTAAAAGTAACAGCAGATAAAGGATGAGTTCGTCAGAAGGATTGAGAGATTATAGACACTTTGAAAAGCATCTGATGAGAAAAAAAAACAGCTTCTTCAGAGGTTGTGATCTGTTTTGTGGTTTCAGAGTTTCAAAAAGTGTTTTTGAAAGCTCTTGGATGAGACAAAGAAGAGAGGAAGGACAAAAAACTAATGAAATCATCTCTTCTGTGGTTTTATCTATATAGATCGTTTTTAGCTGAGCTGCATGTGAGGCAGACAGAGTCTCAGAGGAGACTGCTGACAGTGAGATCCGTGCAACCAAAGTCATGAGGACTACGTTCCCGGAAAGTCACACTGGAATTCAAATGTCACTTTTTTTTGTAATACTGCAGCAACATCAACAAAAACCCACACATTTTTACTGTAACAGGGTAGAGGCATATTCATCTAAGACCTGACAAACAAAACCAAAACTCTTTCTAAGGCTAGATAAAACGTGCACCATGTGAGGAACACCTTTTTTTTCTGAAAGTTGAAACAACATCTAAGTCACTGCTGCAAATCTGGGTTAGTCTGCTACAACAAAAGGCAGACTGTTAACACTGACACTTCGCAAATCAACAGAAAAATGAAACTGGCTTATAGTAGTGACATAGTAGCTGCAGGATTTATGGCTCTTTCTCAAAGGAAGGAAGCTTAGTGACGTTATCGAGTAAAAGAGCTGACTGCAAATATTCAACCTCTGGACCTTGATCTGTGAATTCGAGATTTATCCCTGAAAATCAGGTCAGCTCTGGGATAAATTCTACATAGCTTTCAAATATATCACTGAGAAAACAATTTTAAAATTTTAGGTGGTGGTTGCAATCAGCAGCATTTCTTTGATGCAAAGAGCACATGAACAGTGAGCAATAGACAGTAAGCATTCAAGACTCATCTCTAATAAATATCAATTTAAATGGTAAAATAAAAGATAACTTATGATAAATATTGTTATTTTTTCATACATTTGAGAAGTTTGAAGTGTTTATGTATACTAAGGTGGGCTGTGGCACTTTTGAAGTTTTGGGAAAGCTGGACTAGGACAAGGCAAAAGCAGAACTTCAGGTCAAAGCAAAGAGACAAAAAAAGGAAATAAGAGTTTCTGTTAGTTTGTAAATGCCCCCAAGTGCAGGATCAATCTTCATTTTTTTTATCTGAAAAGCCATTAAGAATACCCCAAATCAACTTATTTGTCATTGTTGAGCCAGAAACTGGCATACGGTTAAAATAAAAGCAAAAAAGTCATGATATAAACTTTAAAATGAATGCCTGCAAGTAACATTTCACTTAACATTCATCACTCTCACAGTCTCCACATCCTCCTATTTTGGCAGTCTGACAAAACTGCAGCATTTCTGGTCCCCCTGCTTCCATTGTCACAACTTCCCTGCTGTACCTGTGGAGCTTTAACTCTCTGTCCCACCACCTTTACAACATCCAGCAATAGGATCTAACAAGGGGGTTCAAGGTGACATCTGACCTCTCCCCAAATATCTGAATGTAAAGGAAATCTGAGAGGATTGAAGAGGTCTTGACAACAAACACAAGGTTCTTCTTAAAATGTTAAAGTGTCAGTAGTCTGGTTGAACTCTTACTACCATAATCTAACGGGACTCATGATGGAAGTACTTTTATATTCAGTAATGCATGTTGACTCAGGTTGTAAAACTCTACTGAGCCCTAAGCAGGATTTTAATCAGTCTTAGGATTTGCAAGTTGTTCAATGAGAAATGTCTTATGTAGGCTATTTCATGTTTGATGTTTGAGAGCAAAGTGCAGCAAGGTTGATTTCTTTGTAAGTGTACACATACTAAACCAGTTAAGCTGATTCTGAAAACAGAGCCCTTTCAGACCTATTTTCAACAAGCCAAATTATGGTTATGAAATCAGTGCATTTTAAAATGTTTTTTTTTTTAAATATTAATAAATTATTCACGCGCCTTTGTGAATGTTTGTATAAAAGTGCAACATATCTTGCGACCGAATCCAATTTCATGGTAAAACTGAGTTTCCTAGTAATGGTTTGTTTTGTTTTTTCAAGTGCTACATTTACAGAAATGGTGTACTGCATCCTTCAACATAGCATTGGCAGATCTAGTGATGATTTTTTATTAAACAGAAGTGTCCTTGCTCCACCAAGTGAGGATGTCAGATATACACGGGAGGCAGGGACACATTGAAGTTGCCATGAAATATCCTTTGGTTCCATATTGTCAGACTGAATTTCCTCACTCTTTGTTTCCCCGAGGGGACTTCATGAAACAGGAGATCCTCCGTCAAGGTAAAGAAAACCCTTTTTAGATTACAGAGGGAGAGAGAGGACACATGGAGGCATAAGAAAGCATAATGAAAAACACTCAATGCTGTTGTGTTACATCATGAGCAGTGCAGCAATGAAAGGGAGCATTGTGTTTCTGTATGACACATCTGGAGGGGATGCTTTTCATAAAGAATACACAAGATTCGAAGCTGCAGATATAATAGGATAAAATCTATGTAATATATTTCAGTCGGGCTGTTTCCTGAGATGAAATCCTCTGCAGAGTGGTGTAATTACCTGAGTCAATAACAGGCCCACGCTGTTTCTGACACCCTAAAAAAGCATGTTATGTAATTGGAAAGACACTCAATACTCTCTAAAATTGGGCACATTTTCTGTTCGGGCCTTTTTTTAGTTTCACTTTTTAAACGTAGACCAGAATACACTACAATCGGGTGGAAGATTTGACTTTTTCACTATTATTTCATGACATCATCTCAAAATAAAGCAACAAAAGCGCAAAAAAATGCCAAAGAGAGGATGTGTCTATGTGACTCAAGCTGCCTTGTGATGTTTAAGAGAAATGTTATGGAGACAGTCACAAGACACAAGAGATTATATTTGTGCCACTCTTCTACTCTCTTTCTGCAGCCCAGACAAACAAACTCACAGTTCAGACTATGGGGATTTTAGAGATGCAGGTTCTTGATGTGTATGTCCAAATTTTGACTGTTTGTTTCATGTATTCAATTCCTTTTGGCTCACAGATCTGAGGCCTTCTTTATTAATGCATGTTGGGGTGAAGTCTACAGTTTCTGTGAAGTTTAGTCTTAAAAACTACTTAAAATACTCTGGTTCCTTTCTCACAGTATAACAGACTGATTCAATGAGCAGAAATAGACGTAGAAATAGACTGAAGCCCATTACTACAGATCTTTTAATTTTGTAGGTACTACTAACAAACGTAGGTATTTTTGTGTGGCTGCCATCAGAGTTTATGATCTACAGTAACTCCTAAATTTTTAAAAACTTTTTGTCTTTTTTAAATTTTGACATTGGGAAGAATAATCAGAAAACAGATGATGCCCAAAGTTTTTGTATCTTTTTTTTTCTCTCTAAGAACAAATTCAGTTTGTATCATCTGCAAATGAAACAAATTTCAACTTCTCAAATACTCTACAAATATTTAATAAAGTGTGAATCCAAAAGCTACTTTTCAACATTGTGATTTAGTAATTTTTCTTTTTAAATACCTTCCTAACATTGTCTCCATCTCAACCATAGTGTTCCCATTTCTGTTGAAGCAAAATGTCATCTATTGTCTCAGATGCTCAATGCATATCAAGAAATGCAGCTTCTGTGTTTTTTTCTTGCAGCTTTTATTGCATTGTATTTTTTTTATTTTTTTTTTTACAAAATTATTCATAGTTTAAGAAATCAAAAAAGTCTCCTAAACCTAAAGTCTGTTCACATCAAGTGGTTAAAGTCCCACTCCGGTTCTTATGAAGTTTTTAGCCAAAATCACGTTCTCTGTGTCGTTTTCAAGTGCTCTTCTTCTGCAGAGCCCAAGTAGTTCATTAGCAATTCGCCTCTGAGGCGTGGGCGGAGACAGCACACTGCACACTTCTCCTCGAGTTAGCTAGCAGCCTAACATTGCCGGTGTAGTAGAAGTGGCAGGTAACATAGACGTTATTCAGCTCAGGGACACTAATGTTTTTGGGGACATGATGAAAGTTAACGTCATAATTAGCTTTCTTACGAGCAGTGCAAGCTTCTAACACACACACACTTGTTCCATGATCGTCTTCTCTGTTTCTCCAAGCCTGGCTTGCATAGCGGGACTCTGGGGGCGGAGCTTGGATTAGTTACGTACAAAATCTTGCTGTATTTATTTTTTAAACCATTTTTACAAATTGGAACCACTCTAGCTGTCTTCAATTGCTGTTACATATATGAGTCAATTTCTTCTTTTATCAGTGAAATGTCAGTTATGTTTCCATCAACAATTCTTTCTGACCACTCTAGCTGTCTTCAATTGCTGTTACATATATGAGTCAATTTCTTCTTTTATCAGTGAAATGTCAGTTATGTTTCCATCAACAATTCTTTCTGACCACTTCTAACTTCAACCAAATCACTTCCTCAAACTCTCCAAGGGAAACAGATGTTTGAGAAACAACTGACGATCCATCAAAAAGCACTGATGACACACACACACACGCACACACACACACACACACACACACACACACACACACACACACACACACACACACGCACACACACACACACAAATAAAACGTATGCAGTTTGAGCAAGTGACAGGGTGAATATAAATATGAATATTAAAGGCATGCCAGCAAAGTCCTGAAAAGGTTGTTTGTTAAACTCAGTATATCCCCTTAGAGACAGATAAACTGAGCGTGTGGCAGCATGAAATAAAAATAGTAGTGCAATGTTTTCCTCAGCTAGGGTTGGAAGAAGAGCTAAATAAGTTTGTCTGGCAAAAAGAGTCCGGATGGTGGTTTGATGTCACCAACCTTGATCCAAACCCTTGGCCAACAAAGAAATCAAAGAGACTAAGAAGCACTTGCAATTTCAGATAATTTCGAAGAACAGCCGCACCATAGAGTCATCTTATGGTCAAGGGCCTTGACCATTAGAAAGTGTTTTTACAAGACATAGAGTAAAAGATGAATTTTGGTGAACTTTTGCAAGTATTTTCTGAAGAATTTTCTGTGGAGACTTATTCTTGCAAAACCATAGTATAAAAGAACAAACAAAGGTAACAAAAATGTAGTTCTGAGAGCTGAAAAGCAACTGAAACCACTGAAGAGGGGCTGAAATTCTGCTGAACCTGAGTTAAAATTCTTGGTTTAATTCAAAACAACTTCCAGCACTCTCTATCCCTTGTTAAACAGCTAAAACCTAGAAAAAAAAACTTGTTAATATAGAGAGTCCCGACAGCAGGCTAGCCCTGCTGTATCATCATTTTCACTCCAAAGAGAACAGTAATGAATAAACCAGAATCAAGTACCAAAATCAACCAGATAATTGAAATTGACAAAGAGAGAAAAAAAACAAAAAAGATTTGACCCAAATGGAAAACTAGTCAAGACTATCAACTCATAAGCACTTGTTAACAGATGTTATGAATGTCATTAGAGTACCTTCCATGTACTTTTAAAAACAAACCAATTCTGTAAAGTTTGAAGATGCAATGCAATGCATGACAAAAAAAAAAAAAAAAAAACTCCTTTATCTAAGCCCGGATAAAGGAGGAGGGTTGGTATTTTGACAAAAAAAACAAAAAAAAAACAAGACTCGACAGAAGAAAGTTCATTTGTAGCCTGGCCGGGCCATCCTGTTGTGTGAATCACTTGCAGTTCCTTCCCACAACAGTCTGGACTTCGGCCCATTGGGAGCGTGTATTCCCGATCAGAAAATAACTTAGGGACAAAGATATCAAGTTTTGCTGAAGGGTCATCACTGGAATAGCCAAAGGGCCACTGAACAATTTATCTGGCTTATTTCAGAGACATCATCAATGACTGTTGGTTTCACAGGCGAATCAAAAGTCATTCTCAACAGATAAAAGCCCCTTCATATGATGTCTCCAAACTTCAACCTATAGATTGTTGAAAGGGACACTGTGGACGTAGTGATGTACCGTCTGGTATTTGGTCAACCCAGAAACAGATTTAAAAAATGGTTTTGAGGTGTGCCTTTACCTCCATGGCAAACGACCACACACTAACCTGTTAGTCAGATCAGGTAAACCCATAATTCTGCATAACTGAGCCTTAACTTTAACATCTTTGAGATAAATGGGTTATAAAGAATCAGCCTCTGTAAATGGTGCTGGTTTGGGTTTCCCCCCGGCTGAAATCAATATCCTAAAATAATCAGTTCTCCACGGTCTCGCCTACTGCAATGTTTAATGTAATCAGTGTAATGTAGCATGGCATGTTATGAAATGCTGTAGCATATTTGGCACATTATTGTATACACACACCAAAAAGGCGCCTGCAATGACAGCTCGCTCTACAACCTTGTCAGTGGTTTTCACAGCAGCCAAACACTACAGAACATGACACTCTGGGATCTGCTGTAGCCTCTTGTGTTTTCATTCCTTTCAGTTGTAGTCCTGTAAAAAGGGACCCCCTTAGCTCACTCAGTCTTAGCAAAATACTAAAGTTTATCAAACCCAATAGGTGGCAATTTGTCGCCCTGTACATGGGTTAAAGTTTAAAAGTTGCCTGCTTGAGGAGTTGCTCATCATGCTACATATGTAAAAGTCCCACTCTGATTGTATTTTTTAAAATTATTTAAAGTGTTCTTAGTGGTTGTTAAATTGTGATTTTGAAGTTTTTAGCCAAAATCACATTACCTGTGTCATTTTCAAGGGCTTTTTTTCAGCAGAGCTCCAGGAGATCATTAGCAATTTGCCTGAATTGTGGGCAGAGACAGCGCTGCTCTGCACACTCCTCTTCACACTAGGGGTGTGAATCTCAGCACTGAGAACGATTCGATACGCATCTCGATGCACTGCCAGCGATACGATACTTTAACGATACATGGAATTTTCTGGCGATACGATGCGATTCGATTCACCCTCTTCATGATGCGATGCGATACGATAATTATTTAGTTCAAATCAATGCGATCTGATACGATATGATGCAATTTGTTGCGATATGATGCAATTCAACATGATGCAAATAAGCAAAGAAAAAAAAGAAATAAAAATAAAAGATGGAATTCAGTACGGTACGACAAAAATGATTTGGCTTTATTCCTTAAAGGCACTTGGCAGTTAGTTCAACAAAAGTGCTTTTTGTCTTTTTTCTATGCTCCTTTGGGTTCCATTTTGTACAGTTACACAGATGAGACAGACCTCCTGCAACTGTTAAGGAATCTGAATCAATAAAATCAAAAAAAAAAAAAAAAAAAAAAAAAAAGGATTCCAGTCCCAACCCTACATCACACAAGTGCTCTATACTTGTTGGGTAATATTACAGTACACATTATTAAACAACTAATGCACTGCCTAACATGGTGCAAATAAACCATTCAATGGCCATACTACTGTCTGCCAAACCGATGTGCTAGAGTTGACTTTCTAACTGGCCACTGAAAATCAGTGATTTGAGTGAGTTCTGCAATAATAAAAGAGTAAAACAATTACACAATAATTACTGCTGTAAAAAGTACAGTAAACAGCAACAACAAAACACTCACAATGAGTAACCTAAAGTGACACTTTCAACAGTGCAATCAATGTTAAGGGAGGGGAGGTGGCGTTAGACTTGTCGGTGATGTGGTGTACTCTTTTTAAGTGGGTCTGCATGTCGTGCTGCCGTTGTACGGCTTCTTAACGCGGCATTCTTTGCAAATGACGGACGTTTTGTTGAGCTTTCCATCTTTCTTTGCAAATCCGTAGTGTTTCCAAACACTACCAAACGTTGCGGGTGCATTACATATAAACTCTTCCTCGCTGCTGCTCACTTGAATGTGGTCCATGCTGTTTTACTAGCAGTGCATTGTATGTCCCTCACGGCTTCCGTCCGTATTCAATACAAAACGTGAAATAATGATGGTGCATTCAATGCGCCTGGGGAACAGCAGATTGGGTGAAGTTTAACATAAATAAAACGGCGCTTGCATCGGATTTTACCGATACCCACCAACGCATCTAGATGAATCTAGATTTAACCCGTCAATTGCATCGATACCCAGTGAATGAGCCGACGCAGTCGCATCGCGCACATGCGCATCGATGCATCGATTAATTTAGATTATTTTCCACACCCTTACTTCACACTAGCTTGTAGCCTAACATTGATGGTGTAATAGAAGAAGCAGGTAACACAGGAGCTATTCAGCTCTGGGAAACTAATGTTTTTGGGGACATGATGAAAGCTAATATCATAATTAGCTTTCTTATGAGCATTGCAATCTGCTAATGCACATACTTGTTCTGCGATCGTCCTCTCTACTTCTCCAAGTCTGGCCTGGAGAGTGGGGTGGGGGGCCAGAGCATAGATTTGTGAGGTAGAAAATCCTACTGTATCTGAATCTGCCCTTTGGGTCTGTCAGAGGTTCACAGAGATTTAAATTCAGAAATACCATAGACTGTATATACTATGGACACCATGGCTCCACCTTCCATCATTATACAAATTTGAAGCCAATTGCTCTCGGAATTTTTGGGATTTTGTCCACTTCCTGGAACTACCACTTGTGCAGTTGTGTTGTACACATTTGGTGGGAGAGTCACTGAGAGCCACTGTGATGACGCTCGGCTCAAACAGCGTATCCCCTGGGTGAGCTACACTATCTTTGTACACCCATAGGCTGTATCAAGTGTCAATCATAGAAAACATGAACCCCTTATTAGCTTTTAAAAATGGAGCCATACAGAAAAAGAGGACTTGAACATAAACCAGTCTTACAATAACGACATGTCAACATCACAAGCGGGGGGGGGGGGGGGGGGATTTAAATTCTGTGTAATTAATCTCTAAAGTTTGTCCACAACTTCATCAGGATTGCTGGAGGAGGTGGAATTTATGACCTATACTGCAGCCCGTCACGAGAGGGTGCTGTTCTCGCGGTGGCTTCACCCAGCGAGGAGGCAGACGCGGTCCATTCTACATACAGTCTATGGGAAATACTTAGAAATGCAATGTTGCTCTTAGTTTTCTCATGATATGTCCTCTAGCATCAGAAAAATGCCATATAAACATGTAGACAACAAGAAAAACATGATTTTCATCAGAGTGGGTCTTTATTGTCCTTCTTTTGGATTGTGACGGACTGATTTCACTTTATCCCAATAGGCATAGTCAACTGTTCCTGCTTTATCATGTGGATGGGGATATTAAAAAAAAAAAAAACCTCTAGAGTGGTTAAACTATATATGTGTATAGATCTATTTGTAAGAGTACTCATGGGACATAGCCTAAAGGGATTTACTTATAACACAAAGTTCATTTAGTGGCAACTTTTTGAATTTAGTGCTGTCTTTATCATATAATGACTAATTGACTACTATTTTGTGAAAAAAGTCACAAGACACTCAACACAGTCATTTTTCTAATTTTTTGTACAACAAAAAGGGATTCCTTGTGTGTCATACTGTCACTTGTTTTGCATGTCTTTGTCTTTGGACAGAGCCAGCCAAGAAAGTCAATCCCAGCGGTAGTATAAGTGACAGAGATGTGGATTATGCCATCAGCGCTGACTCACCTCTTAATCACCCTGGGACTTAAAAAAAAGGAACTATTGAGAGAGTCCTGAGCATGGCAAAAGTCCCAGGTTATCCTGAACTTCACTAAAATTCCCCACATTGGGTGTCGAGGGGAACTTTGGTGATTTGTAAAAGTGCAGCAAAGGTTTATGCTCCAAGGATTTACAGCCAGGAGGTGCTTTGTTTCTCAGGCCTCTGCTTCTTAGTTCCTCTTTCTCTTCCTCATGCACACTCACTCCATCCAATCTCTCCCACACCCGCTCTCATTCTATCTCGGCTATAAAGCTCTTGTAAACGCTGCATGGCTGTGGGTGACAGATGGTAAAGGCGGGATGACAACTCTCCAAATAAATATGTAATCCCTTCCTCACATGGGCCCCAGCACAACACAGAGATTATCCCATCAGAAACAGTAACGCAGCTACGCGGAGCAGGAGGCCGGAGGGAAGATCCCACTTTGTATGTGTGTGTATAATATGTCTTGAAAGCATCGTCTATGTGTTTGAATAGTTGCCTATGCTTTTGAATGGCATGGATGATGAGAGGCAAATGAAGTCACATGCTGCTCTTCAGATTTGACCTGGATGTATTCAGAAATCATAAGAGAGTTTGACATCATCTGTGGTTTGAAAGACTCCTTTCAGTAACACTGAATAACCTCAGAAACATACTATTAAATCATGCGATTTATCCTCACTCTGCTTTGCCACCTCTTTGTTTTTTTTCCAACCTGTATGGCAACCAGAAAATGACTGACACTTTTATTATCATGTAGCTTTTTTTCTGTGTAATAATGTGTTGACTTCCCTCCATAAAACCAGGAACATTAAGTGCTTCTGTGCTCGGTGACAGATGTGTTTTATTAGTAGCACTCTGTGATAGGAGAGTAAACATCTCACTGTGTGTGCTCAGGAGAGTTTATGAAGAGAGAAGGGGAAAACCAGCCACCTGATGCTACCTGCCGCAAATATGTGAAAATGATGAAATAAAGACAACCAGACAAAAGGATGATGCCACTTAAGAACCATTTACAGTCATAGTTTTTCTTATTATACAAATTTACACCTTTTATCATGTCAGTCTGAGACACCTATGAGGTTGCTCTGCATGATTTGAACCCTCATTTCAATTCTTTTCAGCCTCTTCCTCAAATGCTTTATTGTAGAAGATTTTTCACTGATAAAAAATTAGGCATAGCTTGCAGGTGTTACCATAGAGTGTATAAACTATGGACAACTTGGTTCCGCCTCCCGCCAGTAAACGGATTTGAATCCCTCAGGTGAGCTACGCTATCTTCGTACACCCATAGGCTGTATCAGGTGTCAATCATAGAAAACATGAACCCCCTAAAAACTTATAAAAATGAAGCTGCACAGGAATAAGAGGACTTGAGCACAAACCAGTCAATAACTACATGTCAACATCGCAACCAGGGGGGAAAAAAAATTATATTCTGTGTAAAAAATTTCTAAAGTTTGTCCACAGCTCCAAAAGGATTGCTGGAGGAGGTGGGATCTATGGCCTATACTGCAGCCTGTAACCAGAGGGAGCTGTTCTCACGTTGGCTTCACCCAGCGAGGAGGCAGACGGCATCCATTCTATATACAGTCTATGGGTGTTACTTTTTACACAGCTTTGCAGCCACGAAATAACCCAAAAGTTATGCTAGCAATTAATGCCTACTTAGCTCTTCATTCAGCCTTGATAGCACATGCTAGCTATTGAAACATTACTGTTAAAGTGTTACTTAGGAGTCTCTATAGAAGGTCTCTATATTTGCAAACTGCCCAGGTGAACAGCTGAGACACAAATCCAGCTTGTACCAACCTCTGTTTATAAAAGAATTACCAGTCATACATTTACATACACTGTTAGGCCAAGCTGCGGTATAGCTTGATTAGGCTATTTAACTACATTTCTGTCTTTGTCCCAGTTTACAAACACCAGGCAAGAACTGAGTTATCAGAAAGAGCTTGTCTGCCTACCCTCCAGTAGGTGGTGATGCACTCCCTTTCAGGTGGTTACAATAGGTCTGTCTCCTGGTTTACTTTTTAGGTACCAAAACAAGTGTGTGAGCAAGTGGTTTATGTTGATTTTTTTCCTGTCAAAGGTTTGTTTACAGCTCAGCTCTCTTATTCCTCAGTTGTTCAAAGAACATGGCTGGAAAAAATATCTCACGCAAAAAAAACAAAAAAACAAAAAAAAAACAGAACAGAGATGTTGTGAATGAGTCAGATGTTCAGTTTTGGAGGTAAAGGTAGGAGAGACATTTAAAAATAGCCAAAAACATTTCAGCGATTAAATCTGCCAACCAGGAGATTCTTGTAAAAAGCCTGTAACTTTTTACTCCTTTGGCTGGTATTGATACTTATGTTTAAAGTGATGGCTACAATTAAAAAAAAGGTCACAAGTACAAATGCTACGAATTAATATACTGTACATTTAGACCAAAAAATAAATAAAAAAGATGTGTTGAAAAGTACAAAAAAACCCTTTAAGGGGCTTAATTCGGGTACTATTAAGTTCATAAAACACATTACATCAATCTCTGAAAGAGAAAACAAGGAAACAAAATTGTTAAGAAAAAAGAAACAAGAAGAAAATAACATTAAGTGGAAATAAACTGACAGCAGATCAACTTACATTCAAGCATACAAAGTGAAATATGACAGTAGACTATTTATGAGTGTAATCTAGAAAATAGCACTGCTCTGTCTTAAGGTCTAATGCATGAAGCAAACTGTACTCATGATATTCAGGTAAACACTCTCACAGTTCTGCACCTCTGCAGTTTGCTCCAGTTTTGCATCTGACAGTGGTTGGAATCAATAGTCAGCCTTTTCCACCTCTTGCTGCACAGAGCTGCACTGTCCTCTCATTCCGACAATGACAAATGTCATCTACAGTTACTTCATGAAGATCTTGAGAGGAATCTTTTACCAGTTTACTGTGGATTCCGTTCATGACAAATGTGATAGAAATGCCAGAGTCTATATCCAACTTACTTCCAGTGGTGAGCTGGCAAAAATCCATTTGTCATGCATAATGGCACAGCCAAATGTGAAGGTACATTATTTTTAGGTCATCCAAATGTGTAATCATTGTTTTGATCACTGATTAGTTTGGGCCTAACAAAACTTGTAGATGTTTCAGTGCAAATATGACCAGCTGTCTAGGATCAGAATCATATCATATCTTGATCATATCTTACTGTGCATGGCTGTTAACACCAGCATGAGTGAATGAGGGTCTTTTTGCAAAGGGGGTCTGTTTTGGTCAAAATGAGTAGACATTGGTTTGCGTCCTTTTATGCAAACAATACGCAGAACGTTTACATGACACTTGAGAAAACCAAAATATTGCCTTAGTTTAATTAAGACTGGACAACTAAAGTGCATGTAAACACCGTAATCCGACTATAATCAGTTTGAGACCTCCTATTGGAGTCGGAGAACTCAGATTAAGACACCCAGATAATGCAATTGGAATTCGATTATCTCTACCATGTAACCAGAGTAGTTGGAGTGTGATAGGACAATACATGTGCGCCATGCCCCCATAATCCCGGAACTAAAACACTAGAGATAAGGAGTAGCGTGCATCTCATCTGCAGAAAAAGCAGCGCGTACATCATGTGCGACAAAAACAACACTGTATGATGCTCTATCTTCTAGCTTAAAAAATGCCCAGTAGCAGTTGTAGCTACTTCTGACGTCTGGCATTGACCTGCTGTTGTTGACAGTTGTATGGGGTCGGAAACAGCGCCGCTGCATGTATACGCGGACAAGAAGAGAAGTCCCATTCGTTGAAAAAACAAGACAAAAATTATGAGCTTATTCCGATTAAGCTGTGCATGTAACTGACTGGTGCACAAATGCACTATTGCTTTGCAGTGTAGTTTCTGGTGCGTGTAACCCTTTGTGTGTACTTTGAGAATTATAGGATACCTTTTTGGTTCATTTGGATGTGTTAAGTGATGGGTTAAGTTTATTGGTTAATCTTAAACTTGACTTTAAGCCATACAGCTGACAGTAAAGAGTAACCCAACACCAAGTCATGCTTTTCTCATGAAATCAGCAAAAACTCAGTGGGTTTGTAACTTAATGTGATTCCCCTGAAAGACTATCCGTATATTTTTTTGGTGAAATAACAGAACTTATACTTTACTTTTCATACAACAATCACATTTTCTGCGTTTCTAGTAACAGCGTGTAAAACACATCTCAATTAAAGTCTGATTCACCCGTTTTAATTTAGAAATAATCACTTTCCTGTCACATTCTTCTCAGTGCTATCATGCAACACAGCACAGCACCACTGAACACACTGATTGACTTGTCAGATTGCCAACCATTACTTTTCCTTTCCGTCTTTCATTCCAGCTTCTATTTTTAAATTGTGTAATCAAAATCATCGGAGTAGCTGATATGCTGCCTTTGATCTGGTGCAAGGAGAACAAAATGTTTTTTGGTTGGAAAGAAAGAGTTTTTTTTTTGTTCTGGCATTACAAGGATCAGGTCACATTAGAGCAAGGTAACTGTACTTTGAAGCTGGTTCATTTTTCAGCCACCCTTGTTTGTGTTTCTTGTGTGGAGTCTGTTTGTCTTTTTAGATTGGGTGGTTTCCTCCTGCACTGGCTCTCCCTGCACACTCACACCTGCACCTAATCACTGCAATCACCAGCAGCTCTTAAGCTTTGCTCTGATGCCTCTCCAGTGCCACATTATTCCTCTATGTGTTACATCAGCCAACTCTGCTGGAGTTATCTCATGTTTTGCAACCTGATGAACATTGCCCATTTTTGTGTTACCTTTGACTTACAGGTATTTTTTCTGCTTTTTTTCCAGTACCAGTGCAATCTGCCCAATCTCTGCCATACTGCCACACTCTCTAAATTTACTCTCCCGCCCTCACCACTCATCAGATTCCCTCATCACACCTCGGATGCCAGATACATATGTTCCCCACTCCTTCACTAATCATAGATTTAATGTTAATCCTCCATCTGCATCCAGCTCTGGTTCTGGGTTCAAATCAAAACAACTGATATCATACTGCAACAAAACACCTTTAAGTGATCAGAAATTATTGGTTATGAGTGGTTTTATCACAAAAGTCATTTGATGAAAAAGTGATAAACATTTTGTCAACATGGCACTTTCTACTTTACTTTTATTAGAAACTGACTGGACAACAGGCACAGAAGCTGGGCTATCAATTGCTGCAGACGGGGTCAACCCACAGTGAGTGTACACTCCATTTAGACATTTTTCAGCCCATTACTTTGCTTTCAGAAAGCTCCCTTCAGTTGTTCAGTTATGTGGGCTTCAAAAGAGTCAAAAGCAGGAGAGATGCCAAGTTACCTAGAGGTGCAGGTGTGTGTTATGAGCCCAAAAACACCAACCCCAAGAGCTGTAGCTCTCAGGAGTGGGACCAACAGATCACATACAGTAGAATGTTGACTCTTCATCACTCACCACCCAGTCTATTTATGTACCAAAGGCTGCTGTTTGACTCGCTTTCTTCAATTTCTGGGTATCTGAATAGTTCTCATTAGCCACGCAACATTTCTTGATCCAATTAAAAATTTGACGGAT
Source organism: Xyrichtys novacula (assembly GCA_962446985.1). Lineage (NCBI taxonomy): Eukaryota > Metazoa > Chordata > Actinopteri > Labriformes > Labridae > Xyrichtys > Xyrichtys novacula. Next base: position 18,666,340 of record OY660866.1, on the reverse strand, counting down.
TGGATGATCTGAATCCACTGTTTACATGGGTGCAAAATAAAATAATCTGATCATGACGTGTGTATACATGCATCAAGCTTTATTCAGATTAGAAGTATCTGGACATGCCCAGAGTTGTCTGATTCCATAAAAAATTACAGCAGAAGAAGAATTGTATTGACGCCTGTGCTGTCAACAAACCACCAAACGCGGTAGTTGCTCACTCCATCCAATTCAGGAGTTTTTCCCCTGTCAAATGTTATCACTAGATGGCGCCCTTGGGTACTTTTTTACTGTTCTGTCAAATGTTGGACTGTGCGTGCAGATGTGACATCATTACGCTGTATGTACGCCTTGTTAGTTTACCGGAGGAGCAGACACGGCACCTGTGGTTGTGTTTTATGCCTCCTGTACAATAAATACAGAGTGAAGATCGAGTCAGGTAAGAGAGTCACGATCAGATTAAGTGTTTACATGCAAGCATTTCGGAATAACACTTGGCAGAAACCACCCCTCTTAATAGGAATACAATTCTGATTGAGCCAAATTGGTTCGATGTTTACATGACGCATTTTTATTCCAGTTGGGCATTTATTCCGATTATTTGTGCCCATGTAACAGCTAATGTTTCTTTCTGTTGTATTACAATACGACCTATAATCTGTATAGTATGTTTATGAAACCTTAGAGTCTACATTACTTTTGATAACAGTTTAGGTTAGGAAGCTGGTTCATAGGTTAGGAATAACCGGCGGTGTTTCAGCTTCGCTGTTAGTTTTGACAAACTTTAACTTTGATAACTTTTCCTGTAACACGTGTTCCCACTTCATGAAGAATCCTCCTGTATAAGAGCAACACTTTGGAGGGCTGAGACTTGCCCAAGAAAAGGTCAAGATTATCATAATTACTAGTAATTTTGCCCCTTACTGAGTGTCCTCTTGATTGCACTTTAATCTCATCGCTAAGTGATTAATAAAACAATTTCAGAACATAGTGTTCTTCCTCCAGCTAGCGTGCCAATCAAGACGCTGCATGTAACCATAACTGGCCGGTTGTGGTTTCAGGTAAATTAATAAATGATGAAAGGAATTATATGCTAAATAAACATTTATTTTAAAATATATATTAGCTGATGAAACTTGTCAGAGTAAAATGGTGCTGGTAACTGATCACAGTTGCTAGATTGCTAATACTGATGTTCCGTTACAAAATACTATCTCACTAATAACAGCGGAAAAGTCAACTCCTTCCTCCGTTCTTTTCTATATATTTTCACTGTTTTTGTATATTACTTTACAACACTAAGATCATGTGATTAAGGCACCTTCAACAGCAGCAAAGTAAAACTTTAAATCCAAGGATCCAGACTGCTGTCACAGTCTGCAGAAGATGGCGCCACACACAAACCATTTGTCGGGTTTGTTAAACTGATCAGCAAGCTGTAGATGGAGGAACATGTACTGCATCCATGAGCCAGAATCAAAAACATAGACACAAATTTTCTACACTTTCAACGACATCAGTGTTTGGATCTAACTTTTATAAAATCTGCAAAATCCTGTAATAGAGTTGCCTTGTCTGCAGCCTAACCTCTGTGCCAGTACTTAGCTTGGTTTATCAATAAAGAGGACGCGTTCAGGGATCCCCTGTGGGTACACAACAACTTTTGACCATTAAGACTGTAAATATTTTCTATTATTCTAAAAGTGTAAAAAGGCCTTGTATTAATCACCTAAAACTGAGTCAAAATGAATGAAAGATGAGAAGTACTTTATGTTCTCAGAAGGATGCTCTAGAGATGACATTTAAAACTTCATTGAACCATATAGATATGACTTGAAAACTCTGATCTGAAACTGTTTGGAAAAGGACTTTTTTCTTTTTTATAACACTCCATAAAAACTTCTGCAAATCCTAAATTTAACAGCGTCAAGGGCCTCCATGATTCACCAACTTCTTGCAGCTAGAAATGCACATGATCATGATTCATTTTGAGATTAATTATTCCTCTTCTCCTCCTTGTACAAACTGTGTAGCTGCTGAGCACACCAGGCAAACTGCTTGTCCTCATTTCAGTGCAAAGTACCATAAAACGCACATCTGTCACAGAGATTAGACGCAGCCAATATTCACACCTTTATATGGATGAAGTCAACCCATTTGCACTCAAAGATAACAGTTACAAGAGTGGTGATTATGTTAAAGCGCCACATTCTGTCCTGTGACAATAATAAAGGACCAAAAGACAAATTACCAATAACACTGAAGAAAGGAACTAAAGAGACAATGAAGCCAGGAGAGGAATACATTTTGCATTGTTTTTAGAATACAAGTGCACCATTCATCAATTTCAATGGATGTTTCTGACAACACCTGACATGAAGACACTATAATATAACCAGTTGTTGCGTGCTCAAGAGCAAAACAATGCATCATTGTCACCAAGGCACTCTTAAACAATTTCAAAATGCATCTTTTCCAATCTTGTGATATCTCCTTGCCTTTGTGTTGTCTTACATAAGTATGACACATCGTCTAACCTGATGAGCTCACCCAGCAGGGGGAAGTGTCTGGGTTAGAAAAAGTAGGCAGCCTCTTTTAGAGCTAATGTTTACTAAGTGTGAACGCTGTATTACAGTGCCCGGGGTGCTCCAATCCTCTCAGGAGTGACAGTGTGCAGCTATCACCCCTCTATATCTCTGTTTCTTATTTAGACAGGTGTTAAGGATGTTCAAGAAACACCGCAGGCAGCCAGCTGCACTGTCAGGGCCGTGTTGCATAAGTGAGGTCAGCTGTGGCATAAAGAGAGGTCACGGCTTAAGCAAGAAGTGAAGAAAATGGTTGAAATGTTGGCTGAATGTGGTACATTATTAGTGTCTTTGTAGTTTCAACTTCATTGGACTGTGCAGCACTTGAAATATGGTCTAAGGTTCTCTAATTACAGAACAAACACAGGCTAATTTCACATAATGACCATTCCCAAAGGGAAGGTACAGTATGTCCACATTAGACTTTGTCCCGAGTTCACATGACTAACACTTTCCTTTTACAAATTCTAAAGTTCATTACTTTAAAAAGAGCTTTTTTCCCTCATTTTTATCATGAGAACTGCAACCACACTAAGTTCCATGTGTTAAACAGCTCAACATTTAGCAAATTCTCGCAAGAAAAGGCTCTACAATGCAACTTATCTTGCTGTTTTACAGGATTTCACAAAGTGTGGCCAAATGAGTCACACCAGTTAACTAGAAAACACTGACAAGTCCCAGTTTGAACAATTTTCCAACTGAAATACCAAAATACTACACCACGCATGCAAATCTGATTTGTATGCGTCAGAGTTAGTTAATGCTATTGCCAAGTTTTCGCTGTTTCTACCAACAGAGAAATATCTCAGATGAACTGCAAGTCACGGTTCCATACAGATTTGTCTGCTCATGTGTCAGTCAGTCTTGGCATGTGGTAGTTACTCAGCCAGTCTATCAAATCATACTGGCAGGACATACAGCTTCGTGTTAGGTAGGCTAGCCCACTGAGCATTTTTTGGTCTTAAAGAGGTCTAATAGATGTCTACATGTCGCCTAGATGACTGGTCTAAAATCAGGCTACCACGGGTCTAAATATGAAAGTTTTTTAGATTTCTAAATTTGGACCAAGCTTAGGCCAAGTCTAATTCTGGGCTATAGCTATACTACACCGTATATTGCTCAATGGCCATCATAATTATTTTGGTTAAGTACTAGGAGATAAGTTATGCAACTCACAGTTGCTTTTTGAAATAAATACTCAAATAATGGGTTGAAGTGCAACATCTAAATTTCATCTAAAAATATACAGAATCTAGATGGTTGAAATTGGGTCTAAAAAAAACTAGAGGTCTAAAAGCTGTCCGTTGCTCAGTGGGAGCTGTCATGCAAAAAAAGGAAGTCAGAATTTTCCAGAGAGTTTCAGGACAGTTAAAGTTCTCTTTGAAAAGCACCATGCGGAGAACATGATGACTTCTACGGTGTTCATTTTTGTTCAAGTTTGACTGGTTTATTTGTACTGGCCTAAAAGAGCTGTTGAAAAGTTTAAAGAATCAGAATTACTACCTGGTCCAGCTGTCCCTCCTCCTGATTCAGACATTATTTCTCCTCTCACTTCTCGTCCATGCTGTCTTGAATTACTTCTCAAGCAAAATTGATCTGCAGAGTTGCTGTTTTCCTGGTTAATGAAAATACCTTCATCCCTGCTGCTGTAATGTACTAAGTGGTTAGTTGTAAATGTATTTAGTTCGAATGCTCTTTATCCCACTGAGATTAGAATCAGCATGGTCGATTTTACACAACTTGGAGTAAATCGTCTATTTCTCAATGTTTCTTTGATTTTTTCATTCGAAAAGCTAATCAGCTTTCATGGTATAACTTCTGAGCTGCTAGAGGCTTTGAGTTTCAGTCAAGGTTTTGAAATTCAAGTCTTCAGGGCTGAAATACTGTGTTGCAAATGCATACGAAATGAAAATGTTCAAACCTGTGGTGACATTGTACTTCCTAAAAACGCACAACTTTTGTCTTTTGTTAACAACTCAGCTCTACAAATCTTGAACATATTTCTTACACTGTTTAAGTTTTTGATGTGACTGTAAGACGAAAAACAAAACAAACTTGAAAGAGTCAAATTAAATGGAGGTTTGATGCTCCTCCTTCTTGCTGTTACAATCCAATACATCAGCTTTTCCACGATTTTTACTCTTTTGGAGCCAATACATTTACAGATTTTAGAGATTCCTCAGGAAGGTGAAAATATTAATGATATATTATTGATTTTTATTTAACCATGATAGCCTCCATTGGTATTAAAAACCTCTTTTTAATAGAACTGAGAAACTAGGGCTTCTTTTCATCTAACCTAAATGATTGGGGTGAGAGGTCGGATCAAATACCCTGATCAGAAATGATCCCATGGTTAAGATCAAGGTTTAGGCATGCTTAGAAACATTTATTGTGAAAGTCATATTTTATGACGTCTACTTCTGTGTAAAAATTTTCAATGTTAACTTTATCGACAGGTGTCAATGCACTATCCTTATTCAACACGGACAGCGTAAGTACTCAGGTCTCTAGCCCTGAGTACAGTTACAGTGTGGGCACAGAATTCATGAGCTTTGGTTATGTCATGCAAACCAGAGGTCCCCAACCACCTCAGACCAGGGCCAGCCTTTTTGATCTAATCCCCATACTCCTATAGTATTGTGTTTTCTCAAATAATTTAATGGAAATGGCCAACCACCTATTACACACTGTATAGATTATTATTTAGATTTGAAATTAGAATCAACAACAATTGCTATTAAATGCATTCAGGCAAAGCAAAGTTTAAATGTGAAAATAAAAACACTGTGGATCAGAGATGCACAGGTTGTACACAGTCTGAAAGGGAAAAAAAAAGATAAATTAACCTTAAATTATGACAACAGCTCCATACGATTAATTAGCCAGAGCAAACAGGGTGTTAGAGATATGCTGTGACCTGTCATCAATTATGCTTTTATTTTAAAGTGTAAACTACTTCTGGCACATCCTAGGTTACAGGACTGAATGTAAACAGTTAAAAGAATGATTAGCAAAAATAAAAGTTCAACTCATCAGGAACCCCAAAACGCAAGAGCTCAACTTCACAGTAAGTTTGCTTTAAATGTATGATTTAGACCAGTGGTTCTCAAGTCCAGTCCTCAAGGCCCACTGTCCTGCATGTTTTGGATGTTTCCCTGCTCCAACACCTGATTCAAATGATCAGCTCGTTATCAAGCTCTGTAATGGCTTAATAACGAGCTGATCATTTGAATCAGGTGTGTTGGAGCAGGGAAACATCCAAAACATGCAGGACAGTAGGCCTTGAGGACTGGACTTGAGAACCACTGATTTAGACAAAGTGAGGGGAAAAATGATTTTAAAAAATGACACTGCCAGCCCAATGCGAGTAATCTCAGAACGCGCCAAGGCCACAATAAAGAAATAGGGGTAATGTTGCGTTCCAGTTACCTAGGAAGTCGTATGTCGCAGATGGAAATGACACTACACCCGAGTTGACAGTGTTCCAGTTAACAGGTCGGGAAAACAAGACAGACGCCTACAGTTACCAGCTGTTGTTAGCCATTGTAAGTTATTGTTAGCGGTTGTCAGCTGTTGTTAGTTGTTGTTAGCTATACCAGTTGAAAACAACACATAGCACAGTATTTTACTCTTACAAACACCATAGCACCGTGTTCACAGTTAGACGTTGGGCAGCACAACATAAACCACTTATTAAATTTCACAAAAAGAAAATAGAAGTGCTAATAAATAATACATTACGAGAGCTTTGACTGTTACTCTTTACTGTTAATGCACTGCGCTGCCATCTTTGATAATAACGTTGTCGTCAAGTCGGGGTTGGTGAGGATGGTCTGACTTTCTGAGTTGGAAATTTCGATTTCAGGGGGGCGTCCCAGATGAATTTCTCAGAAAAGCTTGGAAATTCTGACTTCCAAGTATAACTGGAACGCAGCGTATATCTACAGATGTGCAGCACTGTGTTTGTTAAGCCTGGTAATCAGTTAAGTTTGGAATGTTTCTGAAATAGTTTCCTTTCATGGGTTTCCAGGACTTGATATACTTCTCATGTCATAGTAGTGGAGGATGGCTTTAAGGTGTGCAATAATCCCTCCACCCCACCTCAGCCCACTAGTCCATCAGAAATATTACAGCTGCTGTCCGGTCTGTAAAGTTCAAAAGGTTGGCAACCCCCGTTGTAAGTGACTTACTCATACAGTGTGAGTTGAAATTCTGCCGTGACATTTATAAAACCTCACAGTCAGGCCTAAATAATAAAGCTGTAGTCTGAAATGGAATCATGATATGAAAACCATTCCTGCTGATAACTCACCATAATAAAATAAAGGTCAAAGAAGTCACACAAGAGCAGGTCTGTCACTTGCAGTTTGCAGAGTGGAACATTTGTGTAGAGCGGCTGTATGTTGTGCAGATTGTATCATCCTCAAAGAAGAGTTTAGAGCTTTGTAATTCATACTGATCTGAACTTTGCTTTCGGTTGAAGAAATGTCTTTTAATCACTGATATTTATTGTAGACTTTAGCTTGTCAGTACTCAGGTTTGTGGTTGTAGCAGTGTGTGCCTCAGTGTGAGTGTGTGTGTGTGTTTCAGTGTAAGTGTGTGAGGTAACAGCATGCCCTTGTGGTGCCCTCGTAGTAGTATCATGCAGTGGAATGAGCTGAGCAGGAGTCAGTTTGCTGTTAATGAAAAGGCGATGATGAACGGCTCAGGCGGGCCGTTTGGCTGCTCGCTGCTGTCTCTGTGTAAATGAACTGTGGCACAACTCAATGAAGCAAACCCTGCACACATATAAAACACTTCCAACAAACGCATCTTCGCCCCTGTCATATGTGTGGTTAGATAATCAGGATGAAAGGCAGAAGCACAACTTTGACCTCTTAGTGTCTCTCACTGAGCTTTAATAGCCTTTTAACTGGGTGGTTTGCTCATTTTCTCACAGTTTAAGCGTCCTTGAGGAAGACATCAAATCAGCTCCTTTTCTTTGAGGGATAAGATCTTATAGTATAAACTCCTTACTATTTATAGAACCTCCTTAAAAAGGATAATTGAATTTGTCTGCAGGTATTACACATTTAATTCACTTCACCCCTGTAGGACTCTCAAAGTGAGATGGGTTTATCTCTAAAAAGATGGAGAAATGGGCTGGAACTAAAGTGTTGTTTACCCATGAGGAATTACTCTACATCTTGTTCGGTGGAGCATTAGCATTCCCCATGTCTCCCTCTCTCTTTGTCAAACACACTCTGTTTTTCCACAGAGACACACAGACACACACAGCGCTGCACTACATGTCCTCCTCGACTACATCTGTTTGTGTCTCTGTTATGTCTCTTGTCTTTGTGCATGTACTGAGTGTGAACATGCAGCAGCTCCAGCCTTCTAAACATTGCTTCTTTTCAGCTATTTTGTCAGCTGCTGGGACTGCACAACACGTTCAAGTGCATTTGGCAATGCAGCGTCCCACAGGATGGGCTCTGTCCAAATGCAGTCCAACTATCTCTCTCGATCTCTCTTAAGTGCTGTGGAAAGTGGTTTCTAACACTGCCTCATACAGAAATATCATACTGCTGTACAAAGAGAGGATTTCTGCAAAGCATAGGGCTGATTACAGAGTCTGAATTGGTGCACACTGTTTATTTATTTTGTTATTTATTCTTTCTTTGTTGACTGTTTTTTTTTCTGGAACACTGAAATTGGGGGATTATCCTTTGGTTTGTTAGTGGGAATATATGGAGATTTTTCTGAAAAGTGTATAATCATATATGGCATATTCTATTGTGTAATTACCTATGGCCACACTTAGGCATTGATATTACATTATTTATACTGCAAATAACTGCGTTTGGAGAGACAAAATAAACAAGACTGAACACATCAAACTTAAACAGCCAATCCGGTTATTGTTCATCAGCATTTCAAGCCTCTGATAAGCGACTCCAACGAACAAGTACTCTCTGAAGAAAAACAAAATAAACCTCGGCATCCACATTATGCAAATCAAACAACTTCCAAAGTGTGTATTTCTTGAGGGGAATATTTTTGAATCACTGACACGAACAGCTAGAGGAAGAAAACCTGATCTTCAGAATACAAGCAAGGATCTTTGGCTTCAAGATAAATGAGATAATATTTAAAAAAATCAGGATTAACATCATGTTTTATTGCGCATACGTCCACAGTCTTAAACAGAACATTTTAAACTCACCAATTTCAAATCCTTTCTTCATTTTCTTCTTTAAAAATTGATATTACCACCCAGGTTATTCATGACACATCCACTTTGTTTGTCCATGGAAAGTTATGCACTTTACTCAATACGAACACCCTCTTATTTATTCAGTCTCCTGCTGATTCCTCAGTCATAATATTTCACACTTTGACTGTATAGACCCACATCTCCCTGGATTGCTGGAATAGGAGCAAATCAATAAATCCCTTACAAAGCACCGTACAGCTCTATTCTTCACAACTGTTCAGGCCCCTGGTAAGGCTGTCAGGGGTTAGGGTGAACTATATTTTTATTTGGGCTCTCTCTCTCACCCTGTTTGTGTTGCAGGCCTTCCAGACCTCTCCCTCTCCATTCTGCCACACCCCAGGAGTCTGAGCAGCTGAGGCTGATCAGAGCTGTGATGTGCTGTAAGTTTATATTGTGAGATCTGATTTAGGCAGAACATTTTAGTTAAAGACGGAGGAAGGGGAAGTGAATCTCTGCCGTTTTTGTTTGACCCTGGTTTTCTCCTGTATTGTGGCTGGTCAGGGAGTTTAGAATTGAATTTTGATTTTGGTACAGACAGATAAGGGGTGTTCTTTTGTAGTTAGATTTTGAGTTTTTGTTTTTTATACTTTGGCCTTTGAGCTCCCTGAAGTCACTCCTTCCATTCGAGGTTTTATCCAGACAATTCGGTGTCAGCCGACTTTGTCCTTTGTTCACAACTTAGCTATCTGGTTTAGCTTTGTTATTATTATTATAGAGTTTTCGTTTGTTAGCTTTACTTGTTTAATTCTAAAGCTTATTATGTTACTCCTTTTTAATAAACCCTAGGTTTTAAGAAGAACATTTTCTTTACTCTTTCAACCCCACACTTTTGCAGCATACTGGTAGTTCATAATCAGGGATACACCATGACAAAGTTGAGTGTAAGTAGAATATAAGATCCTTTCAGACTTTCATTTAGTTTTGTTACATTACTATTTATATTTGGATTAGGATAAATATTTTTGAAATCTTTTTACATCTTGCTGTAGACAAAGATTAGTTGTAACTGGTAACTGATACATTTCAAAAAGTTTAAAGGTAATTGATTATTGTATAGGGGAAAATCAACAGTGTCAGTATGTATTTGCGCAATGTTAAGACCTACTAGTCAGAAAAACTGGCAAAAAGTCTGACGTCAACTTACACGGTCTTATGATGATCATTAAATCTACTTTCTAATCTCTTGCATACAGGGATGAGGTGCAGAACCTGACAGTCTCCTTCTTGATGACAAGAAGAGAAAGCCGATTATAACAGAGTTTGGTAAAACCAGAAGAAAAAACCCCGGTCCAGTTTTTTGCAGAAGAGGATCTGCAGTCTCAGATGTTCGGGGTGTACATCACTGAATTTCTTTCTCCTATCACACAGAAATCCGCATTTATTAAGTAGAAACAGCAACACCTTGACTTTGTGAGAAAGCTGAAAAAGTCTGCCAGTCTGCTGCAGAACCTCCAGGTCAAGTTTTACAGGTGCACCGTGGAGGGAATCATTACATACTGCATCACAGAAGGGTTAGCCAGCTGCACCAGAAAGGACCATCACTGGGCCCCGGCTGCTGCCAATTGAAGACATCAATCAGACCCGCTGTCAGAGCCAAGCCTTAAACATTATCTGAGACCTGAGCCTCCCTGGATACCACCTCCTCCCTTCTGGCAGGTGATACAGGAGGATACAGGCACAAACCACAAGACTGAGAAACAGCTTTTCCTCCCAGCTGTTAAACACCTATAGGCTACACAGTGCATGCTGTCACCATTTTTAGGTGTAATTCTCCCCTCATCAGTATAACAACATGATGGTCTGTTCATGAAGTAAAGTAGCCTGTTGCTGCAGGCTCCAGATTGCCATGAAGTAGAAATGCAACCCCATGGAACTAGTAGGCACAAAACCATTAGGGGTAGGGATCACTAGTGGCCTTGCAATACGATATTATCACAATACTAGGGCCACAATGCGACTTTATTGCAATTTTTAACATTTTGCAGTACAGTGAGTGTTGTGATCATGGATGAAATTTTGATTTCAAAGGAGGAGGGGACACATGTGACTTGAGTACTGTTGAGTACTGTTGAGACATATAGCCTAGCAAACAGCACATCTCGCACACACAGTAACAGAGGAGGCAATACAGCCAGCGAGTGGATGGAAGTACAAACCCCATACAGGGATGTAAATGAAACCTCAGATGAATGTGAGGAAAAATGAATGCTGCCCTCCTGTAAACTTACATCAGCGAATAGCGATATTCATGGACTGATTCTTACAAGTGACTTTCAAAACACTAGTCCGGCAGGCATGGAATGACTGACAGCAGGGATAGCCAATCTCACTCAAAAAGCGGCCCTGCGGCAGAGCCAATCAAGGACCTTGTAGGCGGTCAGAACTGGGGAAACCAGTTTCCGGCTTGAGCAGCCGTTTGGTTCCTAGTTCCTGACATGTATCGGTTTGCTACAGTGTAAAGTAACATTGTTTGCAGAAGGTTAAAACTGCAGGGGGTCAAAACAAGCTTTTGAAAAAGTGGCGGGAAGACGTGTCCCCCGTGTCACCCCCACAAATTGCTTCTGTGATTGTGATACCATATATTCATACATTTGATACGATTCATACAATTTTTTCAACAGTTTAGCTAATTTGGAATTTGGCTTTCCTTTATGTCTGTCTTATTTATGCTCTATTTTATTTTCATGTAGCACATCTTGCAAACCTTATATATATATTTGTTGTACTAACTTTTTCCTGTTCTATGATGTCACCTCTTCCAACCTCACTGGACAAACAGTGGATTTTATTTTTTCCATTATCATAGATTTGACTTCATATTAGCAATTAATTTGAAAAATTTAAACTTGGTAAATGAGACGATACGATATATCACCAGACAAAATATCGCAATACTATGCTGAATCGATTTTTTCTAACTCCCCTAAAATGCACGTGACTACAGCAGCAGTTTCCAAACTCTTTCTCCCTTCAGAACAAAACAATGGGAACTCCTGGACTTAAGTATAAATCTATCTGTTCTGCTGCTGCAGCAGAGTGAAGATAGACCAAAAATGGTGGATTACAGGGGTTATAATTCAGCTGTGTGACCTGAAACCTGAAAGAAAAATGCCACATTGCATCATTTGTTTTATCGAAATCAGAACAAAGCACACAAGCCATGGGTGTGAAAATAGCCTCAGACTTTTGGATATGACAAACACACAGAAATCATCTGCACTACTGGATAATTCGGATGCATGTCCTCTTCTACTTAGTGACAGGTAACATAGTGAAATGTACAAAAACATAATTTGAATCTTTGGAAACATTGAGTTAACAGGTTATCAAGAAACTGTAATGCTTACACAGTTTTTAAAATGAATACTTAATTCACCAACACAGTGCTGAGCTGTTTCAGCACAGCCTTGCAAATCCTTCCTCCTGTTCAAACACATACATGTCTGCACTGCAGGACATTAGTTAGTTAGAGGGATGTATAGGGGAGTGTTAGTTGTACACGGAGAGGTCCTCTCCTTAGCTGATAAATTTATCCGTACATATTTTTCTCTAGCCAATCACTGCCCAGTGTCCAGCATTATAACTGTCGATTCAGAGCGGCTCAAACACGTCCTTTTTCCTTCCATTACTGCCACTGATACAGTATGCTCCCAATCCCAATCAGCCATCATCTCCCGCTGATGACCCACTCTGGAAACCATCACCATGGGAACTGTAGCGCATGTTATGGGTGGTCGTCAAGGTAACCTGGCTGAATAATGGCTCCTGTTCTCTGGTGTACCGCCTCGCCTTTCTTGGCCCGACTCACTTGTTCCGCGCCGTGTTCCTGAGATGTGAAAATAGCCGAGCGCTCTCAGAGAGCGTGTGCACCATGTAGAGAGAGGATGTGAAAGGGCAAACTGTGTACTTATGGTGATTATCCCAATGACAGCTCCTTTTTAAACTGCTTCCCCAGGCTCCTGTTCCACTCTTTAATCCTGATGTAACAGTGGATTCAGCACAAGGGAATGAAGAGGTGGACTTTTCTGTACTTTACATGATTGTATTACATATGGGACTCAGCCCAGAGGGTCCTGGAGATAAGAACGTGTGCCTGCTCTGAACACATCTGATTGTTTTAGCTTTTGATTGATTGATTTGCTGGATTTAGCTGTACTTAAAAATACATTTTTAATGTTATTATTTTCTTTCCCTGGTGTACACAAGCATTTAAAAATGCATTAGCATCAATCTTGGCAAACAGCGTCAGAGACTTCCTCTTGCTTTATTGCTAAATACTGCACCATATGTTATTTATTTATTTTGTTTATTCATGTTAAGGATGCAGTTCTTGGCTTTTTTTGTTTTGTGGTGTGTAAATCTCACAACCCAAAAAGAATACTTGGAAATCATAAAAGGAAGTATAATCTTAGAGTTTATTATGAAACATTTGCTGCATTAGCTGTGTAATTGAAGGTTTTTATCGCCTGAAATTGGTCCTGCTAAAGTTGTCTGAAACCAATAATAAGTTGATGAGTTTATTTCAAAAATAAATTACTTGGTTATCTCAGGATTATGGAATGACTTTTTTGTAAATTAAAAGAAATTCTGCACCGCATTTGGGAATTAACTGGATAAGGTTAATAGCCTGGTTAATTGAGAAAAGATAAACATTTTTGTTCAGATTTTTTATATCAATTTCATGATTATCTTAGAAAATATGTTGACAAAACATTAAACTTGTAATTTTAGGACCTTTGTTTTGTTAATTCAAGGAAAATGCGTTTTTATGAATGGACTACCCTGTCAAATAAATAAATAAGTACATCTTGAGGGCAGGGAGGGAAGCACCTGATCACAGCAATTTCTCCTCCTTGTAGGATGCTAGAGCTTCACAAATTTTGGGGGTGAGCAGGGCAGCCATTTTTAGCAAGACACTGACCGATAGGTGTTGTCAAATTTCACTCAGTGTACCTTCAAAAATAAATAAAGACTTTAACTTAAAGCTGGGGTAGGCAGGATTTTGTTAAAGAAGCATCTTTTTTTGATGGTGTATACACAGAAGCTTTAAACATCAGTCAATAGCTATGAGTTATTGATGACATTTGGTTATCTAATGACATCAATCTGTTTTGTTATGTCTGTGTAGTCAACATTTTAAAATTTTTGAGTGGCCCGCTCTTTCTAACTGTAAACAAAGCCGTTCTCCGCCTCCCTGACCTGATTGGTTGTGAAGCGGGCCCTGCTTCCTTGTGTCATTCACAAGCCCAAACAAAGTTAGCGTGCTACAATATCAGACACTAGAAATCAAATAGAAAGTACGGAAAATTGTCAACTGCCAACACAAGCAAGAAAACAAAGTAAATACTGGCGATAATGGGCACTTAAAAAGGAGGTAGACTGGACAAGAGCTAAAAAGCCGGGTCAACAATGATGGGGGTAAACCGCTTTAACAAAGTAAGCCAAGTATCAGTAACTAAAGTGTTTCTTGTCGAATGGGACCTGCTGCGTGTTGTAGCACCACTAAACTGTTTACCTCGGGTCCTGGAGTATGTCACTTTATCCTTGTTGTAGAAGTCCTGTGTTTGCTGGTAGTCTGTTGGCATCTAGAGTAGCACCAATGCTTTTTACTTTCACATTGACTGGGCCCCAATTGTTATTATCCGAAGTATTTATCTGCATTATATCTGAATTTAATCAAAACGATACAAGCAGGAGCGTCTGTTTGTGGGTGGGGCTTGCTGGAGCAGAGAGGGAGGGGAGAGGAGGAGCTGAGGGGAAAACTGGTTGGGAGTGGTAGTGTTCATAGACATTATATACGTAGACGCCTCATTACGTGCTGGAGTAATCCAGTGTCGCCGCCATATTGAATTGGTCTCCCAACTCCAGGTTCACTCAAGAGCCAAACGGGGTCAATGGAGAACAAGCAACTAGGCCCGTATTTTTGCCCTCTATGGTTGAAAAACCTGACGCAGTTTTGAAACCAGATTGCGTAGGATTACATTTCGCAAACAGGATAGAAAAATAATTTGGTTTATTTTTAATGTGTGACATTGTCCTGTATTATAGCTACACCCCTAAGAAACCAAACAGTGGGAAAATTGGGCAGATTCAGAGTGTTATTATTCATATGGTTGGGCATTCCTACCAACCTTGATGCACTGGAGGCGCACGGGGGACCCATCCAAGATGGTGGCTGCACTAATATGTAGGCTCCAATAGGCAGTGTCAGGCTTTGAGGCGTCTACGTATATCATGTCTATGGTAGTGTTTACGTTCAAGATTTCTCCCTAAAACTGGCACTTTTTCAGATCCTGCCTACCCCACCTTTATCCAAAAGGAAAAAAAAAACAGAAGAAAAAAAAAACGTGTATATACATACAGATACACTGTGTAGTCTCCCCAAATCTCTTCTCTCTCGTCCAATCTGCCGTTTGACTTTTTGGACACACACATGATTCAACCATTGCAAAATCCAAGCACTGGCTCCGAAGGAGCAGCAGGCCCGCCTCCTGCAGCCTGACACAGGAGCTGTTCTTCAGCACCTTCACTCAGCTGATCCAGGAGCAGCCCAAAGTTTAAACGTGTGCATTCAACATGTGTTTCCACGCTGCGTGATATTCTGCACCGTCTACGCTAATTCGGTTTTCCACTAGAGCACGCGTCTTATCCACGCAGGTAATAAGAAGTTGGCATATTACGCGTTAACTCACTCACAGCAGCCAGTGAGTGAGTTTCGTGGTGTGTTAACTGACCTTTCGGAGAGTTTCGAAGGCGGTGAAAGCCCTGCTGTTGTCCTCTGTGCAGCGTCGGTAAAGCCGACACATTATTGCCCATGACAAGAGGCTGCAACAATTCAGCGCTGCCTCTCAGCTGTTTATCAGTCCGATTACTGTTGCCTGTTTCCCGCTGACACCCCAGGGAAGTCGGACAAACACTTTTCTCCAGATAGAAGTGAACGTGCAGCTGCGTTTCTAGAGATGTCCTCAAGTTAGAAGCGGAAGAGACGACAGGCACACAGGTGTGCGCAGAGCGCGGCGACAGAGTGAGGGAGCTGGATCCTGGAGGCAGATTTTGGTTTTCCCATCAGCAGAATTTGACGAATATATAATCCTCTTCAGTCCGATCTAGAGGTTGGCACACAAAAGCAGAGAACATTGTGTCACCTTATCAGATGCAGTGGAAAAAGCAAAATGAGCACAGGCCTGCAGTGTTCAGTTTGCTTTATATAAATTTTAACATCAGGTTCATATTCAACTTTCTGGTTAAACAAGGTGAAATTTGTACAATAAATAGGGAATAATGTAGATCATTTTAAAGATATGAGCCTCCAGGTTCATGTTTAATTGAACACTGATGTAACAGCACTCAGTTGGTACATTTGAAGTATAGCTAGAAGTGAACATGGAAAACACATATGTATAATGAGCTCTTCATCATGGTTCATGAATTGTGTGAAGCTGCCATCTAGTGTAAATCAACAATAAACAACAAAACAAAAGAAGCCAATGACAATTTAGATCTGCTCTCCATC
This sequence comes from Xyrichtys novacula, assembly GCA_962446985.1. Taxonomy (NCBI): domain Eukaryota; kingdom Metazoa; phylum Chordata; class Actinopteri; order Labriformes; family Labridae; genus Xyrichtys; species Xyrichtys novacula. Next base: position 18,650,001 of record OY660866.1, on the reverse strand, counting down.
TGTGCTGTCTCTCTCCAAATCCGGCTTCACAGACAATCACAGCTGTTCAGTTCAGTCAAAGACCAAGGGGATCCTTTTTTTCCCCCTCTTTTTTTAATTTAGATGAAAACGCTTCTGATAATTATTTGTTAGACAAGTCTGCCACCCAATCAAACAACTCTTCTGTCCTTTATCAGACCTGAAAGTGCACTCTTTTGACAGTCAAAATTCACTCAAAGTGTGAAAATGTCAGTTTAAAGGTGCAGTGTGTAATATTTAGCAGCATAGCAGAACAGATCAGGTAGAAATGGAACATAATAATCAACAGTGTTTTAAAATATGAATAACTACCTAAATAAAAATAATAATAATAATTTAGTGGTGACTTGTAATGACTCTTATAAATCTGCAGAAGTGGGGCCCCTTTGCCTGAGACTGCTACTTGCACTGCAGTGTTTCTACAGTAGAACGGAATGGACAAAGTTAACAGATGTGTTTCTGTATTTGGTAAGTGGCAATGTGAAATGCAACCACTGGGAGACAAAGAAAATGAATTTTGTACATTTCTGATGGTAAAATCCTAAAAGTGCAGGGTTATATTTATTCCTACATTGCAGGAGCTTTTTGTCCTCAAAGGCCACCTTCACTTCACTGGAAAAAAAAGCGAGCAAAGGAGCATTTCCATTTACAATCTGAATGCTGGATATTGCTTGGTTTCCCAGTTCTTTGCACTGTACCTTTAAATCTTATTCCCAATAGAGTTTAGAATTTGATGGGATATTGTTTATCTCATGAAGCGTAAGGAGACAGCGCAAAGGTGAAGAAGGGTTGTTAAAAATGTTATGCTCATCTGCGCTCTTTTCCCGGCCAGCACTTGATAATAAAAGTTGGTATGATTAGAGAAGCAAGCAGTTGGCAACATTCATCTCTTGAGGGGGTGTCTAAGTAGTGTTACAGTGTGTTTGACCCTAAGTTAGTTTTATGCCGGAATATCCCTTTAACTTTTTGTGTCATTTTTTATTATTCAATTTAAAAAGGTTGCTTTTCAGATATGCTTGAATTTGTTGCCTGTAAAGTGAAATACTTCATGACTACTTTTGTTTGATTTTTTAAGACTGTGGTTAATACCTCATAAAAAATAGTGATCCAGTCTCTCACATGGTATCAACATTTTCTTATTCCTGAGTACAGCTATCTGTGTAAAGGTGTAAAATAATTCTTAGATACACTGACATTACAGGTGATATTTAGGCCAGTCCCCATGGCCAAAGTGGGACAGTATTTGTCATAAGGCTATCCCAGTGCACCTCCACAAACAGTGCATAACAAAGTGTCATTTTAAACACAGCAACTCTTTTGAGAGGCAAAAATACGGCTTGCTGGTTTAACTCACCTGGAATAGCAGGTTCTCCACATACCGACAAATTATTCCTCTACTTAAGCCTCTTAAGACGCTTGTAAGATTTGCTTCATGACGTCTCTCTCCCCTCAGTTTCTGTCTTGCTCTCTGTCAAGCTGTCCTGTCTAATCAAAATCAAACACAAAAAAAAAATCTTAGAGGAAAATAGAAATTAGAGAACAAGTAATTGTCGCACACGCTTACCTGCCCTATCTCTTTTTGTATCCTGAAAGAGATTCATTACTGTTTGACAGACTGTGTGAGCAGTTAATGCAACATTGTCTGCATAATATTCATCAGTGGAAACACTAAAAACTCTACTGAAGGACAGAAGCGTTGAAAACACCAGCAAACATGAACATAAGGGTGAGGAACAATGACACACTCACAGGGAGAACAGAATCAAAAGGGTAAAACACAAAGGAAAATTATCACAAATAAAAACATGGGAAGGTAAAACAAAACTCTTTGCAACAATTGCAGGCTTTAAATGATTTGCCGACATCTAATCCTGTTTGATTCAATAATTTTTGCAGCATCACAACTTCACTGGAATTGGCAGTGTAACATAGCACACACACTTAAGTAGTGAATAAGCAGCTTCCTCTTCCATCCAGTTCTGCATAACATAAGGCGCTCCATAAATGATGAAGCCCTACGCCCTGCACATGTTCCGCTTACTAATATAAGGAGGGGCGGCACTATTACCGTCCCAAGTGTGAAACTACCAGAGGAAAATGTCACCATCCTCGATCTATTGACTAAAGACAAAGAACATCTCTGCAGATGTTTTATCAGATGTAGAATCAGTCCAAAGCAGAGCATGAGTGGTGAAATTTGACAGTGTCAGGTAAAGAGCGGAGAGAAAAAATATTAGATTCTGTGTGATCCTGCAGATGCACACACCATTAGACAGCAGTGAGAAAGCAGGACATGTAGCACCCAGGCCTGCATGGTGATTCCATGTGATGTCTGAGCTTTAGCTCATGCTTCCTACATAATTAACCTTTAAACATTTTGACAGTGACAGCTCCCAAGGGAAGACACACCAGCTCTTCAGCTCATTATTCTGCACACTCTCCTTCTTTTTGCATTTATAGAGCAAATCTGGGAAAATGAGTGGGATGAATCCCAAGCATCTCCAATTTGTCTCTAGATGTATTTCCCAAAATGACTGCCTCTGCGTAAATGTTGTTTCTGTAACAGAGTCCCTGTTATGAATGAATAAGTGTTTTTTTATTTATTGTTTTGATCATCCAGATGGAGATTGAATCGTTCAGGTAAGGAAGAAGAAACACCTGCAGAGAGACTGGCAGAACTGTAAATTTACATTGTTGGCCTAAAAGTGATTTTTTTTGAAGATCAAAATCAATAGTCCTAGGATAACCATTAGATGTACCAACAAACCCACATTGCCCATGGCTCGGTTAAAGATTAATGCGTTTCAGATGAGAAGTTATTCTCCAGCTCCTGGATTTCCAGCAGCAATGGTGAGGATACTTTTTACAAATGCCCTTCTCACACCGACAACTTTTCATGGGAAGTATTGAACCATAACTTGAAGCCTGTAGCAACATGAAAATGAAGATATCAGCATGTCAAAGGATCATTTAAGCTCTCTGCTTAGAGAAGTTTCATTGACTAACTCATTATTTCTGGTCTGTTTCAGTGTCTTTTTCCCTTAACCTTTAATTTTTTTGTGAACTGAAGGTTTAAGCCTGAAATCCACAGCAAAAGGATCAAGTCAAAGGAAAGAAATCTGGCAACTTTTATGACACGGCCTTGGATTGTTTAGCTTTATGCAAAGTGCAGTATGACACAGTATCCTATAGATTACTCCTCTTTTTTTCTGTTCTTAAGTTAAAAAAAAAAAAAAAAAAACTTGGTTCACAGCAGTGCACCATGTTGGCAGTCCATCCCACCATTCAGCAGCTCTCAGTCGTTTCCTCTCCTCATTTCTTTGGCAAAATTGTGCAGGAGGCTCTACAAAGTAAATGTGGAACTATGAGTTGTTTTGCTTGTGGCATTGGCAGGATTTCCTTCTGCTCTGTTGCCATAAGTACCTTCTCTGCAGCCTCAAACATGGAGTACCAAAAGCAGGTCGCTAAAAAACATGGAGGATACTCAGGTGTGATGTAAGCTGCTACACACTTACTGTAAAGGCTGCAGTGGCTCTGTCCTGATTAAATGCATGTCCTGATGATATTAGGCAGCATACTGAGTGTGAGGTAGAAGGAGTGAGATGGGAAATATCTGAGGCTTACCCAGTTAGCGACGCAGTTTATTTTCTAACATTAAATGTCCACATCAAGCAAAGGATGGGAAACAGCATGAATTTAAAAAAATAATAATTTAGTTTTATACTGTGAATCTTTAAGTGTTCATTTAATAGTACGAAGCAAAAGTCCTAAAGGGGAATTGGACTAAAAAGGAATCAGAAGCTTAGCCAGTAATGGGCCTTGGTAGTACTGGCCCATCCTCTCAGACAGCAAATCGGTATACACTGTGTATTGTGTGACAGTTTTGAAGTCTATGTTGTATTTTACATTCTTATCAAATTTTCTGATCAATAAAACAAATCTTTAATAGCCTGAAAGGTTGGTCTGTAGTCTTGTTTACAGCCTTTGTAGATTAAGATCTGATGGTTGGATTTACAGTGGGTACGTTAAGTATTCAGACCCCTTTAAACTTTTCACTCACTCTTTGTTTCATTGCAGCCATTTGCTAAAATCAAAAAAGTTTATTTTATTTCTCATTAGTGTACACTCAGCACCTCATCTTGACAGAAAAAAAACAGATATGTAGAAATTTTTGCAAATTTATTAAAAAAAGAAAAACTGAAATATCACATGGTCATAAGTATTCAGACCCTTTGCGCAGTACTGAGTAGACGTACCCTTTTGAGCTAGTACAGCCATGAGTCTTCTTGGGAATGATGCAACAAGTTTTTCACACCTAGATTTGGGGATCCTCTGCCATTCTTTCTTGCAGATCCTCTCCAGTTCTGTCAGGTTGGATGGTGAACTTTTGTGGACAGCCATTTTCAGGTCTTTCCGGAGATGCTCAATTGGGTTTAGGTTAGGGCTCTGGCTGGGCCAGTCAAAAACGGTCACAGGGTTGTTCCGAAGCCACTCCTTTGTTATTTTAGCTGTGTGCTTAGGGTCGTTGTCTTGTTGGAAGGTGAACCTTCAGCCCAGTCTGAGGTCCTGAGCACTTTGGAAGAGGTTTTCTTCCAGGATATCTGGAAGCTGAATGCACACGCATTGAAAAACACCCTCATAGCATGATGCTGCCACCACCATGTTTCACTGTTGGGATAGTATTGGGCAGGTGATGAGCACTGCCTGGTTTTCTCCACACATACCTCTTAGAATTAATGCCAAGAAATTCAATCTGGTCTCATCAGACCAGAGAATCTTATTTCTCATAGTCTGGTAGTCCTTCATGTGTTTTTGGCAAACGCTCTGCAGGCTTTCATATGTCTTGCACTGAGGAGAGGCTTCTGTTGGGCCACTCTGCCATAAAGCCCCAACTGGTGGAGGGCTGCAGTAATAGTTGACTTTGTGGTATTTTTTCCCATCTCCCTACTGCATCTCTGGAGCTCAGCCACAGTGATCTTTGGGTTGTTCTTTACCTCTCTAACCAAGGCTCTTCTCCCAAGGTTGCTCAGTTTGACTGGACGGCCAGGTCTGGTCGTTCCAAACTTCTTCCATTTAAGGATTATGGAGGCCACTGTGCTCTTAGGAATCTTGAGTGCCGCAGAAATTCTTTTGTAACCTTGGCCAGATCTGTGCCTTGCCACCATTCTGTCTCTGAACTCTTTGGGCAGTTCCTTCGACCTCATGATTCTCAGTTGCTCTGACATGCACTGTGAGCTGTAAGGTCTTACATAGACAGGTGTGTTCCTTTCCTAGTCAAGTCCAATCAGTTTAATTAAACACAGCTGGACTCCAATCAAGGAGCAGAACCATCTCAAGGAGAATCAGAAGAAATGGACAGCATGTGAGTTTAATATGAGTGTCACGGCAAAGGGTCTGAATACTTATGACCATGTGATATTTCAGTTTTGTTTTTTGTTTTTTTATAAATTTGCGAAACTTTCTACATTTCTGTTTTTTTTCTGTCAAGATGGGGTGCTGAGTGTACATTAATGAGAAATGAAATGAACTTTTTTTGATTTTAGCAAATGACTGCAATGAAACAAAGAGTGAAAAGTTTAAAGGGGTCTGAATACTTTCCGTACCCACTGTATTTGGATCATATTTGGATCATATTTCCTCTGTCTGGATAGACGGATACCACTCTCTTGGTCTTAAACTGAATGAATGTGTCCTGTTAAAGTCACTAACTACAGCTGTTTATGCCAGTCCATGAGCTCTCTCATCCTGTGGGTTCCTCTGGATCACTGCTGCAGATGTCCTTCTGCTGTTGTGGACCTGCCTGCTTCCTGGCTAATTCAACTACATGGATCAGTCCAACCATTTGAAACATTGATAAAAAAAATAAAATAAAAAATAAATAAAATAAATAATAATAATAATAATAATAATGTTAGTTGCAGATCTTTTTTTGACTCTTTGTGCAACAATTGTTCAAATTCAACCCCCCAATTTCTTACCTTCATAAATACCATTACTTCAGACGTGATGATTTTATTTTGCCATGTATGTCGCCTACTATTATTGATGTTATTGTTTGTCTCCATCCATCTCTCTCTCTCTCTCTCTCTCTGTCTCTCTGTCTCTCTGTCTCTCTCTGCATCTCCCTCTATCTCCTTTCTAATCCCAGCACAGTTTTAGCAGATGACTGTCTAACATGAGTACGGTTCTGGTAAGAGTTTGTGCCTGTTTCTTTGAAAGGAAGTTTTTCCTCTTCACGATAACTTGTAAAATGATGCAAAGATGCAAAGATGCACTCATTTTTGCTGTAGCCGACCTAAAATACAATTTGTGCCTACATCACTTGAGAGTCTCACTGAGGATTTACTGAAAGGCTGCTCTGAAGTTTAGTGATAGAAAGTGTGGGCAATTTTAAATTCTTGGCTGGAGGACTTAAAGCACCAGGACTCTGTGTGTGACAGTAAATCAGATATGTGGAAATACGATTTTCCGCTTATAGATCTGGGCCTAAACTACCATTTACCTTATTTTTAGTGTCTTTTTAAAGGTTATACATTCAAGCTACTGGGCTTTCTGCCAAGAAAGGCTCAAAATCAGTAAAGGAAATGTTACTTTAAACATTAAGTATTGAGTTTAGACAGAAAGGTACATAGCCCTGGAAGGGTTCAGTCCTACAGGCCATCACATAACTCCTGAAGTAAAGCACACTGGCTCTGAGCATCTTTTTTTTTTTTGGTCTGTTTCCTCTTTGGAGTTTCAGAACCTAGCTTTCACACAAGACCTCCAGGTATATCAGCTCCCCTGAGAAAGGCCAAAGAAGTTTGAGTTGGATATGGAGGTGAAGCAGCAGCACAGCCAGCACTGAGGCCAGGGCAGCGGTCGTCAAAGAGCCTGTCACTGCAGGGCCAGGAGGGTCCTGAGGGAGAACAAGAGACTGGAGCAGTGGGCGAGGGAACTGGAGGTGAATAAAGAAGAGGGACAAGAGGCCAGAAAGTTACATGCAGCCGCACACAAACAAACAAACAGATACACTGGTACTTCAACATGGGATCACTGACATACACAGATGTGAATAACAAAGGAGGTAACTTCACTTTGTAGTCTCTGACCTGCTGGCACTCAGGCATTTCTCAGGAGGATGACTGAACTTTGTAAAACAGAGGAAAGTTGGAGAAAGACTCAAGGCTGCTGTGCCACACTGCCTGAAAAGTGGGGTTAATCTGCATATTTTTCTTTCACAAATAACCTTTTGAATTTGACATTTATTCAAACAAGACAATCACTTATACATTTCCTAGGAAGGTTTCTCAGTTTGTTGAAGAGTGTAACCATCGTTTTTTGTTATACATGCTACAAACTTCTCTTTACTTTAGCAGTTATGACTTTAACCGCACTAGTGTCATAGTGGGCAGTAGACAGTGGGAGCCAATGTGCCAGAAGTTCATAGATATTTACTGCAGATTCAGATCAATAAGTAGATAAGCAATGATTAAGTATAAGGTGTGAAGAGTCTATAAGTTCAGTAGTGTACATTTATGTGAGAGCATAATCGTGAGGGGTATTGAGGAGTACACAACCAAAAGGTCTGATTAAGGTGGTGTGGGAAGCTAGAGAGAGAGCCTAAAGCTGAAAACATACAGGATCCACATTGAGCGTGTTCCGTATTTGTGCCTAGAGCAGCATTGTCTATCACACACAGGATGCGTATTTGGAGCGTAGCAGCAGCGTAGTGCAGCCCTGGTCAGCTGGGCTCAGTATAGAGGTAACAACATGCTCACAACAGGTTGTTTTGCCTTTCTGTGGTCTATTTCCTGCTGATTTGGATATAATTCAGTGACCGTTGAGCCTCTACTGTATGTGAAAAAGCAACGTGATTTTAAATTTTGTGATTTAGGAGGTTTACTCGTGTTTGATAAAGTAAACTATGTTCCTTTATGCTGTGCTGTTACCTTCAAACAGAGTTAGCAATTAAAAGTCCTGTTGGGGTCCACATGGATCAGGGATTGACCACCGGATTGTTCTGTGGTACTGATAAATCCATAATCAGGAAGTATTTCTCAACAACAAAAACTGATACACAGTTGGGAGTCCACATATGGTGTTTTATTCTGAAATACCGGATGACATGCCCGGTTTTCATGCCCGACTTCCTGTCTAAAACAATCTTCTCTGTGTGGTTTGACGCATTGGAAGCGTAGAGCAGCAAAAATAGACCCATATCTTTAGCAGTGCTGTTCTCGATACGCTTCTAAAATGGAGCTGCAATGGAGCTGATACACGTCCTGTATGCTTTGCTGCATTGATTAGAATGGCAACCTATTTGCTGCATGATACGTGACGTACTCAGTATTGGATCCTGTATGTTGTAGCCTAAAATAAATACGTAGCATATGTTGTACTGCCCAATATCTAACTGTGAACATGGTACTTTGGTGTTTTTATGGGTAAAATACTATGTTATGCTCTGTTTTCAACTGGTTTAGCTTACAACGGCTAAAAGCAGCTAACAACGGCTAAAGATTATAACAGCAAGTGCCTATCTTGATTTCAGACTTGTTAACGCGAACGCACTATATTATTATATTATTTTAATTTGTGAAAAAAAGAAAAAGTGCTCAGGATAGGGATCTGTCAAAGCTATGAAATTAAGTAAATGTTATGCAATAATGCATTTTTACAGTTGTGGTGTGCTGGAGATTGCATGCTTATTCTTAACTACTTCAACTTTTGAATTTGGATGGAAGTCTTTTGATACTAAAAGAATTAAGCAGAGATCTATGCATTATCTTCCTAAGTTTAAGTTCATTACTGCTGTCTCAAAGGAAAATTTGGTATTCAGCTGTGCTTAAAACACAGGAAATACTTAAAGCCTACCAGATACAAAAGGTTATACCAGTCAGGTGAACACAAGGATAGTCATAATACACTTAACCAGACATAAAAGCTGTTAGAAAGCAGTAAACTACCTCAACAAGCCAGATCAAGTGCAGTGGTGAGAGGTAGACTAAATCAAAGTCAAGCTAAGGTAACTAAATAGAGCAATAAAGGACACCAGAAACGCTGTAAGCCGTTACCCACTGTGTGGCTCGCCAACCTTCCTTTTCAAATTTGTCATAGTTGCCCCTCAGCAGCACATCATAAAGGCAGCTCTACAAACCTTTCCTCTGTCCCATAGTTTCATCTAGCAGCACTCAAGCACCCCTATTTTAACCGTTTATACATGTGTAAAAGTTCATGTCATATTAATTCTAATTTCATCCCTATTTCTATTCATCTTATATCAATAATTGTATTTTTGACAGCAAGTATAATGACTGAATCTCCCCCTGTGATAAACAAAGTGTTCTGATTCTGATGAGGAGAGTACTCTAAACTCTCGTTGATCAAGACCACGTAAGAGTAAACTCATCGAAGGAGGCAGAGAGAGTTATCAAACTATCTTGACTTACACTCAGGAGGTCAAGAGGAAACCCTGATCTCCCATATAGATGCTCAGAATAACTTACTACCCTGCCCAAAACACTTGATTCGAAGGCCAGTAAATATGTATGTCATACAGTGAGTATAACATGTAGCTTGACCATGATTAATGAGAGCAGATATGATTGTTGGAGACAAAGTGCATGAGCAAGCATGTCTGTGTTTAAATACTTCATGCCTCCGCTGCATGACTCAAAGCCCTACCAAGGCCACGAAGTCAATGGGCTGAACACGCCTTGGTAAAACTCAGGAATTGTTGTATTTTCCTTGCTTATGTCTCCTCTTGTTCCCTGTTTTCATAATAGTTTCTGTCTTTTTTTTTTTACTGTTATTTTCAAGTGATGCTCATGGTGCATGAAATTACTCCATCACACTTCATGCGCAGGCCACTGTATATTCTCACATGCAGCTTTTAGTGCATGGATTTTCCCCTTATTATAAAGTGGTTTTGCTGCTTGTGTTGTCGTATGAACATTGCCTCACTGATTACGTTTCTTATCATAACTATATTTAGAGTATATACACTCTGGAAAGAATGCTGTGGTTAAAAAAAGTTTAAAAAGCCATCTACAACTCTCAGACTTTTAGTCTCTATGGATTTGTTCATGCCCTTAACGTTAATCAACCCTCTGTCCAGTAATAAAGCTAATAAATGCAGCTCAACCAGACTGTAATTTTTTGATTCATTACATTTTCCTGTTGTACTCAGCGGCTACCTGACATGTAAATCCACTATCATAACCTGGCCACAGACCTGGTGTGTTATGCAGGTAGCAGCTATTGTAGCCTCGAGCTCCCAGCCCCAAGCAGAGATAAGGAGCTGGCTGCATACGTCTGCAGCTCACTATTTTCTCACTCCACACCCCCAGATTTTCCTCATTTTCAGACTTGTAGCTTTCTACAAGTGCCATCACTTGAGGACATTTGTGAGACTTCACACAGCTCCATGTGGAGCCTCAAAAGATTTTATACAACTTTATACTCCCCGAGACCTGTAAACAGACTTTCATGCACAAAATCTGTGGGTGGAAATAGTCTCAAACACATCTAAAAACTGAAAAATAAATGCAGACATTGTCCCTCTGGAAATCCACATAGCTGTTGTCGAAAGTATGGCAAACTGTCTTCCATTGATGAAAACTACATGGTGAGTTGCTTCACTTTCTTTTTGTAATTCAGAAACTTGCAGATGCAAACTGTCACCTCATGTTTGCTGCAAGGTGCTTTGTAAAATGTTGAAATAACAAATTTGTTTGCTTTAAACCCTCAATTTAATTCTAAAAGACTGCAAAGGCAACATAATAGATGTTGAAACAAATCATTTTTACTGATTCTTTATAAGAATTAACCATATGATTTCAAATTTGATAGCAGCAAATCATTTTCAAAATGTTGGGACAGGGACATGTTTGCGGTTGTGTTGCATCACCTCTACTTTAACAGTCTGTAAAAGTTTAGGAACCGAGAACAGGTTTGTTGAGTTTTGAAGGTAAAATATTGCAACATTCTTGTCTGATATAGGGTGTCAGCTGCTCTAAAGGTTCAGGGTTCTTTCTTTGTCACATTATTTCTTTTCATAATGCACGAAATGTTTTGACAAGTATTGACTGTAGATAGGCCAGTCTGGCATCCTGGCTCTTTTACTGCAGAGCCACGCTGTTGTAAAATGTTTAGTGTGGTTTGGCATTGTCTCATTAAAATACGCAAAATCTTTACTAAAAAAAACCCATTGCCTGGATGGCAGCTCATATTGCTCCAAAACCTGGAATTATTGTTCAGCTTTAATGGTGCTCTCCTTGATGTATAAGCTCCCAACGCCATGGGCACTTATACATCCCAATACTGCAATAGATGCTGTTTTTTGAACTGTGCACTTGTGGCGAGCCGAGTGGTCCCTGTTCTCTTTATACAAGGACATGGCGTCCATGACGTCCAACAAGAATGGCAGATATCACCTTTTCAAACAGCAGGACACCTTTCTTAAAATGGCAGGCACAGAGAACTCACCTGCATTTATAGTTTCCTTTTAGCAGAGTATATTTAACCTGCATTGGTGGATACAGTGACAGACTGGACAATGGGTTTTGGTGTTGGTTTTAACCCATGCTGTGACTTCCACAACAGAGTCATGTCGGTTTTAAATGTTGTGCTGCCAAAGGGCCAAAATGCCATGGTTACTACAGTAATGGTTCCTCATGGTTCAGATCTATATATTTTTCATATACAATCAAAAGTTTTCATTTTCAACATTTGATATGACTGCTCCATTTTCATTGAGTAAAATGCTTAGATTATTTGCAAACCATCCAAATCTGTTGGACCAACATCTTACAGTCAGTTTTAAGTCTTTTTGAGTATGATATCAAACGCTTGGCACACCTATTTTTGGGCAGGTTCTCCCATCCATCTTTGCAGAACCTCTCAAGCTTTATCAGGCTGGATGGGGAGTGTTGGTACACAGCTATATTCAGAGCTTTCCAGAGGTGTTCAATTGGATTCAAGTCTGAACTCTGACTGGGCCACTCAAGAACATTCACAGAGTTGTCCTGAAGCCACTGCTTTGTTATCTTGGCTCTGTGTTTAGGGTCGTTGTCCAGTTAAAAAGGTGAATCTTCTCCCCAGTCCAAGGTCCACAGTGCTCTGGAGCAGGTTATCATCAAGGATGTCTCTTTACATTACTGCATTCATCTTTCCCTTGACCCTGACTCTTTTCCCAGGTTCTGCTGCTGAAAAACACTCCCACAGCATGATGTTGCCACCACCATGCTTCCCTGTAGGGCTGGTGTTGGAAACCCATCTTAGGTTGTTCTTGATCATAAACAATGAGCGAGGTCTAGACCTGCTCTTGTTCTTTGAAAAGCATCTTGAGGTGACGACTGTTTTGAATTTGCGCTGTATGAATAAAATTTGATTGATTGATTTGATTGAAAGATGATGAGCGGTGCGTGGTTACCTTCAGACATGACACTTGGTATTTTGGCTGAAAGGTTCAGTCTTTGTTTATTATCAGACCAGAGATTTTTTTTTTTTTACCCATGGTCTAAGAGTCCTTCAGGTGCCTGTTGGCAAACTCCAGGTTGGCCATCATGTTCTTGGTCACCTCCCTGACTAGGGCCCTTCTACTGCGATCACTCAGATCTAGGAAGAGTCCCAGTGGTTCCAAACTTCTTCCATTTATGGATGATGGAGTCCACTGTGTTTATTGTGACTTTAATGCTGCAGACATTTTTCTGTGCCTTTCCCCAGAACTGTGCCTCCATACAATCCTGTCTTGGAGGTCTACAGACAATTCCTCTAACTTCATGACTTGGTTTGTGCTCTGACATGCACTGCCAACCATCAGACCTTTTATAGACAGGTGTGTGTCTTTCCAAATCATGTCTAATCAACTGAATTTACCACAGGTGGGCTCTAATCAAGTGGAAACATCTGAAGCATGATTAGTGAAACAGGATGCACCTGAGCTCAATTTTGAGTGTACTTATGTACATGTTGTATTTTTTTATTTCTGATAAATTTGCAAAAGTTAAAAAAAAAAACCTTTTCTTATTTGTCATTATGGGTAATTGTGTGTTGAATTTTGAGGTAAAAACTGAATTATATCCATTTTGGAGTAAGGCTGTAACACAAGAAAATGTGAAAACAGTGTAGTAGTGTGAATACTTTCCAGATGTACTGTATGTCATCCTAGCTCCAAAAAGCAAAGAGTCAAAGCTGGACAAAGCTGTCATCTTGTGAATGGAGGATTGGCTGTTTGTTTGCCAGCTCATGCCGTCCACATGTTGAGGTGACTTTGACAGAGAAATAGCTCCAAAAAGTTTTGTAAATGAGTCCGCTCCCTTAAATCGAAACAATCCAAAGGTTAGGCCCCCTCAGGTGGTATGTTTTCCAGGGTTACAAGTTTGTGCTGCTAACCACATCAGTATTGTATCAGCAGGATATTACTCCACCTCAGCTCTGATAAAATCCTAATGAGAGTCATGCCATCAGACTCACACTCTCCTAACCTCGCCTGCCTTCTGATTCCTCCCACTCTCTTTATATTTGAACCTCAGTTGCTTCTTTCCGGCTTTCCCCGAGGCTGTAGCCGGTGAAGCGGCGCCAAGTTTATCCACCATGCCAATCGGATGTGTCGCTGGCAGGGAGAGTGATAAACGTTCAGCTGTTGCCTCTATCATTTGGCTACCCTCAATCTGAGTCAGCGTGCATGCTTTTTTTTTTTTCTTCTTTTTTTTATGTTGACATTTGTGGTCTGCCATAGCTTGAAGTGTTAAGTGACATTTTGCAAACGGCCACAGCAGAGCTCACAGTTGACAACAAACTGAATTTCATTGACTTTTTTTTCTTTCTTTTAACTTGCCAAGTAGCAAGAACCTGAAGCCTGATCTCATCCTGTGGCGTTTCTGTCTCATTTTAGCCCTCCCATGCAGCTGACGCCTCTTGAATTACGAGAGTCACTATGAGAGAGAGCGTCTGAGCTAAGTGTTCGTATGAACTGATAAGCAGCTCTTGTAAGAATGGCAGCAAAGGAGCTGTAGGTAAACTCTTACTGCCAATACGCTTACTCCACCTGAGCAGCTGTGGGTTTGTGTGTGTATTCTGCAGCATGTTTCCACGCCTGCTCACATAGTTATGAGTGTGAGAGAAAGGAGAGTGCTCTGACAGCAGGTTCACACTGTGCAGATGAAAGACTCACACACAGCGCTCTCATCTCAAAGTGTTCCTCACTATGGAGTGCAGGGCTGCTAGCAGAAAGAGCTAAGCAGTCCTGAGAGTCCGCCCAGTATTGCTTTTTCTTTTTTTTTTTTTTTGCCTTTTTTTCGCCCTCAGCTAGGCAGAATGATATTTGACCTTTTTGCAAAGGTGGAGAGGCTTCTAACGTTATTCCTCTTACAGAGAATCTCAACTCACCTTCATCGAAAAGCCTCCTCGAGCCCGAGGCGACAGCAGGGTGAGGAGAAAAAGCTTTTGGTTTGGCATTCTTACTATTTCCAACTCTTGCACTGTACGCTCATATCGTGCGGAGCTTGAAAATAACCACTCTTTAGGGTATGATTCACGCTACGCTGAGGCTCCTCAACCCCTCTCCCCAACCAACCCTATCTCCATTGATTTCACATTCATACTCAGCTAAATCTGCCTTTATTGCAAACATCTTTACTTCATGGCCCCCATTTCCAAATGATGAGAGGAAGCAGAGCTCTGATTGCTCTTTAGGTGCCTTCAAACACTTAAACATTACAATCCTGTCGCCTGAATTTTAAATAGAAACAGTACATTTCTCAGATGAAATGTGTTTTTGTGATTGGAATGGAAACATGTCTGAAGGCTTCAATGGATAATTTATCAGAGGGGGGACTCTGTCACATGTAGCCACAAGGGGGCACTGCTTGGACACACTTTATCATGTAATGGACCCACACAAAACCACATCTGCTTACAGGCTTGTATGCCAGCATCAGGAGATAGGAGATTATTCCTTATACTGTGCATTGACATTTTACTGTTTAACGGGACGTTTACATTAAGATGCATTAACAGTTGAGAAAGCTTTACATCTTTGCATCCCTGTGAGGCGGAGGAGTGCACAAACACAGCCGGCTCTTGATGTGCAGGCACATGACGTGCATTCTGATTTCACATGAGAAGCTCTCTCTTCATGCTGCTGTGGGATTGTTGTCATTTCCTGTGAGGTGGAGGTAGTAATTTATGAAAGAGAGAGAGAGAGAGAGAGAGAGATAAGAAAGGCAGAGATCATATATAGAGGAGGCGGAGAAAGGAGAAGTTTCTGAAACACAGAGAGGGAAAAAAAGTGATTAAATTTCCAGGATCACTCTGATACATTTTTCTCTTTGTTAAATCTTTTGGAAAATGGTCCATGAAATGCAGCTGTAGAGACAAAGAAAATAGGGCTATAAACCGCATGGCTGTGGCACGTTAAAACTGATTATCCGCCATTTCTCCATTTCCAACCTCAAGTTTTTTCACAGCTCTCCCTCCTCTACTGGTGTCTCTTTAAAGAGGAAGATGTACATCAGATGTGTCAGGACGTTTCTCAGCTGACTGCAGCAAAAGTAATCCAAAGAGGGGGGAAAAAAACACAGGAGATGGAAAGCTAACAGGCTCACACAGCGTTTCTGCTCAGGGAGACACTGAAACCTACATCAGAGTGCTGGAGACACTCAGCTCTCCTCTGATATGACATCCCTCTCCATCATGACTGCAAGCTTCAAAATAACAAGAACCTTCAAGACCAGGAGCTCCTCTGACATCTTCTTTCCATCCTGAAGCAGCAGCACCTGCTGCCCAGGTCAGACTACTCAATATTTTTAGCTGGTACCTAGAGCAGTTACTGCGTAAAATAAAATACACTTGCTACTTTCTCATTTGCTTTGCTTTTGCTTTTCCTGATCTTTTCAACCAATAATGAAAGTATGCGACTAACTGAGCTGTAGGATACAGCTCGCTTGATTTCAATTTTTAAAAAGAGCTCAACTGGAGGATTTTGTTAATTGGTTAAACACAACAGATCCTCTTATGGGGCGCTCACACCAGGCGCAAGTAAAATCATTTACTCTCTTAATTTGCACGAGTCTAGACGCGTTAATAAATAGTATTTACTCACTTCATTCGCACGTCAACGGTAATTTCAACGATAATCCCCGCCAATTCAACCAGCGGGATAAAGTGATAGGCAAAGGTTTTTTTTACAATTTACCAGGTAATCCGACCTCCTCACTCACTTGCCTCCAGGAGAGCTACTTTTTATTCCGGTTTCGGTAATTGAAAGAAAAGGTATCATATAAATCTGAGCACCCACACACCAACATGATCAAGAACACGAACCAAGAATTGATTTTAAGATACTATTGCTGGTTTTTAAAGCACTGGATGGTTCAGGACCAAAATACATTTCTGATCTGTGGTACGTTACGAACCATCCAGACCGCTCAAATCATCAGGAGCAGGTCTGCTGTCTGTCCCCAGAGTCAGAACTAAACGTGGAGAAGCAGCTTTTAGTTTTTAATGCTCCTCATATCTGGAACAAACTCCCTGAAAACTGTAGATCTGCTGAAACTCTCAGTTCTTTGACATCACAGCTGAAAACGCATATGTTTGCCGTGGCCTATCATTAAATCAAACCTGAGGCCCCTAATCAACATCTTCATCATCTGCCTGTCTTGATCTCTTTTCTCTCTCTCTTTGCTTTCTTTTATCTCCAACCTTATTTTAGTTTTGAATGTAACTTTAAATTTTTTAAATGTCTTTTACACTGTTTTTACTTTTCAAATTGTGTTGAATGTTTTGCCTGCTTGTTTCATGTAAAGCACCTTGAATTGCCCTGCTGCTGAAATGTTCTATACAAATAAACCTTGACTTGACAATCAGTTTGTCCTTCACTTTAGATACCAGTGAACAACCGTCCTTTCCATACGTCACCTGGCAACCTTTGTGCTGATTAGTAAGCGCAACGTGAATATCCACTCAAGTTGAGTCATTTCAGCTAACACCCAATTTGCGTCATTTGCACCGTCAGAACAGTAGGAGCGTGTAATTGCATCCTTGCATTGACTTAACATGTAATTCATTCACGCAAATGATTTTACTCGTACTTGATGTGTGGAGACAGTCAGTGTGGTCAACCTCAACTATGCACAGTTTAACCAGAGAGACATGACATGAAGGATCCCCTCCCCTTTTGCTATCACATGTCTGGGCACTCCGCAGATGTGATATATATATAAACACATGAATGAAGTGAGTCATTTGTGCAAATTAGTGAGTAAACACACCACATTCAGGCGAGTAAATGATCTTGTTCATGCTCGATGTGAACTAGCTGTCCAAAGAGACAACATATGAAAGAGATTAACTCCACCTGCAACCAAAAACAGCTTCCTCACCTGTAAGGGAGTTTTATGGATTTTGTAGGAGAGATGGATGTTTGTGGACTACATGTAATGCAGAATCAGGCAGAATGATGATGACTTATACTCCTTGTTTAAACATTAACTGAGCTAACTGGACCTCATCATATAAACACGATTCTGCAATTTAAGAGTAATTGATAATACTCTAAAATAATGAACAGTGACTAAATATTTAAAATTACAGATGAATAGGATGTGCATAAATCTTTAGTGATGTCTGCAGTCTTGTTCACTTCTATCTCTGCAGGTACAGATTCTTCTCGTCTGTCAGGAATCACATTCATTTGATGTCTCTCCTCTCTCCTCACAAGTTTCTCTTCTTTGCTTGTGTCTTGTGGATAGCTCCTTTTTTTGAAGGATATATTCATCATGATGTGACTGCTGTGGGAGATAAGCGCAGAAATACCAAGTGATTGCCTTTTGTGCGTTTTATTGTCTCATCCATTTAGGTTAAAAGTGATCTGGGAAAAGCAGCCAACAGTGATGCAAAATAGAAATATGGAAGTCATAAAAATGTCAGTGATTCACTTCAAATGACGCAAAGCTGCTGTTAACAAGCCTCTTGAAATATGTGAGGACAAAAAAAGTACAGAGGAATAAGTATTGCATAGAAATAAATCTGTACCTATAGCAGAGATACCCCAACATTTGACTGAAAACTCTGATAAATAAAGAATTTGTTTTGTTTGTAAGACTAATATGAGAAGAAAACATTAAAGGTGGACACTTAAAATCAAGAAGAATTTACCCGCTGTACATGTTATTCGTGGCTGAGATCATGGAGGGGCACAGTGTCAGTTTAGTATTTGACATTTGCCCCCTTTTTTTGCTGTTCTAAGCGTTAACAGCTCCATATTCAAACCATGTTTTACCCTAGTTTAGAGACATGTACGAGACATTATGAGACATTACCTCATAATGGTAAACTCTAAATCACTGAGGATAAAGATGCCTCTGGGAGTGCAGTGAACTGAGTTTTGCTTCTGGACAGCTTGTCAGTCCGGGACTGTATATTGGATTTAAGGATATAAGGGCAGAGGGCAGACCCCTACTCCCACCCCATAAGAGGAGGTCGTCAAATAAAATTGGGTGGAAGTAACAACTGAGTTCAGAATTTTTTTTAAGTACTTAAGACCAAGTGAGTGCTTAGGAATGGGCGCATCAATTTTAATACTTGCCAGTTGATACCAGTTTCTTATTGACTCAAAGTTAAAACCAAATGACTTTTTCGTAGAATAACCCCCAATTTCCACAGCATCCAGAAAGGCTGTATGCGCCGATCGCAACTGATTATTTCCATTCACGTTAATGTGTCAATTTCCACCGGCTTCTTTCCGTCCCGCTGTGGTTCAGCGGACTCCACAGCCGATCACCACAGCATGCCGCATGAATTTAGCACAGATTAGCCCGTGCTCGAAAGGAAATCGGGTACAGACACAAAATAAAACATCAGTCTTCTTTTCTAAATAAAATACTAAGTGTTTCAGGCAGATTGTCTTTCACACCATGCAAACATGGGAGGGGACGAACAGGTGAAAGGTTTTCAGACATCACTCACCCTGTTGACACCATGGATGAGGAGATGCTGACTCTAGAAATCTAGAAGTGGATTTCCTCCTCTGGAAGGACACAATCTCCTGCTTATATGAATATGTGGCTATCTTTAAAGAGACACGATTGCATGTGAATCCGTGGGTTCTTGTGAGTTCTTGCAATTCCCTCTGTCTGAATTCCGCTGCAAAATTTGCCTTACAAACGCATCTGGTAGGAATTGACAGACAGTGAAAATCGTAGCTGTTCCACTTTGGAGTCGTTCCGGATTAGGTGGAATTGGGGGAAGACTAGACCAAAACTATAGGGGGCAAAGTGTGGCGTGTGGTGTATTTTGTGTCTGTCCAAAATAAAACAGGAATAAAACACAAAGAAAAAAACATTTAAAAAAACGAACAAAGTAAAATGTGACTAAAACTAAAAAGCATTTGAGTTTTAGGACTGAGACTAATATTATATCAACAAATGATACCGAAGTGAACACTATTTCAGAAAGCGTTTTTGTAACTTCCCATCTCTTATAACAAGGTCAAGTAGAGCACTTTAAGAACAAGAAGCTTCAACTACTACAGCTTCAACAAACCTGGACTCTGCTTTGGCTGCCCCATTACAGTCAATTAAAATCACTGTTGTGCTTAAGTTCAGTGAACTTTCTGTCCTTGACCAAAGAACTATCCACACCCTTCAGTCTTATTTGAAGAAAGTCAGACGAGGTCTGTTTAATCAATCGTCTGACTGGCCAGACTGTGTCCTTACGTAGGTTCCGTATGAGCCATCTGATGTTGTGATGGATGAGCTAAAAACATGCTGCCACATTAATATGTCTCCCTGAGGTGATGGATGGAAGCCCAGGATCTGTCAGGGAGGTCAACAGCCACGATCCGCTGCATAGCCACCAAAGGGAGAACATGAAATGCCCATTTCTTATGACAACCTCGATGCTCATACTTTCTGACAGTGTGCACTTAGCAATGCTTGCTGGTCTCTCTGTTGCTTTCAGAGACTTTGTGTTCTTTTTCCACATTTCACACTTTCTTTCTCTCTTCCATCACTTCATGTTGATCTGCCGACCTCTTGTAGTTTGAATCTCTTTGTTTTTTATTCAGCTTCACTTTCTTTTCACTAACTCTCACTGTTTTCTTTTCTTAAGACTTGTTTCTTTCCACCCCGTCCCTCCTTTTACCATCTTTTCTTTTGTTTTTGTTATGTACACTCTCATCATTTTTGCCGGGACATAAAAATAATAGTTTTTAGCACAGCTGCAAGCTTTCTTTTAGACTTCACAGCTCACATCCATCTGCAAAATTAAAAGGCACATGGCACAATGCTTTTCATACAAGAAAAATAGTAGTTATCAAAATGTCACAAGCCAATTGTTTAGACTACAATTCAGACTCCTTGTCATCATCCCCATGCAGAATTTGAGAACCCTGAAACGTAAGGTGAGGCTGACAGGGAGGCAGGCGCAGAAAAAGTATTGAATAAGCTATGAGCCTCACTGCAGGCCTCTGAAGTTACTGCCTGATGTATATAAGCCTGTCACTTTCATTTACGTCCTCCTGTTTCAGCGTATACGAAGGCCCTCTGTGGTTCATGGAAAGGTCACACATCCAGAAGCTTCGTGATGCCACTGTCGCACAACAACAGGTTCTACCTGGCATGTTATTTCACGCACAACATCATGTGTCAAATACCATATCATCCAGCTGCTTGGCATTAAATCTAATTTCCCAGGATACATCTGATGCTCTCCAGTCATGCAGACAGAGTTGGGTGTATTTGTCTCAATTTTGAGATAATTGTCACTGCGGTTTCTGGCTCCACTTCCATTTCAGTCAAGAAAGGATCTTTGCGATGCTCACAGCGTCTATTTTCAGTGTTCTCTTTATCGTGATCCCAAACCCCTTCCTACAAATGTGGCAAAAAAGGAAGCACAGTATGGTGCTTGTTAATGGCTTTTCCCTTAGCTGAAGATGCAATTAGCCAATCAGAGGTGTTTCTAAATGATAACGAAGAGGTGATGTCATCTCTCTGTCCCAGAGCTAGAAGAACTGCAGAAAAGATGCATCAAGGATTGCAGCAGATTTGATGGATGCAGTCACTAAGCCTGCTGTAAGTGGATTTACAGAAAGAAATCCTTCAATCCTTCAGATTAGACCTGCAGACCCCAGAGCTTGTTTTTACACAATTTGTCAAACCACATACTTTTGTCTTCCTATCAATCAGTTTTCTTCAAAATGTATAAATTCCCCACTCATGACCATCTCATTGTGTTTCTGTCTGTTTTTTTTTTTATAGTTCTTTTGAAAATTCTGTATTTCTGAGAGTAACTGTGCATGATTTACAGCAAAAAGAAAACTTCCTTCTTCATTTCAGCACTATTCAGCCTCAGTCTGAAATGCTTTAAAGGGATATTCCAGCGTAAAATTAGTATAGGTTACCACCAAGTTACCCCCCTTCCCCAAGAGATGAATGTTGATTGTCGATCTCTTGCTTCTCTAGTTATACCAACTTTAGTAACGACCGCAAGATAGCAACACACAGCGGTCTAAGGAGCCATAAACAAACCTCAACCAAAAAGCCACTCTATAGCCACAAATAATGCTCAGAACAGCACCTAACTTCATCAACAGTACATATAGGGTCCCAGCCATAGCACTAGCCATCAAACATCTTTCTTTTCAAGCAGTCGCTTGTTTGTAGCAAGACTTTGGGTGAGTCCATTACGGACTACTGCGGGTGACACAGCTCAAGGAAGAACATTTATGATCATTTCTTCATGGGAATGCAATCAGACCGAGACGCTAAGTCAGAGGAACTACCGAAAGATGTTTGGTGACTAGTACTATGGCTGGGACCCTATATGTACTGTTGATGAGGTTAGGTGCTGTTCTGAGCATTATTTGTGGCTATAGAGTGGCGTTTTGGTTGAGATTTGTTTATGGCTCCTCAGACTGCTGTGTATTGCTATCCTGCGGTCGTTACTAAAGTTACTAAAGTCTAACTTGGAGTTATGGTGTGTTTGACCCTAACTTAATTTTACGCTGGAATATTCCTTTAATATGGCTACTTGTCAGCTGATACAAAGATAGACACAACTTGGAGTGTTACTTTTTTAAACAGCTTTGCAGTCACAAAATGTCACATAAGTTATCCTTTTCCCAAAAAAAAAAATAAAAAATAAAAATAAACATCGGACGCCAGTAATCAGGGCCCATTTTGCTGTGTTAACATGTTAAATACTGCAACATCACCTGCTATTATGTTGTTACTTGCATCTTGTGGTTCTCAACCTGCATGGACTTGCAGATCCAGCCTGTACTGGCCTTTGTTTACAATGGGGTCATCAGTGAACACAAACAGCTGTTGTGGCTTTGAATGTCTCAAAAATATACTGTTTTCCAATAGTTTCGTGGTGTTTACATCTTTTGGAAGAGAAAAAAAGCTGTCACTGTCCTTCAAGTCAGAGGAACACTTAAGAGCAACTTTTAGAGATATACTGAATCAGGAAAGAGCAGAAAGATGTGCAGGGAAATTGACTTTTCAGCTTCTAGGTGGGCTCGTCTGTTAGCACTGTTTTGACTGACAACCTGATGTCAGTCAGGTTAAGGCCATGCTTTGATGTTCAGAAAAGTTAGAAAATTCATCTGGGGAGTGAATCCCATGTGATGAAACCCTGCCAAGGTTACATACGGACATCCAACATTGTAACATTAAAAATAAGTATTCAAGTACAGCTCAGCATAAAAGGTCCCCTCTAATGAAGGCCAACACTCCTTTCAATATATTTGTGTTTCTCTGAAGGTCAGTAGTGTGTGTATTACCCACAGGAGATCCTCATCAGCTCAGCCTGTACTTGCAGAGTACTTGTGCTACTTTAAGCCCCATTGAGATTTTTTTTTTTAAGTTCCCCACTGGGGGTGCAAAAAAACTGACCAAACTGGAAGGTCTTTGCAGCAGCAATAAAAAACTGACCCAAACACCAGAGTTGGTATGAGAAAACTAAGAGTGATGGACTAGCTTTTACTTCAAGTCTCTAGGTAGTTTCTCAACAAATAGTACTATTACTTTAGAACTGACTATATTTCTGAGTAGACATAAATTACATTAAAAATACATAAATAAAATTCTATTTACAGTCTATTGCTCAAACCTGTTTTCATAATAGCAAAAAGCCTCTAACAACTTATGTGCTAAACAGCATCTGAATCCTCTGACTGACAACATTTCAAAGCACAGCTTTTTTTCCCTGCACTTGAAAAGCTGAGTGTCCAATTCATCCATTCTATATCATGATACAAACAAACACAGAAATACATCTGCTATAGAAGTTCAGACCAAAACCTACCTCTGAAAACTGTCAACCCTGATACCATAAAGCTTCAGAAGAGTCTCAGACAAACTGGCTTTATTCTGGAGTACCACTGCTGCTAAACCAAGCCCTTTAAAATCCAAGTCATTATGCCTCTTCTTAAAAAAAAAAGAAAAAAAAGGCTGTAATTGCTCTTCAGGGCTCTTCATGTGAGATGCAACTGAAGGTAGAGTACCCCTGATTCCCATCACCATGGACTATATGTATATAGGATATATGCACAAGGAGATGAGCTCCCATTCATTTGAGACTGGACTGTAAAGAAGAAAAGTTAAAAGAATGATGTTCAGTCCGATTAAACCTTGAAAACATAATCATGAAGAGCGTACATGAGCACGGAGTATATATACAGAGCTTGCGGAGTATTTTTCTGGGCTTGATAATGCCAGCCTAATTTTCCCTCCTCATGGTAAAAGAAAAAAAAAAAAAAAAAAAACGTTGTAGTCATTCTCATATCACAGAGCACCAAACCAAACAAAACATCTTTACTCAGGTAGCCGTCTACGACCCTGCATCCACAGCAAACACTGGTGACCCTTGTGTAGATCTCATGATAGCTTGGCAGACCAGGGAGAAGCCACTCCATCCAAAGAGCCACAGCCAAGGCTTGGTTTTGAATCACCTCCAGCTCCCCAATCTGTCAGCCAGATAAAACAGATTGGTTGTAAGGTATGTTGCTTAAGACATGCTTCCTATATTGACTGCTGAGTCTGCAGCCTTTGAAGAACTAACAGGTGAAATATAGCTGAGAAAATAGGCATGCAAAAACCCTACAGCAGATTCCATTAAAAGACTTTAGGATCTGATCATTCAAAGCACTTATATTACGTATCACATTAACCCATTAACACCATATCCATGTAAAGCACTCATCAGTTTCAAACAATCCCATTTACACACAGCTGGGTTCGTGCAGCCAGCAGAGAAAGGTCCGGGTTAAGTGTCCTACACTCGTGACAATCCACAGAATGTGTACTTAACTGTTCTTAGGGCTCTCAAACACAATGGCATATCTGATTAAAAAATGTAAAAAATCAAATCAAGTATTTGGGATTTTAAATCAGCATAATAACATTTGTACCCTGCTTAAACAAAGTATTTTATATTTGGATATACTATTGATTTAAGAACACCAAAAAAAGCTCATCCGTTTTTTATCGTTTACTTCATAAAACAGCTGTTGTTGATTTTAATGCACAATGCAAAGTTTTACAGGTGAAGCTCTAAACACTGACACACTTTTTTTTTCTGCTCCTACTTCCATTAAACATTAGAATGTGGTGCAGTGTGTCTGTTTTGTTCTGTGTATTCATATCCTTTTACTATCATTTACTGATACATCAGTGGAGTGAAAAGCATAAACATACCTTTTTTGTGATAGCTTCCCACATCAGGACAGCTCTGCACACACACACAAAAAAAGGCTTTTTCTATTTCATCTGTTCATCAAAACATCAAGATATCAGCAGATTTGTGACTCAGCAAAGCAAGATATCTAGCATTCACCATAGGGTAACCAAGCTCCTCCAGGATAAGCAGAAGCAGGTCAAGATTATACAGCAGTCAGGCTCATGCACAAGACAGGTCATGCACTCTGCAGCCAAACTGAGTTCACAGCAGAATGAATAATTGATGAAGTAAGAGTGAGCCGTTCCAGGAACTCGGTCAATCACAAGAGAATAGTTGTCTCTGTTGATGAAGGAAGATCCTCACACTCCGACATCCCGCACCAAAGTAACTGCTTCAAAAATGATTAAAAGGTATACAAAGTCCAGTCTGTTTCTAAAACTTTGAAACATCTTGAAGCAAACAGAGAAGCACCTCAGTTTAACCTGAACAGATGTTTAAATCCTAGAGAAAAGGAAAGCTCCCAGGTCTTCAACCCATGAAATAAAGTGTTTGTCAGTCTGTGTGTAAATGTTTGATTGCACATTCATTTTAACTTGATGAGAGGTTACGAGAGGGTAGAACATACAGCTTTGGAAAAAGAGAGTAACAACTTCAAATTTTCTCTTCAATCAGCATCTCTACATGCATGAAAGCAGCTCTATTGTGTGTGGTAGATTGGAACATGGGCTCACCTCATTTAGCTTGATGAAGCACTGATTTGAGGATCACCTGACAAGCCAACAAACAAAGTCAAGCTGCTAAAAACTTTGTATCAAAAGTGGCATAATGTGGCCTGACAGATGTACAAGACTGTACAATATATTAAAGATTACGTTTACACCTGCCCGGCTATTTTCAGAAACGAACATTTCACCCGCTCTGTTCACAAACAAAAAAAAAAAAAAAAAAAAAAAAAAACCTACGTGCACACCACTACGTTTTCAGAAAAGTTTACACTAACCCATGTATGTATGCTGTCATGAGCATGCCAAACCTGTAGGTGGCAGAGTAGCGAGAAGTTTAATCCCATGTAAGCCAATCGGAATCCTGCATGGCAGCAACAACAACAACAACAACATAAGAAAAACATTTAGTTATAGTGTTTAAGTTAAGTTAAATGAGATCAGTAACAGAGAGGTAAGACTAGACAAGTCTTTGACTTCTTTTTACCCCTTTTTTGGACATGTGGATACTCTGGTTTTGTTTTTGTTCTTATTTTGTTGTGATAAGTGAGATTGATGTGCTTCTAAGTGAGGCACTTATTTTATTTTATTCTTAACTGTTGTTTTGTGTGTTTTTTTTTAAATATACATTTTTTTTAACCATGTCCAGAAAGAAAGAAAGAAAGAAAGAAAGAAAGAAAGAAAGAAAGAAAGAAAGAAAGAAAGAAAGAACATCACTTCCTTCTTTCTGGCCCACAATCTGCCATCAGCTTCCAAAATCTCAGTTTTTCTCTGTTTACAAGCAAACGTGGAAACAGAGTTTTCCAAAATCTCCACTCTGGCTGGAGTTTTTGAAAAGCATCATTTTCAGGGGCGAATTCTCTGTTTGCGTCTAATTGAAGGGTGCAAACGATGGTTAATGTCTCCCTTTTAAAAAATAACCAGGTACATATAAATGGGGCCCAAGTCCAGAGATTATTGTGAAAGCTATTATTCAAAAACTCGAATAAACATTGGTTGCTTAAATGTTTCTAAGGCTGGCCTCAGACAAGACAGTTGTAGTACAGATTTATAGTCAAATTGCTGTTTTAAACTTTAAGGTGGCATATCCTAATTTGAGCTATTCTATTGTTTGTCCAAATAATCCTTTAAGGAGCATCAATTCAACGATTTTACCAAAGCTCAATTTTGCATCAGTACTCCAGAGGTCTAGCAGTATGTGTATGCCAAGAACCTAGAACTGGCGTATGTTAAAAAAAAAAAAAAAATCCAGATGTATGAAACAATGATTGTGTAAGCTTTCACCTATTTATGTCTTTTTCATCGCAATCCACCTGGTAATACACATAGAAGGATCAGTATTGTACTCTGCCCTCTATATGCTCACATTCATCCATGAATAGTCACTGCAAAGTCCCTTGTGAATGAAAATGCCTTTAAATGAGCCGGAGATCATAGGTTCTACTGATGAATCACAGCGACATAAAAAATAAAGGTGGAAAAAAATAAAGTCTCCAAATGCCTCTGAAGAATTACCCACAATAACCAATGAGAGGAGCTAACCGGGACACATCATCAAGTGTGTTTATAACTCACAGCCATGAAACAAACAAACAAACAAACAAACAAAAAAAAAGCAGTTTGTATTTTGTAATTTAAGGGGCCTTGACTAAATTATGATGTCAGCTCATGCACTAATTAACATGAAAGAAAGCACTCAACATAAAATTTTTGGTAGCTTTCGAAGTGCAACCATGGGCTGAATGATTCTACAAGATCTGTGAAATCATGAACACCAGCATTGAATGTTCTAGTGGTCTCATTCTGAGTGTGTGCTCAGAGGAGGATAACAGTGAAAAAATGGTCTGAACTGTCCTTTTGAGTGCGGTCTCCTGATATTAAAATATGGGTTATGATCCGAAAGTCCTCTGGTGTAAAGCCAACATATGTTTAACCATTGGTAAACTGTTGTATAAAAAACAAAATTAACTTCCTATGTCTTTGTTATCATTGCACTCTGAATTAAACTGCCACTTTTTGTTCACCAGCGGTCATTTACAGAAAATAAAAACACCCTAATATTGTTATTTTATTTCAAAGTTGGTGGAAACGTTGCAGACATAGCAAAGGTAGAGGTTCAAATTTAGCAAATCAGTCAGGATTTTAATAAAATATCAATACCTTTTGCTCAGTCTTCTATGGCCCATTAAGTTCGCTACCAGCTAGGAAGGAGAGGAAGACTAGCTGCAAGGAAGGGGAGAAGTCCTAAGGCGACACTGCACATCTGTAAATCGACACTCCTTCTAAGAGGACGTCTGAGTGCATGGCTGTACAAGGGAGTGAAGGGGAGCGATGAGACGTTTACCGGGGGAACGACTACCCCACCTGCCAGCCCAACAGCTTCTGTGCAAGAAGAAGAAGCTGACAACTACTCAAATGGGCCATAAATATGCAAGTGATCACGCCTTAAAGTACACATCATGCACACACACTCATACCCATGCATACATTCATAGTCAGCATGCTGAAAAAACACAAAAGCAAACACAAAGGAACAAAAAATAACACATGAAATGCAATGAGATAAAAAATTAACATTCAAATTAACGATAAAACTAAAGAATTATGTAAGAAGTGTTCGCTGTTTTAAATGAGGTGGTATAATGCAGCTCAGAGCGAGGAGCGCAGACAAACAGCAATAATGGCAGGAACCAGAAGCCAGTGATTAACAGTCATTCTCTGTCCCATCAGCCACACATACAACTAAACAAAAATGTTCCTTTTTATCAGTCACACCCATAGATTCTGAGAGATGGACTGAGGAGACATTTGTCCAGTCCTGTAAAAGTCTGAAATGGAATCTGGGACTTGCATATTTTGTTTATTACTATTCAGTGCTTGCAAAAGCACAGCCACACATGCAGTATGCATGCACACAGATGACATTGGAATTCAGGCCAGTCACCACCATATGGTCTAATGATAAGCTTCATAAATTGCAGCATGCAGGACGTTGAACATAAAACATTTACACGTGTTGTCAATGAGGCAGAAAAAAATGAGCTAGGAAGCATCTTGATTTAAATACGGCCATTTATCATCAATGACTGCTGGCTATATACTTCTACTTTATCTAAATTATTGGTTACAACACCGACGGTTATCCACAGCTCGCCACATTATGTCTCACAATCTTAACATGTCCCTGTCAGCTGGAAACATCAGTCTGTAAACACACGCTGATGTTATGAGAGGGAGGACAACCTGCAATTCAGGTGGTAATAGGAGATTCCTTATTCTTCCACTTTGACACTTAGGGCTCTATTTTCATACCTTGCCAGCTGCGTGGCGTAAGCGTGGCTTATGTCAGGTCTGCCGCGCCGACAAGGCGTGCCCAAGCACATTTTGGTGAGTGGCGCAGTAAGTATCCCCCCTCCCTAACTCAGCTCCTCCCAGCAGCGTAAATCGTAGAGAGGGAGGGGATAAGGCGTGGAGTGGGTTTAACACAGCTGAGATCTGTTTTCGCCAATCAAAAGTAGAGCCCTTAATGGTTACGCTCCTCAATTTGACCAAAAGAGCTGAAAAGGATTTCATCCAAGAGGCAGCAACCATAAAGCTGTGTACCACAACACACTGCAGGAGTACTCAGCTTCACTCTAAGCTGTGTACATTAATCTGATATGATACAGAGCAGCTCTGCACTCTCTAATGGCCTGCATATAACTCATCAAAGTACGCTGATTAATTACTTAGTGGGATGCGGACACATTATTTTGCTGTTTCATTTGGATCAGTGGTTACACTGAAGCTCAACAGAAGACAAACATTTTCTTTTTCTCAGAGCTGACCGAGCGTTTTTTTAAAGAACGAAGTGGAAGAGAAGCTCAGTCCATTACAGTAAGTAAGAAATTTCTGATCTCAATTCCAAGATTATTTTAACTAAAGTGTGATACACATACTAGTGTGTAACTAAAGTAACTATTAACTTACATTAATAAACTATTTGCCATTTATAATTGGTCTATATGCTGTTTTTAAATGATGATTAAACATGAATAAACTATCTATTTACGATTTATAAATTATGGTTATTGTAAATTGTTATCATCATGCTTTTCTTACTTTAAACCTGTCCTTAGTAGCTGAAGACAGGGTTAATCATATGCATTTCTATTGTGAGGATTTAAACATTACTCCTCTCATTTTATTTTATTTTTGCAGCAGTTTTCCAGAGAGACTTTTTCTGCCTCATCCTCCTGTCAAACTTTTCCTTTGATTTTTCAGCTTACCCCTTCACATACGATATAGCACATTAAAGTACAAAGCTGTGATTAGTTTACAGTGTCATTTTTGTCTCCAGAAAGAACACCATGAATACGTATGAAGATCTGGATTAAAGCCGACTGACAAAACTCCCACACTGGCAATTAAGGAAATGTCTTACTGTACAACCCCTCAAGCTGCCACTACTGTGAAAACTTAGAGCTAATCAGATTTTAAAACCTGTTTATAGCTTTCCTGGATGAGTCTTTACCTTAAGTGAACTCCCTTTGTTGCTTAAAAACTAACATATTCATGAATATTTCCCATTTTCCTTGAAATCTGCCACTAGTGCACAAAACATTGTTCAATAAATCAATGCCTAAGTGTAGCTGGGAAAGTCTACAGATTTAAAACAATAAAATCCTGCTTGAGTATTGCAGTGCAGATATTGATTTTAATCCAATGTTCCTTTTTTAATCCATCATCTTTCAGCAGCATTAATTCCCCTCTCTATTGCCCAAAGCAGTCACAGTGAGGAGAGAGGAAATGACTCTTCAACCCTTCTGTTTTACCAAAGCGGCAGAACATGGACAAGTATTTCAGAGGAAAGATTGATCTTTGGATGAGAGGTGGAAAAATGCACTAGTAACCTAATTCAGTCTCTAGACAAGCTGTGTGCTTCAGCTGAACCCTAAAAATATTAAAAATTGATTTTTCATCTCATTTGGTACTGAGAGCAAAAGCTGGAGCAGCTTACAATGAGCGTCCTTGGATTTAAGAGCAAACCTTGTTCAGGAGTCACTGCAAAATGGTGAAAAAAATCCTAACTGCCAGTCCCTCCGGGGTTAATGGTCCTTTAGGTGTTTCTCAGTAATAATGGAGCCGTCTGCAATTGCTTCATTCATAGATCCCCCCCAAATAAAAACCATTTGATTCTGTGCATGTTATCTTGGACAGAGGTGAAGTGAGCCTTGGCACTTTATGATTGGATTAGCAGACCCATGCACAGGGAGTGGTATAACAAAACTCTGAAATCTAATTTGATTTGGAAAGGATCGAGGGATGTAATTTAATGTTTCTTATCTTGCTTTGTGGGAACACAGCGGTGTAAAAAAATAAATAAAATAACTGAACAGGACAGGCTGTGTGAAAGCTGTATTGATCTTGCACAAATTGAAATGGGCCCAGGCTGTTAACAGACCCTTTAACACATATCTGTAGTCATCCAACAGCAGTGGGAGCTGTTAAGTGCACATTGGTGTAGCTCAGTCGTCGTACCCTCTCATTCCTACCAGAGATGAGGGATGCTCAGCAGAAATATGAAACTGAAATGCTTCTCAGATTGCAGTCATTTTCTTGAGGCGTAAAATGACTTGAACGTGGGATTAACTTCATCTCTCTTTTCCTGATACAGCCACACAGACAGACTCACATAAAATTATTAGTAAATGTGCTATTTTAGTGAGATGGAGCTCTTTCAGTCTGTTTTGTAATTTAGGAATATGAACAATGAACACATGCTTCAAAAGGAAGGTTAAGTCTAGTGAAATGTCTTTTAAAGAGCTCTTTGATTCTGTAGGTGTCTATTTTCTTTCAAGAGTGAAAACTTGGCAGGACTGGCCCAGGATGTTTAGAGGAATTTACTGTTAAAGGTGCAGTAGGCAGGATTCCGTTACAAAGAGTGTCTTTTTTGTGGTGTATATACAAAAAAGCTTTTGATATCAGTCAATTGCTATTAGTTATTGGTGATAGAACGATATTGCTGTGTTTTGTTATGTCTGTGTAGTTGACATTTTAAATTTTTTGAGCGGCCCGCTCTTTCTGACTGTAAACAAAGCCATTCTCCGCCTCCCCCAACCTGATTGGTTGTGAGGCAGACACTGCTCCTAAGTGCTGATTGGTTGTGAGGCAGACGCTACTCCCTCATGACGTTCACGAGCCCAAACAAAGCGTGGTACAATATCAGACAGTAGTAACCAACCAGAAAGTATGGAAATGTCTGAATCCCCCTTTAGCCACGACTGCCAACACAAGCAAGAAAACAAGTAAATACCGGAGACTCTAGCAGAATAACAGGCGCTTAAAAATGAGGTAGACCGGACAAGAGCTAAAAAGCCGGGTCAATGGGGGATGCTTCGGGATCTTACAGACCCTGTAATCTTTCTGCTGGACAGGTAAACCGCTTTAACAAAGTAAGCCAAGTGTCTGTAACAGAAGTGTTTCTTGTCAAACGGGACCTGCTACGTTTTGTAGCGCTGCTAAACTGTTTAGCTCGGGTCCTGGAGTATGTCACTTTATGCTACTTGTAGAAGTCCTGCAAACATTGTGTTTGCTGGTAGTCTGTTGGCATCTACAGTAGCACCAATGCTTTTTACTTTCACGTTGACTGGGCCCCTTTCGTAATTATCTGAAGTATTTATCTGCATTATATCTGAATTTAATTGAAAAGATACGAGCGAGCAGGGGCGTCTGTTTGTGGGCGGGGCTTGCTG
This sequence comes from Xyrichtys novacula, assembly GCA_962446985.1. NCBI lineage: Eukaryota > Metazoa > Chordata > Actinopteri > Labriformes > Labridae > Xyrichtys > Xyrichtys novacula. The sequence continues at coordinate 18,617,864 of OY660866.1, read as the reverse complement.
GAGTAGAGAGGAAGGGGAAAGGAGGAGCTGAGGGGAAAACTGGTTGGGAGGGGTAGTGTTTACATTCAAGATTTCTCCCAAAAACTGGCACTTCCTTAGATCCTGCCTACCTCACCTTTAACCCAGGGACTAAATTTGTGCACATTTAATCACAAACAAAGGGGTTAAACCATGACTGGTTTGAGCACGTGCCTGATTTACAGAAGACCATTGGTGCCAGGTAGGGGAAGAAACAAAGCAGTCTGCTGATAGTAACTTTATCAATAGCCAAAGGAACTTCAGCATCTCACTTACTTCTCCTGCATGGATGTTCTTTCTTTTCTAACACATGCTGCGGGACTTTTTAAGGCCCCGTTCATACAGAACGCCATTAATTCTGCAGTTGACTCTGCAAAGTCGGCAGAAATCAGTTATATCGGTAGAAGACGTCGGATATAAACGACTTCTGCGGACTTTGCATGTGTTAGACGTCACCACTACACATGGACCAATCAGGGGCTGCCTTTCCCTGTTGTCCGGGTAACAGTGGAAACACGGTCTCTGATTGGCCCGGTTATTTTCTGATCGGGAATACACGCTCTCTATGGGCCGAAGTCCAGACTGTGGTGGGAAGGAACGTCAAGTGATTCACGCAACAGGATGGCCCGGCCAGGCTACTTTGCTGCATCTACCACAGAAAACAAGAACACTGCAAGTACCGCACTTCAAAGTCATGGTAGACCCACATATTAACTCTGTGATATTAAATTAATGTACTCTCACACCTCAGTGTAGGAGCCTCAAAGTCTGAGGCAAATGCAGCTAAAAACACCAAAGTGCAGTTTTATTTGATGGGACAGCTTCCTATCAGAGCATCTGTAGACACACCCACACTGGCTATGCTGCACGTTCGCTAAAGAGGTTCAAATGAGAAAAAGACACAAAATGTCACAACAAAAGAAAAATGGAAGACTTTAAAAATGGAAAACTCCACCAAAGACATAACCACACACAGACATGTCATTTCAACCTGAAACATGAAGCACTGTATCTGAAAACTTCCCCTTGCTCATAAAAGGCTTAAACCACAAAATATTTGTGGAGGGCGATGTATCACTCTGGGCTGAACAGTATATCATCCTGACATTGCAGTTTGCAATGTGCACATGTGCACAGGTCACATTGCAAGAAGTGCGATGTCAGTCACATTACCTCAAACACATCAGGCTGCCGCCACTTCCTTGTTGTCCAGGATTGGTCTACCCCATAGACTGTGCATAGAATGGATGCTGTTTGCCTCCTTGCTGGGTGAAGCCGCCCCGAGAACAGCACCCTCTGGTCAAGGGCTGCAGTATAGGTCATAAATCCTGCCCCCTTCAGCCATACTTATGGGGCTGTGGACAAACTTTAGAAATTTATTATACAGAATAAAAGTTTTCTACCCTCTGCTTGCGATGTTGACATGTAGTTACTGTAAGACTGGTTTGTGTTCAAGTCCTCTTTTGTTCTGTACAGCTCCATTTTTCAAAGTTCAATCAATCAAACTATAAAGCACTTTTCCTACAGGAATGTGATTCATAGTACTTTACAGTCAAGTTAAAAACAAAAACAAAAAACTATCCCAGATGCCCCCTTACCCCCCCACACCTGTACAATCCTACTGCGCAAGTGGTGAAGTGCGTACAACGCTCCTGCGTAATGTTGCTTTCAGGAAGGGGGAAAAAAAAACGGAATTACCAAGAGCTTTTTGGCCTTATATCCGTATACTGGTGGAAGGCGGAAACAAGTTGTCTATAGTATATACAGTCTATGGTCCACCTGAAATAAATCCAAATTTGAAGTGGTCCCCAAGTTTCTGAGATTCGTGGACTTGATGGGGCCAGTTCCATTTTATGGTTCAGACCAGCAAAAAAAATCTTTCAAGATTAATCCTGAGTGAAATTTTGCAGTCTACATGAAGTGTTACCTTATCTGTCAAGACCTGCTGTGTTAGTGCAATACAATGTTACCCTGGCCTCATCTGTAATAATCCAAGTACAATACACAGTCAAGTCCACTTTGGCATTTAAACTGAGGCGTATGAATCATGCCTGCAAATATTTCACGCATATTCAAGCTTGTTTATGTTCATGAAAAAATTATTAGTTTACCCTGAAAACATACTGGAAATGGAATAGAGTTGATAAGCACTGAAGTGAAATCCAGTGGGACCCTACCTTGCACATGATCGTATGATGTAAACATGCACGCAAGCTGTAATACTCGCCACAGATAAGTGGAAAACATTCAATTTAGCATGGGCAGAATATGACAGATAAGATAAGATATGAAGACCTTTTTTTATCCCTGAAGGGAAATTTGATTTATTGATTTTTTTTAATCTTTTCAGTTAATGTATTTTTAATGAATTACTAATTTATAATTACTGCAATACTCTGCATTTTTTTTTTTTTGAATATTATACAGCCCTTATATCACTGATATACAGAGGTCTCATCCAGCCCATGATAGCATTGTGCAACTGTGACTACTGTCTCCCATGTAAAAGATGACATAAGCATGGCTGTGCTGTCCCTGAGGATCTGTTCATGTTTGGATGGAGCCATTTGCATTTGTTACGTTTACATACTAGAGGCTTATGCTTCAGTACTCGGTCTGCAGCTGCAGCTACAACCAACAAATAGATGAAATGAGTAATGTTAGCCTGCACACTCACTTGGTTACTCATTCACATCCTCATCAACTGTGTAAATCCAGCATGTTTCCTCTTGTCAGCAGTCTGGGTATCTCATAGTAGACGGTGCAGCTCCACAGAGCGAGCGATGCTTCAGCCTCATACAGGTCATTTATATTGTGCAGCCAAGCTCATTAACTCAGAGCCTAATGTTTGTTTGTTTGAGCTTGTTCCATTTGATCCCCATTAAAACACTGTTCCAGACCAATTGGACCTCTTGGAGCTGCCAATGGAGGCTGCCAATATTAATGCACTACACCGGCTGTTAGTGAAAACAGAAAAGTTCAAGAGCAGGAGCTTTCGTGTCACAAAATGCCATATCACAGGAAGCGGTCTGACGCAGCTTAAATCAAAGTCTTCTGGATTCTGTTTTGGGTTTCATCATCTTTTCATATCATGTCTTTGATAGTTTGAAGAGAGGGCTGAGGCTCAACTCCCACTTTTCTCAGAGTGTCCTCCACTGACAAGCTCAGCGACCTTGTCACTATTTTTTTTCACAGCTTTTTGACCACGGGGCTGTACTTATTTAATGAGAGTCCCAGTGTACCCTGGCCTGACCTCGCATCACCTCACTCATTTCTCTCTCTCTACATGTACAGCAATATTCTCACTTAGATCCTTCCTTGTTCTTTTGTTCCATTTTGCTGTCTCTCAGGGTCTGGCTCTCTGACCAGCAGACCAAACGATCATGTGACTGACTGACAGATGGACACTCTGCCTTTGTCTTTCTCGTCAAGGTTATATTGCAGCAATAATGGGCTGGAAACACTTGAGTCTACAATGAGTCAGTTAGTCATTGCCTCTTTCGAGTCTGAAGATGTGTGCAGTCATTTGATAAGTATCCCTGAAACACAATTCCAGAAAGAGACAAATTATAAGATAAGTGAAGAAAAAAAAAATAGACTTTTTTTTTTCTTTGTGAGTGTAATCCTAGAGTGAGGACCTAAATACAGGTTTGGAAATGAGGTATATCGAGGTAAAAGGCTGTTTAACAGTTTTAATAGAGTCCATGTGAAGTAGGCAAGAAAATTAAAAAGAAAAAAATCAAAACAAGAATGTCCAAAAAAATTAGGAAAATCTAACAAAACAAAGCTAGCTTAGCAACAAGGTCACTTTTACAAACGGTGCAAGTTTGGAATAACAAAGTGGAAAAGCAACAGTAGAAGACCAAGTCCACTCATGAAAGCAGTCTATCTGGCTTCCTTGTTTTTACATGCAGAGCACTCCAGCAACTACTGAACCCAATACACATGCAGCAGCAGCAAAAAGTTCACTGGCACACCGGCTCGCGCACACATCACCAACCACCATTCACACAATATCAGCATTATTTCACTAAATTACCTGCAGGGTCTAAAGTGCATAATGCAGAGTAAACTTCTGACCATACTTTCCAATTCATAAGCACACAGCGATGTCACTGTGTATTTTCCTAGTAGGTATACAGTGTATAACTGTGTATCACATAGACTCCCGCACTGCATCTTACGGGTTTTTGTTACAGTCTTGAAACATAACTGTCGGTAACATTAACCATGTCACCGAAACAACAAACAGTGTCAGCATTTGATCTTGAGAACTCATCATCAGTCCAAACATCAAGCACAGTCATCTTTTAGTAAGGTTTTGAATATAAATATGTACATATCGTGTTGATCATTATATGTCAAAATGTAAACGTGTTTATACCTGCTCTAAAAACAGACCTTTTTCGACTCAGTGTGTTCATGGTTTCTGGTGCTTCTTCAGCTAGACCCAAGTGTGCTCTTAGGGAACTGCAGTATTAAGCCCTCCCTTCCCTCATCAGCTTCATTTCTCAGGACCGCGGCTTGCCACCTGGTTTTACCGAGAGGGGAATAAAGCAGCCTGAATGTGTGAATAAATCATCAATAAATCATACATTTGACCCTTATTTGAAATGGATAATCAAATTACAGTGAAATATATTTATTACTGTCTAAGTAAAATCATTTGCGTGATTGACTTACATGTTAAGTCAATGCAAAGACACAATTAGACGCTCTTACTATTCTGGTGGTGCAAAAGACGCGAATTGGGCGTAAGCTGAAAATGTCTCAACTTGAGCAAATGTTCGCATTGCGATAAGGTTGCCGGGTGACGTATGAAAACGCACAGTTGTTCAGTGGTATCTAAAGTGGAGGACAAACTGATTGTGTCGGTGTGTGGGAGCCCCAAATTATATGATACCTTTCCTTTCAATTACCGAAACCGGAATAAAAAGGAGCTCGCCTGGAGGCAAGTGAGTGAGGACGTCACATTACATGGTAATCCTGTGAGTGCATATGTGTGCCTGTGGTTGTGGGGTCAGTTGGAAAGCTGCAGCACCTGCAGCCTGGGCAGTAAAAGCAGCACTTTACCCCCTGCTATTTCCCTCTCTGGATCTAATTTACTCATGTCAGAGTGTCTCTTCTCCTCTCTCATCGCCTCTCCTTCCCACAACAAATAAATAGTAGCAATCTTCACAACCATTTCTACTACGCTTGGATTTATCGTATCCACGGCGCCAGTATCCAAGGAATGATAAAATTATTTAGATTTGATGGGCGACTAAAGCCAGTAAATGCTTTCATTCACGCATCTAGATCCGTGCGCATTAGGTGAATAGATGATATTACTCGCACTCGGTGTTAGAGTTAATAAAGTCGTGTGTTGCCTTTTGCCTCCATGACCGATCATGTTGTTTTAATTAACACATTTTCCATAAGTATAACAACGTTGTTATCATGATGTTTCACGGCTGCAACAGTTGTGGGGTGTTAACCTTGAAGACCAAGAATAAGAAGAGTGGTTTATTTATAGTGGTTTATCATGAGAAAAGTATGATATAAGACGCACATGTCATTTCAGGGATACAGCATGTTAAAAATATGAACATTAATGAAAGGGGAAAGAAATGATTGCTGTTGATTTGCTGCAGTGAGGAAATACGGTTTATCCAATTTCAATGCATTTTAATCTTCTCAAAAATAAATAAGGAGCACTTTTACCTTTGTGCTTTTAACAAGAAAAGTTAGAGACATTGTGAAGGATATACTTTTAAACTCATGTAAAAGTTCAAGGTTTTTTTTAACTGCTGTAATACGAAACAATTTTTGGTTTCAGTGAACTTTGAACTTTTGATCAAAATACATTAAAGAATGAGCTCTCTTCAATCAAACCTCAAACTGCACACATTTTTATTTTGATTTTCTGCATATCTGGAGTAGTGTAGTCAGCAGGATATGTCATCACTTGCCCTTCTTTTTCTGCCACTGTCTCCTCTTGGAGTGGGAGTCCACAATTTTCTGAGACTGAGCCTTCAGCTGCTCTCGGGTGAGGATGTCAGGATCATCCTCTGCACTGTCGTCCAGGACCTCAAAGTCATCCAGACTTTCATCTTGTGGCAGCGCGGAGAGGTTAGCCTCTTGTTTTTCTTTCTCCAAGTAGGCCAGGAAGTTTGACTCCTCCATCCTCTTCTGGATAGCATCTATATCTTTTCCTTCAAACCTCTGGCGCAGGATCTGCATCTTCAGATCACACTCAGTCTTTAGTGCTGATAAGTAGTCTTCGGAGTCTGGAGACACCTCTACAGCTCTGTCCTCAGGTAGCTTGATGTGTTTGAGTCTATCGGCGAGACCCTCCAGCCTGAGACGGTAAAGAGTTTCAAGCTTTGGCTCTCTCTGTACAGACTGCACTAGCTGCTTGCTGACCTTCACCTGAGTCTTCTTGTCACTGGAGACCTTCTCAGCCACTCTGATCACTTTCATGTCCTGTAACTTCTGAAAAAGGTCCTCCTTCATCGGCTGCCGTGGCATCTTCATCTTCTCTTTCACCTCATCCTCCAGACGTTGGAGTCTTTCTTTTTGTGCAGCAAAGCACTTGGCTAAGTCTGTCACACGAGCAGCTCCAGTGACCCGCATCAGCTTCAGACAGGTCTCCCTCAAGGCTATCTCCTCCTCCTCATCTGCTGTCCTGGGGCTGGGGCCTTTGCTGTCCTCTTCAGCTTTCTGTTGAGCTGATCTCAGATGCTGTCTCTCCAGTTCTTGGTTGTGGTCCTTGAGCTCCTGAAGTTTTTTCTTTAGGTTGTCTATTTTTTCTTCCTGCTCTTTGGAGTGTTTCTGCATCTTGTCCAGCTTAGCCAGTTCCTGCTTTTTCAGATGCTGTGCGGTGCTGAGGCCCGACTTCAAGGCCTCCACGTCCTCCCTTTTCTTCTGGACCTTCTTTTCCATTTCTATCATCTGGTTTTCCAAGGTCAGAGTACTCTCCTTTGCCTAGATTAGAAAAGATAAGATTAGAAACAACTTAATTTATCTTTTTGGTAATGTTATCCTTATCATGTCAGATTGCTCTCCTTTACCTGTTGGGTGAGCCGTTTCTCTTCAGCATAGACCCTCCTGAGCTCCTCACACTCTAACTGTTTTTTCTCCAATTTTTCCTCCAGCTCTGACCGCCTACTTTTTTCCTTTTGGCGAACAGCAGCAGGCCGGCTAACATCCTGTTTCATTTTTTCTTTCTCCGTCTTCTTCTTGGCATTGAGGGCATTTATCTGTTTCTGCAGCCTCAGATTCTTGTCATGAACTTTATCTATGGCCTCGTCCAGTGTCAAGTGGCCATAAGCCCTCAGCTCCTTGGGTCTGTCACGAAGAGCCTCTCTGGTTGGTCTCGTGGGGTCCTTCAGTTCAGCAATCCTTTTGCTCATGGAGTCATTTTCCTGCTCTATCTTGTGAATTCTGGCTCGGACCTCTTCCATGCGCTGTCTGTGACACTCATCATGAACCTTTTCCTCTGCCTCCAACAGCGCCATTTTGCTTTCCAGCTCCAATCTCTTCTCTTCCACTGAAGGGTTCTTTAGACCACGAGATCGCTCCATTTCTGCTCTGTGTCTCTTTGCGCCGAGAAAATCACCAGATCAAAATATATCTTCACTGAAAAAACAGTCTGATACTCTGAGTAAAATGTACCTCAAAAATAGTGTTGCTGTCTAAACATAAGATTCACTGTTTTGGTTCAGATCTTGTCATTGTTTGAGATGTAACTATGTGTGGCAGGCAGCACCTTGCTGCTATTGAATGCAGCTCTCCCTCCTCCTCTAACCCCTCCCTTCCCCTAATCAGGTCAGCTGAACAAAAGGCAGCAGCTCACCTGCAGTCGGCCTTCTGATCTGCACAGAGTGCTGGTGAGTAGGGTGGCTGGTAACTTTTTAATCTTTAGAGTTTTATGATTGCTTTTAACAGCATGTCCTTTTTGTTTGTAGGTGGTAGACCTGCTGCTGTTTTGTTGCCCCCATTAATTGTAGTTATTTTTGCCTGTTTACTTTGATTGTTTCTGCCCTTTTGATTGGTTTCCCCCCTTACTTGGTTTGTTTCTACTTCTAAGTTTGGTTGTTTTACACAGTTACTCCCCCATTAGTTTGCATTCTGTTCTTAGTTACCCTTAGTTGCTTTTCTCCTTAGTTCCCTCTAGTTTTACCAACTGGGTTCGCTGGTTTGTTTGTTTGTTTGTTTCTTTGGTTAATTCTTTTATTTTATTTCAGAGGTTGAGCCCACTAGTTTGGGAGGCTAGGCACCCCGGGTGAGGGCCCTCCACCTTTGCATGAGTTTGACACCGGGTCACAAGACTACACCGATTTTGTTTCTTTTGTTGAAGGTTTGCAGTGTGTGTGCTGTGCTTCACTTGGTGAGTATAAGGGAGCACCCCCTGCACTTTCCCTCTGTAGTCTGCCTCCCTTCTGGTGGCCTCAGCTTATCTTAAGTTAACTTAGTTTGGGTTTCTTTGATTTAGTTTAAGTTGGGGTTATTGTACTTTTTAACTTTTGTAGAAGGCCTTGTTTTAAATTTTATTATAGAAATAAAATTAACTTTCTTGCCCCTTATCTGTGTTTTGTTATGTTGTTTTAACTTTATCCCTTTCTTTCCCTCCTAGGTTAAAATTCTCAGTTATATTTACGTTTAACTTCATTTTTTTTGATCTAATAAACATTTTGAAATATTTTGAACTCTGTCTCTGCCTCTTCAGAACTTACCTGTGTTGCCTTTATTCTTATTTTAGCTTCCTGTTTTAGTTTGAAAGTTCAGTTTCCTGGGGTGCAAGTCCCCAGGTGGCGTTGCTGGTTGGAGACAATATTCTCTATTTTTGAATAAAATAGCGCCCCCCCTTGCCACATTCGGCAACACCTGGTTGTGGTGTACTGTCACTTATTCAATTCAGTTACCTTTATTCGCAGGATCATGTTGTCAAAGTACAACCAGACGTGTGTGTGTGTGTGTGTGTGTGTGTGTGTAGGGTTTGACACAAACCTTTTTCACAAGGAACACATGTGCTCCTAAGTTGAAAAAGTAAGGAGCACAAAAAGAACTTTTGGGGTACAATGAAAATTGATTAAATAATGTGTGTCTTATTGGTCGACAAAAGTACTATAATTTAAAATCAATTTTAGGTCTTTTGGTCACATGACATGGAAGCTATTGAAGAAAATGTTCAAAAATTTGCCTTTAAATTTAACACCAAAATTTTAAGAGGACAAATTAGGGAAATAAAGAGTTGTGTCTTATTGTCCGATCTTAGTACTATTGTTTGACATCAATTTTAGGTCAAATGATCACATGACATGGAAGCTATTGAAGGAAAACCGCTTTTTTTGAGAACATCAACTGGTAATTTATTGATGATCCCTTATGCAACACCGGACGATGACAGCGAGGGTGCTAAGTAGATTTAACCGTGCTGCTGTTGCTGTTCCTGGTTATTGAGAGTGAGAAGACACCGGTAGATGTCCATCACATATCCAACCTAACTTTAAGAGGTATTTACATGAAAAAACATTTATTGCCTCAGCTGATTTTTTTTTATGCGCACATGTGCCCCTAAATACATAAATACATTTTACAATTTGCACACATCTATTTTTAGTCACAAATGCGAGTGAAGCGGTCTCACTGTCGAGCCCTGGTGTGTGTGTGTGTGTGTGTGGAGGTCTGCGGCCACACGTGTATTTGGTTCAGTACGCCTTATCTGTTCTAAATTCTACCACTGAAATCTGTTTCCACAAGTTTTTCACTGACGCGGCTTTATCAGCATTTCAAGGTCTATATCTGAGTTATGAAAACACCCAAACTTTATGTTGAGACACAAGTCTGTTTTTAATAAATGAGCGAGACCTCTGACAACCAACAAGCTGCCAATCTATGTATAAGTATTTCAACTGTAATATCTAAACAAGTTAGAATATAGAGGATGTTAAATATTTTCAAGTTGGGAGGGCTCTGATAGTTTTCAGAAGACAGATCAGTCTTGACACACCTCATAGTGCAGGATAATCTGGCAAGGTCATCTTTATAACCATTTATTAATCCAGCCCTTGCTGACTACCTTTTGGAAGAGAGTAATCAGGCCCAAAAATTAACAAGTTTACCTTGAAGTCTGTGCCTTTTTCCAGCAAAGAAAGCAGTGCTTAGAATCACATTATCCAGATTCCACAATCTTCAGTCCACAAAAAAACAACCCTAGAAAAAAAAAAGAAAAAAAGATGAAAACCAAAAAAGTACTGTAAATTATTCTCCCTAGGAAAGAACATCCAAGAAAAAAAAGACCATTTAGAAAAAAATAAATGGAGTATATATGAAGGCACACCAAAACACCCAGCCATCAATCACCAGCAGGAGCAACCCTTCAAAATGTAAGAAACTCTCAGCCAGCAACTGTTCCTAAGTCTGGATGCTATCTTCGAAAAGCCCCTTTGTTTTAAGTTTGGTGTGTGGTATAGCCAACAGGTTTGGTTTGGTAATCCATGTGTCTGCAGGCACTAAGGGTTTCAAGATGAGAAATGAAAGGCGAAGCTGGACCACAGAGTGCCTTGAAGTGATTAAAAGAATCCCTAAATCAATCCTGAACTTCACCTCCAGCCAAATTAACTATTCTGTCAGCCAGTGCAGTGAAGCTGAAACAGGAGGAATGTTGGATCCAGAATAGGTACAAGTTCAGACCCGAGCTGATGCATTTTCAACAAGCTGAAGGCAAGCAATGGCAGTATGACCCATGCCAGTGGAATGGGGCAAGACAGAAGTCAAGATAGAAAGCATGAAGGTGCGATAAGTACATCTTAAATGTTAGTCTGATGCTTGTTTTAGTTTTTTCTCATTCAAATTATTGACGCCATGTATGAAATCCAGTTCAGGGTCAATATGTAAATATATTCACATTCCTAAAGGGTGGTTTGAAATTCAGTGCAAGATGTGGAAAAATATTGGTGAATGTCATCTGCACTTTTTTGTGAGGAGTGAACGATAATAAACTCAGACTTTAGTTGTAGAAAGTTAGGTTACATTCAGACCTTGGAGCCAAACAGTTGCAGCGAGATGGACTGTTGCTGATGTTTTAGGTTGTTTTTATAGAAACACATGCACAGAGGTTTAGTGTTTGGATGTAGTAAAAGCAGAGAGTGCTGTTCTTTGAGCAGCATCATAGAAAGGGTCTGTTACAGTAAAGCTGTTTCCAGTTATGTAGACATGCGTTTATTTTCTCAGTAAGAACAAGTATGCAGAAAACTGGACACGGAGAGTCGGAGATAGGCCTGTTTTCCTGCTGCAGTTTGAACCCCACTTTGACTATAAATCTTTGAATGTGAGTTTTATATTTGTATTCAACAAGTTTACAACTTTTATTTAACACTCCTGTGTGCTATGAAGACATGTGACACCATCGGTTATATAGAAAATATTCACTTCAGACAGAAAAAAAGTCAAGTGAAGCATTTTTGTCACAGGAGAAATCTACACCTTTTCTTCCAATAGTTAGTGATGAATAATCATTAACCATTGAAAACACTTTGAGTTGGCATCCGCAGATTTATTTAACATTGCTTTCTCATTCTCCTTGTATTATCATAGACTATATGATAACTGGTCATAGCATCAGTGATGTCATCTATTTGTTTTCATAGCAGGGATTTGGTATTTATATTGGCAAAGCTGACTCAATCTAACTTTCAGTCAGCCTACCAGAGGCAGGCTTTTAGCCTCCTCAGGAATAGCTACAGTGTGCCAGCTATAGACTGTATATAGAATAGACGCCATCTGCCTCCTCGCTGGGTGAAGCCACCCCGAGAACAGCACACCCTGGTGACGGGCTGCAGTATAGGTAATAAATCCCGCCTCCTCCAGCAATCCCTATGAAGCTGTGGACAAACTTTAGAAATTATTTACACAGAATATACATTTTTCTCCCCCCTGCTTGCGATGTTAACATGTAGTTACTGTAAGACTGGATTGTGGTCAAGTCCTCTTTTTTTCTGTACAGCTCCATTTCTAAAAGTTATTAGGGGGTTCATGTTTTCTATGATTGACACTTGATACAGCCTATGGGCGTATGAAGATTGCGTAGCTCAACGAGGGGATACGCCGTTTGAGCTGAGCGTCATCACAGTGACTCTCTGCGACTCTCCCGCCGAAAGCGTACAATGCTACTGCGCAAGTGGTGAAGTACATACAACACTACTGCGCAATGTTGGTTTCAGGAAATGGAGAAATTACTCAGAAATATTGAGAGTTTTGGGCTTCAAATCTGTATACTGGCGGAAGGCGGAACCAAGTTGTCCATACAGACTATGGTGCCAGCCTGTCAGTCAAGTCAGCAGTAAATTTGGTTCCCCAGTCTTGTAACATTTTATCTTTGCAACAAACACATTTCATAAAAGTTACAGCTGTGAGAGCCTGAGCTACTCTGACCACAACTGTTTTTTCAACCATACTTCATAATTTTTATTTTTGCTTTAAAAACTTTCTTTTCTGTTTTGTTTGTATGGATCACATACCTCTGGTGGAAAGAGGCAAGCCCCTTTTTTATGTGCCCAATGTTTATAAATGAGACCCCTGGACTGAACCTCAGAATGACACTAGAGTGCTTGTAAAAAGTTTTACAGGTCGAGTCAAGTTAAAAACTCATATGGGTACTACTGCAAAGAACTTTTCACATGTCTGAAAGAGTTTTATGAATGTTTGCGCCACCACATGCTAATGTGAACCCTCTGTGCTCAAATACAGTTCCCTGCATATTCATAGTTAGGTAGAGAAATATAGCAGGTGTGTTTGTGTTTGAGGGAGGGAGGTAGCAATCAGCCAGTCAGCCAAACAGGAAGGTGTGTAACTCCAGCAGCTCTCTCCGCCTGTGTGCAGGCTTTGTGCGACTGCCCGGCACCAGAGGTCTGAACAGATGGATGTGGTGGGGCACCGGATGTTTCGGGGCGAGTGCAGTCCTGATGTTCACGGCTAGCTGATTCAACCACTGGAGGGGGCTTCGCTTCAGACCCAGCAGAGGATCTGAGGATGCAGCAAAAAGGCAAAGAGTGCGTCTGTAAAAACAGTCTCCTGTTTTTTTTTTTTTTTTTTTTTATATGTTCGCCCTGGTTTTCGCTGTTGGACAGCAGGCAACGATTATTAAAAAAAAAGCAATTATGAACTGTCCGACTGAGCACATCACTGGGAGCGCCTTTGAGCAACAAAGCGAGTTCCGGTCTAAATGGAGGGAGTGACACAGCAATAGCTATTCCCCACTGAGTCACTGTTTACTGTATATCCATCTATCATTCAGAGATAGTGGGCACTGCAAGAAAAACAGCCACCAGTGACTGAGACAGCATAAATGGAACAAACATGATTTCCATCAAAAGATTCACAGAAGTCAGTGCAGTTGGGGTAATGTATAAAATATTTAGTGAGCTGTGGATCCCTACTGGGGCTTGTTCTCTGCCCAACCCTGTGGGTCCCCATGTGGAGAGCTGGCCTTGTGCCCACAGCACAACTCATTAGCAATTGTTGTCGCAGTTGCAACAGAAGACAGATAAAAAGGATCAAACAGTACTTGAAGAACAACACAGTACAGAATACAAGCAACTAATTAGGCTGGTCGTGAACTGGGAGCATGAAGCTGTCCAGCTCCCGTGAGAGTTATAGTGCGGTGTCTCCATTTGTTTCCTTCTCTCATGATAAGCTGTTTCTTCCGTCCTGAGCAGTGCTGTTAGAAAGCGTTCCTACTGGGTGAGCTCCAGGGTGTGAGAAGAAGCAAGTGAACAATCGTGAAAGTGTCATACAGAGCTTCTAAAGAGCAGTGCTTGAAGCTGAGTGCTAGCTTTGGCAGTCAAGCATGTTGGCACATAGTGTGTACAATCTTTACAACTCGGCGCATTTGCAAACTTACATGAGCTAATTAGCAGTTAACCCGTACTAGGTGGGGGTGAATGCTACCATTGCCTCAATCATTTCTATATATATATAAAAAAGATAAAAGACACTTAGATTCAGACTCAGGGGTGACAGTGGATACTTGCAGAAGGTTTATTGAAGTTTTTGATTTCCTCATGACTGCAACCACTTTGTTAACTGCAAATGTCTGCTTGCAGCTCTAATAAATTTATCCAACTTGTTGCTGAATGCTGTTTGTTTCTGTGTATCTATCCTCATTGGTTTGAAGGTTTGGAAAACACTTTTTATTTTTCTTGTACAAATGGAAAATGGAAAAATAAAATGTCAATCTTCTCAGGATTTCAAATGAAGCTAAAAGAATTTAGACTTGTTGAACAAGTGTTGATTCAACAGACAATCAATTACAACACTAATTTTTCCCCCCACCCAATATGAAGAATTTATGACTGTAGGTGCACACATGGAGGAATTCTGGGCTGATTCCCTTTTTCAGAAAAGAGCCAGAAATATATATATTTTTAAGGTTTTCTAAAAGAGGGTAAGGAAGGATCTGAGGAAGTGCCAGTTTTTGGGAGAGATCTTGAATGTAAACACGACCCCTCCCAATTAGTTTTCCCCTCAGCTCCTCCTCTTCCCTCCCTCTTGTCTCAGGAAGCCCCGCCCACAAACAGACACTCATTACAAATGGGGCCTAGTCAACGTTAAAGTAAAAAGCTGTGGTGCTTCTGTAGATGCCAACACACTAGCAGCCAACACAATGATAGTAGGACTTCTACAACTAGCATAAAGTGACACACTCCAGGACCCGAGGTCAACAGTTTAGCGATACTACAACATGCAGCAGGTCTCAATTGACAACAAAGATACACTTCTGTTACAGACACTTGCCTTTGTTAAAGAGGTTTCCCTGTCCAGCAGAAAGATTACAAGGTCGGTAAGATCCCAAAGGGTCCCCCATCGTTTTATGCTGACCTGGCTTTTTAGCTCTTGTCCTGGCTCCCTCCGTTTTAAGCACCCATTATTCTGCCAGAGTCTCCGGTAGTGTTGTGTCGTTCATGAACATTTCGTTCAAAAGAACAGAACTGCTGAGTGAACGACGTGAACTGAATCACTCCAAGACCTGATTCATTCCTTTCTCAGTTCAGATGAGCTCAGCCCCGAGCCTGGAATGCCGGTCAGGAGTGGAACTGCTGCCTTTGACTCTTTGGCGAACAACACACAGCCAGCCAGCCAGCGGCAGCCGGTGGAGTCTCACAGTGAATGAACGATATGTATCAATTAGTCTGTGAACAGACCTCAGTTAACAACATGTTTCAGTCAGTGAATGACATGTTTCAGTCAGTCTGCAAATGAAATGTATCAGTCAGACTGTGAATGAAATGAACGACTTCTGAATGACTTGATGCAGGCAGAGGAGGGAGGGGTGTAGTGTTGTTCACTTACTGCTGAATACTGGTTTATTCACTAAGGCTAAGATAAAACAGGTCATTATAGTGCCTTTACATTATTACACGTGTATAAGTTTTCCTGCAAGAAGGATTTTATTTCAGCCAATTTAAAGCAATACGCTATTTGATATCTGTAAAAGTAGTAGAATCCCCGCTACAGCTGCGATGTTTATTCATTTTTAATCCCTCCACTTTTCTGTGATATAAAAGAACGGCCAAAAGGTGAATTTTACAGGGCAGGGGAATGATTCTTTCTTCAGGACATGGCAAATGAACGAAATACACACGTGGACAAAATTGTTGGTACCCCTCAGTTAAAGAAGGAAAAACCCACAATTCTCACTGAAATCACTTGAAACCTACAAAAGTAACAATAAATAAAAATTTATTGAAAATTAAATAATCAAAATCAGCCATTACGTTTGAAATGTTGATTAACATAATTATTTTTAAAAAACAAACTAATGAAATAGGGCTGGACAAAAATGATGGTACCTCTATAAAAGATTGAAAACTATTTGACCAGAGTGACATGATTAACTCAGGTGTGTCCTTTAATTGACATCACAGGTGTTTCCAAACTCATAATCAGTCAGTCTGCCTATTTAAAGGGAGACAAGTAGTCACTCTGCTGTTTGGTGAAAAGGTGTGTACCACACTGAACATGGACAACAGAAAGCGAAGGAGAGAATTGTCCCAGGACATCCGAAAAAAAATTATAGACAAACATCTTAAAGGTGCAGGCTATAAGACCATCTCTAAACAGCTTGAAGTTCCTGTGACAACAGTGGCTCATATTATTCAGAAGTTCAAGACCCACGGGACAGTAGCCAACCTCCCTGGACGTGGCCGCAAGAGGAAAATTGATGACAGATTGAAGAGACAGATCGTTCGAATTGTATCCAAAGAGCCCAGGACAACCTCCAAAGAAATTAAAGGTGAACTCCAAGGCCAAGGTACATCAGTGTCAGATCGCACCATTCGTCGTTGTTTGAGCCAAAGTGGACTTCATGGGAGACGACCAAGGAGGACACCACTGCTGAAAAAAAATCATAAAAAAGCGAGACTGGAATTTGCAAAAATGCATGTTGACAAGCCACAAAGCTTCTGGGAGAATGTCCTTTGGACAGATGAGACCAAACTGGAGCTTTTTGGTAAGGCACATCAACTCTATGTTCATAGACTCAAAAACCAAGCATACGAAGAAAAGAACACTGTCCCTACGGTGAAACATGGAGGAGGCTCAGCAATGTTTTGGGGCTGCTTTGCTGCATCTGGCACAGGGTGTCTTGAATGTGTGCAAGGTAAAATGAAATCTGACGACTATCAAGGCATTCTGGAGAGAAATGTGCTGCCTAGTGTCAGAAAGCTTGGTCTCAGTCGCAGGTCATGGGTCTTCCAACAGGACAACGATCCAAAACACACAGCCAAAAACACCCAAGAATGGCTGAGAGAAAAGCGTTGGACTATTCTAAAGTGGCCTTCCATGAGCCCAGATCTGAATCCCATTGAACACCTGTGGAAGGAGCTGAAACATGCCATTTGGAGAAGACACCCATCAAACCTGAGACAACTGGAGCAGTTTGCTCATGAGGAGTGGGCCAAAATACCTGTTGACAGCTGCAGAACGCTCATTGACAAATACAGAAATCGTTTAATTGCAGTGATTGCCTCAAAAGGTTGTGCAACAAAATATTAAGTTATGGGTACCATCATTTTTGTCCAGCCCTATTTCATTAGTTTGTTTTTTTTAAATAATTATGTTAATCAACAATTCAAAAGTAATGGCTGATTTTGATTATTTAATTTTCAATAAATTTTTATTTATTGTTACTTTTGTAGGTTTCAAGTGATTTCAGTGAGAATTGTAGGTTTTTCCTTCTTTAACTGAGGGGTACCAACAATTTTGTCCACGTGTGTATGTCACCCAGTGAACGATGCTGTGACTTTAGCAGCAGGAGAGGGAAGGGGCTCGTTCTTTGAATGAACTCACGGCTGTGTCACTCACTCATGTACTGCACCAGTAGGACGGGGCTGCGAAGCACTGACTGATTCAGTGAACAAATCTTTTGAACGAATCGTTTTAATGAACGGATTCTAAAGATTCAGTACAGTCAAAAGAACTGTTCTTCCCATCACTAGTCTCCGGTATTTACTTTGTTTTCTTGCTTATGTTTGCAGTCGTGACCAAAGGAGGATTCAGACATTTTTTCATACTTTCTGGTTGGTTACTACTGTCCGATATTGTAGCACGCTAACTTTGTCTGGGCTCATGCAAGTTATTCAAGTTATTCAAGCACGTGGACCGTGCCTCACAACATGAGGAAGCACTGTCTGCCTTACAACCAATCAGCACTAAGGAGCAGTGTCCACCTCACAAACAATCAGGTCGGGGGAGGCAGAGAATGGCTTTGTTTACAATCAGAAAAAGTGGACCGCTCAAAAAATTAAAAAAGTTGACTACACAGCCATAAGAGAACACAGCGATATCATTATACTCCCAAAGGTCATCAATAACTCATAGCTATTGACTGATATTAAAAGCTTTTTTGTACATACACCGCAAAAAAAAAAATGCTTCTTTAACAAAGTGTTGCCTACCCCACCTTTAAGGTTATCTTGCTAGTGATGTATGTTAGGGGTGATTTTTCTTTTCCTGAACTGCTCAAGAGACAATCAGAGGAATTCTTCTTGAGGTTGTAAATATCAAACACTTTCAGTATTCATGATCAGAATATTCTGTTTGGTGAGGGTGAACCCAAGGACAGCCGAGCTCTCGTTGTGTGCATTAAACAAAACAATAACCAAACAAGATGCAGGCTGAGCAGAAAAGGAGGCACAACAAATGTGCAAGTAGTAAACATGGGGATTAAAACCTTGATGGACATAAGAAATTGAGGATTTGTGTTTGCACCATGTCTTATAAAACCACGATAAACTGAAAGTTGAACAGAAATTTCAACCATAATTCGATGCACCAGGGAGCTGAAGGGCTGGCAACTTTGGCTTGACAAATCATGTGCGTCATGTTTGTTCGCTCAGTCAAGTCATGTTTGATTATGAAAAAGTTCGTTAGATTTCAAACTGTGTAAGCGTAGACTGTGGCTATTGGTAAAAGGAATCTGTTAGCATGGGGTGTGCTTTTTTGTTGCACCCAACACACTGTCAGAATAAATTTGTTAGAACTGTCAGTATTTGTAGTCACGTGTCAGGTCTCGCGTGTTTGAACATTTGAAATACATTTAAAACTCCTTAATGTGAGCCAGGCAAAAGGCACGATGACAACCAGGTCTCTCTAAATGCCAATAAAGTTCAAAAGCAGACTCAAAAGCACTCAACACAGTTGGAGTGCAACATTTACTTCAACTGAGAATTAAAAGGGATGATTGTGCTGTTGTGTTACTTTCATTACAAAGACATTTTCCTTGAAGTTGCATGTTATTCTGGCAACTAGTAGGTGTAGAGCTACTTTCTTCAGAACAATTTTTGATGTAGATAACCCTGACTGGATGAGTGAAGGCATCGGTTTTGAAAAGGTCTTACACCAGCTCAACAGTGGATGCATGTCTGCTGCATGATGGCTGTAGGATATCCTGTTACACAGGCTGTGATGGCTGCTAAACAGCTGTGAGAGTTGCTGCTGTCAGCCTTGTTTCCTCCATAAGTTGAATCCAATGTAAGAAGATAAACTACCGATTGTTAAATCATCTTGGCTTTATAAAAGTCATCAGGATCTATTTGAATCCAGTGTGAAGCTGGTGTTACACAATGCTTACACAAAAATGGATATCTTTCATCTTCCCTCGCAACATTAAATTCAATGTAGCTCAACAGGCATAAACTAGTAGCCTACTTTCTTGGCACATGTGTAACACATTTAAACGATTGCCGCAAACAAGTACATGAGCATGTCCTGAAATATTTGTGACAAAGTGATGAAGCAGCGTTCTCAAGGACCTCCATTTAGGTGTTGGTTTGGCCTTAACAGTAGTTTGACTCATCCCCGTCATGGTAGGAAACATAAACAGAAGTATCAAAGACATAATCCTCTTTCTGAGCTCTCCACCAAATGCTAACAGAGTACCTCACCTCCTTTCTGTTATGCTTATTGTCTAAGCTGTGATTGGACAAATGTAGCCCCTCTTTTTTTCAGGGCCAGCAGTTAGTGTTCTCCTCTTCATACAGCTACATTCATTAATTCAGAGTTCTTGGAGCAGGGCGATTTTGGGGATGAAGAACACTCTTCAGAGGCTGCTGGTTGGTGGCTTCGAGGCCTGAGGTTGCCCCCCCCCCCCTCCCCCGCTGTTTTTATGTCCTCTCTTCCTGTGAGCCCTGACTGATAAAAGTGAAGCGAGCAACCGTCATGCTAATCAGCTTCTAAGGGCATGAACAGCAGTCCCTGGGGATGGGCAATAGCTATTGGCTTCCAATGGATCATGTTGAGGCAGAAGTGAGGGAGCACGACATGACCCTGGAGCATGCTGGGTTAAAGCTGAGGGGTGCTAATAAGTGTGCTGGAAAAGTTAAGATCACATAGAAGAGAGTGAGGGGGTTTGTGATTGTGTAGCTGCCTTCAGTCCAACATATTTGGATCCCATGCTACGTGTCTGTATTTGACAAAGATGTTTATGCACTTGAAGATGTACAGTGACCTAACCGTTATAGTAGAATTTAACTCTCACAGAGTTTACATTTGTTATTAGAGCTATCACAGTTTAACAATGAGTGTGGTCTAGACCTACTCTTTTTTTTTTTGGAAAGCGTCTTGGTATAACAACTGTTGTGATTTGGCGCTATATAAATAAAACTTGACTGATTGATTGATTGATGATAGTGTGCCCAAATAAGACAACAGCAATATGTTGTCAGTAGTTGGCTTATAACAGGGCGCAGGAGCTGATATTTACGCCAGTTGTCACCTGCCATGAAACAACAGGTAGACAAAGAAGCCTCGGTCTAGCTAGCCTTTACCGCTGGGGATGTGTATATATTCAGTCAACCAACAGATTAGCTGTCATCACCCTCACTAGCTGGCACCAAAATTCAGTCTGTGCCACCAGTCGATTAACAAACAACTTACAGTGAGTCTTATTCCATATCGCTGTAATACTCAAGCACAGCTGATGATGGCACCACACAGAGTGAAACATTTGTCTGTATTTTGGACAAGAATATAGTATTACACTTGTATTAGGCTGTGTCTAGTCAAAATGGCATAAAATGACTCAACCAGAGCAATGTGGTATTGTTCACCTGCACTAAGGGCATCAGGCTGGTGGTGCTAGCCCTGCTAATATTAGCCACACCTTACAAAACACTTGATTCAGTTATCCTGCCCACTCTGGGATCCATTTTTCCATGTTACACTGTGCTAGATTTTGACTGTTTTCTGAGTGTTTTCTTACCTCTAACTTGAGGTGGTTGGTTGGACTTTCAAATTCAGTTTAAAGGACCAGGAAATTAGTCACCCTGGAACATCCCAAATGGCTATGACCACATTGCAAAGCATGTCAGATGAGATGACAGTAAAAATAATAAAAACTGTACCAGTACCCCTAAAAGTTCCTCACCATTTCTGTGTTTTTTTTTTTTTTTAAGACGTATTCATGGTGCTAAAACTAAAGTCTTAGCAATCACCTTGATGATTTAGCAGCTAATTGAATTTAAACTAAAAATATGAAAAGATAAAAAGGTGACACGATATGATAGGACCACAGGAGTGAAAGCGTCACATTACTGAGCCTTAAAAGCTGCCTAAGAAAATGCCATTTTATTGGAATTCTCACATTCATACCCCCAACTTCTTCACTTTTTGTCATATAATAAGTTTTGTTAGTTTTACTGTTATTGCCTTCCTTAAGTCTCTTCTCTGCTTTGTTTTCTTTCTGAACTTTTGTCTTCACCTCTACCTTTTATTTTGTGACTACTGAGTTAATGTATGAATGTCAAATAACTCGCTCTCTGGTCAAGTCACTGATCATAATTGCATCTGCATCAATGGTATTTTATTCATAGCAACTGTCAGCCATGCAGAAATAATAGAGTAAAATGCCATGACTAACCGATCAGGATGAAATGCTCTCTAAAGCTCTTGTTGGACAATTATTTTAACTTTCTGGAACTAGCTCTGCTTGGATATGACATTGAGAATAAGTAAACCACCCTGGCTGAACCAAGGTCAGTAAAATACTCCAACACATTAAAATTCACAAATCAAAACTTTTTCCTCATGGATCCACGGCCATGGGTGCAGTGACTTCTCCTGCACCTCTGACATTCATAACGCTGTCGAGGCCTATTCACCCTGGGAGTGTGGAGTTGTATTGACCTTGCTTTTTTTATTCATTAATGCCATTTTTTTTTCCAAAACCAAAACACACACCCCTTTTCACAAAAATTCAGTATTTTCTTACTTTCAGAAACCCTCTTTAATGAGAAAAATGTTAAATTTTAAGCAAGTCACAACCAATGATTGTTTCCCTGTCTGAAAGTCAAGGACATGGCATGGCAAACAGCCAAGTCTTCTACAGGGAGAGCCTCTGTAACACTGGAGTCTGTCTCACATGAAAATATTTGCTTAAAAAAACTGATTTTAAAAATACACCCCACACCAGATGACAATAATGACAAATGTAACAATTTTAAAGATATAGTGTGTGGTCTCTTAATCGGATGATTTGGGGTTCAATCCCAGGTCTCGCTGTCCACAAGATAATTGGCTTCACGCATTCCTATTGGCTGCGCCCAGTGGTGTGTGAGTCAAAAAACTGATGAGCTGTATACAAAGCAGCCTCTGCCATGTATGTGTGAATGAATGGATGGAACATGAAATGTAATAGCATTCTGAGTGGTCAGAAGACCAGAGAAAGCATAAGGTAAATACAATCCATTTACCATTTACCCTCTCAAAAATGTAATCTTGCCCAATCAGCAAAACATGTTCTACCTCACTCCACAAGGAAATCTGCAGAAGTAGACTTTGGTCCAAAAGTGGGAATAAAATAAATATCCTTATTATCTTGTGTTGGGCCCAGCTTTACCTCAAGACATGGCAGAAATGCACAGTTTAGATCACAGTAAACAGTTTGCTCAGCCAATATAGTGTGCCACAAAAACACTGGAACCAAGCTCCATATTGAGCATCTCTAAAATACTGATTATGTTAAATTATTTGCTCAAATGATTATGTATTGTGGGGTACTTATCTTGAAAACTTCTCATATTTCCAACTTGACTGTTCCTTTGTGCAAAAAACTGCAGTAGCCAATGAAAATTAGTCGCAGAGAAAGCATCCCCAACCATCTGATGCTCTTTCATCTTTTCCTCTTCTTCTTCTTGTGCAAAAAATGTTTAAACTCTGTAATCTTGTCTACTCTTTTTCTTGGATTGTTTGTTTGTTTGCAATAGATATTTGACATGAGCAACCATCTGAAGACATAAATTTCACATCTTCAGTCAGTGTTTTTATATGTCAAGAATCATTTGATCATGCGAGTTGCCTTGAGACTCTAGTTCCTTTAAATTGCTTCTTCTAAACTGTGAAATTGTGATTGATTTATTTGTCCCAAAAGCAAAGCCATAGAAGATGTGAGGGGGTGAGGTGAGCAATAACCACAGAAGTAATCTCATTATATCAAACCAGATTAAAAAAAAAAGAAATAAGGCCCTCCGTTTGCTGTAACCTCTGCATTTGTTTAACCATGACCATTTTAAACATAAACATTACCCATTAGTTTCTGGAGCTGAATTATGAGGCCCAACAGAAGTCATTATGTAGGAAATGCTAATGCAAGCTAGCTGTCGATAAAGAGACCATAGGCAAAGAGGTGAAGGCAAGTCAGGCTTTCAATCTCCTGGGAAATAGCTACAACACATATTTTTGATTATCCACAATGCATGTAATGCCAGACTTTTAACAAAACTGCAGCAGCAGCAGCAAAACCTTAAAATAAATCTGGATTCAAAATGTTCTGCTTGTCCTCTCTGCCCTCACATTCAGGCATGTACCTCTAGTCCAAGAAGCTATTTTTTAACACCAGCTGACAGGTGGTGGCAAAGATCTATGCCCAGTTAATTGAGAATTAAAACGCAAGGCATGCTGCATCATAGCAAATTCCTGTCTATCTTGCAGGAGCTGTTGAACCTGGGGAAAACTATGAGAAAGTGCTTGTAAACAAAGTGTTAAAAGAGTTTGGATCTGAGCTCGGAAGTTTGACAGCTTTCCAATGAAGGACCTGGTTTGCACAGAAGGCTGGGCAAAGGCATATGGTGATACTATTACTTCCCCTGCCTCTTGTTTCAGCCGGTAGAATAGGTGCTTTTTCAATAGATTGATTGACTAATTGATCCAGACTGACTGTTTTTCAAGTGTGCATCAGGATAATTCTATAAACAATATGCAAAACAAACCTAACCGTATCCCATCATTCCAAACCTCTTCTTCTCACTTTAAATAAAGGTCCTTATACACCGGGACCGTTTTTGTCGTGCGATTATTTCGGACGTCAATATTTTTTTTCGAACCCGTATCCTGTTAATACAAGCGTTCACATCAACGACGTTTTCCGGTTCTGCGATATTGCGGCATTTATTTATTAAGTTTTACATACTGTGTGTCCACTTCTGACCAATCAGATTACGTGTTGTTGTGACGTCTGATTCACTAGTATATCCAACATGGCCGACCGGCTGATTGTTTACATGTCGGAGAACAGAGTGCTTTTTGATAAAAGACACAAACATTACAAAGATAACGACCTGAAGGACAATTTGTGGAGAGTCATAGCGTCAGATCTCTCATATGACGATGGTTTGTGTGCCTTAACAGTTTGCTAAACGTCTTTGTTTTAACTTTCATCTGTGCTAACGTAAGCTAACGGTTGTTACCATAGCTTAATGTGCTTATCTGGTACTGGCCCCGACTCAGTACATGCTAGCAAGACAGAAAGTCATCTCAACACTAGTGTCTGGTGTCTAGTTCTCTGCCTCTTCAAACTTGGAGCTAATTGTTTCAGCAGAACTTCAAATTGTCCAATGGACATCCAAAAATAGGTTCCAAAGCGACTGTGGTACAGTTTCAGCTCCTGAACCAAGCAGTGAAACTCACCAAGTTCTCTTCTTTTTTGTAATGATCGATCACTCAATCATTTCTCTGTATTCACTCAATCATTTCTTTGCATTGTAGCATCTGAAGCTTTTTTGACTAAAGTCTAATGCTTCAAGTAAAAGGAAATCATCATTTTATGACAGTCCACTCCTTTATAAGTCTACATGAGTACTTATATGACTCATATAGACCTCAAGAGCCTTCACCGTCAGCACAGTGCACTTGTAGTTAATAGGGGAAGTTAATCATTTCCACAAAAGTCATCTGCTCTGCCTAGCTTTGATTTTTAGGATCCTGATTCCCAGAGTTCATTTTTTCTGAAGTACTTTCTACTCTTTAATGTGAAATTAATAAAATTATATGGACATTTGACAATTTTTATTCTCTTGTCATTTATTGACTCTTTGAGGAACTTACATATGTCTCTGTTGATGTACTAATGTAGTCATCCACTTTGATGAGTATTTCTTTAAGATGTGTAACATTGTGAAGTGTTGAAATTATAGTTTTCTATTATCAATTTAAATATTTCTGGTTCGTAATTTTTTATTGGAATGTTTTATCCTTCTAAGGGAGAGTAATGATTGTTCTTTTTTTTCCCTCTTAAAATAAACTGGAATTGAAATGAAGAATAAAGAAGAGCAGGTTACCCAACCCTCGTGCCCATATCTGTTAACATTAGAGTTCATGCCCATGACGTGAAATACAGATCCTGACAAAGTTGGGGATTTTATTTCGCAAAATCATCAGATAACTTTTTTTGCCCCTCAACAACCATTGGATTGAAAGGAATATATTGTTGTGGTGAGACTTGAGAGTATATTTAAAGATTGCATGACCATTTCTCAGTGCTTCTCTCTCACACAGTTTGAAGCCGTGTTGTCTCTTTTCCTTTTTTCCAGGCAAGGTTGGTGAAAATGAGGTTGGATGACCTGGTAATGAGGAGGAAAGGAGGAAGATGGATAGCGAAAAAAAAAAAGGTTTACCACAGAACATATCAGTTAAATGCTTGACTGATTAGATTTTTTTTAAAGCTCTTCATTTTTTTTTATAGAAAGCGAGTGTAATGTTGGCTCCTGCTGTCCCTTCACAGGTGTCTGTGTGTGAGAGAGAGAGGTGGCACTTCACAAATCGATGTGAGGTGGAGTTAAAAGCATTACAGATGTGTTACTATTCAAATTGCATGACATCCTACATTTTTAATGTATGACCCTTTCAAAGGATATTGACATCGTGGCTCACCATTAAAGAAAGATGATTCCTGTCTTCTCAAATCCTCTCTACCAATTTGTCAGATGTCGGCCCCTGCTCCTGTCAACCTCTCATATTTCACTCTTCATTTAACAATTACCCTTCCACCGAACCTGTGACGGGATGTCAATAGGTCTTTCTGGAGATGCTATCAAAATCTATCTCAGCTTTACACCCCCAACCAAAAAGGAGAAAAACATACCGTCATATTTTTTCTTTCCCCCTTTGCCTCCTCAATTTTAACCACAGATGTTGAGTTTCCAGCCTGCTCTTTTTCCTGTCAGAAAGCATCACCATCAGCAGGTTATCCTTAGGATTGCATAAAAGCTTTAGTCCTCTCTGAACACACTTACCCCACAGAAAGTGTTGCTCTCTATTGGTTTCCTGTGTGTCCTTCCAGCTCACATGTACCACCCTGGTGGTGATGTTCTATCAAGTGGTCTGGTTTGGTTCAGCACAATCTGGTAGAGTTAACCCCGATCTTGCTTGTATTTCTTAGGCATCTCAAGCAGGAAATGTGTTGGTTACATGACAGCCAAGAATGGCTTGATTTTCATTTTGGCATGCAACTGATCAGACTTCATCCTGCCAACATGTGCAGTTAGTCTCAAGGGCCGAAAATCTATAGAAGTGCTGCCATTGTTTTTCTGCTAGCTACGTGGATCTTTGCCAAAGTAATCTGAAAAATGAGAAGTTTAGGACTAAAAACTGTAATACATATAATGGAAGAACCTCCAGAACACTTTTCACATGAAGAGCCTGGTCATTTTTTTTTATCTGAAAAGAGACTCCACTTGTCTTCACAAATGCTCTCTCTCCCCATGGTTGGAAAACAAATAAGTGCTTTCTGAATCAAACTGAGCTGGAAACACAGCTTTTGGACGCCTTTTCCATACTTGTTGGTGAAACATGCCAAGGCCTAAACTGATTGTACGGTAACATTCATATCAGAGCTGTTTGGTCCACTTTATTTACATAAATATTCCTGCCTTTTTTGAAAATTTTGCCAAGAGTCAAGAACATCTGATAAGGAAATCTGAGCAGACAAAAAACCAAGGAAACCAAGAAGAATGGAAACTTAACTAACTGAACTTGAAAGTGTGTCTTTGGGAAGTGAAATATTTTTATGCATTAAAAAAATAAACAATAAAAAAACTTATCTGTCACCCTCCTCATATTTAACAAGCATCAGTTTCTAGTTATGCTTTCCTTTAAGACAGTGTGAAAGCTCATATGAAGTTTGGTCAGGACCAAACTTGGTCTGCTTGACAGCAGGGGTCCAGGGTGAGGTTATTCATTTAAGTGTGACTAGTGTGTCACCCAAAGGCAGGAAGTGACATAAATGTGGTGCATGTGTGCTAATACCTCACTCCGCATCTGTGTAACCACGGCGACACATTGTTCTCTTCAGCCCTTTTCAGGGCTCGCATTCTTCAGTGATTCATTATTCTCATGTTAAGAAAAACACGCTGCACAGCTCACTGCCCGGCTTCTCTTTATATGGGGTGGCATCTTGTAAGACACACATATTTACAGTATACACCATATCAAAAAGCAGAGACCCCAAGACAGCAGAAATCTGATGTGGCTAAATTACTTGTGATGAATAAAACCCATGAAAGGGAATGGACTTCCTGTTCTTGCTAATAAATGAGCCGTTTTCTACTCTTTCGTCAGTGTTTTTACAGGACAGTATGCCTCAAAGGAGCAGTGGTTGGATATGTATGACATTGTACACACTTTGTTGAGAAAGTGCTGTGTGCAACAGTGTTGCTATTTCGAGTCCCCCAGACCATCACACGCAGAGACAAACGTAATCTCAGTTCATGCCAAAAGTGTTTTGTCTTGCTTTCTTCAGTTGAAAACTGTAGAGTAACCTCGCTCTGTTTTACAGATATTAAACTGTAATTTATGCAGCTGGAATAGTTCCTAAGTGCTTTAACTTTGTGCCCCCTCTTATCATTCTCTTTTGGTAGTCACAGACAGCCTTGTTTCTTTGATTTCTACTCTGAAAAGAGTTTGAAAATAAAGATTTCAAAAGCGTTCGACTTCTTTTTGAACTAGTTATGCAATGAAGAAAAACACATCAAACAAAATCTGTAAAAGTCTCATAAATGTTTCAATGAATGAGTTTTATGTTTGTGGAGTTTAAGCTCTGTTGATGTCAGGTGTGTGAGCCTAATCAAATTTCACACCTACCTGCCTTATTTAATGCAGCGGAATAACTATCCTTTATCTTCCAGTCTGGTAACAGCTGCCCCTTTGCTATTATTCTAACGCATGTGCTAAATTATGTAAAATTAGATGTTTTTATTTCCTAGTAGCCACTTGCTTTTAATTTTGGAGAGCATGCTGTGTTGTGATGCAGCACACCATGAAACACTGTACGATCTCAGCTCAGAGTAGTTTGAGTCCACCTCAGTGAGGGATTCAAACGTGGCTCTTTGAAGTGTGAGCCCGCTCTTAGATGAACCTTTGAGTTAGAGATATGTGAGGAAAGCTTCTTCCTTCTTCTCTTTCTTCTTTAATCACCTGCAGAAGATCTGCTCTCCTCCCACTGAAGTCCTGTGGTTCTACATGTTGCAGGATGAGGTCTTGATCATACATCCTGTGACAATTAATCCACTTCAAAGAGAGGAGAGCATGCTCTTCAGCCAAAGAGACCCTTATCAGACTTCTGTTCCACCAGTGTTTAAAGTGGGCCCGTATGCTCCAGTACAAAGTACCACCACTTTAAATCTTAATCTCTTCATGTCCCATAATTTACCAAGACTTTTACTAGTTTCTAATACCTTCCCCTATGGAAAACCATTTGAGCATAAATTTGATATTGATGAAATCAACCAGTGAAATTCTACTAGTACTCAGATTTGGAGTAGGCCTACATGTACTTAAATTTGGTTTACTAGTTTACGAGTAGTGAAGCTTTGAATTTTTACTCGTAACAATTTTTTGAAGTCTATTTGTACTGTAAGTAACACATAATTGTTTACCAGTACACCATTTTTCTTTACTAGTAAGGTCTACTTGAGCACTCGTGTGCCAAAAACTTTTACTTGTACATAAAAGAATAAGTTCACTGGTAATGGTAGTAAACTCAAAATATCTCACGAGTTCTAGTAGACTGTTCTAGGTCTACTTGTAGTGCTAGTAAAGCCAAGAGATTCCCTAGTAGTACAAGTAGACCTAATGCAAATGAAATAGGAGGGATTATAGACAAATCCAGCTCCCTGATTGGTTGTAATATTTTTAAAAGCCAACATGAAGGCCTAATTTGCTTTTCCCTGTCTCTCTGTTAGCATATAAGGCTTACTAGTGAGCTTTTATTTAATTTAATTTAGCTTTTTTATTTAATTTAGCTTTTAGTCCAGGGCGGGCACAGCTGACTCGGTGGGCGGGCACAGCCCCCCAACGCCCGCCCATGCCGCCGGGTCTGCTGGTGACACTTTTTGCTTCACTGGTAAAATTTCCTTGCACATGAGGAAGCCAAAATTGAGTACATGTACTTCAAATCTGAGTACTAGTAGAGCTTAAAGGGATATTCTGGCATGATTTTAGGCCATGGTCAAACACACTGTAACTCCGAGTTCAAAACCCCCAAGAGAGATGAATGTTGCCGACTGCTTTCTTCTCTAGTTACACCAACTTCAGTAAGGACCGCATGATAGCAATATACAGTGGTCTATGTCTCAGAACAGCACCCAACTTCATCAACGGGACATATAGGGTTAGGATCAGGATAGGGTCAGACCGAGACGCTAAGGCAGAAGAACTACTGTATCTGCAGTGCACATAAAAGATACACAAGAACTCTGATTGCATTTCCATGAAGTGATACACGTAAATGTTCTTTCCTGAGCTGGGAATGCCGCTGCACTTGGTGATCGACTCATCAGGGCTACCTCACAAACAAACGGCTGCTGGAAGAGAGCGGGTCAGTTGTGTTTGGTCTCTTTGCTAAAGAAATTAGGCAAAGCTAGAAAGATATCTGATGGCTAGTGCTATCGCTGGGACCCTATATGTTCTGTTGATGAAGTTAGGTGCTGTTCTGAGCATCATTTGTGGCTACAGTGGCTTTTTGGTTGCAGTTTGTGTGTGGAGACCGCTGTGTAGATCACAATGTACTGCTATCCTGCCATCTTTGTTGAAATTGGTGGAACTAGAGAAACTAGTGGTAAGCAAAATGAATCTCTAGTGTATAAGAAGCCAGTTTAGAAAGCCTGATAGAAAACTAATTAGGAGCAAAGTGTTTGTACGACACACTGAGGTAGTGTTTGGGGTAAATGTATTTTGAGAAAATTTGAATTATTATGTTTTTCTATCTTTAATTAACTGTAGTAATTTAGAGTAATATGACCAGTTTTAGTCATGTGACCTTTATGCTGTGGCTGCCATCTTTCGGTCTGAAGTGCTATCAGCTGGCTTTCACCTTGTCAGTTCCAGTGAAAAAAAACACCCATCTGTCTGCTGACAAAAACTAATGCTTTTAAGAAAAGTTAGCGATCTTGGTTTAGAGGGTGATAAATGTTCATAAATGACCCTTTTAACCACGATGAAGACAGTGCTTATGACAAAAACTCTGATGAGTAAAGGTTTTGTTTTTAATAATGAGATAATGACAAGACAAAATTGTTTTGGGTCAACTGTCAGACCTTTAAAATTCATCATAATGTAATGACTGTGCATTTTACCCATCACCCAAAACACAAGCAATGCAAGAGACTGAATTGATGATGGGCAGTACTTACATACTCTTTTGACTGCAACAGGTCCACAAACTTCTCCTCCATTTTCTTGATGTATGTTGATAACAAAGACAAAACGAGCCACTGAGCAATTTCAGTTACATATTTGATATTTTGTTTTTTTTTAAACTATAAAGCACTAAAAGTTAGGATGCGGCTGAGAAAGAAGTGAAGTGAGTGTCTCTCTAGCATGTCTGACCAGGGGCATGTCTTGAGGGGCTGAGTCTGGACCCCCCACTCCCACAAAAAGAAGTAAAAGATTAAAAAAAAGTAAATGTAGTCATATTGGCCACATAAGGAGTGTTTGACTTGGAGTAAGGATAATCCCTCCATATGACCTTATAGTGGATCAGCAGAGTCAGCACAGCAGCAGACTTTAAAGCTAATCATCCGGTTAAGGTCATTAATCCATATATTACACAAGTTCAAGTGTTAAGAGAGTGAAACACTACAGTTTTTAACAGTCTTACAATCTTGATACCAGGACAGAAAAAAAGTTTCCAGAATAAATTTACATATGAACCCTGATATTGGACTTTCATGTTTTATACAGTCTACGATAAACACAGTATCAGTCCCTCATCCTGCCTCCTGTTCTCTTCAATCTGCTGGTAGGATTTACTACCTGAAGGCAATGTGACTTTATTACCGCTGCAAAGATTTTAAAAGATTTTTCCACATTTTTGAGATAAATGCTCAAACACAGAAATAGAATGAAACAAAGACAGTCCTTGATTTTCCTTTTGTCCAAAATAGCAGAATTGTTTTTGGTTAACAAATACATCAGTAACCACAGAAGTCAGGCTCCACATCAGACCACAAGTTGCTCCTGGACCCAAGTCAGCCTGAGAGACACCTGATCTGGGCACTAACAACGATCCTTAGCCCTTTAAAAGCACATCAGTGTGACAGCGTCTCACCAGCACCCTGCCCCTGTCGTCTCCTTCAAATGAATAAAAGTAGAGAGGTTGATGCTTATTAGACAGAGGAAAATTACCTCACTTTTTCTCTGCTGCTCTTTGATCCCTCGCTTTCTGTCAAAGAGTTTTTCCCGTTCCCACTTCATCTCATGGAGGAGTTGAGCACCTGTCATGTGCTTCTATGTGGAAACTTAAAAAAGCAAAATACTTTAGCTCAGCCTGGCTGCAGAGTCAGAGTTACACACACTCACACAGCCTGTAAGGACTCCTACAGCCGCTGGCATCTGTGCAGCTAATGAATTTCCAACGGCAATTAAGTGTTTCGGTCAAGGGCTTGTCAATGCTGAGGAAAGAAAGAGTAATTACCTTTCCCAAATAGATCATCCGGTCTGCTGGTTACAACCTACGACACCTTCAGAGGCAAAGCCCAATATTTTCAACCTTTTCTGTTCCTCATGTGACATATTTTAGAGACAAATCAAGTGGAACCCTTGTGTGTGTGCCGAGTGTCCGTGCCTTTTTTCTGTCCCAGTGTCCCGATACAGAGAGAACTGCAGCTAATGAAGCAGACGGGGGAAGAAACAAGGCAGTGCATTGACAGCCAGAAGGCAAGGGAGCTAAAGTGCACACGATCATAGCGGACGCGAACGCTGAGCGGATTGGACAGAAGAAACAACCGGACCAGGTAAAGGAACAGAAAGAGAGAGGTACAGAGACGGCGAGACCGTGGAAGAGGAGATGTGAAGAAAGAGAGGCGATGTGTGTGTGTGTGTGTGTGTGTGTTAAAGGGGTCTTTCCGTGCTTCACTGAGCTAACTGGCTGCACTGACTGCTACAGGGATGAAAGAGACCAAAGTCTGGGTCTGCTCCAAGCTCATTAAACGCAGAGCCAGCCTCTCCCACTGAAGCCTAAAGGCCTGCGTGACCCGACTAACCCCGCACCAAGTAAAACACAGCTGTCCCGCTACAGATCTCAAGTTGTGACACACTGGGAGAAGCGTTTGTTCCACAAAAAGCTGGTGTCGACAGGTGACTTTGACAAAGCAGGATGCTGATTTTGATGTTATATGCCACTAGAACAGGCCTCCGTTGGCGATTGTGTTGAAATGTGCGTTCAGTTGGCGAGCGTCCACATTTTGACTGCCACATCAACACGCACAACTGTCATGGTGAGACCTTTTTAAACAGGGACAATACTAATCGTGCTGATGGGGTCACTCATTTGTTTCCTTCCTAAGGCTTGAATCAGTCTTTAGACGGGTAATGACTCTTGACTTGGAAGACTAACAACAGCATCAGAGCTACTAGAGATTGTTTTCAAAGAGAGATGCTATACTACAGGAACTCCTTCAGAGATCTAATCCTGATCCACAAAGTAAAGGTACAAGGTGCAACAAGGTGTAACATCACATTACTTGTCTCTTTCAAGTGATCTTTAAACTGCCTTAAAGGGATAGTTGTGTTTTGGCATAAACAATGAAATTTGCTAAAATGGCAAAAAGAAAACATGCTGTAAATCAGTGGTTCTCAAACTTTTTTTTGTTATTCCTCACTTTAAACAAGGGGAACATTTCAAGCCCCAACAAAAATCCTTACAAATGACACATTGTCAAATTAACTGAAATAACAGGAACCAGGTCACATCATGTTTCATAATGTGGGCAGCATGGAGCGGCAGTAGCTCAGGAGGTAGAGGTCAATAACTGGAAGGTTGATGGTACGAATCCCGCCCTATCCCTAGTCTGTACGTTGTGTCCTTGGGCAAGACACTTAACCCACTTTGCTCAGAGTGTGAGTGTCCTCCACTGGTGTATCGCTGTGAGTGTTGTGTGGTGGTGGTTGAAGAGGCTGTGGACGCAAACTGGCTGCCACGTTTCCATCAATCTGCCCCAGGGCAGCTGTGACTACCTAGGTAGTCTACCACCACCAGGGTGTTAGGATGTGAGCAAATGAATGATGAATCCAATGCAAAGCAATCTGAGGTCATTGACAAAAAGTGCTATAAAATCTGATGCATTATTATTATAATAAATCATTGTACGTCATTCATCCTTTTTGCACTTTGGTTCCATGTTACATTTTTCTTCTGTCGTCTATTTAATGCTGTCTAATAATTTAATATTATTTTTTTAATTTCAGCTACATGTAGGCTGTTAGTTATTATTTTGTGTGTGGGTGTTTTGTTTACAATAAATAATCTTTATTGTCAATAAAGAAAGGCATTTAAAGGGAAAGGCATGAAATTGAAAATTTCCTCCCGTTTGTCGCGCCCTACCTGTCATGTCTCGATTCCCTACCAGCAGGGTGAGTCCCACACTTCAAGAAACACTGCTGTAAATGGAGACATAACAGAGTTGTACTTCTTTGTAAGATTAAAATGGGTAGGTGTACAGTGTTGGAAAAAAGTTTGGAATATTTGTCAATTCAACCCCAGCCTCGTGTTTAACGCGGTCTGCTGCTTTCTGGAGAATTATTCTTAAGACTTTTTAATGTTCCCTGGTCTCTGTGATATGTTTTTGAAATTCACATCAAACTATTTTGTTTCTCAAAAAATTGTAGGGCGGACACATTATGATTCACAAAAAGCCATAGAAATAACGCATAAAATCATGAGTCGGTATTTAATAAATAAACAGCTGTAATTTTAAATTGCCACAAAATCAAGGACCATCTTTGAAAGCAACATCAAACATAACAAGACGATAACAACAATACAGTCAGTACTTTGTGTGACCGCCTCTAGCATTGTACAATGCGCGTACACGTCTGGGCATGCTGGTCACTAGGTTGGTAAGAGTTTCTACCGGGATTTCTCGCCAGCATTGGATCACAGCCTGAGTCAGTTCAGCCACGTTTGTTGGAGGATCATTCACGTTATTCAGCCCACGTGAAACTTCAGCCCACAGGTTCTCGATCGGGTTCATATCCGGGGACATGGCTGGCCACTCCATGTGTTCCACACCCTCTTGATCCAGAAAATCGCGTATCAGCTGGGTCCTGTGAGGCGGGGCGTTGTCATCTTGGTACACAAAGTTTGCCCCGAAGTGCTGTCTAGCAAATGGGAGCATTTTTCCAGAATCCGGCAATAGCGGTGTTGGTTCATGTTACCATCCAGGACATGCAAGTCACATTTAGCGGTACTGTGGAATGCACCCCAAACGGTTACCCCGCCGCCCCCAGCTTGCACTCTGGGCAATACACAACCTTCAGCCAGAGACTCATGAGCCTGACGGCGAACCCTCACGCGGCCATCGTGTCGGTAAAGGAGGAAACGAGACTCGTCACTGAACACCCTGTGTCGCCAATGTCCATCCTGCCAGTTCAGGTGGTCATGTGCCCAGCCTAAGCGGGTTTGGCGGTGTCGTCGTTGCAGGAGAGGTTTCCATACTGGTCTCCTCGCAACCCACGTTCAACAGTCTGTAGCGTACCAACCGGCTCGTGACATGAGTATTTGTGAATCGCATCTATTCATTACGCAGCTGGGTGGAAGTCTTTGTATGCCCAGTACGAGACAGCCTGTGCAGATAACGATCCTCCCTCACTGTGGTTTTTCGGGGACGTCCAGACCTGGGTCTATGCGTTGGCACACCTGTCTGTCGATGTCGCTTCAGGATCTTGGACACTGCACCCTGCGTAATCCCCAGAGCAGTGGCTATGGCATTCTGTTTGGCTCCAGCTTGGCGCATGCCCACGATACGGTTGCAGATTGCGGCACTCAGTTGACGTCTCATAGTCACAGGAACCTTGTCTAAAAAGATCAGGAGCAATGGGACACAGGAAACAAGTGGACACCCTTTTATAACCATTGTGGTGGACGCTGATTTGTCGGTCAAAAATGGGAGTGTCATGTAATCGGGCTTATGTTATTTTTCTCTGATGGAGCAGACACTAATTCTGTATGCCCGCTGAAAGGGGATTATCTCAGCTACATTTTGAGCTAAGACACGCTTCTCTAAACTCCCGTGAGCCGCGCAAAATAAGCATACTCTTAAGGAATAGAAACACTGAAGAAAATATTCCAAACTTTTTTCCAACACTGTATGTATCTGCCTGTATTCACATGTGCAAAATGTCTCTAACATCAAAACTAACTTCTAATTGCTCCAAAACTTAGTTTTTGTGGTAGTCAGAAAAAAAAGTGAAAGAGCCAGCATTGTGTCTGACATCTCCCTGTACTATCTGCCACCACTGTTTCTCTGTTAAAAAACAATCTACAGAGCCTTGCTGAAAGACACTTCAGGGACAAATATGATCAAAAACATTGAGGGGACAAAAAAGGCTGAAGGCTGTTTTTTGGTTTTATGGGACAGAGGTGACTGAAGGCTTTTTGGGGGTTTTGAAAAATGTCTTTCTATCGGATCCTGGAGCGAGCTGTGTCCATGCACTAACACTGATCCCTTATTTAAATCCCTGTACTGTGATAGGGAAACTTTTCCTCTAAAGCAGTGGTTATATTTAGATTTAAAAAGATGTTTCAGTGCAGAAGAAAAGGAAGCATTAAGCCCTAACCCCTTGAATCTGTGTGATGTCTTGAAATCTGCGTTGTGTTTTTAAAGATACACGGGGGGGCTTGTCTGTCTGTATTTGTTTCAGTTTATCATCTGAACAAGAACAGAATAAGTTCTGGTCTGTCATAAAAGTTGGCCTTTACAGAGATGCGCTCAGGCAAGTCACATACAAGTCTACGAACACATTGCAGTGAATGCATGAGACCATTAAGTATTAGTAGCAACACTAATACACATAATTGTACAAAGTACACAAATCCTACATCATGCAAGTGGAACAGCAAACCATATAAACCCTGTTACATTACCCTATAAGGTCAGCTATAAAGTATCAGGGCCTGATTTACTGAAAGTTGGCACGTTTAAAAATGTGCAAATTTCAGACCACTTGTAAAAATCACACAAGCTGATCTACTAACAGTACGCAGTGTGGATTGTGTCTCTCAAATGTGAAAGATAGCGGGCGTTGTTTATTGAGCAGGTTTGTCTTGATGAATATGCAATGTGGAGCATTTCTATGTGAGCGCTCAAAATGGAGGAAGGAGAAAATGCAAAGCAATTAATGTAGCATGCACTTTGTAATATCTTGATGATACAGTATATAAAGCTGTCATCCAAAGGGCAGCTCACATGGCTCTGACAGTTTCTTTGACATGGGAGTGATCCAACATGTCGAAATGTCAAACATTTCAAGAGTTTCACTGACACCTCAGTGGAGTTTTATCCCCAAATGGCATGATAACAGTCTGTTGCCTAGGTAACCAACTGTGGATTCTGGACTTTTTAAAACATCATTCAATCACTTTTGAACTAGTAAATTGTAAACAAATCAATATTTTGTCTTTAGTTGGTGTAATGAGCAGGATAAAGTAAAATGAACAGGTGGTTTGACAATTTAGAATTTCTTCATGGTGACACACAGAAAGATACAAAAGTGTCAATGATAAACTGTGTAATGATTTGTTTGGAAAATATCATGAACAAAAATTACAGTGTTCACACAATTGTTGGTTGAGAAAAAAAGTATTTATAGGTAAAAATATCACACACACACACACATACGTATATGTTTTACCTCATAAAAAGTTAACAAAAATAATATAAAACAGAACAAAGGTTAAAATTGTCAACAACATAGCAAATATGATCATAGTTGTACAATTTATGAAAGAGTATTTACTTTTAACTTTGAAAATTTTCTGACAAATATTGTTGTTGATTTTAATTTTCTATGCAGCCAAGGAGAGGTTCTCTTCATGATTTTAAATCTGTATCTCATTTTTTAACATGATGGTATCTTACTGAGTAACATCCAGAGTTGTATGGTACATTCATCACTTCTGACAAATGTTACATCTATCACAATTTCTCTCCTTAGTTGTAGCTTATGTGCAAAAGTTTTAATTTGAAAGGCAAATGACAGGCTTTATGGATATGATGGGTGTGTGATTATGATTATTACAAATTTGAAAATGACTGGTCTAGTTGTGAGAAAGTAACCTTGTCTGGTCCATACTTTTACATGAGGCGCTGTATTCTTTGCACTAAAGCAGTTGGTTCGTAGGATTATCTTCTCAGATTATCCCATGGTGTGAGGTGTCTAAAAAGTGTTATTTTCAAAACTGCCCCAGCTTGGAATTATAAATATTACACAGGTTCGATATTCACAATCAGAAATCCTTAGATGTGGATGGCTGAGTATTCACTCTGTCCATTATAATGTGAGTAAAAAGTGTTGACACAATTCAGCAGTGCAGGTAGTAACTGCCATCAGGTATTGTCATGCCCTGCTCCTGTTCTTCTTTGACTGGCATCATGTCAGTCATGATAACTGGTGGTGTAGTTTGTCACATCTCTTGGTCAACTCACTGCTCAAATGTGTGTCTCTGTGATCGTCGGATCCAACAGTAATTATCACAGCTTACAAAAACAATATGTAGACTGACCTTAATGAATTTTTAATGAAAAAAAATAAAGGAATAGCGAGATACTGCAGCTCAGGCAGAAAAAGACTGTCTAAAGATGAAGGCCAAAACAACAGTGGGTTTTTATTCAGTCAAGACAAAGCAGAGCAATAAGACAGGGACTAAGTCATCATGACATTACATGACATAAAGAACAGAAAGTACATCCAGCTTAAATCCTCAGTGGCCTCTTTAGAATCTAGAATTTAATCCTCCTTCCTACATCTGGGTTATTTCTGTTGCAGGGATATTGCTTTATAACCTTTCAGACTGCAGTCGGCCCCCAGCTGCTTGGATAAATAATCAATGAGTTTGAATTATGCACTAATAAAAAGGCTTCTCATTTTGGATTATTTTATTATTAAAGTCCAAATATTTCAAAGTTCTGTCGAGCGCTCGTGGGAGATGTTAAGGCCACTCTTCAAACGTGGAGATTCAGAGTAAAGCGAAGACTTCATGATACATGGAAAATACTTTTAATCCTTTTAATTCACTCAGAGAAAAATTAGGACTTTGAAATAATATACGACTAAGGACTTTGCTCCTCTGAAACATCTTTTTCATTCAGTCACAAATGGATTACGGTCAGTGGACCTAAAGCCTCAAGGACCCAGGCTGTTTAGATGGCAATTTGATTGCAGTTATTTAATTGTAGCTTTTTTGTAAGTTAACAGGGACTGTTAATAAGTGTAATAAGTGACCTCTTATGTGTCTTGTTAAGGGCCAGGTGCAAAAATCAAATTGCCTTTAATATTCACATTTATACCCTGCTTACACAGCTCATGAGCTAAAAGGTACATGCTTTCTTGTGACATAAACAGTTAAAATTAGAACCTCTTTATTGTCATTGTGAAAGTACAACAAAATATTAGTGATTGTTTCCGCTTTGACCTTTTGACCTGTTTCTTGGTTGTTTTGGTTAGTTCTCTGATAGTTCTCATATCAGAAGCAGATTCACCCGGAGTGAGAAGGACACACGCTGAGGTCGAAACTAGGACATATCTTTCATAATAACTACAGTGTTTACTGCTATGCAACAATATACCATGGAGACTTCTTAGTTTGTGTAAACCTACAATATGGAAACAAATCTGGATCTGCTCCAACTTTACTCTCACCCCAGTTCTTTTTGTATCCTCCTGGGGCAATGCACTGCTGGAGGTGCTGTTGGTCTGGCTGGTGTGGCTGAGTGGTCAGAAGATGCTGTGGGCAGAGATCCTCTCAGGGTCTGCTGCACTTAATCTAGTCCCTGTGCTTCCTTTGTGACATTATGAGTGTATTTCTGTCATGGGCTGCTGGGCTGTCTAATCAGTTTAACCTTTGATGCCTCTGTCTGGGCAAAACTGTGATTATTTACATGTTTTATATTGATCTTGGTAAATGTGTCTTAAATAACTTGGTTAAATTGTTCAAACGTTATGATCATGGACACTGATTTATACAAGCTTTTCATTTACGTCAGATGACATAATCTGATTTATTCATTAGTCTTTGTTTATACCACAGCTGTTTACAAACTGAGGTGTTTTCTTAAAACTTCACAAAGGTCCAATCTCAACCTGTTCCCTTTGATTCTAGATCAAATTAAGGTCCATCATGTTTGAACCTTTAACCTTTATAAGTGCATGCACAGTTGGACCTCTGCTTGGATCTCAGCTGTTATAAGGAAACAGTGCGATCTGCATAGCAAAAACATGTTCTTCTTTTGTCTTTCTCATAACCTGTACTGTAAAAAGTCAATAGACTTTGATGCTTTAAAGGTTGCATAACCGTCTTGCTATTTGCCCTGGTACTAATGAGTGAAATTCCCAGCAATGATTCTAATTAAGAGCGATGCGCATGTTTTCCCCCCTGGCGAATCATGCCAAGGTTATCAAATGGAAAGTTCCCTAACCGGGAATTGAACCTGGGCCAAAGCGGCAAGAGCGCCAAAGCCTAACCACTGACTAGACCATTAGGAATGGCTACGGAAGTAAGTTGTTTTCACAATATGTGACCAGTGGAGCATCCATGACTTCCATTTGAGTGTATGCAGCCAAATGAGGTTGATTTAAAGCTGTTGTTTTAAAGGCTTTAGTGTGGATATGAATCTTTTTTTTGGGAAGTTTACAATACAGTGTGCAAAATAAGGGGCCTGTTAACCTGCAAGGTTAAGTCGTGAGAAAGGCTTTATTAACAAGTTTACATAGATAATTATTGTTTTTTCCAAACCTGCATCTATAGGTTGCATAAATACATCTTACTCTTTACCGTTGTACCCATCTGTAAAACTGTAAGAAAAAAAAGAAAGAAAAAAAAAGCTTAAGCTGGTGGTGTGCTGGCAAACATCCACTCATGGTCTAGCCTAACTATAAAGACAGGGCAACAAATGTTCAAAGAACATGTTCCCTAACCAGGAATAGAACCAAGGCCTCTGCAGTGAGAGTGCTGAATCCTGACCGCTAGACCACCAGGGAGTCACACATAGGTTATGATGTGGTTTGCTGTGGCAATATGTGACCTACATCCATGACTTCCATCTTAGAAATGCTTTCTCAAAGGCTTAAATCGAAATCTGGATATTCTTTACGGGGTTAGAATACAGTGGGCCAAAACAAGGGGCCTCTTAATCGGCAGGGTTAAGTATTGATAAAGCCGATCTATTATCAAGAGAGCATTGCCTCATAGTAATCGCCCTTTTCTGCATGTGCAGTTTAAATTTCAGTCTTAAGAATACGTCTGGATATTTGAATTGTGCAGTTTGTGCACAGTTATACCCCCACTGGTAAATGCACAGTCAAAAGTTTATTTCCACTTGGATTACAGTCGTTATCCAGCAGTCTCAACAGCTTAATTTCTGTCCATCTTTGTACCATTTTCACAGAGTGCAACACTTAAGAAACTTTTAAGATTTAATGCCTATAATTACAAAGTTTTGGATTGAATTAGGATATTTTATAAACCAAGAGAATCTCATAAAATGGCTGATGTCAAACTTTTGCTTTGAATCTTTGAAGGTTCACCAGTTCTTTGAAAGTAAATTCATGCAAATTTAGTGAGCTCAAAAGTTCCCCAACTGATCTGCACACTTCCTGAATCATTCTGTCAGCAGTCTACAGATTATAAAAAATTATTCATCATAAGAATTCTATCGATCATAAACTATTAAAGATGACCAAAACTAATGTTTTAATGCTGCAAAAATTAAGATTTTTTTTCAAACTTTCAGATTTGAATTTTCAACTCAATAAGTTTCTTTTCTGTTTAAGTTGAGGAACGGGTCACTTAATTGCTTTTTAACGGCTGAGATCTGAGTGGCTATCCAACTTTTAATGGTACCCCCCCACTGCCGTGCCTATCAAGCTTTTGATGGGCACGGCAGTTCTTTTAGATGTACTGAATCATTAGAATCAGTTCACTAAAAAGATTTGTTCAAATGATTTGTTCACAAAACATTTAGCACTTGACAGGAGAAACCTGTCACTCCGACCTCTAGAACTGATACACAGCTTAATGGTTCAGGATTCAGTTTGTAAAATAAAGTTTGTAACGTTTGTAAAAACGAACTTGTTTATAAGTCATGGGGTTAGGGTTAGGGCTCGCCAGTGGCGTGTAAAGTGCGCTGAAAGCTCATTGATTCAAACCTGGTCAGCTTTCAGCGCAGGCAGAGCACAGCTGGTCTAGTTGTATTTTGGTAGACCGGCGGCGTATCGGCATACGTCACCGATGCCTCACCGGCAGGTTTCCACAGTATCAGGCACATTTCAGTGCAATAAATAATCATCAACAACTATTAATCTGAGTCAGCACATACATTTAGATCTATATCGATATATTCTGATCTATATCTGATCTGATGAGCGCGTTTGGCACGCATTTGGACACATAACCTGACCGAATCAACACAGCTGAAACCGCATTAAATTAAATTAAATATCTAGTAAATAGACACACACAATGAAGTTAACAAGATATGTAATTCGTCTCCCTCCTTTTCTTTCTTCCTCTTCCTCTTATTTCTCGCGCAGCTCGACCTGGACACGTCTCCATATCTTCTCTCCGTCCTGCCGCAGCTGCGGCTGAACAGATGATTTGTTTCAGTGCTCAGATACGTTATCTACTTTAAGCCGACATACGGATATTATAATATTCAGTTTTGTGAGGCAAATTTATTTTATATGCCAGCATCTATGAAAGAAAGAGCCAGGCCACGGAGCGCGATGCGTCATTTACGCACAGGTGGTTCAGATTTTAATGCCATTATTGGAGTTTATGTTGTGATCTGTGCGCACAACCCACTTTTGTCACGTGAGGTTTGAATATGAGCAACTTTATGTGAGTGTCTTTATTTGTGGAAAAGGGTGTTTTTCTTACCAGTGGGTCCAACATTACACACACCAAATCCATCTGTGCTCATATGAGAGAGTGTGGAGGACGCCCAATGCAGCGCTTACAGTGACACTTGTTGAGGGGCTGCCTTCTGTCGCCATCGTGTGGAATTACTGTCTTAAGACATCTCTTGATCTCTTTGAGTACTTCATGAAAATAGTAATACGCCTCACCTGTGGCGGATTTAAAGGCAAGGAGAGGAGCTTATGTGATTGGTGAAAACAGGTCTCGGTTGTGTTAAACCAACTCCACGCCCTCTCTCCTCCCTCGCTACAACTTACGCCGCTGGGAGGAGCTGAGTTAGGGAGGGGGGATACTTATGCTGGGCTGCGCTGCTCACCAAAATACCACATTGTGCTTGGGAACGCCTTGTCGGCGCGGCGGACCTGACTTATGCCGAGCCTGCGGCACGTCTCTGGTGAGGCACAAAAATAGAGCCCATGATGTTTAAAGTGTACTATGTTATGGTATGCTTTTTATCAGGTCTGTTCGGTAAATTGGGCTCAGCATGTGATTCTTGTTGAGTGAAATTAAAAAAAAAAAAGTTAATTTTGTCCAACAAAAATGATTCCAGTTGGTGCATGTGGTCCCTTGTTCGCTGCCTGCTTGCCTGGCAATGCTGCGTGCTATAGCAGCTGCGCTGCTGACAGCTGAACTGAAGTGAGAAATGAACAAATCACTTGAGGAAGTGATTCGGTTCAGTATGTTCACTTTAAAGATTTGTCTCTTTTAAACAAATTGCTCGCGAATGACACAGCATTATTTTTCATTTATTTTTAAATGAAACCTTATGTACAAGAAACAGGGTGGTTGTAAGAAAGTTTCAGAGTCCTATAATCATATAATTTAAGGAAGAGAGCAAGAAAGTGCTGACATACTGTGATTTCAAGGTGGGACCCTTTGGCCACTATTACGCCCACAGACTGTACAACAAATATCTACAATGTCACCTGACAGAGTTGTGAGGCCTAGTGGTAATGTTTCAACATCACTTTCAGCCATCCCTCCTGAAGGAGAGAGAGAGAGAGAGAGAGAGAGAGAGAGAGAGAGAGAGAGAGAGAGAGAGAGAGAGAGAGCAGGTGGACTTAATGACTGATCTTTTATTCACCTGGGAGGGTGGCCAGTTATTCTTAAGTGCAGCAAAACCCTCCCCACTAGAAACCTGCAGGGAGGCACACATGGAAACAACAAAAGGAAACCAACAAGAAGTTCCTAAGGGGTATCACTCCATGTAAACAATTAAAAATTTGCACTTTGGAGAGCCTAAAATTGCTTCAGAATTGCTGAAAGTCTATGACCTTTTTCCAGTCTTTTCTAAGCTTTCCCTCATTAATTAAAAAATACCTCTTCGTACACTATGCCATATCTTTCCCTCATC
Organism: Xyrichtys novacula; assembly: GCA_962446985.1. Taxonomy (NCBI): domain Eukaryota; kingdom Metazoa; phylum Chordata; class Actinopteri; order Labriformes; family Labridae; genus Xyrichtys; species Xyrichtys novacula. The sequence continues at coordinate 18,574,269 of OY660866.1, read as the reverse complement.
TGAAGTGAACTTGCTGGAATTTCATAATAACATGCTATGGAATGGAAAAACCCTGAACATGCAGCTGGAGGATTTTGCGCCCTCTGTTTTTGCACATTCCCTCCCTCTGAGATTGTGTAAACATCTTTGTGTGTCATTGTACACACATATCTTTGCATTTCCTCCCCAGACTGACCCACCCACTCTCTGCATCTCTCCCCGCTCTCATCAGCACTAATGGTGGAGCCAAGAGAACCGTACAGAACACGCCATATGCTGCTCCCAGTAATCGGCTCATTAGGTGCCAGCCTACTTACTCTCTGCCTGGATGGAAATGTGAAATATCATAGACAGCCAGATGCACCCTGTTCACTCACATGTGTGCTAACGTATGTACAAAAGTTTATATCATAAACCACAGTAAGTCCATTAAGCACATGTCTTTGGCAATGTAAATCATGATGGCTCATTACCTGACAGTGAAAGCCAGTTTAAAAGAACAGAAATGTCCTTTCTTTAAAATCTAGATCACTTTAATCGAGTTAAAGAAGCTTAGAGAAAATCTAACATAATCACCTTGTAAAGTTTGTATGAATACTGTCTTCTTTGGCATTGATTTAAAAAAAAAAAAAAGACGCTTTTTCCCACGATAAAGATGAGACAATGATGAGCTGAGATACATCACAGATAACAAGAACTCAGACAAGTACAGGTTTTCTTTTGTTAATGGGATGATGCCCAGACAAAGTCTTTTTAGGTGGATTGTCTGACATTTTAGATTTATCTTATTTCCCACATTGTGCATTTAATCTGTCACCTAAAATACAAGCAATGCATTCCAGTAACAGGCCGAGTGAGTTGATGGGCGCTGTAGTAACTTGATGACTTACCTGCTAATAAGTTTACCATCAGTACTGATCCTCCCCACCTCTGTGACTCTTTCTCATTTTCTTCCATAAATGCATGTCAATAAAGTCAGAGCCTGCTATATATATATATATATATATATATATATATATATATATATATATATATATATATCATTCTAATGACATTTAAGGACCATGTGTTTGAGCTTATGCAACTTCTTTGTATCAGTGTTGTGCAAATTCACACTGCTGGGTAGCATACAAATAAAAATAAACTAGTTCACGATAGAAATTATTTTTCTCTTTTTTAATTTGACCTAAATTCAATGTTAACTAAAGTCCAAATTCATAATCCTCCATCAGTAAGGCCTCCTAAATTTCAATCTCAACCCCCCAATCATTGATAACTGCTCTCATAGGCATATATTTGGTTTAAAGTCCAAGAAAATGCAGTTTGAGTACATTTAAACAATTTAAACAGAAAGAAACACACTGCTTAAAGACCCACCCAGATGAAAATCCTGTTTTTCTTGTTTTTTTTTTTTTGTTCATGTGGCATTTTTCTGATGCTACAGGACATATCACAAGAAAAGTAAGTGCAAAATTACATTTCTGAGTATTTCTGGATTTCCACCGCTATGAATCTCTGGCAGACCCAAACAGCAGGCTCAGACACAGTGAGATTTCCTACGTCACAACCACGTCATCGGTGCCTCGCTATGCAGGCCAGACTCGGAAAAGTAGAGAGGACAATCGCTGAGCAAGCGTGTGCATTAGCAGATTGCAATGCTCGTAAGAAAGCTAATTATGATATTAGCTTTAATCATGTCCCCAAAAACATTAGTGTCTGAGAGCTGATTAGCCCCTATGTTACCTGCCTTTTCTACTACATCAGCAATGTTAGGCTGCAAGCTAGCATGAAGAAGAGTGTGCAGAGCTGCGCTGTCTCTGTCCACGACTCAGAGGTGAATTGCTAATGAGCTACTTGAGCTCTGCAGAAGAAAAACCCTTGAAAATTACAGGTAATATGATTTTGGCTAAAAACTTCATATCACAACTTAAAGACCACTGATGACACTTTAAGTAGTTAAAAAAAAACAAAAAAAAAACTTTCAACTTGCTAAAATCTTCATCTTCTGTCAGTTCAAGTTCAAGTCCCACTCCTAAGTAATAGCCATGATTAATTAGTTACTCAGCTCTGCCAAACATTGATCTTGTAGAAAGTGTCCATGGTTTTTGCAAATTCACGTACGTTTTTCAGTCACTGCAGGTTCTCTTTTAAGAGTCTGATGGAACATTTGTAAGTTAGTTGCAAATTTTCACTTCAAGACTAGATGTAACTTTCATAGAAAGATAATATGACTGTATATCATTCAAATTACTATTGTAAAACAAACAAAAACCCACACTGCTGCTTTGACTCACTCACTCACTGCTTGCCCAGACTGCATTGTCATTTGTGGCTCGTATGAAATTAAACAATGACTATACAGATTTGTACTTTTTACTCTCGGTGTAAAACAATACTGAATCCTAACTGTGTTTAAAACACAGCCCCCTTAAAGGCTTATTTCAGTTTATAGTATTCTATTTTTTCTCCTTGTTTGATGAAAAGATCAGGCCTTTTTGTGAGTTTGCACAAGAAGAAAAATTGATAAAGACTTTCTATAAATGTTGAAGCCAAATAGAATAGTTGAAACATTTTTCTTGTGGAAGGAGGTGATTAAGCTTGAAAGCGGGAGGCTCACATTCAAAGACAAAGTGTAGGCATAGTGCATGCAAAATGAACACAAACAAATCAAGAACTATTTTTCAGCTCTTTTACACTGCAGAGGTATGAAGAAAGTTCAAATACGTCTTTCATGTCCCCCTTTTTTTCTTTACAATAACTTTAAATTCATCTGAGCTCATTTATGCCTTGTCGTGACTTGGATCTGATTTAATTGGCAAAAAGCGATTCTGTGTATCATGGACAAACTTAAAATTCTGGCCTTATTTGAGGACATGAATAATTTGACATTTTGAGCTAATAGCATCTAATAGATATCTGACGGTAATAGCTTGATTCTCTGTCTGTAGTTGCTTAATGAGCTGTCCATTACCACCATTTGTCCTCCTCACAGTAATATTGTAAAGTCTTTGGTGCATATGACTTTAAGTGCAGGATTACACGTCTCTGCTTTGCCTCTCAATTGGTTAGCATATGGCAGCTTTGACACCATCAATGCATCATTCGGAAGAGGGAGGTGGCTCAGTGGAGCCATCTCGCCTTGGAAAAAAAGAACAGAAGCACAGACAAGTGTTTGAAATGCCAGGGTGGTAATGCAAGCATCGGAAGGCAATTGATTGGGCCACCACTGCCGTCTGAATCGCAATTTCACCCATTTACTTCTGTTTCAGCCCCCGAGCATGACGATGAAGGAAGAGAGCAGTTACAGAGTGGGGAGGTCTCAAACACATTACCCTGCCTCACCTCTTTCACTTCAAACAGTCACATTTACATCCTTCTCTTACTCCTCTGAACTTTCAATTGAAGCCTTGATTTTCTCTATCTGGAGTTGTTGAAAATTTGTTGATTGATTTCTCCAAATCCCAAGCAAACGATTCACCACAGAGTCCCAATCCAGTTTGTCTGGAAAATACAGTTACCAAATGCACACTTGGGATGTGTTACAGTCATTAAAATCATGTTGAATTCAAAGTTCAAGAGTATGGGAGCGTCCAGAAAAATGGTCTCTATGCACACTCCCTTACCACTTTATTTGGTACGCCTTTTCATCTGCCGGTCAATGCAAATGTCTAATCTGTCAGTCACATAGCAACAATTCAATGCAGGTAGGCACATATACTTGGTCCAGACAACTGTGTATCAGAAAGGTAAAGAACAGGGGTTTAAGTGACTTTGAATGAGGCATGGATGTTTCAGAGAATGGTCCAGCAAAGGTCAAACTTACAGTGAAATGTCAGTTCTCGGGCCTGAACGCTTTGTTGATGGCAGCAGGACAGCTAAGCTGGTTTGATCTGCTATAAAAGGCAACAGTAACCCAAACAACTTCTTACCCAAGTGTGCTCTGAACACAAACCTTGAAGTAGACGGCTACCATCATAGAAGACTACAGTATTCTGTATTGATTCCCATATCAATTCCTGTGAACTCTCTGTGTGGCAAAAAAACAGTCAATGTAGGTTTTTTGTGTCAACAACACAATAATCATTAGGAGTTTTATGAAGTCTTGCTCTTAATAAGGCCTTAAGAGGTCAACTAATCAAAGACACAGTCTCTGACTGGCTGACAGACCACAACAAAGATCGCAGCCTTCTGTTAAACTGTTAGCCAACAACCGAAATCACATTATTATGCTAAAATTAATACCTGATTGCAGATTACCATTATTGGTTTTGAGGATTGGAAAGACGTTGCCTGGTCTGATGCCTTTTGATTTCTACTGCAACATTTTGTTGTTAGGGTCTAAATTTGATGTAAGTGGTAATTTGAAAAAGGGATGGTGCCATCAGCTGGTCAACATTCTGTCAAGCTATCAGCATCAAACATAAAGGGCTCAAAAAACAGAAAGGCACTTTTGTCTTGAGGAGAGAAGGTTTATATTTGACATCTATTTGAACTGGATTATGCAAACTATGTATATACCGCCAAATACTTATAATCTCTTGGATTATGCATATTATCCTCGTAATGAAAGACATGATGAATAAACATGTTGGTCAAGACAGAACTACAGATTTGTATTCAGTGAAGCTGTGCATCTCTTCTTACCAAGACATTATTATAAAAAAAAAATGTACAACAACCAGACTCAGAGCCTTTCTAGCAACATTTTGATCAAGAGTGATGAGCACAGAACTAAAACCAAAGGCAAAACAAATGTGTCAGTCAAAAAACATGCATTTAATTTGCTGTTTATCCAAAAGACATTTTTTTAATCTTAAACCACTGGGCTAGAATGTAGGGAACCCTGTGACAAAGCCATCAGCCCAAATGCAAGGTAAATTTGTTAACGTAACCCACCGTGACGGGCTTTAGACCGACAGCCAGGGATTTCACTGAGTTGTAATTATTTTTGTGATAGTTTTTAAAGAAAGGCAAATCTTATGGTTGTACATATTCCAGGATAAAGAAAGAATACCAATTTAGTCCTCAAGGCTAGAAATCAATCTCCTACTTCACTGTTTCCCCTATAGTGTATTTGGCAGGGCGCCCCACCCTGCCATGCGAGATCCTGACCAAGAAATTAAAGTCGCAGATAAATGTATACATGATTATTATGTACCCGGACAGACACTGCAAGCTACTTCGTTTCCATGTGTTCTTTGAAATTCGTAGTTTTTTTTTTTTCCTCTCCTGTCTTATATCCTCAAGACACTACATTTTCATCAGGGATGATACACTCAGCCTTACCTTTACGAAATTCTTCCCAGGTAGTCTCTTTCTTTCACTCCAGTACTCTGTGGTTTCTGCTGTCATTTATAGATACCTAACCAGGGACAGGGGCTGCATATTAGCCATGGCAGCGAACCTGTAAGCATGCAATCTACTTGGTAAGTACTATGCAGCACTGCCTCATACATTTATCTCTGTCAAATCAATGGAAATTTAAAACAACAACAATATTGCTTCCCCCTTTAAAAGCTGCAGACTGCAATGAGGCGCTCAGCTGCCAGCAATAGCTTTGATGGGCTTTTGACTTCCTACACTAGACTATGAACTGACTTCTTACCAACATGCACAAAGCAAAAATATCCAAAAACAGAAAAAGGAAAAAAAAGAATTTAAGTAGTGAGAACATGAACTGATAAACTTGCTGCAGACAGTTATGTAACTGGTTGTTCGCCAGACATCACTGGCTATATTGTCTTATCAATATTTGAAAGAATATTTATAAATGAGATTTTGGTGCAATTATGTGGTGTAGTATGCTTACTATTTATGTTTTTACCTGTAATAAGGCTTGGAAAATTAAAACATCAACAAACATTAATGCCCCATTGGGGTCCAAACTTAAGCGTTTGGTTGGTGGCTCTCCCAGGTTGACAAGATGACAAAGGTGATGAAACTGCAAGGAGCACAGTAATGAAGAGGTGAAGGGTTACAAATAACAATGGCACAAAGTCAATAAGACTTAGAAAAACCATTTTTAAAGAGAGAGTGCAGCAGTGAAATAGGCTCATAATGAGTGTGTGTGCGTTTCCGATAATTGTCACTAGGTGATGGGAACTGCTGATAGCTACAGGACCAATATATGTGGACATGTGTAAACTGTATGCAAAACAGTATGAGAAAACAAAACATAAAAAAAATAAAATACAAACTACCAGAACTAGCAGTCAAAACATAATTTGACAAACTTAACCTTTGCTGGAAACTTTAGGGCCTGGAAGCATGCAGGACCCTTTGTTTTCTCTTTTTGACTGCACTTATCAGCTGTCTCTGACGAGGGGCGTTAGGGTGGAATCAGGTACTTAACTGCTCGTCAGTATATGATGGCATTTAAAAAAAAAAAAAACTTCTTGACTTCTTACATGACATAATACAACTTTTTCCCCAAGCAATTAAAGTGACAAACAATTTAAATTCTGGTGACTATGATGATCTATTCAAAAGTTAGAGACTGTCCCTTAGGCATAGAGAAAGGTTACAATGCTGCAACAAAGCCCTCAAGCTGCATAAAGGTGTTTTATTTAACATGTACATAAACATTTTCCTGTTGGAATCCTCATTTTTCAAAAATACTTCAATTTATGTTTAGATATGGACTATTTGCTGGCAGACTTACCACAAACTGCAGCTTTCAGGTAGAATGAAAGCATCTGAAATCAAGGAAACTAACACATGAAAGAAGAGCTAGTGTGTTATTGATTCACAGTTGGGCCAGGGGGCAGCACGATGCCCTCGTTACATACCGAGGTTTTCAGAAGGATTTTATGTACATGCAGTTAATTATGTTAAAAGGCAGCGCAGCAGTGGCGTGAAATAGAGATGTTTGAAGTTGTCAGCACATTTCTGTTGCAATGCAATTGATTTTTTTTTGTGATTTGACCCGAGTGTACGGCTCTGACCTCAGTGGAATACGTCAGATCATAAAGGCTGAATATGTACACAGTTTATATATACAGAAGATTTACTTATTTGTGTGTGTGTGTGTGTGTGTGTGTGTGTGTGTGTGTGTGTGTGTGTGTGTGTGCATCCTGAGGGCTCTTTGTTAGTCAGTTCTTATGTGTTCAGTCCATAAGCCGGGTGTCTCTATAGTGGACCTATAAAATCAGCTAATCCTGGATCTGCGGAGGTTGTAAAAGATGTTGAAAGCTGCTTCTGACACAAACTAACCTTTTCCTTTTCACAAAGCTCCTGTTTATCCTGCATGCCACTGTGAGGGTCATCATGCTTTAAAGAGAAGATGCTTTGAACTCAGATGAACAAATCCACAGCTACAAATGCTTGGCTTGGAATTGATTTTATTTCAGGACACCGCCATTCCGAAAAAAGAGAAACAGGTCTTGCAGGTGCAGAGTAAAAAAAAGTGGAGGATGCATGCTGACAGATGAACTAAAATTGATTCAGAGTTTTCAGTGCTATCAAAATACAAACCATGTTTGAGTCATAAACTTTTGAGTTTGTATCATCAGAACTCACAAGTCCTATAACTTGATCTTACTCATTTGCTATTACTCCCGTGTACAGCTTTTCAGACTTCCTGAAAGAAAAATCAATCATGTAGGGGCCAGCGTATGAAGCATTTGGGTTTGGTTGCACATGTACAAGGATGCAGAGCATCTGCAGAAAAGAATTGTCAGCCCTATGGGAAAGGGTAAGACAAGCCCCATAGCATGCTCCAGGGTTAGAGACTTGTGGGCATACAACTCTTTTTTGGCTTTATTTTGTTTAACACTGTGTAAGACATTGTATTTACAATATCTTTTACTGTATATTTTTACTGATAAGTAACCTTGCATTGTATGTAGGTTTGGTTCTGTCTGGTATGTGTATCTCGCCAACCTTCCTGAGAATACCTATACTATGCTATACAATCAAGAGTGGACATGGCTACACTATCCAAAACATGGACAGTCTCAGTGATGTCACCCACTGGTTTCTGAAGGAGTTTCAAAGCCTTTCCATGGTAGTCACTGGATTAGAAATGCCGGCCCAGCCTAACTTCCGGCTGACCTAGCAAGACGCAAAGATGTGGAGTTGAGGCTGGTCCTTGGCCTTCTTGCTTATTGCTACAATGTGCCTTCCTGTCAATCAAATCAACCGTGCATCTATAATGTTGGTAACTTTAATAGCTTCAAAACCAACCCCAACTCTGCACCCTACAAAGACTAGTAAGAAAAAATTATCTGTAATGACAGTATGTCAAAAGAAATAGTCTCTTCAGTCTGTGTTTATGCAACAAGGTGGGAGAAAAAGGGTGGAGGTCATGAGATTAAGTGTGTTTCACACCTGAAAGTCTGGACTAAGGTCTGAACCAAGGTCTGTGTTTTTGTTACATTGTATACATTTGGTTCGGTCGGTTTAGGTTTCACACTGTCATTATTGCAAACAGACTAATAGACTTTACATGACAAACCTATTCAACCCTGCGAGTCACTGCAACACCGTCTCGGGAGAAAAGTATGTGTAGTAAAACTCTTTAAAAGATAAGCTTTCAATAGTGAGGTATAACTTGTTTTCACACTCAGCATGAACCAGACCATGGATCAGTTTGGTCTGTACCAAGACCACCTTGGTACATTGCTTTTAACTGAGGCACTGGTCGGACAAAGGTCCGTCTGTTTGGTCTGGACCAAGGTCCTGGGGAGATAACACACCTAAACAGAAAAGTCCGAAAGTCTGGACCAGACGACGGAGGTGTGAAAACCCCCTGAGATATATTTGAGTGGGTTCATCAATATTGGAATTATTTGATCAACCCATTTTGCTACAAGTTATTTTGAGGGTATCCTTTTAAAAGCAGTTTTATGAATATTATTAGCATTGCTCTTAACTGAGGCACTAGGGTGAGGACAGTACTTGTTTCCTGGGTTGTTTCTTCTTACATAGATCACAGTGGGTCAAAGAAGTTTGCCACATTGATAAAGTGTAACTTTTTGCTTTTCTTGTGGAGATGATGGAAATAGAGAGACTGCAAAACTCTGTAACAAGATGTTAAGTCTGGTTGTTCACCCTGTCAAGCCTTTGTAAAATAAAATGAAATGTCTGGTACGATAAAAGAGCAGTTTTGCATCGAACACAGTAAGTTTACCCCGTTTCATGATGAGATCAATGCAGATCATAACAACTTTCCACTGTCACTTCACATGCAAGGCTTGTTGGAGCCCATGAAGCTTTACTGCAATTGTGGCTTTTGCCCGCCCTGTTGCCACAATTGCAGCAGATTGCATCAATGTGAACACATCCACCTCTGCCAAAATCATTGTTCCATTTGTCGGTTATTATTTTGCTCACACTGATCTTGACACATTTTGTCTGGTAATGCTGTTCTGCAGACTTGGACAGACTTGCTTGGATCCACATGCAGCTTTTCTTCCTACAAGGCCAAGCAACATGTTCGCCTCCCTTCCCCGAGTGCTTTGCTTATATCCGATTTGCCTCAGTAATTTAATCACACAAGTATTCAGTGCTTGGATTGGAAAACACGAGCCGCAACATCCCTGACATAAGCCCAGGCGAGATTAGGCTGTGAGATTTGTTACCACAATACCTTTGGCTCCATAGAGGGGATTGCTTTGCTGATACAGTCTATAAGGATCATGAAACAGAGAGGTGAGAGAGAGAGCATGTGAAAGAAAATGGCAGAGAGACACAAGACACACTGATAGTGAATGTGAATGAGTGTGGGGAAGGTTGTCTATGAGATCTCTGTGTTGTTGTATGAACCCATTGACAGTTTGCGATGTGCACAGGGAACTGGATTGGAGCCTTATTTTGACTATCGCTCCAGAAATAATGAAAAAGGAAAGATAGCAAAAATGGAGTACGATGCCCTGTCATCCTCCTGTATTACTACATGTAAGCACACACACACATTTCTTGGCCTCTGCTCTCTCTCTCTCTCTCACACACACACATACACACACCAGTGCTGCCCTTCAGCATGTTTCCATTATTGAGACTGTATTAAGAAAAGGATGCAAAAGGACACAGACTCCATTTAGCTTGATCCTCTTTGAGCACAGTGGATTACAGTCGGGTACGAATGGTTAGGAAGAGAAGGAAGAGCTCTTTGAGAAATTTTACGCAGCCCCAAGTCAGAAATCAACACAATAAACTGTACTTAAGTACAGTGTAAGTAGTTCAGAGCTATACTCTATTGCTGTGCTCTGCAGTTCTTTGCCTGATTTCTCAGTAGTCACTTATTTTCACTCCAGAGGTGAATTCACTGTCGTCTGACATTTCTGGGATGAAGCTGTCATTCAGAGTTGCTGAGCAGACATACCCATTACCATCACATCCCCCAGCCTCAGCTCACATTCAGAGCGTTCAACACAATGCTGTTCACAGTAGTCCACTGCTGGTAAAATGTGCATGAAATGGGAAGCATCGGAGCCTTGGAGTAAAGTCCTCGCTCGGCACAGCTAATATTTGATGTCTCCAAGGGAGTTCTGTTGGTCTTGGTCTTTTTGATTATTGTGCAACAGTCTCAAACGTTGTAGCACACTTTATTGATGATAAACATCTGGAGAAAATAAAAAGTATTGACATAAGACTCAAAGAGGATATTTTTTCCAGGATTAGTGCAAAATCTGCAGATTATACTTAGTTTTAAATCCTACATGATATTTTTGGGCTAAACCGATTCTTACTACCAGCAGAGGTGGTTTGCCAGACACTACTCCTGTAACAAACTAACAAGCTTACCAGTTTTAACTGCAGTGTTAGATAAGATAAGCTACAACTTTATTTATCCTTTTGGGAAGGTTCCCTAGAGGAAAATTTAGCACTGTATTTACAAAAAGGAAAAAAATAAAAATAAAAAAACTAGGGCACAAATCACGTCTGAGGAAATGACAGATGAACCTGAGGTATTCTACTCATTTTCCATCCCAGTTTAGGAGTTTTTTATTTATTTATTTTTATTTCATAAAAAAAAACATTACACTCAAAAGTACAGTGACTTTTTTGTTTAGTTACAAGTCATCTTTGAGGGGCAGGTGACGTATATAGAATGTGAATTAAACATCATAAGAAACTGAGATAAAGAGACAACAAACCATGCAGTCTACTTTCAAAAATCTTACTATTAGGATGTGCAAGAGGAGAATAACATGTTGGATAATATGTAAAAGAATCATCGAGGAACAAGCTCGATCCAAACAGTCAGTCCAGGTTCAGACATTCACTATATATAGTATAAAGTGATACGGCCACCATGTTTATAATGTATAATCGTGACAATGAAGACTTGACTCAGACCCAACTGGGACATCGTGTACTTAAAACTCGACTCAGACCCAGACCCAAAGTTTGGTGGCTAGACAACAGCACTGAAAACATGTTTAGTTTTTCCCTCTGCTCCTGTAACTATAAAAATGCTTCTCACTTCTCACTACCTCTAATGCCAAAACAAATAGAAAACCTGCTCTCCAGTATGCTGAAACAAGAGAGACTTACCTGACAGGCAAGGACTGCCAAAGAAGGTGGAGTGGCACAGTGAACTGACAAAGAAAACTCAGTGAGGTCTCAGTGTGAATATAGCTTACCAAATATACAGTGCATCAAACGAGAAGGCAAAGCTGGACTCTACCTTTAATCTCTAATGTATTCTGAAAAAGCTTTTTCAATGTATAAGTGAGTGGTATGGAGTACATATGCATTGTAATTATGTTGAAAAGCTTAAATGCATGCATGCTTTGATGCTGTTGAAAATTTAAGGACCTCTGCACTTGCAGAAAAGGACATATCAAGTCATATTGTTCTTAAATCACATATTCATTCTCAAAGACTGTTTATACTATTGACAACTTGGCTCTGCCTCCCGTCATTGAACAAATTTGATGGCAAATTGCTTTTGGTATATCTGGGATTTTCTCCATTTTCTGAAACCAGCATTTGTCCTGGTTTCAGGGGTCACGTTGATGGTGCTCTGCTCAAACAGCAAAACCCCCTAAACATACTACACAATCTTCATATGCCCATAGGCTGTATCAAGTGTGAATCATAGAAAACATGAACTTCTAAAAACTTTTAAAAATGGAGGTGCACAGAAAAAAGAGGAGTTGGGTAAAAAACAGTCTTACAAGAACTACCTCAACCTCATCGCAACCAGGGGGAGATAAATGTATATTCCATGTAATTATATTTTGAAATTTGTTCCCAGCTCCATTAAGTCTGCTGGAGGAGGTGGGGTTTATGAGCTATACTGCAACCAGTCACCAGGGAGTGCTGTTCTCATGGAGGCTTCACTCAGCGTGGAGGCAGATAATGACCATTCTATATACAGTCTATGAACATTCTGCTATAATTCACCTTTAGTTTGGTTTCCGTTTGGTTTAACAAGCAGCCAAACAGAATAAAAACATACTTTACCCCGGGGAAGTGATGCCATGGATGAACACTTGTAACTCCCCAAAAGCTATGTTCAGCACTCAAATCAGGGAGTCTATCTAGGTGGTGGTGCCTCCACTGACTTTCATTGTAAGAAGCATATCCGCATTTTCTCCTCATAAAATACAAAAGATAGAAGCTACCTAATGCATGAGTATTTGTGCCGACACTGCACCCTCAGCCAGCAGAAAGCAGCAAGAAATTAATATACCAGTTGTTGAGACATTAGGATTGAGGCATGCTGTGTCCAGTAGGTAAATCCCATTCAATTGTTAGGGAGTGAATTGCAGAATTTGTGGAAATATTTGAGGCAGAAGTAGAAAGCTAGGGACTAATAGCAGAAATGAACTCATATGTGGCTGAAAAATACTGCTGTTTACAAGGAGATCTTTGCAGGAGAAGCTGAGAGTGAAAAGAGCTCAGGTCTGATCAGCCAGATGTCAAAATCTAATCCAAGCCTTCATAGAACTGACCAAGACGACTTGGATGATGGCATGTAATGACACTCATGCTTTATTTTGCCCCTTGTCATCTATTTTTAAGCCTCAGTATCAGACCCAGCATGGATTCAATTTGGCCTGACTGATTTTTAATACTTAACAGAAAAAAAAAGGGTTTACAAAGAAGATTCTGTGTTCTATCTGTGAAAACAGAGATGTGAAGATGTCTTGATATCTATTGTTACACCTTATAATGAATATGTCTGTCTGAGATTTTGACATAGTGCCCCCTAGTGCACACTGGTCTCCACCAGTGCCCATCATAAAATACTTTATAAGAAATCTTGTACAAAATAGAGCACATGTGCAATCCACCAGTAGTATTAAATTACTTAAATACAGCACACAATGTGTACATGCTGTGATTTTGTCCCTGAGTTTTCAGTTTAGAAAAAAACAAACAAAAAAAAAAAACATCTGCCTCTTGGAAAGTAATGCTAGAATGGCATTTAATCTAGTTTATCCAAGATCGAAGCCCTTGAATAAAGTGAAGTTAAAACACAAACATTTCCATTACCCATTCTGTGTGAACTCAACTCTAACTCAGAAATCGCTTCAGACCGTCTTTGACTTCACATGGGTGTTTTTAGGCCCTGTGTCTTCTTTGATCATTTGGTGATGCTTTTAGGTTTATCATTTATTCACTCGATGGAGAGGATGAGGGCACACATGTGAAACATAAATCAGTGGAAATTAACTCATCCTACATTGCTGTGGGAAGATTTGTACTGTTCTGAGAGTTACAACTCCTTTAACATTAATGTAGCTTTAAACTCGTTGCCTGTAACTGGCAAGTTATAGCAAGAAAAAAGAAAAGTGGCAAAAATTTAAGAGTTACCTGAATCATCAGACATTCATATATAGGTTAATTATAGGTAGGTTATATAGGTTAATTATATATAGGTTCTCCATATATATATATATATATAGAGAGAGAGAGGTTAATTCTCCCTTTTTTTAAATATGTCTGTCAATGGATAAGGCACCAGGGAAACTCTCAGATGCATAACAGTGTAAACAAAATGTGAATTATTGAATTATGACGAGCAATAAGTAAACATGCAAAGCTTTCTGTGTCTGTAGGAATGAAATATTCAACTCACTTTTGTGTAAATTACCATGACTGCTAAACCTTGAAGTACTGATGGTTCACTTCTGAATCCTGCAGCATAGCTATAACAACTAGTGTAGATATAGCAGACGGTTTTTGTTTGTTTGCTTTTGTCACAGAGTTTGCATTCATGGCATTAAGACTGATATAACTGCTAACAGATGTCTAAATTAGACATGCTAGCATAACCCTAACCCCAATTCTAACCCTAACCTGTGTGCAACTTATTTCTTCGGAAGTTCATGATCGGTGTGTGGGCAGTCCCCTTTACAACCCTTACTGGCAGTGACTCTTTTCCAGCATTTCACTGTTTCCGAAAACCCCTTGAGTGATGAAACATTTTGCCAACACAATGGATGCAACTTGACCTGAAGAGCAGTTTGGCAGATGGGGCTGATTTTGTTCAACTAAATAACCTGAGGCTGGATTTTTCAGAGATCTGTAGGTAGAGTCAGGGGTTAAGATTGGATTCTACAAGCAACTGGGAGCCAGTGTATATAAGGATTTTAACACAAGGGTGATATTAGAGTATTCATTGATACCAAGTGCTAATACTTAATTACAAAACTGGATAAATCTGTTTATGTCATACTCATAAATCAAAAGAAACAGTATTAATATGCGAGTCTGGTCTGAGCCCAACTGGCCATATACCTGTTGTGTGGTCAGTAAACTCACTATTTTTAAGGGCCTGTTCATTCACAGTCTGTCGAACTGAACATTGCAAACAGTAAGATTGTATGCACAGCTTTGTCAAGCTACATTTATGGCTCAATTAGGCAAATTAACTGGACTACCTTGCTTGTCCTAGTCCACAAATACCAGGAAAGAATGCTTGTATTGACCAAAGTGTGTCTGCCAATACTGTTGGGGGCACTTTTTCAGGTCATTACTTTAGGCTGTCTCCTGAAAGCATTATCTAGGTATGTTAGTCTTACAATGACAAATATGATTTTATACCATTTCAGTGTGACTAACAGATTGACATGTATTTTAAAAGTCCAACTTCAGTCAAACTAATGCAATAAATTTGTGCTACACATGTCTAACAGAAAATATGGCTTGTACATGTGTGACTGAATTTCCTGACATCGTAACCCCATGGCAATGTGTCACTTATGCTTTCTGAATCCTCAATGTGCCAGAGGCTTCACATCTCAGCGGGATGTCACTTGGTGGGGGACACCAGCCCTTAAGGCTCACACATTCAATACCTCAACACAAGGTTTCACACAAAATTAAAATAAATATACAAATATACATATACTAAAATATATTTGATGGAAAAAAATATTTTTTTTTTGTTAAATGCATCACCTACAGCCCCAATTCCAAAAACAGTTGGGACACTGTGAAATGTAGACAGGTAGATTGCAAGTAATTTTAGATGTTTAATTGTGTTTACTGAGTACAAAGATAACATATCAAATGTTAAAACTAAAATGCATTGTTTTAGGAGAAACACATGCCCACTGTAAATGTGATGTGAGTAACTAGTCTCAGAAAAGTTAAGACAGTGACAATAAAACACTGAAAAAGCATATTTTAACCAATGAGTTTGATTATCAGCAGGTTAGTGACATGATTGTTTATAAAGAGGTGTTCAAAAAGGCTTGAGTTTTTGTGCCTATTGAGAATGCTCTGCTCAGTAAAGTGCAACTATATCACTTTTGAGTTGAGAATTGTTAGTTGAGAACAAAGTAGAGGCATAGATGAATAAAAAACAGTAAGAGAAGAAGAGCATGTGAGCATGTTATAGCAAAGAGTGCTATAGGATCTCACTGTGGACACATTTCAGTAAGAAGTATTAATGTACAAGGGCAAAAGTTTTCTGATTGCAGTCTGGTCACAGAAGAAAATAAAAACTTTGGGGGGTCTGCGACATCACCTGCTGAATCTCCCCCCTCTTTTAAAAGGATTCCTTTGCATGCGCTATGTGTTACTGAATGATGAGAATATCAGGCTTTTGTTGTACATGCTGCTTTACCTTTGTGCTACTGTATGATGATAGAAGATTTGACAGGATGATTGCAAAAAGGAAAGAGGAGGAATCCGTTTCAGCTTATTGACTGAAATTTGATTAAAATCTGATTCTTCCAGCTCACCCCTATAATTTTACACCACTTCCTCCAGCTTGAAATGCACAGTTGTCCCTCCAGTGCTGGTATTTCTAGCGGCTCCTGCTTCTCTGCCCTTCTCCCACACATGCTGGTGCCTGCCAAGTCCATGTTCCAGTGGTTCAGATGCTTACAGCTGTGAAATCTTTATATTGTGAGCAGGAGAAAGATAATAGAACTGTGGGAGTGAGCTTTGGTGACAGCTGCTGTTACCAAGATACTCTGAGGTTGAAAGCTGTTATGGAATTGAGATGATTTTAGTCTGTGGTAATGGTCCTTGTTCTGTCTGACTGTGACTCTTTCTCTCTCACTGAACTTCTGTCTGTATACTCCCTGACTTCCCTCATTAGCCCAGTATTAAAGGACAAAGGCATACCTCAGCATCACGCATTACGCACAACTGTTGCCACGGTTACTGTGAGCACAACCTTGTAAGTATGGATCGAAATGGAAACCTGTAGATGTCGCTAGCCCCCTGCTGGGAGTGCAGACACTTCCAGATGCATTATGCTGATTATAAACAGTCATAATTGTGATTGCTGTGCTCGGCCTTTTGGTCCTTTGGGGTCCTGCGCTCTGCCCGTTGTATTTACCCCTCACATATTGAGATTGCATCTGTTTGTGTCTTTCTAATTTACAATGCAGCAATAAAAATTGTCTTCCATTTTTTTCATTTGGTCTCCGTCTTCTCCTGCTAAGTGGCAGTCAATATTCTGGCAGTGGTTTAATTTTCTCAGTTGCTCCACCCTCTTTCTTCTCTCTCTCTCTCTCTCTCTCTCTCTCTTGCAGCAGAACTGCAGTCAGTCAGTTTTGAAATATATTAGTGAAAGCTGGCTCACTTTTGACAGTTTGACAGCTCAGATTTTCATGAGCCAATAAAGAGCGAGTCATTGTGCCTGGAATAACGGCTGCAAGAATATTGTTTTTCCCAGGCAGATAACAATACCATTCATCCAGTGGACTCTCGACTTGATAAAATACATATTGATCACTGTCACTTAGCTGGCAGTTGTCTCAGCATCGCCATAAAGACAGATCACACACACTGCATGGCGCGCCAGTCTCTATGTTCATATTGATGCTGTCTTTCAGTCGTGGTAAAGTGCTCTCACAGTCACCAGCGTTTTTACTGCATGTCTGAACTGTTTCTTTGTGGTTCCTTACAGTGATTTCCACTCATAAAACAGTCTCATAAAGAAGTGTACACATTCACCAAGACAAATGAGTGCATTTCCAAAAATATGTTGATGCACTTGCTTTGGATGCAACTACTGAGTGTGAGTCATCTGTTTCTTTGCACTCAGTGGACTCCATAAAGACAGGGGAAGCTGGAAGAAATAATGATGGCAGGGTTCAGTCACTTTTCTGCTAACTCCAGGCTCTGTCTCATTTATTTATTTTGTGCCTCCACAGCTCCTCTGTCCTCCTGCCCATGACCTACCTAGAAGGGGATCTCAGTGCCTCTTCTTGGAGGATCAGTTCCTAATCTTGAGGAGAGAGGATGAGTATTATGGATGAGTTATGAGTGAGGGTTTGCTTGCCAGTCACCAAATAGAGTCATACCCCAGACTGTGAAAACCAAACACTTTGTCACCCCTTAATCCATTAGTCTTGATTGATAAAATGCCAATTCATATCAAATGTTATCTAAAAGGTTGTAGAGTTTGTGAAAAGAGGAGCAGGTCTACACCTCCAGACACATGAGACGGGAGGAAACACTAGTGTATGTCAATACAAAGGTATGCAAAGACGCAACACCACTGTAGCTGTTAGTCAGTCAGTCAGTCAATCAGTCAGTCAGTCAATCAATAAATCAATCAATCCTTATTCATATAGTCCTAATTCACAAAAGTGTTATCACAAGATGCTTAACACAAAACATGCAGGTCTAATCCATACTTTCAATTATATTCACAGAAAGGAGGAGGGGCTTAAACCGCTGCTCCTCTGAGTTGAGAGAAGTCAGATGAGGTGGCTTGGACATCTAATCAGGACGCCGTGCTGGTAAGGTGTTCAAGGCCTGACTCATAGGTTGAAGACCACAGGGGGATACCCAGGACACGCTGGAGAGACTACGTGTCATAGCTGGCCTGGGAACACCTCAGGTCCCTCGGGAAGAACTGGATGAAGTGGCCGGGGATAGGGAAGTCTGGGCTTCCCTGCTTAGACTGCTGCCCCCATGACCTGATTTGGGATAAGTAGTAGAGGATGGATGGATGGATGTTAGAGTTGAATCATTGCTGAGTGCTTAAAGGATCATTTTTGTGTATTTTTGTTTAAATAAAATCGACACAAGAAATCTAACTTTATACTTTAGATGACTTAAATTGACCTTCTTAAAAAAATAAAAAATAAAAAAAATAGATAAAAATAAAAAAAGGAGGAGAACTTGATCCTAAATGCCAGGAGGGAGTCTTGGCTGGCACCCCTACTAAAGTATATTTTAAAATACTTCACAGAGACAAACTGTCACAGCATGTTGCATTCCCTTTAGCCTGAACTACTTTCTTTTGTGGCTTTCTCGCTGTCACAGCTCAAATCTATGGTGTGAAAAACAAAGAAGAGGAGAATAGGAGAGCAGACAACTAAAGAAAACAAGGACATAATGAGAAGGGTCTTCACTCCTTTACCTCTCCTCCTGCAGGAAACAAACTGTACATTCTGAAAAATGACATAAAATCTACAAAAAACATATGTAATTTTTCTTTTGAGCCGTAAAGTACACTGACTGTTTTCATGTGTGCAGCAAAGGAAAGGCTGCAACGCCATGCAGCGCTTTGATTGTTGTATTTGGCTCGTTGTGACAATTAACATCTGGACACAACGGAGGGAAAAACCTGCACATGGTGGCACAGATTTATGCTTTTATGACATATTCAAAGAGCGCCTCAGCCCTCTCATCCTCAATACCAAGCTGCTATCTTACATGTCAAGGCCATCTTGTCCTCACTGCTTTGAAAACGTGTTTTATTTTTTCACCACAACAGATTGCATTAGTTTGTGTTATTTTATCTCCTCCTGGTTCTAAATGTAAATTCAGGATTTGACCCATCTTGACTATTTTGAATTCCCTGTGCTTGTGCCCAGTTTAAACCCCCACCATTTTATTTTTTAGAACTCGGAAGGTTTTCCTTAACACGCTCACATCACTCCTACACAGAGTGCAGTTTTAATTCCAAAAAAGACTCATTTTAATCACTCTCCTGGGTCTGTTTTATTAAACAGCTGAAGGGGATTCAATTTGTTTTAGTTGTGTGATCAGTTTAATCAAGGCAGGGAGTTTTATTCAGCTTGTTAAAACAGTTCTTGATGGTTTATATGTAGTGGCGAATTAAGTCAACCAGGGGCCCAAGACTGATGGCGCTCCATGTCCATTGGTCTGGCATGTGCAGTTGAACAAGTCATAGGGCTCTATTTTCTGGCCCGCCGGTGGCGTAGCAGAGGGTGGCACATAGCCAGTTTGGTATTTCCGTAGACTGAGGTGCACGGAGGTCCGCCAAACTGGGTGTGGTGGCATGGTAGGGGGATGTGTTGACAGAATCAGCCGCCGCAGTGACATTTTCGTGCTCGCCGGTGGCGTAGAAAGTGCACTTAAAGCTCGCCGATTCAAACCTGGTCAGCTTTCAGCGCAGGCGGAGCGCAGCTGGTCCAGTGGTATTTTGGTAGACCAGTGGCGTAGTGGGCATAAGTCACCGCTGCCTCACCAGCAGGTTTCCACAGTGTCAGGCACATTTCAGTGCAATAAATAGTCAACAACCAATATTCTGAGTCAGCACATACATTTAGATCTATAGATATATTCTGATCTATATCTGATCTGATATCCGCATTTGGCACGCGTTTAGACACTCAAACTGACCGAATCAACACAGTTTAAACTGCATTAAATCAAATTAAATATCTAGTAAAAAAACACACATGATGAAGTTAACAATTTATTTTACACGTCTCCCTATCTTCTTCCTCTTATTTCTTACGCAGCTTGACCTGGACATGTCTCCGTGTCCTCTCCCCTTCCTGCTTCTACTGCTATTATTTATTATTTTAGTGATCAGATGAGTTATTTAATAACGTTTGTTATTTATGTATGAATATTATAATATTCCGTTTTGTGAGCCAAATTTATTTTATATGCCAACATCTATGAAAGAGAGATCAAGGCCACAGAGTGCGATGCATCATTTACCCACAGGTGGTTCCGATTTTAATGCCATTTTTGGAGTTTATGTTGTGATCTGCGTACAACCCACCTTTGTCACGCAAGGTTTAGATATATGCAACTTAATATGACTGTCTTTTTGTGGAAAAGGATGTTTGTCTTACCAGTGGGTCCAACCTTACACACACCATATCCCTCTGTGCTTATTTAAGAGTGTGTGGAGGGCGCCTTTCGCGTGCTTACAGCGACACTTGTTAAGGGGCTGCCTTCTGTCGCCATCGTGTGGCATTACTGTCTTCAGATGTCTCTTGATCTCTTTGACTACTTCACGAAAATTGTAATACACCTCGCCGGTAATGGATTTAAAGGTGAGGAGAGGAGCTGATGTTATTGGTCAATACAGGTCTTGGCTGTGTTAAATCCACTCCACGCCTTATCCCCTCCCTCTCTACTACTTAAGCCGCTGGGAGGAGCTGAGTTAGGCAGGGGGGATACTTATGCCGGGCTTTGCCGCTCACCAATATACCAAAGTGTGCTTGGGTATGCCTTATCGGTGCAGCAGACCTGACCTATGCAAGTCACTTTTTGTAAGTCCAAGTCAAATTTCAAGGTTCTAAGGGCAGTAAAAAGTCCCAGTTGGGTTCCTTGTAGTTTTGCCAGAATTTTACGAAAAAGTCGCTATCCACCTCCAGCATTTTAGACCAAATTTAGTGAACATAAAGACACTGTGATATACAAAATTAGTAGTTTAATGAAAAAAAATCTTGCCAAACTTGTATAACAAGGTTAAAGGTGGGGTAGGAAGGATCTGAGGAAGTGCTAGTTTTTGGGAATAATCTTGAATGTAAACTCTACCCCTGCCAACCAGTTTTCCCCTCAGCTCCTTCTGTCCCCTCCCTCACTGCTCCAGCAAGCCCCGCCCACAAACAGCGTCTGTTTGTGGGCGGGTATTCTAAGAGGGCCCTTTTCCACATTTTATTCACTGTAAGGGCAGCTCTAAGAGAATTTTATTCACTGAATAGGCCTTGAAAAGGGCATTTTACCAAAGGCATCCAAGAATGCACTTGTCCTCCCTACGAGTACACCATTGGGACTCAGTATTCCTGTGCCTGTATTCACAAACAGCTCTTTCCTGAGCCTCAAAACTGTTTGGCAAGAAGTCCTTGTCTAAGACAATTTAGGAAAAACAGAGCAGTTTTTCCCGCATGAAGGTCTTCTATACCTGAGCAGGCCATTTACACATTGTTTCAACCATAAACAATATAAGATCATGCATTAAAGATCAGTAAACCAGTTTGTGATATGTCCTTGCTCTTCACCCTACATGAAGGCAGACAGAGATGTCAGTTTTCCGGGTTTCTCCTAATTGACTGCAGCGGGACATCTCATGGTTTCTATGAACCTTTAACGCTGTTATTTGAGTTGTTTTGCGCAGCTTGATATTGCTGCAATGTTATTCTGCGCTCTGATCTATCATTTATAACAAGCCTCCCTTACACACCATTAGAACAAGATTGAGAGTGAAACTTTTGCATTTTTCCACTTGCTGTATACCTTGTGATCACTGTCTGTCAGCTATCTCCTCCTCAGCTGGCGAAAATCTCATGCTTATCATTATTATTATTATTTTTATATAAAGGATCTTTCACCCAAAAATATTGTTGCCAAAAGATATTACATTCAATATTAACTTTTCAATCAAAAGTTACGGTCAAGAGTAACTGGCATGAAGTCCTATTAGCTCTACTGATCTAGATCATGTGGTCATCTTTAAGAGTTTTGAGTTTGATAAGACTAGTCTGATCTGGATTCCTTTTGAATGATCGAGTAATTTAGATAACCTGATGCTGGGTGGCAAATAAAAGAAGGGGTTTCCACAGGGGGATCATTTTCATCAAGTTTAAACATTAATGAACACACAAGTCTCTGTCCAGAGGCATTAAAAAAGTAATTAATTAAATTATATTGCCAAACAGTTTTTTTTTCTGCCCAAAACTAAATCTGGGAGGAAAAACAAAACTAGAATGCCCTAGACGCCAAAAGACTTGCCCCTCAGTTACAGATTTACTTCAGGTATTTTCACATTTTTATTTGTAGAAATGAGGTGCTTGAAGTCAGACTTCCTCCACCCCTGCCTCTTTAAAGCTTACAATTTTCCCTTTAATTAGTTTCTTGCCAACACTTGAGCTTTCTACAGGTGAAAATGACTACAAATTACAAGAGTAACCTTTATCCTTAAAAAAGAAAAACAGGTTGGTAGCTGTATTTGTTCAACCAAATGAATCAAACTTATTCACATATTTTTGTACACCTTTTTTCATACTTGAGTTATTAAAAAGTATTCTGGGGTCACTAGATTTGGTTTACTGCAGGGGAATTTCAAAATGTAGAAACTGTGGGTGGCTGATGTAACTGTGTCCCTGTGGCTTTTAGATCCAAAAGTCTTTTTTATATTTTGAAAAGGATGATAATCATGGTTCAAGCTCTGGAACTACTATTCTAAAACTGTTATGTCAAAAAGAAATATGTCAATTGTGGACTACAACCACAGTCCTGTTTCTCTACACTCACATGCAAGTTGTACCGTTTAAGCTATCAGCAAAAAGTAAGCGATACTCCTATGAATATAATCACAACTCTTAACTATTATTATTTTCTCTGTAATTTTCAGGAAAATTCAAAGACAGTATCTTTGATTGTTCAGAGTGGGGTATGCAGACTTCAGAACATGCATCAGGACCAATAGTTTGAGGAGGTTTTTGTGGTGTATACCTCAAATAAAAAGAATCAATCCCCAGCAAGATTTAGGCTGACTGTGGTGCGTGGTTTTCTGCCAGACTAGACTCTTTTATGTTTTTCGGTCCAGTTTCAGAGAGACAAGACCAAGCAATTGTTTTTTTTTTTTCCTTTTTTTCTTACCACGATGTAAACACACTGGCTGACACTGTTTACTATTTACTCACCACCTCACCAGTTTTTTTTATTTATTTTTATTATTATTTTTTGTCAGGTTGTTTTTGCCAAACTTGATATTGTCATGAAGGTGAATTAATCAATTTATTTACATGATTGTAAAAAGAAAAAAAAAAAATACAACTAAAAATGACAGCTGCTGGCTTTGACAAATGAGCTCTTGCACCTAAATGGATGTCCATGTGTTTTGCAACCAGCTGCAACTTTGCAGCGGTGTGACCATGAAAGCAAATGTGTCATACATCTGTTCAGGCCAGCACTGTCAGTATGCGTTTTCTTTTAAATTTTACCTTCATCAAACCTGCAAAATCTGGTTCAGTTTAGATATTTTATGCAAAAGTTAGTACCATGTATCCCCCCAGGGTGGCTCTGTGAACACAGAAGAATCAGCATGACTTTAATTAGGTATATAAAATCTGAAACAGTTTCAGCATTGTATAAAGGAGTTCACAACTTGCACTTGGCGCCTGCACATATGAAGGTATGATCATGTCATGAGACTCTTCCTCTCATCTTAAGCCTCCAGCTTCACAACAATAAGATGAAGCAACAGAATTTTTTCTTTTTTTTTTTTTTTAAACAACAGGGGTATCGGAGAATGTTTAAAAAAGCTGTGTTTGAATATTTTACCATTGTATTTTAATAATTTTAAGACTGTAAACACTTGCTCACGCCCGGGCCTCTGGCATGAGCAAATTCAGCAGAGGACACTAGAGAAGCTGTTACGTAACTCCACCACACTATTAAACATCAGGGGCCTCATGTATCAACGCTTGCGGCGCAAGAAAACCTTGCGTACGCCAAAATCGGCGCACACGTCCAGATTTATCATCGCGAAACGAGCGTCGGTTCCAGCGCTAATCAACGCAAAGTCAGGAGGTGGTGTAGAAATTGGCGTTGAGCCGATACTTGCGTTGACTGTGATTCGCACTTTGGCGACGCTGTGTGGCGGTGTTTGGTGACTCACTATGTGACAAGCGTGCACCACATCCCCGTGGCCGAGCAGCACGTCGCCTCACATGACGAACCAGCAGCAGACGGAGGGATGCGAGCTGATCCCTGCCGGGCCGCCGTCCTCGCGCGGGAGAATCTCATCGCCACAGTGTGAATGGGTAAGAAGTGAATACACAGTTCAATGAGCCAAATTAATTTATTTTCTCCACCAGACGCTCGAGGACATTTACGAGCCGGTCCAGCCGCTCGTTGATCCCCGCGATCCCCCTGATGATTTCTTCCTGCGATTGCAGGACCCCCTCCGCGAGGACCCTTCCACTGCGTCCGGGTGGTCCAGCGGAAGCGCCGCGGCTGGTGGACGCTCCACCGCTTGTCGGCGCGCTGGTGCTGATGCTGGTGCTGGTGCTGGGGCCGGGGGCCGGGGTGGCCCGAATGCCGCTGGTCCTGGCCGACGACTCCGAACCGGCGGACGGGCTGCCGCGGGCCGGGGTTCCGCAAGCCGGCGACACGGCCGACACATTGATTTCTGTGACACAATAAAAATATTTGTTCATTTCAATTCCTGCTTCAGTGTATCTGTTGCGTTTACATCTCTCTCCACGGTATCATAGGTAATGTAATCCAGTATTTCGAGGTCAGTTATGCACATTACAGTTGTTTATTGCGTAAAAAGTTATCGAAAAATGAAGTTCAGGGCGAAGTATAAATCACGTCTAAAAATAGACTGAATCCCGACGTTGAAATGAAGTATAAACTTAGACTAGACGTCTAATATACGTCTTTTGCTCAGTGGGATGACAAAGCATGTGGACATTTGTGTGACACGCCACTTACCCTATAATAATAATCGCCACCACCCGCTGCTCAAACAGTGTGAGGGTCTCCTCCCCCGGACCCCCACCTGTCTGGCCAGTACTCCTCCGGAGGGCAGCTGTAAGCCGCTTGACCTCCACCTTGAGGTCCGACCACTTTTTTTTAATCGTCGCGGGGGTGCGTGTCTCGGAACCCACCGCATTCACCCTCTCGCAAACTTTCTCCCACTCCAAGCGTTTTCGTTTTGCACTGACGCCACTGGACAGGCTGCCAAACAAAACACGCTGTCGCTCCTCCACCTCCGCCACCAGCACCTCCACCTCACACGCCGTAAATTTAGTTTTTCTTGTCATTTTGTCTGCGTGCGAGGACAGGGAGACCCTATTTAAGTAAATCTGCATATTTATAGGAGGGCGTAACGGGGACGGGCCCAGTCACTGCGACATCTGCGCTCAATTCCACACTGATTGGGATTTATCAAGGAAACACACGTGGATTTCGGCGCCCGCACACATTGATACATACAGATTTTTTTCAGCGTGACGGACCTTGCGTGCGCTCGTTTCTGGTATGAGTTCCACGCAAGTATTGATACATGAGGCCCCAGGACTCATCAGGACATCATCTTTCAAATAAGACCAGTCTTACCTTGCTACAATGTATGTAAGTCCTACCAGCTTCAAAAAAGCAAATAATGTTTCCAAAGAAAGAAAAAAATATATAATTCAGTTTCGGCATTTTCTGTGGTGAAATCTGCGCAACAAAAATTTTCTTCTGATTGACGCAAAAAAATGCTTATCAAGCTGACAGTCATTTCAGCCTGGCCAACCTCAGCCCAAAGCTCATTGTCTGTGTCATCCCATCTATACAGTGATTGGATGAATCAATCTTAATTACAAAGTTCAGGTGTGGTATGCAGGAAATATATACAGATTGGGATACAAGCCTGTGTCAGGCTGCATTTTGAAGTTAAGTATGTACAATTCTCATACACGGCGTAGGGAGTTGACCAGCCAGATAATCAGCGATATCAGAGTGCAGCAGGGAAACAACAATATGGAGGGAAAAAAAAAAACAACACTTTTTGATGTGTTTTGATTTTGTGACTGCCGGCACTGCCATCATGAAAAAAAGCTGGTTGGCTTTCAGTGTTTACGGCATTTGAGTTAGAGTCCATCTGGTTTACTTGTACTTCTAACAGCAAAATTAAAGATTTTGTTTTTCTCTAGATAGAGATAAAATTTAGATGTTTTCCTGTAGTTTATCTGATACCATTCTAGAATTATAATGGTCACAGCAAATCATTCACTTGATTTAGATTCTTCAAGGTATCACCTTTCCATAAACACCAAGATTATGCATCAAGACCCTACAGTTGATGAGCTATTACTGATTTACTTAAGGTGTGTAATTCCAGGTGGAAATAAGCCTGGCACAGCCCAGGGTGTGAGTGAAGAACTTCCTGTTTTATGGCAGGACTTTATACGTTTGACAAACTGCCAGGGACACACCCTTGGGTCTGTGCAAAATTCTTGAATAACTTTTTTTTTTAATCTTCAAAGTGTCACCAATACATTCACCCAGTTTGGAGTTGATCATGCAAACCCCCTGAGACAAGTTTATTCAAAAGTGACCTCTGCAAATCACTTAGGACTATGAATTTAAAATAGCAGACTACTTATTTGGTTCAGGGAATGATTGCAAGAGGACATTTCCAATTTCATGTGTAAAGGGAAAAGTAACACTTAATGCAGATCTCTCTATGGAAATTTTTTTTGGAAGTGTAGTAAAGCCAGTTCTGGCACAGAAGCTTACAAAGCTTTTTAAGTATAAAATTTTGTTCTATGGCTGATGCATGTGTGGATTTGGGTAAATTCTGGAGCATGCTGAGGCTCCAAATTAGAATTAATGTCTGACACAGACAGAAGAACAATCCCTAAGTTTCCAATAGGGTCTGTATTTCAGTGCTCAGGTCCTGATTACTGCTGGAAATGTCTGCTGTTGCCAAGCGTTACTGGCTGCTCCAAGCATACATGCGATTAATCATGTGATCACTTGAGATCTGCTCTTAAAGGTTACCTCTATACTTCAAATTAACCGCACATGAAAAAAAAAAATACTCTGACTTTGATTTATCCCTTTAGTTTTTGCACCATGCTGCAGCTCTCAAGTCTCAAAGCTCTGATGTTGCAGATTTGCAGCCTGTAAATAAACATTTGCTTACAGAAGGTGTTCACACATGCATGTGTCTCTCACAACATGAAAAGAGGCCTCACATAAAAGGATTAAGCCTTTGCCTACGACCAGCTTTTGGGATTTTTGTGCTGCCTCTGTGCAGAGTCTCACCCTCCTGTGAACCTTCTGGGTCTTGGCTGATCGGAGCTGAGAGACATAGTCACTTACCTCTGCGTTGTGAGGACAGAAAACTTCTACACCAATACACAACCCAGGGACTGGCTATTTTATTTGCTGCTAGGACAGATATGTCTCAGAAGGCTCTGCATATCAATGGGCTCACTGCTGTTTGCCCCCCAGTCATGATGTATATGAGTTTACAGCAAGTGAAGTTCCCTCTCCTCATGGTCGCCATCTGTCAGTGGCACCCTGTCACAAATGCAGTCAACACATTAAATACATCCACGCAGAGAAACTGGGGGTTGACTATCAGTATTTTTTGTCAGCTGTAAAGAAAACAATCTGATCTTCTGTGTGCCTCTTAAATTTGAAGCCATTTCTACGGCTGCACGTCAATATTTCTCTGTTTGGATAAATTCAACAAAGTACTCAGTACATTTATGCCATAGTGGTCCCATCAATAAAATCACATGATGTTTTACTCTGCTCCTAGTTTCACTTTTTACAAGAAAAGAATCAGTTTGCAGCCAGTTTTCCTTTTTTTGTCCAGCTTTGTGAAGACCTAATATTATTCACAACATCATTCAGCAGCTTGTAGTGAATGAACCAACTACTGGCAAAGGCCAGTGGATGGTGTGCTAAAAGTTGGCTTACAATATTACATGAAAAGAGACCAAGCCTGAAAGGACCCAAGCAGTGTTGCCAACTCCTCAGTAAGGAAAGTTGTTAGCGGCTGTCCTAGAGGTCGCTGAATTCAATAGATGACATGATAGCCTAATTGTTGGTCACCCCCTCCATATGTTACTCTTCTCAACGAGTTGATACCCCTTTCATGTAAAAGTCTTCAAACTCCAGAAAACATTGCCAGATTTGTTGCAAGGTGCTTTTTCGAAAATAAATCGCTTGGTCTGAAAAGTGGATAAATCTAGCAACAAAGTCGCTAGGTTGGCAACACTGGACCCAAGGGTGTTCTGCATTCAACTGGAGGATTATTACTGATGAGCTAAAATGAGATCAAGGAAAACATTTTAAGCATGCCTGCACTTTTTCAACCCCGTATTGACTGAAATAACTGGTTTGAAAATGCTGCAAATACCTGTCAGACATGCACTACACAGAAATCTCAAATAGCCCTTCCTCAGGACTCAACTACCTACCTTAACAGAATAATTCAGTATTTTTAAAGTTTATCTTTATTAGTTACATGACACTGGTCAGTAATGAGTGCTAGTTAGTCAGACATTGCAGGAAGAACCAGTACACAAGCGAGGCAACAGTTTCCTACAGATGGAGCCAAGTCTGCCACCCAAATAAACTAATTTGACAGATTTTGATCCAAGCACTCATCTTACATTCTGAAAGTTTTTCAGCACTTTTACATCAAGCCAGCCCATTTGTTTTTGTCGTATTTGTGGATGCACAAAACACAGACATCTTCCCCCACCAGCAGTGCATTCAGCTAATGGGGTCTGAGATGTGCAATGTCATTGATATGTGGTGAACTCTATCTTTTTGTGTTTTCTGTGTTTTTTGTTCTTCCTTTGGCCAATTTAGTCTTGTTTTTATTCTCTGTAAACTCTGGCACATTAAGTCGTCCACATGTGTACACAGTAAATAGCAAGTCATTGCCACTGTCAGTATCACTCTTTTTTTTTTTTTTGTTTTGTCGTACTTTTGTCTCGTTGAGGCCTGCAGACCAAACAGCTGATCAGTGTGCTGCAGGTGACATGTACCTCATACAACTCTACTTCAAAAATTCTGAAATACCCCCTTAAACCAAACAGGGATTGGGAGTTTTGAGAGCCTGACCACCTCAGATAATCTGCTGGTGTTGGGTGCACGTGTGAGGACAATTCTTGTAAAAATCAGGTTCTGAAAACCTGAAAGTATAAACTTCCACATTCGGCTGTTTGTGGCAGTGTGGTCCAGGGGAAGGACTTCCTGCTGGCTGTTGTTATAACAACCTCAGAAAACTTTACTTCTTATGTCGATTTACAATTTCACAATCATGGTAACTGAATTTAACTGAAATAAAACATTAAACAGGGGTCAGAATCCCACTGATGTGATCCTAAGATGACTCGACCCAGTACCCATTGCATGCAATGTTACAGTATTATTTCATCATTTTTGGGCTGCTGATAAAAACAAACTTTCTGTTTGGTGTTTTGCAAAACACCCATCTGGTACTGGGTCATGTCAAAATAATATTGCATCAGTATTGCATTAACAAGTTTCTGGAGATTTTTTGAACTCTGAGATTTTTTCATGCATCCTCATTGAGTGTTAAACTTTTATACTGAACAATCAAACAATAGTCAGCTGGAAGATTTTTTTTCTTTTTTTCTGTGTAAACAAGAAAAAATTACACAAAATACATCCTTTTTTTACATATTACTTTGACTTTTCTATTTAGTATTGGGGCATCGAGCCCCTGATATTTTATCATGTGAATCTGTCACACTCTCACATCTTTAAATACCTCATTTGTTTTAAGTTAAGAGGACTGCAGGAAGAGTTTCCTGTAATACTGACTAGTATGTGTCATTGTCGCTACCGTACAATTTCACTTTTTGAAACATGAACACAGCAAAGAAATACTATGTGCCAGAGGATGAGGCATGCATCTCAGAGCGCAAAGTAGCAAAACTCCACTCAGCATGAACACTGTTGTCACTCCTCCTACATGCTCACAGTTTCCTGCTGTGTTCACACATCAGCCTTTTTTAGGCAGGAAAAATCAGAGTGAATAAATCATCAGTTTCTTAAATTATGTAGTTATGTTTACACCTTTACACTACTTAGATGATTTTGTGAAACTTCTAAAACTGTGGTGCATGTGTGAAAAAGGGCTTTGCCAAAAGCTCAGAGGAATGCCTGTCTTTGAGATGAAGCTAAACAAATGTACAACACCAAACCAAAAAAAAAATAAATAAAATGGGACAAAGTGTACAACGTTTAAAAACAGAAATGTGGATTTTCTTTAGATCCTGTTCATGCCAGCAACATGTTTCCAAAAACCTGGGATAGGGACAAAAAACATTGTAAAAATGTGTACTGCAAAATAAAAGAAACCTAATGAAACATCACTCAAATAATTTGCAATATGGTAGTGACATTGATATTTAAATTGCACCCATGAGTCTCTGTGACGTTATGATAAAAAAATGTTCACTATGAGAGCGTGTGTAAGCAAATAGTTCAATGATTTTAAAATAGTGTTCCTTGGTGTAAAATTGCAATAGATATGCGATCTAAAATTATTAAAAGAGTCAGAGACTCTGGAGAACCATTTGCATAAAAGGAGCATGTCTGTGAAACAACACTAGCTGCCCTTAGCAGACAGAGTTAGAAAATAGACTTGGTAGGAGAAATCATCACATGGGCTCAAAATCCCTTCCAAAAGTTATTGTCTGTAGTGATGGGCACAGCAGTTCTTTTAGATGTACTGAATCACTAGAATCAGTTCACTAAAAATATTTGTTCAAAAGATTTGTTCCCGAATCACCAAATCATTCAGAGCTTGGCTGGATGAGCCTGTAAGTTTGAACCTCCTGAACTGCTACACAGCTGAATGGTTCAGGATTCAGTTCAGATCATAGCTTCTGGGACAAGGAGACAAGAGTGTTTGGCTGTGTTGCTTTGGCAAACAGGTTTGTAAAAAACTTGTTTATAAGTCATGATGTTTTAAGTGTACTGTCCTATGGTATGCTATTTATCAGGTCTGCTTGGTAAATTTAGAAGAATGCACACTGAGCATGCACTATTCCCTGCAAATCGCTGCAATGATTGGATGCTGCAGGTTTTACGCACTACTTGTTACATGCTGTGTTCTATTGTTTGCAGGTTGTTGTGGTGGAAATTTAGCAGTGAAAAAAAAAAAAGTTAGTTTTGTCTGACAAAAATGATTCCAGAGAGTGTAGCTCAATGCGTGATTCGTTCACCAAGTGATTCAGGCGTCAGAGCGTGGGGTCCCTCGTTTACCAGCTGCTCCCCTGGCAATGCTGTATGCTATAGTAGCTGACAGCTCAGCTCAACTGAAATAAAAAAACGAACAAATCACTTGACAAAGTGATTCAGTTCAGTACGTTCACTTAAAGGATTTGGTTCTTTTGAACGAATCATTCACAGACAACCTAACACAACACAACACTAATTGTCTGTGGTTGACTCAGTTTATACAAAGAAGATACCTTATACATGATTTGATGACTTCAAAGGGCTCAAGTCCATTGAAGTTGGACTGAGGGGAAGTGTAAAACTGTCTTATGGTCTGATAAACCACATTTGACATTCTCTTTGGAAATCATGGACACCTCATCCTCCAATAGAAAGGGGAGAGACTAGCACCTGGTTTGATTTTTACCAAGAGTCCAAAAATGAGCATTCTGGATGGCATGGGGGTGAATAAATGTTCATGGCATGGGTGGTTTGCACCACAAATGCTAAAAAAAATATATATTTGTTTGGTTTTGGAGCAACATGTGCTGCCATCCAGACCATAAATTATCCGGGGGACCCTGAGCACATTTCAACAAGACAATGCCAAACCACTTTCTGTCTGTATTTCAACAGCAGCAGAGTTTGGGTGCTAAACTTGCAGTACAAAAAACAGGGTGCTCATATGAAAAAGTGGAGTTGAAGCATAAAAAAAAAAAAAAGTTAAAGAGGGCTCTTTCCTTAGTTTTTTTTAAAAAACCTTTTTCTGGTGTCAAATTTAAAAAGAGTGCTTTTGTTTCAGTTTCAGTTTTGTCCTTGCATTATTTAGAATTAACGTCACACATGTCATAAGGCTATCAACAAACTCAAATAAAATGTTTTCTGCTACTTTTGTCTACTTTTTCAAAATAAAAGTTATTTTCTCCGGTTGCTTGGAAAAAGTTGTCTCTGTGTCCCTTGTGTTAATAAAGCAGATTAAATTCAATTGAAATGCAGAGTAGATATGTCTGTGTGACAGGGGCACTGTAGAAATCTACTCTGTCCACATAATTTGTTCATGTCTGCAAACTCAACGAATTTAAATCTGGTCCAATATTTGAATACTGGCTTTTATTTGAATTGGATATCCTCTGCCCCCCTCCCATGAACACACATGCACAAAGACACTCACACACTCACATGCACACACATAAAACTATCCGTCTTGGTTTTGCTTCCTCTTACTCTCTCTTCTCTGCCTCTCTCTCCAGTCTACTGTATACATAATTGCTCTGAGCCATTAATAACCTATTAATATTGATGCATGTTATTTAAATGTGAGGGTTAACGACTCTGTAGACCTCATTAAGACTTGATGGGGTCAAATCAGGCCTGCAGTCCCACCACAGCGTTCCTGATTACACTTTTAATAGACTGTGGCTTTGATATAGGAGTCTGTCCTTTCCATGCGTGGTGTAAAAAGACGTGTCCGATTGTAAGTGATACTTTGAAGGCGGCCATGGTTCTGTGAGCCTGCAGGTGACACTGGTTAATTGGCTATTCTCTAACCCTGTCCCCTTTACACAGCTTTCATCCAGTCATAACTGAGAAACACTCAGTAGGTATGACAGGGATGTCAAGCTTTGTTTTTGTCAAAACATAGAACACATGTACATGAGTGTCTCGAGGCAAAAAACAAGTGTGTGTGTGTGTCATAACACACACACACACACACACACACACACAAAAAAAAAGTCATAAATGATCATAATGCTTCGTAGCAATAATCATAACACGTTATTAAGCTTCTTATCATGACTTTCAAGGTCAGGTATTATAATGTGTTATTGCTGTTAACAACTCACTGACAATGCCCACATAAATAATGCAATGCAACATTGTAAGTCATGATAAAATAAAATGCTTTATAAGGTGTTATGATCATTTATGAGTGTTTATAACTATAGTTATATAGTGCTATAATGTGGTTATAATGCATTATACATATATTTATAATTAAAGAGATAGGCGTCTGCTATACGGTTTATATATATATATATATATATATATATATATATATATATATATATATATATATATATATATATATATATATATATATATTACTGTCAGTTAACTTAAATAAAATGCGTTTGTTGTCTTTACATTTTTTTTTACCCAATTGTAAATGATTCAATATGATGATACAGGGCTTTCTTATGTTTCTTATAAAAGTATTAAAGATGGCAAACTATAGAACAAAACTTATAAACTGTGGTGCCCGGAACTTAACATCAATTCCCTTAAAGGGATATTCCAGTGTAAATTTAAGCCATAGTCAAACACACCATAACGTAGAGTTAGATCCCCCCTCGAGAGATGAAATCTGCCAACCGCTTAAATTCAAAATTCACAGCTAGCTTATCTAGTTCCACCAACTTAAGCAAAGACTGCTCAATAGAAATACATAGCAGTCTACGTCTTTATGTGCATACCTCAACCAAAAAGCCACGCTATAGCCACAAATGATGCTCAGAACAGCACCTAACTTCATCAACAGTACATATAGGGTCCCAGCTATAGTACTAGCCACCAAACATCTTAACTTTTTATTTGCCTGGTTTCTTTAGAGACTAAACACAACTCACCCATTCTCTTCCAGCAGCCGCTTGTTTGTGGGGGGTTTGCCTAACCAGTCCACATGTGCTTTCTGGACTTAGAGTAGGCATTCCCCTTTTTCCATGACTGTAGGAGTTTTGAGTAGAGATATGCAGCTTTGTGGCGCAAATGCCATTGTTATTTTTTACCCTAGGCTCTTGTCAGTTTTCACCCAGAGCAAGTTTATTGGTGCCAATGGGTGTTTTGGACTTGGATTGAGGTGTGGTCAGGCCAAAAGTTGGTGCATCTTAAGGAATCAGGAGACATCTCCTCCTGAGACCAAGTCATTCTGGGCTTAAGTCTTTAGCCAGCAGCACAGTATGAGGCCATTAGCTGGACAATAAAATGAAATAAGTGTAAATAATTTGTATTTCTCTACCTTTTACCCATAAACAATTTGCTCCTGATCCCTGTAATATACAAGAGTTTGTGATAATACAGTGAAATAGCATTTCTTATTGAGATGGAGTGCTCGGAGACAGGGATTTGTCCTTCATCAAATCATGATACTGTGCCAAAATTGGCAGAAGAAGCTGTTCACAAGGATGCATTTATTAAATTGAAATATCAATATTTAGTCCAAATATGTCAAAACCCTTTTATATATAATATATTTTGTCCCAGCCCGACTTTTTCTCAAAGTTTAGTCAGCCTCAAACTCCACAGTCCGACCCATTTCAACGTATCTTCATTCAGATCTACAGGGGTGGTGACCTGGTTACAAAAAACACAGGAGCAGTAGGACCAGTAGCATATTTCCAAAAGACTTCATCGTACATTCAGCTTACAAAAACTCTATGTATATCCCTCTCACCTCCCGTTCCAAGTACCAAAAAAAGAGCATGAGGAGCTGAAGCACATCTTTGGTACACTGTGAGCTCCAGAGGCAGCAGAGCAGCTCCAGCAGTGCCAAAGTACCATGAGAGAAAGAGAGAGAAAGAGATAGGAGGGCAACAAAAAAGCTCAAGGTCTTCACTGACTTTCATCTCCCTGTCTGTGTCTCCTATTTCATTCCCTCCTCCCTCTTATACTTTTTTTTTCCCAGTCAAAGCAGCTCTCTCAGTCTGTCACACCAACACAGTTGTACTTTTTCAGGTCTTCTTGTTCTCTGTCTTTTTCCAGCCCTTTATCTTTATTTCTCTGGTAGCGCTGCATGTTTTGCACTTGTGTCACTCTGTCTTGTTCTCTCTGTCCCACCTCTCTCCACCCTTCCCTGTATCTGTCTCCAACTCTCTCATTTGGGCTTTTTTTTTTGTTACTCTAGCATGTCTGACCGCTTGCACAGATGCTAGTTGAAGCTCAGCAAACCCAGGGTGGCCACAGTCCTGCGGTGCATGTTAAAGCAGTCGTATTTCCCATCAGCCCCAGAGTGCCTGTGTTTTTTTTTTTCCCTCCTGTCTCTGTTGTGCTCACAGTAGCACTGCCACCATGTCCGGCAGCTCTGCCTTCCCTCTCTTCTCCATAGCCCATCCTGCAGAGGGCTTTTCAGGGCTCCCATAAATCATTTCTCACAGAGTAGTTGTGAGTTCGGGCCAGTTCACTTAAATGAATAATTGGGCCCCCACACCACCACCTCTACCGCCATCACCTAATTAAGTGCTCACCCATAAAGAATTACTGTGGCTGCATTTGCCACCCACATTTGGGATTTTTAAAGTGCCCCCCTGCAGTGTTTGAATTTTAGTATCCAGGCTTCATGAAAACATTCAGATAATTCTGGAAGAAATAAAAAAAGAGCTTTTTTTTCTACTCCTTTTGATTATCTTCGAGCGGTAATAAAAGAGCTTTGTGTTAATCTTGGAAAAATTAGCTGCACCATATTAAAAGTGCTTTTTCAAAACTCTGCAGGTGTGCAGAAAAGCTCGTGCAGTATCTGTGGTTAAAGCAGCAAACAACTTGATAGGTAAGCTAAATCAAAAGCCTGCCCATGCCCAGAGGTGAAGGTATTCTGAGCTGCGTTCTTGGATAATTTATTACCAAGCTTAATTAAATGTGGACCCCCGGCACTGTTGGCATTGGTTTAGCTAAACAAGCTTGCATGCAAGCAATTGCAATGCTAATATGGAGAAAGCACCGTTTAAGCCTCCAGTAAGCCAAAAATAAGAAGAATCAGTTTTTCTGAAATTAAAAAAGCTGTCTCTATTTGAAGAGCAGCTATTCTTCACCCTGCTATTTGCTTTGTGTGCTCTGTGATGAGTCTATATCTGTGCCACAATGTCAAATAGAAAACTGTTCTCTTCTTGTCTGCCCACAATAACAACGCAGAGTTAAAGTGAGTGACACAGAGTCGAGCCTTTATCTCCCAACCGAGCCAAACAGAATTTGGGTTCTGACATTAAATGGCGCACGGTTGTAAATAAATAACTGCCTGCCATGGTCAAAGAAAAGAGTAGATTAAAAAGCACTTTCAAACTCACAAAGACATTAGCCCTTTTTACTTTCAGTTCTCTTCTTCTAGCAGGAGACAGCTGCAGCAGCCATGACACTAATTTTCACCATAATTGAATAAACAAAACAACAAAACTGTGTTGGAAAAGCAATTTCTTACAAAAGCAAGTTTGATGAGCAGGTTGCTCAACAAATTTAATGACCTCCAGGCTGTGATTCAACTTTGTAGTGCAGGGACAGTTGCTGCATTTCTAAAGATGAGTAAGTTCTGAAAATTAAGCTAGTTGGAATATCATCAATTTTCATTGATGTGGCAACCATTCGACATGCGGCAACCCGGAAACTTCCATATGGGGTGATAAAAAAGTGGCAATACATCACTAACACTCAAGACTGAAGCTTATGCAGGAGCTGTAGGATGTTTCAGCACCAGATATGAAAATGGAAAGTGGTCAGAGGGAAAATAAATGCTCTTTCCTTGAAGTTAAAGGTCCCATATATGAAAAACAGATTTCCCTGCCAATACATGCTGTATATTCAACACTGAGAATGTGGAGGCTAAAATGCCTCTGCCTTGTTTTTGTAGCCTACCTACTGGGAAAACAGGCTCCCACAAGGCAATTTATATTCGCTCCTGTAGGGATGTTGTGACTTTGCTTTGCTGTTGAAGAGTGAAGATGTTAAGGGTTAGAACCAGACATGCCAATCGCTCTGTTGTTGGCTGCAAATATCAACACAAATATATACAGTATGATATTGTGTCCCAGCAACGGGAGACTGAAGAAAACTGTGGTTTGCTTTTTCTTTTTGAGACATTGGCTCATATTGGCTACAGTTGGAGCTAATTTGTTTGATTGTGCATCTTCACAGTCTGCGTTAACAATGAGGGCTGACCACAGAGTTACACAAGTAAGGCAAAATAAATAAAAAATAAAAAAACAGGACTAACACTCAGCTGAGTTTGCAGAAGAAAAAAGAGGAAATGTTGCATTGGGAAACAAAGAATCATGACTTTCCATCATTATGCATGCTAGATCTGGCTGAAATAGTATCAAACTTTTATTCAATCTGTAAACTCACCCTGCTTTTACCTGAGACAGGCGTCACTATGAGATAAGCTTTTTTTTTTTTTTCTTTCAAATTACTTTAAATCTTCCACTGCCAAAACCAAAAATGTAATCTTGTTGTTTACTAAGAGCTGAGCATTATTCTGTGAAACATCCACTCTTCTGTCTGCTAACAGAAGAGTGGATGCAGAGGGGGAATATCTAAAGCTAGCCAGCGCATGTAATCAATCCTGCCCCCTCTCGGCACTCACCATGGTGTAGATTTATTTTGCCTTAAACCTGACAGTCTTATGGGACACAAAGAGATGCTGTGCACACATGCTACTATTCTACTCGCATACTTTGAGCTCCAGCTATGCTAGTGTTCTTGCTCATGCTGCCGAGTATAGTCTTGTCTTTTTGATGTCATGCTCGGAAAGAAGAGGAGGATGGGAGTGCCGCTGGCCTAGTGGTTTACAAGCACATCAGAGGATTTGCTACAAGTGGTCTGCCTGGGTTTGCTTCAAGCCTGGGCACTTTTCCTGCATGTCACTTCCCACTCTCCTGTTTATTTCTCATGTTCACTGCCCTGTCCTCTCTAAATGAGCCTAAAAATTAATGTTAAAAACAAAAACTTTTTCAGTTCTATGGGTATCTCGCCACTACTTCTGTAAAGGTCTCTTTAGCAAACTTAGTAACTATTGGCTGAAATTAGTAGATAGATATATAGAGTGTGATTTTTCTTTGTGCTGCCATGTCATCAGCAAATGTGCTTTTGATTGTAAATTAAAATTTAAAAAATAAACACACATACACAAAACAAACATGTACACAAACTCATAAAAAATAACAAACAGATCAGTATGATCTAGAGCCAGACTCCATATCAGATCAGTGTTTTTTGATGACGTGCAGAGACACCAAGTCGGTATAAGAGACATGAAGTAGCAGGCATTAAACTGGGGCCGACATTCATCTGATGTTTTACAGTTACGCCTTTTATTTTTTTCCTCAGAACTGATTTCTTGCTCTGATTTATCTCTGCGGTATGATGACAGATTAAGATGTAATATTTCAGTTGCAGCCATGATTGAATTAAACAGAAGATCAGATAAAACGGGTTTCAAATGCTTAGGCATCTCATAAGTACAGCAGCTTAAAGGCTCTACTGTTAGCCTGTCTCTGTTTGTTTAATGGGGAGAGAATAAACTGAAAACGTCCTCTGATTTTCATCAAATGTGACATTAGACAGGTTGGTAAAGTTTAATATCAGAGTTTTCAACATACTTGTTTGCCTCGTGATTTGTCCCCACTTCTCTGCTGCCCCTCTCAGGCAGCCAATCAGCACAGTGCCTCAATATCATAACATCCCCAGCCCACTCAGATCACTGCATAGATAATAAGGTTAGAAACTTGGAGGTTTTAGATCCTCCACAGAGGCTAAATGTGTATTTTTTTTTTTCCAAATCAATGCAAAACATCAAAACACGAGGACATGCTAAAAAAACAGGAGTTATTTCAGGGGATCCATTAGGTTAACCTAAATCATAAAAAGTAACTCTCACCTCTGTGAGTTAAAAATTTCAGTGTGCTTTGACTGAAATAGCTATGAGTGATGGGATACTTTACTTCCATAGTGAACTGGAGTTATGACCAACTTAACCAGAACTTGGACGGCAACACAATAACTGTAATTCAACAGCACTGCTTGTTGGGATCAGCACAGAGCTGCTGGGAGCCTACAGGTAGAGCCAAATGGCAGCTCTTGTGCTCCTGCTGCCCACCACTGCCAACCAAATCCACCTCGCTAAGCGGCAGTGCCTTCAGCTGTTGTGCTGTTTTGTCAGATTCTTGTGATAATGCCAGCTCACAGGAAATGCCTGTCAATGTGAAGACCTAAAACTTGAACTAAAAGAAATGTTGAACAAGGTACAAATGTTGCTGTACAGTTGAGGCAAGTTTGGAATGTAGTAAGTAAGGGCTTAAGGTAGACTCAGGTATGTTTTAGACTGTGAGTGACAAGGAGAATACATTCTTGAGTCTGATCTCAAATATGCACACACTTTAAGATTTGAAAATGCCATGCTATAAGTCATTGTCTCACAATCTCATGAGAGTGCACATGCGAAGAAAATAAAGAGTGATGAAGGTCCACCTACTTTCCAAGGTGGTGCTTGCTTGGCATAAAGAAGTTGACAGTTCCTGTTGGTTAAGACTTGAAAGCTGGGTAGGCAGGATCTGAGGAGGTGCCAGTTTTTGGGAGAAATCTTGAATGTAAACACTACCCCTCCCAACCAGTTTTCCCCTCAGCTCCTCCTCTCCCCTTCCTCGCTGCTCCACCAAGCCCTGCCCACAAACAGACACTCCTACTCACTCGTATCGTTCCAATTAAATTCAGATATGATGCAGATAAATACTTCGGATAATTACAAATGAGGCCCAGTCAATGTGAAAGTAAAAAGCATTGGTGGTAGTGTAGATGCCAACAAACTACCCGCAAACACAATGTTTGCAGGACTTCTACAACAAGGATAAAGTGACATACTCCAGGACCTGAGGGAAACAGTTTAGTGGCGCTACAACACGCAACAGCAGGTCCCGTTTGACAACAAACACTTCTGTTACAGACATTTGGCTTACTTTGATAAAGCGGTTTACCTGTCCATCAGAAAGGGTACAGGATCCACAAGATCCCAAAGCATCTCCCATCGTTTATGCTTCATTGATCTTGACGCGACAATTTAGCTCTTGTCCGGTCTACCTCCTTTTGTATCGTCTGTTATTCTGTCAGATTCTCTGGTATTTACTTTGTTTCCTTGCTTATGTTGAAAGTCATGGCTAAAGGAGGATTCAAACAATTTTCTGTACATTCTGGTTGGTTTCTACTATCCAATATTGTACCTCACTAACTTTGTTTGGGCTTGTGCACGTTATTTGAGGACGTGGAGCGTGCCTCACAACATGAAGGAGTGGTGTCTGCCTCACAATCAATCAGCATGAGGGAGCAGTGTCAGCCTCACAACCAATCAGGTTGGGGAGATGGAGAGTGGCTTTGTTTATAGTCAGAAAGAGCAGGCCGCTCAAAAATGGTAAAATTTGACTACACAGGCGTAAGAGAACACAGCGATGTCATTATATTACCAAATGTCACCAATAACTAATAGCTATTGACTGATATTAAAAGCTTTTTTGTATATACACCACAAAAAAAGATGCTTCTTTAACAGAATCCTCCCTACCGCACCTTTAAGTTTAGACTGTTGGTTTAAACATGCTGGTGGAAGTAGTTTCAATTTTGTTTTCTATTAGCAGGGAAATATTGACAGACTTTTTTGCCACCTGCTGTTGTAGTCTCACTCCAGAAAAGTTATATCCCAACCATCCAGATTCAAACAAGATTCATCCCAGCAGAGGGATGGATAATTTGGGGTTTGACAACTGCAGGTTGTCTTGGTGACCGTGGTTATGGTGGTGGTACTGAAGTTGATAGGAGTTGTTACATGAAATTCTGGATTATACTCTTTGCTAAACTCATCCCTAACTAGGGCCTCGGCAATAAGACAACAAGAATGAACATGATATAATTCTTGTTACATAACGTTTCAGTAAAAATTTGGATTGATTCAAACCAGTAATTACACCACTCAATACACCCTAAACACTAGCTGGCACCTGATATTAAAGAGAATATGAAGAAGACAAAAAGCCAATAATGTCACAGGGATAGAGGCTTACAGACATTTGGAGTGGGTTGGAAAAATGCAGTGCCAACCAGCTCAAAGCAGGGTTAAAACATCAACAACAAAAGGCCATTGAACTGCAATGGTAGGGAGATATTTTGGGTATTTACAGACTGACAGAGAGGCATGCACTGCAAACTTTGCTGATGATGTTCCAGCTACGATGTTCAACATCAAAGACCTTTGCCAATATCTGTAACAACATCCCCTTTTAAAACATGCTGAAAGCAAGAAATTACAGTCTCAAACAAGTGTGAGAGGATACTCAGCAAGGGGCAATAGAGTATATTAAACTCCCCAGTAGTAAACTATAGTACTGTGGCTTATGTCTAAACAACAAAAAGACATAAAGCTTTCACTGGAAACACAAATGTAAATTCAAAAGACAGGCTTATTTGAGGCTTATCAGAGTACTTGACTCCTAATATGTGCAAATCGGCCATCTGGTCTCATTATGTTTAATCAGAAGCAAAATCAGCCTTGAACCTAGACAAAAATAATGATAAACATTTTTTGTAATAATTATATTGATATTGAAATTTACGCCTTTACATTTCTTTGCCAGATTACCATCTTGCAGCACTGTGTTTGTACAATGGGACAGATCAGCCAACCCAGTAACATCTGCATCTTTGTCTACAGTGAGTAAACGCAAGTTGGTGTGAAAGTATTTGTATTGAAAGGTTCTTGACAGCAGAAGTTTGACAAACAGGTGATCATACTTATGATGCATTATAGGAGCTTTTTGACCTTGAGAAAATAAGTCAATGAAATGACAAAGTAAATAGAATAATATAAGACTAAAATCTAGCTAAATAAATAAAATAATACAAAATACTAACTATACAATATGAAATAATCAGCAAAACTTTCACCCCCTGTGAAGTATCAAAAGAAACAAGTAATGTCGGTTCGCTAGGTTCAGTTACACTTGGTTTATTAGTCCCCTTTGTTTCTCATTTTACTTTTCTTTTTTAATCTATTATAGTTGTGTTGGATTGTCTCACCTTTAGTTTTTTCAGCTCTGCCCTAAAATAAAAAGAAACCTGCCTCTCCCTTCACTGGTGCCCTGGGTTTTAAGTCCCACCTTTTCACCCCCCACAGAGTTGACTTCATACTTAATAATACTAACTTTGGCAGCGGAATAGGTAAACATATCCTTTAATGATTCTGATATGATAACACTCTGAGTCATATCACTGAGTCATATCAAAACAACATTACCCCGGCAGACTGGTGTTTTTCCTCTCCAGGTGTGGTTATCACATTGGGAGGGAAGGTGTAGCAGTTTGTGTCATTAGCAATCCTGCAGTGCATGGCAATTTGGGCGCCCCAAAAAACTCAGAATTGCATTTTCTGCCAGCAGCTTGCTCAGACCCGGTCCAATGCCCTTAGCCAGGGAAAAAGTCACAAATTGGGCATTTTCTTTTTGTGATTTACTCTGAATGCAAAGTGCCAAATTAGAATTTTAATTGGAGTGCCAATGATGTGATTCTTACCACAATCAATCATCCTGAACTTCTTGTTCTGAGGATCATATTAAACCTTTCCGTTCAATCTGATACAAACAGAAAATGGGGCAAAAATGCATTTTACTTCTGTTTTCATTGTTGTGTTATTTGACTCATTTTCATTATTTAGATGAGAATGTAAGTCTATATACAAAAAAAAAAAGTCTTCATGAGAAATATTGCTAAAGAGAAAGCCATTGTTCCAAATGGTCTGCAAACCATGACCCAATGTAATCTTGCCATACAGTCTAAAAAGCAGGGGGTTCACACACAGCGGTTGTGGTGTGGGAAAACATTTCCAGTATATTACAACTTTGAATCCACTCCAAAAAATCTTAATCAGGACAATGGCAGCAGAGTAAAGATAACTAGAGGCTCCATCAGGTAAAGGAAACTCAGGTAAAAAAGACAGCGACTAGGTCTAGGTTCAGCAGCTGCCCCCTTAAGCAGTCTGCCAACCGGTTAGACAATGAAGCAAGTTGAGGACTGGACAAAACAAACCTTTTAGCTGGACATTAGGAACTGAAGGTTGGGCTTTTTAGGTTTATTGAAAGCTAAAAGGCTGTTAGTTTTGATAAATACTGAAGTTCCCCAATAGAGATCCTTTTCTTTTAAAACAAGTCCCATTGCAAAGAGGCTTCAGAAAAAAAATCTAGACACAGGGGGCTCTATTTTCGTGCCTTTCCAGAGATGTGGCGCAGGCGCGGCGTAAGTCAGGTCTGCCGTGCCGACAAGGTGTTCCCAAGCACAATTTGGTATTTTGGTGATCAGGTTTGAATTAGCGAGCTTTCAGCGCACTTTTCAAGCCACCGGCGAGCACGAAAATGTCACTGCGCCAGCCGATTCTGTCGGTGTTGTGTGTTGTGCAAAGCCAGTAAAAACATTCAGCAGATTTTAACATTAATGGTCACATCAATTAATTTCAAACAAACAAACAAACAAAAAAATTCTTTACTACTCATCTGCTTTGATTGATGGATTTCAGGCCTTAAGTCCAAAGCGGGTGAAGCAGCTTTGAGTGAAGAGTGGGCGCTCAAAGCTGGCTGCTTACTATCATTTCTATCTAAATTAGCCTTTCTTTTAATCTTTCAAATAATTTGAATTGATGTAGCTCGATTGAAGTTTTGTATTTCCAGCAGAGCTCTAGAAAGCCTTTTTGATGGAATTCTTGCCACCTTCTGATTTAGTGTCTTCAGCATTTCCAGTAAACTGATGTATGTGTGGCTGTCCATGTAAAGAACCAGATCTCATGTTGTTTTTTCCCCCACGGACGAATATGCCTAGCTAAAGTGTTTGTTTGTTTTTTCCTTTAGATTATGCACTTGATTATTATAATTGTTATTTATCAATTATTCTTTGGATTACAGAATATGATCAACATATTACACAAATAATACATGTTCCATTAACAGTATTATTTACATTTTAAGATCAATATTGGAAAAAATATTTATTCTTGAATTTGTAACAAGATAACATATGGTTACCATTCGACATGCGGTACAAAAAAAGTTATAATGTGGGGCAACTTTAGCCTTTAGGAATCACAGTAATTCTTAAAATTTTGCGTGAAAAACTGCATTATTTTTCAACCATGTCTCCTGAATCATAAAAACTCACCTTAATGTGTGTCAGAACAAACTGTTTTGGAAACTGATTCATAATTTTTCAGGTTTTGGATATTTTTCTCGTGGAGAAACCTTAAGTTGTCTTCTTTACATGGAGGCTTGGTTACCTTTATCCAATATGGTGGCTCGCTGACATGCTTATTTTAGTAGCAGCTACCATGGTGCTATCTACAAAGTATGTGTTTACATCTATGGTCACGAGTATCAGCAGGATTACTGGATTTATAAAGCTCCAGCCTCTTCTCAAAATTTGGACACATCTGGCTCAAGAGAAATAGACAGCTACAAGACATAATGACTGACTTAAGTATTCATTTGGCTCCATTCCCTCTTTGCTCTACTTTGTTGATTCTTTTCTGCTGTGTATATTGCAGATTATCTTATCCTATCTCATTTCATACAGTCAAACGATAAAACAGATTGATGTATTTAAAGGATTGCAATTTTTTTGTGTTAACAAGTGAAAAACAGAAGAGTGATGGATTCAAGTAGCTGCAGCTGCACACTTTTTATTTCTTTTAGCTCTAATAGAAGGAGTGCTGGAAGCAATGATGGTTCTTTAACATCACCTGACAATTGTTGCACTCCAGTCTGTTATCAAAAATACTAGTGGGTTACATGATGCAGGAGTACAAAATTCAAAGAATCCATCAAAA
Source organism: Xyrichtys novacula (assembly GCA_962446985.1). NCBI lineage: Eukaryota > Metazoa > Chordata > Actinopteri > Labriformes > Labridae > Xyrichtys > Xyrichtys novacula. The sequence continues at coordinate 18,529,331 of OY660866.1, read as the reverse complement.
CAGCAAAGGCTGAAGAGCTTCACAAAGTGAGCAGTGTTATTCTGAAGTTAATGTTTTTGAAAGTTCTCAAATATATGGACCTGTTTAACTGATGCTGATGAATAAAATTTTAATACAGCTAAAATGAAAAGGACAAATGATGGCTGAGCTTTTCTCTAATCTTTTATGGGCAGACTGTGAATTGCTGCTGTTATGTTTGATAAGTATAGCTTCCGACAAAATGGATTGCAGCTACACTGTGCTTGACCAGCTTTCGCAGCTACATAATGATACCCATTTTAAAACAATAAGCAGTGCCAGGCGTGTATCAACTTGGCAGACATGCAAGTTGTGGGCTGATACAACATCAAACAAAGATAAGTAACATGCAGGCAAAGCGAGACAGGCTCTGGGCCAGACAGTGTTAACTTTTCTGTCAATAAAATGAGGCTGAGGGGGTCAAAACATCAGTGGGCAAGGAGGTGGTGATGGGCAGAGACATTAAAAAGGGTGTCAGACTGTACAAGAGGATCCAGGATGGTGTGCAATCAAGAGGAATAAAGGAATTTATAAGTAACTAGTCTGGGTAAACAAAGGGTCTAATTTTTCTATAATGTTTATTTATTTATTTATTTGTTTCTTTGTATTCTTTGAAACATTTAATTTGTTAACCGAAATAATTTAAGCCTTTATCTAAATTCGGGGAATTCTGGCTGTGGGAGTTATGAGGCTGATCGCTCAAGTTCTTATTGCAGCCCAGACTCATTTGGGTATTCTTTGTTTCTTTTATTCCTTTTTCTGTGTAAAGCACTTTGTTCTACATGGTTGTGTATGAAAAGTGCTATATAAATAGAGACTGATAATGATGATATGTTACATGTATAGTCAGTGAGTGTGACCCTTTATGATGTTATTAGCCATGTCTACAACTTTTGTAAAATTCATCTCCTCCTGCACATTTAATCAGGAAAGATGTGCTTTTCTGGGCTTATGCACCTTGGCCATGCCAAACTCAGGAATGAGTTTCTTGCTCTCATAAAACAACCTCTGTGTATTTGTGAAGCTTGTTAAACGTTTCAGTCAAGAACCAGAAAACTTTCACTTTCAACCTGAAGTGTCAACCTTACTTTTAAGAGATGGTTTTAGAAAGAAAGAAGATGAAAATATAAACCAAACTGTAGCATATAATACCAATACCTTGAAAACTCCCCTGTTCAACATACAAGCATAGACATCACTTTTTTTTTTTTTTATGACATGACCAAGTCCATCACCAAGACAGGCTTTTGTCACATCAGTTTATTATTTATGCAATAAGTAAATAGCATTTCACAAAAATGACAGTTTAACCTTTCAGTAACAGAGTGGAATATCCACCACATAAAATGCAAATAACAAACAAAAACTTTTTCAAATACTTGGTGAGGATCTCTTCCTGATCCCAAAATCACATTTGACAAAAATAAAAATGTTCAACTTCGAATAACAGAGTAGCATTTTCACCATATATAACATGAAATGCAAAAAACAAATAAAACCATTTTCAAAAAGTTGGTAAGGATCTTTTCCTGATCTTGAAAACACTTTACAAAAATGACAGTTTCAATTTTCAATAACAGAGTGGAATTTCCACCACACAAAACACATGAAATGCAAAAAAAAAGTGGGCCCCTTCTTCTCACTTCAGGAGCTTGTGCTTCAGTTGGAGGCCCATTGTTAACTGGCCTTTGTTTGTCAGCCTCCTCCAGGTTTCCTCTACTAAAATAATGGCTGAGGGGACTAGTTCTTGAGGAGTTCCCTCAGTGTTGGGTCTGTCATCCTCCACAAGGTCAATACTGAGGACCTCATCTGAACTCTCAGATGTAACCAGACTCATTTTTTCGAACGCGTCCTCCACACTAAAGTGAAACATGAAAATTAGTTTGTTTAAACCATTTGTCATTAAGGCAAAGATCTCTGTGACCAGAGGACCTTCACTTACTACATGCTGGAGTCCGCCTCCTCCTCCAGATGGATCATAGTAATAAACGGGTGTTTGAGGGCTTCTACTGGTGTCAGTCTCTTATCGGGGTCAGTGCCAATTTGCCTTGAAAAATTTGTCGGTGTAAATCCCAGCATTGAGCACATGCTCATCAGGCTGACCGAGAACATCCACTATGTTCATCATCTAGGACCAAACACAAAGAAGCACTCTACATCAGGTCTCTGATTGAGTTTGGACTTTTTTTGGAGTAATATTTCTCTGCCTGAGTGATCAAATAACAATGAAAGGAGTTACTTACCTTCTGGTACTCATAACCTGTCCCAAATAGATAGCAGGTAAGGAACAGCTCTGCCAGTACACATCCAACACCACACATACCAATGGCCTCTGTAAAGGGGAGGCCCAAGATCACCTCCGCGGCCCTGTTTGGAAATGACAGGTTCATCACATACATGTGAGATAATAACCTCTATCTGATCAGCGACAACATCAGTGAGAGGATGAGCTCTGAAGGTTGACTTACCTGTAGCCAAGAGCCTGTACAGTCAGTCCAGTTGTGACTTCACTATTGTGAAGTGCAAGGCCAAAATCAATCAGCTTCACCCTGAAAGGCTGGTTCTCCTGGTTGATTAGCATGACGTTATCAAGTTTTAAGTCAGCATGGATAACGCTGATGCCTTTCAGGGCAACAAAAGCTGTGAGCAGCTGCAGAAATAAAGAGTAAAAAAATTAAAGAGGATAACAGCAAACAAGTGTGCAGGATGTACAGATTAGAGCAAATGTGCTGTATGTTTAATCCTCTATTTGTAGATGTTTCAATTCTGTATTACTTCACTAATTAAATGATCTACTGGCTGCAAGGTCTTTACCTGCTGTGCGATTGGTGGGATCTCGTTGAGCGACAAAGGTTTGTACTGTCGGTCTCCCAAAAGCTGAATCAGGTCTCTGTCCAGTATTTCGAAAGCCAAACAGGTTTGACCTTTGTGTTCAAACGACTCATATAAATTCACTACATTTGACGCGACAGGGTGAAGTGTGATCATCTGCAGCATCTGGAGCTGTGAAAAATAAAAGTTAAATCAGTACCAGCTGGACAAAAAATACCAAAATTCAAAGGCATTATTGTTGTAGCAATCAATACAAATTATGTCATTATTTTTAGAAATTAATTAAAAAGTCGTTGAACATAGCCATTGAACAAATGTTAATTTAAAGAAAAAATATGCAACATGCTCTGGAGTTTGGAGATCTGTCTGACTCTGTATTTCAGCTGGGGTGAATGTTTTGCAGTACCGAGCCAAAGTATGGTAGTTGACATGAAAGTCCTTTATTGTCCTCCAGATTGATTTATTAGCTTGGGTCACCTGTCTGACTGCCCTCAGCATCACATCAGGTACTGCACTGCCAGGTTCTGTTTTTCTTTTGAAATTCCTAACCATGTCTTCTCACTTTCTCCTCTCCTTTAAACCACTTTTCTCTGTAAAAATAAAGTCAAATTTCTATATGACAACTGCTGATAAGCAGACGCTCTATGTCAGTTTTAATCCCTTTTAAACATGTGACAACTAACCCCAAAATGACTGAGACATGTTGCCTCAAACTACCATGTTTGTTAATTCTAGCTCTATCTTAAAATTAGCTTAAAACAGAACAATGACTGAGGTATGACAGGATGCCTTAATCTCTCCTCTAACAAGTCCACATGTATCACTGTTGGGATTTTTATCTGGAAGAAGCTTATTTTAAAATATATGAAGATTGTTTTGTTTTTTTACTTTGGGTTGTGCAAAATGGTTAATTGGCGCTCATCTCGGCTCACAATGTAGAGATGTACAGAACACGATCCCTAACCATGTAAAAGAAGAAAACTAGTATTCCACTTTTTAGTTGCAAAGATAATTGCAATGTGATTACTTACCCATGTGACAACAAGCCCCGGCCCCCCCAATACGTGGGAAATTGGTGGAGCAATAACATATTTTTTAGTCTTGCTTTTAACCTTACAGTATTGGTTTTGGAACTAAATCAATAACCTCTTTTTTTCATGGGTAAAATTTCACATTGATTCCCAGTCATGGCAATAATATAGAGTGGAAGCTGCAATTTTTCCTTATAGCTTCCCCAAGAACAAGTAGCAATATAATCAACAGAATATATACAATTTTCTTCAAGATATGTTCTTGCTGCTGTTTTTCTACAGAGAACTCTATTGACCCTCTTAAGCTAAATCCGATTGCTTAAGACTCTTAAAAAACTGTTCCTGCAGGCAGAAAAAACCCAAGCTGAACATGGAGGGGTCCAAGAGGAAGAATAAAAATGGAGTGAAAGTTGGCCAATGAGCTGCTGGAGAAGAAATCGGACCGAAAGGTGCAGGAAAAAGTGAGATTGCTCTAGAAGGTAAGTGGTTCAGTCTCCTAGGAGAGGACTTGAACTCGAACTGTGCAGGAGGCTGAGATGGCTGAGTGGGCAGGACTGAGCCGAGCAGAGAAAAGAAACAGACAGAACATGCAGAGCTGTAGTATTAGTTCACTGCTGTGGTTATAGTTTATTTTCTGTCTCAGTGTATGAGTGTTTCTGTGAATACATCGGTTCCTTTCGAAGGTTATGGCTGAAGATGACCTTCATGATCAGCATCTGTCTGCGTGGGCCCCTGACATGTGGCAAACGACACTTCAGATCATAAAAATCAGATGAGGGAACACACAAGCAACTTAGGTAGAAAATCAGACAATCAATGAGGCAGAGAATCGGCTGACCTTTCCTTTTCCGTAGCCTCCCATCATTTGTCTGGCTTCAAATAGAAGCTGCGGCATGGAAGATTAAACAGTGATATGTGGCTGCCGATCATTATAGGCTCTAACAGGGGCTTACGTGCTGCTGAAGATGTGCTGCTTGGACTGAGCTTGTGTGTGTATAAACTGTGGCTCCTCTCATGGGAATGTCCTCTCTTATCAGATCTTAACTCATGAAAATTGAAGGCTAACCTGCACAGCTCTGTGTTTTCTGTTTTTTTCCCGACAAGAGGGAGTTTGTTGTTGCGTGCTTACCCAGAAACTGATTCATATCTCATGCCAGGATACCCAATTTTTGGCCTGTGGAAAGTCATTGAAAGGTTTTCCTTTTATTTTTCTCCAATTTAAACACAGCTTTTGCAGATAGACCTGCACAGTTGCACAGACGCCTCCTTACCGTACATAACAAATGGATACACGTACACAAGCACTGCACATTTAATTTGATCCCAACCCAAACACAGAAGTGGCAATATTTGGCCAGGATCTGTTGTTTTGCTTTGCTTTTAAATGCTTCCAATCATATGAAGAGATTGCATTTAGATTTATCTTTGCAATTTTCAAATGCAGTTCCTAAAACTGTGACCACAACTAGGAATACCAATATTTCCACAGTCACAGCACAGCAGAGCCATACAACATTACAGCTGATGCACACAGGAGACATTAGTTTTGGAGAGCGAGTGCATGATGAAAGGGACAACCTGCTGGCAGGAGGAAGTTGGCCCACCTTGGATAATAGTAGCAGATTGAATCGCCATACTTGGTCAGCCTCTCAGCCATCTGTTGGTACCAGGGGAGTCTGGTGTGTAGACCCCCATGTGGACCAGCCCCAACTCGGGCCTGGCCTGGACTTGGTTCAGGTGGCCGCTACATATGCTGTCATCTCTCAACCAGTGCCCAATTATGCCTCATCTGATGTGTTCGCTGCCTAAAACAAAGCACAGTCTGATTTAGAGCAGAGCAGTTTGAACCAAAGCTGCAACACACAAGGAAACAGACTGAGGGATGATGTTCAGAGTTTGCTGATATCAGCAGAGCGTTCTTGGAGGGACTCCGAGGTGACACATATGAGGTAATATACATGAGGCCTGTAAAGGGTCACATGTGACTCAGAAGCTGGCGTCATGCTTGGCTTGTGTCTTTTAAATTGTAGATGACAAAGCACCAAATATCTCTTGACAGCAGCTACAAACATCTTGGAGGAAGAGAAGTTGCAAATGTAATTTGAGGCACTGATTTTTCTTAGCTTGTTTGTTCAGATAATTTTCCAGAACCTGAACTTGAGGACGATAACTATTCAGTACTTTCTTTTTCACGGTTCCAAGACAATAAAATATTGAAATTTTGCTTAAACTCCAGCTTTCTTGTTTCATAACTTCATATTTATTTGAACATTTGACCAAGTTAGGTGTGATAATTTTAGATGTTGTCAGGCAAAAAGGTGGAGTATTGTTATCTTGAGGACACAGGAAGGGTCTGTGGCTCGGAACAACACAAACCTGGGCAAAGGTCTGAAGCAGGGGCGATTGCTCTAAGACTGCAAGGGAAGCTCAGCTTCCCTTAAAATGTCACCCCCCCAAAAAAAAGAAAAAGTGGTGAAATACGTACGGCTGTGTGTACATTTCATTAACTAAATACGCGCTGGAAAGCCTTCATCTTTTGTTCAGACACTGTGATAAGAAGCTGATAATCACAGGTAACCGGCATAACTTCGTTCTCATTCATCCTCGCAGCGCCTCAGCGCTTCACACAGCCGGACGCTGGGCTTCTGCTGACTTCAATGTGGAAGCTCAAAGTGGGTTGTTCCAGCAGCGAAACTAGACGCTCATTGGATAAATGCTGGGCTTTGTCCCGCCCATCGGAAGCTAAGCTTCACTGGAGTTCTATGGCGAGAGGGCGGTCCCGACTTTCTCCCGGACTCCGAGCTTCTGCATCCATGATTGGATGAGCTGTCTGAGGCGAAATCCTTTTTTGATTGACAGCTAAACAAGCGAATCAGCGATCTTGAAGAATAAAACATCTACCAGAGCATTTTCCAAGTTATTCATTCTGTTGTTCTTAACTGCTCCGGAGACCTTACCGATCCTCAGCGACTTTTGTCTTTGTTAAAAACAACTGCCGTTGTGTTTGGCGACTCTGTTCTGTTACATACTAATAAACAAATACAATTATGATGTAGGCCAGAAAAATGAGCTTCCCCTCCTTGAAAGACCAGCAGCCGCCACTGGTCTGAAGTCCATGGCAGAGTGCTTGCTCAAGTAAGACGGTAAGATGGGTAGAAAAGTTCTTCCTTTGCTTTATAAAACTTGAGACATGAGAACCCAGAAAACTCAATTTCCCCCCAGGAACGGACAAAGAAGTTCTTCTTCTACTTCTTATACACACAAACAGGGATGCACAGCAGTGCTCCCACTCACATTGTTTAACTAGCAAATGTAAAATGTAGTCTAAGTGTGTGGTTGTTTTAATTCTTATGATCATATGATGTCTGTCTTCAGTGTTCAAAGTATTGATTTGACCTTTTTTTTTTTTTTTTTTTTCTGAGGACACAATGTCACCGTAACTTTAGTAATGTAATTAAGAATGATGCATCAGATTGTATAGCGCTTTTTCAGAGACCCTCAAATCACTTTACATTAAATCCATCATTCATTCACCACACAGTCACACCCTGGGGAAGACTGACAGAAACGTGGCTGCCAGTTTGCGCCTACGGCCTCTCCACCACACAACACTCGCATTCATACACCAGGGGAGGACACACACTGGGAGCAAGGTGGGTCAAGTGACTTGCCCAAGGACACAATGGAAAGACTAGGGATAGGGTGGGGATTGAACCACCAACCCTCCAGTTATTGGATGACCACCCCACCGAACAATAGACGGCTATTAGACGTCTAGTTTTTTTTTAGACCTAATTTCAACCGTCTACATTCTATATATGTTTAGACAGAATTTAGACATTAACCCATTATTTGATAAATATTTAATTCAAAAAGCAACTGTGAGTTGCATAACTGATCTCCAAGTGCTTAACCAAAATAACCATAACCAATAGAAAGGGCAGCTGTTGCCCACTAAACAGGATGTAAGTTCAAAGGTTTTTCAGAAATTTTTGATTGATTTATGACTCATGAATATTTCAGAAAGAAAATGAAACCAGCCTATAATTTTTAGTAGATGAGACATGCCTGATTCAGCTCATGCAGGTTCAAAGATTCCTGTTTGTGTGTCTTTTTCTTTTTCACAATTTGTTACTTTGTGATAAAAATCCAGAACAACTCTTTGCTCTTTCGGCTGTGCTTTTTGGATTGTGTCAACAGGGCCCAAAGTATGTGAGTGTAATTCCTGGAACTCAGCCCCACTCATCTCTGAAGTTTTTTACACTCTCATAAAAAAGCTTATTTTACTGGTTAAATAAGTAAGACATCTTTCTGACACCACCCTTCGGCTAAATCTCACATTGACTTTACAAAGACGACTGAGGATCAAACACAAACTTTGGCACAGAGTGCTGCCAGAACCAATACAGAAGCTCTATTTCCTGATTGCAGTGAGCGAACAACATACTCTCTGTGACATCATTCTGTAGTGCTTAAGGACAGCGGGCCACTGAGTGTATCATTAAACCCTTTATACACAGACACTTCTCATTGTTCTGATGTTCTCTTTTCTCATATTACCATCCCGCACACCTACAGCTGTCCTTGAAATGCACTTAGTTCGGACTCGATCATTTTGCAGTTAAAAACCACACTGAAGCAATTGCGGGCCCATTTGACTTTAAATCACCGAGCTGCTGGGTAGCCTCGCACTCTACTGGACTTGCTTTTGAATTAATAAGCCCAGCAGAAACGTTTCCAATGGCTCATGACGTTAAATGTTAAACACTGAATGTTGAGACAGCCGCTCCAGCAAGGCCATGTTAATGATGTCGGTATTGATTACTCGCTCTCACTCAAGCACTCCTGCAGCTCTTTAATAGGCTGGAGTGAAAGAGAGATCTGAGTGGCTGATTGTGATTTTTGAATAATATTGCAAGTTGGATTAAGCTTCCTCTGAAATGCTACCTCACACCGAGAAAGTCTTCTGAAATCAGCATTGAAGCTCTTTTGCAGTGGTTGATGGGATTAAAATTTATTAGCTGCTACTGTGGAGGTAAACCACAGCCTTATTAGTGTATAAATCATCCACTGAAGAGGAGCGTCTGAGGGATCTGAGTTGTAAAATCCCCATCCACTCCAATCAGACACTGCCTCAGCTGCTGACCACCAGGTGAAATACTACTTGGGCTAGCGAGTTTTACAGCTCCTTGATTAGCGTATGTTCTCTGCACACCCTCGCAGCCAAGCCTACATCCTTAATCACCAGGCAGAAAATCTTTGAGGCCTTAAAGCAGCAATTACAGTAAAGTCAATCGATAACGACAGGTTTTAGAGGAGACCAAATGACTTTTAATGGATTTTAAAAGGTGGCATTAATAATGCACAGGCTTTGGTGTATAATTACGGCTGACTGCCAGCTGCTGTTTAACCAAATGTATGGAAAGCAAGACAGTTCCCCTCCCTCTTTTCTTCAAGCACATAAAAAAAGAGGCTAAGCGCAGCATTAAGGTCGACCTCTCTTATGCAGCACTGTGGCCGACGAAAGCCAAACTGTCACTGCAAATTAATGGCATCCAAAAGCCAGCGCTTCCATTGCAGAGTGCTTCCTCTCTGGACGCCGCACACAGTCCGGGGCACTGTCTCCATTGCTGTGCCACAGAGATTTGATGCACAGATCCAGCCGGGCTTATGTCAGGCCGTTCTCCCCAGCTGGCCTCAGTGGTGTCCCTTCTGCTGAGCGCCCCCCCCCCCCCCAGCACGGCTCCAGGAGTTTCCAACACACAACGCTCCAAAAGTCTCTTGGATCTGACGCGAAGGTGTGCAATGTACCGAATACTAATCCCACTCGTGCCTAGACAGCTTTATAAGAGCAACGGGGTCTATTAGAGATGAGAGGTGTGAAATAGCAAAGAGATCACGCATAAGCAGTCATTTGTTTCCACACCTCTGGTATGCCTTTATCTTGAATTAGAAAGAGATAAGATGGATTTCATTTATACCTCTGATGGTGACTCACTGTTCTCCCCCCAGACTTCATCGCTTCCCTGTTGGCGGTGCTTATGAGGTGTATCGCTGCTCTATCAGTTGAGTAAAAAACTCTTTTGCTCCTTCTTTTCTTCCTCATTCCCACTGATGCTTAGGGATATAGAAGACGTGTGACTTACATTTAAAGAAAAAAATACTATCCCAAACTTTAATTTTATGATACTACAAGTGCTTTGAGATTGATAGCTTATCTGATCAGAAAAAAAGGGAATAAAATAAATATTAGTATTGCTGTCTTGTGACCCCTGTGCCTCAGATCTGAGGTCAAGGGTTTCCCTCTTAATTATGGGTAGGGCTACTTAGCAGAGGGACATCTTTGGCTTTCCGTGCCTAATTAGGTTGGACCACTAGTTCTTTGTTTTGGATTTTTCAACTTTTGTTCATACCTTTGTATTTAATATTCAACCAAAAATCCAAAATAAATGGGACACTGAGCAAAATTATATAAATAGTAGGGCTGTCAATCGATTAAAATATTTAATCGCGATTAATCGAATTGTGATCATAATTAATCATGATTAATCGCAAATTGATCGCATATTTTTGATCCATTCTAAATCGATCTTTTTCAAATTGTTATACTTTTATCAACATAAGAATCAACATGAGAACAGATCGTGTATTTTCATGGTAATGGTGGTCATACAAGGTAATTCATATGTCCAGTCATTGGATGCGATCCGTATGCTTTCACGCAGACCAACGTCCTGCACAATGCTAATCGGCCGACAAGCGGTAGCCACCCATTTAGCGATTTCTGTTTCAAGTTTGCATTTAGTAGAGCTCTCCATCTGTTTACCTTGCACATTCAGCGTTGTTTGTGGGGGGGGGGGGCTCTCTGCATCAGCTGTGTGCTTGGCCGACAAGTGATATTTGAAACTAGACGTACTCCGGTGGTAACTAAATTCAGCTCGTCAGGAAACACAAATGACTTTTGTCCTGTCAAGAGAGCCATCTGGCAAGGCTTTGTAGCTGAACTTTCTGTTCAAAATCGTGTTCTTATCCATTATATCCTAGTTTCTACTCATGTGGATTTGTTTATGTCTGCTGCGCTATCAGTCAGTGCTCTACTTCCTGATTCGCGAACGGAGTGCCCCGAGGCTCACATAGCTCACCAACTGTTCCTCTACCCTTTTACAACGGCAAGAATATCGACGCAGTGTGTGTATAGTTTGGTGAAGCCAGGCTGAGGCTTGCGTTAATCGTGCGTCAAAAAAATTAGTGGCGTTAAAAGTCACTCGAGTTAACGCGACAATAACGCGTTAACTTTGACAGCCTTAATAAATAGATCATTTTAGTTGGTATAATATATGCATATATATATATGTATATATATTTATATATGTATATATATATATATATACATATATATATATATATATATATATATATATATATATATATATATATATATATATATATATATATATAGCTAAGGCAGAGAGCTAAGGCAGTTCCTTGGGTAGAGAAATACAGACCAAAGTGTGTAGATGAGGTAGATGATATATATATATATATATATATATATATATATATATATATATATATAGTTTCAATGATTTGCAAACCTTCAAAATCTGTTTTCTTTAACATTTTTGGGGATCTTAATATAGGATACCCATAATTAACAAATATATGACACTTAATCCCTTCAAGCTTCTCGTTGCAATGGAGTTCAAATGAATATGTATTAATTATTTGCATGCTGTGTCCCCCTGCTGTCCCTGGTGATTGAATGAGAATCCATGAATCCATACAAACTGACTGAATGCTAGTTTAGCTCAGTTGGTAAAGTGGCCGCCACTCATCGAGAAACTGCGGTCCTCAATGTACTGATCACTTGTTAGACTTATGACTGTTACTACTGGGTGTGTGTTATCTTTCTCTCATTTACTCACATTCCCACTCACAATTATGCCCCATACCCAGCAACTTTTTGTTTGGTCCATTCAGGATTCTAACCATAGACTGTATATAATATAAACAACTTGGCTCTGCCTTCCGTCATCATCCAAATTTGAAACTAAATTGCTCTCCATATTTCCGGGATTTTCTCCACTTCCTGGAACCACCACTTGTGTTGTAGCGTTGTACGCTTTTGGCTAGAGAGTCGCTGTGATGACGCTTGGCTCAAACTGCGTATCCCTGGATGAGCGTATGCCCATAGGCTGCATCAAGTGTCAAACATACCCCCCCAAATAACTTTTAAAAAAGGAGCTGTACAGAAAAATGAGGACTTGAGTACAAACCAGTCTTACAGTAACTACATGTCAACATAACAACCAGGGGGGAGAAAAAATATATATTCTGTGTAATTACTTTAAAGTTTGTCCATAGTTTCTCCATAGGGATTGTTGAAGGAGGCGGGATTTATGACCTATACTGCAGCCCATCACTAGAGGGTGCTGTTCTCAGGAGGCTTTATCAGCATCCATTCTATATACAGTTTATGATTCTAACCATACATCAAAGACTTTTTGAGACCTCAAAACATTTTCGAATCTCTCAAAATTCCTTTGAAACACACAAAACTAATAAAAAAAAAAAAAAAGCTTCAAACATACCTGAAAAGGTTGTGTTGCTGACACAAGCATTCGGCATGCAATCACTTGATTATTAAAATAGATTAATAAAATAAGATGAGACAGCATCTGCAGCAAATAAAACAGTTTCCACATTTATTTTATTAACTCAAATTTGTAACATTTAAAGAAGAGTACTTAGTCTATATGATTCTCAAAACAGAGAAAAAAGTGCAGATGACTCACTGGGATGTGAGTAACATTTTAAATGTTTTTTAACTGTAAACATTAGTCACTTGTCAGTTTCAGCAGCTTTTTTCTTTACCAAAAATGTATATATTTTTTGACTTTTTTTTGTGCAAAATTCCCAGCAATATTTTTTAGCTCATCAGAAGGGATTAACAGTGCACAATATTTGCATTTACTTAATTCCCTGAACATATTGTCTAATAAGAAAACCCTTCACGCTGAAACACTTGAAACTGTCAGCTACATCAGTTTGAACATTTAAACACAGATAACCTTCACTATTCTTTCAAACGTATTTCACTGCATTTATCTGTTTCATAAGAACACACTCAACTTCACTCTGCCAGATGCACTGTAAAGTCTCCTAGAACAAAGAAAATACATTATGACTCCCCACGAGATGTAAAGACGGAACTCTGAAAAACACACACCAGTCTTTCTTCATTTCCAACCGTAATCATGTTAAACCCAAGGGCTATGTAGGCTTTGTCGTACTTTCTTATCTTTTTCCTTTGCTTACTGTCACTTGCTTTTCTTGCCAGTGATGCCTCCTCAGTTTTTCTTTCATTCCTGTCAGTAACTTCTCCATCTCTCCTTCTCTGTCATCTGTGTACAATCATGCCCTCACGGTACAGAGTGTGAAACTGAAGGGTCCACCCCTCCCTCCACCCCATCCCCATGTGAAGCCAATCAAATGCGTGTGTCTCACAACCAATGCATGAGCACTGGCACCTATGGTATTGTATTCTCTTATATTGTATTAAAGATGAAGGTTCATCACAAAGCGTTATTCAGTCCCTATTTAATGTGCTATGTTTCAGGAAGTCTGTGTTATCTAAAATTCCTGAAGCAGTTTAACATTTAAAAAAGCAATTTGAGTTGCCTATGCTAACCTTGAGAACCTTTAAAATCTACAATATATGGCAGGTGGACATATTATGGATGATATGCAAACTCAATATGCATTTTACTGTAATTGAATTCGAAAAACAATTAGTCATTTATTTGTTTAGTTATGCATGAATAAACTAGTAAGACTTCTGAATTCTTACATTTTAGGGTTCATAGTGTCCATGTCATATGCAAGATACTGTAAATAATAAAAAAAAGCAGGTAGCAGCTCCTGAGAACTGTTGTGCACAGCGACCAGGAGCTGACTCAAATTTCGAATCACATTAAGCCAGCTTTGCACAAGCCAAACTGACACTATTGCATTGGCTTGCACGGACATGGAATATAACATGTTTGCTGGTGCAAAAGCCATACTGCAGCCTTGAAGCTGATTGATGTTTCCAGTGCTCTGTTTATAGTGCTCTTGAGTGCCCTTAGATTAACAACCAGCTCATTGTCCTCATCTGACTTTCTGCGGTGTTTGAAACTCTTAAGGCTTTCTGGTCTCCACTTCTTAGCTTACAGAAGAAGAAAAAGAACAACTCTTTCTCAGAGTCTCCTCTTATTTTTCTCCTTTCTTTCCTCTTGCGATCCCTGACAGGCAGTTTCTTCCCTCATCCACCTTTTCCATTTGCTTTCTGCCCTCGACTTTCCCCTCTCATCAGTCCCTCCATTAGCCTTCTTGTCTCATCTCTTGTCCCTCACACTTCAGTTTTGATGGTGGTAGCAATGGCAAAAAGTACCAAATATTCAGAGAAGCTTGAAAGTGAAATTTGTGTGTTTGTTTGTCTTTATTGACTTGTGAGGACCCTTTCTTGATGGATAACATTCTTTGAGGACATTTTGCGAAGTCCCAAAAGTTGACTCTACTTTGACCTTAGTGAGGTGATGGATAAGTTTTTACATCTTTTTCCACCTTGTCATCAATGCTGGCAGACAAAACAAACAACAAAACTTACAAAACTTCCCTCCCCAAAGTACTAAAGACCTATGCATGTGTGAGCACATAGTCATCAAGAATAGGTGTCACTTCTGAAGTGGCCACTTGAAGCTGCATATGAGGAGAATTAAAGCAGGAACCTCCAGTCTTTTGAAATTAAGCCAATGTCTCCAAAAGTTTTATATGCAAAGTTGGCTGCCAAAGCACCAGAAAAGATGCTAGAAAGGGCTAAAAGTAATGAAGTAGTAGTTGCAGTTAGGGCTGGGTGATAAAACAATAACTATAAATATAAAACAACTGAGTAGTATCATGCTACAGCTACACGCAACCATAGCACTTTAACATGTGAAGCCGACAGCACTGTCGGTGAGAAAAAAAGACAATAAGTGCTACCCCCGGCAGAAATGCAGATGAAGGCTCAACAGATGATGACATTGTTGACACACAGGCATAAAAACGTCTGTGGTGTGAAGCAGAATAGTGTGCACTGCGAATTATGTCGAGTACATGTTCTCGCAAAGTCGGGGAATACCTAAAATCTTTTTCACCATCTGAAGCAGTGCCCCGTGCCAGAGCATGTGCAATGCAAAAGGTTACAAACCCAAGGAGCCCATGGCAACTGTGCAGCTGAAACAGCTGACCATTCAGTCCACTTTCTCTAGTGCAACGTCTTACAACAAAATGTTGAAGAGACATATAGACCTCACAGATGCAGTAGCTTATTATATTGCAAAAGACATGCTACCAATAAGCACTGTTAAATTTCATTTTTTTATATTGATATCGACTGGTATTTAAAAATATATGTCGTGATAAACTTTTTCCCATATCGCCCAGCCCTGGTTGCAATATTACAGATGTGGTCACTTCAAAAGAAATATGGGTGTTACTTTGCATTTCATCCTGCTAAATCATTGAACTCCTGTCTGTGTGTTCTGCTAGAGACCACTCTATGCTTACATAGGATGAGTAATATGGCTTAAAGGTATTGCCACTGGCATGACAGGTAGGTACTGCCAGCTGTCTGTTAGGTGTCAGCTCCACTAACCCAAGACACAAAGCTTAACATCAAGTATAAGCCTGCATACTCGTCGTAGTGGCTTGTTTACTTGTTGGATGTTTGTCATACATTTACTCATGGATTCATGTGTGACCTATAAGACTGGTATTGAGTTTTCTGATAGCAGTGAGACTACCTCTTTTAAGTAACCTGGTGACAGTTGTTCTCCCGTTGTAATTCTACAACAAGGATTTGAGTGAGCCACCAGTCCATGATGCTCCACTTACAGCCTTGGATAAAATCTTGAAACGTGCAAAAATACAACAGTGTAGCAATCAAGACAACCCTGTATGTGAAACTCAAATATCCCTCACAGGAAAGTGTCCTTATCTGGTCTCAGGACACAGGATATAAATCTTTCCAGACTTGTTTGCACTTTCAGGTTACCTAACTGACCCCACCAGAGGTTGACCGAAATTCCTGGCTCTTCATGATTGGTCAGTTCGGAGAACAGAGACAGAGTCTATATTACCTTTCAAACTGACTCCATCGCTGACCATCTAAATAAACATTAATGCCTCAATCCAGGTCTCCCATTTGAGATTTACCGTTTTAAAGTGTGTGAACATACGAACCCCAAGATAAGGGGCTCTATTTTCGTGTCCGCCGGGGACGCGGCGGAGGGTGGCGGACCCCGCCCAGTGGTATTTTCGTCTGGCGGAGCCCAGTGTACAGCCAGTTTGGTATTTTCGTGGACTGAGGTGCACTGAGGTCCGCCAAGCTGGGCGTGGTGGCGTGCAGGGGGAGGTGTCGAGAAAATCAGCTGGCACAGTGACATTTTCGAACTCAGTGCAGGCGGAGTGCAGCTGGTCTAGTGGTATTTTGGTAGACCGGCGGCATATTGGCATATGTCACCGATGCCTCACCGGCAGGTTTCTACAGTGTCAGGCACAATTCAGTGCAATAAATAATCATCAACAACTATTAATCTGAGTCAGCACATACATTTAGCTGAAACCACTTTAAATTAAAATAAATATCTAGTAAATAGACACATGAGGAAGTGAACAAGATATGTAATTCGTCTCCCTCCTTTTCTTTCTTCCTCTTCCTCTTATTTCTCGCGCAGCTCGACCTGGACACGTCTCCGTGTCCTCTCCCTGTCCTGCTGCAGCGGCTGAACAGATGATTTGTTTCGGTGATCAGATGAGTTATTTACTTGAAGCCGACATACGAATATTATAATATTCAGTTTTGTGAGCCAAATTTATTTTATATGCCAACATCTATGAAAGAAGGAGCCAGCCCACAGAGCGCGATGCGTCATTTATGCACCGATGGTTCCGATTCTAATGCTATTATTGGAATTTATGATGTGATCTCTGCACATAACCCTTCTTTGTCACGTGAGGTTTGAATATGTGCAACTTTATGTGAGTGTCTTTATTTGTGGAAAAGGGTGTTTGTCTTACCGGTAAGTCCAACATTACACACACCAAATCCACCTGTGCTTATATGAGACAGTGTGCAGGACGCCCTCTGCGGCGCTTACAGCAACACTTGTTGGTCGTCTTCTGATAATTCTGGTAATCCTAGGTTCATCCAAATCCACATCCAAATTTATCTTGACACCAAAGTTAGTGTAGGTTAATATGTTAGAGCATATTCACTCACTGCCATTAACTTTAGTGCTCCTAGCCTGACTCAGAATCTTTTTATTATTCACTCATTATTATTTGTCCTCATTATCTTATTATTTATTGCATGTATGTTGTACCATCATTTATCCTGTAGTAAACAGATCATTATTTTTCAAAGTTCCTGTCTGTCAGTGTTCTTCCAGAAGTAGAGTCCCTGAAATGAGAATTTCGGCTTAAGATATGAGATTGATTAATTTAAGATTGACTTAATGTTTGATTTCCCACAGTTAAGGGTGGGTGGTGCCCCTTTCAACGAGTGCATAAATGTCATAATTTGCTATTATTAATCTTCAGACATTTATTATAAATTCAAATCGCTACAACAGCCATATGTTAACTAGCTCCAATAACTTGACCTTTTCTGAACCCTGCCCTCTCTGGAACCACCCTCTTTACTATACATGCTTATGAACCTAACACAGCGATTGCCAGAACACCAAGCTTAAAGCTTTAAAAAGGTAGGACACGCTGGAGCATAACAGCTGCAACGTTTCAGTGACCAGAGCACTCAAATCCCCCTGGTGGAGGGCACTTTTGATTATTTCTTTAGTTTCCTTCAGAGGCTAAGGGACAGTGGGATCTGTTCGGTAATGGAGTTGGGTCTCTTTCTAATAGAGACTGTGCTCAATGATAAGAAAGTAGAGGACTCGTGATGGAGGAATCAAGTCCTTGGGGCCACCAGCAGTGTAGATCAAGAGTGGATCAATGTCCCTTTTGAGCAAATTACCTGGACACTTTAATGACACGTCCATCTCTTTAAATGAAACCACACCTCTGCTAAATTAGTCATGCACTTTAGATGAAGACCTTTGACATCATTACACCTCCAGCACCTGAATACTTCTGCTCACATCAAAAGGCTGAACCTGACACTCTGGAGATTTGAAACTCATCCTGCAGATTAAATTTTTTGAGGATCTGTCAAATTCCTCAGTTAAATAGCAAACGACGATGTGCGTTCAGCTTATCTCAGCTTTCTTTCCCCCTTTTAACTCCAGTCAGTAATAAGCCTCCATCTCTTTCTGCATCTATTGATTGCTGGCAAGGGGAGATAGTCAGTCCACGTTTTCCTCCAATCAAACATTGTCTTCTCTTCAAATTGAAGGTCATCCAATCAGAACATCAATGAAATCAATTAATAACACTCGAACAGTGAATGTCTGATCTGAGCAGGTACCCTGTGACGAGATGTGTTCCGATATGGATCTGCTGTTGTCCATGAAATCCTCACTGATTAGACCATGAAATTAAATCATTTAATGATACTGGGAGCTCTCCGTGTTTATCTTGATAACGGGTGAAAATTGACATTTCAAACTACATCAGCTGTGAAAATCGTGGATCTTACTCTTGGCGGAGCACATCTCTTCAGCACAGAATACATTTTCATGCTTGTTTTATTAGGTGATTCTTAAAGGCGTAAACATGTGGAAAAAACAAATAATTACAGGTATTAGGACAGACACTGCAAGCACTAGATATGTTTGGATTTAATCTCCCTATGAGGATTTCACATTGACTTACTTCTGCCTCATTTGCCCTTTGTCTTCTATGTGTTTGTGTGTGTGTGTGTTTGTTGTTGTACTTCCTGTGATTCTGATGATGTGCAATGAGCGATCACAGCTTGAAGCCAATTCTCGTGTAAAAGGCGAAGCAGGAGGTGTCGGCCAGAAGGCTGACAAGTCTGCGGTTAAATATATGCAAATGAGTCCACAGGTTATTACATCTGCTAGAGTGTGGGTGTTCAGGTGTGTGTGTGTGTGCGTGTGTGTGTGTGATCCTGCCCCATGTTTATGAGCCCGCTGTGCAAGCGCAGCTGTGATGAGAGTTGATCAAGCGTGTCATACACAGTGTGGCGCCACAGTGTGGTCGCCATGTCTGCCTGTCTAACCTCTCCAGAACCTCCAGACTCACCCTGTGTGTCCTCTCTGAAGTCCACTCTCTCACACACACCCACACACAACACACATAGAGTGGTAAGGACACGCTGTGGAGCTTGAATCCTGCCGTATCACATGCAGATCCATGTGTGAGCTGTAACGTCAAAAGCGATGTTTGTTCTGAGAGTGGGTCTTTGCAAGTATATCTGGGTTCACTGCAGAGAGACTGATCTTAGTGAATGAACCTTATAATTAAGGGGTGAAATCACTGACCATAGCATACTGTAATAATCATACTGGTTGAGTAATTTTTGCTTAAGAATAACAAGTTAGGTACAATTTAAAGTTAGCACGCATGTTTGACTGCAGAAAACACCTAGCAGAGTCCTTTGTGCAAATTAATTGATAGTGTCCTCATCCTCCTAGTAATCCTTTCTTTGCAATTACCTAGAAAGGGGTTTTGCAGAGACACCTTTATTTGCCCCTCTATCTGGACCTGTTCACCCACTTTGGGTTTTATTGAAATGGCTGGTTTTATATTTTCTTGCAACACTTATCTTTTCATATAAGGACAGATGAAATCAAATTACAAACGAACATTAGATTAAAGAAAATCATGTTAATTATGATATAACGCTCACTAAGACTCTCACATTAACTGTCCTTTTTCTTCCTGAATACAAGACCTAGCTTCAATGAGTGATGAGAAAATACATTATATGAAATTCTGACTGTTTTCCAAATGGAGGTAATGAAGGCATAGATTTTGTCTATGCTCAAATTTAATGTTAAGTTTATGGGTTTTTAAAGAAATCCACTTGTCTGACACAAGGCTTTTGCTGCCAAACTATTAATGCCCCTATCCCTTTAGCAAGACACTAACGGATGGTTTCACCAGCAGTAAACAGCTCACTGGCTGCCAGTAGAGAGATGAGGCTCTCTGTCTCTAGTGAATAATTTCAACAATTTCGACAAGATGAAGTGACCTTAGACTGGGGCTTTTCTAAAGGAGGAAATTAACACATCCTACTAAAAAGGCCATCCCCTAGATTTAGTTGAGGAAGTTTGATGGAAATTAAGCCACAGCCTCGGTGAATGAAACCATTCGGGCTGGATAGAGGTGACTGTAGCTGCAGGGATAGTAATAACAAGGATAGCTGCATAGATGTGAGATTTAAGGTATAAATTATTCCTCTTTATGTTTGGTGAGGGGCAGTGGCAGCTAGTTAAAGGTATAATTCAATTATTCTGACATTACTCACAACCCAACAAGATGTCATTTTAAAACCTTCTTTAATGTCTACCACCCTGTGGTGGTGATTAGTGGTTGTCTCCAGTTTTGCATTGTTTTACCTTCAGTAATACTGTGACGTGTCATATGTGTCATACATGTTAGCCCTAAGAGGGTCTAAATATATGTAATTCAGTCATCTCCCAGCCAAGCAACACTGAGATTGTGAAATTGAACAATGAAAAACCTGCACAATGTTTCTGCAGCCCACCCCCTGTGAAAACATAGCTTAAACAAGGCATTATGCATTTAGACCTGTGGTGATGTAACAACAGGAGTCATTTGCATAGGCATGCATGTAAAGCCTCTGCTGCTTCTAAAGCAGTTCCCCTTCCCCCCTTGTGGTTTTGCTTCAGTGTTGCAGAGTCAAGATGGCAGAGGAAAGAGCGTACTGCTTGCTTCTTGGTGGCAATAACTAACAGAAATGTTTTTTGTCCCAGAACCTGGTGGCTGAGTCAATAAAAAAACAAGGGTAATTCCAATTTACTCACCTTTCTGGGTAACTTTATGTAGTTGGACGTTGTTGTTGGCACAGTCTGTGGGGAAGAAGTTGGCCAACACAAAATAATGAGCATGAACTGTGCCCTGGGTTAAGGCCCTGGAATCATTATCTACCCTCAACCAAGTCACAGCCATATTCAGATCACTGTGTTACATTAATGCACGATGTCTATTGAATTGCACTAATGCACTCATATCATCCTGTACTTTCATGCAGAAGTGCACAGCTTTCTATGGCTGTTGGGCAGAGACTTCCAAATATAAAATTTAACTTTATTTGAGGATAAAACACCCTGTTTTTCACAGCCTGAAACACTGCAGATTCTGGTTGTCCTCTCCCTCTCCCTATCTGCACACAGAGCTCCACAATCACATATGTTGGTCTATTGACTTGGTTTTCTCCAAACTCTCTGCCTCTGCAATTGTATGCACTCCTTCCTCTTCAGACAACATTCATGCAGCTAATCAGCATAGTGCCTCATTATTATAGCATCCTAACACACTCAGATCTCTGCATAGATAATGAGGTCAGAAACTAAGAGCCTGCATATCCTCCTCAGAGGTTGAATTTGTGAGATTTTCGCAAAATAATTCAAAACCTAGGATGGATATACGGCTAAATTATCATATATGGATATCTAAGAGTGACAGTATCCACACAAATACTTAAAAAGTGTAAACATATAAACATTTATCATCAGCATCATGATGTATGTTCTCCTTGTCAATGAAATATGACAGGTTTATGAACTTCTCATAAACTTTAAAAATTTCAGGCTGTGTTGTCTTTGAGATTATCAACAAAGAAACTTTTGCAAAGTTCAAACAAAAACTTTTTAGTTGAAAATAAAATAGACCCATTTCCAAGAAGAGGAAGAGTAAGCTGGGTGAAATGGAGCGTAAAAGGGTGAAGAGAGTCTCAGAAAGTCTCCACAGAACCTAGACAGAAACAGACAGAGCACTGACACACACGCAAAGACACACACACACACACTCATGCACAAGAGAGCTCTCAGATAGGATGTGGCGAGCAGATATATCATGCTTCACTCGAGCGGGTGGAGCTGCTTCATGTCTCACATTTGCACTCTTATTTTTTTCCCCCTGCTGATATATTACAGTCAGGCCATATTTCATCTCCCACTCTCTAACTCACTGTGTAATTAGAGCTTAGCAGGGTTTTAATGTGACATTGGTTGTCCAGATAGCCTGCAGATGAGCCTGCTGATCCTCTTTTGAGGTGCATGTATTTGGATCAGGAAGTGTGAGGGGGTAAGAAAGGCGGGGATCATTGCACAGACAGGATTACAGAGGAAGATAGGGAGTCCTTTTCACCAGGAAAATGAGAGTTATTGGATTCTCTGCTCTCTGTGTGCTCCAGAGGAGTGTGAATGTTTCTTAGATCCACACAATCAGCCTCTCTGTTTGTTCAAGAGACTTCTCTGATTTGAACACTTTGTACTGTCAGATAAAGACCCACAGGACTGCTGGTAGGTGTGTATTTTGGTTGTGGTCAAATGATAATTTTGCTCTTTTCTAAAGGAGAAGTTTACTGTTACAGTTATCTAAAACACATTTTCACCAGATAGAGAAGTATATCTGGAATATAAGAAGAACAAAGTGGGCCTATACCGATGAAAACATCACATCTTCATACAGTAAAGAAGTTCAGTTCGATATATACAGGTAGATGACGAATTCACTTCAAATGGAAAAGCTGTTGAATATCTTTTTTTTTTTTATTTATTTATCTTATTTTATTTTTTATCGGGCACCTTTATTGTTTGTTCTGGCTGATATGTTTTGTTTTTATGTTGCATATTATTGTTATTTTTGTGACCTCTTTTGCTCGACCATATAATGATGTTGTTTAAAGCTGTAAATAAGTCATGTGCTCAATACCAACCCACCACAAAATGAACTTATTGAAAAAACTCCAACCTTAACACTAATATCAGTAAGGGATGTCCTATTTGGCTCCTGATCCCAATCTAATTTTTTGTGTAGAGTATCTGCTGATGCAAAGTTCCAGTCTGATACTTGTTGGCCTAGTGTAGGCTAGGCAGCTGAGAAGACAGACCTGTTTTTACATTTTCTAAATACATATTCACAATAATTGACTATCATAAGTCAGCAGGATGAGATTCTTCGTTCAAAAACACAACTTACATATGCAGATGGCATGAAAAAGACTTTCTACAGAGCCCAGGAGGTGACATTAATTTTTTTTTTCTTTATTAATTTGCATGTGATTTTATTTATATCGCAGGTACGATTTAACTGTTAATTAATAAGCAAAATCACTTTATGCAAAATTGGATATCGCCAACTGCAAAGTCGCTGTGCTTTAAGGGTCCTGATAAGGTGTCTCCTACTCAAAACAATACCAAATGTGGCTAAGCTATGAAGTATCTCTTTGTGAGTCATACCTAAATGAAAAAAAGGTGATAATATGCTCTCTGCTAATGACACTGTCTCTTCCTCACAAATAATGCGCATGGAGGATTTTTTACAAAAACACATGCGCAACAGACAAATAAAACTCATGTATGAGATAAGTATGAAATGCACATTCAAGATACT
This sequence comes from Xyrichtys novacula, assembly GCA_962446985.1. Taxonomy (NCBI): domain Eukaryota; kingdom Metazoa; phylum Chordata; class Actinopteri; order Labriformes; family Labridae; genus Xyrichtys; species Xyrichtys novacula. The sequence continues at coordinate 18,505,866 of OY660866.1, read as the reverse complement.
AAATCGCTTGTGTGTGAAACTAAATCGCATGTGCTAATTAAAACAAATTAAAGTGAATTAAAACTAAAATTAAAATTTGTTTTTGCACTATTCCAGAACGAGACATATGCGTAATATGAACCTGCAGTACACTAATTGGCTGTTCAGATCTGTGGGCCTCAAAGGAAACAAAAACCCAAGTGATTCTGACAGCAACTTTAACATGCAGTTTACTGCCAATACAAGCCTGTTTTCTCCAAGTTGACAGCTGAGACCAGGGTCAAACACTCACATCCTTATAACTGTCAGATATAGATTTTTTCCCCATATATTTTCAACCTGTACAGTTAGTTCTCTTGATGCCAACTTATTTTTAAATAATTCTTTTTATCACTTCATGCTGTGAAAAAGTGGAATCAGAAATCGTAACAGACAGCTGTGTAGATAAATGTGGCCCTAGTAATGCTCTACACAGGCAAGAAGAGTAGAAGAAGATCTGGCAGCAATATTTTGACTTCACTGTTGAACAACGAGAGGAGGTGGAGACGCATTGTTTATCTTCATAGTCAGTCAATAGTCTGTACAGTTTGTCTAGAGCTGTCTACCGTGAGCATAAGTGGGATTTGAACAGCAGGTCCTGCTCTCTCAGGCCGTTGGAGTGTGACGGGATTCACTCCTATCTATCAAGCAGGTAATTAATTAGGATGGATCGATACAGGACCTCTCCGATAATGATCTCTCCTGGACATCTCACTTATTTATCTGGTTGGGGGGAGAAGGGGGTCTGAGAGAGTTAACGTGTAGAAACTGTTAATAGCATCTTGCTTTTACAACGAGTTGATTATGCAAATAAATGTAATTAAGCAGGCAGATAAACACACACACACACAATCAAGACACACATCATGTTCATGTAGACCCAGTCCAAATCCAATTAAAAGTGTCTGCAGCAGAACTTCTTTTTTGTCCCTCAGGTGCTTTTTTACAGTAAATATCTGGAACAAAGTGCTTTTGCAAGCAAACAAACCCCAATTACAATCATGAGACACATTTGTCATGTAAACTTTGTGCACTGAGAAATTTTCCAGTTCAGCAAGACGCCTTTTTTTAAAATTTATTATTTATAGCTCGAGAAAATGCTGCACTTGTGACATATTGGTTTGGTGACAGAATTAGCAGAAATGTGGGGGTTTAAGGTTGATATTTCTGCATGCTTACAAAGTGTTTGACCCTTTCTAACAGTTTTATCTCATTTTCTCCTCCCCTTGATTTGAAAATGTACACATAATTTGTCTCTTGATACAACAGAGGCCCTCCATGAGAACAAGCTTTAAGGGCCTCGCGGTGCTGAGCAGTGAAAGCTTTTATATAGGTGACTTGAGTGGCAGCCAGTCCTCCCCTCTGCTGCTGGATTGGATTGGATATGGGCCCTGTGTTTGACAAGCTTTGGCTCCAAACTCCATGCGCAGTGGCACCGCTGCCACTTGGCAGGCCAGCACAGAGTGCCACTAGTCTCGCAGCGTCTTTGTTTCTCCTCCCTCTCTGGTGCTATTTCTGCTTCTCTAAGTTTGAAGAGAGATTCTGAAGCAGCAGAGCCGTGAAAGTGTGAAAGGGTGGCACAGGGGTCACAAATGGCTCCAGCTTTAGCGTGTAGAAGCGTGGGCTACTTTTCAAACAGGCATTTTCAAAATAAACACATGTACAGAGGGTTAAAAGTGGAAAATATCCCTCCCATTTTCTTCAACATCGAGAAACATTACACACTTTTTCTAAAGGGGTCACCAGGATCAACTCAACATGAAAAATATTTACCATACCTTTGGGGACTTTAAAAAAAAAAATGTTTTCAATTCACAGCAAATCAAAAAGAAGCTATTTTCAGAGAAGCTGCAGGTTTCTCTCTTAAACAATCAGAGACTGCACTTAAACACATACTTTCTAGACAACTCGCTGTTGACCTGTAATCTTACTTTCTGAACTGCATGTCAGGGTTTGGTACAAATCACTGTATGCTGCAATTGTAGCTTCATTGCCTTCTCGGTGGAAGACCAGTTATAATGGATCTAAATGTTTGTGCTGTGTTTACCTAGTCTTTCCATCTCATAAGATATGAGACTCTAAAACTCATACAAAAATGCACAAAGGTATGAATCCCTGTATCATTTGATTTTCAAAATACAACCAAAAAATGAAAAAATGAGAAAACAGATTGCTTTCTAATATTCGTCTCTAAAATGAAAAAAAACAAAAAAAACAAAAACAATTTACAGCCCATTTTCCGATTTCAGTTTTCTTCAGCTCAAATAAAAATGGAATAAATAGATAATGACAGTTTTATCTAATTTAGACTTCTTAGTCCGTAGAAAGTTTCGTGACCCGGAAGTGAACCTTACTCAGACGTCAAGAAAACAAGGAGAAATTGGGCTTTGGTGTTTTGGCCATAGACATATACAGTACATAGACGCCTCATTACGTGCTGGAGTGTAATACAGTGTTGCTGCCATATTGGACCACTCCAGGTTCACTAATGGCGAACGAGCAACTATGCCCATTTTTTTCTCTCCATGGTTGAAAAACCCAACGCAGTATTGAAACCAGATCACGTAGGATTACATTTCACAAATAGGATTGAAAAATAATTTGGTTTATTTTTAATGTGTGACATTGTCCTGTGTTATTGCTAAATTCCTGCCATTGTAACAAACCAAACAGTGTGAAAATCGGGCAGAGATTCGGAGAGTTATTATTAATATGGTTGGGCATTCCTACCTACTTTAATGCACTGGAGGCACATGGGAGACCCATCCAAGATGGCGGCCACACTGATACGTGAGCTCTAATAGGCAGCGTCAGGCTTTGAGGCGTCTACGTATATTATGTCTATGGTTATGGCTAGACTCAAGAATTATTCAGAGCTCATATGGCACTTTTTTAGGATGTCAAAACTCTTGCAGAGATTTCCATCGCGCTGCAGGAGGCAGGTGTGCCGAGGTGTTCTGAAATGTCCGACAGAAGGTTATGTTACCAACACAACCTGAGGAGAAAAGCATTGATCTATTCAAAAAAGAAAACTAATCTTGCATGGCAAATTTGAGGCAGTTTAGGGCAAACACAGCTGAGATAAAACTACTCCCAGTTTCATGGCAATATATCAAAATTTAGGAATTGCCACGGCCAAGCTGTTTAACCTCTGTACAGAGGCCAAGGGGTTTTCATCCCTCAGGTCTTTTTCAGCTTTAAGTCGATCAGAAAAGCCTCCTTTGAGGAATTAATCCTGAAGAGGCCCCTTGATATATCCCCAAACTGCTATTTTTTTCTTACCATGTTTTTCAGGACTTCCTGTCAATGTGATATTAAGAACCTTTGTTTCGAGTCCTCAAAAACTCAGTGTGTACCAATTTTCATCCATGTGGGTTAAACTGGCTGACCTGATGAATGTGCCAAGTTTGTTGAGGTTTGAGTTTGTTTAGATATTGAAAACGGAGGTGAGAGTTGTGGAGGAAGAAAAATGTTTTATTATTTTAAGAGGTCTTTTTCACCACTCTGTGTTCAGGCTCTGTTAAAAAGGAACACAATAGGGTCCTTACACCCTTAGTGCTAGGGCCCCAATAGATGACAGAGAATAAATTAAAAACTGATCTGGCAATTCAAATGCTTTTAAAGTATGTGGCAGCTTTTTTATTTCACATTACCCTGGTCTTTTTTTGTGAATGTATAATCTTAACCTTATCACAGTTTTGAATATTTCTCTAAACTCTGTGTTAACTGTACTGGTTAATTTGTGGTGACCCAATACACCTTTATTTGTATGGCACATTTTAGAAATACCAAGGTTACTAAAGTTAAAAAAAAAAAAAAAAAGATAAGATAAAGTTCAAATAAAGTTTAAATACAGTAAATTGAGAGCATATAAAAGCAAAAAGGAAAAAAAAAATCAGATAAAACACTAGGAAATATAAAAATACAATAAAAGACAGGGACTGCACAACTCTCATGCAGTATTAAAATATAAAAGCCAAGGAATAAAAATGAGTTTTTAAAGGAGATTTAAAAGTATCCAGGGTTATTTTGATCACTCACTCTATAGCTAAGGAGCTATCACTGAAAAAGCACGGTACCCCCTGACCGTATGCACAACATTGCCACATTCCCTGTGCACCTATGTCTTCTTTCCCCTTCCTTGCTTCCAGCTAGCAGCTTGTTTGTCCTCTTTGCTCATCATCTGCACAGCGTTGCAGCCCCTCCACCGCAGGATCGGCTGTCAGTCAGCCAGTTAGTCAGTGTGTGAGTCAGTCAAGTCAGCTGGTTGTCAGACGTTGCTCTCCTGGGATGAAAGGCAGCGAAGGCCGTTGCCTGTCATGTGTCAGGTGCTGTCATGACAAGACCGATGCTAATGACTCAGGGAAGCGCTGGAAGTGTGTGACATCCAGGTATCCTCCCGCGCTGTCATGCGCCTCAATTTCTCCCCTGATAAATGCTGACTGACAGAACATTTGATCTGTTTTTGAGCACCGCCACTGAAGGTTGACTACATTTTGAGATGTTAATGAATACTTGCAAATGGCCAGCCTTTTTCTTTTGGCTGCTGTCAGAATATAAGTCATTATCACAGCACCCTGCAAAACAGCTGCAGCGTGACATAATGATTTATGAGCCGTGACTTTATTGTCAGTTGTAAAGCCTCTGACTTATACTGTATGTCACTGCTAAACTGTGATTTTTAAAGGCGGATCAGAGGGTTCCTGTGTAAACAAAGTGAGTGTTGCCAGCAGATTGTCACACGCCATTTATCATGTGTTTAATTGGAATAAAGCAATGGAACTCTTGTTTGCTAATCAAAGACATGATCTTTGTCGATTATGCTAGCGTATTTTATTAAGATAATTAACCTTGTGTGTAATGTTATTCGTATAAACCCCGAGGAATAAACAATTAGCTTAATCACATTTGCTGTGGCTGTGATTCCCTGTTTTGCATCTATGATGCTTTCAGAGCAGAAAGGCTTCAAATAAATCTTCAAATAGCAGCAACAGTGGAAAACCGACGCACTCACTCACAGCATTCAATGCCACACAATCTATTTCATCCAATCAATGGTCAAATCAATTTTTATTGCATTGCTCGACTACATTTTTAGATTAGATTCTGAGGGTGGTCAACAAAGCAGGAGGTGTTTACCCTCAGCCTCTGTAAGTTATTCACTCTGTTTGGACCTGCATCAACTCATTGTTTTTATTTCCTCTAGTCTCATTTCACATCCAGATGTCTCTATCACATGAATGAACGGTTTTTCATCACTGCTGCCATTTCCTCTTTGTTGCCATGACTGGGAATCCTGTTTTCAGACAGTTTTTAGAAAACCTTCAACTCAGGTACTTATTCTGATGACTCAGGACACTGAATTTCTCTAGCTGAAAACCCACAAGATCCTCGCTGAACCCGTTCCGTCACCTTAGTGGCCCGGCTTTGTCAGGCAGCGCGTGTCATCAACCACCGGAAACATGTTTGGAGGGTAGCAGCAGCGTAGTGCAGTCCTTGGTCAGCTTGGCTCAGTATACAGAAAACAACATATTCAGAAAACGTTGCTTTGCCTTTCTGTGGACAGTTTCCTGCAAATCTTATTCTGTGACTGTTGGGCTACAATCTGAGAAAAAAAAAACATGATTTTAAAGTTTGGATTTTTGCAGGTTTACTCATGTTTAGTAAACTATGTTCCTTTCTGCTGTGCTGTTACTGTCAGACAGACTGAGCAGTTAAAAGTCCTGTTGGGGTCCATGGATCAGGGATAGGCCATTGGATTGTTCAGTGTTACTGATAAATCCATAACCAGGAAGTATTTCTCATCTACATGAACTGATACACAGTTAGGAGTCTGCATATGGTGTTTGGAATTTACTGGATGACATGCACCGCTCCTGTGCACATCCTGTCCAGGGCGATTGTCTCTATGCTGATTGACACATAACGGGCGCGTGCTCTATACAAAATAGATTCAGCTAGTATTTGATTTAACTGAGGACACCTAATGATTGAGGGCCAAGGATTAGGGTTCAAGAGGCTCAACTGAAAAAAAGCAAGCTAAATGGAAACCCTAACATAATAATAAACATAGTGTCTCTCCTCTCTGTTTTCTCTTTGACAAATAATTGCTTTAACAAACTAAATCTAACATTTTTCTAACATTTTAAACTGTAAAAGACTGGGTTTTGTAAAAACAGCCAGGCACACAGAGCTGTGATGTAGAAGCATTATATAAGAAGTCACTCATGCTGCAAGAAGAACTGTGAGTATTTTGGCTTCTCAATAATAGATCAGTTAGAAGAGTGATCATTTATGCGTTTCATTACAGAGTACAGATGTCAGGGTCCTCTCACTGAGCAGAGGAGCCCCTCCATCTTCAGTTTCTTGCAACAATAAGTCAACACATCTGCTGTAAACATGTTGTTTTTCACCTAGTTGCAACCTCTGAAGTAATTACAGCTCTTTGTTACAGGTCAGGCACCGTCGTCATTTATTTTTTCCTCAGAGGAGGAAAATAAGTAAAGGTGAGCACAGGATTAATTGTAGAGTAGTCACTGTGGCTGCTTTTCCTGTCTTCTATTATTGCTAACTGAGCTTCCAAGCTGCCTAACAACATGCCGACTGCTCGCCGGTGTGGGGGAGGCTTGCAGTTTCTGTCAAACCTTAAAATAGGCTGCTGCCCACAAGTCTGCATCGAAAACTCATAGACTCAAAGCAGAAAAAAAGTAATCATTCCTTACACTGCAGCAGGTACTGTAAGTTAGGTTAGGTTAAGTTAGGTAAGGGACTTCATCTGTGCCTGAAGATGAATTTAGTTCACAGTTATTGAGACGACCTACTTTGACACAATCAATAACAGAAAAATCGAAATGAGTAACACTAAGAGGTCAAAGAAGGTTAAAGAAAATACAAGATATAAATGTCTAAAGATCCTTTAATGGTAAATTGGTTTGGTCTTCTGTTAATTTGACTGCTGAAACTGCTGAATGTGCTCTTCTTTAGCTTCAGATCCATTGCTCACTCATGTAAAATACATAAAATGATCTTATTTGACCTTCCAGCCCCATAAACTCTGAGAGCCAAGCAGGAAAAAAAAAAAAAAAAAAAAAAAAAAACTTTTTAAAACTTTAAGCTTTTTTTCCTACACTAACAGCGACAGAGATGTGTCATGAAAAACTCCCAAAGTTAAAGTGAAAACAGAATTATATACTCTTCTACCTCTAAAGTAATTATTAGGATAAATGGGTAGTCATTTTTATTTATTTTTTTGGGTCATAAAAGAAATGGGCATACACAGACCCACACTCCTGGAGACTATTAGAAACAGCATTCACAGATTAAAAAGAATAGCAGTTTTAAAACATGACATTGATAAAACAATTATTACAAGTTTTATGCAACTTTAATTAACATCAGCAGGGAAACAATTTGAGTGTAGAGAGCTGCAGGATGTTTTAAAAGCCTGACGACCAAGACAAGGTAACACTTAAGGCAGTACAGAATCTCAAATTCAGGCAATGATGGCCACTCTTTTTCTCTCACAAGGGTAGAGAACCTTGGCACCTTTACAAAAAAAAAAAATAATGCAAAAATATCAAAATTTGGACAAAACTTAAAAATTTGAAAAAGGAAACGCTAAATGAACAAAAATATGTGTGTTGCCACAAAAATCCTTGTATCTCTTTGGTCTTTCTGACAGGTATATAAATCTTGTCTGTCCTCATCCTCAGGTCATTTTTGAGTGGTTATTTATGGCAAAATAACGTTGCTGTCATTTCTCATTTTTCATTTCCTGTCTTTGTGAGGAGAGTTGTTCCAGGAGGTCCATGCTGGAAAGCCTCATGACTTTGTCATGAACTTTCTGTCTCTGTGGAGAAGAGTTGAAAGAGCTGTTTCTGCAGGCACCAGCTGCTCAGAGAACAACATGCAATTTGTATGTGTGTGTGTGTGCGTGCGTGCGTGCGTGCGTGTGTGTGTGTGTGTGCGTGTGTCTTCAAAGGTGTCTGCAGGGGTGTTTTCTGTGTTTGTGAATTTTGCTCACAGGTTGTTGTGAGAACAAGATCGCACCTACTCCTTTTTGTCCAGATTATCACTCATATTAAAAGAAATGTGCTCTTCACAAACAGTAGTAAATGGAGCCAAGGGATTGCCATGCTGTTTAGTGAGTCTTTAGGTCTGTTTGTCTGTCAGCTTGTTTACCAGCTGTCCACACCAACATATCTCTACAAACAGGCTGTTCTCATCTCTGAGATGTCAAACACAGCACTTTGTCGGGGTCTCCTGAGTGTCACACAGACACACTGCACACCCTTTTGTGTTGGCACACGAGGCACCGGGCAATAAATGAACGACAATATAAACCTGTTTGTGGCAAAATAAGATTATCTGAGGAGCTGCTCCAAGAGATGTTGCAAGGAAAAAAAAAAAGGAGCCTATAAAGATGATTTCAGTCCACCTTTTTGACCTTCTGGTCGGAGGTTGAAAACTCCAGGACCCAGCAAAACCATCACAAACACTCTTTCCTGCCAATGTCCATTAAACTCTTGAATAACTTTAAAAAGGCTTTCATATGAACAGGGCCATGAGTTTCAGATGGATGGTGCGATATGTTCCAGCCTTCAATACATAATTGTTACCGCTACAGTACAGACCTTTGTAAAGGTAACACATAACATTGTATACATTGTACAGTTGTGTAAGCATACACTATTTGTGTGTGTATGTGCTTTCTGTGGATGTTTGCTGTTTTGCTCGTCCTTCTTTTTGTTCTTCTTTAAGACAGTTGGACAGAGTTCCTCATGGGAACGATAAAAGTACATCATCTTTCAATGATGGCAAGACACCACAGGATATTCACGATGGTTTGTGTGTTCTGTGTAAAACCACTAATTATTTTCATCTCAAACCTCATAAACAGAGCATCTCACATGAACCAAGAGTCTGAGGTAGAAAAAAAACAACACTTCCTTGAGCCTATTTGGAATTCGATTTAAAGGAATCAACCAGAAAATCTTTATGGAAACAGATGTCAGATTAAATCAGTATAGATACTGTAAAACCCAAGAAAATAAATGTTCTTTTCATCATCAAATCAAATGCCTCTCAATGTGTATGTAAGTCTATGACACAGTTCAGACATTTGCTTTGAATATTTGGTTGCCATAGTTGCAAGTTTTTGGTGATATATGATTTTGACCTTAACTCTTTCATGAATATAAAAAAGCTTTTTTGTTTGGCTGCACTATGAACCCTTTCTCTTTGAAAGTTTGCAAAGTTTCCTCACAAGATAAACCATAAAAGGAGTTCCTGGATTTTCCATTTATTGTATTATAGGTATTGGGGTTTCTAAGAACATTACTCGGCAAAAACTCTCATGGGGTTATGATTACAATTTGGATTGACTTGAACACATTTTTCGTTAGATGTGGTTCTCTAAATACTGTGATATGAGAATACCTTTGGTCTAAAGCTATTGGCATAAGTATTTTGATCTATGAAGTCACATTTATTTATAAGCACATTGGTTTTACAGCACTTTGACCAAAGTCTGTAGTTTTTTTCAAACGTGTTGATTATTAGCCATTTATATTAAAGTGTGACTGAATTTTCCTGATAAATCCCTTACATTTGAACTCTCCAGTGGTCTTGTGGGTGTCTGGGCTCAGCTGGGTGTCAGGTCTGCATTACGGGGGGAGAATTGAGTGGTCCATTATCCAGCAGTGGTTTGTCCACTGGAGAGTAGATTAACGTCACATTAAAAACTTACAAAACAAACAAACAAGAAAGAAACAAACTGAAAGCTAAAGTGGTGAAGAACAGTTAAAGCTATTGGCAAAGAGTTTGTTTGAATCTGTCAAATTCTGTTGCTGAATGAGCTTCAATTTACCAATTTACCAAAACTATTTGCTACTTTAACTTTATCAGTACTTAATTACGTTTCAATTAAATGAAAGTGAGAGTGGAATCAAATCAATGTGGCCAATGGTTTTGAAGATACTTGTAGTAGGCAAGAAAACCCTGAGCTTCTAAACTTTCAAGCACACTGATCAGAGTTCTTCGTGATCAAGTTAAATAAAGAGCCTTTTGGGAGGGGAGCCAGTATCGCTCTATAGTAGAGAAAGAAAAGTGCGCCCCAAAACAAATGCAAAAACATGACAGGCGGCCCAGTAATGATTTAGCCTTGGTAATCATGATTGTGGGCAGCCAAAATCGTAATAAAAAAGTTTACTTAGCAACCCTACTGTGTCGGGATGTCACAATATCAGACATTCACCTCAAAATAAGAGTAGCCCAAGAATTTCTATTTCTATTTCTAGCTATTGTCAAAACCAGCATCTTGAAACAGCTTCAATACTCATACAACAGGGTTGACTGCCAGCAAAACCAAGCACCCAAAGACCAAAGAACCAAAGGGAAAGACAGTGGAGAGATTAGGAAATGGAAAATAAGGTAAAAGCTGTGCAACACTTAGAAGGGCTTTAACTCTTTTGAGGTGTAATGCCATCTAGACAGAACAAACTTCTGCAAAGCGTTATGTGTGTTAGGTCTCTTTCAGTCCACACGTATTAAATCAAGGAGCTTCGTAACTGCGTGGCAACAAGCAGCCCATCATCAGCACCAAGGGGGTGCTTCCCTCCTTTTATTTTATTAAAAAGTCAAAGGAAAACACAAGAGGGATTCATTAAAAGCATAATGCAGTCCAGTGTACCTAGTGTTAACAGTTTGTTTTACTCAAAGCTGCCACTATAAATTGTCTTAATTGTACCATAGGCCCAGTAGTAAACAAGTAATAATTAATAGCTTAATAATAAAGCCAAACAGAGCTGATAAATAGTAAGACAGGTCATGCGGTTCTACATTTGAGAATAACATTTCCAATAGTGCAGTAAAGGGACTTGCTATTCAGGAAGCAGTAGAAGTGTATTACTTATGCACTCCACTACTGATTGTCAGGGATAAGGCAAAGATCTCACTGTGGGTCAGGTTGCTGATGAATATTCTGACAATCCGATGCCCCCTCTTGCCCTTATCTTGTCCTTCTTCCTCCTTTCTATCAGTCTGGAGACTGTATGTTTTCTGTTTTGATATGAGCCATGTTTATTGACTATTTATAGGAAGTGGATGTAATTTTCTTACATTGCGTGTTTCGTGTCTGCTCTATTGAGGCTGTGAGTTTAGCCCAGCAGTTTGAAATACTCTATTAATCTATCAAATTATTTATTCATTTATTTATCTATTGAGCAAGAGAAGTGTGTGAGGTTAGCAAAAGGCCTAAATGATCACAGTTATACTGTAAGGTTAAACTGACTGAGCCCAAGGCAGCTACATTAGCTGGTTAATAGACCATTTACCATGGTGTTTCCCAGAGAATTAGACTTTAGCCAGTGGTGGCAACCGAATGAAAGTTTTCATTTATTAGACCAAAATACCCCCTAGACCTTGAGAGAAGTGGTCAATTCACCACTGTCTTCTCTCTACTCTAAAGCCAACATCTTTTCTGCAGAGAAAAGCCAACGAAAATCCTGACCCCCACAGAAGGCCACCAAAACTTTATCAATACAAGAAAAACACAGAAAAGGCCAACGGGCCAGTTCAAGTGAGCAGACTTGGGTACCTGCTTAGTGATGCTGAAATGTGAATGCAACCTTACTTGAAATTCAAGTAAGTGCTGAAAAAGCTGAAGCCCTAAACCTTCAACCTGTTGGAACAATACACTGCTCAGCAAGTAATGTGTTTTTTATGATTTTAGCTTGAATAAATTCCCTTCGAATGGCACAAATATATTTTACCTAGCTAAGATGACATATTTAATTGGCTTACAAACAGCTAGAAACACATATCCGTCACTCAAAGACATAACTTTAAACATAATTTAAACAGAACAATATGGAAATTCCCATTCAAAAATTTGGTTGCCAAATTATTAACAGATAATTTTAATCTAATAGTGAACGACAACAGGGCTGAGACATGGGCACTAATTTAAAACCTTGAACTTTTTGTCATATTTGGTTTTCATTTGTTTGTTTTTGACCTGAAGATGTGTCTTATATTGCTGTTAGTTTGACATTAACATAAGTTGTTGTGTGGGGTTGCTGTCGCTTTCAGAGACAGTCATCTAAGAGACCGCCGTTTTTGGGACCTGCGTTGGTTTTCTACCCAAGGTTGCCATTTAGTCTATTTTAAGACATCTTTGAAGGGCTTTTAATCTATTAATATGAGCCGTATGCATTTTCTTCAGTTGGTACCTGGAGGTTTTTTGGTAAAAAGAGATGGTCTGTAGCTGTTATGATCTCTCTGTATATTAAAGTGAAGAGCTGACTCCCGTGGCCTTTCTGAGAAACCAGTGAGACAAGCAGGATGTGGGCAACATGCCACATGAAGTCAGTGTTAGTAGGGAAACACCTGTGGTTCACCTTTCCTTGAAAACTACAGGGCAGTACTTCCGATGACATGAAAGGAAATAGAGTACAATAATGCATTCGAACAGGTCCAGGCTCTTTCTAGTCTTCCATTAAGTTGTGGAATTCCCTGTTGGATCCAGCGCCGTATTGAAGGTACAGGTTTCCAAGCATGAGTACTTCCCTCTAATAGACTGGTAAACTTCAAGGTTATTTCCAGATGAATCTGCCAAAGTCAAAGGAAGTGGACAGCACTCTTTGTTGGTCCCTAGATACAAAAAATAAATAAATAAATAAAATAAAATAACTTTACTTAACATTTATTTTCAACTAACAGTGCCCTTTCAGGTCAGTCAAATAAAGAGGTCATTGGAATATTTCATATTTTTTAAAGGGAAGCAAAAATTTCAAAATATCCTTTGCCTGCCCCCCTGAGGCATCTCTGGACTCAGTCCAATACCCTTTGGTTTGGTGGTTTTACAGGAATGGATGTTTCAGATTTAGAGATAATTCAAGTTAAATGTGCTGCAAATTCACAAACAATTAAAATTCAAAAACAAATGCAACTTCAAAAATGCTCTGCAAATGGAATCAAATGCTGAAAAAAGCCAAAACAAATACAGGGACAACAAACTTCCTTCAATGCAAAGCCATAAACATAACACTACTGCAAAAGAAACTAGAAACTATCTTTATTGGTCATCTACATTGCCCATAGGCATGCATGAGTTTATCTGCTTGTCTACATGGAATTTTAGCTCTGTGATAGTGACCTGTCTAACCCCCTAGAAAATAGATGGATAGATCACAACAATAGCTAAAACAAGAGAGTTGGACATAAATATGGGCTTTCTTCAGACTCACAGTGTCCATTTTTTGGCAAACTTGCTCTTTTTGAAATAGAGAAAAGCAAATCATAATGCGTGTTTTCCGTGCAGGGACATCTTCTCACATAATGAGTCATTTGAGGCTTTAAATAATAAAATAATAATAATCTGTATTTATAGAGCTTTTTTTCAAGATCTCAATTACAAAGTGTTTTGAAAGACTGGAAACAGAAAGTTGCAAATTTAACAAATATTTGTCTAAAGGGACCAACCCGCTTGGATCATAAAACCAATTACATATCTGTACTAAAACATACTGGCAGCCAATGTAAAAATGCTAAAACAGGCGTGATAGTGATTTCTATATTTCTTAGTTCTTGATAAAAACCTGGCAGCTGAGGGTGTACCTGCTGCAGTCTGGTACAGCTGTAGGTCGCTGAGTCTGTCTCTACTTTTCAAAGACGGATAAAGACCCAGCTCTTTAGAGATGTTCAGCGCTTGAGTGACTCAGCACTTGGTACCTTGGTAATAAAGTGGTGAAGACAAGTTAATTGATGGTGATGATGAAAGGTCTTAAATGGATTGACTGTTTCTTTCTTGAGGTTTCTTATTTTATTGGAAAAAATAATCTTATTCACTGTTGTGCATTGCCTTTTACAGTACTTGGCAGTACCTGTGTCTAAATGGCCTTGATGTCATGGCGGTTGAGTTTCCTTTTATTTCTGTTTATTCATGTTTAGTTTCCTTTATTTTTGGACAGTCATGTCATGTCCTACCTGTTTTATTTGTACATCACTAACCCTTGTCTCTGTTTTCTAGATGTGTTTCTGTCTTGTCTGCCCCGCCCCCATCTCGTCACACCTGCATCCTGATTGTCTCTCACCACCTGTTTCCAATCACCCTCATTACCTCTTGTATTTAACCTTATGTGTGTCACTGTCTCATTGCCAGTTCGTTGCACTTCATAGACGTCTTAGCAGCATTCTTTTCACAGCCATAGTTGATTACGAACCTTGCCTGCCCTCTTTGGATTTTGCCTTTTGCCTCACGTTTGTTGGAAACCTCTGCTTGATCTGACTGCTTACCTGTGTATATGACTTCTTGTGACTTACTGATCCATCGTCCTGTGTTCTGCCCTCTAAGCCTCAGTTCATGACACATGGAACGCTTTGTGGCTCTTACTGATCTTATTTCCTCTTGTCTAGATCTTTGCTTGTATTGCTCTTGTTCTCGTATGTACGTTGTTTTGGATAAAAGCATCTGCTAAATTAGAGTATTTCATTGTAACATTGTAGTCTGTCCGGTTTGATTAAGTTTTAATTCAATGTGTCTCGTTGTAAAATCGTCTGTGTCTTTGAAACTTAAAATAGATCATATCTTTGAAATAATTCTAAGACAAAAAAACATGACTGTGCAAGCTTAGTGGTGTCGTGTTCAATATTCAAATTGCTATCAAACCAGATGCCAAGGTTCCTTGCAACGGGCTTATAATCCCCTAGGAGCCCAGCAGAAGGCAAGATTTGTTTAGCCATCTGCTGGGACCTGATAAGGATTTCTGTTTTACTGGAATTTCTGTCTTGGAAATTTTCTGACATCTAGTTTTTTACAACAGTGTTTTTTTTTTCCATTGACATTCTCAGCTAAAGCCCATACCATGTTGCAGTTTGTGGCTGCTCGGTATCTTTTTTTCTTCAATTTGGTTGATGTCTCTACATTGAGAGCATAGCAATGCTGTCAAAAGGCTATACTGGCAACAGGAAGAAATTAAAACACTAACAGTCCACTCTGGGTGTGATTTATGGTGATTCCACATAGAGAGCACTAATCTGCGTGTCAATTCCAACAAATTGCATGTTTCACTGGTGTGCATTTTGCAGATGATTGACTGATAAAAGCTGTGAAAATGACTTCAGGTGTAGAGATTATGAAGGCAATGGTATTTGAATTAGGATTTTGCTTGTTAAACAGATTTTTTCCATGAAAAGTTTGGACTGAAAGTAGACTGACAGCAAATGCAACATTAAATTAATCACTGCACTCTCACTCTGTTAATTAATTAATCACTCACACTGAGGTATTCGTGAAAGAGAGGGAAAAAAAGACATTTGTTTGCTACCACAGGTAAATCAAGGTTATCAAAGGGATGCAACATGAGAAAGAACAAGTGAGGACGATTCCTAATCAGCTTCAAAAGTGTCCATTGTATGAAGACATTCGATGCGTTAATGAAAAGAGAGTCTGCTGCTCTTAAAGATGAATCATCATCTATCACACAAGAGGTGTGAACTGTGTTGTCTGCAGAATGGGTGCTCAGGTGGGGCACTCAGACTATTGTCACTCACACCTGAGACAGCAAGTCAGCGTTGCATTTGGTCATTATTGCCAAGCAAGAGGGATTGAAGATGAGGTGCAAGCAGAGGTGAAGTGTCTCTAACCTCTGTGCACTGTAGGAAAAGATCATGTGAGGGAGAGATGAGCCACAAAATTTACTTATTTTACCTCCTGGTATTTTCCAAATAAGGGTGACAACATCCCATATTGTGTAAGGCAAATCAACTAAATGGACAACGCGTGTTATCTTGCACTTTGAAAGACTCAATCCTCATTGAATGCCATTAGTAGCTCAGCTTACACACATGCAAAGTAAATCCAGAGGTGTTGTGATTCTTATCGACAGGTAATTTTTTTTATGTCTGACATGAGTGAACGGTTCATCTCTGGGTTTTCCTTTGATACTCAGAACCAAAACCCCATTGATAAGGTTTTGATAGGGTTAAAATCCTCATGGGGATCTGTTTAGCCTTATACTTGTAACCTACATGGGTATTAAAGCCATTTATGTTATTTGAAAGCATTTACAATGCCCCACCGCAAGGTGGCGTATCAGCTGTTTACTTATTGTCATGGTCAGCGAGGAAGAGCACCCTGCTTTTAGACCGAGATGCTGACTTGAGAGCCCCTCATTAGTGAGTGAGCTGATTAGCATTAGTAAAAAAGTCAAATATAAGTCAGAAATTTCTGATTTACCATCTTGAAGTATTGTCCAACAAGTGTTTCACTTATTAGGGACCAGTGTGCTGTATTAATTTGGATAAGTGGAGCCTTTTCACCTTGTGAGCCTTTAAGAGAACTCATGTAAGAGTGGTTGCTACATGTTAAGAGGCTAGGCTTCGTTGTAGGCTAAGCTTGTTATGTGAAAATGCCTGTCATTGAGCTACTTGTCTAAAACCAATCGAAGTTACAGGAATGTTTCCTAATGTTTGAATCCACAATGATGGTACTGTTTTTATCATTTTGAACCATGTGAATCAAGGTTTAAAAGATCGCTAGCTAAATTAGCGTGGAGCTTATGCTAATCGCGGGTAACTCTACCAATATTGACTGTGATATGAAACGAGAGTGCTAACTGTATAGCTGGGTAAGCTAACATGTGGTTACATTAGCAAAAGGAGAGAAATAGAGATCGCAAATGACTGGTATTTGTGTTGATAGGATATCAGATGGTGAAACACATTGGTTTTGATAATGAGATGTGTATAATGTTTTTAAATGTGTTAATGCTAGATAAAAAGAAGAGTTTAAAGAGAAATATTTAGCTGCAGTTAAAAAGAAATGGTTAAAAGAGTTGTTTTAAATTTTTAAATACACGCATTTACATTAAAAATATAAGTCAATAATTGATCATTTTCATGATAAAAATACTGTGTTGCACTGTGAGTGTGTACTTACTCGTTTGCAGTCAATTGAGTGCTGTATGTCCTGCATCTGGACATTGCTATGATGATATTAAGATTGAAGAGTGAAAGTAGAATGATGCAAAGTGACTGCAGGGCTCTCAAGTCTCACACATTCCCACCCGTTCACACGCCACACATTGAATTTCTCACGCATTTAAATGAACATGGTGATGTCCACCAAATTGCACCTCTTTAACGATGGAACAGGTAGGAATAAAGTGAGATTCTCCAAGAGTTAAGAAGCTGCGTGCCACGCACAAGCCAATCAAATGAAGTATATCTACTGAACAGCCAACCAAAAAGCAGCATTGCTGTATCCGGGTAGATTTTGATATCTTGCGGTTTGACTACAGAAGAGGACAGACACTCGCCGAAATAGAGCAGGTTTATATAAGGACGAGATAGACCCGATGATTACAGTAAGTCAGTAACTTACACATGCAGAGACCTCAACACCTCATGGCAACTCAAATGATAAACTAAAGCCCTATGCTATTGCTATCAACAGCTGTATTGACGAATTTAGCCTCTGTACAGCCATTTCCAGCCATTATCCTCTCCACAAAAGCAGCATTTCTCATATATTCTTTTTAAAGTTCTGATACTCATGACAGTGTAATGCTCATGTACCAAAGGATTAAGTATCTCCATGTTTGTGAAACCTATACTAAAGTACAATTCATATAAATGCCCCACAGTGCTGATTTTAACAACTCTCCTCCACGACAGGTAACTTTACAACTTTATTCTTATAAATTAATGACTTGATTCTCCTAAATGATAACTTTAATCTCAAAGATTTAAAAATGTTTATTTTTTCTTAATGCGGCCCTCATACTCCATTGTATTATTATTCTGTCTTAATTTATACTTGTAACATACTTGATTGCTCTTGTCTTATACTTATAATATACTTTACTGTTGTATAGATTTATGCTGTTTTTATATTCATTTGAAATGTATTGTACTGTATTCTATGTTTTTTTCATTTGTTTATAATGTAACATCAACCTGCCTAGAGGACTCCAGATGGAAATTAGCCCTTGGGCTATAATCTGGCATATTTACAGGTACTGCTGTACATGTTCATTAATATTCATGTCCTGACTTACAAATAAGTAAATGAAATAAAAGTATTTATTAGATTATTATACTAATAATTATCTTTAATCACTCTTCACCATTCAGCCCCCCCCCCCCCAAAAAAAAAAAAAAAAAAACAGACTCTAAGCTTAGTTCAAAACTTGAAAGCCCTGTGACTGAATAGAGAGTATTGATTGTATTTCTGCACTCAGTGTGTAGATATTTTTTTTTTTTTTGTCCAGATTAGGAAGTGATTCGGATCCAAACCTGCAGAAGTTCGGTGGCGAGCCAGAAAGGAATGGAGTACAGTGTGACTAGCCATGGTGTCCATTTCGGAGAGCCCCAGACATCTTAATTCACTCTCTAACACAGATAAGAATTGACACAAAATTCTACCTGGGTAGTAGTAGGCATATGAAAACAGAACTGAACTCTTGACTTTGAAGAAAGAAGAAGGGACACTTCTATTTGAACTATTTAAACATTATTTTTTTTATGAAAGAGATCTATTTGTTTTCTATTTTTTATTTTTCATACATTGTAAAAATCTATGTTGTGAAACAATAAACTGTCAACTTCATGCTCCCTCATTTGCATAATTTAAGTATCCAGCTCCCCAGTGCCTATAGTGTGTTCTTATAGTCAGGGTAGGGGCGCTACATACTATTTTCATTTCTCATTACTCAAGCTCCAATGAAGGTTTGTTCAAAGCAAGGCCATGACAGAAGTTAACCCCTTAGACATAGTTGAATCCTCATTAATTAGCTTTTTGAGTTTTAATAATAAATATTTCATCAGTATTACATGGTATTTCTTGCTTTTTGAGGCTCCACTTTATCTTCATGTGCGCCATCTTTTGGAGGAAAGGCAATAAACTGACTGAAAGCCCGCGGCGTCAGTTACATGATCATAATTCTGCCCAGGCTTCAGTAGTGTGCCAGAGCTAGCAAAAAAGTCAGTGTGAGATAGGGAGTATAATTTAAAGGCATAAGCTTGGCACATATTATGCACACAATGGCACTAATTGCTGCTTGATTCAAGTGGAAAGATTAACATGTGGGACTGAGGTTGTCATAATTAACAGCAAAGTCCTGCAGATTAAAAGTGGAGATAGAATGAAGTGTTCTCCCACTGTGCACTCCTTTACATGTTCCCACCAAGATGATTTTATCCTCAAAATGAATCATGATGTTCTCCACCAATAACTGTATGTACCATATCTGTCTTTCAGAATGATGTCGGCAGTCATTTTAAATACCAGCTACTGTTAAAAATGAAATCAGAAAGTTTATTCAAGTCAAAGAAAGAATCAGAGGCATTTTATTCATTTATTAGTTTGCTAAAGTAAAATTAGAAGACTAAGAGCAGGAGGATCATATGTAAAGTCAAAGCTTCCATGTGGAGTTTTTGGCTGGACGTGACAGATGCCAGACAAGATGATAAACAATCGCTTCCTTTTGCATATTCAACACTATGTATTCTCATGAGTGGTAATTTGACTGTGAATAGAAAGTATGATGAGATCATTTCTCAGAAAATACTACCAACACATGTAGAGGGAAAATAAAAATTTAAAAAAAAAAAACAGCAAAGATGTTGATGTAGCTTTTTCTACAGAGGGAACCACCAAACTCATCTCCTTTTTCATAACCTGTATGATTCTGAATGCACAGTGTAACATAGTTTAAAATACTACAACTATACCACTACTACTACTACCACCACCACCACTACTACTATTACTACTACTACTGCTACTACTACTACTTCTACTGTTACTACAATAATAAATCAAATAGTTCTGGTCATAAAACAGAGAAGCAGCAGCTGCTAGCGAGCAGTCTGTAGCAGCCCTCTCTGCAAGACAATTTGCCACTGTCAAAAATGATGGTCACGATTAATTATGATACCCAAAAAATATATCAGAGCTTGTGCCTCTTCAGTATTCTAATCAATGAACATTTATGCTCACCAACTGTTCTTTAATGATTTTCATCCAGCTCTGTGACTCACAAGCTACCGGAAGTAGTATATTTCAAATTAAAAGCATAGTTAAAATAGGGAAAATTAGATGCAAGACAGAAAAAAAGCTGTGAGAGGGTGTCATTTTTTTTAAAATATAATGTTCTGTAGCAGTGTGCTATATCACATGCTGGGTCACTCTGATTAATTTTATGTTTTTTAAGTCAAACCATGCACCCATAGAAAAACAACATTGATTTTAATGGTTACCTGTTCACCAATGAATCGGTTTGGCAGTGCTCGGCTGGAAGATGTCACACATATTTGTCACTTTTGCATTTTAGAGCAACATCCAGAGGACTAATTTCTACCATCTTAAGGAAAAAACAAAAGGTGGATTTATTTATTTATTTTTGGTTAAAAAATTATGGCTAATCATCAAAAAGGTTACTTTACTTTGACAATTTATGTTTAGAAAATTACTTAATAAAAACAACAAAAAAAGTTTAATCATTAATCCTGCAGGATGTCCATTTTGCTAACCAAGAGCGGTTCTCTTATTAATAAGCTAATGATGAGAATAAATAGTTCATCATCTGTAGGCCATGTAAGAAAATGCTGTCACAGAAAAATGACAGTGGAACAATGACTTACTGCACCAATGATTAATCAACAAATTTCCCCAACACTCCCACATGGCCTCCTGTTGTTTACTGAATGAACTCCTCTATCATTTCTACAGCGTCAGCAAAAAGAATCAGATATCTGCTACAAACCGAACAAAGTTAAATACCTTCAAAGTTCAAATGGAACATTTGACAGCTGTGTAAAATGAGCCTAATCCTGGCTCTGTCACAGTTCACTGACGGAGTTAATGTGAAGTTAAGAGTCTGTAGTAGTGACAGTCACGCTGACATAACAGACACATTATCATACTTCTGATGTTCCTCTCATATGCAGTGTATTTTAATTCCCATCATACCACTGTGTCAGCTTGGAGCATCTACCTTTTCATAGCTGATTTGTGGGAGATAGCTCATTACAAAGTTTGATTCTTCGTCTTCAGAGGGACTGTCGTTGCCTGTCAGCACAAAGGAATTGCCTGCCTGCTCCCCATCTGGAGATCAAGAGAGTGATGAGGAGAGATTGTCCTCATCTGCCCTACAGTGACGAGTCTGGACTATACTGTAAGTCTATAGGATAAAGTAGAACCTACAAACCCTTGCAGTTTTGTCTTAGACTGTCTCATATTTCCTACATTTTTTGCACCTTTTTAGATTAGAGCAAACCTAATAAGTATTTCTGTTGCCCTTCAGTTAAAGCAGCATTGATACTTCTTCTTAGAGGCATCATAAAATGTCTCATTTTACACATGAGAAATAAACTCATCAGGATATTGTCCAAAACACTTCACACAGATACTGATATAAAAACTGTTGTTCAAGACTGATCGCTACATACTCACTCGCACTTCCTACCTTCCTACTGCTACTGTGATAACTGTTGCTGTAGTCTACACAAAACTTTTTTTTTTTTTTTTCCTCATTCAGAAATCGCAAAAATCTAGGACATTTGCAGGGACAGTTTTAGCTGGGGACTTTATACTATGGTGTTTGTTTCAGTAAAATACTTTATTTTGTGTTGTTTTAAACTAGTATAGCTAACAATGGCTTACAGCAGCTAACAATGGTTAACAACAGCCAACAATGGCTAACAACAGCTAACAATGGCTAAAAACAGCTAACAATTGTTAACAACAAACTAACAACAGCTAACAACGGCTAACGTGTCCATCCTGGTTTCCCAACTCGGAACGCCAGTGTAACAGGTGTAATGTCATTCCCAGCTCTGAGATCCAACTTCCGAGGTAACTGGAACGCAGTATTGGGCCTGGAATTGGGATCATATCCTCCTTTTTAGGCATTTTCACTGTTCAGCATTCTTTAAAACACAGCCTTAATGTGTATGTTTGGTGGCATAGAGCTACATGGTGCAGCCTATATGGAAATGACTGTAACAGTCGTGACAGAAAACCTGCAGGACAAACTGAGTAACATTCACTTCAGTATTGCAGGCAGTGGCCTGTGGCTCTGGATGTAACAACAAAAAAGGAGACAACACTGTGGGATGTTAATACTATATTTCACCAAATTGGATGACATTCATTTATGGAGCCACTAACATACTTGCTGCTTAAGGTGTAGAAATCAGATAAGTCATAGGTGTGTGATGTTTAAGAGTGAAGAAATTGGATACGTACAGTAAATAAGATGCAGACACAACAGAGGCCTGTTTGAACGGTTGAATGCAAAAGGGCTCATTACAATGGATGCAAACAACAGTGGCAAGTTGTAACCCTTTTAGCTCTGCTACACAGTTTATGCATTTAACTCTCAGCACATGCTTTGGAATTTTTCAGCTTCTTATCTTTTCTTTAAGGTTAAGAAGTGGAAAAGCTTTGCATTTCTCCTGTGAATCAGGCTCTTCTAAAACACACACCATGTCATGTATACATTTTTTGTCTTCATTTGTATGGCCTTGAGCCCTGTTTACTCGCCATTTCTCTTGAACCTTGTGCGATCCTGGGAAAATTGCCTGTTTGAGATACAAAGACAAATCAATTCCAAGTGACTTAGGAAGAAAAATCCATCATCTGAATCAGGTCAAGGATCTACAAAGACTCCTCCCAGGCTTTGAGCCAAGCCAGGACATAAAGTACAATACGATTATTTTTGTCCCCCTTCTTTTTTCTATACATTTTACATAAAAATCTTCTCATTTGTTTCCTCATGATGGCGGCTGAGCACAATTCAATTCACGCAATTGAAACTTATTTTCCTGTAGTTATCAGCGCTGTAATTGCCTCTGAGGCAGCATCAGTCACAGGAATATTAATCACGTTTTGCCTGTACACAATTTTATAATTTGTTTCATCAGCCACAGCAGACAGGCCCCTCAGTAGAACCCACAATAGATCATTTTCAGGGCGAGTAAACTGCCTGCCTGTTACTGCTCCTCATTTCACTGTGTACCTGGAGGCTGTTTGAGTGAGCCAAATGAACTAACCAGGGCTGAAGACCTCCCATTCAGTCTGTAACCTCTTCATGACACCACAGCACATACAGACAAACTCACACACTCCCTCCCCCTGACCCTGGACCGTTTCCCTCCACAGGGCTCATTACGTTCACTTTTGAGGGACAGACGCTCGCTGAAAGAAAATGGTTTCCTCATTGTCAGCAGCCACTTTCTGCACAGCTAATGGCTGTTATATTTCTTCAACAATCCCTTTAGGGTTTTCCCCCGAGCAAACACGACTGCTCCTGCCCCTGGGAGTTGTTCGATTTTACATCTCTCCCTCTCTCCCTCCTGCTTTCTCTCTCGTCTCAACAACAAAACAGCCACGCAGCAACTCCTCAGCCCTGTCACCTTTCTAAAGAGAGCTTAATTTGTTTGAATTTTCTGTACATGCCGGCTCCAACTGGGAACTGCGAGCAGGACCAGGTGTGTAGTTTGTCAATTTTCCACTTATTGCTATGGAGGGCAGCCACTGTCCTGGTTCTGTTTTCATGCTAATTAGTTGATTTTTCAAATCTGTCATTGCTGTTGCTTTGCATACCGCTGTTTAGCGTGGCTCTGTGCCTGCTGTTTTCAGTATCAAAGCTCTCTAAAGCCAAATAGCGTGCTCAAAGTGCACTCAAAGCATGGCACAGATGTCTGAACCCCCACAGAAAGTGTAAACGCTCGCTACTTGGTCAGTTCCATCTGGACATGGCGAGATGTGAGCGCAGCAGCCGTAAAAAAAAAAAAAAAAGCAATGTCAAAGTGGAAAGCCTGCAGACCATCTTGTCGACCGGGTTCAAATGTGAGTAATGAGAGAGCGACTTTGAAGTACAGTGGGTGCAGAGCATCGAGGAGAGGACCTTTGGTTTCTGAGCTCTAAGTGGGTCATACAGTTTGCTTTTGTTAACAGATGCTGTTTGTTTTAGACTTTATCTCGCTCTTCCTCAGAAAACAAACGCTGGCAACTGCTGAGCCCATTCCCCTACTGCGCTGTTTAGATTTCAACATGGCTGAGCAACTTTATGTTAATTGCTACGTTAAAAACATGGTTTGTGTCTCTACGGGATATCAAGGGAACTGATTTCTTTCCAAAACTTCATCTCTATTTACTCATTAGTGTTTGTTTAATTCCTGCTTGGGATGGATGTGATCCAGCCTGAAGACAGTAAACAGCATAATCCCATCCTTTCTCTGTCTTTACACTCTCTTGCTTCAGCTCTCCAGTTTTTTTTCTCTTTATTTTGATGCACTTTATCTATTCCTCAGAGATGGAATTCCCTCTGGTGGGGACGCTGGGTCAGCAGCATGCACACCCACTGCAGCAGGTAGAAAGATAAAATCATCTTACAAAATAACCCAAAAATGTCAGTTTACATTTACCAGGGCTGCCCTAACAAAGTCTCTTCAGTAAAGAATACTGAGAGTCAACTCACATTTTGTCAGTCCCTGCACATTTATTTTAGCCAGCCCCATCAAAGCAAAGCACAACATGCTGAACATTTTACAAACTAAAGACCCCATTTCACACCTACTTCAGCAGCACAATCACAAGTGCCATATTTCCTGTCTACCCGACATAATTGTCTTTCATTAAAGGGATATTCTGGCGTAAATTTTGGTCAAAATGGTCAAAAACACTGTAACACATCTCCCTTGAGAGATGAATATTTCCGACTGCGTGCTTCTCCAGTTATACCACTTTTAGTAACGACTGCACGATAGCAATACACAGCAGTCTACATCTCCATGTGCAAACCTCAACCAAAAAGTCACTTTATAGGCACAAATAATGCTCAGTACAGCACCTAACTTCATCAAAGGTACATATAGGGTCCTAGCTGTAGTTCTAGCAGCCAAACGTTTTTTTAGCTTTGCGTGGTTTCCTTAGCAAAGAGACTAAAGACAACTCACCCACTCTCTTCGAGCAGCTGCTTGCTTGTGGGGGGGAGCCCTTATGAGTCGATCACCAAGTGCAGCGGAGTTTCGCAGCTCAAGGAAGAACATTTATGATCATTTCACTGCAGACACAGTAGTTCTTCTGCCTTAGTCTTGGTATGATCACATTTCCATGAACTAATAGTCATAAATTTTCTGCTGCACTCGGTGATCGACTTGTCAGGGCTCCCCACAAACAAGTGGTTGCTGGAGGAGAGTGGATGAGTTGTGTTTAGTCTCTTTGCTAAAGAAATCAGGCAAAGTTAACAAGATGTTTGGTGGCTAATACTATGGCTGGGACCCTATATTGTTGATGAAGTTAGGTGCTGTTCTGAGCATTATCTGTGGCTATAGAGTGGCTTTTTGGTTGAGGTTTGTTTATGGAGATGTAGAACGCTGTGTATTGCTATTTTGCAGTCGTTGCTGAAGTTGGTATAACTAGAGAAGCAAGCAGTCGGCAACATTAATCTCTCAAAGGTGTGTCTAACTCAGTGTTATGGTGTGTTTGACCATAACTTAAACTTACCCCGGAATATCCCTTTAAATCTTGGTGAGTTTATTTAATAATGCACTGGCCAAAATTGCCACAATGACTAAAATACAGTCCAAATCCAGGAAACATAAAAAAAATATTACAATCACAAGTCATATCACAATACAATATAACACATTGACAGTCCCGGGTAAAAATGGACACAGCATTACAAAGACAGACCCACATACAGTAAACTGGTTGAAATGAAAAATGAGCCCAAAGCCACCAGGAATGAGCATCAGAGGAGTAAACAGAAATTATTCATGAGTACATAACTGGTTTGTATTTGACCAAAGTTTGAGTGCTTTCTCACTCTCTCTAATATGAGTTATGGCCTTCTTTTGATTTATTTGGGTAAAGCCATTCAAAGTTGGTTGAGATTTAAAACTTCGAAAGACAAATTTTTGGGGAAAAAAAAGTTGAAAACTGTTCATGTTAAAATATTTTATTTGCTTATTATATCACAGATACAGAAACAAAGGGGTTTCCTTTCCACATTTTGAACTGTACTCTAAATATGCCAACTGTTGTATTTCAGAAGATGAGAACACCCTTATAGCTCTCCTCACACCTGCCGTACCTCAGTCCTGCACAAGCAAAAATCTCCCACCAGAGAGACCAAATACTACCCATTATGCACACAGTACAGAAAACATAAACAAAAATGTGGGATCCATCCAGGGCAGTGTGACCAATGTCGCAGTGCACAATGCAGATAGATTTATTATGTTACGGTTTTGAACCAAGAAGATGGCACTTCAAGAAGTTAAAAGCTTTTTTTAATTAATTAATTTATTTATTTATTTATTTTTTGCTGCATGCTGCAGCGTGCTGGGATATAAAGCCATGCAAACCAGACAAATAACCCCATTTCGGGTGTATTTCTGCTGCATTAGTTCATGCCTTTGAAGAAAACTGTGCTTCATGGTTAAGTGAATAAACCTTGTGGAGTGCTGGTCAGCCTGAAAGCCAGAGACTGTGCACCTTACACAGCTTACAGGAACAGTGCAGTTTGCACTACAAGCACTAAAACTGGAGGAAAAGATATGTGTAAAGTATCTGATACTGAACACACAACATCAATTTGAAGGCATGCTAGACTGTGTGATCAATGAAACATTACTCATCTTATACAGCCCAAGAGGCTGCCGTTTTCCCCTCTTATTTGAAACTTTTAAAACATGTAAATGAGGTTGCTGCATCTGCTGGTGTGTTCTGCATCATTTTGTGATGTTCCCCGATCTGTTGGTTTATTTATCCAGGTTGTCGCGATGGTGCATACACAGTGACAAGAGAAAAAAAGGCAACCAAGTACATAACTCCCGTTTTTACATCTTAACTCAGCTCCTACTCACAGAATGTGAATGCTGCTATTAGTTTGTAAGTACATGTAGAACTTAAAGGAGCATTTGGATGGTTTAACTTGAGTCATAACCAAAACAACAGGAATTTTTATCCTAGCTGTAACTTACTCTGATGATTTTATCCATCAAGAAGTCATCAGTTAGTGACAACTTTTACTTGATTGAAATCTAAATGACAGTAATGCTGTTATTTTTCCTGTGCCTCGTTGTTTGAAGTTTCTACGATACTTTGATTTATTTATCCCTAACAAATGATGTTCTTTCCATTTAATTTGCCACTTTCCAAAGCTGCCTTTGCAAACAGACAGCACTCCATTTCAGACATTGTCCTGTGACAATGTCCTTTTCAGTGTTTTATAATGAGCAGGAAGTCAATTTATAGTTAGCATGGCAGGCCCTGAGTCTCAATTTTAGATGGTAAAAGCAGAATCTCATCCTGGTTTGAAAACAACATACCTACATGTTGATTCCCTAAAACTAGTTTGTTATTTCACACATTTGAGTTTAACTTTTGTCACGGGTTCATTCAGGACAAAAAATGATGACGCAATCGAAACTCCAGTGTGGGGGGTTTTTATTCACACCAACACCCCCAAAAAAGCAAACAGTGGCAAACATATTTACAGTGCAGGAAACAAAACAAAAAAGTAGGCAAATAAATGGGGTATTTACCGCAGGTTTGCAGAAGGACTCACATTTGTTCACTTGTAATCCATGATACTACTTGGCCAAAAGCTCCCCTCAGAGTAAGCAAAGCGCTCCTCAAATACCCCTTAGCCCCTCACCTGGGCAAATCCATAAACCAATTATAGGGGTTTAAGGCACAATATACAAAATACAACACAAAATTAATCAATAAATCAGACATTTCAACATGGACCAAAAGGCACTAACAGCCCTCCAATACCACTAATGAACTATAATGGTGGGGTCCGGCGGTCACATGACCCCATAAGTGCGCCACCCTGTGCTTTTCACTGAGGGACCAGAAAGTGCCCTGCTCTGACTTGGAAGATGGCAGCAGGTAACTGTGTGTGTGTGTGTGTGTGTGTGTGTGTGTGTGTGTGTGTGTGTGTGTGTGTGTGTGTGTGTGTGTGTGTGTGTGTGTGTGTGTGTGTCATGTAGTCGTTGAGTGTGCATCCTCACAAGCCTACAGTGGGGAGAAACGAGCCCAGGTAAAAAGGCGAAACAGTGTAGGACTGCAGGACACAGGTGCCTGGGTCTGCGGGGAACGTGTGTGCTCCGTGCGCACTCCCGGCACCGTCACTCTCAGGCCACGAGAGAGACCAGTCGGGGAATGACAGGGGTGTTTAATGGTACGCCATCACGATTTTCAACCAGGTTGAAATTTTGTTTGAAATATTACATTTTTCAGACAAGAGTTCCTTCAGCTCACATCCAAAACCACCACCACTACTACCACAAACATCGCCTTATACTGAAAGGAAAACCGCACATTTAACTTCAAACAATTTAACTAATGATCAGTCCTCTTGGTTTACACTCAGATTATGCATTTAACATTGTCTACAAGTGACAAAACCTATGTAAAAAATAATTTAAAACACCCCCTCACTCCCTGATATGTGCCCCCCTCCCCCATCATTTCTACATGCCCACCCTAATGGATTCGTCTGGAACCACCTATGGGCTATATTTGCCTTTGAAACCCCCCCACATTAAAGTCTGTTTCTCATTCAGGTACAGATACTAAATCCCAATCCTCACTAAGAACTCCATTCTTCTGATCCTGTATTTCATGTCTGTAAAACCCTTCAGACCATTGCTCACATTCATATGAGCATATTTATTTTCTAACGGACAGCAGTATTTGGAAAGAAAACCCTGTGATTTCTCCATTTCATTTTTTTAAACCTTCAAAGATTCATCTTGTTGCTGTCTTTGCCTGCTCTTTGCTTTATCGCTCATCCTGCCCCCCTACCTCTCCCCATCCCTCTTTCTCTCTCTTCAACCAGTATCTGACCTGTCTGCTATGATGACCATTAAGACTGGGCCAGCGGTGCCGGTGGGCCTGCTGCTTCCCTGCTTGCGTCCCCATTGCACTGCAGCGCGCTCGTTGGCCTGGAGCCGCTAACAAGCTGTGCATTCAGACAGTTGACGCTACAAATGGACCTGTGCAGTGGAGCAACTCCACAGATGAACAACTGAAGCGCTGCTGAATCCTCTCGGTAAGGGAGGGACGAACTCCTCCCGCTTTCTGCTGAAACTAAAACTGGGGCTGACTTGTTTCCAATAACAGCATAGGAACCTTTTCAGAGTGCGGTCACTTGTACGCACATTTCACATGCATGCTGCACTTTAATAAGCGATAATAAATAATTTACTAGCATTGCAATTGGCCCACAATGGAGGCGAAGGTAAACAAATCTATACTTCCAGAACAGTGAGGCAGGACTCGATTACTTTAGCTCTTCTGAAGCAATCTAACATGTAATCAAATGAAAGGAGAGAACTGAACAGACAAGTCCTGCTGCAGAGACAGTTATGAAAAATCCATCTTCTTTTTCCATCCTGTATAAACGCTTTAGTCTTTTGCACAACATCTTGACATTCTTTTAGTGAGCAAAAAGTGTGTCATGAGATTATTCTCTCTCTCTGCAGTCAAAAAAGGTGGAAAAAATCTCTAGAACTTCAGGTTGATGTGATTTTCTCATTCCAGTCAAACCGCTTTTTTTTTTTTTTTTTTTTTTTTAAACTCAACTGGTCTTGGTGCATAGAGGGTTTTGATTGATTTTTTTTCCCCCCAATGGTCAGAATGGTGGGTGCAAATGTTTGGCTGATTTTGTGGTATTGTGAGGGGCTTACAAATGTAGCCTCTAACCCCCAAACCCCTGATCATTGTTGATAAACAGAATTTAAAATTCAGAAAGATTCTATCTTTGCCTCCAGTTAAAAAAAAAAAAAAAAAAAGCAGCCAATTGGATACAACTGGAGACAAATAGAGGGAACAAACAGCTAATACAGTCTCGATGCTACAGCAATCATTCTAGCTTTAAGGCTAAACGTAGCTGTCATGCAACTGTGATAGGAAATGAAATGACACAAATTGCCATAAAATCGGGACTATGTCATACAGGTATATAACTTTTTTTTTTTTTTTTTTTTTCTGGGAGGGCTCCCTTTCGAGCAGTGGTTCTCAAGTCCAGTCCTCGAGGCCCTCTGTCCTGCATGTTTTGGATGTTTCCCTGCTCCAACACACCTGATTCAAATGATTAGCTCGTTATTAAACCATTACAGAGCGTGATAACGAGCTGATTATTTGAATCAGGTGTGTTGAAGCAGGGAAGCATCCAAAACATGCAGGACAGTGGGCCTAGAAAAGTGTTAGGAGGTGCTTTGCAAGTCAAGGGACTGCTTGCTTCTCTTAGCACCATCCTCTGGGTAAATAATGTTGACAACTTTTACTAAAAAACATTTAACTACTTGCATGCGGACAGTTCTGTTATAGTGGCATTCTCCCTTTCCTTCCACATGCATACTTGGAATGTCAAAGCCTGAGGTGAGGCGAGTACACTTCTATGTTTCATGAGAACATATGAAATGTCAAGGCAGGGGGAACAGCAGCAAAGACACCTGAGATACAATATGACACTAGTGAAATCAGTATAAAAACAGCATAAAAAGCAGTAGCTAGGCGGAAGTGGGTTGTTAACTGGATGTGTGAAAGGTAATTGACTAAGCTATCATTTGTAATGAGCCAATGATAGGATCAGCTACATGTACTGTGGGCAGACATATTTTTTTGTTTCACATCTATGTGCGCTTTTTCCCATAACTCATCAAGTAGTTGTTGGCGTTATTGCTTTTGTGATGGTGCTGCACAGTGTTACCATTCACTGATGAAAAGCAAGCCTGCTTGAAACATCTCTAGCAATAAAAGATTTGGAATATTTAAGCCCTATATTGTCCAATCTCTTATTCAACTTAGCACCTAGTTTAGTCATGCGTGTTTCTTGATTTTAGTACATTATCTTAATCATAACCATAAAATAATCTGAATTTTGCTCTCTTTCGTTGTAAGGAGGGACTTGCGCCCAGTGCTTTTGGTTTTCGTTGCAACAGAGATTTATACAGACCTAATTACAATACACTATAGTCAGTCTCCAATCTCTGAACATCTTCACCTGCATCCCTAGATCACGTGGGATCATACCAAATGACCTTGGATGGTAAATTGTGACCTTTGGTTTCATAATCGAGTGACATCCCACCCACCTGTTATTTTCAAGATTTCCAAGAGTGAGATTAGACAAAAGATTATCTGTGGAGTTCCCCCATGTGTTTTTTTATGCAACTTGCTTTTTTTAATCACACAAGATTTCAATCATTCAGCTCATGTTGTTAAAGCTGGTCCAATAAGCTAATTAATAAGAGAAAACAAACCACAGAATTAATGCAGGCATGTCAGTGTAAGAATATTTGAAGGGGACTAACACTCTAGGCTTTGGGGATTTATTTCAGTTTGTGAAGACATTTTCTCTTCAATTTATATTGAACAAAACTCATACTGTACTAACTCAGTGTTTTGTTTATTTGGTATCTTTTCTCTGCGAGCAGATGTTCCTGATTAAATCAAAGCTGCAATATTATTCCCTTCACTCACTCTGCCACTTTTATGTCTAACATTCAGCTGCGAAACAAAGGAAGACACGTACAACTTCTTACCTGCCATTAATTTGGCTGGTTTTAACAGCATAGAAAGAAGACAGGTAAGGGAAAGGTACAGAGCCAGTCAGGGAAAGTAAGAACAATGGAGGAAAGAAAGAGGATGTCGGAGAGGAGGAAATGAGCTGGACAGGAGAGACCTGGACCTGAAAATATCTAACCTTATACAAGTTTATGGTGCCATCCCACTGACATTTAGTTTACTGAGGGGATACAGGAAGATGTCTGCCATTACAAATGTGTCATTTATAGTCTCAGATGTATGTAAACAGTTTTAATATAACCACTGGGGGAAAAAAAAGGAAAATGCTGTTAACATCTTTGGCTGTGGTTTAAGGTGTCCCTGCATTAACAGGCATCTTAGTTCACCATTAAGTTCCTTATTGCATCTGATTGAAAAGATGTGCAGTCTTGAGCTTTAACAATGAACTCTTTCATGGTTTCAAAATATGTCTCTCACTCCTTTAATAAGTGGCATGTTTTTTGGGAGCATTTCAGTATTTCTAAGTCAAAAATAATTGAACTAATGAAAAGAAGTTCACTAATATTGCTTCCATGTGATGTGAGTTTTAACAGCATGTCGCTCTTCTTAATACCACTGTCCATGAACTTGACTTACTATTTGATATAACTTGATGTAATCTTAAGATTTCAAGATGAAAATGTCCTCTGTTCAGAGATATAAACTAAGGAGAATATTATAAATAATGATATGCCGGTGAGGAGCGACTGTGTCCTAGGGCCTAGTGCAGATGTAAGCAGTTCTTGTGTATAGTTGTATGTGATGGATGCTTGTTAGCATTTAAACAAGAATCATATCCACATATAACAAAGCAGTTTTACTTGTCTAATAGTGGAAGAAAAGCAGTAGTTCCCATTTTCAAACATGGAGACCAGCTAGTGTGCCCCAATGATCAAGGTGTCATGCTTCTTAGCCCTCCAAGAAGAGCTTCTTCGAGAGAGCTGAAAAGGAAGCCTGAGGTCAAATCTCAGATACAGGAGGAATAATGCAGACTTTGGTGGTGGCCATGCCATGGTACATTGGACCAATTCTTTACACTTGCAAGACTTAAGAGGGGCATTCAGGGGCTGTTACCATGAGTCATTTGATCCATGTTCGACCGAAGTGGGAGATGTGTTTGTACACTCAGCATAAAGACACGTTCTCTGTGCATATCAGCAGGGCTTGACACTAACTTTTTTCACAAGGAGCACATGCGCTCCCAAGTTAAAAAAGTAAGGAGCACACAAAAAACTTTAGGGGCACAATAAAAATTCATCAAATAATGTTTGTCTCATTGTCTGACCTTAGTACTATTTGAAATTGGAATTTGAAATCAATTTCAGGCCAATTGGTCACATGACATGGAAGCTATTAAAGGAAAACAGCCTTTTCTGAAAAAATCAACCGGTAATTTATTGATGGTCCCTTATTCAACACCAATGTTGACAGTGAGGGTGCAGAACAGATTTAACTGCACTGCTGCTGCTATTCCCAGTTATGGAGAGTGACAAGACATGGGTAGATCCACAGTGAATGTCTGTCAAATATCCAACCTAAAACTAACTTCACTGCGGTATTTACATGAAAAAACATTTGTTGGCTCAGCTATTTTTTTTTTTTTTTTTTATGCGCACATGTGCCCCTAAATACATTTTAAAATTTGCACTCATCTATGTGAGTGAAATGGTCGCGCTGTCGAGCCCTGATTAGGCTCTGTTTTTTTTTTTTTTTTTTTTTTTTTTGCAGATGATGTGGTTCTGTTGGTCCTTTAAGGCTAGGACCTCCAGCAGGCATTGCAGCTGAGCGCGAAGCGACTGGAACAGGAGACAGCATCTCCAAGTCCAAAGCCATGCCATAATGCATGAAAAAGGTGGACTGTTCTCTCTGAGTAGGGAGTGAGTCTTTGCCCCAGGTAAAGGAATTCAAGTAGATGAGGTCAAGTTCATGTGTAAGCGTAAAACGGATTGTGAGATTGACAGGCAGATTGGTGCAGTGTCAGCAGGACTGTGAAGAGAGAGCTGGGCCAGAAGGCAAAGCTTTTGATTCACCAGTCAGTCTACATTCCAGGGCTGGCTGGACTAAGCCTTTGGGACATGGTGAGAAGCTCGGACATTCAGAACAAGCTCGGAGTAGCTGCTGCTCCTTTGCATTGAAAGAAGTTAGTTGAAGTCAGAAGACAGGAATTTGATAAGGATGCCTGCCTTGGAAAAGTTCAGGGCACAAGACCACAGGGCAGGCCCAGATCCCCCTGGAGGGATTATACCATTTGGCATGGGAAAGCCTTGCTATCCTGGAGGAGGGGCTGGAAAGTGTTCCTGGGTGGAGAAGGATTGGGATTGGATTGCCTAGACTGCTGCTTTCATGACCTGACCCTGGATAAATAGAAAAAAAAAATAGATGGATGGAAGACCACCTTTGCATTCAAGAGGACTTGCCTATGTGTGGACAAGGCCGAAGAGCCGGCTGGTGCTTGAAGGATATGAGTCATCACCAGTTTTAGAGCTGGTTTACTTTCCTCCTTTTTCTTTTTGTTTAATGCAATAA
Source organism: Xyrichtys novacula (assembly GCA_962446985.1). Lineage (NCBI taxonomy): Eukaryota > Metazoa > Chordata > Actinopteri > Labriformes > Labridae > Xyrichtys > Xyrichtys novacula. Next base: position 18,471,725 of record OY660866.1, on the reverse strand, counting down.
CAGAATGAAGAGATAATCTTTCTTTGCACTCTCCCTCACCTCTCCGACCACAGGCACACAGCACACTGGCTTAATGTTGAGTTAGCGTCGGGGGAACAATCAAACACATAGAGAGGAGCAATATCCAGAAGGCTAGTGTTGTATGGTACAACGGTAATGTTTTTACACCAAACAGCATGAAATTTGTGTTTCTCTTGGAGTGATACAGTTTGTCATAATTAAATCTAGTAATTCAGGTAACGGGTCATAATGTTGCTACAACACTGAATCCCTGGAATATTAAATGTGTTTAATAAGCATCTCTATCTTGTGCATTTGTTCCAATAGAAAGAAAGGAGAAAGCAGAATGTTAACATGAGGAGCTGACTCCAGCAGTTTTTTCTTTCTTTCTTTTTCTACCATTTTATTTTACTCTCCCACATTTTGTCTTTTACCTCAGTTCATTCTTCACTTGTTTCCTCATACCTTATATTGTCGGACTGCATGTCCACAGACACCACACGCATGCACAACATGAACCCCACACATAACCTTCCAGCTGAGCGAGAGCGGAGCCTGGCCAGCACACGAGGGAACAAACGGAGTGCAGCGTTTATGGAGCTGGCTCCCTGATGGCGCGGTCCTATCAGCCTCCATAATCAATGGAGGCGTCAGTCGGGGAGCACGCGGCCACTGCTCTCACGAGGACGTGAACAGCCTTCAGCCTCCTGCCAAGTCGGTAATTATGGAATACAAACGATCTGTTAATTGCAAAGGGTTTGATGGACGATAATGGTTAAAGTTAAAGGTTTAAATGAACGCTTCAAAAATGACCACTCTTCTGTTCTGGACAGCCTTTTTTACTTCAGTGTAAAGTGCTTCCTTCTGACAGGGCTGCGAGTCTGACACTGCTTTGCAATATGCATCCATTCACATGAGACCTGTGCCGACTGAGTCAGGTATTTTACAAAACCAGAGCCAGGCTTCTTTTTTTTGTCGATTTAGCATTCAATACAAGAAGAAAAAGCTCATGTCAAACTTTAGCAGTGTGAATATTGCAATAGGTCTGAGAGACATGAGCACAGTGAGCATTTTGATGGACATTCCCCTGTTATGATGAGAGTCAGTGCATGTGGTGCAGAACAGAGCAACACTAGGGAGCTGCTAAATATATTTTAATGTACGAAATGTGCTGAAAGGAGGAAAGAGAGGAGCTCTAAAGGAGCTGGCCTCACTGCTTTTACACCACGTGAGCTCTGATTGTGAGAATACCAATAAACAGGTTAGCTGCTGGTGATGCTGAGGGAATAGAGACCAGGCTCTGTAGATTTGTCTACCCGTCTCGCCGTAATGATTTCTCCTGGTGATAGAGGGTAACCTTGAGTCCTGCAGGGCCTTGCTGCGCAGAATGAAGAGGACATGTCTCAGGTAAAATGAGCCCATTTTCTGCACACATCGCAGTTATTGTCATGCGAGCTTCACTTTGATGGTATCTGTCACAACATGTGTTTTACTCTGAGTGAGCGGCAAACTCAGCTCAGCTACATATGAGTATTGAGATTGATTTCATGCCCTTGGTGGCCGATGAATAGGTGCACATTGTTGTGTGTTTGTTTTTGTGTGTTTCAGGGGGCAGTTTCAGACAGAGATTAAGAGAAAACACAATAATGTGTCCTTATCTCCTTGTTAATGGACAATGCCGGCTTTTCCTCAAAGACACAATCTCTTATGACCTTACTTCTTTTTTCAACTTTAAACCATGACATGGACTACAAAAGGACGAAAGAGAAATCTGCTACTTTTATAAACCGGTGACAATAATTTTCAGAATAAAAATCGGCTACACTCTTTTTAACTACTCAAGCTCTGACTGAAAAATACCTTCTCACTGACTAGTTTCTTTTTGCATACATTTGCATTGCACATTGCACATAAGAAAATAAACTACACCATTTAAATTAGAGTTACTCTGCTGACATTGGTTATCTCACACCCTGTTTAGTTGATGATACTTTTGTAGACATATTTTAGGGCTGTCTGTGTCTCAATGGTGACATAAAAGGAGAAAAACATGCTAGATCACAGTATAGACCAGAGTCTTTGCTACTGCAGTTTAGTAAAAACCTGGAAAAATACTTATAAATGGACTGGATGGATTTATTGAGAGCTATACAAATCATTAAGCGGCCATTAGTATTGGTAAAGGAGGAATTGAATTACATCTTTAGCTCCCAATAAAACACAAAGTGCCATAGTTGTTTTTGTTCATATAAGAAAAGCATTCAACACAATAGGGGTGTTGCAAATATCGTGAAATTGTTATTGTGATATCATATGGCCAAAATAATTGGGAGATATTGTGGTGTAGTTACATTTCATAAAAATAAATGCTTCATCAAATTTTATGAGAGTAACTTGGGGTATGCAACAAGAATCAGTATTAGGACCCAAGTTATTCATACTTTACTGAAATGATATTTGTAGAGTTTCTGATAAGTTTTTTGTAATATTTCTGGGTATTTTTGACTTTATTTTTATTGGACAGCTAAAGAGAGACAGAAATGTGAGGAGTGGACAGTGGGAGAAGACATGCAGTAAAGGGTTGTGACTGGGGACTGAATATTTGCAGCAAAAAAAAAAAGGTATGTTGTGTTGGGAATGTGAAAGAGTAACTGAAAATAATGGGAAGTACCAAATGAGACAGAACAGAACAGCTAGAGTCCAAAATCAATCAGCAAGCGATTAGCAGACTTTTCCTTGAAGACAGATAGAAACAAAAAATAACTTGACCATGCCTCAACCAATATACCAACCAGCAACAACTTACTTGGGTAATGGCTTTGAATGTGGAAACGAAAATAACTTCTACTTGCTTTCAATCTTTATGCTAAACCCAGCTAGGAGCTCCACATTAAGCATTCGCACATGAGGCCATAAATATTCAATGATTATTTGAGATGATATTAAGATGAGTTTATTGCATTTTCCTTAGCAGACTTGCTGTTCACTGAGGGAGACTTATTAAAAGTTTAGGATACATTTTAGTAACAGATGGGTCCTAGTTAATTGGAGTAAGTGAAAGTGTCCTTATTGAACACTATCTTCACTTCTATGGAAATTGTGCCTGATTTTAATTCAGTAATGCTTTAAAGGAGACAGTCCTTAGAGATAACAGCTAGTGCAAGGACAGGTTCTTAAAAAACAAATGTAGAGGACCTTCTAAATAAATTGCTCTTCTTCTGTTTCAATAGCAGACATTTAATGAAAAACTGAAAAAAGTAAAAATACCAAAGACTCTGTTGATTCAATCAACGTGTAACTCATTATCTAAGCTTTAGGGTCCTTCATGAACATACTATTATCATCATGAATTAACTTTAATATCTGTTGAACAGTGCATCTCATGACTATGAGTATTAATATCATTAAAGACATTTCTCTTCAGAAAGGGCATGTTTGTTTATGCAGCGCAGGATGATGTGGTCTGGATTTAATTAACAGGTCAATGGTTTAACCATGACCCTGGGAACCAATTCATCTATTGAGTTTGTAAGCTCATTGTGATAATTGAATCTTGCATGCCTGGTTGTTTCTTGGCGTTTAACTGACCTCTTTCTTGTGTTTTTGAATATTTTATTTCATGCTTTTTCAATAAGAAAAACACAGAAACAATACAACTTAATTCCCTTAAAAAATATCTATCTATCGATCTATCGATCTATCTATACATGGATATATATATTTATTAAAAAAAAAGAAATACACAGAATGATGAACATACACAAGTACATAAATTAAGTTTATCTTGAAAGCGAAACCTACACACATACTATATAATGGCTGAATTTAAACTTACATACCTAATACATGATACCTAGACACCAAAAACAACCAAAGGTAAAACCGAATCCAAAGTTTTAATAGACAAAGACTTTTATACAGTCAGTAAATGGTTGCCAAATCTCTACAAATACCTCATATTGGTTTTTAAAGACATACTGCGTGTAATTTTCTCTAATGGCTCACTGATGGATATCTCTGATATTAATTTTGATATTGCAAGGGAGAGAGTTGGATTTCCAGCTCAATTTTTGGGAAACCGCAAGAGACGTGCCAAGAAATTTTCCTGAACTTCTATTTAACTTTAGATTTACTGTGTCCCCCCAAAGAAAGAAGTGTGGGTCTAATAGGATGAATGTGCCTTCAGTTTCAGTCAAAGTTTCACATAAATCATACCAAAAAGCTGTAATTTTGGTTCAATCCCAGGTGGAGTCAGAACTACGCCACATGTTTGAAGTTTTGGGATAATATGGGTGTAGTTTCTGAGGGGTTAGGTAAGAAAATGGTGAAGAAAATCTGGCATTAACAAAAGTGAAAACACTTCTGTGACATAAATCAGACCAAAATTCTTCATTTAAAGAAATATCAAAATCCGATTCCCACCTCTCTTAGTTTGATATTTGTCTTTACGCATTTAGTGTCATAACCGTGTTTAAAGTACCTTATCCTGCTATCATGCCAATGCTTGAAAATGTTGTTGTCAGATATAATTGATAGGTGTTGGTGAGTTGGATATTTGAACCAAGTTTGAAAACATTCCCTGCTGTGTGTTTTAATAAAAACAGGCATTCAATAGTGAACCCAGCCCTCAGATGAAGGCAAAAACCGTTTAAGTATGGATGAATCATACTACATTCATTGAGGACTTTTAAATGGTCCTTTATTTTTTTGTTGCTGTTAAATAAGGACAGCATTTATATACGATGATGGCTAAAATGGTAAATGGGTCAACTTTATAGGCATTTAGACTTTGTTATTGGAAAAAATGTGCATCTCAAATGTAATTTTAGAGGATATAAATCATGTAGTTACATTAAAAAAAGAGGCACACTGAAAAAAAAAATCTCTGGAGAGACACCATCTCGCTGAAGCTTTATTTAATAAAAAGACTTTGACCCATCGATTAGTCAGATTTATTGGGACGGGCTCATATAAATTGCAGCAAATTGGAAATGGCCCCTGTGGGAGCCATAGAGGGAAAGATCTCACTGTTTCACTGACTACTGAGCAGAAGGGTGAGCAGGAATACTGAACAGACTGCAGAGAGAGCTGAAAGATGCTTTTAAATGTTTTTTAGATTACAACTTAGATTCCTGAAGAAAACTGTTCATTCTAACAAACTTCAACAAAACTGCTGCAAATCTTGAATTAATTTAAATAATAGAGAGAAGTGATTACAGCAATAGGGTTTAAAGGAAGGTTCTCACAATATGTTGTATTTAATATATTTTATATTTGTTATGCTTATTCTTAGTTCAAACCCAATGAGTATTTTCTGACCAGTTTAGAAACAGACTAAAACAAGTATTGATGACTCTTCATGACATTGCAAAGAGAAGGAGACCATAAGGAACATGATTGATTATTTCTTTCTTGTAATTTTACATGCTTTTTTTTTTCTTCTGATTGCAGATAGCAACCAGCATATAGAACCACTGGTGCCTCCTGCTGTGGAGCACTTGGTTAAATAATATTAGATATGCTTGTATTGACAGTTATCATCAATACCAGCAGCACTCACCTTTTCAAAAGCAAACTTAAGACTTACCTTTTTACTCTTACTATATCTGTCTGTATTTATTTCTTTTTTTGTTCATTTTAATCTAAGTTTTAGTCAGTTAATTATTATCTCATTTTTTATGAACTTACATGTCACTTCATTTTTTTTTTTAATGTTGATTTAGATAGATCATTGTTTGGTGTTTTGTTGTCTCCTTTTTTTCTTTTTTTGTACTAGTGTAATCTTCCAGTATTTTCTCATCTCATTTGTGTCCCCTCCTCTGTGGTTGTTTTTTTTTTTTTTCTTCTACTTCCAGTGTTTCCTCATGAAGACCTCAGTTTGTCTCCTCGATGTTTTTTTTTTTTTTTAAGCATTCTTTACCTTGTGTATGAATTAGTGGGGACACTTCTTGGATTTCAATTTTACGTAACTATTCATTTTTACTCATGTACCACACTTTGTACCACATTCTGATTGTATGTTAAGTGCTTCACAAAGTCTGACTAATTGAGGGGTGTGAGCTGAATGAGGTCAGAACATTCAATAGAAAATGTTTCTGCAGCTGGCCTGTTCACCTAATTTATGAGTCCTTGAGTGGAAATGTTCAATTTTACTGGAATGGGCAATTTTTTTATTTATTTTTTTAATTTGACCGTGACTGTGGTTTGTTCAGTTCAACTAGATGATTTTGGCCTTAAGCATAATGAATAAATGGTTATTGATGTCTCATAAAGCAGGATTCCTTGAATACATCCCCATGAAATAAGTTGTGTTACATGTACACATTTATTTTATTAGTTTTTTTTTTTTACTAATAAATAATTTAGCTTAAAAGTGTACCACACATGCCTTATTTTTTGGCCAGATTATGGATGGATGACTGCGCATAGCAGAAAGCTAACCTGTTAACTCAAACACTGACACTTTGACACACAGCACTGTACTGCTCTTTCTCTCCAGTGCCTACAGCTGACACATGTCTAGTGGCTCTGTTTTCTAAGCAAGCACAGAGAAACTGATACCTGTGAGGGGCCCTTTTTTGTAGGACTGTTGAAGAATTTTGCCTGGAATGACAGAGACAAAAAAGAGCATGTATTTCCTCTGAGGTTCGGCTGTCAGTCGCTGTTTTTCTTCACAACTGCAGTGCGTTTGTTTGAAATAAGTTAGCATGTCAAACGTAAGCACTAGTTTGGACACTCAACATACTTTCCCCTCTCTGTCTGGAAATGCTCAGTTACAATGATGAAGTGTGTTACACTGCTTCAAGCTTAAACACATTTCCTCCTCTCTTTCATATGCCGGACAGAGCTGCAATAAACACAGCCTTTGTTTATTACTCTGACAGGAGGCATGCAGGGAGTTTCAGTCAGCTGTTACAAAGTTGTTGTTTAAGCTGCTGTAATGCTGAGAAGAATCACTCTCCCTCACATTATTGACTTTTGTTGTCTGAGCTTTTACAACATTAGTGAGAGGCAGTTTGAAAGCCAAACAGGGATGGTATTGGGGATTGTATGCAGGTTTTTAAAGTCACTGCAGGGCTGAAGCCTCAGCATCCCTCTTGCTTTTTAATATAAGGTAAAATGTTTATGATAGGAAGCTTCCAGTAAGTATTGAGATTTAAAGTCCAAGTTTCTATAAACTTTCCGAGTATTGGGTTTGTGTCAAGCATGCTATTTTTAGTCGTATTAACAAAGGTTCTGTGATTCCATTCAGGGTTTTACACCCCGAGTTTTGTCTGCAGGCCAAGCACTGACGGCCTATGTTGTCTGTGGTTTAATTTTGGCAATGGGAGTTTGTCAGCAAACATTTTACAGCCATCATTTAGCACTGCATATATAACTCCTTGATTCAATCACAAGTGTGGCACTGTGGTCAGTCAAAGCTGCGACTACTCTACTCAACGCCTGTGTTTCAATAAGAAACAATACAGCACATCACAGAGATGTCCTAAAAGTGCAACTGCCAGTTTATTTTCTAATAAACACAAAGAGAGGGGGTCCGAAATGGGAACAGCAGAAAGCATCCTGTCAGTTTCAAAATAAAACCCTATGCATGGACTGACTCCCGACCATATCTGATCTTCAAGATAGAAACAGTTATATGGATGCAGTTTACGACTAGGAACAAACACTAAACTTTGCTCCACATTGCTCATAAAGGTATGTTAAATTATTAACTTGATCTGCAGTACAGCACAGCAGAGAAAGATATAACTATCACTATAAACATTAAAGATCCACTCTGATGAAAATCATGTTTTTCTTGTTGTCTACAGGTTCATATGGCATTTTTGTGATGCTACAGGACAAATCATGTGACAAATAAGTATGAAATTGCATTTCTGAGTATTTTCAGCATTCAGAATGACAGCTTTAGACACATTGGGAATTTCTAAGTCACAAATCCAAGTTCTGCCCCTGGCGTACTGCTCTGCAGGCCAGACTTGGAGAAGTAGAGAGGATCGCGGAACAAGTGTGCGCGTTAGCAGATTGCAACGTTTGTAAGAAAGCTAATTATGACATTAACTTTCATCATGTCCCCAAAGACATCAGTGTCCAAGAGCTGAATAGCTCCCGTATTACCTGCTACTTCTGCTGCACTGGCAATATTAGGCTGCAAACTAGCATGAAGAGGAGTGTGCAGAGCAGCGCTGTCTCCGCCCATGACTCTGAGGCGAATTGCTAATGAGCTACTGGAGCTCTGCAGAGGAAAAGCCCTTGAAAATGACACAGATATTTTGGCTAAAAACTTCATAATCACAGTTTTAAGACCACTGAGAACACTTTAAGTAGTAAAAAAATAAAAATAGAATAAAATCAATCCGAGAGGAACTTTGAGCATTAAACAGACTTCAGAGGGAAAAGAAAGGCACTCTTGAATTAGGTCATGTATATTCACCCATGACTACTTCCTCCTCTAATTCTGACACATAGAAGATGGACGTCAGTCAAGATATGAGTCGCCATGCTTTTATAATCTTCAGATTACCTGTGAAAGCATAACTGTAAAGTAGAGTTGACATGAAATCATACATCATAAAATCTCCTAATAAGACCCTTTTGCTTGCTTCCATAGATTTGTGCTTATTTGTTTGGGAGAAGCTTCCTCAGAGAAGTGAAAAACACTTTACACTGTTGTTTTGGGTGCTTTTATTTTCACATTTTAACGGTCGAGTTTATTTTGCATCCTTTCCCAGATTGTAAAATATGCCTTTATTTTGAAATTAAGTTCTACAACTTCTACATAAACTATAAGCTCCAACACTAAATGAAAATCAGCTAAAATAACAGTCTGACAATATAAAGTGTAAACTCTTTTGTTTAATTTCGTTTCATAATCAGTTATGAAATACCAGTTTGAAAAATCTCTGACTCCTTCATGGAGGGCTGCTAGAGCTCAAACTGGCACCTTGGTCTTTATTACTGCAGACAGGAAATAGTGCAAATCCTTGCAAAACTCATTTACATTTTAAGGTGTGCAACTTCAGCATACTTCCCCTTACAGACTTTGTTTTTACAATGTGTGTTTTGCTCAGAAATTTAGGAGCTCCAATGACTTTTTGGAGAGGGTTAAATTTTGGATTTTTCCATCTCGCTGTTAATACATTTTTGGATCCGGATGCAGAATGGAAAGGGTTTCCATTAACCTTCACTTGTGCTGGTCTGTGACTCTCTTGGTGTTACTCACGTGCTCTCTGTTGTCTTCCTGCAACAAGTGAGATCTCACGAGATGTCAGAATGATACTTCTCCACAAATGAGATTTGGTCGGACACAGACCGGCACAATTGGAAGGTTAGGGAAACCCATGTTATTCTGTTCTTGGGACTTGTAATGACAATATTAGTCTGTCAGTGGTAAAATAAAGTCCCTGTAGTGGACACAGTTTGATGATAAGAAAAATAAACCAGTTTAAGTATGCTGAAGCTTTTTTGTATTGCTTCGCTCTCCCTGGACCAATTTCAGAAATGGATCTCCTCATCAGTCAAGCACACACAAACACAAACACATTGGAAAGTAGGGCCCAGGTTGAAAAATACCAAAGTCCCCCTTTAAACCTTTAGTTGTCAGTTGATACAGCTAGCTTGCTTGTTGCCTCCTCATTATCTTCCCTCCACTCTAGAGTTGGTGACAACCACCAGAAAATTAAAAAATAAAACTATTGTCAACTTCTACAGACTAACTACTTACATAGTGTTAGCATGTTCTGTGGCATGATGTAAATATCCTTGTATCTTTAAAAGATCATCATTTTTAACTCTGGTGTATTTAACCATTTTTCTACCTCCAACACACACAGAAGGTTTTCTTTTTTTTTTCTCAAAACACTTCTGTTGTCGTCAGCCCCCTTTAACTTTCACTTTGATAAAAGGTCATATTTTGGGAAATGTAACCATATTCCTGAATGGAAAAAAAATAACAAGAACCTTTTATTCCAGATGGATATATCACATATCACATTTTGGATGAAAGCTTTAACATGCACTTAAATGAATTGTGGCTCAATTTTGTGAGTGCAAGGAGAAGGTATGCAGTGGAGCGGAGATAAGAGCGTTTGCAGCACAGACGATTGGAGGAGACGTTCTTACAGTGGCCGTCTGCGGAGGGAAAGGGAACCAGATAAGGACTATAGCTCTTAGGGGTTTCAAAGGCTCAAATCATCTGCCAGAGACTCGCTGGATCTCAACAGTTTTGCCTTCAAGTGTATTAGATATATTCAACTGTCTGACATTCAAAGGGACTCTCTCCCTTTTGGATTTCAGTGACAATTTTCCTCCAAAGATGGAGAGTCTCTGTAGGCAGACAGATGGGAGAAAATGCAGCCAGGCTCTTCTCAGCGGGCGTGTGTTGGCGACTCAAACCTTACATACCTCACACTGAACCTGTGTGTTCAAGAAAAGGTGATGGACGTTTAAAAGAAGCTTTTTGTAAGGTGCAAATGCTGCTCTTTTCACAGTTTTTATATACATTTGTTGTTTAATAACAAAGGCATCAAGGGGGTTGTTAAAATCATTATTTCCTTTGGTTGTTTATTTTGGGTATATTTCTTTACATTTACTGTTATGAGCTTGCACATACTCTCAGTGTAAACAAGAAAAATATAAAGCTGAAACATTTACAAAGGTAGAAAGAAAAACGTGAAAATAATGAGATCTACATCCCATAGTGCTAAAAGCAGCACAAAAGTGAAAAAAAAACATATACTACAAAAATGTGTTCCAATTAAAATCGTGCTCCAAATATCTTCTAAAACATGCCACTTAAAACAACAATCTCCATAGAAATGTGCTCTGAATAAAAATGATAGGAAAGTCAAACCTTCTCAATGACTGTAAACACAAACACAAAAGTCTGAGAGAAATGGGTTCTCACTGCTTAATGCTGAAAAGGTGAAAAACATTAAAAGAAAAAGACTGTGCAGTAACATAGACGATAAACTAAGGGGGAAAGTGCAGTCTTTTAGTAGTTGTTCAGAAAACAACATGCTGCCAGTTTGTGCATCTGCATGAAATTGATTGACAGATCTTTAAACTCCATGGAGACAGACATCATTAAAAAATATATATATATTCACTCCAAATGTCTTGCACTTGTCATGTCTAGCACAAAGGTAGATGAATTATTTTTGTCCTGTCTCCTGTAATGCCGACAAAATTTGCAGTTTTTTTTCCCCTTTTTTTTCTGATTAATCTTAGGTTTGAATTGTGCAGCAAAAGATACTTACAGAGATATTCTAGTGTAAAATTAATTTAGGGTCAAACACACCGTAACACTGAGTTAGACACCCCCTCGAGAGATGACTGTTGGTGACTGCTTGCTTCTTTGGTTATACCAACTTTTGTAATGACCACAGGATAGCAATACACAGCGGTCTCAGGAAAAACTCAACCAAAAAGCCACTCTATGATACAAATAATGCTCAGAACAGCACCTAACTTCATCAACAGTACATCCACATGATATATAATATAATAATTTATCGTCCTCGGTAGATATCAGTTGGGAGCCCTTTACCCACATCTTCCTACCACAATCAGAAGCCCTTTTACAAAGTAAGTGTGCAGCAGCTCTGGAAAGACGCTTTGCTGTCATTACCCCTTTGTACTTTGGCTATGAATTTGCTGCAACATTATGCCATTGTCCCAGTGTGTGATTTTATGTTGCATTTCAGCTCTATACACGGATGCATAAACACATATGCTGGGGCTCCACATACGCACACTCTCAGAAACGCACACTCAGTGCTGTTCCGCCCTACTGGCTCCAATGATCCCACCCTGTAACACCTCTAATATCTCTTTTACCTCATCAGAGGTAAAGGTGGATGGGAGTTTTAAGAAGGCTCAGGATTCATTCCCAAACTCGCCTCCTCCCGCAGGCCCTGGTATCAGTCTTGATGATACTTTGGAGCAGGCATAAGTATTCATGCGATTTCCATATTTCTTTCCCGAGCTCAGTGATGCTGTTGTCTTCTTGGTGGCAGTAATACGTCTGATGAAAAGAGCTGCCCTCAGGCTGCGTGAAAAAAAACTTGCACAATATGGAGCGGGACAATATCTAAAGAAAATGTCAGCCATTACTTTGAAACGATTCCTGCCAATTTTTTTTATTTCTTTGCAGATGGTTGTTGGACAGTGTTGCGTCTCAGAATCCCCTTAAGGACATGCTTTCCTCTCGAGCTGCTCATTTCCCCGCGCTGTGCTTGGAAATTGTTTCAATTAGCATTACAGAGGTGTTTTTCATTTGCTGTTGACTAGTTGGTTTATCATTTGCTATAAAGATGAAGCGTGGGACACAAACAAGACTCATTATCATCTCTGGCATTTTGGGTTCTTAACTATCCTCTCCTTTTTCCATGGACTATTTGTCTGTGTTTGCTGCCATCTCCCTCAAGATTGAATGCTTTGCATTAAAAACTGGGCCGCCCTGGCAGCCTGACAAATGAAGGCAATAGCATGTTTGGAGACACCTCGTTCAACAGTTATTGAAGTTGATAACTTATAATTTGCATATAGATAAGGCATTCGTACCTAGACTAAATCTTTAGCATACAAAGTAGAATTGTTTTTTTTATTTTTCTTCAACCTGGATTGTACTGACGAAAGCTGGCACCTACAATTTGAGGCTGGATTGATTCAAATGTTTGGGTGGCGCTTTGAATTTAGAGAAGGCAGGGATGTCATTGTGCCACTTGAGGATGTAATTAAAAATGACAAATCCTCATTAGGCTCTTAAAGAGAATGCAAAAATAAATGGTATTTTCTCGGTTTGGAAATACAATATCGACTGTGCAATTACCCAGTCAAGCTGAATGCAACCCCTAAATACTACAGCTCCAGGATGAATCATGCATGAATCATCTAATAAAGTAATAAGCACACACCGAGGAAGAATTAGTTCACATGCTGAAAGAAGTCAGTGAACATGAAAATATGAACCACCTCTTTGGGAGCCCCAAGTTCCCGTTTCAGATGAAGTCAGGCCTGAATTCAGCTAAATATATGTTTGTGTTTGATGCAGTTACTGCTGGTTAAGCCTTTTCACAGGTCCTCTTTAAACGTGCAATTCCTGTTTCATGTTGGGGAAAAAAAAAAAAAAAAAAACCTCACAGGGCGGGTTAGAGGGGATAAGGAGCTCATCAGACACTGCAGGGATAAGCCCGGTTAATACCCTGTGAACTAAACATCACACTGTTTAGCAGACTGCCACTTTACCAGCTTCCAGGGATGAGGAAATTGCCACCCAAGTGAAAGTGTCAAAGAATGAGCGAGCGTGTTGTTGGATCTTTTCATCTGAAGTAGAGCCTGAGCTAAAACGCTAGCCCAATTTTGCTCCTTAGATTTAAAAATTATTTCCTTTATTTCTCAGGAAAATAATGCAGGTCAAACAGCATTATTAATGCTCTTATCAGGATTAGGCTTGCAAATCAAATCATACCCATGAATGTTAATCATTCTAAAGAGGTCATGGGCATTTCATTTGTAATTTGGCAAGACAAGAGCAGGAAATTCAATATTCACTCCCACACAGTGGCGGATATAGGCTGTTTGAGGGTCAGTGTGAAAAATAAATAAATAAAAGAAGAGTCACCACCTTTCTGTACATTACTCAAATGCAGAGGTGGAAATCATACTGCAGTTTATACTCAACTAAAATTAGTTATTCCAATAAAATTTAACTGACTACTAGCCAATTCCAGGTGCGTTAGGATGCTGTGTTAATTCCTTATACCTTGAATGTTATGGTTTGCGAGTTTTATTTTGAACCCTGTATTTAATTGATAATATCTCAAGTGCTGAAATTTGTTTATCTTATTTGTCTTAAAGTTGATGCCAGCAACATGTTGGGACAAACAAACATATAAAAATCAGGAGGAACATCTCTGAAATAAGTAGGTTAATTCACAACAGGTTGGTCACACTACTTGGTATCAAAAGGGAATTACAGAGAGACTGACACTCTCAGAAGGAAAGATGGGAAGTGGTTTACCACACTCTGAAAGACTGTGTGAGCCAGAAAAGTTATTCAGCATAAAACTGGGTATTTTATTATCTACAGTATATAATGTCATTGAAAATTTAAGACAATCCGAAAACATCTCTCCAAAGGGACTATGCCCAAAACCAATACTGGATGGATGGCGTGACTCTGGAGTGGAAGTCATTGTGTGAACTCAAAATCCCTTTTAAAAACCACAGTATATTTGTCACTCCAACCACATACACAGGTGTTCAACAAAAAGAAGAAACCATCCATAAACAATGTGCATGGAGTAGTTTTGTTGACACTGCACCAATTAAGGGTGAAGTTATTGGATTTTTTTAGTATCATATTTTTCCTGTATTACACCTTGTGGATTTCTTCCTCCGCAATCAATCACTGAATAGAGAGGCTCATTGAAGAAATCTCACGGGTCAGTTCAAACAGATGAAAAAAAAAAAAAAGCTCATAGTTAACTCTCTTTTATTGTTAGGAGTCCAATTTGTGAAATTAATGTTCTATCAATTATTAACTCAGGTAGGTGAAACTTTTGTACGCATTTTCAACTTTTATGCTGTGATCTTAACCTACATGCTCTTCTTCTCAGCTTGAAACTGAAAACATTTTCTTTTACTTTATTATTATTATTTTTTTAATTCAGTAACTGGTGCTATATAAAATGTCTACTGAAAAAGCACAAGAACACACACACACACACACAAAAAAAGAAAAAATGCTCAGGAACAGTAAGATGAGTAAGCGTAATCAGTGTCTGTCTATCCCTGCTCAAACTGCAGTACAGGCAGTAATCATGAGGAACACCCACAAAGAAATACTGACTTTTGACCAACTGGAAAGAGACCCCCTAAAGCCAAAAAAAAAAAAAAAATACTCTGGCTGAAGCTTTTATTCAGTTTCCATACATATTAATATATTCATTTTTACAGATCAGAGTAAGCATCAATAGCAAATGAGTACAATAAACTGTGATAAAAGTGTGACATTTAAACATTTCTAGCCTGAGGCATGATGGTTTGTGATCTCTGGCTTCCATTAACTTTTGTTGGTAGTTGCACATACATCTTTACTTCGCTTCATTACAAGAGGTTGAAGACTTGGGGCAGAAAACACACTACCGGCCAGCAAGTGGCAGCAAAAGAGTTATGTTACTTTAATTAAGACATAAAGAAAAAGACATGCAGGAAATCTGAGTCAGTAGTGGGAGTGAGTTGTTGGACCAAAGGAACAAGTTCAAGGCTGGAGTCATGAGGAAAACTATCATCAAAATGCAGAAACAAAACAACTACAACTACAAATAATAATAATAATAATAATAATAATAATAATAATAATAGCTTGGTCACTGAAAACCATGGAAATATTGTGGAGATTGTTGCAGGAGAAGCTGAGAGTTAAAGAGCTGGGTCCTGTCTTGAATTTTGTGAAATTCACTGCAGGCGGAACTGTAGATTGATCTGCTATACTGACATTGTCCTCTAAAAGCTGCAAAGTAGATGACGTGTGCACAGAGGTCTTCATTTCTCGCCCCTTTCCTGTGTGAGGTAAATGTTTTTTCACTGCTCTGTAACCATAAACTATTAGCTGGGTTATTAGTCAAAACTCTGTGGATTTGCTGTTTAAGTTTTGTAGCCTACTGCATCCTCATCTTTCAATCTCAGATTATCACTGTCGGGTTAATTTTTAACACTGCTGGTGCCACTTGGATACACTTTTTACCCTTTAAATGTTGAACAATCACAAGAAGTCATTTAAAGTCAACAGAAAATATCTGCAGTAAAGTAGGAGAGAAATTCTCTGACTCACCTGAATATTTTTAACTCAGACCACTAGCATTTTGTTTTATGATTTCAATTAACCTGTCGGTGTAACAGTGGCCAGATCAACATCTACAAAACCCCCTACATTTAAGACGTCAGCAACACTGACTCACCACCTTCTGAGAAGTTAACTGAGCTCAAAAAGAACAAAAAAGCACAGCAACCAATAAAAGAGTCTGAACATCATACGAAGGATTTAGACCCTTTTTTAGGTTTGTATTATGCTTGTATAAAGTGCAGATATATGTCATTAAATCTTCAAGCAAACCAATCAGTAACATACTGAATAAAAAAAGAGAGGTTGGATGTTCCACGTATTGAGCAAACATTTTAGCTGTGTCCACTCCTGTCTGTAGCTGCACTACTGTTCTCTTTCTGGGTCAAAAAGAAAAGCACTTGCGGGCATGGCCAACATTAAATGTCATGCAAAATATAAAAATAGATGTTCAGTACTCTGTGCTTACCTCTGGACAAGCTTTAGTCCAGTACCTATATACTCGACCACTAGATGCAAGCAGATGCCTCTGTTTGGATCTGGGTGCTCTCAGAGGAATTGATCAGTGTAGACAAAATAACCCACATTCACCGCTCCACTGAAGAGGCGTGGGCTGATTCAGAGAGAACACGAGGATGTCAAACTGTGTTCATGGACCTCTAGTTTTGTATTACAATACACAAGCTGACCTAAATGCTTTGAGATCACAGAGTTTTGGATCTAAACTGGATTCCCAGAAAAGTTGAATGTAATTTAAATGTGGGTTTTTAAATTTAGAGTAATTTAACTTTTAAAATGATTTCAAATGCCATGACACATAGCACAGAACTTCTGAATCTGCATTCTACACTCATATGATGAACATGTTGCATTTACATATAGGAATGGGAACACTGAGCGAGTAACATGTTTTGTATTTTGGTAAGTGGCTCTGTAAAATGCATGTTTGCATTGTTGTAAAATGAAGAGAAGAGTGGTTGTTGTGCAGACTCTGTACTGATAGACATTTTTGATCATAAAAACAACTGCTGGAGGATCACACTCAACATGCATCATAGGAGCTTGTTGTCCTTTAAGCCACTTTGGTAGCTCCACTCATGAATAGGCTAAACAGGATTGTATGTTGATCCAGAATGTGGCAACAAGAGAACAAAAACAAAACAAAATGTGGCCTTTGGTCTCCCTGTTGTACAGTGTAGTGATGGGAATTACGGCTCTTCTCAAGAAGAACCAGCTCTTTTCGTTTTACCACTTACATATTTTCTAATTTAGCAAAATTTTGCATTGTTTGTCTTTTGAAATGTATGGAAGTATTCACAAATAAAAAATACATTTCATATATTTCTAATATCAGTAAATTGCTGTTGCCAAATGTTTTCATTGCATTTACAGACCCTTGTAACTCTCTGAAACCACCCATTAAATGCACTGACTTGCTTTTAGAACCGCTCTGCTACACAAAGCAGATAGAAACCCTATCATTCTGGCTAGCAGTTTTTTCTTCTGTCTTTTTCTTTGGGGGAGAAAAAAAAAAGGCTCACAGATGGGAGACGGCTCTCATCGTTCAGATTAAAGAGCTGGCTCTTTGAACCGGTTCGTTTGCTACCAACACATCACAGTCGTGATAAAATCCAGTTTCAGTTGTGTTTCTGATGTCCATTTAACAATGGTGCATAGTGTTCCCATGTTCATTTGTGTCCTCTTGTGTGTGTTGTGTTGCCTGACCCTGCAAAGCCCCAACATGCAGACAGCAGCTGAGCATGTGGTGAACAGGCCTCTGAAGCCAAACTGAGAAAAATCTGCATGCATTTGGTGCTTGATGGGTGTTAATTTTGGACCGTGGGGTATTTTATTTTCTAAATGATTTTTTGCTTCATTTAATTCCATCAGGTCTGTTTGCTCACTCTTAATGATAGTTTTTTGACTTCCTAACAAAGAAATTGTAAAATAACAAATATGGACCAAATTAGACTCAAACAAATAGGTGTTTTCATCCAAAGATTACAACTTAATTGAATTGCCAGAAGTAACAGTGCCACAGAAAGGTACCTTAAGGCCATATTGCAATTATTCAGCTACCACTGAAGCTTCCAGATTTGAACAGGTAGGGATAAGGACAGGCTGCAGTTTGTAGACAATTGAAAGTAAGGTGGAAAGATTTTCTTTTATTGTGTCCTCAAGATGTTCAATTTCCCACTGTGTTTGAAGCTAGAAGTCATTTTGATTCGCTTGGCTAATTTTCAGTCCTGATTCTTTGAGAGAGCTGTCATGAATATTTTCAATAACTTACCAAAATCTTGGCAACTCACTCCGTACAAGACTGTCTGACACAACTCAAGGTCACACCCAGGTGTCTTTTTCTTTCCCTTCACACAGCAGAAATATTTTCTTTTATCTCTCTGTGTGACAGCAACAATGTCGTTTCAGCTCTGCAAAACTTGTTTCCCTGTACACCACACTGTCAACCGTGTGAAGTCAGGCTGACCCAGGCTGAGAGGGAGAAAAAAGCTGACTATCAATCCTACCTGGGTGGAGAATTCCATCAGAAAAGAATTTTTGGTTAAATGTGGGCTGATTGTAAAAAGGTACGACTTCCCATCCATTCCTGTCTGGGTGTGAATGCTGGTGTGAGGCTCTATTGTGGCAGGTTATAGAGAACAGTCCGTCTTCTCCCTTGCTACTTCACAAGCTTCTAACAAAAAAATGGCAAAGCTTCTTTAGGCCAGACAAGACATATCATGCTTCCAGCATGCCCTGGGCATTCCTCTTGGTCTCCTCACAATAGGATATGTCTGGGAATCCTCCACACAAGGGTGTCCAGGGGGGTTCCTGATCAGATGCCAAAAACACCTGAACTCTGAATCTGAAAAACCAGTGGACACTGAGCTCGCTATAAATTCCAAAAGTCAGACAGCAGTTAAGCTAGAAAGTGTAATAGTCTGTTATAAACACCATCATTACCATCATCTTTATTGCCATTGATCTGATAAAAATGGTAGCTTTGTCAGTCTAATTTATCTAAATGCAGTCTCCCTTTCCCTCTCACGCCAGCAGCCAGACAGGAGCCAAAGCTTTGCAAAAGAGCGCCAAAGTGCAAGGTCACAAGATTAGTCCAGCAAGGCTAAACAGACCAACAATCGCTTACAGCTTCTTTAAGTGGGCTCAGGCCAACAAAAGCGGAACTCAGACCTGAAGGAGGAGGGGGCTTTTTTTCAAGAATAGTCAATCTTTTGCATTGGTTCTGTTTGAGTGAATGGACTCTCAGTATACAAACATAAATACATACAGTACATACATATATATATATATTTATTTATTTATTTATATAGATAGATAGATAGATAGATAGATAGATAGATAGATAGATAGATAGATAGATAGATAGATAGATAGATAGATAGATAGATAGATAGATAGATAGATAGATAGATAGATAGATAGATAGATAGATAGATAGATAGATAGATAGATAGATAGATAGATAGATAGATAGATAGATAGATAGATAGATAGATAGATGTGGTATACTGAGATAAAGATATGTCCATATCCCTATATAGACATATTTATTACAGGTTGATGGAGGGAGATCTAAGTTGTTTGTGATTTTAAATGTAGATTTAATGGATAATTTCAATAGAAGATATTGAAGGTAATGATGTCCTGATGTTGAACTTCTCAACCAGAAAGAAAAATATGACAGGGCATTAATTTGAAAGATGTGTTTGAGGTAAGTGATGCCTTTTGAATGCTCATGTGAATGTTTTAGCTGTTTTTTTTGCTTTTTCCTTTTCTGTTTACGTGTGGATGTTTGGGTTGTCAAACCCTCACAGGAAGAGCTCTGAGGCAGAAATAAAGCGTTGTGACAGGGTTTTTAACCAATTAGAATAAACACATCTGGGTTCAGGTTAGTAGTGTGCCCAGAAACCATGAAAAAGCAAAACCATTTGTTCACTTTACACATATGCTCTTTTTTCAGTTACTAAACCCATGACAATGTGGAACATTGAGTTTTTAGTAAACCTAGAGCTTGGCTTTTATTCTCTCTTCCCTTCCCCACAAGTGCCCGGTTTGGCCCATAACAGCAACACCTTTTCTCATGATTTTTAAAAACTCTTTCACCTGGGGGTGCGAGTTGTTAGCAACCCCAAGGCAGAAGTCTATCGATTTTCCAACAGACCAACCCTGCCTCAGACATCACAGAAAGGCTATAAAATAGCCTTGTTACTGTCCAACACCCACTGATTTACTGCTAGAAAAATACAAGCTATGTGCAATTATTTTTCTAAATCATTTGATAAATCTTTAGCTAAATAATATTATTAAAGAAGCCAAAGAAACACAAGTGCCAGATACTGGGTTGTGCCTGATGACACACCTGGAATCTGTGTGATCATTTACTCTGCTCGTTTACCTGTCGAATAAAAATGAAAACAATCCAATCATCTAATAGTGTGATAACAAGATCATCTAAGATTTACTACCCTTAGACATTTACAGTACCTGATATGGTTAAGTATACTGTGAGACAAGTTTTTGTTTTAAAAGTCCCCTATTATGGCATTTTTCATCAAGTTTAAGTCTGTCCCACAGATCCCACAATGGTAAATTTGAAGTTTGTTGTCTAAAACAACAGTTTATTTGTGGATATCAGCCAGCCTGTACCCCCCTCTTTTTGAGCTCCACTGAGAATGGGCTGATTCTGCGCCTGTACCTTTAAATGATAATGAGCTGTGTGTAAACATCTTCCTCCCCAAGGCCACTCTGAGCTGCTGGCACTGCCGCAGTGGTCCAGGAGCGGTGGTCTAGAGATCTTATGAGGACCTCTTCAGAGGACCAGCTTGCCTCCACGGCCCTGAGGAACACCCACTGCTCACGGGAATAAAAGTAAATAGACGGAGTCCAAAGACTAATACCAACAATGGTAAACACACGCAATTGCAGCCAAAGTGCCGGTCATACGGACGGCGGTAGAGCAACATAAAAGGGTGAAACTTACAGCCTCCATGTTTTATCTTCAGCATTTTTGCGAATCCTGCATTAAACTGCCCCTCGTTGGTAAAACAGTCTGTGGTGAAATGGTTAGCACATACATCCAACATTTTCAGAGTTGTTGAGAGTACATTTCCATCAAAAATAAAATTAATCCACTGGGTCCTCAAATCTTCTAACAAAGGAGGCAGAAATGGACTCCACGCAGTGACTGGGTCGTAGCTTCGACATGGTTATTGCTGTACCGGAGCGACATATGCGAGGGGAAGAAATGGCGGATGCTACCTCAGCAAAGAATTTTTTGAGGGCTGGGCTAACAATTATCGACGGCGCTGCCACCGATATGTAGGAGGGGCTCATGCGGTTATGTCGTCATATCCACAAAGCTTTTCCATTCCCCTGTTAGCACTCATGTTTTCAGAGAGGGGGAGGCAAGAGAGGGAGAGAATGACATTTTTTCATGTCGAGGGGTTGGCTTCAAGGGGATGCATAGTATTGGTAGAAAACCACCCAAAAGTGTTTTTTTTTTGTTTGTTTTTTTTCCATAAAAGAGGCCTTTGATAGCACTTTGTTATAAACACTTCTTGCTGGAGAGAAACATTATATGTAAGACCCTCCTTTCATGAATTAAAAATGATTCATCCTAGCAATTAAAAACAAACAAGCAAACAAAAAAATGTCCCTCTGATTTGCTGTGATGTTTCCAAAGCAAACGATTATCTATCTCTTTTGAGGACACATTGACTAACAAATACTTTGAATTCAGGCTGAGTCAGAGTCAAACATCAGCCTGCTTATTTGTTTTGATTAACATGTCGTAATGTACGTAGCTCTGCTGCTGTTGCCTAGATTGCAGGATATGATCCAATATGACGATATCTACAGTGTAGTTTAGCCTTTTTCATAGGGGTGAAATTAGCTTGACATTTTTTGATCGTTTTTTTATTTTATTTATTTTTTTAAGATGTGTGCAGTCTGGTTGTTCCTGATATTACCTTTCTTTGTGAGAATGCGCTCCCAGTGTTATAGGGTTTGGAAACATGGAGGTGAAGTATGAGTCAGGTGAGAAAGTAAGGTGAAATCTGAAGTTTACTGTAGATGTTTAATTGATTCAATAGATTTTGGAAAAAAAGAACCTTTTAACTGCCTACACTATCTAAAGTATCTGAATCTTTTTACTCATTCCGTGGTTACAGAAAATTCAACAATAACTTATAAGATGTCTAATTGTAGAGGTTTGTGGCTCTTTAAGCCCAAATTTGAGGTGCTCCTGGAACATGATTATTGGGTTCAAAGGAGACCATTCAATTTGTGTATAGAAGAGAGTGATGACTCTCTGGCTGTACTGCTGTGAAACCATTTCCATGCAATTGTACAGTATGGAGGCCCAGAATGAGAGCACTGGGCTCAATAGAACTGACCTGAAATTCATTCCCCATCTGAGCCAGTGACTGGCTGCTTTGCGTCCTCAAACTATAGGGAGAAAAGGAGCACTTGCACTCCAAAGCTAGTGTGTTATAATGAGGCAACCTGGGACGGAGGTCCTATTTCACAGCTAGCCTCTAAAAGGTTAGCCCAGCCCAATTAATTCTGCTAGTTAAAAAGGTCAGGGCCCTGTGTTCAAGGGCTTGGGAAAAGCTATACAAGGGCCTTTCTCTGCCACCTCATTACTTAGGCTTCATCATGCTTCATTATCAAGTCGTGGATATTGTTTAAACATGATAGGAGAGAGCCAGAAGGAGGGACCAAGTTCAGCAGAAAACTTGCCTGAAACTGAGATTTGGTTATGGTCACAGTGGAGCTTCATGGGGCAAAGGTGCTGCGGTTGCTAAACTTATTCATAAAGCAGTGGCTTCTTTCAGAGATGATAGTTATACATTAATTTTGGAATTGTTTGGTGAAACAGAGCAAAGTATGGATGTGTCATGGTGCAGCTGTAGATGGATCTCAATGCCCCACCACACTTTTATTTGACACATGCCTTGCATTTTAAAAGAAAAGCCCAATCTTGTTCACTCAGCATTGCACTGAGGCTCATCAGACAGGCATGGCAGCACCAAACATGCCCCACTTCATTGCAGTCAAATTACCACTTTCAGCAGAAGCAAAAAACGCCTACATATTAAATCCTATGTATTTGTAAGTCATTTGCATGTAATTACCATCTTGTGCTGCTTTGCATACAGACAATCTGTTAATCAAACAACAATTTGGCCTTTGCATTGTTGAACTGAGAATTATTAATATCAGACTGATGCCCTGAGGATGATATGGTTTTCTTGCTCCTAATTAACTATTCTCCCACTGTTGATACTAATACAGAATTTAAAGACCATAAAGGTCTAGTCTATTCCCTTTTCTCTAAACCTGACTTTTAAAATCAAGTTGATTCTATCCTTTTTGAACCTTTACACTTTAAAATTAATTCAGTGTTTTTGAGATATCATAGAAGAAGATTGTGTTAAAAGGACAGAGTTTACATTCAGATACGAACTGAATATATATAAAATTGTGTCTTTAAATAAGTTATTAATTATGTTTTAATAAGGGTTAAGGTAGGGTTAGGGTGTGATCATGATTATCATGATTATGTGCTATGCAGATATGGGTTACCAAAGGTTTTGAACAACTTTATCTTTACACAACTTTATCAGATATTTCACGATTTAAGTATATATATAAATATATATATATATAGAATAGAATAGAATATTCCTTTATTGATCCCCCATGGGGGAAATTTTTTTTGTCACAGCAGCATCACAGACAAGCCAAAAAGTGCAAAAATGCAGTTATAATATATATATATATATATATATATAATATTATATATATATATATATATATATATATATATATATATATATATATATATATTTTTTTTTTTTTTTTTTTATGCTACTACATGGCAAAAATTAATGGGCTGGATTGGATTTGTTACCGCTGTGAAACGGAAAATACACCAACATTTTGAACAATTTAAAATGGATTCAAATGTGGGGGGTTTTCAAGATATCTTGCGACAGCATTTACAAAATATCACACTTTTCAACACCCCTGATCCATATGCTAATTACTTTTGACCTTTAAAGGCCCCAAACTACCATTCTCAAATACACAACATCATTTTGAAATAAGCATTTCCATATGGCCGTTGAAGCCATCAGTAATCTGGCCCTGGGGGTTTTATTACCTCTAAAAAGCATTTTCTTTCCATTATGAGGACTTTGTTTCCTCACAAAGGCACATGGCCACCAGCACTCACTTCAAATACATTCAATATGATGTGGAGGAGCACCTCTGGCACCAGGCGACGTGGACAGGAAATCAGATCAAAGTCCAGAACCTGAGATAATTAAGACTGATCCCTCAGCTTCCTGTAAAAAATGAATCCATCACTTTCCCATCACAATGAAATCCCTGCTGTGCATTCTCACAGAGCTTTGTTATCAAAGACCGTATTAAAATCAGTAATGCGAGGGGGAAATTGAATGGAAAGACGTGCTAACTAGTTAATGCGTTGCTCCAAACCTGAATAAATTTACATCCCAAAAAGTCCTGTAATGATCTTGCATTTTTTTGTAGGCTAAAGGGAGAAATCCAGCAATGATTCAAAATCTATCCGGAGCCAGTATAGTGGGCAGAGATAAAGCAAGTCCTTTGTTGAATCTATAGAGAAGGGTGCACTGCTGCAAACGTCTGCATTAAAGGCAGATCAGAGGTACAATCCAAAACAGTTAATTACCAAAGCTGCCTGAGGACGGTAAGGCAGGCAGCGCTGTGCAAAACACTGTGCTGCTTGACATCTATCTTAGCACCGTAATTAGCTAGCACTGCCTCATGAAATAGAGAAGACAGTCCAGCTTAACTACCAACTTGTCAGCTGTGATATAAGAAAGTGGTCAGGTAATATACAAATGTGGTCACAAAATAAGTAGGGACGGGATCCAAAAGGCAGATGAAAAGGGTCTTAGTGGTTTTCATTTGAACCCTGTATTTTTTATTTGAATGTCATTTAGATGAGTGCAAAGATATTATTCAGTTTCAACACTTTTCAGATGCTTCACTGTTTTTTTTTTTTTTTTTTAATTAAGTTTGTTTGTTTTCCACAAAAATATGTGCACATTTTCAGTTTGATGCCACCAAAAACAAAATCTCTGAAGGAAAATCTCTCAATTAATTTGATTAATTCATTGGAAGATGTTCACTGCTTTGTGTGATGCAGAGAGCAGAGTATTTATGAACCCAACCCTGTTTAAGACAGACTTAGGTAAAGTAGAAAACTGTCCTGCAGACTCAGGAGTCCAAATTTGACTTTGAGGAGAATTATCAACACTAAATCCTCTGCCACTCTGAAGTAGAAGAGTACAGGTGCTCAACTAGCCTGTCTGCAGTCCCGGCTTGTTACCCATGGAAGATTTTTTTCTTTATCATAAAACAATTAATATTACAACGGAGATCTTGACCTGTTGAAGGACTGAAATCTTATATAAGGCAAAAGTGAAACAACACTTTACAATTAAAGTGTCGTCAAATCAAATTTTTTTCAATCACTTCCCTTTTTTTTTTTTTTTTTTTTTTTTTTTCAAAACTAACAAATCTTTTGGCCTGGATTAAGCTCCATGGTCAAGAGGTATTGATAAAAGCCAATAAACTTTTCTAGCTGTAACTGATAAACTGACATTGTGGTAAAATGGTAATAAAAAGAAGAAAGAAACTGAGTTCCTGTTCTGTTTGTTGCAGACGGTGTGTGTCGGCAAAGCTCCAAAGCTCTCCTCTCTACAGTTTCCCATTTTGTATCAAACACTTTCGCTAACATTGATTTAGAAAAGTGTGATTATGTCAGAGCAGTCTATCACAGATTGTGGATAGTTATAGCCCAGAGTACTTTGTCAGAAGACTGAAAATAAGAAAAAAATGTTGCCTTTTATATGTTTCATCTCTTCAAAAATCTGAATTTTGATCTGGAGTAAAATGTTTTTTTTTAAAAATAAGACCCCCCTCCCCCTGCCATTATTCACTTATCCTTCTACTTTTGGTGTCAGTTGTGACTAAAACCCAGTGTCTAGACGGTTTTCAACAGGCATTTCTTGTGCAGATCACTGTAAACAAAAGAACTGTAGTAGATAATGACAGCTTTCTCTGCTGATTTCCTCATGAATAAAAAGGTCTTTGTTCAAACTGTGATGGTAAACAGTCTACAACTCCTCGTAAACTGCTGTTTTTCTCAGAGTGAGCTTATTGACACTGATGAGTGTGTTGTTTTTCAAAGCTGTGGTATGGTTTCCATCTGATGCCAACATGAATTGCAGCCATTTTTCTATACAAGTAATCTTGACAACCAAATTGCTGCAGATGATGTTTTTGATGACAATAAAGCTGTGTTTCCCCACAAATCTGACAGAAGTTGCTTCAACAGCTTAGTCCGTCAGTCTAATAAACATGTAATATTGGTTCTTTAAGTTCATATAACTTCTCTTAGTGGTTTCACAGACTGTCATAAGATAAGCACTTCCTGGTTTAACAATTTGATAAAGTCATAGAAATAAAAAGCAAATTGATGTAGTGGTCAAAGCTGAAAGAAGGGCCGTAAGGGAAAACACAGAATGTACTCTCAAGGGGCTCAAGTTCAAGAAAGGTCAAAAGTCAATGCTGACTTAATTTTCTTTCCCACCTAAATTTAGTTCTCTTCTATTTGGAGTGAAGACCAACCCAAAGAAAAAGTCAAGACACTGTAAAATGTGAATCAAACAGATTGAAATGGTTTGAAGAAAATCAATTTGCAAAATTAATTGAAGACTGTCCAAATAATATGTTAAAACTAGATTGACTTTGTGGTATTTTTAACTTCTTGTTGGGACTAAGGCAAGCCAGTGTATCACCTGGAGCCTTCAACTACAGAGCCATGCTTGAAAAATATGGCTTGGTAGTGTATTTGGTGAATTATGCAAGGCCTTTCCTGACAAGGGTGCTGTTTGATGTTGAACCAAATTCTGTTTATGTTTTCCAGCTTTCATTGTGCCTTCACATATATGTAAACTTTCTACGCATGGGGCCCCTTACCTATACCCATACCTTCAAGGATGCACTATTTGTTTTTTGTTATGTGCTGTGGATGAAAGTAGAGGATAAAAGGGATGTCAAATTTGCTTCAGTGACAGACAGTGGGATAGTCTCTGTCTTTAATTGGTGTGGGCCCAGAAAGGTAGCTGCCATTTCTAGATCATGTTCACATATGGCTTCCTCTGCATGGTGAACCTGCATATTAGAATGCAACAATAAACAGCATGCATAGACAGTGGTTTATGAAAGTGATTTCAAGCCCATGTACTGCAGTGATTTCTACTTTAGAGTCTTTTTTAACGAAGTGAAGCCTGAAGCTCCTTAAGCTCACAGCAATTCATCATTAGTTCCTCATCTTTGTCTCTTTTGGGCATTGACCTGTTTAGATTCTGAATTTTTTTATTATCTTGTGCAATGCAGATTTTTACTGTATTGTGCTGAAATAAATGAGCCACTTGCTTATGCAGTCTCTCACAGAGTAGTGATCCATTTTATCTTTACTTCCATAAAGACTCAGTCTTTCTGCACTCACGTTTTTCTACTAAGACATGAAAAATGAACTGGAGAGATGTCCCTAAAGGCTTTTTTTTTTTTTTTTTTTTTTAAAGCATCAGATTAGTTTCGCAGCATTTTATTATGTGTGCGTCCCCCATCTTTGTCAGTGCTCAAATCTGAGTCCAAGCCTGAGTCATTACCGCTTTAGTCTGAGGTCGCTTTCATACCTCACCAAGTGGACTCGGTTCGATTGGGGAGCTAAAAGTCGCAACATTGTTGCATTTATCACTTATTTCGGTTCTGCTTTCACACTGTGGTTTCTAAAGTGCACCGAACTTTCCGAGCAGCATCACGTGGTTGAAAGGGGCGCTCTTCGATTGGACAAAGTAGGAGGGGTATGTAACCTCATGGATTACAAACAGGGGTGGACTAGCCGTCTTGTATCGTGCTTCGTCACATTATTTTATGGAATGCTACAACGTTAGTGAACGCAACTGTTCCTATAATGCTATCGTAGCTTGTCAGGGATTGAGCCTGTTATTTTTCTAACTTTGACGATCTAACATGTGACAACATATGAGCTCAGAGTTTAAGGACTGTGACTGTTGGTAGTTGTGATTTGATTTTGTTTAAATATGCCAAATTGTGAATTTATGGGTTATTGTTGTTCAGACAATTGAGCTAAGCTAGCTAGCAACTGCTAGTGTCAGCGGTCACTTGGTGCCATAGCAACAAGGGATGCCATGCTTCCTGTACCCAAGATGCACTGCGTATAGCGTCATTACGTACATTTGGTCCTGTGTTTGGTCCGGTGAGCTTTCACACTGCATACGAACTGAACCAGGGTTCACTTGCAAGCGAACCGAGACCCACGTTTTCAGGCGGACCAGAGTTCGCTTGTTTGGTTTGCACCAGAGTTCGGATGAGGTTTCACACCTCCCCAAACGAAGCGGACTATCCAAGGAAACGAACTCTGGTCCATTTAAAGCGGACCAAACAGCTCTGGTGTGAAAGCAACCTGAGTCAGGTCTGAAGTCCTTTATAAAAGGACGCTCCGCACATGTTCCACGTTATTTCTAGTTTTTATTTTAAAAACTGAAAAAAAAAAAGCTGGGATAATAATACTACCAAAAAAAATAATAATAATAATCAGTCGCCTGATCAAATTTAATAACTGTAATGAGACGACAGCAAAAAAAATTGGAAAACACCTACTTTTTACTCATTTATAATGGGCCAGTCTACAATAGCACTAGTAATCATGAAGCACAGGTAAAAGGAATTATTGAAATCACTGAGTTTCAGATCTGGGTTTCTGGCGTGTTTATTATGTACGCCCCTTTCCCCACACACCTGTGAAAACTGTGAGCTGCTGCTGCTGTTGGCAAAAAAAAAAAAAAATGCCATCATTTTCCACATTCAGACTTCTTGGCCCACTTTCTGTTATCAGTGTGTGCTGTGGCTGTCAAATGATGCAAAACTATGCAACCACAACTGATAAAGAGCTATGCAGCAGCCAGTGCTTGATGGCCCTACACAGCTGTAAGTACAAAGTAGTCCTATTCACATGTCACTGTCCAACACTGATCTCCTAATTTACCATTTGACATTTATACCAAGCGTAAATCCGTTCTGCTTTTAAATGAATTCAAAGCACCAGTTGAGTGTTAGCTTGGACATGAAATGGAGGTGAGAGTGGTGAGTGGGAGCTCTTAAACTCACTCTAATCTCTTCTCACTTTACTGTCAGTAATTGTTACCACTGTTACCAAGGACAACTGCGCATATTTCTCTTTTTTGAAGCTCATGATTGTGATATCTTCTGTCAGCATCTGTCCAAAGCCCATAAAAGCATGGGGATTGGACCGTAAAATATGTCACTGTACAGTTCTTTAAAAGCTTGTTGGCAGCTCGGTTGCATTAATATTTATACATGCGTATGAATAGCTGGAGCAGATTTCAGAGATGCAGTATTTATTTTTCCTCTTTTTTTTTTCTTTTCCCAACTCCAAACCCATCAAAAACTTGCTGTTTCTTTAAAGATCAGTTAAAGCCTTACAACTCGCACACATCCACAGTCATTTAAAGTGTCTGTGCCTTTCTACCCTTTTCTGAATACACGCGTATACACACACAAGCACGCACAGGCTTGTTTTAAGAACTGCCATGAACCAAATGCTTTCCTGCCTTCTTCAAAGGGGGCGGGGGCTCTTAGATGAATTGGCCTGTGAAAATATTGGAAGATGAGAAATTGAAAAATGGAAATTTGCACTCCCTGGCTCCAGCTGCTACCTCAGTCCAGCAGTGATTGTGGCTTTAATCTCCATCTTAGTTTCAGGCCTCCTACTAGTCCGAACGGCTCAAGCACGTCATACTCTGAGATTTTTATTTTCTATTTTGAAGAAAAACAAGAACTTTTTCTACCAAACCAAGATCTTAGACAAAAAAAGGAGCCAACGTGTTTTACAAGGAATGGACACAGCATGATGTGTAGAATTGTAGAATTTCTTTCCCCCTCTCTGGTGTGAAAGGAACAGGCCAGAAGAGTTTCCAGTGGACTGCTTTCATGTGAGAAACAGAACTCAGGGCAAAACAGTACTAATTTTTGTTTCAAAGTGTTCATCCAGTTTTGCATCTTCACCGAAGGATTACAAAGTCACATTATTGTTTTGGGCAATGTGTGTCTACATGCTCTTCCTGGCAGAAGTCAAACATAGGCACTTCTTTATGTTTTTGGAGAGTAAGTCTGTGACAAATACAGTGTGGCTCTTTTCACTGATCTGATGAAGGCTTTTGACACTGTAGGCCACAATTATACTGGTCAATGCCCTCAACGGTATGGGCATATCAAAACAAGCAGCATCCTGGTTTCAACAACTATCTGCGTGAAAGAACACGCATGTTCAGATGTCTGTATCCACCTTCTTTTTTCTGAAGGTCTCTAAAGGTGTGCCCCAAGGTATGGTACTGGGACCTATTTTTTTTTCCATCTACTTGAATACTAAACATGCACAGATAAATCAGCCGGCCGATCGATCAGTGCTGATTTCCTCAATTTTGGGGGATCTGTGATCGGCTGATCCTTACACATAAAACTGATTTTATCCACCAATCTTATCTACCTCAGCAAAGGTCTGAAAGTCAGCCGTTGTAGCTTTTTGCTTCGCCAGAATGACAGTCCCGTCCACCAGGTCACGTGTGCACACACGTGTGCGTCAGCGGCACACACAACAGTCATCTGGAGTATGATCAACCAAGCATATTAAACCCATTACAAGGAAACCTAAAACTCAGGACAGTTTATTGGTGGTTTAAGTTGTGTTGTTAGTTTGTCCTGTAGATTATTATTTTACTAACTTCCTCAAACCTTGTAATTTCCTTTATTTGTAAAAGGAAAATACTGCTGTGCACTTTATTTTGGTAAGAGACTAAAAATAGGCCTGCAGTGTGACCTGTTACGCAAGTATTGTAAATTTGTAAATTGTAAAATGTGGAAAATAAAAATCTAAAGGAACTGATATAATTTAGTAGTTTGGACAGCAGTATTCTAAACTTTTCATTGATATTTGAGGGAACAACTTAAGCAAACATAGTTTTTATTGTTTAATAAGTATTGTTCAATGGTTTTCATTAAAACAAGACTGGAGCATCGAAGGTGTATGTTGTCAGTTATGAAAAAAATCAGTATTGGCTAAAATCTTGTGATCGGTGCACCCCTATCTAATACCTGTGTGATAACTTGTTGAATGCCTAGATTCATTTTTACACCGATGATGGAGTATAAGTGTTCAAAGTTGGACACAAACATGAACAAACTGGCTGAGTCTAATTTCTAAAACTAGACTTGGCTTAGCTCTCTTGTATTCATACCTCTAAAGAACTACAGTCACCATGCCTTGTGCTCTTGTGGTGGTCTCTGCACTGAGATTGGAAACAAGTGTTCAGTTTTACTGGCTGCTCTGTGTGGAATAATCCCCAGATTGATTTAAAACCGTCAGATTCAGTCTCACCTGAAGCCTTTTGCTCTAGCTTAAATGAAAGATAACTTGACACCACTAAACAGTGATGTTTTTTGTTTTTCTCTTTAATATATGTACCTACTGCTTTTGTACTTGATTTGTTAAATAGTTTGCACCTTTTGAACAGCTGTTTTTAACTTACTGTCACTTAATTTTGAAATATTTATCAAGATGTGTGCTGCTTATCTCTTGGTCAGG
The DNA here is from genome assembly GCA_962446985.1 of Xyrichtys novacula. Taxonomy (NCBI): domain Eukaryota; kingdom Metazoa; phylum Chordata; class Actinopteri; order Labriformes; family Labridae; genus Xyrichtys; species Xyrichtys novacula. The sequence goes on along the minus strand of OY660866.1, from coordinate 18,440,109 downwards.
TCAAGAGGCCCTGTATAGGAGACCTTAATCTTGATTTAAATAAAGGTTAAAAAAAGATCTCAAGAACTGCTATCTAAGAAAACTAAACTCCTGATGAATACCACCTAGTCCCCTGTAATGTTCATTATCAAGTGTGATCCATTTTATGAGGAAAACATCATGTTTTGTATTTCATGGTGCTTATTTGGCTAAATCACACACACAATGTAGCCAAAACTTTGTCTCTCACAAAGATAATTTATGTTTCTGTTTGGGTTTGAATTTTACAGACATGCCTCCAAATTTTCAACTCTTATCTGAAAGCAGTTTGCCAAACAGTGTCAAAACTAAAATACACAGAATTTAAAAGGGTGCAGAAGACAAACTGTGCTGTAGTCAGTAGGTTTACATGCAGGGTCAAGCTGAGCTATGATTAAAGATTTATTATGTGATTTTTTTAATTTTATTTTTAAAATGATTGCGATTATGGCAGCTCACTGACACCAGCTATATAAGCGGGTTAGCCACCTGTTATAAGGCTACAGAGGTGAGGATAAGGACAGGCACAGGTACAGGTAACAGATTCTGCTCAGGATCCTATTTCAGCCAGGGGCAACCCCAGGGGCAGATCATGGCACTGATGAAAACATTATGCCATCCTTGGGTTCTGCCCTCCTGGGCACATAGAGCAGTCTCACGGGTGAAAGAGCCACCAAGGCCTCTGGGCAAATCATTTACACCAGCACCTCATCACGCAACATGGAGACCAACACGGAAGGCTTTTGTATTGCATGTTTCTATGACTTGCAGATGAAACATAGGAAGTATGGGGAATGTGTATTTTTGTACTGGATTTATTGACTTTCTTTTTAAAGGACACTACCACAAGTTGTCATGACATTGGCTCGGACAGTAGACTGGAGTGCAGTGTACGAAGAAGAGTGAATATAAGCCTTGAAGCATAACTCTGTCATGCAAAACCTCATTCAATCAAACCTCAAGAGTAAAGTGAAGATGGACAGACACATTTTGGCCTTTTGTTCTTGTACAAAACTGAGGTTTTTCAAAACTGCCTTTTGAAAATTCAGTTTTGTGCATGACAAATAATGGTTTAGACATTTCAAATGTTTCTACATTGTCTTGTGAGCAGCAATATTTTGTCGAACGAAGGATGAAAAACCTTGTATTTAAAAAACCTGAGCTAGGCTCAAACGTGTGAATGTTTTTAAAACCATAACATTTGTCTTTCTGTCAAAAAAAAAAAAATCATGCCAATCATTGGATATTTCTCTGTCTGCATGACAACTCAGAAATGTTGTAAACACCCACAGAAGACAATCCAGTGGGTGACAATAATGTGTAATCAGTTTGTCATGTCAAACATAAAAGAACATTGTGCACATGCGTGAAGACCACCTTCCCAAGTGAGCAGCAGACAAAAACTGTGATCTGCGTTTCCTTGTGGAAATGCTGTTAAACCCAATGGCACCAAACAGGCATGAACCTGCAGCCCCAACATCTTAGCTTGTATGGAAAATATTTAAGTAACAATTACCATCAGTTAACTCAAAACTTGAATTCTGCTGACAACACAAAGTACCATTGTGGATGATGGCTTTGGAAACTTTGGATTTTATAGACTCAAATCCCAGTTTTTGTGAGAGGGGATCCAAAACGCATTAAAAAACCTGTGATTTTCGAACTTACACATTAACTATGTGGATGGGGGACCTGTTTTTTTTCTGCTCTCTCTTCTTTTATGGGTTAACTTCTGTTATTCCCACAGAACAGCACTGCCAGCCATGTAAATAATATCACTTACCATTGGGGTTGGGAAGTGGGGGGTGGTCTGTTCCTTGACTTTCTCCTTCATCTGCCCCTCTTCCCATCTTCTCTTTCTTCCTCTCTGTTCTAAAACCAGGAGGAGGAAGCTTGAAAAAGGTGCACTGTGTCTCTCTTGCTCGCTCAAGCAGCCACCATGAGGTGCTTTCCACTTCACAACAGCATTCCACATCAATTATTCAGAAGCACTGAAATAAAGCGGTTTGCCTCTTCTATCTCTTAAAGACGAAAGAGAGAATTGCAAATGAAAGGGCATAGAAGTGGCAACGATTCTGATGCTTCTGCAATTAAAAACATCGCCTCTAAAAAATTCAAAAGACATAAAAAAGTCACAGCCTTGGTAAGTAAGTGTAGTCAGTTTGCTAAACCTTTAGGATCAGATGTAGTATGAGATTATTCTCATCCATGCTGTGCTTTGTCTTTGATTTAATAATTGATTTTCTTCCTAACTATGAATGCATCAGCTGGTGGTAAAGCTACTACCAAGAGCTCTTAATGTACCGCTGCTCCTCAAAGTCATGAATCTAAAATACTAGTATTAGAATTGATTGGGAAAAATCTGGAGACCACATGATTGATTTGTTCTCTGTGGACTGTGAACTATTTGCTACTGAAGCAAACCCTGAATTGTGATCAAATTCAAGTTGCTTTAAAAAATACCAGAATTACTTCGAAAGATTTTGTACAGAAAACAATCATTACTTGATAAGGATTGCAATGAAAACCAGTTGACATCAACTTACATCTGACAGCTTGGGTGTTGGTGCAAAGGCTGGTCTGTGTTGCACCATTCTACAGAAGAGCTTTGGGGGCTACAGTCCAAAAAGAGATGGGTGTTAAAAGGCTGCCCACTTTACACCCCGAAAAACGTCTCCAAAGGATACATGCGCAGAGGGAGACCAAAGAGCAATGAAAGACAATAACACAGGGAAGCTCAGTGCTATTGACCTGATCTTGAAATTCTCCAGATGATGAGATGGACAACAAAGTTCAATCTGTGAGAGCTTCAGTTCCCAACATCTAGACTTAAATGATCTGTTGTTTGTGTCTTCATGGCACACCCTCAAGGGTCAAGTTGGGTCTATTGGCTAGTATTACCATTTCAAGGCAGGTCCCTGTAAGCAAAGGGTTACCATAGACTGTATATACTGTAGACAACTTGGTTCCGCCTTCTGTCATTATAAATTTGAAGCTGAATTGCTCTCGGTATTTCCAGGGTTTTCTCCACTTCCCAGAACCACCACTTGAGCAGTAGCATTGTACGCATTCGTCCAAAGAGTCTCCAAGAGTCGCTGTGATGACACTTGGCTCAAACAGTGCATCCCACGGGTGAGCTACACAATCTTCGTATGCCCATTGGCTGTATCAAGTGTCAATCATAGAAAACATGAACCCCCTAATAACTTTTAAAAATAAAGCTGCACAGAAAAAAGAGGACTTGAGCACAAACCAGTCTTACAGTGACTACATGTCAACATCCCAAGCATGTGGGAGAAAATTTTTTTATTCTGTGTAATAAATTTCTTAAGTTTTTCCACAACTCCATATGAATTGCTGGAGGAGGCAGGATTTATGACCTATACTGCAGCCTGTCACAAGAGGGTGCTGTTCACGCGGTGGCCTGACCCAGCGAGGAGGCAGACGGCATCCATTTTATAAACAGTCTATGAGTGTTATACACCAATGAGTTATGGTGGAGAAAGTCGTTCCTTGTCTGAACCCTTCAGTGGAAGTAGTAGAGGGAGAACAGAGAAATCACAGAGGCAATGTGTAGCTCTGGGGCTTGCAGAGTGGTGTGTTTTCAAGTCGTGCCTCTCAAAGTCCTGCAATGGTATACCATTTTTATGTCATTTTGAAGTGCAACGTTTAAGCAAAAAGGTGCTGTGATAGCAAAACTTTTTTCTTGCAGAATTGTATTTTAGGAAGCTGAAAACCTGATGAAAGAGGGGTCGACATGATGTTATGGCTTATCGGTGTATCTTTGTTATTTCTTTAAAATAAGAGGAACAGCCTCTATATTTACAAGCATTACTAAAAAAGCTGTCTGGTTTTTTTAATGGAAAATGATGAAAACAGGGTCTACTCTGTCTACTCTGTTTTGTGAGAAGTCAGAGGTAAAGCTCTACAGACTTGCTGTCAAATATTTCCATAAAAAGACAAAACACCAACTGCTCTTTCAAGTCTTACATATACAATGCCATTTGTTGATCTTTCGTCTATCACCAAGAAAAACAAGGTATCTGTTCAGAAGTTCCCAAAAAGAAGTCAACAGTGAACCATATTTTACATCTTGAACCATTGTACCACATCACACATTTTTTCCCTTTGAAGTTGCAGAAAGAAAAGTTCTGTATGCTCTTCTTCCCATGGTTTCTCACATGCAGCATTTCTTGGAAATGGCCCATAGGTCACTCAGACTTGTTCAGCACTTAAAACAGGATTTTTCTTGAGCTCAGGCAGCTGAGAAACAAGACGACAACATACCAGGAACATCTGCTAAGACTGCTTTGCTGCAATACAGTGAAATCCCCAAACGCAAGCACATGCTGTTTCATGAGCTGACAACAAGCCCATCATAAAACATTAAAGACAGCATGCACCTCTGGCTGAGTAATCTGCACAGAAATGTACTGTATCTGCACTGTACAGATATTGTATTTACAGTAATACACTAAAATACAGTTATGACCAAAACTTATTAATATGTCTAACATAAAGGGTGAAAATGATTGGTTTGGTTATTTTGGGTTAAAATTATTGCACCCCAAATACCTTGAAGTCATCTTCCCCCCAGTTTAAATATACAAAGGAGATTTTAACTACTTATGAAACAGACTGTTAGAGTTAATACTGATGACTAAGGGTGTTTTCACACCAGACACACAGACCAGACCACGGTCCGAACCAAAGTTCATGGTTATGTTACATCTTGTACATTTGTTACGGTCTGTTTAGGTTTCACACCGTCATTATTGCAAACAGACTAACAGACTTTACCTGACAAACCTATGTGATATTGTCATCAACTACATGCTTTGCGTGTCTCTGTAGTTGACATTGTTTGGTCATTTAGCGTCTGATGTCAACATGTTGAATAACGCCAGTCTTAAATATTGTAAACATGAATGAAGTCGTCATTCCCCCATCATATTCTTGTTGATTTTGAACTACCAACAGTGATAACGTACATGAGGCTTGTCCGAGTTTGTCTTATGAATTTTGCCATTAAACAACAACTTTATCGTCGTCAACAGGAAAGGAGAAAAAATTATACAATCCTGCGAGTCATTACAACACTGACTCTGGAGGATGTATATGTTGTAAAACTTTTGAAAAGATAAGCTGTCAATAGTGAGGTATCTACAATATTGTAAAATTTACAGTTTGTTGACAATCTCCATTTAACATAATAACGGACACTTGTACTTCTGGTGTCATTTCCTGTCTTTGGTATGAAGGTCCGAATCTTTCAAAATAATGCTTTCACACTGAGCATGTACCAGACTGTGGTTCAGTTTGGTCTGGACCGAGACCACCTCTTTCAGTCGGACCAAGGTCCGGCTGTTTGGTCTGGACCAAGGTCCAGGGGAGGTTTCAGACCTATCATTTTGGTTTGGACTAAACAGAAAAGTCTGAAAGTCCAGACCAAACGAAGTAGGTGTGAAAGCCCCCTTAATATAATAAATCAAAAGAGGACAATATTTATCTTAAGAAGCACTAAACCACACACAGAGCAAAACTGCTTTATTCAAACTAAAGTTTTACTGTAGGAGATATATATCTGTATCTCCTACAGTAAAACTATATGCTATATTAGGAATGTAGACTTAACCTTACGTTTGACCAGTGTTGTCTTTGGCAAAGAGGTGAGGGAGGCCTTGAGCTGGCCCACTGTCAAATAGCCATGTTGTGCCAATCCATCAGTTAAAACAGTCTTGATACTGTGTGAACTCATGCCGTAATCAGCTCCCATGCAGTGCGAATGAATAAAGAAATTACTGTCTTTGCACCAGGCTGTCAGCAAGTCTACTTCTGCTGTAAAACCGTCAATTTTATAAGTGTTAGCGGAGAGAACTTGACAAACTACATGGTGTTGCACTCCTGCACATTTTGACATCCAAGGTTGCTGCACAGCCAAGACACAATGTGAACAGTTTTGTCTGTTGGGGTCATGAAAATTAACTCAATATGGAGGTTTGAAAATATATTTAGCCTTGGAAAATGAGGCGCTTATCTATACAGTAGAGCTCACAGAAATCTGAGAGACTGTGTACAGCAGAGCTAAATGCTGCAGCAGTCCACAGTTAATTGTATTTAGACCTTTAGGTCAAGTCCAACTCAAAAAAAAAAAAAAGAATAACAACAAAAAGTATCAAGAAAGGTTTGTGCCATACTCTGAATATGTCCTCGGCACTGCTGTCAAGAAAACCATTTTCTTTGAAAGTACATTTTCTAATCATTTTAAATTTTGTGTGACTTTGCATGCTGTGGGCTCCATTTCTCTCAGGTTTGGCTTTTCTATTCAGTGGCTTAAAAATATAAGAAATATAATGAATTGTTTGGAAGGGTTGAGGATAGGATACTTTCATTGAAAATAAATTACAGGGGGATGGCTTTCATAGAGGAAGCAGACCTATAATATTTGTGGTCACCAAGCAAGTTTTTTTATTCATTTATTCAGTTGACTTTCCCGCTGGATCAATACAGTCTATTCGGCTCATTTCGGTTATGTTTGTAAACAAACCCAGGCCACAAATGATTTTCAAATATCAAGGTTGTCTCAGTGTTCTTCATGCAGGATTGTTAAAAGTTAGTGCAGCAAACCTAAGCTGTCAAAGGCCAACACCACTTCACAGAGCATAGTAAAAGCAACATGGAGAGGAACAACAGTTTGTGTGGAAGAACAGATATGTCCCATGCCTGAAATCTTCAGAAAAGTAGTGCGACTACACACAATTGCTCTCCACACCAGGCTGATCTTGAGCACAATACAGTGGATTCATGTAAGCTGAGAAAAAAGGCAGACTGAAGACAATGTAAAGTTGCATGCACATAACCCTGCATGTAATTATTTGGTGGCTGCAATAAATTTTGCTGCAGACCCTTTCAGCAGCAGTATATTTATAGCTTCCTTACTAGATCTCCTTCCCCAAACAAAGTACTGCATTTCTAAGACATCTACAATAAACTATCCCCATTTTGGCTTACAGACTAGATGTTACTGGGGTGCAGAAATATTTAATTTTGTAATAATCCTAAAAAAAAGCTTCTTTTGCTCCCAAAGGTCCCGCATATTGGTGTTTTTAGCAGTTTACAGAATGGCATAGTGTCTTACATATAAGGTTTTGAAGGTGGTTGCCAAATGAATTGCAAATTTAGATCCAGTGAAGTGTCTGCAGCCTCTCAGTTCTGGAGACAAGGCTTGAGGACAGCTAATAGTCTAGCAGCAGAGGCCCTCAGAATTAAAGGTGATTTGATGAAGAAAAGAGTGAGCATTGTCAAGTTCTAGGCTTTTTTAGACACATTTCCCCCATTCGGATTTTCCCTTTTCAGAGATTGGGGTAGGTGTAAAGAATAGCCAAAAAACGACATTTTGCCCCAAAATAAAATTTCGCAACGACCCATTTCAATAATGGAAGACCCTAAAGATAAGGACAAAAAAAAAAAAGCATGTTTGTGTTTGGTTCTAACTCAGGTAGGGGTATCTCAAAAACTAAGCCCTTTTTTGAGGACCTGCTGCTGGACTATTCATACAGCCCTGCCATCAACTCCCATATACTGCCGTTCAAATCTCTATTGTGAAGCTTGGGTTTTGCAAAAAGAGACAACACATTTAAACAAGCTTAGAGTAAAGTGATTTGATTCTGTTCACTTTAAAAGTTCACCTGTTGAATAAATAAGTCTGTAACAAAGATTATTTGACAGCTTGAAGTGTATACCAGTTATTCAAAAGACTCTGGCTCCATCCATGATGCTATGAGCTACATGCTCAGTTTGCAGAGCTAAAAGACTTACAACTTGGTTTAAGCTGATTCAATTCACCATCTGTCAATCAATAGCATAACCCAATATCTGTGTCTTTTCATTGGTTCATTGCAAATCCTCCCTAAAACATATTATTGTCTAAGACCACCATGTATATTAGATTTTAATGTGTGTGGAATAATACATCTGTGCACGACTTTGGCTCTAATATTTACTTTGTATTTTTTTCACAAGAGGGTGTAACACAAAGAGTCAACATTATCTGTAAGTTCAGTGAAACATTAAACAACAAAACTGAACCTTGAGATTTTTTATCACACCACTGATTTTAGTCTTTTAGAAGTAAAATCCTCTCACACATTTTAATCTAAAGTTGTTGATTCGTATAAACATTTTGAACATATTGCTACTCTCTTTCCAACTTGTATTCAGAGCTAATCTGGACATATATTTGATTTTGTGTTATTGGCCACACATTTACACCAAAAACTGACAAAAATGACTATTTGACTATCTTGCCCAGATGTAAACATTTCTTGTTATAGTGTGTTAACTCTTAAAAATGACCTTGTAAGTTTCCCCTTCAGCATGTGTATCAAACAGTTTCATGATAATGTATTAACTTGGTTTGTACTGCAGGATCAGAGTCCTGACCGTCTCTTTACTCACCTCCTCTACGTCTGAGCTGATGAGTCTCTCTCTACAGGCTCATCAGGATCCACAAAAATCCTGGAAACAGTCAGGTGTCTCACCTCTGCCAGTTTCACCGGGAGCTCGGGAGAGATGTGGGTTTCCTTCATGCTCTTGGGTTCAATTGCCATCACACTCAAATAAGACACGGCAAAATAGGACAACTGTGTCCATGGATTGGTCTCTGGATTTCTCAATCTACTGATCTCTGAATCTTTCAATCCGTCAATCTCTCTCTCTCTCTCTCTCTCTCTCTCTCTCTCCCTATTCTTCTTATTCTTCCTCTCTTTGATTTAAATCTCTCTCTCTCTCAACAGGTTGTTAGTATTTTTCTCTGGCTCACAAGTTAACGTGTTCGAGGTGAAATGATCTCTGCTGTGGTGGTTCCTGACTTTTATAGCCTCAGTGTCATTATGAGGTCACACTGGGTCACACCATAGTTGGTTCTGCCTTTCACCTGTATATGGATTTGAAGCCAAAAAGCTCTCTGTATCTCTGGGATTTTTCTTCATTTCCTGAAACCAGTGCTGCGCAGTAGTGATGCACGCATTCGGCCACGCAGTCGCTGTGATGATGCCCGGCTCAAACAGCATATCCCCCCGGGAGAGCTACGCAATCCCTGAACGCCCATAGGCTGTATCAGGTGTCAATCATAGCAAACATGAACCCTCTAATAACTTTGAAAAACGGAGCTGCACAGAAAAAAGAGGACTTAAGAACAAACCAGTCTTACTGTTACTACATGTCAACATCACAACCAGGGGGGAGAAAAATGTATGTACTGTTTAATACATTTCTAAAGTTTGTCCACAGCCCCATAAGCTTTGCTGGCTGAGGCGGAATTTATGACCTATACTGCAGCCCATCAACAGAGGGTGCTGTTCTCGGAGTGGCTTCACCCAGCGAGGAGGCAGACTCTGTCTATGCTTTATACAGTCTATGGGTCACACACATAGACTGTATATAGAATGGACAGCGTCTGCCTCCTTGCTGGGTGAAGCCACTCCGAGAACAGCATCCTCTCCGCCAGCAAAGCTTATGGAGCTGTGGACAAAGATTAAACATTTATTACACAGAACATAATTTTTTCTCCCACATGCTTGCGATGTTGACATGTAGTTACAGTAAGACTGGTTTGTGCTCAAGTCCTCTTTTCTCTGTGAAGCTCCGTTTTTAAATGTTATTAGGGGCTTCATGTTTTCTTTGATTGACACCTGATACAGCCTATTTGCGTTCAGGGATTGCCTAGCTCACCCAGGGGATACTGAGCTACTGCGCAGCGCTGTTTTCAGGAAATGAAGAAAAATCCCGGAAATACAGAGAGCTTTTTGGCTTCAAATCCTTATACAGGCCAAGGCGGAACCAAGTTGTCCATAGTATATACAGTCTATGGTTCACACATGAGGACCCAGTCTGACTGTTAGTTCCAATAGAACTCTGCGAGAGTTCGGATAGAGCTCCTGTTAGACCTGCTCAGAGTATATGTGTGTGAGTATGTATGTATGATGGTTAGCTGCCAATTGGCTGATTATTATTATTTTTGATATATCCACATCAGTCCTCATAAGGCTGATACCACAGTCATTTTTTTCAAATTATAGCACATCTTTTTTATTCCCCTTAACTGTTCATCAAACCAAAACTAACAGTCACTGATTGGTGTTTTACAATTGTATTGTAAAATTTAGCACTGACAGCAATATCATCAATCAATAGCATTATTTTTAGGGCCCGAGCCAGCTGCAGAGCAGCCGGGCGTAGGCCCTATTATTCCCCAAGTGGTTTTTCTTTGTTTCTTTCTTTCTTTCTTTCTTTAGGGCCCGAGCCAGCTGCAGAGCAGCCGGGCGTAGGCCCTATTATTCCCCAAGTGGTTTTTCTTTGTTTCTTTCTTTCTTTTTAGGGCCCGAGCGTAGCTGCTAAGCAGCTGCGAGAGCCCTCTTGTTCCTGTAGTTTCCTTCTTTTGTTATTAGGGCCCGAGCCAGCTGCAGAGCAGCCGGGCGTAGGCCCTATTATTCCCCAAGTGGTTTTTCTTTGTTTCTTTCTTTCTTTTTAGGGCCCGAGCGTAGCTGCTAAGCAGCTGCGAGAGCCCTCTTGTTCCTGTAGTTTCCTTCTTTTGTTATTATTAGGGCCCGAGCGTAGCTGCTAAGCAGCTGCGAGAGCCCTCTTGTTCCTGATGGATTCTTCTTTAGGGCCCGAGCGTAGCTGCTAAGCAGCTGCGAGAGCCCTCTTGTTCCTGTAGTTTCCTTCTTTTGTTATTATTATTATTATTTTTCCTCCCCTTTGAACTGGAAAATGGCCCACTTCCCACTGGCGAAAACTCATGAAATTTGGCAGGACGACCGGGCCTGGTGAAAAATTTGATATTCCGAAGTCGCCCAAACAAGAAAATGCAAAATGGCTCCATAGCGCCCCCTAAGGTGAAAATTCACACTATTGACTGTCACTCCGGTACGCTTTGTCAAAATGACACAAAAATTGACACACACATGTATCTCAATAAGATCTACAAAAAAGTCAGTGCGGGCGTATCTGTCAAATGTACGGTTAAAGGGTTATTTCGCATTTTTTGCCGATCCGCACACATTGGAATTTCGCTAACTCCTCCGAAGGCTTTCGTTCCACCGGCACCACATTTGCTCAGGCCAATCTACACCCCATGGCCATTAAAAGTTATTCAAATCATGACGCTGCACCCCACGGTTTAGGTTCTAGGGGGCGCCAAAGATAACCCTAAGATCCACATATTTAAAAGTCTTATAACTTTTTATTTTTGCCCTCACTGGCCTCCAAGTTTTCTAGGATGATGCAATGTCCAGCCATCAACACATTTGTGAAGGAATTTTTACTCCCCAAAAGAGCGCCCCCCCATGGCAGGAGAAAAAAGTCCATTTTTTTCTTGTCCCCTAAGGTGAAAATACACATTGTTGAGTGTAACACCTGTACGCTTTGGCAAAATGACACAAAAATTGACACACACATGTATCTCAATAAGATCTACGAAAAAGTCAATGCGCGCATATCTGTCAAATGTACGGTTAAAGGGTTATTCCGCATTTTTTGCCGATCCGCACACATGGGAATTTCGCTAACTCCTCCGAAGGCTTTCGTTCCACCGGCACCACATTTGCTCAGGCCAATCTACACCCCATGGCCATTAAAAGTTATTCAAATCATGACGCTGCACCCCACGGTTTAGGTTCTAGGGGGAGCCAAAGATAACCGTAAAATCCACATATTTAAAAGTCTTATAACTTTTTATTTTTGTCCCCACTGGCCTCCAAGTTTTCTAGGATGATGCAATGTCCAGCCATCAACACATTTGTGAAGGAATTTTTACTCGGCAAAAGAGCGCCCCCCCATGGCAGGAGAAAAAAGTCCATTTTTTCTTGTCCACTAAGGTGAAAATACACATTGTTGAGTGCTACGCCTGTATGTTTTGTCGTATTGACACAAAATTTTACATACACGTGTATTTACATAAGATCTTCGAAAAAGTCAATGGCCACGTATCTGTAAAATGTACGGTTAAAGGGTTATTTCGCATTTTTTGCAGATTCGCACACATTGGAATTTCGCTAATTCCTCCGAAGGCTTTCGTTCCACCGGCACCACATTTGCTCAGGCCAATCTACACCCCATGGCCATTAAAAGTTATTCAAATCATGACGCTGCACCCCACGGTTTAGGTTCTAGGGGGCGCCAAATATAACCCTAAAATCCACATATTTAAAAGTCTTATAACTTTTTATTTTTGTCCTCACTGGCCTCCATGTTTTCTAGGATGATGCAATGTCCAGCCATCAACACATTTGTGAAGGAGTTTTTTCTCTTTAAAAGAGCGCCCCCCCATGGCAGGAGAATAAAGTCAAGTTTTTCCTGTTCATCATTCAATGGCTCAAACGCACTGCTCTCTCGGCAAAAGCGAAAGGAGGAGCAACTTGCCATTTGGATATATCTTAGCCGTGTTTGTGCCCTCACTCATGGTCCAGACTTTTTTCAAATAGGACATGGAGTTTTTCTGCAGCGAGCGTTTTGGTAGAAACTGCGCCTCCCGTTCATTATAATGGTAAATGACCACAAACAAGTGCGCACACCATCTTTGGACCTTGAGTGTGACGCGATCGGGGGGGGGAGGCGGTCGCGCTGGGGGCGGCGTGACACGGCTCGGGCCCGCCAGTGCCCCAACGGGGCCCTAGTTTGTTATTATTATTATTTTTCCTCCGCTTTAAACTGGAAAATGGCCCACTTCCCACTGGCGAAAACTCATGAAATTTGGCAGGACGACCGGGCCTGGTGAAAAATTCGATATTCTGAAGTCGCCCAAACAATAAAATGCAAAATGGCTCCATAGCGCCCCCTAAGGCGAAAATTCACACTATTGACTGTCACGCCTGTACGCTTTGTCATATTGACACAAAAATTGACACACACGTGTATCTCAATACGGTCTACGAAAAAGTCAGCGCGGGCGCATCTGTGAAATGTACGGTTAGAGGGTTATTTCGCATTTTTTGCCGATCTGCACACATTGGAATTTGGCTAACTCCTCCGAAGGCATTCGTTCCACCGGCACCACATTTGCTCAAGCCAATCTACACCCCATGGCCATTAAAAGTTGTACAAATCATGACGCTGCACCCCACAGTTTACGTTCTAGGGGGCGCCAAAGATAACCCAAAAATCCACAGTCTTAAAAGTCTTATAACTTTTTATTTTTGTCCTCACTGGCCTCCAAGTTCTCTAGGATGATGCAATGTCCAGCCATCAACACATTTGTGAAGGAATTTTTACTCCCCAAAAGAGCGCCCCCACATGGCAGGAGAAAAAAGTCAATTTTTTCTTGTCCCCTAAGGTGAAAATACACATTGTTGAGTGTCACGCCTATACGCTTTGTCATATTGACACAAAATTTGACAATCACGTGTATCTCAATAAGATCTACGAAAAAGTCAATGGGCACGTATCTGTAAAATGTACGGTTAAAGGGTTATTTCGCATTTTTTCCCGATCCGCACACATTGGAATTTCACTAACTCCTCCGAAGGCTTTAGTTCCACCGCCACCAAATTTGCTCAGGCCAATCTACACCCCATGGCCATTAAAAGTTGTACAAATCATGACGTTGCACTCCACGGTTTAGGTTCTAGGGGGCGCCAAAGATAACCCAAAAATCCACATTCTTAATAGTCTTATAACTTTTTATTTTTGTCCTCACTGGCCTCCAAGTTTTCTAGGATGATGCAATGTCCAGCCATCAACACATTTGTAAAGGAATTTTTACTCCCGAAAAGAGCGCCCCCCCATGGCAGGAGAAAAAAGTCCATTTTTTCTTGTCCCCTAAGGTGAAAAAACACATTGTTGAGTGCTACGCTTGTATGTTTTGTCGTATTGACACAAAATTTTACATACACGTGTCTTTCAATAAGATCTTCGAAAAAGTCAATGGCCACGTATCTGTAAAATGTACGGTTAAAGGGTTATTTCGCATTTTTTGAAGATTCGCACACATTGGAATTTCGCTAACTCCTCCGAAGGCTTTCGTTCCACCGGCACCACATTTGCTCAGGCCAATCTACACCCCATGGCCATTAAAAGTTATTCAAATCATGACGCTGCACCCCACGGTTTAGGTTCTAGGGGGCGCCAAAGATAACCCTAAAATCCACATATTTAAAAGTCTTATAACTTTTTATTTTTGTCCTCACTGGCCTCCATGTTTTCTAGGATGATGCAATGTCCAGCCATCAACACATTTGTGAAGGAGTTTTTTCTCGTTAAAAGAGCGCCCCCCATGGCAGGAGAATAAAGTCAAGTTTTTCCTGTTCATCATTCAATGGCTCAAACGCACTGCTCTCTCGGCAAAAGCGAAAGGAGGAGCAACTTGCCATTTGGATATATCTTAGCTGTGTTTGTGCCCTCACTCATGGTCCAGACTTTTTTCAAATAGGACATGGAGTTTTTCTGCAGCGAGCGTTTTGGTAGAAACTGCGCCTCCCGTTCATTATAATGGTAAATGACCACAAACAAGTGCGCACACCATCTTTGGACCTTGAGTGTGACGCGATCGGGTGGGGGAGGCGGTCGCGCTGGGGGCGGCGTGACACGGCTCGGGCCCGCCAGTGCCCCAACGGGGCCCTAGTTATTATTTTTCCTCCCCTTTGAACTGGAAAATGGCCCACTTCCCATTGGCAAAAACTCATGAAATTTGGCAGGACGACCGGGCCTGGTGAAAAATTTGATATTCCGAAGTCGCCCAAACAAGAAAATGCAAAATGGCTCCATAGCGCCCCCTAAGGTGAAAATTCACACTATTCACTGTCACGCCTTTACGCTTTGTCATATTGACACAAAAATTGACACACATATGTATCTCAATAAGATCTACAAAAAAGTCAGTGCGGCCGTATCTGTCAAATGTACGGTTAAAGGGTTATTGCGCATTTTTTGCCGATCTGCACACATTGGAATTTCGCTAACTCCTCCGAAGGCTTTCGTTCCACCGGCACCACATTTGCTCAGGCCAATCTACACCCCATGGCCATTAAAAGTTATTCAAATCATGACGCTGCACCTCACGGTTTAGGTTCTAGGGGGCGCCAAAGATAACACTAAAATCCACATATTTCAAAGTCTTATAACTTTTTATTTTTGTCCTCACTGGCCTCCAAGTTTTCTAGGATGATGCAATGTCCAGCCATCAACACATTTGTGAAGGAATTTTTACTCCCCAAAAGAGCGCCCCCCCATGGCAGGAGAAAAAAGTCCATTTTTTCTTGTCCCCTAAGGTGAAAATACACATTGTTGAGTGTCACGCATGTACGCTTTGTCAAAATGACACAAAAATTGACAATCATGTGTATCTCAATTAGATCTACGAAAAAGTCACAGAGCGCGTATCTGTATAATGTACGGTAAAAGGGCTATTTTGCATTTTTTGCCGATTCGCACACATTGGAATTTCGCTAACTCCTCCTAAGGCTTTCGTCCCACTGACACCAAATTTGCTCAGGCCAATCTACACTCTATGGCCATTCAAAGTAGTAAAAATCATGACGCTGCACCCCACGGTTTACGTTTTAGGGGGCGCCAAAGATGACCCAAATATACATTACAGTAGACAAAGTAGTTTTGCCCACTGAGTGGCGCCAAAGGGACTTGTCTGTGGAGTCTGTGAGTCACTATTGGCCGTTTTTGACTACTTTAGATTTTACCTTTATATTTCCTCTTACAAAATTTTTACCTTGCCTTGCCTGGTATCATTTTTTTCAGCACAACCTCACCTGTGTCAATTTACAGTTATTTTATCATTTTGACATACTATATTTACACATTGGACCCAAATTCACACACAAAACATAAATCCGAGTGGAAAAAAGTAACGTTTTTACTGTGAAAACCACAAATATGTGTGATGAACTGTTTTTAAAACTTAAACTTCAAATAAAAATTGTAAACTTCAAAACATATGCAAATTTTTAACAAAGAACATAGTAATTTACCTCTATTTACATCAAAATGCAGGCAATGGCCCAGGTGTTCTTTGTAAAATTATTTACAAAACACTGTATAGTCTCACAAATGTCACTTTTTATTTATGCCACTACAAAAAAACATGATGTAAATGATGCATGATGTAAAACATGATGTAAAAAACTTGTGTAGATCCTCCTCTATGTCAGTCCATGTGTAATTTTTCCATAATTCTTTGTTTTTTGCAGCATTTTTTGTTAGTGTAACTGCAGATTGTGCTGACAGTGTCTATGGCACAAAAAAAAAAAAAAATTTAAAATGCCTCAACATGAACCCCTGGTGGTCTCTGAGGGTGAAACCTGCTAACTGCTGCAGCTCTGTCAGCTTCAGTCTCCCATGCAGAGCTCTGAGCGCATGTGTGGCTCTGCACCCTTAGCAGCGTTGCTAACTCCTCAGTAAGGAAAGCCTGCTTCATGTCAGAGTCTCTAAACTCCAGAAGAAGTCGATAAAAGTCCCTTTCTTTCTAAAAAAAAGTCGTTAGGGGGTCTGAAAAGTCATTGAATCTAACAACAAA
Source organism: Xyrichtys novacula (assembly GCA_962446985.1). Taxonomy (NCBI): domain Eukaryota; kingdom Metazoa; phylum Chordata; class Actinopteri; order Labriformes; family Labridae; genus Xyrichtys; species Xyrichtys novacula. Next base: position 18,423,569 of record OY660866.1, on the reverse strand, counting down.
GTCGCTAGGTTTGCAACTACGTGTCCCAGACTGCATCCCTGCTGAGAGTCCCTCCCTCCCTTCTCATGTTGCAGGAAGAACGTAAGCGCCCGCCCCTTGTCAATCAGTCACCATATAATTTTGGATTGGTTGTTGTGGTGAAGTTTTCCACCAATAGGAGAGATGTTGTGGTGTGTTTTTTTTTTTCTTTTGGCAAGCCTTTTCCGCCTGTAAGACCTGTCGCTAATGTCTGCATGCTATGTTTTCCTGTCTCATACAGCGCGATCGAGCGCCGAACGTGATCAAAATAAGCAGAAAAAAAGTATCGCGGACATAATTTATCATAACTCTGGTTTTATTTGGCCTATCAACACAATTTTAAAACTGGTATATAGGTTGAGGTCCTCACTTTTGAGATAAGTTGAAACGGAGAGTCAACGAGGCTCCGTCTTGCAGCTACATCCGGTTAAATATGTCATGTGACTTGAACGCACACACAGAGACACACACACACGCACACACACACACACACACACACACACTCAGAGTCTGGTTTTTAGCACCTGCAAAAACATGCTATTTACATATTTGACAAGAATGCAGAGGCTCCTTTTGCCCCTGAAAAAAATCAAATTTCAAACACAACTTGACTGGTCATTTCTCCAAAAGACAACCATGAAGCTCCATCCAAACCTGAAGCAGGCAGTTGGTGCATGTGTACAGTAACCTGAGGGGAGTGAGGTGAGTGCTTCTGAGGAGAACATGAGCAGTGAAGATTCACCTTGGAGCTAGAACAGAGACATGCACATGATTATACAGGGGCAGGGGCTCAAGTTTTTTCCAGTCATTTATACAATATGGAAATTAATGTGAAATTAAAACACAAAGTATTAATAGAAAGGTAATGACTGTCCTGTGTAGGTGACAGTGATATCGAATAGGCTAGGCACTCACGAGGCTGGCTGTGGCAGGTGTAAGTGAAAGCAACACGCACTGGCAGGAAGAACAGCAAACGCCGATGAAGGAAAAGGGTCTTTGCAGTGATGGGCGTTACCAGAGCGGGCGATGGCCAGAGGACACAAATGGGACGGGGAGGCAGCGCGGGGGGGGGGGGGGGGGGCGACACGGCTCGGGACCGCCAGTGCCCCAACGGGGTCCTAGTTTCTTTTTCCTCCCCTTTGAACTGGAAAATGGCCCACTTCCCACTGGCGAAAACTCATGAAATTTGGCAGGACGACCGGGCCTGGTGAAAAATTCGATATTCTGAAGTCGCCAAAACAATAAAATGCAAAATGGCTCCATAGCGCCCCCTAAGGTGGAAATTCACACTATTGACTGTCACGCCTGTACGCTTTGTCATATTGACACAAAAATTGACACACACATGTATCTCAATAAGATCTACAAAAAAGTCACTGCGGCCGTATCTGTCAAAATTACGGTTAAAGGGTTATTTCGCATTTTTTGCCGATCCGCACACATTGGAATTTCGCTAACTCCTCCGAAGGCTTTCGTTCCACCGGCACCACATTTGCTCAGGCCAATCTACACCCCGTGGCCATTAAAAGTTATCAAAATCATGACGCTGCACCCCAAGGTTTAGGTTCTAGGGGGCGCCAAAGATAACACTAAAATCCACATATTTAAAAGTCTTATAACTTTTTATTTTTGTCCTCACTGGCCTCCAAGTTTTCTAGGATGATGCAATGTCCAGCCATCAACACATTTGTGAAGGAATTTTTACTCCCCAAAAGAGCGCCCCCCCATGGCAGGAGAAAAAAGTCCATTTTTTCATGTCCCCTAAGGTGAAAATACACATTGTTGAGTGTCACGCCTATACGCTTTGTCAAAATGACACAAAAATTGACACACACATGTAACTCAATAAGATCTACAAAAAAGTCCATGCGCGCGTATCTGTCAAATGTACAGTTAAAGGGTTATTCCGCATTTTTTGCCGATACGCACACATTGGAATTTCGCTAACTCCTCCGAAGGCTTTCGTTCCACCGGCACCACATTTGCTCAGGCCAATCTACACCCCATGGCCATTAAAAGTTATTCAAATCATGATGCTGCACCCCATGGTTTAGGTTCTAGGGGGCGCCAAAAATAACCCAAAAATCCACATTCTTAAATGTTTTATAACTTTTTATTTTTGTCCTCACTGGCCTCCAAGTTTTCTAGGATGATGCAATGTCCAGCCATCAACACATTTGTGAAGGAATTTTTACTCCCCAAAAGAGCGCCCCCCATGGTAGGAGAAAAAAGTCAATTTTTTCTTGTCCCCTTACATAAAAATACACATTGTTGAGTGTCACGCCTGAACGCTTTGTCATATTGACACAAAAATTGACAATCATGTGTATCTCAATTAGATCTACGAAAAAGTCAAAGAGCGCGTATCTGTATAATGTACGGTTAAAGGGCTATTTTGCATTTTTTGCCGATTCGCACACATTGGAATGTGGCTATCTCCTCCTAAGGCTTTCGTCCCACCGATACCAAATTTGCTCAGGGCAATCTACACCCCATGCCCATTCAAAGTTGTAAAAATCATGACGCTGCACCCCACGGTTTACGTTCTAGGGGGCGCCAAAGATGACCCAAAAATCCACATTCTTAAAAGTCATTTTGGCCACTGCAGGAGTACAGAGTACTGCAGTTCTAGGGGGCGCCAAAGATGACCCAAAAATCCACATTCTTAAAAGTCTTTTTGGCCACTGCAGGAGTACAGAGTACTGCAGGATACACACACATATACACACACGCCAACATACACACACACACACACACACACACACACACACACAGACACACACACACACTCAGAGTCTGTTTTTTAGCACCTGCAAAAACATGCTGTTTACATATTTGACAAGAATGCAGAGGCTTCCTTTTGCCCCTGAAAAAAATCAAATTTCAAACACAACTTGACTGTTCATTTCTCCAAAAGACAACCATGAAGCTCCATTTCAAACCTGAAGCAGATAGTTGGTGCATGTGTACAGTAACCTGAGGGGAGTGAGGTGACTATTTCTGAGGAGAACATGAGCAGTGAAGATTCACCTTGGAGCTAGAACAGGGACGTGCACATGATTATACAGGGGCAGGGGCTCAAGTTTTTTCCAGTCATTTATACAATATGGAAATTAATGTGAAATTAAACCACAAATATGTGTGATGAACTGTTTTTAAAACTTAAACTTCAAATAAAAATTGTAAACTTCAAAACATATGCAAATTTTTAACAAAGAACATAGTAATTTACCTCTATTTACATCAAAATGCAGGCAATGGCCCAGGCGTTCTTTGTAAAATTATTTACAAAACACTGTATAGTCTCACAAATGTCACTTTTTATTTATGCCACTACAAAAAAACATGATGTAAATGATGCATGATGTAAAACATGATGTAAAAAACTTGTGTAGATCCTCCTCTATGTCAGTCCATGTGTAATTTTTCCATAATTCTTTGTTTTTTGCAGCATTTTTGTTAGTGTAACTGCAGATTGTGCTGACAGTGTCTATGGCACAAAAAAAAAAAAAAATTAAAATGCCTCAACATGAACCCCTGGTGGTCTCTGAGGGTGAAACCTGCTAACTGCTGCAGCTCTGTCAGCTTCAGTCTCCCATGCAGAGCTCTGAGTGCATGTGTGGCTCTGCACCCTTAGCAGCGTTGCTAACTCCTCAGTAAGGAAAGCCTGCTTCATGTCAGAGTCTCTAAACTCCAGAAGAAGTCGATAAAAGTCCCTTTCTTTCTAAAAAAAAAGTCGTTAGGGGGTCTGAAAAGTCATTGAATCTAACAACAAAGTCGCTAGGTTTGCAACTACGTGTCCCAGACTGCATCCCTGCTGAGAGTCCCTCCCTCCCTTCTCATGTTGCAGGAAGAACGTAAGCGCCCGCCCCTTGTCAATCAGTCACCATATAATTTTGGATTGGTTGTTGTGGTGAAGTTTTCCACCAATAGGAGAGATGTTGTGGTGTGTTTTTTTTTTCCTTTGGCAAGCCTTTTCCGCCTGTAAGACCTGTCGCTAATGTCTGCATGCTATGTTTTCCTGTCTCATACAGCGCGATCGAGCGCCGAACGTGATCAAAATAAGCAGAAAAAAAGTATCGCGGACATAATTTATCATAACTCTGGTTTTATTTGGCCTATCAACACAATTTAAAAACTGGTATATAGGTTGAGGTCCTCACTTTTGAGATAAGTTGAAACGGAGAGTCAACGAGGCTCCGTCTTGCAGCTACATCCGGTTAAATATGTCATGTGATTTGAACGCACACATAGACACACACACACGCACACACACACACACACACACACTCAGAGTCTGGTTTTTAGCACCTGCAAAAACATGCTATTTACATATTTGACAAGAATGCAGAGGCTCCTTTTGCCCCTGAAAAAAATCAAATTTCAAACACAACTTGACTGGTCATTTCTCCAAAAGACAACCATGAAGCTCCATCCAAACCTGAAGCAGGCAGTTGGTGCATGTGTACAGTAACCTGAGGGGAGTGAGGTGAGTGCTTCTGAGGAGAACATGAGCAGTGAAGATTCACCTTGGAGCTAGAACAGAGACATGCACATGATTATACAGGGGCAGGGGCTCAAGTTTTTTCCAGTCGTTTATACAATATGGAAATTAATGTGAAATTAAAACACAAAGTATTAATAGAAAGGTAATGACTGTCCTGTGTAGGTGACAGTGATATCGAATAGGCTAGGCACTCACGAGGCTGACTGTGGCAAGTGTAAGTGAAAGCAACACGCACTGGCAGGAAGAACAGCAAACGCCGATGAAGGAAAAGGGTCTTTGCAGTGATGGGCGTTACAAGAGAGGGCGATGGCCAGAGGACACAAATGGGACGGGGAGGCAGCACGTTGGGGGGGGGGGGGGCGACACGGCTCGGGCCCGCCAGTGCCCCAACGGGGTCCTAGTTATTAGGGCCCGAGCGTAGCTGCTAAGCAGCTGCGAGAGCCCTATTATTCCTGATGGATTCTTCTTAGGGCCCGAGCCAGCTGCAGAGCAGCCGGGCGTAGGCCCTATTATTCCCCAAGTGGTTTTTCTTTGTTTCTTTCTTTCTTTCTTTCTTTCTTTCTTTCTTCTTTTTCCTCCCCTTTGAACTGGAAAATGGCCCACTTCCCACTGGCGAAAACTCATGAAATTTGGCAGGACGACCGGGCCTGGTGAAAAATTCGATATTCTGAAGTCGCCCAAACAATAAAATGCAAAATGGCTCCATAGCGCCCCCTAAGGTGGAAATTCACACTATTGACTGTCACGCCTGTACGCTTTGTCATATTGACACAAAAATTGACACACATATGTATCTCAATAAGATCTACAAAAAAGTCAGTGCGGCCGTATCTGTCAAAATTACGGTTAAAGGGTTATTTCGCATTTTTTGCCGATCCGCACACATTGGAATTTCGCTAACTCCTCCGAAGGCTTTCGTTCCACCGGCACCACATTTGCTCAGGCCAATCTACACCCCGTGGCCATTAAAAGTTATCAAAATCATGACGCTGCACCCCAAGGTTTAGGTTCTAGGGGGCGCCAAAGATAACACTAAAATCCACATATTTAAAAGTCTTATAACTTTTTATTTTTGTCCTCACTGGCCTCCAAGTTTTCTAGGATGATGCAATGTCCAGCCATCAACACATTTGTGAAGGAATTTTTACTCCCCAAAAGAGCGCCCCCCCATGGCAGGAGAAAAAAGTCCATTTTTTCTTGTCCCCTAAGGTGAAAATACACATTGTTGAGTGTCACGCCTATACGCTTTGTCAAAATGACACAAAAATTGACACACACATGTAACTCAATAAGATCTACAAAAAAGTCCATGCGCGCGTATCTGTCAAATGTACAGTTAAAGGGTTATTCCGCATTTTTTGCCGATACGCACACATTGGAATTTCGCTAACTCCTCCGAAGGCTTTCGTTCCACCGGCACCACATTTGCTCAGGCCAATCTACACCCCATGGCCATTAAAAGTTATTCAAATCATGATGCTGCACCCCATGGTTTAGGTTCTAGGGGGCGCCAAAAATAACCCAAAAATCCACATTCTTAAATGTTTTATAACTTTTTATTTTTGTCCTCACTGGCCTCCAAGTTTTCTAGGATGATGCAATGTCCAGCCATCAACACATTTGTGAAGGAATTTTTACTCCCCAAAAGAGCGCCCCCCCATGGTAGGAGAAAAAAGTCAATTTTTTCTTGTCCCCTTACATAAAAATACACATTGTTGAGTGTCACGCCTGAACGCTTTGTCATATTGACACAAAAATTGACAATCATGTGTATCTCAATTAGATCTACGAAAAAGTCAAAGAGCGCGTATCTGTATAATGTACGGTTAAAGGGCTATTTTGCATTTTTTGCCGATTCACACACATTGGAATGTGGCTATCTCCTCCTAAGGCTTTCGTCCCACCGATACCAAATTTGCTCAGGGCAATCTACACCCCATGCCCATTCAAAGTTGTAAAAATCATGACGCTGCACCCCACGGTTTACGTTCTAGGGGGCGCCAAAGATGACCCAAAAATCCACATTCTTAAAAGTCATTTTGGCCACTGCAGGAGTACAGAGTACTGCAGTTCTAGGGGGCGCCAAAGATGACCCAAAAATCCACATTCTTAAAAGTCTTTTTGGCCACTGCAGGAGTACAGAGTACTGCAGGATACACACACATATACACACACGCCAACATACACACACACACACACACACACACACACACACACACACAGACACACACACACACTCAGAGTCTGTTTTTTAGCACCTGCAAAAACATGCTGTTTACATATTTGACAAGAATGCAGAGGCTTCCTTTTGCCCCTGAAAAAAATCAAATTTCAAACACAACTTGACTGTTCATTTCTCCAAAAGACAACCATGAAGCTCCATTTCAAACCTGAAGCAGATAGTTGGTGCATGTGTACAGTAACCTGAGGGGAGTGAGGTGACTATTTCTGAGGAGAACATGAGCAGTGAAGATTCACCTTGGAGCTAGAACAGGGACGTGCACATGATTATACAGGGGCAGGGGCTCAAGTTTTTTCCAGTCATTTATACAATATGGAAATTAATGTGAAATTAAACCACAAATATGTGTGATGAACTGTTTTTAAAACTTAAACTTCAAATAAAAATTGTAAACTTCAAAACATATGCAAATTTTTAACAAAGAACATAGTAATTTACCTCTATTTACATCAAAATGCAGGCAATGGCCCAGGCGTTCTTTGTAAAATTATTTACAAAACACTGTATAGTCTCACAAATGTCACTTTTTATTTATGCCACTACAAAAAAACATGATGTAAATGATGCATGATGTAAAACATGATGTAAAAAACTTGTGTAGATCCTCCTCTATGTCAGTCCATGTGTAATTTTTCCATAATTCTTTGTTTTTTGCAGCATTTTTGTTAGTGTAACTGCAGATTTTGCTGACAGTGTCTATGGCACAAAAAAAAAAAAAATTAAAATGCCTCAACATGAACCCCTGGTGGTCTCTGAGGGTGAAACCTGCTAACTGCTGCAGCTCTGTCAGCTTCAGTCTCCCATGCAGAGCTCTGAGCGCATGTGTGGCTCTGCACCCTTAGCAGCGTTGCTAACTCCTCAGTAAGGAAAGCCTGCTTCATGTCAGAGTCTCTAAACTCCAGAAGAAGTCGATAAAAGTCCCTTTCTTTCTAAAAAAAAGTCGTTAGGGTGTCTGAAAAGTCATTGAATCTAACAACAAAGTCGCTAGGTTTGCAACTACGTGTCCCAGACTGCATCCCTGCTGAGAGTCCCTCCCTCCCTTCTCATGTTGCAGGAAGAACGTAAGCGCCCGACCCTTGTCAATCAGTCACCATATAATTTTGGATTGGTTGTTGTGGTGAAGTTTTCCACCAATAGGAGAGATGTTGTGGTGTGTTTTTTTTTCTTTTGGCAAGCCTTTTCCGCCTGTAAGACCTGTCGCTAATGTCTGCATGCTATGTTTTCCTGTCTCATACAGCGCGATCGAGCGCCGAACGTGATCAAAATAAGCAGAAAAAAAGTATCGCGGACATAATTTATCATAACTCTGGTTTTATTTGGCCTATCAACACAATTTAAAAACTGGTATATAGGTTGAGGTCCTCACTTTTGAGATAAGTTGAAACGGAGAGTCAACGAGGCTCCGTCTTGCAGCTACATCAGGTTAAATATGTCATGTGACTTGAACGCACACATAGACACACACACACGCACACACACACACACACACACACACACACACACACACACACACACACACACACACACTCAGAGTCTGGTTTTTAGCACCTGCAAAAACATGCTATTTACATATTTGACAAGAATGCAGAGGCTCCTTTTGCCCCTGAAAAAAATCAAATTTCAAACACAACTTGACTGGTCATTTCTCCAAAAGACAACCATGAAGCTCCATCCAAACCTGAAGCAGGCAGTTGGTGCATGTGTACAGTAACCTGAGGGGAGTGAGGTGAGTGCTTCTGAGGAGAACATGAGCAGTGAAGATTCACCTTGGAGCTAGAACAGAGACATGCACATGATTATACAGGGGCAGGGGCTCAAGTTTTTTCCAGTCGTTTATACAATATGGAAATTAATGTGAAATTAAAACACAAAGTATTAATAGAAAGGTAATGACTGTCCTGTGTAGGTGACAGTGATATCCAATAGGCTAGGCACTCACGAGGCTGGCTGTGGCAAGTGTAAGTGAAAGCAACACGCACTGGCAGGAAGAACAGCAAACGCCGATGAAGGAAAAGGGTCTTTGCAGTGATGGGCGTTACCAGAGAGGGCGATGGCCAGAGGACACAAATGGGACGGGGAGGCAGCACGTTGGGGGGGGACGCGACACGGCTCGGGCCCGCCAGTGCCCCAACGGGGTCCTAGTTAGGGCCCGAGCGTAGCTGCTAAGCAGCTGCGAGAGCCCTCTTGTTCCTGATGGATTCTTCTTTTGTTATTATTATTATTTTTCCTCCGCTTTAAACTGGAAAATGGCCCACTTCCCACTGGCGAAAACTCATGAAATTTGGCAGGACGACCGGGCCTGGTGAAAAATTCGATATTCTGAAGTCGCCCAAACAATAAAATGCAAAATGGCTCCATAGCGCCCCCTAAGGCGAAAATTCACACTATTGACTGTCACGCCTGTACGCTTTGTCATATTGACACAAAAATTGACACACACGTGTATCTCAATACGGTCTACGAAAAAGTCAGCGCGGGCGCATCTGTGAAATGTACGGTTAGAGGGTTATTTCGCATTTTTTGCCGATCTGCACACATTGGAATTTGGCTAACTCCTCCGAAGGCATTCGTTCCACCGGCACCACATTTGCTCAAGCCAATCTACACCCCATGGCCATTAAAAGTTGTACAAATCATGACGCTGCACCCCACAGTTTACGTTCTAGGGGGCGCCAAAGATAACCCAAAAATCCACAGTCTTAAAAGTCTTATAACTTTTTATTTTTGTCCTCACTGGCCTCCAAGTTCTCTAGGATGATGCAATGTCCAGCCATCAACACATTTGTGAAGGAATTTTTACTCCCCAAAAGAGCGCCCCCACATGGCAGGAGAAAAAAGTCAATTTTTTCTTGTCCCCTAAGGTGAAAATACACATTGTTGAGTGTCACGCCTATACGCTTTGTCATATTGACACAAAATTTGACAATCACGTGTATCTCAATAAGATCTACGAAAAAGTCAATGGGCACGTATCTGTAAAATGTACGGTTAAAGGGTTATTTCGCATTTTTTCCCGATCCGCACACATTGGAATTTCACTAACTCCTCCGAAGGCTTTAGTTCCACCGCCACCAAATTTGCTCAGGCCAATCTACACCCCATGGCCATTAAAAGTTGTACAAATCATGACGTTGCACTCCACGGTTTAGGTTCTAGGGGGCGCCAAAGATAACCCAAAAATCCACATTCTTAATAGTCTTATAACTTTTTATTTTTGTCCTCACTGGCCTCCAAGTTTTCTAGGATGATGCAATGTCCAGCCATCAACACATTTGTAAAGGAATTTTTACTCCCGAAAAGAGCGCCCCCCATGGCAGGAGAAAAAAGTCCATTTTTTCTTGTCCCCTAAGGTGAAAAAACACATTGTTGAGTGCTACGCTTGTATGTTTTGTCGTATTGACACAAAATTTTACATACACGTGTCTTTCAATAAGATCTTCGAAAAAGTCAATGGCCACGTATCTGTAAAATGTACGGTTAAAGGGTTATTTCGCATTTTTTGAAGATTCGCACACATTGGAATTTCGCTAACTCCTCCGAAGGCTTTCGTTCCACCGGCACCACATTTGCTCAGGCCAATCTACACCCCATGGCCATTAAAAGTTATTCAAATCATGACGCTGCACCCCACGGTTTAGGTTCTAGGGGGCGCCAAAGATAACCCTAAAATCCACATATTTAAAAGTCTTATAACTTTTTATTTTTGTCCTCACTGGCCTCCATGTTTTCTAGGATGATGCAATGTCCAGCCATCAACACATTTGTGAAGGAGTTTTTTCTCGTTAAAAGAGCGCCCCCCATGGCAGGAGAATAAAGTCAAGTTTTTCCTGTTCATCATTCAATGGCTCAAACGCACTGCTCTCTCGGCAAAAGCGAAAGGAGGAGCAACTTGCCATTTGGATATATCTTAGCTGTGTTTGTGCCCTCACTCATGGTCCAGACTTTTTTCAAATAGGACATGGAGTTTTTCTGCAGCGAGCGTTTTGGTAGAAACTGCGCCTCCCGTTCATTATAATGGTAAATGACCACAAACAAGTGCGCACACCATCTTTGGACCTTGAGTGTGACGCGATCGGGTGGGGGAGGCGGTCGCGCTGGGGGCGGCGTGACACGGCTCGGGCCCGCCAGTGCCCCAACGGGGCCCTAGTTATTATTATTTTTCCTCCCCTTTGAACTGGAAAATGGCCCACTTCCCACTGGCGAAAACTCATGACATTTGGCAGGACGACCGGGCCTGGTGAAAAATTTGATATTCCGAAGTCGCCCAAACAAGAAAATGCAAAATGGCTCCATAGCGCCCCCTAAGGTGAAAATTCACACTATTGACTGTCACGCGTGTACGCTTTGTCAAAATGACACAAAAATTGACACACACATGTATCTCAATAAGATCTACAAAAAAGTCAGTGCGGGCGTATCTGTCAAATGTACGGTTAAAGGGTTATTTCGCATTTTTTGCCGATCCGCACACATTGGAATTTCACTAACTCCTCCGAAGGCTTTCGTTCCACCGGCACCACATTTGCTCAGGCCAATCTACACCCCATGGCCATTAAAAGTTATTCAAATCATGACGCTGCACCCCACGGTTTAGGTTCTAGGGGGCGCCAAAGATAACCCTAAGATCCACATATTTAAAAGTCTTATAACTTTTTATTTTTGCCCTCACTGGCCTCCAAGTTTTCTAGGATGATGCAATGTCCAGCCATCAACACATTTGTGAAGGAATTTTTACTCCCCAAAAGAGCGCCCCCCCATGGCAGGAGAAAAAAGTCCATTTTTTCTTGTCCCCTAAGGTGAAAATACACATTGTTGAGTGTAACACCTGTACGCTTTGGCAAAATGACACAAAAATTGACACACACATGTATCTCAATAAGATCTACGAAAAAGTCAATGCACGCGTATCTGTCAAATGTACGGTTAAAGGGTTATTCCGCATTTTTTGCCGATCCGCACACATTGGAATTTCGCTAACTCCTCCGAAGGCTTTCGTTCCACCGGCACCACATTTGCTCAGGCCAATCTACACCCCATGGCCATTAAAAGTTATTCAAATCATGACGCTGCACCCCACGGTTTAGGTTCTAGGGGGCGCCAAAGATAACCCTAAAATCCACATATTTAAAAGTCTTATAACTTTTTATTTTTGTCCTCACTGGCCTCCAAGTTTTCTAGGATGATGCAATGTCCAGCCATCAACACATTTGTGAAGGAATTTTTACTCCCCAAAAGAGCGCCCCCCCATGGCAGGAGAAAAAAGTCAATTTTTTCTTGTCCCCTAAGGTGAAAATACACATTGTTGAGTGTAACACCTGTACGCTTTGGCAAAATGACACAAAAATTGACACACACATGTATCTCAATAAGATCTACAAAAAAGTCCATGCGCGCGTATCTGTCAAATGTACGGTTAAAGGGTTATTCCGCATTTTTTGCCGATCCGCACACATTGGAATTTCGCTAACTCCTCCGAAGGCTTTCGTTCCACCGGCACCACATTTGCTCAGGCCAATCTACACCCCATGGCCATTAAAAGTTATTCAAATCATGACGCTGCACCCCAAGGTTTAGGTTCTAGGGGGCGCCAAAGATAACCCTAAAATCCACATATTTAAAAGTCTTATAACTTTTTATTTTTGTCCTCACTGGCCTCCAAGTTTTCTAGGATGATGCAATGTCCAGCCATCAACACATTTGTGAAGGAATTTTTACTCCCCAAAAGAGCGCCCCCCCATGGCAGGAGAAAAAAGTCAATTTTTTCTTGTCCCCTAAGGTGGAAATTCACACTATTGACTGTCACGCCTGTACGCTTTATCATATTGACACAAAAATTGACACACATATGTATCTCAATAAGATCTACAAAAAAGTCCATGCGCGCGTATCTGTCAAATGTACGGTTAAAGGGCTATTTTGCATTTTTTGCCGATTCGCACACATTGGAATGTGGCTAACTCCTCCTAAGGCTTTCGTCCCACTGACACCAAATTTGCTCAGGCCAATCTACACCCCATGGCCATTCAAAGTTGTAAAAATCATGACGCTGCACCCCACGGTTTACGTTCTAGGGGGCGCCAAAGATGACCCAAAAATCCACATTCTTAAAGGAATCCACCCCCCCCCCCCCCCAAGGCAGGAGAAAAAGTCAAGTTAACCCTGCCCATCGCTCAATGGCTCAATCGCATCGCTCTCCAGGCAACACCGTAAGGAGGAGCAACCTGCCATTTCGATATATCATAGCTGTGTTTGTGCCCTCACTCATGGTCCAGACTTTTTTCAAATAGGACATGAAGTTTGTCTGCAGCGAGTGTTTTGGTAGAAACTGCACCTCCCATTCATTATAATGGGAAATGACCACAGACAAGTGCGCACACCATCTTTGGACCTTGAGTGTGATGCGATCGGGAGGGGGAGGCGGTCGCGCTTGGGGCGGCGCGACGCGGCTCGGGCCCGACAGTGCCCCACCGGGGCCCTAGTTTCTTCTTCTTCTTCTTCTTATTATTTTTCTGCCCCTTTGAACTGGAAAATGGCCCACTTCCCACTGGTGAAAAGTCATGAAATTTGGCAGGACGACCGGGCCTGGTGAAAAATTCGATATTCTGAAGTCGCCCAAAAAATCAAATGCAAAATGGCTCCATAGCGCCCCCTAAGGTGAAAAATTCACATGATTGAGTGTCACGCCTGTACGCTTTGTCAAAATGACACAAAATTTGACACACACGTGTATCTCAATAAGATCTACAAAAAAGTCAGTGCGGGCGTATCTGTCAAATGTACGGTTAAAGGGCTATTTCGCATTTTTTGCCGATCCGCACACATTGGAATTTCGCTAACTCCTCCGAAGGCTTTCGTTCCACCGGCACCAAATTTGCTCAGGCCAATCTACACCCCATGGCCATTAAAAGTTGTACAAATCATGACGCTGCATCCCACGGTTTACGTTCTAGGGGGCGCCAAAGATAACCCAGAAATCCACATTCTTAAAAGTCGTATAACTTTTTATTTTTGTCCTCACTGGCCTCCAAGTTTTCTAGGATGATGCAATGTCCAGCCATCAACACATTTGTGAAGGAATTTTTACTCCCCAAAAGAGCGCCCCCCCATGGCAGGAGAAAAAAGTCCATTTTTTCTTGTCTCCTAAGGCGAAAATTCACACTATTGACTGTCACGCCTTTACGCTTTGTCATATTGACACAAAAATTGACACACACATGTATCTCAATAAGATCTACAAAAAAGTCAGTGCGGGCGTATCTGTCAAATGTACGGTGAAAGGGCTATTTCGCATTTTTTGCCGATCCGCACACATTGGAATTTCGCTAACTCCTCCGAAGGCTTTCGTTCCAAAGGCACCACATTTGCTGAGGCCAATCTACACCCCATGGCCATTAAAAGTTGTACAAATCATGACGCTGCACCCCACGGTTTACGTTCTAGGGGGCGCCAAAGATAACCCAAAAATCCACAGTCTTAAAAGTCTTATAACTTTTTATTTTTGTCCTCACTGGCCTCCAAGTTCTCTAGGATGATGCAATGTCCAGCCATCAACACATTTGTGAAGGAATTTTTACTCGCCAAAAGAGCGCCCCCCATGGCAGGAGAAAAAAGTCCATTTTTTCTTGTCTCCTAAGGCGAAAATACACATTGTTGACTGTCACGCCTTTACGCTTTGTCAAAATGACACAAAATTTGACACACACATGTATCTCAATAAGATCTACAAAAAAGTCAGTGCGGGCGTATCTGTCAAATGTACGGTTAAAGGGTTATTTCGCATTTTTTGCCGATCCGCACACATTGGAATTTCGCTAACTCCTCCTAAATCTTTTGTCCCATCGGCTTCAAATTTGCTCAGGTCAATCTACACCCCATGGCCATTCAAAGTTGTACAAATCATGACGCTGCACCCCACAGTTTACGTTCTAGGGGGCGCCAAAGAGGACCCAAATATCCACATTTTTAAAAGTCTTATAACTTTTTATTTTTGTCCTCACTGGCCTCCAAGTTTTCTAGGATGATGCAATGTCCAGCCATCAACACATTTGTGAAGGAATTTTTCTCCCCAAAAGAGCGCCCCCCATGGCAGGAGAAAAAGTCAAGTTTTTCCTGCCCATCGCTCAATGGCTCAAACGCATCGCTCTCTCTGCAAAACCGAAAGGAGGAGCAACTTGCCATTTGGATATATACTAGCTGTGTTTGTGCCCTCACTCATGGTCCAGACTTTTTTCAAATAGGACATGTAGTTTGTCTGCAGCGAGCGTTTTGGTAGAAACTGCGCCTCCCATTCATTATAATGGGAAATGACCACAGACAAGTGCGCACACCATCTTTGGACCTTGAGTGTGACGCGATCGGGAGGGGGAGGCGGTCGCGCTGGGGGCGGCGCGACGCGGCTCGGGCCCGACAGTGCCCCACCGGGGCCCTAGTTATTTTTCCTCCCCTTTGAACTGGAAAATGGCCCACTTCCCACTGGCGAAAACTCAGGAAATTTGGCAGGACGACCGGGCCTGGTGAAAAATTTGATATTCCGAAGTCGCCCAAACAAGAAAATGCAAAATGGCTCCATAGCGCCCCCTAAGGTGAAAATTCACACTATTGACTGTCACGCCTGTACGCTTTGTCAAAATGACACAAAAATTGACACACACATGTATCTCAATAAGATCTACAAAAAAGTCAGTGCGGGCGTATCTGTCAAATGTACGGTTAAAGGGTTATTTCGCATTTTTTGCCGATCCGCACACATTGGAATTTCGCTAACTCCTCCGAAGGCTTTCGTTCCACCGGCACCACATTTGCTCAGGCCAATCTACACCCCATGGCCATTAAAAGTTATTCAAATCATGACGCTGCACCCCACGGTTTAGGTTCTAGGGGGCGCCAAAGATAACCCTAAGATCCACATATTTAAAAGTCTTATAACTTTTTATTTTTGCCCTCACTGGCCTCCAAGTTTTCTAGGATGATGCAATGTCCAGCCATCAACACATTTGTGAAGGAATTTTTACTCCCCAAAAGAGCGCCCCCCCATGGCAGGAGAAAAAAGTCCATTTTTTCTTGTCCCCTAAGGTGAAAATACACATTGTTGAGTGTAACACCTGTACGCTTTGGCAAAATGACACAAAAATTGACACACACATGTATCTCAATAAGATCTACGAAAAAGTCAATGCGCGCGTATCTGTCAAATGTACGGTTAAAGGGTTATTCCGCATTTTTTGCCGATCCGCACACATTGGAATTTCGCTAACTCCTCCGAAGGCTTTCGTTCCACCGGCACCACATTTGCTCAGGCCAATCTACACCCCATGGCCATTAAAAGTTATTCAAATCATGACGCTGCACCCCACGGTTTAGGTTCTAGGGGGCGCCAAAGATAACCCTAAAATCCACATATTTAAAAGTCTTATAACTTTTTATTTTTGTCCTCACTGGCCTCCAAGTTTTCTAGGATGATGCAATGTCCAGCCATCAACACATTTGTGAAGGAATTTTTACTCCCCAAAAGAGCGCCCCCCCATGGCAGGAGAAAAAAGTCCATTTTTTCTTGTCCCCTAAGGTGGAAATTCACACTATTGACTGTCACGCCTGTACGCTTTATCATATTGACACAAAAATTGACACACATATGTATCTCAATAAGATCTACAAAAAAGTCAATGCGCGCGTATCTGTCAAATATACGGTTAAAGGGCTATTTTGCATTTTTTGCCGATTCGCACACATTGGAATGTGGCTAACTCCTCCTAAGGCTTTCGTCCCACTGACACCAAATTTGCTCAGGCCAATCTACACCCCATGGCCATTCAAAGTTGTAAAAATCATGACGCTGCACCCCACGGTTTACGTTCTAGGGGGCGCCAAAGATGACCCAAAAATCCACATTCTTAAAGGAATCCACATCCCCCCCAAGGCAGGAGAAAAAGTCAAGTTAACCCTGCCCATCGCTCAATGGCTCAATCGCATCGCTCTCCAGGCAACACCGTAAGGAGGAGCAACCTGCCATTTCGATATATCATAGCTGTGTTTGTGCCCTCACTCATGGTCCAGACTTTTTTCAAATAGGACATGAAGTTTGTCTGCAGCGAGTGTTTTGGTAGAAACTGCGCCTCCCATTCATTATAATGGGAAATGACCACAGACAAGTGCGCACACCATCTTTGGACCTTGAGTGTGACGCGATCGGGAGGGGGAGGCGGTCGCGCTAGGGGCGGCGCGACGCGGCTCGGGCCCGACAGTGCCCCACCGGGGCCCTAGTTTCTTTTTCCTCCCCTTTGAACTGGAAAATGGCCCACTTCCCACTGGCGAAAACTCATGAAATTTGGCAGGACGACCGGGCCTGGTGAAAAATTTGATATTCTGAAGTCGCCAAAACAATAAAATGCAAAATGGCTCCATAGCGCCCCCTAAGGTGAAAATTCACACTATTCACTGTCACGACTGTACGCTTTGTCAAAATGACACAAAAATTGACACACATATGTATCTCAATAAGATCTACAAAAAAGTCAGTGCGGCCGTATCTGTCAAAATTACGGTTAAAGGGTTATTACGCATTTTTTGCCGATCCGCACACATTGGAATTTCGCTAACTCCTCCGAAGGCTTTCGTTCCACCGGCACCACATTTGCTCAGGCCAATCTACACCCCATGGCCATTAAAAGTTATCAAAATCATGACGCTGCACCCCAAGGTTTAGGTTCTAGGGGGCGCCAAAGATAACACTAAAATCCACATATTTAAAAGTCTTATAACTTTTTATTTTTGTCCTCACTGGCCTCCAAGTTTTCTAGGATGATGCAATGTCCAGCCATCAACACATTTGTGAAGGAATTTTTACTCCCCAAAAGAGCGCCCCCCCCATGGCAGGAGAAAAAAGTCCATTTTTTCTTGTCCCCTAAGGTGAAAATACACATTGTTGAGATTCACGCCTGTACGCTTTGTTATATTGACAAAAAATTTGACACACACGTGTATCTCAATACGATCTCCGAAAAAGTCAATGCGCGCGTATCTGTCAAATGTACGGTTAAAGGGTTATTCCGCATTTTTTGCCGATCCACACACATTGGAATGTGGCTAACTCCTCCTAAGGCTTTCGTTCCACCGGCACCACATTTGCTCAGGCCAATCTACACCCCATGGCCATTAAAAGTTATTCAAATCATGACGCTGCACCCCACGGTTTAGGTTCTAGGGGGCGCCAAAGACAACCCTAAAATCCACATATTTAAAAGTCTTATAACTTTTTATTTTTGTCCTCACTGGCCTCCAAGTTTTCTAGGATGATGCAATGTCCAGCCATCAACACATTTGTGAAGGAATTTTTACTCCCCAAAAGAGCGCCCCCCCATGGCAGGAGAAAAAAGTCCATTTTTTCTTGTCCCCCAAGGTGAAAATACATATTGTTGAGATTCATGCCTATACGCTTTGTCATAATGACACAAAATTTGACAATCACGTGCCTTGCCTGGTATCATTTTTTTTCAGCACAACCTCACCTGTGCGAATTTACAGTTATTTTATCATGTTGACATACTGAATTTACACAATGGACCCAAATTCACACACAAAACATAAAATCCGAGTGGAAAAAAGTAACATTTTTACTGTGAAAACCACAAATATGTGTGATGAACTGTTTTTAAAACTTAAACTTCAAATAAAAATTGTAAACTTCAAAACATATGCAAATTTTTAACAAAGAACATAGTAATTTACCTCTATTTACATCAAAATGCAGGCAATGGCCCAGGCGTTCTTTGTAAAATTATTTACAAAACACTGTATAGTCTCACAAATGTCACTTTTTATTTATGCCACTACAAAAAAACATGATGTAAATGATGCATGATGTAAAACATGATGTAAAAAACTTGTGTAGATCCTCCTCTATGTCAGTCCATGTGTAATTTTTCCATAATTCTTTGTTTTTTGCAGCATTTTTGTTAGTGTAACTGCAGATTGTGCTGACAGTGTCTATGGCACAAAAAAAAAAAAAAATTAAAATGCCTCAACATGAACCCCTGGTGGTCTCTGAGGGTGAAACCTGCTAACTGCTGCAGCTCTGTCAGCTTCAGTCTCCCATGCAGAGCTCTGAGCGCATGTGTGGCTCTGCACCCTTAGCAGCGTTGCTAACTCCTCAGTAAGGAAAGCCTGCTTCATGTCAGAGTCTCTAAACTCCAGAAGAAGTCGATAAAAGTCCCTTTCTTTCTAAAAAAAAGTCGTTAGGGGGTCTGAAAAGTCATTGAATCTAACAACAAAGTCGCTAGGTTTGCAACTACGTGTCCCAGACTGCATCCCTGCTGAGAGTCCCTCCCTCCCTTCTCATGTTGCAGGAAGAACGTAAGCGCCCTCCCCTTGTCAATCAGTCACCATATAATTTTGGATTGGTTGTTGTGGTGAAGTTTTCCACCAATAGGAGAGATGTTGTGGTGTGTTTTTTTTTTCCTTTGGCAAGCCTTTTCCGCCTGTAAGACCTGTCGCTAATGTCTGCATGCTATGTTTTCCTGTCTCATACAGCGCGATCGAGCGCCGAACATGATCAAAATAAGCAGAAAAAAAGTATCGCGGACATAATTTATCATAACTCTGGTTTTATTTGGCCTATCAACACAATTTAAAAACTGGTATATAGGTTGAGGTCCTCACTTTTGAGATAAGTTGAAACGGAGAGTCAACGAGGCTCCGTCTTGCAGCTACATCCGGTTAAATATGTCATGTGACTTGAACGCACACACAGACACACACACACGCACGCACAGACACACACACACACACACACACACACACTCAGAGTCTGGTTTTTAGCACCTGCAAAAACATGCTATTTACATATTTGACAAGAATGCAGAGGCTCCTTTTGCCCCTGAAAAAAAAATCAAATTTCAAACACAACTTGACTGGTCATTTCTCCAAAAGACAACCATGAAGCTCCATCCAAACCTGAAGCAGGCAGTTGGTGCATGTGTACAGTAACCTGAGGGGAGTGAGGTGAGTGCTTCTGAGGAGAACATGAGCAGTGAAGATTCATCTTGGAGCTAGAACAGAGACATGCACATGATTATACAGGGGCAGGGGCTCAAGTTTTTTCCAGTCGTTTATACAATATGGAAATTAATGTGAAATTAAAACACAAAGTATTAATAGAAAGGTAATGACTGTCCTGTGTAGGTGACAGTGATATTGAATAGGCTAGGCACTCACGAGGCTGGCTGTGGCAAGTGTAAGTGAAAGCAACACGCACTGGCAGGAAGAACAGCAAACGCCGATGAAGGAAAAGGGTCTTTGCAGTGATGGGCGTTACAAGAGAGGGCGATGGCCAGAGGACACAAATGGGACGGGGAGGCAGCACGTTGGGGGGGGGGGGCGACACGGCTCGGGCCCGCCAGTGCCCCAACGGGGTCCTAGTTAGGGCCCGAGCGTAGCTGCTAAGCAGCTGCGAGAGCCCTATTATTCCCCAAGTGGTTTTTCTTTGTTTCTTTCTTTAGGGCCCGAGCGTAGCTGCTAAGCAGCTGCGAGAGCCCTCTTGTTCCTGCATGTTTCCTTCTTTTGTTATTATTATTTTTCCTCCCCTTTGAACTGGAAAATGGCCCACTTCCCACTGGCGAAAACTCATGAAATTTGGCAGGACGACCGGGCCTGGTGAAAAATTTGATATTCTGAAGTCGCCCAAACAATACAATGCAAAATGGCTCCATAGCGCCCCCTAAGGTGAAAAATTCACCTGACGCCTGTACGCTTTGTCAAAATGACACAAAAATTGACACACACATGTATCTCAATAAGATCTACAAAAAAGTCAGTGCTGGCGTATCTGTCAAATGTACGGTTAAAGGGTTATTGCGCATTTTTTGCCGATCCGCACACATTGGAATTTCGCTAACTCCTCCGAAGGCTTTCGTTCCACCGGCACCACATTTGCTCAGGCCAATCTACACCCCATGGCCATTAAAAGTTATTCAAATCATGACGCTGCACCCCACGGTTTAGGTTCTAGGGGGCGCCAAAGATAACCCTAAAATCCACATATTTCAAAGTCTTATAACTTTTTATTTTTGCCCTCACTGGCCTCCAAGTTTTCTAGGATGATGCAATGTCCAGCCATCAACACATTTGTGAAGGAATTTTTACTCCCCAAAAGAGCGCCCCCCCATGGCAGGAGAAAAAAGTCCATTTTTTCTGGTCCCATAAGGTGAAAATTCACACTATTGACTGTCACGCCTGTACGCTTTGTCAAAATGACACAAAAATTGACACACACATGTATCTCAATAAGATCTACAAAAAAGTCAGTGCTGACGTATCTGTCAAATGTACGGTTAAAGGGTTATTGCGCATTTTTTGCCGATCCGCACACATTGGAATTTCGCTAACTCCTCCGAAGGCTTTCGTTCCACCGGCACCACATTTGCTCAGGCCAATCTACACCCCATGGCCATTAAAAGTTATTCAAATCATGACGCTGCACCCCACGGTTTAGGTTCTAGGGGGCGCCAAAGATAACCCTAAAATCCACATATTTCAAAGTCTTATAACTTTTTATTTTTGCCCTCACTGGCCTCCAAGTTTTCTAGGATGATGCAATGTCCAGCCATCAACACATTTGTGAAGGAATTTTTACTCCCCAAAAGAGCGCCCCCCCATGGCAGGAGAAAAAAGTCCATTTTTTCTGGTCCCATAAGGTGAAAATTCACACTATTGACTGTCACGCCTGTACGCTTTGTCAAAATTACACAAAAATTGACACACACATGTATCTCAATAAGATCTACAAAAAAGTCAGTGCTGGCGTATCTGTCAAATGTACGGTTAAAGGGTTATTGCGCATTTTTTGCCGATCCGCACACATTGGAATTTCGCTAACTCCTCCGAAGGCTTTCGTTCCACCGGCACCACATTTGCTCAGGCCAATCTACACCCCATGGCCATTAAAAGTTATTCAAATCATGACGCTGCACCCCACGGTTTAGGTTCTAGGGGGCGCCAAAGATAACCCTAAAATCCACATATTTAAAAGTCTTATAACTTTTTATTTTTGTCCTCTCTGGCCTCCAAGTTTTCTAGGATGATGCAATGTCCAGCCATCAACACATTTGTGAAGGAATTTTTACTCCCCAAAAGAGCGCCCCCCCATGGCAGGAGAAAAAAGTCAATTTTTTCTTGTCCCATAAGGTGAAAATACACATTGTTGACTGTCATACCTGTATGCTTTGTCATATTGACACAAAATTTGACACACACATGTATCTCAATAAGATCTACGAAAAAGTCAATGCGCGCGTATCTGTAAAATGTACGGTTAAAGGGCTATTTTGCATTTTTTGCCGATTAGCACACATTGGAATGTGGCTAACTCCTCCTAAGGCTTTCGTCCCACTGACACCAAATTTGCTCAGGCCAATCTACACCCCATGGCCATTCAAAGTTTTAAAAATCATGACGCTGCACCCCACGGTTTACGTTCTAGGGGGCGCCAAAGATGACCCAAATATCCACATTCTTAAAAGAATCCACATCCCTCCCCCCCCCCCTCCCCCATCCCCCATCCCCCATGGCAGGAGAAACAGTCAAGTTTTTCCTGCCCATCACTCAATGGCTCAATCGCATCGCTCTCCCGGCAACACCGTAACGAGGAGCAACTTGCCGTTTGGATATATCCTAGCTGTGTTTGTGCCCTCACTCATGGTCCAGACTTTTTTCAAATAGGACATGTAGTTTGTCTGCAGCGAGTGTTTTGGTAGAAACTGCGCCTCCCATTCATTATAATGGGAAATGACCACAGACAAGTGCGCACACCATCTTTGGACCTTGAGTGTGACGCGATCGGGAGGGGGAGGCGGTCGCACTGGGAGCGGCGCAACGCGGCTCGGGCCCGTCAGTGCCCCAACGGGGCCCTAGTTCTTTCTTTCTTTAGGGCCCGAGCGTAGCTGCTAAGCAGCTGCGAGAGCCCTATTATTCCTGATGGATTCTTCTTTCTTCTTCTTCTTCTTATTATTTTTCTGCCCCTTTGAACTGGAAAATGGCCCACTTCCCACTGGTGAAAAGTCATGAAATTTGGCAGGACGACCGGGCCTGGTGAAAAATTCGATATTCTGAAGTCGCCCAAAAAATCAAATGCAAAATGGCTCCATAGCGCCCCCTAAGGTGAAAAATTCACATGATTGAGTGTCACGCCTGTACGCTTTGTCAAAATGACACGAAATTTGACACACACGTGTATCTCAATAAGATCTACAAAAAAGTCAGTGCGGGCGTATCTGTCAAATGTACGGTTAAAGGGCTATTTCGCATTTTTTGCCGATCCGCACACATTGGAATTTTGCTAACTCCTCCGAAGGCTGTCGTTCCACCGGCACCAAATTTGCTCAGGCCAATCTACACCCCATGGCCATTAAAAGTTGTACAAATCATGACGCTGCATCCCACGGTTTACGTTCTAGGGGGCGCCAAAGATAACCCAGAAATCCACATTCTTAAAAGTCGTATAACTTTTTATTTTTGTCCTCACTGGCCTCCAAGTTTTCTAGGATGATGCAATGTCTAGCCATCAACACATTTGTGAAGGAATTTTTACTCCCCAAAAGAGCGCCCCCCCATGGCAGGAGAAAAAAGTCCAGTTTTTCTTCCCCCCTAAGGTGAAAATTCACATTATTGAGTGTCACGCCTGTACGCTTTGTCATATTGAAACAAACTTTGACAATCACGTGTTTCTCAATAAGATCTACGAAATAGTCAATGGGCGCGTATCTATAAAATGTACGGTTAAAGGGCTATTTCGCATTTTTGGTCGATTCGCACACATTGGAATGTGGCTAACTCCTCCTAAAGCTTTCGTTCCACTGACACCAAATTTACTCAGGCCAATCTACACCCCATGGCCATTCAAAGTTGTAAAAATCATGACGCTGCACCCCACGGTTTATGTTCTAGGGGGCGCCAAAGATAACCCAAAAATCAACATTCTTAAAAGTCTTATAACTTTTTATTTTTGTCCTCACTGGCCTCCAAGTTTTCTAGGATGATGCAATGTCTAGCCATCAACACATTTGTGAAGGAATTTTTACTCCCTAAAAGAGCGCCCCCCATGGCAGGAGAAAAAGTCAAGTTTTTCCTGCCCATCGCTCAATGACTCAAACACATCGCTCTCTCGGCAAAACCGAAAGGAGGAGCAACTTGCCATTTGGATATATCCTAGCTGTGTTTGTGCCCTCACTCATGGTCCAGTCCTTTTCAAATAGGACATGTAGTTTGTCTGCGGCGAGCGTTTTGGTAGAAACTGCGCCTCCCATTCATTATAATTGTAAATGACCACAGACAAGTGCGCACACCATCTTTGGACCTTGAGTGTGACGCGATCGGTAGGGAGAGGCGGTCGTGTTGGGGGCGGCGCGACACGGCTCGGGCCCGCCAGTGCCCCAACGGGGCCCTAGTTCTTCTTTTTCCTCCCCTTTGAACTGGAAAATGGCCCACTTCCCACTGGCGAAAACTCATGAAATTTGGCAGGACGACCGGGCCTGGTGAAAAATTCGATATTCTGAAGTCGCCCAAACAATAAAATGCAAAATGGCTCCAGAGCGCCCCCTAAGGTGGAAATTCACACTATTGACTGTCACGCCTGTACGCTTTGTCATATTGACACAAAAATTGACACACATATGTATCTCAATAAGATCTACAAAAAAGTCAGTGCGGCCGTATCTGTCAAAATTACGGTTAAAGGGTTATTTCGCATTTTTTGCCGATCCGCACACATTGGAATTTTGCTAACTCCTCCGAAGGCTTTCGTTCCACCGGCACCACATTTGCTCAGGCCAATCTACACCCCGTGGCCATTAAAAGTTATCAAAATCATGACGCTGCACCCCAAGGTTTAGGTTCTAGGGGGCGCCAAAGATAACACTAAAATCCACATATTTAAAAGTCTTATAACTTTTTATTTTTGCCCTCACTGGCCTCCAAGTTTTCTAGGATGATGCAATGTCCAGCCATCAACACATTTGTGAAGGAATTTTTACTCCCCAAAAGAGCGCCCCCCCATGGCAGGAGAAAAAAGTCCATTTTTTCTTGTCCCCTAAGGTGAAAATACACATTGTTGAGTGTCACGCCTATACGCTTTGTCAAAATGACACAAAAATTGACACACACATGTAACTCAATAAGATCTACGAAAAAGTCAATGCGCGCGTATCTGTCAAATGTACGGTTAAAGGGTTATTCCGCATTTTTTGCCGATCCGCACACATTGGAATGTGGCTAACTCCTCCTAAGGCTTTCGTTCCACCGGCACCACATTTGCTCAGGCCAATCTACACCCCATGGCCAATTAAAGTTATTCAAATCATGACGCTGCACCCCACGGTTTAGGTTCTAGGGGGCGCCAAAGATAACCCTAAAATCCACATATTTAAAAGTCTTATAACTTTTTATTTTTGTCCTCACTGGCCTCCAAGTTTTCTAGGATGATGCAATGTCCAGCCATCAACACATTTGTGAAGGAATTTTTACTCCCCAAAAGAGTGCCCCCCCATGGCAGGAGAAAAAAGTCCATTTTTTCTTGTCCCCTAAGGTGAAAATACATATTGTTGAGATTCACGCCTATACGCTTTGTCATATTGACACAAAATTTGACAATCACGTGCCTTGCCTGGAACCTTTTTTTTCAGCACAACCTCACCTGTGCGAATTTACTGTTATTTTATCATGTTGACATACTGAATTTACACAATGGACCCAAATTCACACACAAAACATAAAATCCGAGTGGAAAAAAGTAACATTTTTACTGTGAAAACCACAAATATGTGTGATGAACTGTTTTTAAAACTTAAACTTCAAATAAAAATTGTAAACTTCAAAACATATGCAAATTTTTAACAAAGAACATAGTGATTTACCTCTATTTACATCAAAATGCAGGCAATGGCCCAGGCGTTCTTTGTAAAATTATTTACAAAACACTGTATAGTCTCACAAATGTCACTTTTTATTTATGCCACTACAAAAAAACATGATGTAAATGATGCATGATGTAAAACATGATGTAAAAAACTTGTGTAGATCCTCCTCTATGTCAGTCCATGTGTAATTTTTCCATAATTCTTTGTTTTTTGCAGCATTTTTGTTAGTGTAACTGCAGATTGTGCTGACAGTGTCTATGGCACAAAAAAAAAAAAAAATTAAAATGCCTCAACATGAACCCCTGGTGGTCTCTGAGGGTGAAACCTGCTAACTGCTGCAGCTCTGTCAGCTTCAGTCTCCCATGCAGAGCTCTGAGCGCATGTGTGGCTCTGCACCCTTAGCAGCGTTGCTAACTCCTCAGTAAGGAAAGCCTGCTTCATGTCAGAGTCTCTAAACTCCAGAAGAAGTCGATAAAAGTCCCTTTCTTTCTAAAAAAAAGTCGTTAGGGGGTCTGAAAAGTAATTGAATCTAACAACAAAGTCGCTAGGTTTGCAACTACGTGTCCCAGACTGCATCCCTGCTGAGAGTCCCTCCCTCCCTTCTCATGTTGCAGGAAGAACGTAAGCACCCGCCCCTTGTCAATCAGTCACCATATAATTTTGGATTGGTTGTTGTGGTGAAGTTTTCCACCAATAGGAGAGATGTTGTGGTGTGTTTTTTTTTTCTTTTGGCAAGCCTTTTCCGCCTGTAAGACCTGTCGCTAATGTCTGCATGCTATGTTTTCTTGTCTCATACAGCGCGATCGAGCGCCGAACGTGATCAAAATAAGCAGAAAAAAAGTATCGCGGACATAATTTATCATAACTCTGGTTTTATTTGGCCTATCAACACAATTTAAAAACTGGTATATAGGTTGAGGTCCTCACTTTTGAGATAAGTTGAAACGGAGAGTCAACGAGGCTCCGTCTTGCAGCTACATCCGGTTAAATATGTCATGTGACTTGAACGCACACACAGACACACACACAGGCACACACACACACACACACAGACACACACACACACACACACTCAGAGTCTGTTTTTTAGCACCTGCAAAAACACATGCTATTTACATATTTGACAAGAATGCAGAGGCTCCTTTTGCCCCTGAAAAAAATCAAATTTCAAACACAACTTGACTGGTCATTTCTCCAAAAGACAACCATGAAGCTCCATCCAAACCTGAAGCAGGCAGTTGGTGCATGTGTACAGTAACCTGAGGGGAGTGAGGTGAGTGCTTCTGAGGAGAACATGAGCAGTGAAGATTCACCTTGGAGCTAGAACAGAGACATGCACATGATTATACAGGGGCAGGGGCTCAAGTTTTTTCCAGTCGTTTATACAATATGGAAATTAATGTGAAATTAAAACACAAAGTATTAATAGAAAGGTAATGACTGTCCTGTGTAGGTGACAGTGATATCCAATAGGCTAGGCACTCACGAGGCTGGCTGTGGCAAGTGTAAGTGAAAGCAACACGCACTGGCAGGAAGAACAGCAAACGCCGATGAAGGAAAAGGGTCTTTGCAGTGATGGGCGTTACCAGAGAGGGCGATGGCCAGAGGACACAAATGGGACGGGAAGGCAGCACGTTGGGGGGGGGGGGGACGCGACACGGCTCGGGCCCGCCAGTGCCCCAACGGGGTCCTAGTTAGGGCCCGAGCGTAGCTGCTAAGCAGCTGCGAGAGCCCTCTTGTTCCTGCATGTTTCCTTCCGTCGTTATTATTTTTCCTCCGCTTTAAACTGGAAAATGGCCCATTTCCCACTGGCGAAAACTCAGGAAATTTGGCAGGACGACCGGGCCTGGTGAAAAA
Source organism: Xyrichtys novacula (assembly GCA_962446985.1). Taxonomy (NCBI): domain Eukaryota; kingdom Metazoa; phylum Chordata; class Actinopteri; order Labriformes; family Labridae; genus Xyrichtys; species Xyrichtys novacula. The sequence goes on along the minus strand of OY660866.1, from coordinate 18,396,043 downwards.
TTCGATATTCTGAAGTCGCCCAAACAATAAAATGCAAAATGGCTCCATAGCGCCCCCTAAGGTGAAAATTCACATGACGCCTGTATGCTTTGTCATATTGACACAAAAATTGACACACACATGTATCTCAATAAGATCTACAAAAAAGTCAGTGTGGGCGTATCTGTCAAATGTACGGTTAAAGGGCTATTTTGCATTTTTTGCCGATTCGCACACATTGGAATTTCGCTAACTCCTCCGAAGGCTTTCGTTCGACCGGCACCACATTTGCGCAGGCCAATCTACCCCCCATGGCCATTAAAAGTTGTACAAATCATGACGCTGCACCCCACGGTTTACGTTCTAGGGGGCGCCAAAGATAACCCAAAAATCCACATTCTTAAAAGTCTTATAACTTTTGTCTTTTGTCCTCACTGGCCTCCAAGTTTTCTAGGATGATGCAATGTCCAGCCATCAACACATTTGTGAAGGAATTTTTACTCCCCAAAAGAGCGCCCCCCAATGGCAGGAGAAAAAGGTCCATTTTTTCTTGTCTCCTAAGGTGAAAATACACATTGTCGAGTGTCACGCCTGTATGCTTTGTCATATTGACACAAAATTTGACAATCACGTGTATCTTAATAAGATCTACGAAAAAGTCAAAGGGCATGTATCTGTCAAATGTACGGTTAAAGGGCTATTTTGCATTTTTTGCCGATTCGCACACATTGGAATTTCGCTAACTCCTCCGAAGGCTTTCGTCCCACTGACACCAAATTTGCTCAGGCCAATCTACACCCCATGGCCATTCAAAGTTGTAAAAATCATGACGCTGCACCCCACGGTTTACGTTCTAGGGGGCGCCAAAGATGACCCTAAAATCCACATATTTAAAAGTCTTATAACTTTTTATTTTTGTCCTCACTGGCCTCCAAGTTTTTTAGGATGATGCAATGTCCAGCCATCAACACATTTGTGAAGAAATTTTTACTCCCCAAAAGAGCGCCCCCCCATGGCAGGAGAATAAAGTCAATTTTTTCTTGTCGCCTAAGGTGAAAATACACATTGTTGAGTGTCACGCCTGTACGCTTTGTCATATTGACACAAAAATTGACAGTCATGTGTATCTCAATTAGATCTACGAAAAAGTCAAAGAGCGTGTATCTGTATAATGTACGGTAAAAGGGCTATTTTGAATTTTTTGCCGATTCGCACACATTGGAATTTCGCTAACTCCTCCTAAGGATTTCGTCCCACTGACACCAAATTTGCTCAGACCAATCTACACTCCATGGCCATTCAAAGTTGTAAAAATCATGACGCTGCACCCCACGGTTTACGTTTTAGGGGGCGCCAAAGATGACCCAAATATACATTACAGTAGACAAAGTAGTTTTGCCCACTGAGTGGCGCCAAAGGGACTTGTCTGTGGAGTCTGTGAGTCACTATTGGCCGTTTTTGACTACTTTAGATTTTACCTTTATATTTCCTCTTACAAAATTTTTACCTTGCCTTGCCTGGTATCATTTTTTTCAGCACAACCTCACCTGTGTCAATTTACAGTTATTTTATCATTTTGACATACTATATTTACACATTGGACCCAAATTCACACACAAAACATAAAATCCGAGTGGAAAAAAGTAACGTTTTTACTGTGAAAACCACAAATATGTGTGATGAACTGTTTTTAAAACTTAAACTTCAAATAAAAATTGTAAACTTCAAAACATATGCAAATTTTTAACAAAGAACATAGTAATTTACCTCTATTTACATCAAAATGCAGGCAATGGCCCAGGTGTTCTTTGTAAAATTATTTACAAAACACTGTATAGTCTCACAAATGTCACTTTTTATTTATGCCACTACAAAAAAACATGATGTAAATGATGCATGATGTAAAACATGATGTAAAAAACTTGTGTAGATCCTCCTCTATGTCAGTCCATGTGTAATTTTTCCATAATTCTTTGTTTAGTGCAGCATTTTTGTTAGTGTAACTGCAGATTGTGCTGACAGTGTCTATGGCACAAAAAAAAAAAAAATTAAAATGCCTCAACATGAACCCCTGGTGGTCTCTGAGGGTGAAACCTGCTAACTGCTGCAGCTCTGTCAGCTTTAGTCTCCCATGCAGAGCTCTGAGCGCATGTGTGGCTCTGCACCCTTAGCAGCGTTGCTAACGCCTCAGTAAGGAAAGCCTGCTTCATGTCAGAGTCTCTAAACTCCAGAAGAAGTCGATAAAAGTCCCTTTCTTTCTAAAAAAAAGTTCACTAAGGTGAAAATACACATTGTTGAGTGTAACACCTGTACGCTTTGTCAAAATGACACAAAAATTGACACACACATGTATCTCAATAAGATCTACAAAAAAGTCAATGCGCGCATATCTGTCAAATGTACGGTTAAAGGGTTATTCCGCATTTTTTGCCGATTCGCACACATTGGAATTTCGCTAACTCCTCCGAAGGCTTTCGTTCCACCGGCACCACATTTGCTCAGGCCAATCTACACCCCATGGCCATTAAAAGTTATTCAAATCATGACGCTGCACCCCACGGTTTACGTTCTAGGGGGCGCCAAAGATAACCCAAAAATCCACATTTTTAAAAGTCTTATAACTTTTTATTTTTGTCCTCACTGGCCTCCAAGTTTTCTAGGATGATGCAATGTCCAGCCATTAACACATTTGTGAAGGAATTTTTACTCCCTAAAAGAGCGCCCCCCCATGGCAGGAGAAAAAAGGCAATTTTTTCTTGTCCCCTAAGGTGAAAATACACATTGTTGACTGTCACGCCTGTACGCTTTGGCAAAATGACACAAAAATTGACAATCATGTGTATCTCAATTAGATCTACAAAAAAGTCAATTCGCGCGTATCTGTATAATGTACGGTAAAAGGGCTATTTTGCATTTTTTGCCGATTTGCACACATTGGAATTTCGCTAACTCCTCCTAAGGCTTTCGTCCCACTGACACCAAATTTGCTCAGGCCAATCTACACCCCATGGCCATTCAAAGTTGTAAAAATCATGACGCTGCACCCCACGGTTTACGTTCTAGGGGGCGCCAAAGATGACCCAAAAATCCACATTCTTAAAAGAATCCACATCCCCCCCCCTATGGCAGGAGAAAAAGTCAAGTTTTTCCTGCCCATCGCTCAATGGCTCAATCGCATCGCTCTCCAGGCAACACCGTAAGGAGGAGCAACCTGGCATTTCGATATATCATAGCTGTGTTTGTGCCCTCACTCATGGTCCAGACTTTTTTCAAATAGGACATGAAGTTTGTCTGCAGCGAGTGTTTTGGTAGAAACTGCGCCTCCCATTCATTATAATGGGAAATGACCACAGACAAGTGCGCACACCATCTTTGGTTCTTGAGTGTGACTCGATCGGGACGGGGAGGCGGTCGCACTGGGGGCGGCGCGACGCGGCTCGGGCCCGACAGTGCCCCACCGGGGCCCTAGTTCTTTCTTTCTTTCTTCTTTTTCCTCCCCTTTGAACTGGAAAATGGCCCACTTCCCACTGGCGAAAACTCATGAAATTTGGCAGGACGACCGGGCCTTGTGAAAAATTCGATATTCTGAAGTCGCCCAAACAATAAAATGCAAAATGGCTCCATAGCGCCCCCTAAGGTGGAAATTCACACTATTGACTGTCACGCCTGTACGCTTTGTCATATTGACACAAAAATTGACACACATATGTATCTCAATAAGATCTACAAAAAAGTCAGTGCGGCCGTATCTGTCAAAATTACGGTTAAAGGGTTATTTCGCATTTTTTGCCGATCCGCACACATTGGAATTTCGCTAACTCCTCCGAAGGCTTTCGTTCCACCGGCACCACATTTGCTCAGGCCAATCTACACCCCGTGGCCATTAAAAGTTATCAAAATCATGACGCTGCACCCCAAGGTTTAGGTTCTAGGGGGCGCCAAAGATAACACTAAAATCCACATATTTAAAAGTCTTATAACTTTTTATTTTTGTCCTCACTGGCCTCCAAGTTTTCTAGGATGATGCAATGTCCAGCCATCAACACATTTGTGAAGGAATTTTTACTCCCCAAAAGAGCGCCCCCCCATGGCAGGAGAAAAAAGTCCATTTTTTCTTGTCCCCTAAGGTGAAAATACACATTGTTGAGTGTCACGCCTATACGCTTTGTCAAAATGACACAAAAAGTGACACACACATGTAACTCAATAAGATCTACAAAAAAGTCCATGCGCGCGTATCTGTCAAATGTACAGTTAAAGGGTTATTCCGCATTTTTTCCCGATACGCACACATTGGAATTTCGCTAACTCCTCCGAAGGCTTTCGTTCCACCGGTACCACATTTGCTCAGGCCAATCTACACCCCATGGCCATTAAAAGTTATTCAAATCATGATGCTGCACCCCATGGTTTAGGTTCTAGGGGGCGCCAAAGATAACCCTAAAATCCACATATTTAAAAGTCTTATAACTTTTTATTTTTGTCCTCTCTGGCCTCCAAGTTTTCTAGGATGATGCAATGTCCAGCCATCAACACATTTGTGAAGGAATTTTTACTCCCCAAAAGAGCGCCCCCCCATGGCAGGAGAAAAAAGTCAATTTTTTCTTGTCCCATGAGGTGAAAATACACATTGTTGACTGTCATACCTGTATGCTTTGTCATATTGACACAAAATTTGACACACACATGTATCTCAATAAGATCTACGAAAAAGTCAATGCGCGCGTATCTGTAAAATGTACGGTTAAAGGGCTATTTTGCATTTTTTGCCGATTAGCACACATTGGAATGTGGCTAACTCCTCCTAAGGCTTTCGTCCCACTGACACCAAATTTGCTCAGGCCAATCTATACCCCATGGCCATTCAAAGTTTTAAAAATCATGACGCTGCACCCCACGGTTTACGTTCTAGGGGGCGCCAAAGATGACCCAAATATCCACATTCTTAAAAGAATCCACATCCCCCCCCCATCCCCCATCCCCCATCCCCCATGGCAGGAGAAACAGTCAAGTTTTTCCTGCCCATCACTCAATGGCTCAATCGCATCGCTTTCCCGGCAACACCGTAACGAGGAGCAACTTGCCGTTTGGATATATCCTAGCTGTGTTTGTGCCCTCACTCATGGTCCAGACTTTTTTCAAATAGGACATGTAGTTTGTCTGCAGCGAGTGTTTTGGTATAAACTGCGCCTCCCATTCATTATAATGGGAAATGACCACAGACAAGTGCGCACACCATCTTTGGACCTTGAGTGTGACGCGATCGGGAGGGGGAGGCGGTCGCACTGGGGGCGGCGCAACGCGGCTCGGGCCCGCCAGTGCCCCAACGGGGCCCTAGTTAGGGCCCGAGCGTAGCTGCTAAGCAGCTGCGAGAGCCCTCTTGTTCCTGTAGTTTCCTTCTTTTGTTATTATTATTATTATTTTTCCTCCCCTTTGAACTGGAAAATGGCCCACTTCCCAAAGGCGAAAACTCATGAAATTTGGCAGGACGACCGGGCCTGGTGAAAAATTTGATATTCCGAAGTCGCCCAAACAAGAAAATGCAAAATGGCTCCATAGCGCCCCCTAAGGTGAAAATTCACACTATTCACTGTCACGCCGGTACGCTTTGTCAAAATGACACAAAAATTGACACACACATGTATCTCAATAAGATCTACAAAAAAGTCAGTGCGGGCGTATCTGTCAAATGTACGGTTAAAGGGTTATTTCGCATTTTTTGCCGATCCGCACACATTGGAATTTCGCTAACTCCTCCGAAGGCTTTCGTTCCACCGGCACCACATTTGCTCAGGCCAATCTACACCCCATGGCCATTAAAAGTTATTCAAATCATGACGCTGCACCCCACGGTTTAGGTTCTAGGGGGCGCCAAAGATAACCCTAAGATCCACATATTTAAAAGTCTTATAACTTTTTATTTTTGCCCTCACTGGCCTCCAAGTTTTCTAGGATGATGCAATGTCCAGCCATCAACACATTTGTGAAGGAATTTTTACTCCCCAAAAGAGCGCCCCCCCATGGCAGGAGAAAAAAGTCCATTTTTTCTTGTCCCCTAAGGTGAAAATACACATTGTTGAGTGTAACACCTGTACGCTTTGGCAAAATGACACAAAAATTGACACACATATGTATCTCAATAAGATCTACAAAAAAGTCAGTGCGGCCGTATCTGTCAAATGTACGGTTAAAGGGTTATTTCGCATTTTTTGCCGATCCGCACACATTGGAATTTCGCTAACTCCTCCGAAGGCTTGCGTTCCACCGGCACCACATTTGCTCAGGCCAATCTACACCCCGTGGCCATTAAAAGTTATCAAAATCATGACGCTGTTCCCCAAGGTTTAGGTTCTAGGGGGCGCCAAAGATAACACTAAAATCCACATATTTAAAAGTCTTATAACTTTTTATTTTTGTCCTCACTGGCCTCCAAGTTTTCTAGGATGATGCAATGTCCAGCCATCGACACATTTGTGAAGGAATTTTTACTCCCCAAAAGAGCGCCCCCCCATGGCAGGAGAAAAAAGTCCATTTTTTCTTGTCCCCTAAGGTGAAAATACACATTGTTGAGTGTCACGCCTATACGCTTTGTCAAAATGACACAAAAATTGACACACACATGTAACTCAATAAGATCTACGAAAAAGTCAATGCGCGCGTATCTGTCAAATGTACGGTTAAAGGGTTATTCCGCATTTTTTGCCGATCCGCACACATTGGAATGTGGCTAACTCCTCCTAAGGCTTTCGTTCCACCGGCACCACATTTGCTCAGGCCAATCTACACCCCATGGCCATTAAAAGTTATTCAAATCATGACGCTGCACCCCACGGTTTAGGTTCTAGGGGGCGCCAAAGATAACCCTAACATCCACATATTTAAAAGTCTTATAACTTTTTATTTTTGTCCTCACTGGCCTCCAAGTTTTCTAGGATGATGCAATGTCCAGCCATCAACACATTTGTGAAGGAATTTTTACTCCCCAAAAGAGCGCCCCCCCATGGCCGGAGAAAAAGTCAAGTTTTTCCTGCCCATCGCTCAATGGCTCAAACGCATCGCTCTCTCAGCAAAACCGAAAGGAGGAGCAACTTGCCATTTGGATATATCTTAGCTGTGTTTGTGCCCTCACTCATGGTCCAGACTTTTTTCAAAAAGGACATGGAGTTTGTCTGCAGCGAGCATTTTGGTAGAAACTGCGCCTCCCATTCATTATAATGGTAAATGACCACAGACAAGTGCGCACACCATCTTTGAACCTTGAGTGTGACGCGATCGGGAGGGGTAGGCGGTCGCGCTGGGGGCGGCGCGACACGGCTCGGGCCCGCCAGTGCCCCACCGGGGCCCTAGTTCTTTCTTTCTTTCTTCTTTTTCCTCCCCTTTGAACTGGAAAATGGCCCACTTCCCACTGGCGAAAACTCATGAAATTTGGCAGGACGACCGGGCCTGGTGAAAAATTCGATATTCTGAAGTCGCCCAAACAATAAAATGCAAAATGGCTCCATAGCGCCCCCTAAGGTGGAAATTCACACTATTGACTGTCACGCCTGTACGCTTTGTCATATTGACACAAAAATTGACACACATATGTATCTCAATAAGATCTACAAAAAAGTCAGTGCGGGCGTATCTGTCAAAATTACGGTTAAAGGGTTATTTCGCATTTTTTGCCGATCCGCACACATTGGAATTTCGCTAACTCCTCCGAAGGCTTTCGTTCCACCGGCACCACATTTGCTCAGGCCAATCTACACCCCGTGGCCATTAAAAGTTATCAAAATCATGACGCTGCACCCCAAGGTTTAGGTTCTAGGGGGCGCCAAAGATAACACTAAAATCTACATATTTAAAAGTCTTATAACTTTTTATTTTTGTCCTCACTGGCCTCCAAGTTTTCTAGGATGATGCAATGTCCAGCCATCAACACATTTGTGAAGGAATTTTTACTCCCCAAAAGAGCGCCCCCCCATGGCAGGAGAAAAAAGTCCATTTTTTCTTGTCCCCTAAGGTGAAAATACACATTGTTGAGTGTCACGCCTATACGCTTTGTCAAAATGACACAAAAATTGACACACACATGTAACTCAATAAGATCTACAAAAAAGTCCATGCGCGCGTATCTGTCAAATGTACAGTTAAAGGGTTATTCCGCATTTTTTGCCGATACGCACACATTGGAATGTGGCTAACTCCTCCGAAGGCTTTCGTTCCACCGGCACCACATTTGCTCAGGCCAATCTACACCCCATGGCCATTAAAAGTTATTCAAATCATGATGCTGCACCCCATGGTTTAGGTTCTAGGGGGCGCCAAAAATAACCCAAAAATCCACATTCTTAAATGTTTTATAACTTTTTATTTTTGTCCTCACTGGCCTCCAAGTTTTCTAGGATGATGCAATGTCCAGCCATCAACACATTTGTGAAGGAATTTTTACTCCCCAAAAGAGCGCCCCCCATGGTAGGAGAAAAAAGTCAATTTTTTCTTGTCCCCTTACATAAAAATACACATTGTTGAGTGTCACGCCTGAACGCTTTGTCATATTGACACAAAAATTGACAATCATGTGTATCTCAATTAGATCTACGAAAAAGTCAAAGAGCGCGTATCTGTATAATGTACGGTTAAAGGGCTATTTTGCATTTTTTGCCGATTCGCACACATTGGAATGTGGCTATCTCCTCCTAAGGCTTTCGTCCCACCGATACCAAATTTGCTCAGGGCAATCTACACCCCATGCCCATTCAAAGTTGTAAAAATCATGACGCTGCACCCCACGGTTTACGTTCTAGGGGGCGCCAAAGATGACCCAAAAATCCACATTCTTAAAAGTCATTTTGGCCACTGCAGGAGTACAGAGTACTGCAGTTCTAGGGGGCGCCAAAGATGACCCAAAAATCCACATTCTTAAAAGTCTTTTTGGCCACTGCAGGAGTACAGAGTACTGCAGGATACACACACATATACACACACGCCAACATACACACACACACACACACACACACACACACACACACACACACACTCAGAGTCTGTTTTTTAGCACCTGCAAAAACATGCTGTTTACATATTTGACAAGAATGCAGAGGCTTCCTTTTGCCCCTGAAAAAAATCAAATTTCAAACACAACTTGACTGTTCATTTCTCCAAAAGACAACCATGAAGCTCCATTTCAAACCTGAAGCAGATAGTTGGTGCATGTGTACAGTAACCTGAGGGGAGTGAGGTGACTATTTCTGAGGAGAACATGAGCAGTGAAGATTCACCTTGGAGCTAGAACAGGGACGTGCACATGATTATACAGGGGCAGGGGCTCAAGTTTTTTCCAGTCATTTATACAATATGGAAATTAATGTGAAATTAAACCACAAATATGTGTGATGAACTGTTTTTAAAACTTAAACTTCAAATAAAAATTGTAAACTTCAAAACATATGCAAATTTTTAACAAAGAACATAGTAATTTACCTCTATTTACATCAAAATGCAGGCAATGGCCCAGGCGTTCTTTGTAAAATTATTTACAAAACACTGTATAGTCTCACAAATGTCACTTTTTATTTATGCCACTACAAAAAAACATGATGTAAATGATGCATGATGTAAAACATGATGTAAAAAACTTGTGTAGATCCTCCTCTATGTCAGTCCATGTGTAATTTTTCCATAATTCTTTGTTTTTTGCAGCATTTTTGTTAGTGTAACTGCAGATTGTGCTGACAGTGTCTATGGCACAAAAAAAAAAAAAAATTAAAATGCCTCAACATGAACCCCTGGTGGTCTCTGAGGGTGAAACCTGCTAACTGCTGCAGCTCTGTCAGCTTCAGTCTCCCATGCAGAGCTCTGAGCGCATGTGTGGCTCTGCACCCTTAGCAGCGTTGCTAACTCCTCAGTAAGGAAAGCCTGCTTCATGTCAGAGTCTCTAAACTCCAGAAGAAGTCGATAAAAGTCCCTTTCTTTCTAAAAAAAAGTCGTTAGGGGGTCTGAAAAGTCATTGAATCTAACAACAAAGTCGCTAGGTTTGCAACTACGTGTCCCAGACTGCATCCCTGCTGAGAGTCCCTCCCTCCCTTCTCATGTTGCAGGAAGAACGTAAGCACCCTCCCCTTGTCAATCAGTCACCATATAATTTTGGATTGGTTGTTGTGGTGAAGTTTTCCACCAATAGGAGAGATGTTGTGGTGTGTTTTTTTTTTCTTTTGGCAAGCCTTTTCCGCCTGTAAGACCTGTCGCTAATGTCTGCATGCTATGTTTTCCTGTCTCATACAGCGCGATCGAGCGCCGAACGTGATCAAAATAAGCAGAAAAAAAGTATCGCGGACATAATTTATCATAACTCTGGTTTTATTTGGCCTATCAACACAATTTAAAAACTGGTATATAGGTTGAGGTCCTCACTTTTGAGATAAGTTGAAACGGAGAGTCAACGAGGCTCCGTCTTGCAGCTACATCCGGTTAAATATGTCATGTGACTTGAACGCACACACAGACACACACACACACGCACACACACACACACACACACACACACACACACACACACACACACACACTCAGAGTCTGGTTTTTAGCACCTGCAAAAACATGCTATTTACATATTTGACAAGAATGCAGAGGCTCCTTTTGCCCCTGAAAAAAAAATCAAATTTCAAACACAACTTGACTGGTCATTTCTCCAAAAGACAACCATGAAGCTCCATCCAAACCTGAAGCAGGCAGTTGGTGCATGTGTACAGTAACCTGAGGGGAGTGAGGTGAGTGCTTCTGAGGAGAACATGAGCAGTGAAGATTCACCTTGGAGCTAGAACAGAGACATGCACATGATTATACAGGGGCAGGGGCTCAAGTTTTTTCCAGTCGTTTATACAATATGGAAATTAATGTGAAATTAAAACACAAAGTATTAATAGAAAGGTAATGACTGTCCTGTGTAGGTGACAGCGATATCGAATAGGCTAGGCACTCACGAGGCTGGCTGTGGCAAGTGTAAGTGAAAGCAACACGCACTGGCAGGAAGAACAGCAAACGCCGATGAAGGAAAAGGGTCTTTGCAGTGATGGGCGTTACAAGAGAGGGCGATGGCCAGAGGACACAAATGGGACGGGGAGGCAGCACGGGGGGGGGGGGGGGGGGGCCGACACGGCTCGGGCCCGCCAGTGCCCCAACGGGGTCCTAGTTTATTTTTTTTATTTTAACCCTAATATTTACCTTGTCTTATTTTTATAAGAGGGTTTACAGCACACTGAGGGGCTCTGCCAGCTGTGACATTTAATCTGTTGATGAAGTAACAACACAAAAATGAGGTCATTTACACTGAAGCCTGACTGTGTCGGGCTGATTTCAGGTGAACTGATTTACGTTTACATTAAGTATGCATGCATAGTCAAAGAAAATGTGTTTTTTTATTATACACAAGCTTTAATGAGCAAGTGTCTGTTTTAGCATATCATTGCAATCATTAAACTGCTTCAGGATACAGCTGCAGAAATAGAGCAAACACTGTTTAAATGAATGGGTGGTATTAATTTCCTGATACCCTGCTGCCAGCTCTGCCACCAGACATCTTTCCTCTTTAAATTCACCTCAAACTGGTGTGATATGATTCCAGACATGCTGGCTAAATCCTAAAAAAAAAAAAAAAAATCACACAGAAAAGAGGTAGGATAGAGTTCAAGGTAATACCCCCAAGTTCCCTGCACCAGCACCAAAATAAAGGTCCCAGTAGTATGGGTAAATGATGAATCCCAGGGGGAGTCTGGTTACCTGAATTGCCCTGCATGGATTCAGCAGAGTTGGCCAATTGGGAGAGCTGCTGCCTTCTGAGAACCCTGAGGTGTGAAGATGGATATCCTTATCCACTGATAGGGGAACAAACCTGCCACGAGCAAGCACAGCTGTGACAGCGACAAGGCACTGACTCAGCCATTGGAGGATCCAGGAGCTGCCTGGACTGTCAGTCTCTATTTAGAATTAAAGGAGTAATCGATACAGAAACCATTCACCCTGCCCCTCACGCTTTCTACAGCTAAATGGGAGGCTTTGAAAAACTTCAGAACTTCTACGTTTATATTAAGGCCCTGCATCCTTTTCCATTAACAAATGACACTCAGCGAAGCCATGCCTCAAGGCTGCTACAATTAGTCACATAAAAGCACACTACTCAAGGCTAGATTTATCACCTGTGCCTCTCTTGAAGAAAAATAACTCACAAAAGTAGAAGTAATTAGGCTGCCAGATGTGACAGTGCAAAGAACAAGCAATTAGTGCTGGACTGATCAGGCGATACGCATATGGAAAGGAGAAGTACAATGAAACGTACTGGTGTGGTTTTTGATGTTGAACACAATGTGAGCTTTGTTGTGTACTGCTGGTTTTAAAGTTTAGGGATACTTTATAAGAAAATGAGCATTACAGTGCCATCCAAAACAGCTTATAATAGAGGTTTTGGGTGTGTTTAAGACCACTGTGCATGTCAAGTGGAAATGTTATGTTACAGAAGTCGCTGTCTGACAATAAGTTCTTACTTCAAACTCGTCCTAAACAAGCAGCTTGGTCGGCATAATCGCATTTGCAATTATGAATCAGCGGTATTTGCTCAGTCTAATAAATCATAATGGAAAACATAATGAGAAAAGGATGTCCAACAGTAATTATTTTGTGGTTATGTTGTGAAGCAGTAACAGATTAGTAATTCAAGGCACTACCACTACTCAAACCCCCAGTGAGGACTTCCGTAGACAAAATGGTATGACTCATTTTCCTGCTGACATCCTCTTCTTGTTTACATGGTATGTTTCATATTTCGCTTGTGAAATCCAAAGCTGAATTCAATGCTAAACTTAAAATAGAAATGATCTTCCTCCATGTTACACATGCAAAAATGACTACATAGGAACACAGCTGTGGCTGATGGCTTGGTGTGCTTTTGTAAGTTATAGAGAGACAACATTATTATTATTGTCAGTCTTTAAAGTGGCTCCAATATGTTTAGGAAAAAAAAAAAAAAAAACATTAGTGCCCATGTCCGTCTATATTTGACATCAAAGGGTTGTTTCAGAGAGGCTGAGTCTCTCTGTAGTCAAAATGGGAAGAGATATCATTCTGTAAGAGACTGCGTGAGTAAAAAGTTCATCCATTTAAGAATAATGCACTTTTTTAAAGACCATGGGAATTTATCCATCTTCAAACAATCACTAAATGATTCAGAGAATCTGGCCCTTGGGTTGCACTGCAATAAAAAAAGACATAACTCTGAACTGAAACCCACTGCACGGGCCACCTCAAATGAATGAATGTATGTATGTATATACAACCAAAATATACAGTTTATGAGCACATTAGGTCATCTAAAGTAGTTTGCACTTCAGTCCAAAAGAGGATGCCTTCTATGCACCACAAAAAGCGAGACGAAAAACAAAATATTTGTATACCTACCTGTGAGACATCAGAGGAGGCATCACAGTGGAGCGTGTAGCGTCAGTAGGCGGTAACAACGAAAGCAAGGCTACCGATTTATTGGTGGACTTGCAATGCTCACGAATAATATAAAAAAAGAAATAAAAAAAGAACAACGGCTCAGGGTTGTACAATGCATGCTTGCTTTATTCTCTGATAGACTTTTGCGCTCTTGATACTTTGCTAATGAATCTCAGTAGCACAAACACACACTGGGCACCACAAAGAAACCATGCCCCTAGGTCATTGGCAGTTTAAGCACAGGGCCACTGACTGAGCCGCCATATTTGACAAGCTGGAAACTGACATGCCTTCTCATTAGCTTTTATGTCAATCTCAGTGCGGTATACGGTTTTCTTGAAAGCTGTGCTGGACATTGAATCAGTAACCAACTCCTGCCCTGCACCGTCAATTGGGAACAAAAACAACATTTGTATTCTGCAGAGTGGTTTTGGTCTCAACAAGCATGCAGTGTGAAATTAAAGTCCAGTAAATGGTGTCTCTTCTTGTCAAACAGTGAGAGTAAATGTGTTCACTTCAACACCCCTCTGTGGAGGTGTTTCTGGAGGTGGCCCACTTTTGGGGGCCAAAAACAGCTGCCTGTAAGTGGAAATGGGGATGGGGGCATGGGTCAGGATACAAAATTATAAACCAATGGGCTGTGGACACAGGAACAATTTCAAGAGACGAGGGCAATGACAACGCAAGACATTTCTAGGCTTTCTAACTTTAGGTGGCACCCCTCTTATCACACATTGTAATTTCTTTGTTAAGTCATTGAACTGGTCAGTACAGATAATTAGAGCTTTGTCAGGACTGAAGATTTTATGGGCTTTAAAGCAGAAAAAGACACAAAATCCATTACAACACAGATGTTCTTACAGTTAACTGGCAAGTCATAGGTGAAACTAAAGTTTCCAGGTGGTGGCCATAAAGGGTGGAACAGACTGTAGACTCAACAAGGATGATTAATAGGACACTGGGGCATTATTTGTTGATACATGGGTCTTCATTTTGAGCCCAAGTTCATTTTGGCCTCCAGCCTTGACATTTTCCAGTCAAAATTGAACATAGGTGAAATATTAGATATCCATGTGTTTTAAAACTTGACAGTCACACAGAGATACCCACCAAAGGTTACCCTGCTTCATCACCGTTTCAACCTTTATGAGACCATTAATCAGAGATTGAGAATGTTTACAGAGAAGTTCACCGTGGTAGTTGATATTGGGGTAGTATGGTGGCTGGGAAGTGCAAATCAAAATTACAAAATCTGAAACACTATTAGAAACCTTAAACAAATTCCTAAAGAACCTTTTTACAAAAAAAAAAAAGGTGTAACTAGCAAAACACTTTTTTTCCAGGGAGAAAACCAATTTACAAAACGCACAACACTTTTACAAGCTTTGAGACAAATTTACAAATGGCAGAACACTTTTACAAGTCCTGAAACAAATTTACAAAATGCAAAACACCTTTTTCTCCCTGGAAAAAGTGTTTGCAATGAAAACAGGTCTAAAAAAACAAGGATCTCTTGGCTTTAAAAGCAAGAGACTGCTTCTGGTTCTTATTACTATCTGAAGAAAGACGGGACCAGGAGAGGAAGCCAAGAGCAGGGCACTTTCGAAAGAGGTAGCAAGGGATGGCATTGGCCCCTTCTTGAAATCTTATCAACCAATCTGGTATCCTGAACTTTGATTCGGTATTTGTCTTGTTGGAGGTAGGTAGGGTGCTAATCACTGTTTTCATTGTTTGTACTTGGAAGTGACTTCTGACAAAAAGCTTCTTTTTGAATCTTCAGTTGGGTTACATTGATGGTTTGGTTCAACAACAGTAGTGGCAAATATCAGTCCTGTTGACTTATATGTGCAGATATTGTGCCATGTACCAATGTCATTAGCTGATGTTTCTTTGTATCTCTGAGCATTTTATCATCGTCATCTGAATCTGGATAGCTGTTACACCTGTCACCTTACTGTTGACTCTGAGATAGCTTTTATCTGGCAGAAGAACAAACTGGCTCAACAAACTGATTTATTTTAAAGATTAAAAAAAGATGTGACGTGCAGTTTGTAAGATATGTAGCAGAGACATCTTAAGAGGGACTTTAAAGGAGGGACTATTTACAGCGAATGTTATTGCTCACACAAAAATTAAACACAAAAATGTCAAAGAAGTAATGCAAAACAAATACTGGTATTTGGGTTTTGGTATCAGATATATTAATGTTTTAAACATCTCATTTTCGAAATCAGTGCATCTCTGGTCTTCATAAACTTAAGCTTAAGGCATTTATGAGTTGCATCTCTGTTATTTGGCTCTTAAAGTAAAAACAAACAAACTTTAACTGACACCAAAATCTTTGTGGTAAGATTATATTCAGTCAGGACCATTTCATCAAAAGATTTAATTACTTGCATGTATTAGTTATATTTGGCTTTATAGCTCCATTCTTATAGCTCTCCTCATGCATTCCTCATGCTTTCGTGGAAAGCCAGAGCCTGCAGCAGCAGAGCAAGCACACCCCCTTTGTTTTATGAGCATACATGTAAAACCAAGGCAGGAAAAGCAGCAGCAAAAAATGGCAGAAGTTAACAATGCATACATCAGTGACAATACATATGACACTGGTAAGATCAGACACACCATAAAAACGGGAGCTGGGGTGGAGGTGGGTTTGCAAAGCAGGTTGCAGAGGAAGCAGCAATGAAGGTCAGGCTGAAGCAGTTTAAAAAGAAGACAGCTAACGCGGGCTTGCATGAGGATCAGCTGATGCACTCTGGGCTGAGCTTGACTCTAATGTCCTGTCTGAGCTACAGTAATGCGAAGAGAGTAAATTAGTGATTCTCTCTCACATGAATCCACACATTCTGTAAAAATTAATAAATAAATCATAATAATAACTAGGGCCCCGTTGGGGCACTGGCGGGCCCGAGCCGCGTTGCGCCGCCCCCAGTGCGACCGCCTCCCCCTCCCGATCGCGTCACACTCAAGGTCCAAAGATGGTGTGCGCACTTGTCTGTGGTCATTTCCCATTATAATGAATGGGAGGCGCAGTTTCTACCAAAACACTCGCTGCAGACAAACTACATGTCCTATTTGAAAAAAGTCTGGACCATGAGTGAGGGCACAAACACAGCTAGGATATATCCAAACGGCAAGTTGCTCCTCGTTACGGTGTTGCCGGGAGAGCAATGCAATTGAGCCATTGAGTGATGGGCAGGAAAAACTTGACTGTTTCTCCTGCCATGGGGGATGGGGGATGGGGGATGGGGGGGGGGGATGTGGATTCTTTTAAGAATGTGGATATTTGGGTCATCTTTGGCGCCCCCTAGAACGTAAACCGTGGGGTGCAGCGTCATGATTTTTACAACTTTGAATGGCCATGGGGTGTAGATTGGCCTGAGCAAATTTGGTTTCAGTGGGACGAAAGCCTTAGGAGGAGTTAGCCACATTCCAATGTGTGCTAATCGGCAAAAAATACAAAATAGCCCTTTAACCGTACATTTTACAGATACGCGCGCATTGACTTTTTCGTAGATCTTATTGAGATACATGTGTGTGTCAAATTTTGTGTCAATATGACAAAGCATACAGGTATGACAGTCAACAATGTGTATTTTCACCTTATGGGACAAGAAAAAATGGACTTTTTTCTCCTGCCATGGGGGGGCGCTCTTTTAGGGAAACATAATTCCTTCACAAATGTGTTGATGGCTGGACATTGCATCATCCTAGAAAACTTGGAGGCCAGAGAGGACAAAAATAAAAAGTTATAAGACTTTTAAATATGTGGATTTTAGGGTTATCTTTGGCGCCCCCTAGAACCTAAACCGTGGGGTGCAGCGTCATGATTTGAATAACTTTTAATGGCCATGGGGTGTAGATTGGCCTGAGCAAATTTGGTGGCGGTGGAACTAAAGCCTTCGGAGGAGTTAGCGAAATTCCAATGTGTGCGGATCGGCAAAAAATGCGCAATAACCCTTTAACCGTACATTTGACAGATACGCCCGCACTGACTTTTTTGTAGATCTTATTGAGATACATGTGTGTGTCAATTTTTGTGTAATTTTGACAAAGCGTACAGGCGTGACAGTCAATAGTGTGAATTTTCACCTTATGGGACAAGAAAAAATGGACTTTTTTCTCCTGCCATGGGGGGCGCTCTTTTGGGGAGTAAAAATTCCTTCACAAATGTGTTGATGGCTGGACATTGCATCATCCTAGAAAACTTGGAGGCCAGTGAGGGCAAAAATAAAAAGTTATAAGACTTTTAAATATGTGGATTTTAGGGTTATCTTTGGCGCCCCCTAGAACCTAAACCGTGGGGTGCAGCGTCATGATTTGAATAACTTTTAATGGCCATGGGGTGTAGATTGGCCTGAGCAAATGTGGTGCCGGTGGAACGAAAGCCTTCGGAGGAGTTAGCGAAATTCCAATGTGTGCGGATCGGCAAAAAATGCGCAATAACCCTTTAACCGTACATTTGACAGATACGCCCGCACTGACTTTTTTGTAGATCTTATTGAGATACATGTGTGTGTCAATTTTTGTGTCATTTTGACAAAGCGTACAGGCGTCAGGTGAATTTTTCACCTTAGGGGGCGCTATGGAGCCATTTTGCATTGTATTGTTTGGGCGACTTCAGAATATCAAATTTTTCACCAGGCCCGGTCGTCCTGCCAAATTTCATGAGTTTTCGCCAGTGGGAAGTGGGCCATTTTCCAGTTCAAAGGGGAGGAAAAAGAAACTAGGGCCCCGTTGGGGCACTGGCGGGCCCGAGCCGTGTCGCGCTGCCCCCCCCAACGCGCTGCCTCCCCGTCCCATTCGCGTCCTCTGGCCATCGCCCTCTCTGGTAACGCCCATCACTGCAAAGACTCTTTCCTTCATCGGCGTTTGCTGTTCTTCCTGCCAGTGCGTGTTGCTTTCACTTACACTTGCCACAGCCAGCCTCGTGAGTGCCTAGCCTATTGGATATCACTGTCATCTACACAGGACAGTCATAACCTTTCTATTAATACTTTGTTTTTTAATTTCACATTAATTTCAATATTGTATAAATGACTGGAAAAAACTTGAGCCCCTGCCCCTGTATAATCATGTGCACGTCCCTGTTCTAGCTCCAAGGTGAATCTTCACTGCTCATGTTCTCCTCAGAAGTAGTCACCTCACTTTCCTCAGGTGACTGTACACATGCACCAACTGCCTGCTTCAGGTTTGGATGGAGCTTCATGGTTGTCTTTTGGAGAAATGAGCAGTCAAGTTGTGTTTGAAATTTGATTTTTTTCAGGGGCAAAAAGGGGCCTCTGCATTCTAGTCAAATATGTAAATAGCATGTTTTTGCAGGTGCTAAAAAAAAGACTCTTGAGTGTGTGTGTGTATATCCTGCAGTACTCTGAGAAGAATAATAAGCATATTTCTGAGGTGAATTTTGAAGATTCATCTGAGAGTTAGGAGGGCTGATCATTCCCTTACCCTTTAGATGTCTGTCTATGTCTGTTTTTGTGTGATAATGAAAGAATCCCAACTCAAAAAGGCTCTGTTGATGTTTTTTTTTTGTTGTTGTTCATTCATATTCAAACCACTATTTTATATCACTGCTAATACGCCAAGACCTTTTTATGGAATTTAGCTTTATTATTTCTATACATTTTGCAAGGAAAGAAACCAAGGCCTTCACTAAAATTTCCATAAACTTTAGGAAAGGACCTCTGGTTGTTTAACGGGGTCATTACTGCAAAAACATATTCTTCCTAAATTTTGAAGGTCAAACCTTAGATCCATTAGGTTTAAATAGAAAAAGCATTAAAATATGTTAGGATTATAGCATATGACAAATATGTGCCTTTCAGTGGCCACAACTACTTTGTCTGCTGGCTCTGCAGTCGATTGACGCTCCCCAGCGTTCAAGTCACATTACATATTTAACCGGATGTAGCAGCAAGACGGAGCCTCGTTGACTCTCCGTTTCAACTTATCTCAAAAGTGAGGACCTCAAACTATACACCAGTTTTCAAATTGTGTTGATAGGCCAAATAAAACCAGAGTTATGATAAATTATGTCCGCGATACTTTTTTTCTGCTTATTTTGATCACGTTCGGGGCTCGATCGCGCTGTATGAGACAGGAAAACATAGCATGCAGACATTAGCGACAGGTCTTACAGGCGGAAAAGGCTTGCCAAAGAAAAAAAAAACACACCACAACATCTCTCCTATTGGTGGAAAACTTCACCACAACAACCAATCCAAAATTATATGGTGACTGATTGACAAGGGGCGGGCGCTTACGTTCTTCCTGCAACATGAGAAGGGAGGGAGGAACTCTCAGCAGGGATGCAGTCTGGGACACGTAGTTGCAAACCTTGCGACTTTGTTGTTAGATTCAATGACTTTTCAGACCCCCTAACGACTTTTTTTTAGAAAGAAAGGGACTTTTATCGACTTCTTCTGGAGTTTAGAGACTCTGACATGAAGCAGGCTTTCCTTACTGAGGAGTTAGCAACGCTGCTAAGGGTGCAGAGCCACACATGCGCTCCGAGCTCTGCATGGGAGACTAAAGCTGACAGAGCTGCAGCAGTTAGCAGGTTTCACCCTCAGAGACCACCAGGGGTTCATGTTGAGGCATTTTCAGTTTTTTTTTTTTTTTTGCCATAGACACTGTCAGCACAATCTGCAGTTACACTAACAAAAATGCTGCAAAAAACAAAGAATTATGGAAAAATTACACATGGACTAACATAGAGGAGGATCTACACAAGTTTTTTACATCATGTTTTACATCATGCATCATTTACATCATGTTTTTTTGTAGTGGCATAAATAAAAAGTGACATTTGTGAGACTATACAGTGTTTTGTAAATAATTTTACAAAGAACGCCTGGGCCATTGCCTGCATTTTGATGTAAATAGAGGTAAATTACTATGTTCTTTGTTAAAAATTTGCATATGTTTTGAAGTTTACAATTTTTATTTGAAGTTTAAGTTTTAAAAACAGTTCATCACACATATTTGTGGTTTAATTTCACATTAATTTCCATATTGTATAAATGACTGGAAAAAACTTGAGCCCCTGCCCCTGTATAATCATGTGCACGTCCCTGTTCTAGCTCCAAGGTGAATCTTCACTGCTTATGTTCTCCTCAGAAATAGTCACCTCACTCCCCTCAGGTTACTGTACACATGCACCAACTATCTGCTTCAGGTTTGAAATGGAGCTTCATGGTTGTCTTTTGGAGAAATGAACAGTCAAGTTGTGTTTGAAATTTGATTTTTTTCAGGGGCAAAAGGAAGCCTCTGCATTCTTGTCAAATATGTAAACAGCATGTTTTTGCAGGTGCTTAAAAACAGACTCTGAGTGTGTGTGTGTGTGTGTGTGTGTGTGTGTGTGTGTGTGTGTGTGTGTGTGTGTGTGTGTGTATGTTGGCGTGTGTGTATATGTGTGTGTATCCTGCAGTACTCTGTACTCCTGCAGTGGCCAAAAAGACTTTTAAGAATGTGGATTTTTGGGTCATCTTTGGCGCCCCTAGAACTGCAGTACTCTGTACTCCTGCAGTGGCCAAAATGACTTTTAAGAATGTGGATTTTTGGGTCATCTTTGGCGCCCCCTAGAACGTAAACCGTGGGGTGCAGCGTCATGATTTTTACAACTTTGAATGGGCATGGGGTGTAGATTGCCCTGAGCAAATTTGGTATCGGTGGGACGAAAGCCTTAGGAGGAGATAGCCACATTCCAATGTGTGCGAATCGGCAAAAAATGCAAAATAGCCCTTTAACCGTACATTATACAGATACGCGCTCTTTGACTTTTTCGTAGATCTAATTGAGATACACATGATTGTCAATTTTTTTGTCAATATGACAAAGCGTAAAGGCGTGACACTCAACAACGTGTATTTTCACCTTTCGGGATAAGAAAAAATGGACTTTTTTTCTCCTGCCATGGGGGGCGCTCTTTTGGGGAGTAAAAATTTCTTCACAAATGTGTTGATGGCTGGACATTGCATCATCCTAAAAAACTTGGAGGCCAGTATGGAAAAAAATAAAAAGTTATAACACTTTTAAGAATGTGGATTTTTGGGTTATATTTGGTGCCCCCTAGAACCCAAACCGTGGGGTGCAGCAAGATGATTTGTACAACTTTTAATGGCCATGGGGTGTAGATTGGCCTGAGCAAATTTGGTGCCGGTGGAAAGATAGCCTTCGGAGGAGTTAGTGAAATTCCAATGTGTGCGGATCAGCAAAAAATGCAAAATAGCCCTTTAACCGTACATTTGACAGATACATGCCCTTTGACTTTTTCGTAGATCTTATTGAGATACACGTGATTGTCAAATTTTGTGTCAATATGACAAAGCATACAGGCGTGACACTCGACAATGTGTATTTTGACCTTTGGAGACAAGAAAAAATGGACCTTTTTCTCCCGCCATTGGGGGGCGCTCTTTTGGGGAGTAAAAATTCCTTCACAAATGTGTTGATGGCTGGACATTGCATCATCCTAGAAAACTTGGAGGCCAGTGAGGACAAAAGTAAAAAGTTATAAGACTTTTAAGAATGTGGATTTTTGGGTTATCTTTGGCGCCCCCTAGAACATAAACCGTGGGGTGCAGCGTCATGATTTGTACAACTTTTAATGGCCATGGGGTGTAGATTGGCATGCGCAAATGTGGTGCCGGTCGAACGAAAGCCTTCGGAGGAGTTAGCGAAATTCCAATGTGTGCAGATCTGCAAAAAATGAAAAATAACCCATTAACCGTACATTTGACAGATACGCCCGCACTGACTTTTTTGTAGATCTTATTGAGATACACGTGTGTGTCAATTTTTGTGTCAATATGACAAAGCGTACAGCCGTCATGTGAATTTTCACCTTAGGGGGCGCTATGGAGCCATTTTGCATTTTATTGTTTGGGCGACTTCAGAATATCGAATTTTTCACCAGGCCCGGTCGTCCTGCCAAATTTCCTGAGTTTTCGCCAGTGGGAAGTGGGCCATTTTCCAGTTTAAAGCGGAGGAAAAATAATAACGAAAGAAGGAAACATGCAGGAACAAGAGGGCTCTCGCAGCTGCTTAGCAGCTACGCTCGGGCCCTAAAAAGAAACAAAGACTAGGACCCCGTTGGGGCACTGGCGGGCCCGAGCCGTGTCGCTCCCCCCCCCCCCCCCCCCAACGTGCTGCCTCCCCGTCCCATTTGTGTCCTCTGGCCATCGCCCTCTCTGTTAACGCCCATCACTGCAAAGACCCTTTTCCTTCATCGGCGTTTGCTGTTCTTCCTGCCAGTGCGTGTTGCTTTCACTTACACTTGCCACAGCCAGCCTCGTGAGTGCCTAGCCTATTGGATATCACTGTCACCTACACAGGACAGTCATTACCTTTCTATTAATACTTTGTGTTTTAATTTCACATTAATTTCCATATTGTATAAACGACTGGAAAAAACTTGAGCCCCTGCCCCTGTATAATCATGTGCATGTCTCTGTTCTAGCTCCAAGGTGAATCTTCACTGCTCATGTTCTCCTCAGAAGCACTCACCTCACTCCCCTCAGGTTACTGTACACATGCACCAACTGCCTGCTTCAGGTTTGGATGGAGCTTCATGGTTGTCTTTTGGAGAAATGACCAGTCAAGTTGTGTTTGAAATTAGATTTTTTTCAGGGGCAAAAGGAGCCTCTGCATTCTTGTCAAATATGTAAATAGCATGTTTTTGCAGGTGCTAAAAACCAGACTCTGAGTGTGTGTGTGTGTGTGTGTGTGTGTGTGTGTGTGTGCGTGTGTGTGTGTCTATGTGTGCGTTCAAGTCACATGACATATTTAACCGGATGTAGCTGCAAGACGGAGCCTCGTTGACTCTCCGTTTCAACTTATCTCAAAAGTGAGGACCTCAACCTATATACCAGTTTTTAAATTGTGTTGATAGGCCAAATAAAACCAGAGTTATGATAAATTATGTCCGCGATACTTTTTTTCTGCTTATTTTGATCACGTTCGGCGCTCGATCGCGCTGTATGAGACAGGAAAACATAGCATGCAGACATTAGCGACAGGTCTTACAGGCGGAAAAGGCTTGCCAAAAGAAAAAAAAAACACACCACAACATCTCTCCTATTGGTGGAAAACTTCACCACAACAACCAATCCAAAATTATATGGTGACTGATTGACAAGGGGCGGGCGCTTACGTTCTTCCTGCAACATGAGAAGGGAGGGAGGGACTCTCAGCAGGGATGCAGTCTGGGACACGTAGTTGCAAACCTAGCGACTTTGTTGTTAGATTCAATGACTTTTCAGACACCCTAACGACTTTTTTTTAGAAAGAAAGGGACTTTTATCGACTTCTTCTGGAGTTTAGAGACTCTGACATGAAGCAGGCTTTCCTTACTGAGGAGTTAGCAACGCGGCTAAGGGTGCAGAGCCACACATGCGCTCAGAGCTCTGCATGGGAGACTGAAGCTGACAGAGCTGCAGCAGTTAGCAGGTTTCACCCTCAGAGACCACCAGGGGTTCATGTTGAGGCATTTTAATTTTTTTTTTTTTTTTTGTGCCATAGACACTGTCAGCACAATCTGCAGTTACACTAACAAAAATGCTGCAAAAAACAAAGAATTATGGAAAAATTACACATGGACTGACATAGAGGAGGATCTACACAAGTTTTTTACATCATGTTTTACATCATGCATCATTTACATCATGTTTTTTTGTAGTGGCATAAATAAAAAGTGACATTTGTGAGACTATACAGTGTTTTGTAAATAATTTTACAAAGAACACCTGGGCCATTGCCTGCATTTTGATGTAAATAGAGGTAAATTACTATGTTCTTTGTTAAAAATTTGCATATGTTTTGAAGTTTACAATTTTTATTTGAAGTTTAAGTTTTAAAAACAGTTCATCACACATATTTGTGGTTTAATTTCACATTAATTTCCAAATTGTATAAATGACTGGAAAAAACTTGAGCCCCTGCCCCTGTATAATCATGTGCACGTCCCTGTTCTAGCTCCAAGGTGAATCTTCACTGCTCATGTTCTCCTCAGAAATAGTCACCTCACTCCCCTCAGGTTACTGTACACATGCACCAACTATCTGCTTCAGGTTTGAAATGGAGCTTCATGGTTGTCTTTTGGAGAAATGAACAGTCAAGTTGTGTTTGAAATTTGATTTTTTTCAGGGGCAAAAGGAAGCCTCTGCATTCTTGTCAAATATGTAAACAGCATGTTTTTGCAGGTGCTAAAAAACAGACTCTGAGTGTGTGTGTCTGTGTGTGTGTGTGTGTGTGTGTGTGTGTGTGTGTGTGTGTGTGTGTGTGTGTATGTTGGCGTGTGTGTATATGTGTGTGTATCCTGCAGTACTCTGTACTCCTGCAGTGGCCAAAAAGACTTTTAAGAATGTGGATTTTTGGGTCATCTTTGGCGCCCCCTAGAACTGCAGTACTCTGTACTCCTGCAGTGGCCAAAATGACTTTTAAGAATGTGGATTTTTGGGTCATTTTTGGCGCCCCCTAGAACGTAAACCGTGGGGTGCAGCGTCATGATTTTTACAACTTTGAATGGGCATGGGGTGTAGATTGCCCTGAGCAAATTTGGTATCGGTGGGACGAAAGCCTTAGGAGGAGATAGCCACATTCCAATGTGTGCGAATCGGCAAAAAATGCAAAATAGCCCTTTAACCGTACATTATACAGATACGCGCTCTTTGACTTTTTCGTAGATCTAATTGAGATACACATGATTGTCAATTTTTGTGTCAATATGACAAAGCGTTCAGGCGTGACACTCAACAATGTGTATTTTTATGTAAGGGGACAAGAAAAAATTGACTTTTTTCTCCTACCATGGGGGGGCGCTCTTTTGGGGAGTAAAAATTCCTTCACAAATGTGTTGATGGCTGGACATTGCATCATCCTAGAAAACTTGGAGGCCAGTGAGGACAAAAATAAAAAGTTATAAAACATTTAAGAATGTGGATTTTTGGGTTATTTTTGGCGCCCCCTAGAACCTAAACCATGGGGTGCAGCATCATGATTTGAATAACTTTTAATGGCCATGGGGTGTAGATTGGCCTGAGCAAATGTGGTGCCGGTGGAACGAAAGCCTTCGGAGGAGTTAGCGAAATTCCAATGTGTGCGTATCGGCAAAAAATGCGGAATAACCCTTTAACTGTACATTTGACAGATACGCGCGCATGGACTTTTTTGTAGATCTTATTGAGTTACATGTGTGTGTCAATTTTTGTGTCATTTTGACAAAGCGTATAGGCGTGACACTCAACAATGTGTATTTTCACCTTAGGGGACAAGAAAAAATGGACTTTTTTCTCCTGCCATGGGGGGGCGCTCTTTTGGGGAGTAAAAATTCCTTCACAAATGTGTTGATGGCTGGACATTGCATCATCCTAGAAAACTTGGAGGCCAGTGAGGACAAAAATAAAAAGTTATAAGACTTTTAAATATGTGGATTTTAGTGTTATCTTTGGCGCCCCCTAGAACCTAAACCTTGGGGTGCAGCGTCATGATTTTGATAACTTTTAATGGCCACGGGGTGTAGATTGGCCTGAGCAAATGTGGTGCCGGTGGAACGAAAGCCTTCGGAGGAGTTAGCGAAATTCCAATGTGTGCGGATCGGCAAAAAATGCGAAATAACCCTTTAACCGTAATTTTGACAGATACGGCCGCACTGACTTTTTTGTAGATCTTATTGAGATACATATGTGTGTCAATTTTTGTGTCAATATGACAAAGCGTACAGGCGTGACAGTCAATAGTGTGAATTTCCACCTTAGGGGGCGCTATGGAGCCATTTTGCATTTTATTGTTTGGGCGACTTCAGAATATCGAATTTTTCACCAGGCCCGGTCGTCCTGCCAAATTTCATGAGTTTTCGCCAGTGGGAAGTGGGCCATTTTCCAGTTCAAAGGGGAGGAAAAAGAAGAAAGAAAGAAAGAACTAGGACCCCGTTGGGGCACTGGCGGGCCCGAGCCGTGTCGCGTCCCCCCCCCCCCAACGTGCTGCCTCCCCGTCCCATTTGTGTCCTCTGGCCATCGCCCTCTCTGGTAACGCCCATCACTGCAAAGACCCTTTTCCTTCATCGGCGTTTGCTGTTCTTCCTGCCAGTGCGTGTTGCTTTCACTTACACTTGCCACAGCCAGCCTCGTGAGTGCCTAGCCTATTGGATATCACTGTCACCTACACAGGACAGTCATTACCTTTCTATTAATACTTTGTGTTTTAATTTCACATTAATTTCCATATTGTATAAACGACTGGAAAAAACTTGAGCCCCTGCCCCTGTATAATCATGTGCATGTCTCTGTTCTAGCTCCAAGGTGAATCTTCACTGCTCATGTTCTCCTCAGAAGCACTCACCTCACTCCCCTCAGGTTACTGTACACATGCACCAACTGCCTGCTTCAGGTTTGGATGGAGCTTCATGGTTGTCTTTTGGAGAAATGAGCAGTCAAGTTGTGTTTGAAATTTGATTTTTTTCAGGGGCAAAAGGAGCCTCTGCATTCTTGTCAAATATGTAAATAGCATGTTTTTGCAGGTGCTAAAAACCAGACTCTGAGTGTGTGTGTGTGTGTGTGTGTGTGTGTGTGTGTGTGTGTGTGTGTGTGTGTGTGCGTGTGTGTGTGTCTATGTGTGCGTTCAAGTCACATGACATATTTAACCGGATGTAGCTGCAAGACGGAGCCTCGTTGACTCTCCGTTTCAACTTACCTCAAAAGTGAGGACCTCAACCTATATACCAGTTTTTAAATTGTGTTGATAGGCCAAATAAAACCAGAGTTATGATAAATTATGTCCGCGATACTTTTTTTCTGCTTATTTTGATCACGTTCGGCGCTCGATCGCGCTGTATGAGACAGGAAAACATAGCATACAGACATTAGCGACAGGTCTTACAGGCGGAAAAGGCTTGCCAAAAGAAAAAAAAAACACACCACAACATCTCTCCTATTGGTGGAAAACTTCACCACAACAACCAATCCAAAATTATATGGTGACTGATTGACAAGGGGCGGGAACTTACGTTCTTCCTGCAATATGAGAAGGGAGGGAGGGACTCTTAGCAGGGATGCAGTCTGGGACACGTAGTTGCAAACCTAGCGACTTTGTTGTTAGATTCAATGACTTTTCAGACCCCCTAACGACTTTTTTTAGAAAGAAAGTGACTTTTATCGACTTCTTCTGGAGTTTAGAGACTCTGACATGAAGCAGGCTTTCCTTACTGAGGAGTTAGCAACGCTGCTAAGGGTGCAGAGCCACACATGCGCTCCGAGCTCTGCATGGGAGACTGAAGCTGACAGAGCTGCAGCAGTTAGCAGGTTTCACCCTCAGAGACCACCAGGGGTTCATGTTGAGGCATTTTAATTTTTTTTTTTTTTTGTGCCATAGACACTGTCAGCACAATCTGCAGTTACACTAACAAAAATGCTGCAAAAAACAAAGAATTATGGAAAAATTACACATGGACTGACATAGAGGAGGATCTACACAAGTTTTTTACATCATGTTTTACATCATGCATCATTTACATCATGTTTTTTTGTAGTGGCATAAATAAAAAGTGACATTTGTGAGACTATACAGTGTTTTGTAAATAATTTTACAAAGAACGCCTGGGCCATTGCCTGCATTTTGATGTAAATAGAGGTAAATTACTATGTTCTTTGTTAAAAATTTGCATATGTTTTGAAGTTTACAATTTTTATTTGAAGTTTAAGTTTTAAAAACAGTTCATCACACATATTTGTGGTTTAATTTCACATTAATTTCCATATTGTATAAATGACTGGAAAAAACTTGAGCCCCTGCCCCTGTATAATCATGTGCACGTCCCTGTTCTAGCTCCAAGGTGAATCTTCACTGCTCATGTTCTCCTAAGAAATAGTCACCTCACTCCCCTCAGGTTACTGTACACATGCACCAACTATCTGCTTCAGGTTTGAAATGGAGCTTCATGGTTGTCTTTTGGAGAAATGAACAGTCAAGATGTGTTTGAAATTTGATTTTTTTCAGGGGCAAAAGGAAGCCTCTGCATTCTTGTCAAATATGTAAACAGCATGTTTTTGCAGGTGAGTGTGTGTGTGTGTCTGTGTGTGTGTGTGTGTGTGTGTGTGTGTGTGTGTGTATGTTGGCGTGTGTGTATATGTGTGTGTATCCTGCAGTACTCTGTACTCCTGCAGTGGCCAAAAAGACTTTTAAGAATGTGGATTTTTGGGTCATCTTTGGCGCCCCCTAGAACTGCAGTACTCTGTACTCCTGCAGTGGCCAAAATGACTTTTAAGAATGTGGATTTTTGGGTCATCTTTGGCGCCCCCTAGAACGTAAACCGTGGGGTGCAGCGTCATGATTTTTACAACTTTGAATGGCCATGGGGTGTAGATTGCCCTGAGCAAATTTGGTATCGGTGGGACGAAAGCCTTAGGAGGAGATAGCCACATTCCAATGTGTGCGAATCGGCAAAAAATGCAAAATAGCCCTTTAACCGTACATTATACAGATACGCGCTCTTTGACTTTTTCGTAGATCTAATTGAGATACACATGATTGTCAATTTTTGTGTCAATATGACAAAGCGTTCAGGCGTGACACTCAACAATGTGTATTTTTATGTAAGGGGACAAGAAAAAATTGACTTTTTTCTCCTACCATGGGGGGGCGCTCTTTTGGGGAGTAAAAATTCCTTCACAAATGTGTTGATGGCTGGACATTGCATCATCCTAGAAAACTTGGAGGCCAGTGAGGACAAAAATAAAAAGTTATAAAACATTTAAGAATGTGGATTTTTGGGTTATTTTTGGCGCCCCCTAGAACCTAAACCATGGGGTGCAGCATCATGATTTGAATAACTTTTAATGGCCATGGGGTGTAGATTGGCCTGAGCAAATGTGGTGCCGGTGGAACGAAAGCCTTCGGAGGAGTTAGCGAAATTCCAATGTGTGCGTATCGGCAAAAAATGCGGAATAACCCTTTAACCGTACATTTGACAGATACGCGCACATGGACTTTTTTGTAGATCTTATTGAGTTACATGTGTGTGTCAATTTTTGTGTCATTTTGACAAAGCGTATAGGCGTGACACTCAACAATGTGTATTTTCACCTTAGGGGACAAGAAAAAATGGACTTTTTTCTCCTGCCATGGGGGGGCGCTCTTTTGGGGAGTAAAAATTCCTTCACAAATGTGTTGATGGCTGGACATTGCATCATCCTAGAAAACTTGGAGGCCAGTGAGGGCAAAAATAAAAAGTTATAAGACTTTTAAATATGTGGATCTTAGGGTTATCTTTGGCGCCCCCTAGAACCTAAACCGTGGGGTGCAGCGTCATGATTTGAATAACTTTTAATGGCCATGGGGTGTAGATTGGCCTGAGCAAATGTGGTGCCGGTGGAACGAAAGCCTTCGGAGGAGTTAGCGAAATTCCAATGTGTGCGGATCGGCAAAAAATGCGAAATAACCCTTTAACCGTACATTTGACAGATACGCCCGCACTGACTTTTTTGTAGATCTTATTGAGATACATGTGTGTGTCAATTTTTGTGTCATTTTGACAAAGCGTACAGGCGTGACAGTGAATAGTGTGAATTTTCACCTTAGGGGGCGCTATGGAGCCATTTTGCATTTTCTTGTTTGGGCGACTTCGGAATATCAAATTTTTCACCAGGCCCGGTCGTCCTGCCAAATTTCATGAGTTTTCGCCAGTGGGAAGTGGGCCATTTTCCAGTTCAAAGGGGAGGAAAAATAATAATAACTAGGGCCCCGTTGGGGCACTGGCGGGCCCGAGCCGTGTCGCGCCACCCCCAGCGCGACCGCCTACCCCTCCCGATTGCGTCACACTCAAGGTCCAAAGATGGTGTGCGCACTTGTCTGTGGTCATTTACCATTATAATGAATGGGAGGCGCAGTTTCTACCAAAACGCTCGCTGCAGACAAACTCCATGTCCTTTTTGAAAAAAGTCTGGACCATGAGTGAGGGCACAAACACAGCTAGTATATATCCAAATGGCAAGTTGCTCCTCCTTTCGGTTTTGCCGAGAGAGCGATGCGTTTGAGCCATTGAGCGATGGGCAGGAAAAACTTGACTTTTTCTCCTGCCATGGGGGGGCGCTCTTTTGGGGAGTAAAAATTCCTTCACAAATGTGTTGATGGCTGGACATTGCATCATCCTAGAGAACTTGGAGGCCAGTGAGGACAAAAATAAAAAGTTATAAGACTTTTAAGACTGTGGATTTTTGGGTTATCTTTGGCGCCCCCTAGAACGTAAACCGTGGGGTGCAGCGTCATGATTTGTACAACTTTGAATGGACATGGGGTGTAAATTGACCTGAGCAAATTTGAAGCCGATGGGACAAAAGCTTTAGGAGGAGTTAGCCACATTCCAATGTGTGCGAATCGGCAAAAAATGCGAAATAACCCATTAACCGTACATTGAACAGATACGCTCCCATTGACTTTTTCGTAGATCTTATTGAGATACATGTGTGTGTCAAATTTTGTGTCATTTTGACAAAGCGTAAAGGCGTGACAGTCAACAATGTGTATTTTCGCCTTAGGAGACAAGAAAAAATGGACTTTTTTCTCCTGCCATGGGGGGGCGCTCTTTTGGCGAGTAAAAATTCCTTCACAAATGTGTTGATGGCTGGACATTGCATCATCCTAGAGAACTTGGAGGCCAGTGAGGACAAAAATAAAAAGTTATAAGACTTTTAAGACTGTGGATATTTGGGTTATCTTTGGCGCCCCCTAGAACGTAAACCGTGGGGTGCAGCATCATGATTTGTACAACTTTTAATGGCCATGGGGTGTAGATTGGCCTGAGCAAATTTGGTGCCGGTGGAACGAAAGCCTTCGGAGGAGTTAGCGAAATTCCAATGTGTGCGGATCGGCAAAAAATGCGAAATAACCCTTTAACCGTACATTTGACAGATACGCCCGCACTGACTTTTTTGTAGATCTTATTGAGATACATGTTTGTGTCAAATTTTGTGTCATTTTGACAAAGCGTAAAGGTGTGACAGTCAATAGTGTGAATTTTCGCCTTAGGAGACAAGAAAAAATGGACTTTTTTCTCCTGCCATGGGGGGCGCTCTTTTGGCGAGTAAAAATTCCTTCACAAATGTGTTGATGGCTGGACATTGCATCATCCTAGAAAACTTGGAGGCCAGTGAGGACAGAAATAAAAAGTTAAGACTTGTAAGAATGTGGATTTTTGGGTTATCTTTGGCGCCCCCTACAACGTAAACCGTGGGGTGCAGCGTCATGATTTGTACAACTTTGAATGGCCATGGGGTGTAGATTGGCCTGAGCAAATTTGGTGCCGGTGGAACCAAAGCTTTAGGAGGAGTTAGCCACATTCCAATGTGTGTGAATCAACCAAAAATGCGAAATAGCCCTTTAACCGTACATTTTGCAGACACGTGCGCATTGACTTTTTCGTAGATCTTATTGAGATACACGTGATTATCAAATTTTGTTTCAATATGACAAAGCGTACAGGCGTGACACTCAACAATGTGTATTTTCACCTTATAGGACAAGAAAAAATGGCCTTTTTTCTCCTGCCATGGGGGGGCGCTCTTTTGGGGAGTAAAAATTCCTTCACAAATGTGTTGATGGCTGGACATTGCATCATCCTAGAAAACTTGGAGGCCAGTGAGGACAGAAATAAAAAGTTATAAGACTTGTAAGAATGTGGATTTTTGGGTTATCTTTGGCGCCCCCTACAACGTAAACCGTGGGGTGCAGCGTCATGATTTGTACAACTTTGAATGGCCATGGGGTGTAGATTGGCCTGAGCAAATTTGGTGCCGGTGGAACGAAAGCCTTCGGAGGAGTTAGCGAAATTCCAATGTGTGCGGATCGGCAAAAAATGCGAAATAGCCCTTTAAACGTACATTTGACAGATACGCCCGCACTGACTTTTTTGTAGATCTTATTGAGATACACGTGTGTGTCAAATTTTGTGTCATTTTGACAAAGCGTACAGGCGTGACACTCAATCATGTGAATTTTTCACCTTAGGGGGCGCTATGGAGCCATTTTGCATTTGATTGTTTGGGTGACTTCAGAATATCGAATTTTTCACCAGGCCCAGTCGTCCTGCCAAATTTCATGAGTTTTCACCAGTGGGAAGTGGGCCATTTTCCAGTTCAAAGGGGCAGAAAAATAATAATAAGAAGAAGAAGAAAGAAGAATCCATCAGGAATAATAGGGCTCTCGCAGCTGCTTAGCAGCTACGCTCGGGCCCTAACTAGGGCCCCGTTGGGGCACTGGCGGGCCCGAGCCGTGTCACGCCGCCCCCAGCGCGACCGCCTCCCCCACCCGATCGCGTCACACTCAAGGTCCAAAGATGGTGTGCGCACTTGTTTGTGGTCATTTACCATTATAATGAACGGGAGGCGCAGTTTCTACCAAAACGCTCGCTGCAGAAAAACTCCATGTCCTATTTGAAAAAAGTCTGGACCATGAGTGAGGGCACAAACACAGCTAAGATATATCCAAATGGCAAGTTGCTCCTCCTTTCGCTTTTGCCGAGAGAGCAGTGCGTTTGAGCCATTGAATGATGAACAGGAAAAACTTGACTTTATTCTCCTGCCATGGGGGGGCGCTCTTTTAACGAGAAAAAACTCCTTCACAAATGTGTTGATGGCTGGACATTGCATCATCCTAGAAAACATGGAGGCCAGTGAGGACAAAAATAAAAAGTTATAAGACTTTTAAATATGTGGATTTTAGGGTTATCTTTGGCGCCCCCTAGAACCTAAACCGTGGGGTGCAGCGTCATGATTTGAATAACTTTTAATGGCCATGGGGTGTAGATTGGCCTGAGCAAATGTGGTGCCGGTGGAACGAAAGCCTTCGGAGGAGTTAGCGAAATTCCAATGTGTGCGAATCTTCAAAAAATGCGAAATAACCCTTTAACCGTACATTTTACAGATACGTGGCCATTGACTTTTTCGAAGATCTTATTGAAAGACACGTGTATGTAAAATTTTGTGTCAATACGACAAAACATACAAGCGTAGCACTCAACAATGTGTTTTTTCACCTTAGGGGACAAGAAAAAATGGACTTTTTTCTCCTGCCATGGGGGGGCGCTCTTTTCGGGAGTAAAAATTCCTTTACAAATGTGTTGATGGCTGGACATTGCATCATCCTAGAAAACTTGGAGGCCAGTGAGGACAAAAATAAAAAGTTATAAGACTATTAAGAATGTGGATTTTTGGGTTATCTTTGGCGCCCCCTAGAACCTAAACCGTGGAGTGCAACGTCATGATTTGTACAACTTTTAATGGCCATGGGGTGTAGATTGGCCTGAGCAAATTTGGTGGCGGTGGAACTAAAGCCTTCGGAGGAGTTAGTGAAATTCCAATGTGTGCGGATCGGGAAAAAATGCGAAATAACCCTTTAACCGTACATTTTACAGATACGTGCCCATTGACTTTTTCGTAGATCTTATTGAGATACACGTGATTGTCAAATTTTGTGTCAATATGACAAAGCGTATAGGCGTGACACTCAACAATGTGTATTTTCACCTTAGGGGACAAGAAAAAATTGACTTTTTTCTCCTGCCATGTGGGGGCGCTCTTTTGGGGAGTAAAAATTCCTTCACAAATGTGTTGATGGCTGGACATTGCATCATCCTAGAGAACTTGGAGGCCAGTGAGGACAAAAATAAAAAGTTATAAGACTTTTAAGACTGTGGATTTTTGGGTTATCTTTGGCGCCCCCTAGAACGTAAACTGTGGGGTGCAGCGTCATGATTTGTACAACTTTTAATGGCCATGGGGTGTAGATTGGCTTGAGCAAATGTGGTGCCGGTGGAACGAATGCCTTCGGAGGAGTTAGCCAAATTCCAATGTGTGCAGATCGGCAAAAAATGCGAAATAACCCTCTAACCGTACATTTCACAGATGCGCCCGCGCTGACTTTTTCGTAGACCGTATTGAGATACACGTGTGTGTCAATTTTTGTGTCAATATGACAAAGCGTACAGGCGTGACAGTCAATAGTGTGAATTTTCGCCTTAGGGGGCGCTATGGAGCCATTTTGCATTTTATTGTTTGGGCGACTTCAGAATATCGAATTTTTCACCAGGCCCGGTCGTCCTGCCAAATTTCATGAGTTTTCGCCAGTGGGAAGTGGGCCATTTTCCAGTTTAAAGCGGAGGAAAAATAATAATAATAACAAAAGAAGAATCCATCAGGAACAAGAGGGCTCTCGCAGCTGCTTAGCAGCTACGCTCGGGCCCTAACTAGGACCCCGTTGGGGCACTGGCGGGCCCGAGCCGTGTTGCGTCCCCCCCCCCCAACGTGCTGCCTCCCCGTCCCATTTGTGTCCTCTGGCCATCGCCCTCTCTGTTAACGCCCATCACTGCAAAGACCCTTTTCCTTCATCGGCGTTTGCTGTTCTTCCTGCCAGTGCGTGTTGCTTTCACTTACACTTGCCACAGCCAGCCTCGTGAGTGCCTAGCCTATTGGATATCACTGTCACCTACACAGGACAGTCATTACCTTTCTATTAATACTTTGTGTTTTAATTTCACATTAATTTCCATATTGTATAAACGACTGGAAAAAACTTGAGCCCCTGCCCCTGTATAATCATGTGCATGTCTCTGTTCTAGCTCCAAGGTGAATCTTCACTGCTCATGTTCTCCTCAGAAGCACTCACCTCACTCCCCTCAGGTTACTGTACACATGCACCAACTGCCTGCTTCAGGTTTGGATGGAGCTTCATGGTTGTCTTTTGGAGAAATGACCAGTCAAGTTGTGTTTGAAATTTGATTTTTTTCAGGGGCAAAAGGAGCCTCTGCATTCTTGTCAAATATGTAAATAGCATGTTTTTGCAGGTGCTAAAAACCAGACTCTGAGTGTGTGTGTGTGTGTGTGTGTGTGTGTGTGTGTGTGTGTGCGTGCGTGTGTGTCTATGTGTGCGTTCAAGTCACATGACATATTTAACCGGATGTAGCTGCAAGACGGAGCCTCGTTGACTCTCCGTTTCAACTTATCTCAAAAGTGAGGACCTCAACCTATATACCAGTTTTTAAATTGTGTTGATAGGCCAAATAAAACCAGAGTTATGATAAATTATGTCCGCGATACTTTTTTTCTGCTTATTTTGATCACGTTCGGCGCTCGATCGCGCTGTATGAGACAGGAAAACATAGCATGCAGACATTAGCGACAGGTCTAACAGGCGGAAAAGGCTTGCCAAAAGAAAAAAAAAACACACCACAACATCTCTCCTATTGGTGGAAAAC
This sequence comes from Xyrichtys novacula, assembly GCA_962446985.1. Taxonomy (NCBI): domain Eukaryota; kingdom Metazoa; phylum Chordata; class Actinopteri; order Labriformes; family Labridae; genus Xyrichtys; species Xyrichtys novacula. Next base: position 18,360,345 of record OY660866.1, on the reverse strand, counting down.
TTCACCACAACAACCAATCCAAAATTATATGGTGACTGATTGACAAGGGGCGGGCGCTTACGTTCTTCCTGCAACATGAGAAGGGAGGGAGGGACTCTCATCAGGGATGCAGTCTGGGACACGTAGTTGCAAACCTAGCGACTTTGTTGTTAGATTCAATGACTTTTCAGACACCCTAACGACTTTTTTTTAGAAAGAAAGGGACTTTTATCGACTTCTTCTGGAGTTTAGAGACTCTGACATGAAGCAGGCTTTCCTTACTGAGGAGTTAGCAACGCTGCTAAGGGTGCAGAGCCACACATGCGCTCAGAGCTCTGCATGGGAGACTGAAGCTGACAGAGCTGCAGAAGTTAGCAGGTTTCACCCTCAGAGACCACCAGGGGTTCATGTTGAGGCATTTTCAGTTTTTTTTTTTTTTTGCCATAGACACTGTCAGCACAATCTGCAGTTACACTAACAAAAATGCTGCAAAAAACAAAGAATTATGGAAAAATTACACATGGACTGACATAGAGGAGGATCTACACAAGTTTTTTACATCATGTTTTACATCATGCATCATTTACATCATGTTTTTTTGTAGTGGCATAAATAAAAAGTGACATTTGTGAGACTATACAGTGTTATGTAAATAATTTTACAAAGAACGCCTGGGCCATTTTTATTTGAAGTTTAAGTTTTAAAAACAGTTCATCACACATATTTGTGGTTTAATTTCACATTAATTTCCATATTGTATAAATGACTGGAAAAAACTTGAGCCCCTGCCCCTGTATAATCATGTGCACGTCCCTGTTCTAGCTCCAAGGTGAATCTTCACTGCTCATGTTCTCCTCAGAAATAGTCACCTCACTCCCCTCAGGTTACTGTACACATGCACCAACTATCTGCTTCAGGTTTGAAATGGAGCTTCATGGTTGTCTTTTGGAGAAATGAACAGTCAAGTTGTGTTTGAAATTTGATTTTTTTCAGGGGCAAAAGGAAGCCTCTGCATTCTTGTCAAATATGTAAACAGCATGTTTTTGCAGGTGCTAAAAAACAGACTCTGAGTGTGTGTGTGTGTCTGTGTGTCTGTGTGTGTGTGTCTGTGTGTGTGTGTGTGTGTGTGTATGTTGGCGTGTGTGTATATGTGTGTGTATCCTGCAGTACTCTGTACTCCTGCAGTGGCCAAAAAGACTTTTAAGAATGTGGATTTTTGGGTCATCTTTGGCGCCCCCTAGAACTGCAGTACTCTGTACTCCTGCAGTGGCCAAAATGACTTTTAAGAATGTGGATTTTTGGGTCATCTTTGGCGCCCCCTAGAACGTAAACCGTGGGGTGCAGCGTCATGATTTTTACAACTTTGAATGGGCATGGGGTGTAGATTGCCCTGAGCAAATTTGGTATCGGTGGGACGAAAGCCTTAGGAGGAGATAGCCACATTCCAATGTGTGCGAATCGGCAAAAAATGCAAAATAGCCCTTTAACCGTACATTATACAGATACGCGCTCTTTGACTTTTTCGTAGATCTAATTGAGATACACATGATTGTCAATTTTTGTGTCAATATGACAAAGCGTTCAGGCGTGACACTCAACAATGTGTATTTTTATGTTAGGGGACAAGAAAAAATTGACTTTTTTCTCCTACCATGGGGGGGCGCTCTTTTGGGGAGTAAAAATTCCTTCACAAATGTGTTGATGGCTGGACATTGCATCATCCTAGAAAACTTGGAGGCCAGTGAGGACAAAAATAAAAAGTTATAAAACATTTAAGAATGTGGATTTTTGGGTTATTTTTGGCGCCCCCTAGAACCTAAACCATGGGGTGCAGCATCATGATTTGAATAACTTTTAATGGCCATGGGTTGTAGATTGGCCTGAGCAAATGTGGTGCCGGTGGAACGAAAGCCTTCGGAGGAGTTAGCGAAATTCCAATGTGTGCGAATCGGCAAAAAATGCGGAATAACCCTTTAACTGTACATTTGACAGATACGCGCGCGTGGACTTTTTTGTAGATCTTATTGAGATACATGTGTGTGTCAATTTTTGTGTCATTTTGACAAAGCGTATAGGCGTGACACTCAACAATGTGTATTTTCACCTTAGGGGACAAAAAAAAATGGACTTTTTTCTCCTGCCATGGGGGGGCGCTCTTTTGGGGAGTAAAAATTCCTTCACAAATGTGTTGATGGCTGGACATTGCATCATCCTAGAAAACTTGGAGGCCAGTGAGGACAAAAATAAAAAGTTATAAGACTTTTAAATATGTGGATTTTAGTGTTATCTTTGGCGCCCCCTAGAACCTAAACCTTGGGGTGCAGCGTCATGATTTTGATAACTTTTAATGGCCACGGGGTGTAGATTGGTCTGAGCAAATGTGGTGCCGGTGGAACGAAAGCCTTCGGAGGAGTTAGCGAAATTCCAATGTGTGCGGATCGGCAAAAAATGCGAAATAACCCTTTAACCGTAATTTTGACAGATACGGCCGCACTGACTTTTTTGTAGATCTTATTGAGATACATATGTGTGTCAATTTTTGTGTCAATATGACAAAGCGTACAGGCGTGACAGTCAATAGTGTGAATTTCCACCTTAGGGGGCGCTATCAACCATTTTGCATTTTATTGTTTGGGCGACTTCAGAATATCGAATTTTTCACCAGGCCCGGTCGTCCTGCCAAATTTCATGAGTTTTCGCCAGTGGGAAGTGGGCCATTTTCCAGTTCAAAGGGGAGGAAAAAGAAGAAAGAAAGAAAGAACTAGGGCCCCGTTGGGGCACTGGCGGGCCCGAGCCGTGTCGCGCTGCCCCCCCCAACGCGCTGCCTCCCCGTCCCATTCGCGTCCTCTGGCCATCGCCCTCTCTGGTAACGCCCATCACTGCAAAGACTCTTTCCTTCATCGGCGTTTGCTGTTCTTCCTGCCAGTGCGTGTTGCTTTCACTTACACTTGCCACAGCCAGCCTCGTGAGTGCCTAGCCTATTGGATATCACTGTCATCTACACAGGACAGTCATAACCTTTCTATTAATACTTTGTTTTTTAATTTCACATTAATTTCAATATTGTATAAATGACTGGAAAAAACTTGAGCCCCTGCCCCTGTATAATCATGTGCACGTCCCTGTTCTAGCTCCAAGGTGAATCTTCACTGCTCATGTTCTCCTCAGAAGTAGTCACCTCACTTTCCTCAGGTGACTGTACACATGCACCAACTGCCTGCTTCAGGTTTGGATGGAGCTTCATGGTTGTCTTTTGGAGAAATGAGCAGTCAAGTTGTGTTTGAAATTTGATTTTTTTCAGGGGCAAAAAGGGGCCTCTGCATTCTAGTCAAATATGTAAATAGCATGTTTTTGCAGGTGCTAAAAAAAAGACTCTTGAGTGTGTGTGTGTATATCCTGCAGTACTCTGAGAAGAATAATAAGCATATTTCTGAGGTGAATTTTGAAGATTCATCTGAGAGTTAGGAGGGCTGATCATTCCCTTACCCTTTAGATGTCTGTCTATGTCTGTTTTTGTGTGATAATGAAAGAATCCCAACTCAAAAAGGCTCTGTTGATGTTTTTTTTTTGTTGTTGTTCATTCATATTCAAACCACTATTTTATATCACTGCTAATACGCCAAGACCTTTTTATGGAATTTAGCTTTATTATTTCTATACATTTTGCAAGGAAAGAAACCAAGGCCTTCACTAAAATTTCCATAAACTTTAGGAAAGGACCTCTGGTTGTTTAACGGGGTCATTACTGCAAAAACATATTCTTCCTAAATTTTGAAGGTCAAACCTTAGATCCATTAGGTTTAAATAGAAAAAGCATTAAAATATGTTAGGATTATAGCATATGACAAATATGTGCCTTTCAGTGGCCACAACTACTTTGTCTGCTGGCTCTGCAGTCGATTGACGCTCCCCAGCGTTCAAGTCACATTACATATTTAACCGGATGTAGCAGCAAGACGGAGCCTCGTTGACTCTCCGTTTCAACTTATCTCAAAAGTGAGGACCTCAAACTATACACCAGTTTTCAAATTGTGTTGATAGGCCAAATAAAACCAGAGTTATGATAAATTATGTCCGCGATACTTTTTTTCTGCTTATTTTGATCACGTTCGGGGCTCGATCGCGCTGTATGAGACAGGAAAACATAGCATGCAGACATTAGCGACAGGTCTTACAGGCGGAAAAGGCTTGCCAAAGAAAAAAAAAAACACACCACAACATCTCTCCTATTGGTGGAAAACTTCACCACAACAACCAATCCAAAATTATATGGTGACTGATTGACAAGGGGCGGGCGCTTACGTTCTTCCTGCAACATGAGAAGGGAGGGAGGAACTCTCAGCAGGGATGCAGTCTGGGACACGTAGTTGCAAACCTAGCGACTTTGTTGTTAGATTCAATGACTTTTCAGACCCCCTAACGACTTTTTTTTTAGAAAGAAAGGGACTTTTATCGACTTCTTCTGGAGTTTAGAGACTCTGACATGAAGCAGGCTTTCCTTACTGAGGAGTTAGCAACGCTGCTAAGGGTGCAGAGCCACACATGCGCTCCGAGCTCTGCATGGGAGACTAAAGCTGACAGAGCTGCAGCAGTTAGCAGGTTTCACCCTCAGAGACCACCAGGGGTTCATGTTGAGGCATTTTCAGTTTTTTTTTTTGCCATAGACACTGTCAGCACAATCTGCAGTTACACTAACAAAAATGCTGCAAAAAACAAAGAATTATGGAAAAATTACACATGGACTAACATAGAGGAGGATCTACACAAGTTTTTTACATCATGTTTTACATCATGCATCATTTACATCATGTTTTTTTGTAGTGGCATAAATAAAAAGTGACATTTGTGAGACTATACAGTGTTTTGTAAATAATTTTACAAAGAACGCCTGGGCCATTGCCTGCATTTTGATGTAAATAGAGGTAAATTACTATGTTCTTTGTTAAAAATTTGCATATGTTTTGAAGTTTACAATTTTTATTTGAAGTTTAAGTTTTAAAAACAGTTCATCACACATATTTGTGGTTTAATTTCACATTAATTTCCATATTGTATAAATGACTGGAAAAAACTTGAGCCCCTGCCCCTGTATAATCATGTGCACGTCCCTGTTCTAGCTCCAAGGTGAATCTTCACTGCTTATGTTCTCCTCAGAAATAGTCACCTCACTCCCCTCAGGTTACTGTACACATGCACCAACTATCTGCTTCAGGTTTGAAATGGAGCTTCATGGTTGTCTTTTGGAGAAATGAACAGTCAAGTTGTGTTTGAAATTTGATTTTTTTCAGGGGCAAAAGGAAGCCTCTGCATTCTTGTCAAATATGTAAACAGCATGTTTTTGCAGGTGCTTAAAAACAGACTCTGAGTGTGTGTGTGTGTGTGTGTGTGTGTGTGTGTGTGTGTGTGTGTGTGTGTGTGTGTGTATGTTGGCGTGTGTGTATATGTGTGTGTATCCTGCAGTACTCTGTACTCCTGCAGTGGCCAAAAAGACTTTTAAGAATGTGGATTTTTGGGTCATCTTTGGCGCCCCCTAGAACTGCAGTACTCTGTACTCCTGCAGTGGCCAAAATGACTTTTAAGAATGTGGATTTTTGGGTCATCTTTGGCGCCCCCTAGAACGTAAACCGTGGGGTGCAGCGTCATGATTTTTACAACTTTGAATGGGCATGGGGTGTAGATTGCCCTGAGCAAATTTGGTATCGGTGGGACGAAAGCCTTAGGAGGAGATAGCCACATTCCAATGTGTGCGAATCGGCAAAAAATGCAAAATAGCCCTTTAACCGTACATTATACAGATACGCGCTCTTTGACTTTTTCGTAGATCTAATTGAGATACACATGATTGTCAATTTTTTTGTCAATATGACAAAGCGTAAAGGCGTGACACTCAACAACGTGTATTTTCACCTTTCGGGATAAGAAAAAATGGACTTTTTTTCTCCTGCCATGGGGGGGCGCTCTTTTGGGGAGTAAAAATTTCTTCACAAATGTGTTGATGGCTGGACATTGCATCATCCTAAAAAACTTGGAGGCCAGTATGGAAAAAAATAAAAAGTTATAACACTTTTAAGAATGTGGATTTTTGGGTTATATTTGGTGCCCCCTAGAACCCAAACCGTGGGGTGCAGCAAGATGATTTGTACAACTTTTAATGGCCATGGGGTGTAGATTGGCCTGAGCAAATTTGGTGCCGGTGGAAAGATAGCCTTCGGAGGAGTTAGTGAAATTCCAATGTGTGCGGATCAGCAAAAAATGCAAAATAGCCCTTTAACCGTACATTTGACAGATACATGCCCTTTGACTTTTTCGTAGATCTTATTGAGATACACGTGATTGTCAAATTTTGTGTCAATATGACAAAGCATACAGGCGTGACACTCGACAATGTGTATTTTGACCTTTGGAGACAAGAAAAAATGGACCTTTTTCTCCCGCCATTGGGGGGCGCTCTTTTGGGGAGTAAAAATTCCTTCACAAATGTGTTGATGGCTGGACATTGCATCATCCTAGAAAACTTGGAGGCCAGTGAGGACAAAAGTAAAAAGTTATAAGACTTTTAAGAATGTGGATTTTTGGGTTATCTTTGGCGCCCCCTAGAACATAAACCGTGGGGTGCAGCGTCATGATTTGTACAACTTTTAATGGCCATGGGGTGTAGATTGGCATGCGCAAATGTGGTGCCGGTCGAACGAAAGCCTTCGGAGGAGTTAGCGAAATTCCAATGTGTGCAGATCTGCAAAAAATGAAAAATAACCCATTAACCGTACATTTGACAGATACGCCCGCACTGACTTTTTTGTAGATCTTATTGAGATACACGTGTGTGTCAATTTTTGTGTCAATATGACAAAGCGTACAGCCGTCATGTGAATTTTCACCTTAGGGGGCGCTATGGAGCCATTTTGCATTTTATTGTTTGGGCGACTTCAGAATATCGAATTTTTCACCAGGCCCGGTCGTCCTGCCAAATTTCCTGAGTTTTCGCCAGTGGGAAGTGGGCCATTTTCCAGTTTAAAGCGGAGGAAAAATAATAACGAAAGAAGGAAACATGCAGGAACTAGGGCCCCGTTGGGGCACTGGCGGGCCCGAGCTGTGTCGCGCCCCCCCCCCCAACGCGCTGCCTCCCCGTCCCATTCGCGTCCTCTGGCCATCGTCCTCTCTGGTAACGCCCATCACTGCAAAGACCCTTTTCCTTCATCGGCGTTTGCTGTTCTTCCTGCCAGTGCGTGTGGCTTTCACTTGCACTTGCCACAGCCAGCCTCGTGAGTGCCTAGCCTATTGGATATCACTGTCACCTACACAGGACAGTCATTACCTTTCTATTAATACTTTGTTTTTTAATTTCACATTAATTTCCATATTGTCTAAACGACTGGAAAAAACTTGAGCCCCTGCCCCTGTATAATCATGTGCACGTCCCTGTTCTAGCTCCAAGGTGAATCTTGACTGCTCATGTTCTCCTCAGAAGCAGTCACCTCACTCCCCTCAGGTTACTGTACACATGCACCAACTGCCTGCTTCAGGTTTCGATGGAGCTTCATGGTTGTCTTTTGGAGAAATTAGCAGTCAAGTTGTGTTTGAAATTTCATTTTTTTCAGGGGCAAAAGGAAGTCTCTGCATTGTTGTCAAATATGTAAATAGCATGTTTTTGCAGGTGCTGAAAAACAGACTCTGAGTGTGTATGTGTGTGTGTGTGTGTGTGTGTGTGTGTGTGTGTGTGTGTGTGTGTGTGCGTGTGTGTGTGTGTCTGTGTGTGTGTGTGTCTGTGTGTGTGTATCCTGCAGTACTCTGTACTCCTCCAGTGGCCAAAACGACTTTTAAGAATGTGGATATTTGGGTCATCTTTGGCGCCCCCTAGAACGTAAACCATGGGGTGCAGCGGCATGATTTTTACAACTTTGAATGGCCATGGGGTGTAGATTGGCCTGAGCAAATTTGGTGTCAGTGGGACGAAAGCCTTAGGAGGAGTTAGCCACATTCCAATGTGTGCGAATCGGCAAAAAATGCAAAATAGCCGTTTAGCCGTACATTTTATAGATACGCGCGCATTGACTTTTTCGTAGATCTTATTGAGATACACGTGTGTGTCAAATTTTTTGTCAATATGACAAAGCGTACAGGCGTGAATCTCAACAATGTGTATTTTCACCTTAGGGGACAAGAAAAAATGGACTTTTTTGTCCTGCCATGGGGGGGCGCTCTTTTGGGGAGTAAAAATTCCTTCACAAGTGTGTTGATGGCTGGACATTGCATCATCCTAGAAAACTTGGAGGCCAGTGAGGACAAAAATAAAAAGTTATAAAACTTTTAAGAATGTGGATTTTTGGGTTATTTTTGGCGCCCCCTAGAACCTAAACCATGGGGTGCAGCATCATGATTTGTACAACTTTGAATGGCCATGGAGTGTAGATTGGCCTGAGCAAATGTGGTGCCGGTGGAACGAAAGCCTTCGGAGGAGTTAGCGAAATTCCAATGTGTGCGGATCGGCAAAAAATGCGAAATAACCCTTTAACCGTACATTTGACAGATACGCCCGCACTGACTTTTTTGTAGATCTTATTGAGATACATGTGTGTGTCAATTTTTATGTCAATATGACAAAGCGTACAGGCGTGACAGTCAATAGTGTGAATTTTCACCTTAGGGGGCGCTATGGAGCCATTTTGCATTTTATTGTTTGGATGACTTCAGAATATCGAATTTTTCACCAGGCCCGGTCGTCCTGCCAAATTTCATGAGTTTTCGCCAGTGGGAAGTGGGCCATTTTCCAGTTTAAAGCGGAGGAAAAATAATAATAATAACAAAAGAAGAATCCATCAGGAACAAGAGGGCTCTCGCAGCTGCTTAGCAGCTACGCTCGGGCCCTAACAAGAGGGCTCTCGCAGCTGCTTAGCAGCTACGCTCGGGCCCTAATAACGAAAGAAGGAAACATGCAGGAACAAGAGGGCTCTCGCAGCTGCTTAGCAGCTACGCTCGGGCCCTAAAGAAAGAAACAAAGACTAGGGCCCCGGTGGGGCACTGTCGGGCCCGAGCCGCGTCGCGCCGCCCCCAGCGCGACCGCCTCCCCCTCCCGATCGCGTCACACTCAAGGTCCAAAGATGGTGTGCGCACTTGTCTGTGGTCATTTCCCATTATAATGAATGGGAGGCGCAGTTTCTACCAAAACGCTCGCTGCAGACAAACTACATGTCCTATTTGAAAAAAGTCTGGACCATGAGTGAGGGCACAAACACAGCTAGTATATATCCAAATGGCAAGTTGCTCCTCCTTTCGGTTTTGCAGAGAGAGCGATGCGTTTGAGCCATTGAGCGATGGGCAGGAAAAACTTGACTTTTTCTCCTGCCATGGGGGGGCGCTCTTTTGGGGAGAAAAAATTCCTTCACAAATGTGTTGATGGCTGGACATTGCATCATCCTAGAAAACTTGGAGGCCAGTGAGGACAAAAATAAAAAGTTATAAGACTTTTAAAAATGTGGATATTTGGGTCCTCTTTGGCGCCCCCTAGAACGTAAACTGTGGGGTGCAGCGTCATGATTTGTACAACTTTGAATGGCCATGGGGTGTAGATTGACCTGAGCAAATTTGAAGCCGATGGGACAAAAGATTTAGGAGGAGTTAGCGAAATTCCAATGTGTGCGGATCGGCAAAAAATGCGAAATAACCCTTTAACCGTACATTTGACAGATACGCCCGCACTGACTTTTTTGTAGATCTTATTGAGATACATGTGTGTGTCAAATTTTGTGTCATTTTGACAAAGCGTAAAGGCGTGACAGTCAACAATGTGTATTTTCGCCTTAGGAGACAAGAAAAAATGGACTTTTTTCTCCTGCCATGGGGGGGCGCTCTTTTGGCGAGTAAAAATTCCTTCACAAATGTGTTGATGGCTGGACATTGCATCATCCTAGAGAACTTGGAGGCCAGTGAGGACAAAAATAAAAAGTTATAAGACTTTTAAGACTGTGGATTTTTGGGTTATCTTTGGCGCCCCCTAGAACGTAAACCGTGGGGTGCAGCGTCATGATTTGTACAACTTTTAATGGCCATGGGGTGTAGATTGGCCTCAGCAAATGTGGTGCCTTTGGAACGAAAGCCTTCGGAGGAGTTAGCGAAATTCCAATGTGTGCGGATCGGCAAAAAATGCGAAATAGCCCTTTCACCGTACATTTGACAGATACGCCCGCACTGACTTTTTTGTAGATCTTATTGAGATACATGTGTGTGTCAATTTTTGTGTCAATATGACAAAGCGTAAAGGCGTGACAGTCAATAGTGTGAATTTTCGCCTTAGGAGACAAGAAAAAATGGACTTTTTTCTCCTGCCATGGGGGGGCGCTCTTTTGGGGAGTAAAAATTCCTTCACAAATGTGTTGATGGCTGGACATTGCATCATCCTAGAAAACTTGGAGGCCAGTGAGGACAAAAATAAAAAGTTATACGACTTTTAAGAATGTGGATTTCTGGGTTATCTTTGGCGCCCCCTAGAACGTAAACCGTGGGATGCAGCGTCATGATTTGTACAACTTTTAATGGCCATGGGGTGTAGATTGGCCTGAGCAAATTTGGTGCCGGTGGAACGAAAGCCTTCGGAGGAGTTAGCGAAATTCCAATGTGTGCGGATCGGCAAAAAATGCGAAATAGCCCTTTAACCGTACATTTGACAGATACGCCCGCACTGACTTTTTTGTAGATCTTATTGAGATACACGTGTGTGTCAAATTTTGTGTCATTTTGACAAAGCGTACAGGCGTGACACTCAATCATGTGAATTTTTCACCTTAGGGGGCGCTATGGAGCCATTTTGCATTTGATTTTTTGGGCGACTTCAGAATATCGAATTTTTCATCAGGCCCGGTCGTCCTGCCAAATTTCATGACTTTTCACCAGTGGGAAGTGGGCCATTTTCCAGTTCAAAGGGGCAGAAAAATAATAAGAAGAAGAAGAAGAAGAACTAGGACCCCGTTGGGGCACTGGCGGGCCCGAGCCGTGTCCCCCCCCCCCCCCCCCCCCCCAACGTGCTGCCTCCCCGTCCCATTTGTGTCCTCTGGCCATCGCCCTCTCTTGTAACGCCCATCACTGCAAAGACCCTTTTCCTTCATCGGCGTTTGCTGTTCTTCCTGCCAGTGCGTGTTGCTTTCACTTACACTTGCCACAGCCAGCCTCGTGAGTGCCTAGCCTATTCGATATCGCTGTCACCTACACAGGACAGTCATTACCTTTCTATTAATACTTTGTGTTTTAATTTCACATTAATTTCCATATTGTATAAACGACTGGAAAAAACTTGAGCCCCTGCCCCTGTATAATCATGTGCATGTCTCTGTTCTAGCTCCAAGGTGAATCTTCACTGCTCATGTTCTCCTCAGAAGCACTCACCTCACTCCCCTCAGGTTACTGTACACATGCACCAACTGCCTGCTTCAGGTTTGGATGGAGCTTCATGGTTGTCTTTTGGAGAAATGACCAGTCAAGTTGTGTTTGAAATTTGATTTTTTTTTCAGGGGCAAAAGGAGCCTCTGCATTCTTGTCAAATATGTAAATAGCATGTTTTTGCAGGTGCTAAAAACCAGACTCTGAGTGTGTGTGTGTGTGTGTGTGTGTGTGTGTGTGTGTGTGTGTGTGTGTGAGTGTGTGTGTGTGTCTGTGTGTGAGTTCAAGTCACATGACATATTTAACCGGATGTAGCTGCAAGACGGAGCCTCGTTGACTCTCCGTTTCAACTTATCTCAAAAGTGAGGACCTCAACCTATATACCAGTTTTTAAATTGTGTTGATAGGCCAAATAAAACCAGAGTTATGATAAATTATGTCCGCGATACTTTTTTTCTGCTTATTTTGATCACGTTCGGCGCTCGATCGCGCTGTATGAGACAGGAAAACATAGCATGCAGACATTAGCGACAGGTCTTACAGGCGGAAAAGGCTTGCCAAAAGAAAAAAAAAACACACCACAACATCTCTCCTATTGGTGGAAAACTTCACCACAACAACCAATCCAAAATTATATGGTGACTGATTGACAAGGGGAGGGTGCTTACGTTCTTCCTGCAACATGAGAAGGGAGGGAGGGACTCTCAGCAGGGATGCAGTCTGGGACACGTAGTTGCAAACCTAGCGACTTTGTTGTTAGATTCAATGACTTTTCAGACCCCCTAACGACTTTTTTTTAGAAAGAAAGGGACTTTTATCGACTTCTTCTGGAGTTTAGAGACTCTGACATGAAGCAGGCTTTCCTTACTGAGGAGTTAGCAACGCTGCTAAGGGTGCAGAGCCACACATGCGCTCAGAGCTCTGCATGGGAGACTGAAGCTGACAGAGCTGCAGCAGTTAGCAGGTTTCACCCTCAGAGACCACCAGGGGTTCATGTTGAGGCATTTTAATTTTTTTTTTTTTTTGTGCCATAGACACTGTCAGCACAATCTGCAGTTACACTAACAAAAATGCTGCAAAAAACAAAGAATTATGGAAAAATTACACATGGACTGACATAGAGGAGGATCTACACAAGTTTTTTACATCATGTTTTACATCATGCATCATTTACATCATGTTTTTTTGTAGTGGCATAAATAAAAAGTGACATTTGTGAGACTATACAGTGTTTTGTAAATAATTTTACAAAGAACGCCTGGGCCATTGCCTGCATTTTGATGTAAATAGAGGTAAATTACTATGTTCTTTGTTAAAAATTTGCATATGTTTTGAAGTTTACAATTTTTATTTGAAGTTTAAGTTTTAAAAACAGTTCATCACACATATTTGTGGTTTAATTTCACATTAATTTCCATATTGTATAAATGACTGGAAAAAACTTGAGCCCCTGCCCCTGTATAATCATGTGCACGTCCCTGTTCTAGCTCCAAGGTGAATCTTCACTGCTCATGTTCTCCTCAGAAATAGTCACCTCACTCCCCTCAGGTTACTGTACACATGCACCAACTATCTGCTTCAGGTTTGAAATGGAGCTTCATGGTTGTCTTTTGGAGAAATGAACAGTCAAGTTGTGTTTGAAATTTGATTTTTTTCAGGGGCAAAAGGAAGCCTCTGCATTCTTGTCAAATATGTAAACAGCATGTTTTTGCAGGTGCTAAAAAACAGACTCTGAGTGTGTGTGTGTGTGTGTGTGTGTGTGTGTGTGTGTGTGTGTGTGTGTGTATGTTGGCGTGTGTGTATATGTGTGTGTATCCTGCAGTACTCTGTACTCCTGCAGTGGCCAAAAAGACTTTTAAGAATGTGGATTTTTGGGTCATCTTTGGCGCCCCCTAGAACTGCAGTACTCTGTACTCCTGCAGTGGCCAAAATGACTTTTAAGAATGTGGATTTTTGGGTCATCTTTGGCGCCCCCTAGAACGTAAACCGTGGGGTGCAGCGTCATGATTTTTACAACTTTGAATGGGCATGGGGTGTAGATTGCCCTGAGCAAATTTGGTATCGGTGGGACGAAAGCCTTAGGAGGAGATAGCCACATTCCAATGTGTGCGAATCGGCAAAAAATGCAAAATAGCCCTTTAACCGTACATTATACAGATACGCGCTCTTTGACTTTTTCGTAGATCTAATTGAGATACACATGATTGTCAATTTTTGTGTCAATATGACAAAGCGTTCAGGCGTGACACTCAACAATGTGTATTTTTATGTAAGGGGACAAGAAAAAATTGACTTTTTTCTCCTACCATGGGGGGGCGCTCTTTTGGGGAGTAAAAATTCCTTCACAAATGTGTTGATGGCTGGACATTGCATCATCCTAGAAAACTTGGAGGCCAGTGAGGACAAAAATAAAAAGTTATAAAACATTTAAGAATGTGGATTTTTGGGTTATTTTTGGCGCCCCCTAGAACCTAAACCATGGGGTGCAGCATCATGATTTGAATAACTTTTAATGGCCATGGGGTGTAGATTGGCCTGAGCAAATGTGGTGCCGGTGGAACGAAAGCCTTCGGAGGAGTTAGCCACATTCCAATGTGTGCGTATCGGCAAAAAATGCGGAATAACCCTTTAACTGTACATTTGACAGATACGCGCGCATGGACTTTTTTGTAGATCTTATTGAGTTACATGTGTGTGTCAATTTTTGTGTCATTTTGACAAAGCGTATAGGCGTGACACTCAACAATGTGTATTTTCACCTTAGGGGACAAGAAAAAATGGACTTTTTTCTCCTGCCATGGGGGGGCGCTCTTTTGGGGAGTAAAAATTCCTTCACAAATGTGTTGATGGCTGGACATTGCATCATCCTAGAAAACTTGGAGGCCAGTGAGGACAAAAATAAAAAGTTATAAGACTTTTAAATATGTAGATTTTAGTGTTATCTTTGGCGCCCCCTAGAACCTAAACCTTGGGGTGCAGCGTCATGATTTTGATAACTTTTAATGGCCACGGGGTGTAGATTGGCCTGAGCAAATGTGGTGCCGGTGGAACGAAAGCCTTCGGAGGAGTTAGCGAAATTCCAATGTGTGCGGATCGGCAAAAAATGCGAAATAACCCTTTAACCGTAATTTTGACAGATACGCCCGCACTGACTTTTTTGTAGATCTTATTGAGATACATATGTGTGTCAATTTTTGTGTCAATATGACAAAGCGTAAAGGCGTGACAGTCAATAGTGTGAATTTCCACCTTAGGGGGCGCTATGGAGCCATTTTGCATTTTATTGTTTGGGCGACTTCAGAATATCGAATTTTTCACCAGGCCCGGTCGTCCTGCCAAATTTCATGAGTTTTCGCCAGTGGGAAGTGGGCCATTTTCCAGTTCAAAGGGGAGGAAAAAGAAGAAAGAAAGAAAGAACTAGGGCCCCGGTGGGGCACTGGCGGGCCCGAGCCGTGTCGCGCCGCCCCCAGCGCGACCGCCTACCCCTCCCGATCGCGTCACACTCAAGGTTCAAAGATGGTGTGCGCACTTGTCTGTGGTCATTTACCATTATAATGAATGGGAGGCGCAGTTTCTACCAAAATGCTCGCTGCAGACAAACTCCATGTCCTTTTTGAAAAAAGTCTGGACCATGAGTGAGGGCACAAACACAGCTAAGATATATCCAAATGGCAAGTTGCTCCTCCTTTCGGTTTTGCTGAGAGAGCGATGCGTTTGAGCCATTGAGCGATGGGCAGGAAAAACTTGACTTTTTCTCCGGCCATGGGGGGCGCTCTTTTGGGGAGTAAAAATTCCTTCACAAATGTGTTGATGGCTGGACATTGCATCATCCTAGAAAACTTGGAGGCCAGTGAGGACAAAAATAAAAAGTTATAAGACTTTTAAATATGTGGATGTTAGGGTTATCTTTGGCGCCCCCTAGAACCTAAACCGTGGGGTGCAGCGTCATGATTTGAATAACTTTTAATGGCCATGGGGTGTAGATTGGCCTGAGCAAATGTGGTGCCGGTGGAACGAAAGCCTTAGGAGGAGTTAGCCACATTCCAATGTGTGCGGATCGGCAAAAAATGCGGAATAACCCTTTAACCGTACATTTGACAGATACGCGCGCATTGACTTTTTCGTAGATCTTATTGAGTTACATGTGTGTGTCAATTTTTGTGTCATTTTGACAAAGCGTATAGGCGTGACACTCAACAATGTGTATTTTCACCTTAGGGGACAAGAAAAAATGGACTTTTTTCTCCTGCCATGGGGGGGCGCTCTTTTGGGGAGTAAAAATTCCTTCACAAATGTGTCGATGGCTGGACATTGCATCATCCTAGAAAACTTGGAGGCCAGTGAGGACAAAAATAAAAAGTTATAAGACTTTTAAATATGTGGATTTTAGTGTTATCTTTGGCGCCCCCTAGAACCTAAACCTTGGGGTACAGCGTCATGATTTTGATAACTTTTAATGGCCACGGGGTGTAGATTGGCCTGAGCAAATGTGGTGCCGGTGGAACGCAAGCCTTCGGAGGAGTTAGCGAAATTCCAATGTGTGCGGATCGGCAAAAAATGCGAAATAACCCTTTAACCGTACATTTGACAGATACGGCCGCACTGACTTTTTTGTAGATCTTATTGAGATACATATGTGTGTCAATTTTTGTGTCATTTTGCCAAAGCGTACAGGTGTTACACTCAACAATGTGTATTTTCACCTTAGGGGACAAGAAAAAATTGACTTTTTTCTCCTGCCATGGGGGGGCGCTCTTTTGGGGAGTAAAAATTCCTTCACAAATGTGTTGATGGCTGGACATTGCATCATCCTAGAAAACTTGGAGGCCAGTGAGGGCAAAAATAAAAAGTTATAAGACTTTTAAATATGTGGATCTTAGGGTTATCTTTGGCGCCCCCTAGAACCTAAACCGTGGGGTGCAGCGTCATGATTTGAATAACTTTTAATGGCCATGGGGTGTAGATTGGCCTGAGCAAATGTGGTGCCGGTGGAACGAAAGCCTTCGGAGGAGTTAGCGAAATTCCAATGTGTGCGGATCGGCAAAAAATGCGAAATAACCCTTTAACCGTACATTTGACAGATACGCCCGCACTGACTTTTTTGTAGATCTTATTGAGATACATGTGTGTGTCAATTTTTGTGTCATTTTGACAAAGCGTACCGGCGTGACAGTGAATAGTGTGAATTTTCACCTTAGGGGGCGCTATGGAGCCATTTTGCATTTTCTTGTTTGGGCGACTTCGGAATATCAAATTTTTCACCAGGCCCGGTCGTCCTGCCAAATTTCATGAGTTTTCGCCTTTGGGAAGTGGGCCATTTTCCAGTTCAAAGGGGAGGAAAAATAATAATAATAATAACAAAAGAAGGAAACTACAGGAACAAGAGGGCTCTCGCAGCTGCTTAGCAGCTACGCTCGGGCCCTAAAGAAGAATCCATCAGGAATAATAGGGCTCTCGCAGCTGCTTAGCAGCTACGCTCGGGCCCTAAAGAAAGAAAGAAAGAAAGAAACAAAGAAAAACCACTTGGGGAATAATAGGGCCTACGCCCGGCTGCTCTGCAGCTGGCTCGGGCCCTGTCTAGGGCCCCGTTGGGGCACTGGCGGGCCCGAGCTGTGTCGCCCCCCCCCCCCCCCCCCCCAACGCGCTGCCTCCCCGTCCCATTCGCGTCCTCTGGCCATCGCCCTCTCTGGTAACGCCCATCACTGCAAAGACCCTTTTCCTTCATCGGCGTTTGCTGTTCTTCCTGCCAGTGCGTGTTGCTTTCACTTACACTTGCCACAGCCAGCCTTGTGAGTGCCTAGCCTATTGGATATCACTGTCACCTACACAGGACAGTCATTACCTTTCTATTAATACTTTGTTTTTTAATTTCACATTAATTTCCATATTGTATAAACGACTGGAAAAAACTTGAGCCCCTGCCCCCGTATAATCATGTGCACGTCCCTGTTCTCGCCTAGAACGTAAACCGTGGGGTGCAGCGTCATGATTTTTACAACTTTGAATGGGCATGGGGTGTAGATTGCCCTGAGCAAATTTGGTATCGGTGGGACGAAAGCCTTAGGAGGAGATAGCCACATTCCAATGTGTGCGAATCGGCAAAAAATGCAAAATAGCCCTTTAACCGTACATTATACAGATACGCGCTCTTTGACTTTTTCGTAGATCTAATTGAGATACACATGATTGTCAATTTTTGTGTCAATATGACAAAGCGTTCAGGCGTGACACTCAACAATGTGTATTTTTATGTAAGGGGACAAGAAAAAATTGACTTTTTTCTCCTACCATGGGGGGGCGCTCTTTTGGGGAGTAAAAATTCCTTCACAAATGTGTTGATGGCTGGACATTGCATCATCCTAGAAAACTTGGAGGCCAGTGAGGACAAAAATAAAAAGTTATAAAACATTTAAGAATGTGGATTTTTGGGTTATTTTTGGCGCCCCCTAGAACCTAAACCATGGGGTGCAGCATCATGATTTGAATAACTTTTAATGGCCATGGGGTGTAGATTGGCCTGAGCAAATGTGGTGCCGGTGGAACGAAAGCCTTCGGAGGAGTTAGCCACATTCCAATGTGTGCGTATCGGCAAAAAATGCGGAATAACCCTTTAACTGTACATTTGACAGATACGCGCGCATGGACTTTTTTGTAGATCTTATTGAGTTACATGTGTGTGTCAATTTTTGTGTCATTTTGACAAAGCGTATAGGCGTGACACTCAACAATGTGTATTTTCACCTTAGGGGACAAGAAAAAATGGACTTTTTTCTCCTGCCATGGGGGGGGCGCTCTTTTGGGGAGTAAAAATTCCTTCACAAATGTGTTGATGGCTGGACATTGCATCATCCTAGAAAACTTGGAGGCCAGTGAGGACAAAAATAAAAAGTTATAAGACTTTTAAATATGTGGATTTTAGGGTTATCTTTGGCGCCCCCTAGAACCTAAACCGTGGGGTGCAGCGTCATGATTTTGATAACTTTTAATGGCCATGGGGTGTAGATTGGCCTGAGCAAATGTGGTGCCGGTGGAACGAAAGCCTTAGGAGGAGTTAGCCACATTCCAATGTGTGCGGATCGGCAAAAAATGCGGAATAACCCTTTAACCGTACATTTGACAGATACGCGCGCATTGACTTTTTCGTAGATCTTATTGAGTTACATGTGTGTGTCAATTTTTGTGTCATTTTGACAAAGCGTATAGGCGTGACACTCAACAATGTGTATTTTCACCTTAGGGGACAAGAAAAAATGGACTTTTTTCTCCTGCCATGGGGGGGCGCTCTTTTGGGAAGTAAAAATTCCTTCACAAATGTGTTGATGGCTGGACATTGCATCATCCTAGAAAACTTGGAGGCCGGTGAGGACAAAAATAAAAAGTTATAAGACTTTTAAATATGTGGATTTTAGTGTTATCTTTGGCGCCCCCTAGAACCTAAACCTTGGGGTGCAGCGTCATGATTTTGATAACTTTTAATGGCCACGGGGTGTAGATTGGCCTGAGCAAATGTGGTGCCGGTGGAACGAAAGCCTTCGGAGGAGTTAGCGAAATTCCAATGTGTGCGGATCGGCAAAAAATGCGCAATAACCCTTTAACCGTACATTTGACAGATACGGCCGCACTGACTTTTTTGTAGATCTTATTGAGATACATATGTGTGTCAATTTTTGTGTCAATATGACAAAGCGTACATCCTTGACAGTCAATAGTGTGAATTTTCATCTTAGGGGGCGCTATGGAGCCATTTTGCATTTTATTGTTTGGGCGACTTCAGAATATCGAATTTTTCACCAGGCCCGGTCGTCCTGCCAAATTTCATGAGTTTTCGCCGGTGGGAAGTGGGCCATTTTCCAGTTCAAAGGGGAGGAAAAAGAAGAAAGAAAGAAACAAAGAAAAACCCCTACAGGAATAACAGGGCCTACGCCCGGCTGCTCTGCAGCTGGCTCGGGCCCTAATAATAACAAACTAGGGCCCCGGTGGGGCACTGTCGGGCCCGAGCCGCGTTGCGCCGCCCCCAGCGCGACCGCCTCCCCCTCCCGATCGCGTCACACTCAAGGTCCAAAGATGGTGTGCGCACTTGTCTGTGGTCATTTCCCATTATAATGAATGGGAGGCGCAGTTTCTACCAAAACACTCGCTGCAGACAAACTACATGTCCTATTTGAAAAAAGTCTGGACCATGAGTGAGGGCACAAACACAGCTAGGATATATCCAAACGGCAAGTTGCTCCTTGTTACGGTGTTGCCGGGAGAGTGATGCGATTGAGCCATTGAGTGATGGGCAGGAAAAACTTGACTGTTTCTCCTGCCATGGGGGTTGGGGGATGGGGGGGGGGGGGGGATGTGGATTCTTTTAAGAATGTGGATATTTGGGTCATCTTTGGCGCCCCCTAGAACGTAAACCGTGGGGTGCAGCGTCATGATTTTTACAACTTTGAATGACCATGGGGTGTAGATTGGCCTGAGCAAATTTGGTGTCAGTGGGACGAAAGCCTTAGGAGGAGTTAGCCACATTCCAATGTGTGCGAATCGGCAAAAAATGCAAAATAGCCCTTTAACCGTACATTTGACAGATACGCGCGCATTGACTTTTTTGTAGATCTTATTGAGATACATGTGATTGTCAAATTTTGTGTCAATATGATAAAGCGTACAGGCGTGACACTCAATAGTGTGAATTTCCACCTTAGGGGACAAGAAAAAATTGACTTTTTTCTCCTGCCATGGGGGGGCGCTCTTTTGGGGAGTAAAAATTCCTTCACAAATGTGTTGATGGCTGGACATTGCATCATCCTAGAAAACTTGGAGGCCAGTGAGGACAAAAATAAAAAGTTATAAGACTTTTAAATATGTGGATTTTAGGGTTATCTTTGGCGCCCCCTAGAACCTAAACCGTGGGGTGCAGCGTCATGATTTGAATAACTTTTAATGGCCATGGGGTGTAGATTGTCCTGAGCAAATGTGGTGCCGGTGGAACGAAAGCCTTCGGAGGAGTTAGCGAAATTCCAATGTGTGCGGATCGGCAAAAAATGCGGAATAACCCTTTAACCGTACATTTGACAGATACGCGCGCATTGACTTTTTCGTAGATCTTATTGAGATACATGTGTGTGTCAATTTTTGTGTCATTTTGCCAAAGCGTACAGGTGTTACACTCAACAATGTGTATTTTCACCTTAGGGGACAAGAAAAAATGGACTTTTTTCTCCTGCCATGGGGGGGCGCTCTTTTGGGGAGTAAAAATTCCTTCACAAATGTGTTGATGGCTGGACATTGCATCATCCTAGAAAACTTGGAGGCCAGTGAGGGCAAAAATAAAAAGTTATAAGACTTTTAAATATGTGGATCTTAGGGTTATCTTTGGCGCCCCCTAGAACCTAAACCGTGGGGTGCAGCGTCATGATTTGAATAACTTTTAATGGCCATGGGGTGTAGATTGGCCTGAGCAAATGTGGTGCCGGTGGAACGAAAGCCTTCGGAGGAGTTAGCGAAATTCCAATGTGTGCGGATCGGCAAAAAATGCGAAATAACCCTTTAACCGTACATTTGACAGATACGCCCGCACTGACTTTTTTGTAGATCTTATTGAGATACATGTGTGTGTCAATTTTTGTGTCATTTTGACAAAGCGTAAAGGCGTGACAGTCAATAGTGTGAATTTTCACCTTAGGGGGCGCTATGGAGCCATTTTGCATTTTCTTGTTTGGGCGACTTCGGAATATCAAATTTTTCACCAGGCCCGGTCGTCCTGCCAAATTTCATGAGTTTTCGCCAGTGGGAAGTGGGCCATTTTCCAGTTCAAAGGGGAGGAAAAATAATAATAACAAAAGAAGGAAACTACAGGAACAAGAGGGCTCTCGCAGCTGCTTAGCAGCTACGCTCGGGCCCTAAAGAAGAATCCATCAGGAACAAGAGGGCTCTCGCAGCTGCTTAGCAGCTACGCTCGGGCCCTAATTGACTTTTTTCTCCTGCCATGGGGGGGCGCTCTTTTGGGGAGTAAAAATTCCTTCACAAATGTGTTGATGGCTGGACATTGCATCATCCTAGAAAACTTGGAGGCCAGTGAGGACAAAAATAAAAAGTTATAAGACTTTTAAATATGTGGATTTTAGGGTTATCTTTGGCGCCCCCTAGAACCTAAACCGTGGGGTGCAGCGTCATGATTTGAATTACTTTTAATGGCCATGGGGTGTAGATTGGCCTGAGCAAATGTGGTGCCGGTGGAACGAAAGCCTTCGGAGGAGTTAGCGAAATTCCAATGTGTGCGGATCGGCAAAAAATGCGGAATAACCCTTTAACCGTACATTTGACAGATACGCGCGCATTGACTTTTTCGTAGATCTTATTGAGATACATGTGTGTGTCAATTTTTGTGTCATTTTGCCAAAGCGTACAGGTGTTACACTCAACAATGTGTATTTTCACCTTAGGGGACAAGAAAAAATGGACTTTTTTCTCCTGCCATGGGGGGGCGCTCTTTTGGGGAGTAAAAATTCCTTCACAAATGTGTTGATGGCTGGACATTGCATCATCCTAGAAAACTTGGAGGCCAGTGAGGGCAAAAATAAAAAGTTATAAGACTTTAAAATATGTGGATCTTAGGGTTATCTTTGGCGCCCCCTAGAACCTAAACCGTGGGGTGCAGCGTCATGATTTGAATAACTTTTAATGGCCATGGGGTGTAGATTGGCCTGAGCAAATGTGGTGCCGGTGGAACGAAAGCCTTCGGAGGAGTTAGCGAAATTCCAATGTGTGCGGATCGGCAAAAAATGCGAAATAACCCTTTAACCGTACATTTGACAGATACGCCCGCACTGACTTTTTCGTAGATCTTATTGAGATACATGTGTGTGTCAATTTTTGTGTCAATTTGACAAAGCGTACAGGCGTGACAGTCAATAGTGTGAATTTTCACCTTAGGGGGCGCTATGGAGCCATTTTGCATTTTCTTGTTTGGGCGACTTCGGAATATCAAATTTTTCACCAGGCCCGGTCGTCCTGCCAAATTTCATGAGTTTTCGCCAGTGGGAAGTGGGCCATTTTCCAGTTCAAAGGGGAGGAAAAATAACTAGGACCCCGTTGGGGCACTGGCGGGCCCGAGCTGTGTCGCGTCCCCCCCCCAACGCGCTGCCTCCCCGTCCCATTTGTGTCCTCTGGCCATCGCCCTCTCTGGTAACGCCCATCACTGCAAAGACCCTTTTCCTTCATCGGCGTTTGCTGTTCTTCCTGCCAGTGCGTGTTGCTTTCACTTACACTTGCCACAGCCAGCCTCTTGAGTGCCTAGCCTATTGGATATCACTGTCACCTACTCAGGACAGTCATTACCTTTCTATTAATACTTTGTTTTTTAATTTCACATTAATTTCCATATTGTATAAACGACTGGAAAAAACTTGAGCCCCTGCCCCTGTATAATCATGTGCACGTCTCTGTTCTAGCTCTAAGGTGAATCTTCACTGCTCATGTTCTCCTCAGAAGCAGTCACCTCACTCCCCTCAGGTTACTGTACACATGCACCAACTGCCTGCTTCAGGTTTGGATGGAGCTTCATGGTTGTCTTTTGGAGAAATGACCAGTCAAGTTGTGTTTGAAATTTGATTTTTTTCAGGGGCAAAAGGAGCCTCTGCATTCTTGTCAAATGTGTAAATAGCATGTTTTTGCAGGTGCTAAAAACCAGACTCTGAGTGTGTGTGTGTGCGTGTGTGTGTGTGTGTGTCTGTGTGTGTGTGTGTGTGTGTGTGTGTGCGTTCAAGTCACATGACATATTTAACCGGATGTAGCTGCAAGACGGAGCCTCGTTGACTCCGTTTCAACTTATCTCAAAAGTGAGGACCTCAACCTATATACCAGTTTTTAAATTGTGTTGATAGGCCAAATAAAACCAGAGTTATGATAAATTATGTCCGCGATACTTGTTTTCTGCTTATTTTGATCACGTTCGGCGCTCGATCGCGCTGTATGAGACAGGAAAACATAGCATGCAGACATTAGCGACAGGTCTTACAGGCGGAAAAGGCTTGCCAAAGGAAAAAAAATACACACCACAACATCTCTCCTATTGGTGGAAAACTTCACCACAACAACCAATCCAAAATTATATGGTGACTGATTGACAAGGGGCGGGAACTTACGTTCTTCCTGCAATATGAGAAGGGAGGGAGGGACTCTCAGCAGGGATGCAGTCTGGGACACGTAGTTGCAAACCTAGCGACTTTGTTGTTAGATTCAATGACTTTTCAGACCCCCTAACGACTTTTTTTTAGAAAGAAAGTGACTTTTATCGACTTCTTCTGGAGTTTAGAGACTCTGACATGAAGCAGGCTTTCCTTACTGAGGAGTTAGCAACGCTGCTAAGGGTGCAGAGCCACACATGCGCTCCGAGCTCTGCATGGGAGACTGAAGCTGACAGAGCTGCAGCAGTTAGCAGGTTTCACCCTCAGAGACCACCAGGGGTTCATGTTGAGGCATTTTAATTTTTTTTTTTTTTTTGTGCCATAGACACTGTCAGCACAATCTGCAGTTACACTAACAAAAATGCTGCAAAAAACAAAGAATTATGGAAAAATTACACATGGACTGACATAGAGGAGGATCTACACAAGTTTTTTACATCATGTTTTACATCATGCATCATTTACATCATGTTTTTTTGTAGTGGCATAAATAAAAAGTGACATTTGTGAGACTATACAGTGTTTTGTAAATAATTTTACAAAGAACACCTGGGCCATTGCCTGCATTTTGATGTCAATAGAGGTAAATTACTATGTTCTTTGTTAAAAATTTGCATATGTTTTGAAGTTTACAATTTTTATTTGAAGTTTAAGTTTTAAAAACAGTTCATCACACATATTTGTGGTTTTCACAGTAAAAACGTTACTTTTTTCCACTCGGATTTTATGTTTTGTGTGTGAATTTGGGTCCAATGTGTAAATATAGTATGTCAAAATGATAAAATAACTGTAAATTGACACAGGTGAGGTTGTGCTGAAAAAAATGATACCAGGCAAGGCAAGGTAAAAATTTTGTAAGAGGAAATATAAAGGTAAAATCTAAAGTAGTCAAAAACGGCCAATAGTGACTCACAGACTCCACAGACAAGTCCCTTTGGCGCCACTCAGTGGGCAAAACTACTTTGTCTACTGTAATGTATATTTGGGTCATCTTTGGCGCCCCCTAAAACGTAAACCGTGGGGTGCAGCGTCATGATTTTTACAACTTTGAATGGCCATGGAGTGTAGATTGGCCTGAGCAAATTTGGTGTCAGTGGGACGAAAGCCTTAGGAGGAGTTAGCGAAATTCCAATGTGTGCGAATCGGCAAAAAATGCAAAATAGCCCTTTTACCGTACATTATACAGATACGCGCTCTTTGACTTTTTCGTAGATCTAATTGAGATACACATGATTGTCAATTTTTGTGTCATTTTGCCAAAGCGTACAGGCGTGACAGTCAACAATGTGTATTTTCACCTTAGGGGACAAGAAAAAATGGACTTTTTTCTCCTGCCATGGGGGGGCGCTCTTTTAGGGAGTAAAAATTCCTTCACAAATGTGTTGATGGCTGGACATTGCATCATCCTAGAAAACTTGGAGGCCAGTGAGGACAAAAATAAAAAGTTATAAGACTTTTAAAAATGTGGATTTTTGGGTTATCTTTGGCGCCCCCTAGAACGTAAACCGTGGGGTGCAGCGTCATGATTTGAATAACTTTTAATGGCCATGGGGTGTAGATTGGCCTGAGCAAATGTGGTGCCGGTGGAACGAAAGCCTTCGGAGGAGTTAGCGAAATTCCAATGTGTGCGGATCGGCAAAAAATGCGAAATAACCCTTTAACCGTACATTTGACAGATACGCCCGCACTGACTTTTTTGTAGATCTTATTGAGATACATGTGTGTGTCAATTTTTGTGTCATTTTGACAAAGCGTACAGGCGTGACAGTCAATAGTGTGAATTTTCACCTTAGGGGACAAGAAAAAATGGACTTTTTTCTCCTGCCATGGGGGGGCGCTCTTTTGGGGAGTAAAAATTCCTTCACAAATGTGTTGATGGCTGGACATTGCATCATCCTAGAAAACTTGGAGGCCAGTGAGGGCAAAAATAAAAAGTTATAAGACTTTTAAATATGTGGATTTTAGGGTTATCTTTGGCGCCCCCTAGAACCTAAACCGTGGGGTGCAGCGTCATGATTTGAATAACTTTTAATGGCCATGGGGTGTAGATTGGCCTGAGCAAATGTGGTGCCGGTGGAACGAAAGCCTTCGGAGGAGTTAGCGAAATTCCAATGTGTGCGGATCGGCAAAAAATGCGAAATAACCCTTTAACCGTACATTTGACAGATACACCCGCACTGACTTTTTTGTAGATCTTATTGAGATACATGTGTGTGTCAATTTTTGTGTCATTTTGACAAAGCGTACAGGCGTGACAGTCAATAGTGTGAATTTTCACCTTAGGGGGCGCTATGGAGCCATTTTGCATTTTCTTGTTTGGGCGACTTCGGAATATCAAATTTTTCACCAGGCCCGGTCGTCCTGCCAAATTTCATGAGTTTTCGCCAGTGGGAAGTGGGCCATTTTCCAGTTCAAAGGGGAGGAAAAAGAAAAAAGAAAGAACTAGGACCCCGTTGGGGCACTGGCGGGCCCGAGCCGTGTCCCCCCCAACGTGCTGCCTCCCCGTCCCATTTGTGTCCTCTGGCCATCGCCCTCTCTGGTAACGCCCATCACTGCAAAGACCCTTTTCCTTCATCGGCGTTTGCTGTTCTTCCTGCCAGTGCGTGTTGCTTTCACTTACACTTGCCACAGCCAGCCTCGTGAGTGCCTAGCCTATTGGATATCACTGTCACCTACACAGGACAGTCATTACCTTTCTATTAATACTTTGTGTTTTAATTTCACATTAATTTCCATATTGTATAAACGACTGGAAAAAACTTGAGCCCCTGCCCCTGTATAATCATGTGCATGTCTCTGTTCTAGCTCCAAGGTGAATCTTCACTGCTCATGTTCTCCTCAGAAGCACTCACCTCACTCCCCTCAGGTTACTGTACACATGCACCAACTGCCTGCTTCAGGTTTGGATGGAGCTTCATGGTTGTCTTTTGGAGAAATGAGCAGTCAAGTTGTGTTTGAAATTTGATTTTTTTCAGGGGCAAAAGGAGCCTCTGCATTCTTGTCAAATATGTAAATAGCATGTTTTTGCAGGTGCTAAAAACCAGACTCTGAGTGTGTGTGTGTGTGTGTGTGTGTGTGTGTGTGTGTGTGTGTGTGTGTGTGTGTCTGTGTGTGCGTTCAAGTCACATGACATATTTAACCGGATGTAGCTGCAAGACGGAGCCTCGTTGACTCTCCGTTTCAACTTATCTCAAATGTGAGGACCTCAACCTATATACCAGTTTTTAAATTGTGTTGATAGGCCAAATAAAACCAGAGTTATGATAAATTATGTCCGCGATACTTTTTTTCTGCTTATTTTGATCACGTTCGGCGCTCGATCGCGCTGTATGAGACAGGAAAACATAGCATGCAGACATTAGCGACAGGTCTTACAGGCGGAAAAGGCTTGCCAAAAGAAAAAAAAAACACACCACAACATCTCTCCTATTGGTGGAAAACTTCACCACAACAACCAATCCAAAATTATATGGTGACTGATTGACAAGGGGCGGGCGCTTACGTTCTTCCTGCAACATGAGAAGCGAGGGAGGGACTCTCAGCAGGGATGCAGTCTGGGACACGTAGTTGCAAACCTAGCGACTTTGTTGTTAGATTCAATGACTTTTCAGACCCCCTAACGACTTTTTTTTAGAAAGAAAGGGACTTTTATCGACTTCTTCTGGAGTTTAGAGACTCTGACATGAAGCAGGCTTTCCTTACTGAGGAGTTAGCAACGCTGCTAAGGGTGCAGAGCCACACATGCGCTCAGAGCTCTGCATGGGAGACTGAAGCTGACAGAGCTGCAGCAGTTAGCAGGTTTCACCCTCAGAGACCACCAGGGGTTCATGTTGAGGCATTTTAATTTTTTTTTTTTTTGTGCCATAGACACTGTCAGCACAATCTGCAGTTACACTAACAAAAATGCTGCAAAAAACAAAGAATTATGGAAAAATTACACATGGACTGACATAGAGGAGGATCTACACAAGTTTTTTACATCATGTTTTACATCATGCATCATTTACATCATGTTTTTTTGTAGTGGCATAAATAAAAAGTGACATTTGTGAGACTATACAGTGTTTTGTAAATAATTTTACAAAGAACGCCTGGGCCATTGCCTGCATTTTGATGAAAATAGAGGTAAATCACTATGTTCTTTGTTAAAAATTTGCATATGTTTTGAAGTTTACAATTTTTATTTGAAGTTTAAGTTTTAAAAACAGTTCATCACACATATTTGTGGTTTTCACAGTAAAAATGTTACTTTTTTCCACTCTGATTTTATGTTTTGTGTGTGAATTTGGGTCCATTGTGTAAATTCAGTATGTCAACATGATAAAATAACTGTAAATTCGCACAGGTGAGGTTGTGCTGAAAAAAATGATACCAGGCAAGGCACGTGATTGTCAAATTTTGTGTCAATATGACAAAGCGTATAGGCGTGAATCTCAACAATATGTATTTTCACCTTAGGGGACAAGAAAAAATGGACTTTTTTCTCCTGCCATGGGGGGGCGCTCTTTTGGGGAGTAAAAATTCCTTCACAAATGTGTTGATGGCTGGACATTGCATCATCCTAGAAAACTTGGAGGCCAGTGAGGACAAAAATAAAAAGTTATAAGACTTTTAAATATGTGGATTTTAGGGTTATCTTTGGCGCCCCCTAGAACCTAAACCGTGGGGTGCAGCGTCATGATTTGAATAACTTTTAATGGCCATGGGGTGTAGATTGGCCTGAGCAAATGTGGTGCCGGTGGAACGAAAGCCTTAGGAGGAGTTAGCCACATTCCAATGTGTGCGGATCGGCAAAAAATGCGGAATAACCCTTTAACCGTACATTTGACAGATACGCGCGCATTGACTTTTTCGTAGATCTTATTGAGTTACATGTGTGTGTCAATTTTTGTGTCATTTTGACAAAGCGTATAGGCGTGACACTCAACAATGTGTATTTTCACCTTAGGGGACAAGAAAAAATGGACTTTTTTCTTCTGCCATGGGGGGGCGCTCTTTTGGGGAGTAAAAATTCCTTCACAAATGTGTTGATGGCTGGACATTGCATCATCCTAGAAAACTTGGAGGCCAGTGAGGACAAAAATAAAAAGTTATAAGACTTTTAAATATGTGGATTTTAGTGTTATCTTTGGCGCCCCCTAGAACCTAAACCTTGGGGTGCAGCGTCATGATTTTGATAACTTTTAATGGCCACGGGGTGTAGATTGGCCTGAGCAAATGTGGTGCCGGTGGAACGAAAGCCTTCGGAGGAGTTAGCGAAATTCCAATGTGTGCGGATCTGCAAAAAATGCGAAATAACCCTTTAACCGTAATTTTGACAGATACGGCCGCACTGACTTTTTTGTAGATCTTATTAAGATACATATGTGTGTCAATTTTTGTGTCAATATGACAAAGCGTACAGGCGTGACAGTCAATAGTGTGAATTTCCACCTTAGGGGGCGCTATGGAGCCATTTTGCATTTTATTGTTTGGGCGACTTCAGAATATCGAATTTTTCACCAGGCCCGGTCGTCCTGCCAAATTTCATGAGTTTTCGCCAGTGGGAAGTGGGCCATTTTCCAGTTCAAAGGGGAGGAAAAAGAAGAAAGAAAGAAAGAAAGAAAGAAAGAAACAAAGAAAAACCACTTGGAGAATAATAGGGCTCTCGCAGCTGCTTAGCAGCTACGCTCGGGCCCTAAAGAAACAAAGAAAAACCACTTGGGGAATAATAGGGCCTACGCCCGGCTGCTCTGCAGCTGGCTCGGGCCCTAATAACTAGGGCCCCGTTGGGGCACTGGCGGGCCCGAGCCGTGTCACGCCGCCCCAAGCGCGACCGCCTCCCCCACCCGATCGCGTCACACTCAAGGTCCAAAGATGGTGTGCGCACTTGTTTGTGGTCATTTACCATTATAATGAACGGGAGGCGCAGTTTCTACCAAAACGCTCGCTGCAGAAAAACTCCATGTCCAATTTGAAAAAAGTCTGGACCATGAGTGAGGGCACAAACACAGCTAAGATATATCCAAATGGCAAGTTGCTCCTCCTTTCGCTTTTGCCGAGAGAGCAGTGCGTTTGAGCCATTGAATGATGAACAGGAAAAACTTGACTTTATTCTCCTGCCATGGGGGGGCGCTCTTTTAACGAGAAAAAACTCCTTCACAAATGTGTTGATGGCTGGACATTGCATCATCCTAGAAAACATGGAGGCCAGTGAGGACAAAAATAAAAAGTTATAAGACTTTTAAATATGTGGATTTTAGGGTTGTCTTTGGCGCCCCCTAGAACCTAAACCGTGGGGTGCAGCGTCATGATTTGAATAACTTTTAATGGCCATGGGGTGTAGATTGGCCTGAGCAAATGTGGTGCCGGTGGACAGAAAGCCTTCGGAGGAGTTAGCGAAATTCCAATGTGTGCGGATCGGCAAAAAATGCGGAATAACCCTTTAACCGTACATTTGACAGATACGCGCGCATTGACTTTTTCGTAGATCTTATTGAGATACATGTGTGTGTCAATTTTTGTGTCATTTTGACAAAGCGTATAGGCGTGACACTCAACAATGTGTATTTTCACCTTAGGGGACAAGAAAAAATGGACTTTTTTCTCCTGCCATGGGGGGGCGCTCTTTTGGGGAGTAAAAATTCCTTCACAAATGTGTTGATGGCTGGACATTGCATCATCCTAGAAAACTTGGAGGCCAGTGAGGACAAAAATAAAAAGTTATAAGACTTTTAAATATGTGGATTTTAGTGTTATCTTTGGCGCCCCCTAGAACCTAAACCGTGGGGTGCAGCGGCATGATTTTGATAACTTTTAATGGCCACGGGGTGTAGATTGGCCTGAGCAAATGTGGTGCCGGTGGAACGAAAGCCTTCGGAGGAGTTAGCGAAATTCCAATGTGTGCGGATCGGAAGAAAATGCGAAATAACCCTTTAACCGTAATTTTGACAGATACGGCCGCACTGACTTTTTTGTAGATCTTATTGAGATACATATGTGTGTCAATTTTTGTGTCAATATGACAAAGCGTACAGGCGTGACAGTCAATAGTGTGAATTTCCACCTTAGGGGGCGCTATGGAGCCATTTTGCATTTTATTGTTTGGGCGACTTCAGAATATCGAATTTTTCACCAGGCCCGGTCGTCCTGCCAAATTTCATGAGTTTTCGCCAGTGGGAAGTGGGCCATTTTCCAGTTCAAAGGGGAGGAAAAAGAAGAAAGAAAGAAAGAAAGAAAGAACTAGGGCCCCGGTGGGGCACTGGCGGGCCCGAGCCATGTTGTGCCGCCCCCAGCGCGACGGCCCCCCCCTTCTGATCGCGTCACACTCAAGGTCCAAAGATGGTGTGCGCACTTGTCTGTGGTCATTTACCATTATAATGAATGGGAGGCGCAGTTTCTACCAAAACGCTCGCTGCAGAAAAACTCCATGTCTTATTTGAAAAAAGTCTGGACCATGAGTGAGGGCACAAACACAGCTAGGATATATCCAAATGGCAAGTTGCTCCTCCTTTCGGTTTTGCCGAGAGAGCGATGCGTTTAAGCCATTGAGCGATGGGCAGGAACAACTTGACTTTTTCTCCGGCCAGGGGGGGGGCGCTCTTTTGGGGAGTAAAAATTCCTTCACAATTGTGTTGATGGCTGAACATTGCATTATCCTAGAAAACTTGGAGGCCAGTGAGGACAAAAATAAAAAGTTATAAGACTTTTGAAAATGTGGATTTTTGGGTTATCTTTGGCGCCCCCTAAAACGTAAACCGTGGGGTGCAGCATCATGATTTTTACAACTTTGAATGGCCATGGGGTGTAGATTGGCCTGAGCAAATTTGGTGCCGATGGGACGAAAGCTTTCGGAGGAGTTAGCCACATTCCAATGTGTGCGAATCGGCAAAAAATGCGAAATAGCCCTTTAACCGTACATTTTACAGATACGCCTGCATTGACTTTTTCGTAGATCTTATTGAGATACATGTGTGTGTCAATTTTTGTGTCATTTTGCCAAAGCGTACAGGCGTGACACTCAACAATGTGTATTTTCACCTTAGGGGACAAGAAAAAATGGACTTTTTTTTCCTGCCATGGGGGGGCGCTCTTTTGGGGAGTAAAAATTCCTTCACAAATGTGTTGATGGCTGGACATTGCATCATCCTAGAAAACTTGGAGGCCAGTGAGGGCAAAAATAAAAAGTTATAAGACTTTTAAATATGTGGATTTTAGGGTTATCTTTGGCGCCCCCTAGAACGTAAACCGTGGGGTGCAGCGTCATGATTTGAATAACTTTTAATGGCCATGGGGTGTAGATTGGCCTGAGCAAATGTGGTGCCGGTGGAACGCCAGCCTTAGGAGGAGTTAGCGAAATTCCAATGTGTGCGGATCGGCAAAAAATGCGGAATAACCCTTTAACCGTACATTAGACAGATACGCGCGCATGGACTTTTTTGTAGATCTTATTGAGATACATGTGTGTGTCAATTTTTGTGTCATTTTGACAAAGCGTACAGGCGTGACACTCTACAATGTGTATTTTCACCTTAGGGGACAAGAAAAAATGGACTTTTTTCTCCTGCCATGGGGGGGCGCTCTTTTGGGGATTAAAAATTCCTTCACAAATGTGTTGATGGCTGGACATTGCATCATCCTAGAAAACTTGGAGGCCAGTGAGGGCAAAAATAAAAAGTTATAAGACTTTTAAAAATGTGGATTTTAGGGTTATCTTTGGCGCCCCCTAGAACCTAAACCGTGGGGTGCAGCGTCATGATTTGAATAACTTTTAATGGCCATGGGGTGTAGATTGGCCTGAGCAAATGTGGTGCCGGTGGAACGAAAGCCTTCGGAGGAGTTAGCGAAATTCCAATGTGTGCGGATCGGCAAAAAATGCGAAATAACCCTTTAACCGTACATTTGACAGATACGCCCGCACTGACTTTTTTGTAGATCTTATTGAGATACATGTGTGTGTCAATTTTTGTGTCATTTTGACAAAGCGTACAGGAGTGACAGTCAATAGTGTGAATTTTCACCTTAGGGGGCGCTATGGAGCCATTTTGCATTTTCTTGTTTGGGCGACTTCGGAATATCAAATTTTTCACCAGGCCCGGTCATCCTGCCAAATTTCATGAGTTTTCGCCAGTGGGAAGTGGGCCATTTTCCAGTTCAAAGGGGAGGAAAAATAATAATAATAACAAAAGAAGGAAACATGCAGGAACAAGAGGGCTCTCGCAGCTGCTTAGCAGCTACGCTCGGGCCCTAAAGAAAGAAAGAAACAAAGAAAAACCACTTGGGGAATAATAGGGCTCTCGCAGCTGCTTAGCAGCTACGCTCGGGCCCTAATAATAATAACAAAAGAAGGAAACATGCAGGAACAAGAGGGCTCTCGCAGCTGCTTAGCAGCTACGCTCGGGCCCTAACTAGGACCCCGTTGGGGCACTGGCGGGCCCGAGCCGTGTCGCCCCCCCCCCCCCCCCCCCCCCAACGTGCTGCCTCCCCGTCCCATTTGTGTCCTCTGGCCATCGCCCTCTCTTGTAACGCCCATCACTGCAAAGACCCTTTTCCTTCATCGGCGTTTGCTGTTCTTCCTGCCAGTGCGTGTTGCTTTCACTTACACTTGCCACAGCCAGCCTCGTGAGTGCCTAGCCTATTCGATATCACTGTCACCTACACAGGACAGTCATTACCTTTCTATTAATACTTTGTGTTTTAATTTCACATTAATTTCCATATTGTATAAACGACTGGAAAAAACTTGAGCCCCTGCCCCTGTATAATCATGTGCATGTCTCTGTTCTAGCTCCAAGGTGAATCTTCACTGCTCATGTTCTCCTCAGAAGCACTCACCTCACTCCCCTCAGGTTACTGTACACATGCACCAACTGCCTGCTTCAGGTTTGGATGGAGCTTCATGGTTGTCTTTTGGAGAAATGACCAGTCAAGTTGTGTTTGAAATTAGATTTTTTTTTCAGGGGCAAAAGGAGCCTCTGCATTCTTGTCAAATATGTAAATAGCATGTTTTTGCAGGTGCTAAAAACCAGACTCTGAGTGTGTGTGTGTGTGTGTGTGTGTGTGTGTGTGTGTGTGCGTGTGTGTGTGTCTGTGTGTGCGTTCAAGTCACATGACATATTTAACCGGATGTAGCTGCAAGACGGAGCCTCGTTGACTCTCCGTTTCAACTTATCTCAAAAGTGAGGACCTCAACCTATATACCAGTTTTTAAATTGTGTTGATAGGCCAAATAAAACCAGAGTTATGATAAATTATGTCCGCGATACTTTTTTTCTGCTTATTTTGATCACGTTCGGCGCTCGATCGCGCTGTATGAGACAGGAAAACATAGCATGCAGACATTAGCGACAGGTCTTACAAGCGGAAAAGGCTTGCCAAAAGAAAAAAAAAAACACACCACAACATCTCTCCTATTGGTGGAAAACTTCACCACAACAACCAATCCAAAATTATATGGTGACTGATTGACAAGGGGAGGGCGCTTACGTTCTTCCTGCAACATGAGAAGGGAGGGAGGGACTCTCAGCAGGGATGCAGTCTGGGACACGTAGTTGCAAACCTAGCGACTTTGTTGTTAGATTCAATGACTTTTCAGACCCCCTAACGACTTTTTTTTAGAAAGAAAGGGACTTTTATCGACTTCTTCTGGAGTTTAGAGACTCTGACATGAAGCAGGCTTTCCTTACTGAGGAGTTAGCAACGCTGCTAAGGGTGCAGAGCCACACATGCGCTCCGAGCTCTGCATGGGAGACTGAAGCTGACAGAGCTGCAGCAGTTAGCAGGTTTCACCCTCAGAGACCACCAGGGGTTCATGTTGAGGCATTTTCAGTTTTTGTTTTTTTTGCCATAGACTGTCAGCACAATCTGCAGTTACACTAACAACTAGGGCCCCGTTGGGGCACTGGCGGGCCCGAGCCGTGTCACGCCGCCCCCAGCGCGACCGCCTCCCCCACCCGATCGCGTCACACTCAAGGTCCAAAGATGGTGTGCGCACTTGTTTGTGGTCATTTACCATTATAATGAACGGGAGGCGCAGTTTCTACCAAAACGCTCGCTGCAGAAAAACTCCATGTCCTATTTGAAAAAAGTCTGGACCATGAGTGAGGTCACAAACACAGCTAAGATATATCCAAATGGCAAGTTGCTCCTCCTTTCGCTTTTGCCGAGAGAGCAGTGCGTTTGAGCCATTGAATGATGAACAGGAAAAACTTGACTTTATTCTCCTGCCATGGGGGGGCGCTCTTTTAACGAGAAAAAACTCCTTCCAAATGTGTTGATGGCTGGACATTGCATCATCCTAGAAAACATGGAGGCCAGTGAGGACAAAAATAAAAAGTTATAAGACTTTTAAATATGTGGATTTTAGGGTTATCTTTGGCGCCCCCTAGAATGTAAACCGTGGGGTGCAGCGTCATGATTTGAATAACTTTTAATGGCCATGGGGTGTAGATTGGCCTGAGCAAATGTGGTGCCGGTGGAACGAAAGCCTTCGGAGGAGTAAGCGAAATTCCAATGTGTGCGGATCGGCAAAAAATGCGGAATAACCCTTTAACCGTACATTTGACAGATACGCCCGCATTGACTTTTTTGTAGATCTTATTGAGATACATGTGTGTGTCAATTTTGGTGTCATTTTGCCAAAGCGTACAGGTGTTACACTCAACAATGTGTATTTTCACCTTAGGGGACAAGAAAAAATGGACTTTTTTCTCCTGCCATGGGGGGGCGCTCTTTTGGGGAGTAAAAATTCCTTCACAAATGTGTTGATGGCTGGACATTGCAACATCCTAGAAAACTTGGAGGCCAGTTGTGACAAAAATAAAAAGTTATAAGACTTTTAAATATGTGGATCTTAGGGTTATCTTTGGCGCCCCCTAGAACGTAAACCGTGGGGTGCAGCGTCATGATTTGAATAACTTTTAATGGCCACGGGGTGTAGATTGGCCTGAGCAAATGTGGTGCCGGTGGAACGAAAGCCTTCGGAGGAGTTAGCGAAATTCCAATGTGTGCGGATCGGCAAAAAATGCGAAATAACCCTTTAACCGTACATTTGACAGATACGCCCGCACTGACTTTTTTGTAGATCTTATTGAGATACACATGTGTGTCAAATTTTGTGTCATTTTGACAAAGCGTACAGGCGTCAGGTGAGTTTTCACCATAGGGGGCGCTATGGAGCCATTTTTAATTTTTTTGTTTGGGCGACTTCAGAATATCAAATTTTTCACCAGGCCCGGTCGTCCTGCCAAATTTCCTGAGTTTTCGCCAGTGGGAAGTGGGCCATTTTCCAGTTTAAAGCGGAGGAAAAATAACGAAAGAAGAATCCATCAGGAACAAGAGGGCTCTCGCAGCTGCTTAGCAGCTACGCTCGGGCCCTAAAAATGCTGCAAAAAACAAAGAATTATGGAAAAATTACACATGGACTGACATAGAGGAGGATCTACACAAGTTTTTTACATCATGTTTTACATCATGCATCATTTACATCATGTTTTTTTGTAGTGGCATAAATAAAAAGTGACATTTGTGAGACTATACAGTGTTTTGTAAATAATTTTACAAAGAACGCCTGGGCCATTTCCTGCATTTTGATGTAAATAGAGGTAAATTACTATGTTCTTTGTTAAAAATTTGCATATGTTTTGAAGTTTACAATTTTTATTTGAAGTTTAAGTTTTAAAAACAGTTCATCACACATATTTGTGGTTTAATTTCACATTAATTTCCATATTGTATAAATGACTGGAAAAAACTTGAGCCCCTGCCCCTGTATAATCATGTGCACGTCCCTGTTCTAGCTCTAAGGTGAATCTTCACTGCTCATGTTCTCCTCAGAAATAGTCACCTCACTCCCCTCAGGTTACTGTACACATGCACCAACTATCTGCTTCAGGTTTGGATGGAGCTTCATGGTTGTCTTTTGGAGAAATGAACAGTCAAGTTGTGTTTGAAATCTGATTTTTTTCAGGGGCAAAAGGAAGCCTCTGCATTCTTGTCAAATATGTAAATAGCATGTTTTTGCAGGTGCTAAAAAACAGACTCTGAGTGTGTGTGTGTGTCTGTGTGTGTGTGTGTGTGTGTGTGTGTGTGTGTGTGTGTGTGTGTGTGTGTGTGTATCCTGCAGTACTCTGTACTCCTGCAGTGGCCAAAAAGACTTTTGAGAATGTGGATTTTTGGGTCATCTTTGGCGCCCCCTAGAACTGCAGTACTCTGTACTCCTGCAGTGGCCAAAATGACTTTTAAGAATGTGTCATCTTTGGCGCCCCCTAGAACGTAAACCGTGGGGTGCAGCGTCATGATTTTTACAACTTTGAATGGGCATGGGGTGTAGATTGCCCTGGGCAAATTTGGTATCGGTGGGACGAAAGCCTTAGGAGGAGGAGATAGCCACATTCCAATGTGTGCGAATCGGCAAAAAATGCGAAATAGCCCTTTAACCGTACATTATACAGATACGCGCTTTTTGACTTTTTCGTAGATCTAATTGAGATACACATGATTGTCAATTTTTGTGTCAATATGACAAAGCGTTCAGGCGTGACACTCAACAATGTGTATTTTCATGTAAGGGGACAAGAAAAAAAGGACTTTTTTCTCCTGCCATGGGGGGGCGCTCTTTTGGGGAGTAAAATTTCCTTCACAAATGTGTTGATGGCTGGACATTGCATCATCCTAGAAAACTTGGAGGCCAGTGAGGACAAAAATAAAAAGTTATAAGACTTTTAAGAATGTGGATTTTGGGTTATCTTTGGCGCCCCCTAGAACGTAAACCGTGGGGTGCAGCATCATGATTTGTACAACTTTTAATGGCCATGGGGGGTAGATTGGCCTGCGCAAATGTGGTGCCGGTCAAATGAAAGCCTTCGGAGGAGTTAGCGAAATTCCAATGTGTGCAGATCTGCAAAAAATGCAAAATAACCCATTAACCGTACATTTGACAGATACGCCCGCACTGACTTTTTTGTAGATCTTATTGAGATACATGTGTGTGTCAATTTTTGTGTCAATATGACAAAGCGTACAGCCGTCATGTGAATTTTCACCTTAGGGGGCGCTATGGAGCCATTTTGCATTTTATTGTTTGGGCGACTCCAGAATATCGAATTTTTCACCAGGCCCGGTCGTCCTGCCAAATTTCCTGAGTTTTCGCCAGTGGGAAGTGGGCCATTTTCCAGTTTAAAGCGGAGGAAAAATAACTAGGGCCCCGTTGGGGCACTGGCGGGCCCGAGCCGTGTCGCGCTGCCCCCCCCAACGCGCTGCCTCCCCGTCCCATTCGCGTCCTCTGGCCATCGCCCTCTCTGGTAACGCCCATCACTGCAAAGACTCTTTCCTTCATCGGCGTTTGCTGTTCTTCCTGCCAGTGCGTGTTGCTTTCACTTACACTTGCCACAGCCAGCCTCGTGAGTGCCTAGCCTATTGGATATCACTGTCATCTACACAGGACAGTCATAACCTTTCTATTAATACTTTGTTTTTTAATTTCACATTAATTTCAATATTGTATAAATGACTGGAAAAAACTTGAGCCCCTGCCCCTGTATAATCATGTGCACGTCCCTGTTCTAGCTCCAAGGTGAATCTTCACTGCTCATGTTCTCCTCAGAAGTAGTCACCTCACTTTCCTCAGGTGACTGTACACATGCACCAACTGCCTGCTTCAGGTTTGGATGGAGCTTCATGGTTGTCTTTTGGAGAAATGAGCAGTCAAGTTGTGTTTGAAATTTGATTTTTTTCAGGGGCAAAAAGGGGCCTCTGCATTCTAGTCAAATATGTAAATAGCATGTTTTTGCAGGTGCTAAAAAAAAGACTCTTGAGTGTGTGTGTGTATATCCTGCAGTACTCTGAGAAGAATAATAAGCATATTTCTGAGGTGAATTTTGAAGATTCATCTGAGAGTTAGGAGGGCTGATCATTCCCTTACCCTTTAGATGTCTGTCTATGTCTGTTTTTGTGTGATAATGAAAGAATCCCAACTCAAAAAGGCTCTGTTGATGTTTTTTTTTTGTTGTTGTTCATTCATATTCAAACCACTATTTTATATCACTGCTAATACGCCAAGACCTTTTTATGGAATTTAGCTTTATTATTTCTATACATTTTGCAAGGAAAGAAACCAAGGCCTTCACTAAAATTTCCATAAACTTTAGGAAAGGACCTCTGGTTGTTTAACGGGGTCATTACTGCAAAAACATATTCTTCCTAAATTTTGAAGGTCAAACCTTAGATCCATTAGGTTTAAATAGAAAAAGCATTAAAATATGTTAGGATTATAGCATATGACAAATATGTGCCTTTCAGTGGCCACAACTACTTTGTCTGCTGGCTCTGCAGTCGATTGACGCTCCCCAGCGTTCAAGTCACATTACATATTTAACCGGATGTAGCAGCAAGACGGAGCCTCGTTGACTCTCCGTTTCAACTTATCTCAAAAGTGAGGACCTCAAACTATACACCAGTTTTCAAATTGTGTTGATAGGCCAAATAAAACCAGAGTTATGATAAATTATGTCCGCGATACTTTTTTTCTGCTTATTTTGATCACGTTCGGGGCTCGATCGCGCTGTATGAGACAGGAAAACATAGCATGCAGACATTAGCGACAGGTCTTACAGGCGGAAAAGGCTTGCCAAAGAAAAAAAAAAACACACCACAACATCTCTCCTATTGGTGGAAAACTTCACCACAACAACCAATCCAAAATTATATGGTGACTGATTGACAAGGGGCGGGCGCTTACGTTCTTCCTGCAACATGAGAAGGGAGGGAGGAACTCTCAGCAGGGATGCAGTCTGGGACACGTAGTTGCAAACCTAGCGACTTTGTTGTTAGATTCAATGACTTTTCAGACCCCCTAACGACTTTTTTTTTAGAAAGAAAGGGACTTTTATCGACTTCTTCTGGAGTTTAGAGACTCTGACATGAAGCAGGCTTTCCTTACTGAGGAGTTAGCAACGCTGCTAAGGGTGCAGAGCCACACATGCGCTCCGAGCTCTGCATGGGAGACTAAAGCTGACAGAGCTGCAGCAGTTAGCAGGTTTCACCCTCAGAGACCACCAGGGGTTCATGTTGAGGCATTTTCAGTTTTTTTTTTTTTTTGCCATAGACACTGTCAGCACAATCTGCAGTTACACTAACAAAAATGCTGCAAAAAACAAAGAATTATGGAAAAATTACACATGGACTAACATAGAGGAGGATCTACACAAGTTTTTTACATCATGTTTTACATCATGCATCATTTACATCATGTTTTTTTGTAGTGGCATAAATAAAAAGTGACATTTGTGAGACTATACAGTGTTTTGTAAATAATTTTACAAAGAACGCCTGGGCCATTGCCTGCATTTTGATGTAAATAGAGGTAAATTACTATGTTCTTTGTTAAAAATTTGCATATGTTTTGAAGTTTACAATTTTTATTTGAAGTTTAAGTTTTAAAAACAGTTCATCACACATATTTGTGGTTTAATTTCACATTAATTTCCATATTGTATAAATGACTGGAAAAAACTTGAGCCCCTGCCCCTGTATAATCATGTGCACGTCCCTGTTCTAGCTCCAAGGTGAATCTTCACTGCTTATGTTCTCCTCAGAAATAGTCACCTCACTCCCCTCAGGTTACTGTACACATGCACCAACTATCTGCTTCAGGTTTGAAATGGAGCTTCATGGTTGTCTTTTGGAGAAATGAACAGTCAAGTTGTGTTTGAAATTTGATTTTTTTCAGGGGCAAAAGGAAGCCTCTGCATTCTTGTCAAATATGTAAACAGCATGTTTTTGCAGGTGCTTAAAAACAGACTCTGAGTGTGTGTGTGTGTGTGTGTGTGTGTGTGTGTGTGTGTGTGTGTGTGTGTGTGTGTATGTTGGCGTGTGTGTATATGTGTGTGTATCCTGCAGTACTCTGTACTCCTGCAGTGGCCAAAAA
Organism: Xyrichtys novacula; assembly: GCA_962446985.1. Classification (NCBI taxonomy): domain Eukaryota; kingdom Metazoa; phylum Chordata; class Actinopteri; order Labriformes; family Labridae; genus Xyrichtys; species Xyrichtys novacula. The sequence continues at coordinate 18,319,920 of OY660866.1, read as the reverse complement.
GACTTTTAAGAATGTGGATTTTTGGGTCATCTTTGGCGCCCCCTAGAACTGCAGTACTCTGTACTCCTGCAGTGGCCAAAATGACTTTTAAGAATGTGGATTTTTGGGTCATCTTTGGCGCCCCCTAGAACGTAAACCGTGGGGTGCAGCGTCATGATTTTTACAACTTTGAATGGGCATGGGGTGTAGATTGCCCTGAGCAAATTTGGTATCGGTGGGACGAAAGCCTTAGGAGGAGATAGCCACATTCCAATGTGTGCGAATCGGCAAAAAATGCAAAATAGCCCTTTAACCGTACATTATACAGATACGCGCTCTTTGACTTTTTCGTAGATCTAATTGAGATACACATGATTGTCAATTTTTTTGTCAATATGACAAAGCGTAAAGGCGTGACACTCAACAACGTGTATTTTCACCTTTCGGGATAAGAAAAAATGGACTTTTTTCTCCTGCCATGGGGGGGCGCTCTTTTGGGGAGTAAAAATTTCTTCACAAATGTGTTGATGGCTGGACATTGCATCATCCTAAAAAACTTGGAGGCCAGTATGGAAAAAAATAAAAAGTTATAACACTTTTAAGAATGTGGATTTTTGGGTTATATTTGGTGCCCCCTAGAACCCAAACCGTGGGGTGCAGCAAGATGATTTGTACAACTTTTAATGGCCATGGGGTGTAGATTGGCCTGAGCAAATTTGGTGCCGGTGGAAAGATAGCCTTCGGAGGAGTTAGTGAAATTCCAATGTGTGCGGATCGGCAAAAAATGCAAAATAGCCCTTTAACCGTACATTTGACAGATACATGCCCTTTGACTTTTTCGTAGATCTTATTGAGATACACGTGATTGTCAAATTTTGTGTCAATATGACAAAGCATACAGGCGTGACACTCGACAATGTGTATTTTGACCTTAGGAGACAAGAAAAAATGGACCTTTTTCTCCTGCCATTGGGGGGCGCTCTTTTGGGGAGTAAAAATTCCTTCACAAATGTGTTGATGGCTGGACATTGCATCATCCTAGAAAACTTGGAGGCCAGTGAGGACAAAAGTAAAAAGTTATAAGACTTTTAAGAATGTGGATTTTTGGGTTATCTTTGGCGCCCCCTAGAACATAAACCGTGGGGTGCAGCGTCATGATTTGTACAACTTTTAATGGCCATGGGGTGTAGATTGGCCTGAGCAAATTTGGTGCCGGTGGAACGAAAGCCTTCGGAGGAGTTAGCGAAATTCCAATGTGTGCAGATCTGCAAAAAATGAAAAATAACCCATTAACCGTACATTTTACAGATACGCCCGCACTGACTTTTTTGTAGATCTTATTGAGATACACGTGTGTGTCAATTTTTGTGTCAATATGACAAAGCGTACAGCCGTCATGTGAATTTTCACCTTAGGGGGCGCTATGGAGCCATTTTGCATTTTATTGTTTGGGCGACTTCAGAATATCGAATTTTTCACCAGGCCCGGTCGTCCTGCCAAATTTCCTGAGTTTTCGCCAGTGGGAAGTGGGCCATTTTCCAGTTTAAAGCGGAGGAAAAATAATAACTAGGGCCCCGTTGGGGCACTGGCGGGCCCGAGCTGTGTCGCCCCCCCCCCCCCCCCCCAACGCGCTGCCTCCCCGTCCCATTCGCGTCCTCTGGCCATCGTCCTCTCTGGTAACACCCATCACTGCAAAGACCCTTTTCCTTCATCGGCGTTTGCTGTTCTTCCTGCCAGTGCGTGTTGCTTTCACTTACACTTGCCACAGCCAGCCTCGTGAGTGCCTAGCCTATTGGATATCACTGTCACCTACACAGGACAGTCATTACCTTTCTATTAATACTTTGTTTTTTAATTTCACATTAATTTCCATATTGTATAAACGACTGGAAAAAACTTGAGCCCCTGCCCCCGTATAATCATGTGCACGTCCCTGTTCTCGCTCCAAGGTGAATCTTCACTGCTCATGTTCTCCTCAGAAGCAGTCACCTCACTCCCCTCAGGTTACTGTACACATGCACCAACTGCCTGCTTCAGGTTTGGATGGAGCTTCATGGTTGTCTTTTGGAGAAATGAGCAGTCAAGTTGTGTTAGAAATTTGATTTTTTTCAGGGGCAAAAGGAAGCCTCTGCATTGTTGTCAAATATGTAAATAGCATGTTTTTGCAGGTGCTAAAAAACAGACTCTGAGTGTGTGTGTGTGTGTTGTGTGTGTGTGTGTGTGTGTGTGTGTCTGTGTGTGTGTGTGTCTGTGTGTGTGTATCCTGCAGTACTCTGTACTCCTGCAGTGGCCAAAACGACTTTTAAGAATGTGGATATTTGGGTCATCTTTGGCGCCCCCTAGAACGTAAACCATGGGGTGCAGCGGCATGATTTTTACAACTTTGAATGGCCATGGGGTGTAGATTGGCCTGAGCAAATTTGGTGTCAGTGGGACGAAAGCCTTAGGAGGAGTTAGCCACATTCCAATGTGTGCGAATCGGCAAAAAATGCAAAATAGCCCTTTAGCCGTACATTTTACAGATACGCGCCCATTGACTTTTTCGTAGATCTAATTGAGATACACGTGTGTGTCAAATTTTTTGTCAATACGACAAAGCGTACAGGCGTGACACTCAACAATGTGTATTTTTACCTTAGGGGACAAGAAAAAATGGACTTTTTATTCCTGCCATGGGGGGGCGCTCTTTTGGGGAGTAAAAATTCCTTCACAAATGTGTTGATGGCTGGACATTGCATCATCCTAGAAAACTTGGAGGCCAGTGAGGACAAAAAAAAAAATTTATAAAACTTTTAAGAATGTGGATTTTTGGGTTATTTTTGGCGCCCCCTAGAACCTAAACCATGGGGTGCAGCATTATGATTTGTACAACTTTGAATGGCCATGGAGTGTAGATTGGCCTGAGCAAATGTGGTGCCGGTGGAACGAAAGCCTTCGGAGGAGTTAGCGAAATTCCAATGTGTGCGGATCTGCAAAAAATGCAAAATAACCCTTTAACCGTACATTTGACAGATACGCCCGCACTGACTTTTTTGTAGATCTTATTGAGATACATGTGTGTGTCAATTTTTGTGTCAATATGACAAAGCGTACAGGCGTGACAGTCAATAGTGTGAATTTTCACCTTAGGGGGCGCTATGGAGCCATTTTGCATTTTCTTGTTTGGGCGACTTCAGAATATCGAATTTTTCACCAGGCCCGGTCGTCCTGCCAAATTTCATGAGTTTTCGCCAGTGGGAAGTGGGCCATTTTCCAGTTTAAAGCGGAGGAAAAATAATAATAATAACAAAAGAAGAATCCATCAGGAACAAGAGGGCTCTCGCAGCTGCTTAGCAGCTACGCTCGGGCCCTAACGAAAGAAGGAAACATGCAGGAACAAGAGGGCTCTCGCAGCTGCTTAGCAGCTACGCTCGGGCCCTAATAACGAAAGAAGGAAACATGCAGGAACAAGAGGGCTCTCGCAGCTGCTTAGCAGCTACGCTCGGGCCCTAAAGAAAGAAACAAAGACTAGGGCCCCGGTGGGGCACTGTCGGGCCCGAGCCGCGTCGCGCCGCCCCCAGCGCGACCGCCTCCCCCTCCCGATCGCGTCACACTCAAGGTCCAAAGATGGTGTGCGCACTTGTCTGTGGTCATTTCCCATTATAATGAATGGGAGGCGCAGTTTCTACCAAAACGCTCGCTGCAGACAAACTACATGTCCTATTTGAAAAAAGTCTGGACCATGAGTGAGGGCACAAACACAGCTAGTATATATCCAAATGGCAAGTTGCTCCTCCTTTCGGTTTTGCAGAGAGAGCGATGCGTTTGAGCCATTGAGCGATGGGCAGGAAAAACTTGACTTTTTCTCCTGCCATGGGGGGGCGCTCTTTTGGGGAGAAAAAATTCCTTCACAAATGTGTTGATGGCTGGACATTGCATCATCCTAGAAAACTTGGAGGCCAGTGAGGACAAAAATAAAAAGTTATAAGACTTTTAAAAATGTGGATATTTGGGTCCTCTTTGGCGCCCCCTAGAACGTAAACTGTGGGGTGCAGCGTCATGATTTGTACAACTTTGAATGGCCATGGGGTGTAGATTGACCTGAGCAAATTTGAAGCCGATGGGACAAAAGATTTAGGAGGAGTTAGCGAAATTCCAATGTGTGCGGATCGGCAAAAAATGCGAAATAACCCTTTAACCGTACATTTGACAGATACGCCCGCACTGACTTTTTTGTAGATCTTATTGAGATACATGTGTGTGTCAAATTTTGTGTCATTTTGACAAAGCGTAAAGGCGTGACAGTCAACAATGTGTATTTTCGCCTTAGGAGACAAGAAAAAATGGACTTTTTTCTCCTGCCATGGGGGGGCGCTCTTTTGGCGAGTAAAAATTCCTTCACAAATGTGTTGATGGCTGGACATTGCATCATCCTAGAGAACTTGGAGGCCAGTGAGGACAAAAATAAAAAGTTATAAGACTTTTAAGACTGTGGATTTTTGGGTTATCTTTGGCGCCCCCTAGAACGTAAACCGTGGGGTGCAGCGTCATGATTTGTACAACTTTTAATGGCCATGGGGTGTAGATTGGCCTCAGCAAATGTGGTGCCTTTGGAACGAAAGCCTTCGGAGGAGTTAGCGAAATTCCAATGTGTGCGGATCGGCAAAAAATGCGAAATAGCCCTTTCACCGTACATTTGACAGATACGCCCGCACTGACTTTTTTGTAGATCTTATTGAGATACATGTGTGTGTCAATTTTTGTGTCAATATGACAAAGCGTAAAGGCGTGACAGTCAATAGTGTGAATTTTCGCCTTAGGAGACAAGAAAAAATGGACTTTTTTCTCCTGCCATGGGGGGCGCTCTTTTGGGGAGTAAAAATTCCTTCACAAATGTGTTGATGGCTGGACATTGCATCATCCTAGAAAACTTGGAGGCCAGTGAGGACAAAAATAAAAAGTTATACGACTTTTAAGAATGTGGATTTCTGGGTTATCTTTGGCGCCCCCTAGAACGTAAACCGTGGGATGCAGCGTCATGATTTGTACAACTTTTAATGGCCATGGGGTGTAGATTGGCCTGAGCAAATTTGGTGCCGGTGGAACGAAAGCCTTCGGAGGAGTTAGCGAAATTCCAATGTGTGCGGATCGGCAAAAAATGCAAAATAGCCCTTTAACCGTACATTTGACAGATACGCCCGCACTGACTTTTTTGTAGATCTTATTGAGATACACGTGTGTGTCAAATTTTGTGTCATTTTGACAAAGCGTACAGGCGTGACACTCAATCATGTGAATTTTTCACCTTAGGGGGCGCTATGGAGCCATTTTGCATTTGATTTTTTGGGCGACTTCAGAATATCGAATTTTTCACCAGGCCCGGTCGTCCTGCCAAATTTCATGACTTTTCACCAGTGGGAAGTGGGCCATTTTCCAGTTCAAAGGGGCAGAAAAATAATAATAAGAAGACTAGGGCCCCGGTGGGGCACTGTCGGGCCCGAGCCGCGTCGTGCCGCCCCCAGCGTGACCGCCTCCCCCTCCCGATCGCGTCACACTCAAGGTCCAAAGATGGTGTGCGCACTTGTCTGTGGTCATTTCCCATTATAATGAATGGGAGGCGCAGTTTCTACCAAAACACTCGCTGCAGACAAACTTCATGTCCTATTTGAAAAAAGTCTGGACCATGAGTGAGGGCACAAACACAGCTGGGATATATCCAAATGGCAGGTTGCTCCTCGTTACGGTGTTGCCTGGAGAGCGATGCGATTGAGCCATTGAGCGATGGGCAGGAAAAACTTGACTTTTTCTCCTGCCATGGGGGGGGGGGGGGAATGTGGATTCTTTTAAGAATGTGGATTTTTTGGTCATCTTTGGCGCCCCCTAAACGTAAACCGTGGGGTGCAGCGTCATGATTTTCACAACTTTGAATGGCCATGGGGTGTAGATTGGCCTGAGCAAATTTGGTTTCAGTGGGACGAAAGCCTTAGGAGGTGTTAGCCACATTCCAATGTGTGCGAATCGGCAAAAAATGCAAAATAGCCCTCTAACCGTACATTTGACAGATACGCACCCATTGACTTTTTCGTAGATCTTATTGAGATACACGTGATTGTCAAATTTTGTGTCAATATGACAAAGCGTACAGGTGTCACACTCAACAATGTGAATTTTCACCTTACGGGACAAGAAAAAATTGACTTTTTTCTCCTGCCATGGGGGGGCGCTCTTTTGGGGAGTAAAAATTCCTTCACAAATGTGTTGATGGCTGGACATTGCATCATCCTAGAAAACTTGGAGGCCAGTGAGGACAAAAATAAAAAGTTATAAGACTTTGAAATATGTGGATTTTAGGGTTATCTTTGGCGCCCCCTAGAACCTAAACCGTGGGGTGCAGCGTCATGATTTGAATAACTTTTAATGGCCATGGGGTGTAGATTGGCCTGAGCAAATGTGGTGCCGGTGGAACACCAGCCTTAGGAGGAGTTAGCGAAATTCCAATGTGTGCGGATCAGCAAAAAATGCGGAATAACCCTTTAACCGTACATTTGACAGATACGCGCGCATTGACTTTTTCGTAGATCTTATTGAGATACATGTGTGTGTCAAATTTTGTGTCAATATGACAAAGCATACAGGCGTGACACTCAACAATGTGTATTTTCACCTTAGGGGACAAGAAAAAATGGACTTTTTCTCCGGCCATGGGGGGGCGCTCTTTTGGGGAGTAAAAATTCCTTCACAAATGTGTTGATGGCTGGACATTGCATCATCCTAGAAAACTTGGAGGCCAGTGGGGACAAAAATAAAAAGTTATAAGACTTTTAAATATGTGGATTTTAGGGTGATCTTTGGCGCCCCCTAGAACCTAAACCGTGGGGTGCAGCGTCATGATTTGAATAACTTTTAATGGCCATGGGGTGTAGATTGGCCTGAGCAAATGTGGTGCCGGTGGAAAGAAAGCCTTCGGAGGAGTTAGCGAAATTCCAATGTGTGCGGATCGGCAAAAAATGCGGAATAACCCTTTAACCGTACATTTGACAGATACGCCCGCACTGACTTTTTTGTAGATCTTATTGAGATACATATGTGTGTCAATTTTTGTGTCATTTTGACAAAGCGTAAAGGCGTGACAGTCAATAGTGTGAATTTTCACCTTAGGGGGCGCTATGGAGCCATTTTGCATTTTCTTGTTTGGGCGACTTCGGAATATCAAATTTTTCACCAGGCCCGGTCATCCTGCCAAATTTCATGAGTTTTCGCCAGTGGGAAGTGGGCCATTTTCCAGTTCAAAGGGGAGGAAAAAGAAGAACTAGGACCCCGTTGGGGCACTGGCGGGCCCGAGCTGTGTCGCGTCCCCCCCCCCAACGCGCTGCCTCCCCGTCCCATTCGCGTCCTCTGGCCGTCGCCCTCTCTGGTAACGCCCATCACTGCAAAGACCCTTTTCCTTCATCGGCGTTTGCTGTTCTTCCTGCCAGTGCGTGTTGCTTTCACTTACACTTGCCTCAGCCAGCCTTGTGAGTGCCTAGCCTATTGGATATCACTGTCACCTACACAGGACAGTCATTACCTTTCTATTAATACTTTGTGTTTTAATTTCACATTAATTTCCATATTGTATAAACGACTGGAAAAAACTTGAGCCCCTGCCCCTGTATAATCATGTGCATGTCTCTGTTCTAGCTCCAAGGTGAATCTTCACTGCTCATGTTCTCCTCAGAAGCAGTCACCTCACTCCCCTCAGGTTACTGTACACATGCACCAACTGCCTGCTTCAGGTTTGGATGGAGCTTCATGGTTGTCTTTTGGAGAAATGACCAGTCAAGTTGTGTTTGAAATTTGATTTTTTTCAGGGGCAAAAGGAGCCTCTGCATTCTTGTCAAATATGTAAATAGCATGTTTTTGCAGGTGCTAAAAACCAGACTCTGAGTGTGTGTGTGTGCGTGTGTGTGTGTGTCTGTGTGTGTGTGTGTGTGTGTGTGTGTGTGTGTGTGTGTGCGTTCAAGTCACATGACATATTTAACCGGATGTAGCTGCAAGACGGAGCCTCGTTGACTCTCCGTTTCAATTTATCTCAAAAGTGAGGACCTCAACCTATATACCAGTTTTTAAATTGTGTTGATAGGCCAAATAAAACCAGAGTTATGATAAATTATGTCCGCGATACTTGTTTTCTGCTTATTTTGATCACGTTCGGCGCTCGATCGCGCTGTATGAGACAGGAAAACATAGCATGCAGACATTAGCGACAGGTCTTACAGACGGAAAAGGCTTGCCAAAGGAAAAAAAAAACACACCACAACATCTCTCCTATTGGTGGAAAACTTCACCACAACAACCAATCCAAAATTATATGGTGACTGATTGACAAGGGGCGGGAACTTACGTTCTTCCTGCAATATGAGAAGGGAGGGAGGGACTCTCAGCAGGGATGCAGTCTGGGACACGTAGTTGCAAACCTAGCGACTTTGTTGTTAGATTCAATGACTTTTCAGACCCCCTAACGACTTTTTTTTAGAAAGAAAGGGACTTTTATCGACTTCTTCTGGAGTTTAGAGACTCTGACATGAAGCAGGCTTTCCTTACTGAGGAGTTAGCAACACTGCTAAGGGTGCAGAGCCACACATGCGCTCCGAGCTCTGCATGGGAGACTGAAGCTGACAGAGCTGCAGCAGTTAGCAGGTTTCACCCTCAGAGACCACCAGGGGTTCATGTTGAGGCATTTTCAGTTTTTTTTTTTTTTTTTGCCATAGACACTGTCAGCACAATCTGCAGTTACACTAACAAAAATGCTGCAAAAAACAAAGAATTATGGAAAAATTACACATGGACTAACATAGAGGAGGATCTACACAAGTTTTTTACATCATGTTTTACATCATGCATCATTTACATCATGTTTTTTTGTAGTGGCATAAATAAAAAGTGACATTTGTGAGACTATACAGTGTTTTGTAAATAATTTTACAAAGAACACCTGGGCCATTGCCTGCATTTTGATGTCAATAGAGGTAAATTACTATGTTCTTTGTTAAAAATTTGCATATGTTTTGAAGTTTACAATTTTTATTTGAAGTTTAAGTTTTAAAAACAGTTCATCACACATATTTGTGGTTTAATTTCACATTAATTTCCATATTGTATAAATGACTGGAAAAAACTTGAGCCCCTGCCCCTGTATAATCATGTGCACGTCCCTGTTCTAGCTCCAAGGTGAATCTTCACTGCTCATGTTCTCCTCAGAAATAGTCACCTCACTCCCCTCAGGTTACTGTACACATGCACCAACTATCTGCTTCAGGTTTGAAATGGAGCTTCATGGTTGTCTTTTGGAGAAATGAACAGTCAAGTTGTGTTTGAAATTTGATTTTTTTCAGGGGCAAAAGGAAGCCTCTGCATTCTTGTCAAATATGTAAACAGCATGTTTTTGCAGGTGCTAAAAAACAGACTCTGAGTGTGTGTGTGTGTCTGTGTGTGTGTGTGTGTGTGTGTGTATGTTGGCGTGTGTGTATATGTGTGTGTATCCTGCAGTACTCTATACTCCTGCAGTGGCCAAAAAGACTTTTAAGAATGTGGATTTTTGGGTCATCTTTGGCGCCCCCTAGAACTGCAGTACTCTGTACTCCTGCAGTGGCCAAAATGACTTTTGAGAATGTGGATTTTTGGGTCATCTTTGGCGCCCCCTAGAACGTAAACCGTGGGGTGCAGCGTCATGATTTTTACAATTTTGAATGGGCATGGGGTGTAGATTGCCCTGAGCAAATTTGGTATCGGTGGGACGAAAGCCTTAGGAGGAGATAGCCACATTCCAATGTGTGCGAATCGGCAAAAAATGCAAAATAGCCCTTTAACCGTACATTATACAGATACGCGCTCTTTGACTTTTTCGTAGATCTAATTGAGATACACATGATTGTCAATTTTTGTGTCAATATGACAAAGCGTTCAGGCGTGACACTCAACAATGTGTATTTTTATGTAAGGGGACAAGAAAAAATTGACTTTTTTCTCCTACCATGGGGGGGCGCTCTTTTGGGGAGTAAAAATTCCTTCACAAATGTGTTGATGGCTGGACATTGCATCATCCTAGAAAACTTGGAGGCCAGTGAGGACAAAAATAAAAAGTTATAAAACATTTAAGAATGTGGATTTTTGGGTTATTTTTGGCGCCCCCTAGAACCTAAACCATGGGGTGCAGCATCATGATTTGAATAACTTTTAATGGCCATGGGGTGTAGATTGGCCTGAGCAAATGTGGTGCCGGTGGAACGAAAGCCTTCGGAGGAGTTAGCGAAATTCCAATGTGTGCGGATCGGCAAAAAATGCGAAATAACCCTTTAACCGTACATTTGACAGATACGCCCGCACTGACTTTTTTGTAGATCTTATTGAGATACATGTGTGTGTCAATTTTTGTGTCATTTTGACAAAGCGTACCGGCGTGACAGTCAATAGTGTGAATTTTCACCTTAGGGGGCGCTATGGAGCCATTTTGCATTTTCTTGTTTGGGCGACTTCGGAATATCAAATTTTTCACCAGGCCCGGTTGTCCTGCCAAATTTCATGAGTTTTCGCCAGTGGGAAGTGGGCCATTTTCCAGTTCAAAGGGGAGGAAAAATAATAATAATAATAATAATAACAAAAGAAGGAAACTACAGGAACAAGAGGGCTCTCGCAGCTGCTTAGCAGCTACGCTCGGGCCCTAAAGAAAGAAACAAAGAAAAACCACTTGGGGAATAATAGGGCTCTCGCAGCTGCTTAGCAGCTACGCTCGGGCCCTAAAGAAGAAGAAAGAAGAATCCATCAGGAATAATAGGGCTCTCGCAGCTGCTTAGCAGCTACGCTCGGGCCCTAAAAAACCTCTTGGGGAATAATAGGGCCTACGCCCGGCTGCTCTGCAGCTGGCTCGGGCCCTAAAAAACCACTTGGGGAATAATAGGGCTCTCGCAGCTGCTTAGCAGCTACGCTCGGGCCCTAATAACAACCGGATGACCACTGGTGGACAGGGTCAATACCCTGATCTGTCAGTGCAATGTTATACAAAGCCCTATATTCTCAAGTCTGTTATTATTATGCCAGAGTTTATTTCTGACTTTCCTTAAAAGCCTTTGGGCAACTGTGACACAGCGAGGGATGGTTAGAAACTAACTCTTGACCAAAACTAAAATAAAATAAAAAACTAAAAAGAAAAAAAATCATCTGAGATACAAGTGTCAAATTCTAAAAGCCTGGGGAAATATTGCTCCATTACCTTCTTGTTCTTGTGTTGTACAGACTCTTAAGAGTAGTTTCTGATCTGTATCCACTTACAAAAATGATCTCTCTGTACTGTTTCCACTTCAGACATGATCTGAAGAGGCCGGCAAGCTCTGACTCAGGAAGAAAAACAGATCTGCGAAGTCATTAGTTAATCAAAACACACGGCTAATTTAAAACTTATTCAGAGATTGAAAACTAATAGATAACACAAAATTGTTCTGACTCATTTTCATGCAGTAGACATACAATACGACTTATTAGTACTTGATGATGATAGGTTGCTAAGACACAGAAATTAAAATGAAAATCAAGTACTCATAAAGACCCCTGCACAGATCACATCGATCAATTATTACTTCAAGTGACACTTAACTTCTCCTTTAAGAAACAGCAACCTAGGACAACTCAGTCCACACTGGCTGTAGCCACCATGTAACTCATCTGTAATTGAAACAAATAACCACTATCTGCAATGGTTGTACAACAAAGAAAATTAGGTTTAGAAATTAAGCTGTTGATTAAAGCTTGTATTTATTTTGCGTGAGTCATACCAGAAACCTGCAGCATATTTAATACATTATGAAAGGTCATTATCTGAGGCAGACACAAGGTGTGGAAATATTCATGACATTAGATGCAGGAACAGAGCACAACTTTTCACATTAATGATATCATGAATGACTCTTTCTGGTGTCAGGGTTCTCAAACCCTCCACAATGCAGTAAACAAAGGAAAAAAAAAAAGCTATTGTGTTTTTGTTCTTTCACCATGGCTGAACTTTGTCCTCTAGGCTTTATTTTCACTGTACCTAATGACTCCCAGAGCAACTTGACTAATTATATTTGAGCAGCAGTGAATAGAGCCAGGGACTCTATGGAGGCATGTGTCAATCCATGCCCTATTATCAAAGGAAAAGGTCAATTACAGTTGCGTGTCCAAGGACTCTTCATCATAGCCTGACCTTTTGGCTTGATGTGCCAGAAAACCCACAAGAGCCCCATTCAAATGTCACATGTTTCCTGACAGTACTTGATTCCCTTGGCTTTGGAGTGTTTACTGTGTCTCCTGTCTTATTGATTCAGTACGTGTGACCTCCCATGATGAGACCCTATATTTTCTGCTCAGGGTAACACAAACATGCAGTAGTTACGTGCACACAAACACATCAATATACAGATGTATGTTTGAGGACAGTCAGAGGCTACCGCATAAATCTCATCTAAGTAGTTCAGCTTAGTCAACTTGTCTCTAGAAGTATCTCACAGCAAGGGCAAACCAAAGATACAGTTGCCTGCACTCAGCCTTGTGAGAACATAGTGTCTGAATTAAGATGTTTTTGCACCACTCGTGTTTGGGTTTCACCAATTGAGATAGTTTCAATGGAAGTATATGTTAACACTTCAATCTCCCACCTTTCTCTGAGGTGACTCATTGTTATTTTACACTTCAGTTTATCACCATATTGGAAAACTTTATCATATTTTAACAGGCAAATAGCCTGTTTTTATGCAGTCAAGCTTAAAAGTTAAACAACACGTCATAATGAGAAAAGCTGATCTCTGATTGGCTCTCTATTGTGCCAAGACTCAAAAAAAAAAAAAAAAAAAAAAAAAAACATTTAAAAAGAAACCCACTCAACTTTATTGTGACAAATTTTCTGATAGACTCAAAGCTTTGCATTAGTAACTGCTGCTAAATTGTGAAACTTTGGTAAGGTTCTGTTCTCAGTTAGCCATGCAGCCAGCAGTGCTGTTAAACCTGACCAATTCATCTTTCCAAATACTCCCATCTCTAGACTCTGGATTTCTGTTACCTGTAGCTAATCAACTTTTAACCACTTCAGTACATACTGTAGATTGATTTTGAAAAAGAAGATTTTTTTTTTTTGTCCAAACTGGGGGAAAAAAAGTCAGTAGTTGCAGCCCAATGTTATAAAATAATGACAATAACAATAATAATAATGTTGAAGATGAAAATAATAATAATAATAGTAACAATAAAAATAATATTGGTTTTCCATCTCAAACAACAATAAAATCCTTCCTAACTTCAATGTATGCATAAAATCCTCCCTATATGGAGGACGAAAAGAGACAGAATGAAATACAGTATATAAATACGTCTTTAAATAAACACTTAAATATGTTGTGAATTAATTAAAATGTGAGACTCTGTATAATCCAGTGGCTTCGTTCCCTCTTTGCACTGTTTTTAATCTGTGCTTAATAAATAAACTAAACTTAAACTAAAGAAATGTATCATTACATGTGACAGATAAAATAAATTCATGAAGCACTGCAACACAGGTCCATGAACTAATTAATTAAATCATAAAATAATTATAAATGTTTTACGTTAAATGAACTAGTATTTTAATAGATTGATGACACAGTTAAAGACCATTTATATAATTCCGATTTGAATTAATTCACAACACGTTTTAATTATACATTTATCTATTTTATTCCCATTTTAAATAATTAATGACATATTTGAGTATTTATTTAAAGATGTATTTATACATTTCATTCTATCTCTTTTTGTTCTCTATATTCCAACTCAAAGTATGTTTGGTACTCATTGAGATTTTAGATAGAATAATGTGGTTTATTTGATATAACACTAACGAAAATATTTCAACAGTGCTTTATTTCTCTTGGGTGACACACCACTTCTTCCTCAACAGTTATTTACCCCTGAAACAAAAGCAGTCCACAGAAGCTGATACCAAACGACTTCTTATAGCTGTAAACACACACACACAGTTTTATTTTGTTTTATTCTGTTACCTCCAGCAGTCCTCTGGGAGACCTGCAGGATAATCCTCTGTTTGGAGGATATCTCCAGTAGCTGTAGCTGTATGTCGCCTTTAGATGATGATCTAGCTCTGTGATGAATTATAACTCTTAATAGCAGTAAATCATGAGATCAGTGAGGAGTAGGCTTTATTTGTCCACCTTTGAACCTTTCTGAGTGAGTCATTGGCTTCAAGAGCACTTTCTTTCTTTGCTGAAAGCTGGGCAGAGTTCTTTGTGTAACACGCTGTCGCAGCTGACGTCTGTTGCTTGTAAGTTTTATGATGAGGCATTGTTCAAGAGGGAACTCTTATTAAAGTAAAAGTACAAGCTGGCAGCAGTAACATAAAAACATCAATTATGCATTAAAAAACAGGGAGACAGTGTGTGCCATTCTGAGAGCTGGATGATTAATGGTTATAATAAAATACTTAAATTTATAGAAGGGACGGTTCAAATTTATGCTGGAATTTCATATAAAGGAAGTGTGTATCCCTGCACAGCTAACCCTTAAGAGAGTTACAACACAATGATGAGGTGGCAGTTTGACAGATTACATATGTTATAAATGACACACACTGATGAGGTAAGTTTACCTTGAAAGTGAAACGTGATACATCCATGGTTCCATAAAAATGTTCTGACTGGTACCTTGTACCAGAAAGTTTCCAATCTAACTTTAAAAAAAAAAACGATTGGTTATGAAACTCCAACCCAAACCTCACCTCCTTTAGAAATTTGGGGCACAAATGAATCACATTTCCAAAGATGATGAATCCTGTGTCAGGGATGTGTACAAGCATCAACACAATTATACCAATAAAATACTTTTATTGGTTTATATGACGATCTAGGACAAATAAATGATGAAACAGTGGATGCATTAATGAACAGCTGTGATGGTTTTGATGAAAAAAACATCAGTGAATGATGAACAACTGCAATGATGAAAAATGAGGATGATAGTAGTCAAATTTCAATGATTCTGAGCTTACGCAGAAGAGACAGAAGGGATAAATTTATATTGAGTACAATCTGGCATTAATTAGTGGTGTCGGAGCTCTATCCAATATTTACCTTTTATCACATCAATAGTTTTGCTCTTATTTGGAAACGATGTCTCCCTGAAAAATGTCCCTGTTTGGTTCGACATCCAACAACTCTTGACAGGTGAGTCCAAATAGATAGTGCTGGGTTATCCACTTCAATGAACTGGACAGGAAGATATTAAAGTCAACCTGTCTCTGAACTGTTGTTGAACAGGATGTCGATCAGGATGATGGAGAAAAGCTCGGATGACTCTTATAGTCCTGGCTTTTACAAAGTAACACAATCTTAATGAAGAACCAATGTAAAGCATCAGGCTGTTTTGAGTCAAAGTTTTCTTAATTTTAAAAAGTTGGTCAATGGACAGAAGGTGATAAGTTAATACTGAGAAGAAAATTCTGCTGTGTTTGGTTGAAGGGGGGGGGTATCCTGCACAGACAAAATAAGTAAAGTAACAGTGTGAGAATTACAGGACAACAAAAGGAGGCACACACAAGGCAGATTGAGAGAAAAACTTAACTAGCCTAAATTTGTTTCACACTCTTTTCTTTTGGTTGTGAGGTGTCACACGTGACTAAATCAAGTGTACTCCTCCATCTGGATTAGAGGACATTCAATTTAACTGAAGAAAGAGGTGAATTTAAGCGCTGTGCAGCACAAAAAAAAACAAAAAAAAAAACACTAATAATGTTTTTTGATGATTCTGTTGGTTAATAAGGAAACCATGGGGATTAAACATTGAAGAAATAGGGATTGGACGTGGCAGAAATATATGAAATTACAGTGAAACATTGAATAATTTACAGAAATGAGCATGTTACGACCCGGAAGAACGGTTAGGGGAAGATGAGGAGTAACAATAAATTAAACCAGGCAGGGGAGACGAAGCGAAGTGTAGGAAACAGGAAATTAGAATAAGTTAGTAATTTATTAACAATAAAAAATGAATAACAAAAAAGATCATACAACTAAAGGCGAGCACGAGGCCGATTATCAATAAGTTATTCAAAAAACAAAATTCACTGCCAACTATTCAAACAAACAAAAGAAACACCACAGGCTCCTGCCAGCAGAAAACCCGGTCTTCAAACAACACCAAAACGCACAAGATGGAAACACAGTCAACAAGTCGGGAGGTCTGCAGCACGAGTGTTGATCACGAAGGCTGAGAGAGAGAGAATCAGTGCAGCTGTGCCTTCTTATGTCCTCCCACTCATCACACCAAGCAGGTTTTCCTGACACACCTGAGGAACCTAGCAGAGAGAGACACACAGCAGAAGACACGGGACACACCCACAGCCATAACAGAGCAGCACATCAACATATATATATACACTCACCGGCCACTTTATTAGGTACACCGGTCCAACTGCTCGTTAACACTTAATTTCTAATCAGCCAATCACATGGCGGCAACTTAGTGCATTTAGGCATGTAGATATGGTCAAGACAATCTCCTGCAGTTCAAACCGAGCATCAGTATGGGGAAGAAAGGTGATTTGAGTGACTTTGAACGTGGCATGGTTGTTGGTGCCAGAAGGGCTGGTCTGAGTATTTCAGAAACTGCTGATCTACTGGGATTTTCACGCACAACCATCTCTAGGGTTTACAGAGAATGGTCCGAAAAAGAAAAAATATCCAGTGAGCGGCAGTTCTGTGGGCGGAAATGCCTTGTTGATGCCAGAGGTCAGAGGAGAATGGCCAGACTGGTTCGAGCTGATAGAAAGGCAACAGTGACTCAAATAACCATCCGTTACAACCAAGGTAGGCAGAAGAGCATCTCTGAACGCACAGTACGTCAAACTTTGAGGCAGATGGGCTACAGCAGCAGAAGACCACACCGGGTGCCACTCCTTTCAGCTAAGAACAGGAAACTGAGGCTACAATTTGCACAAGCTCATCGAAATTGGACAATAGAAGATTGGAAAAACGTTGCCTGGTCTGATGAGTCTCGATTTCTGCTGCGACATTCGGACGGTAGGGTCAGAATTTGGCGTCAACAACATGAAAGCATGGATCCATCCTGCCTTGTATCAACGGTTCAGGCTGGTGGTGGTGGTGTCATGGTGTGGGGAATATTTTCTTGGCACTCTTTGGGCCCCTTGGTACCAATTGAGCATCGTTGCAACGCCACAGCCTACCTGAGTATTGTTGCTGACCATGTCCATCCCTTTATGACCACAATGTACCCAACTTCTGATGGCTACTTTCAGCAGGATAATGCGCCATGTCATAAAGCTGGAATCATCTCAGACTGGTTTCTTGAACATGACAATGAGTTCACTGTACTCAAATGGCCTCCACAGTCACCAGATCTCAATCCAATAGAGCATCTTTGGGATGTGGTGGAACGGGAGATTCGCATCATGGATGTGCAGCCGACAAATCTGCGGCAACTGTGTGATGCCATCATGTCAATATGGACCAAGCTCTCTGAGGAATGCTTCCAAAACCTTGTTGAATCTATGCCACGAAGAATTGAGGCAGTTCTGAAGGCAAAAGGGGGTCCAACCCGTTACTAGCATGGTGTACCTAATAAAGTGGCCGGTGAGTGTATATATATATATATATATATATATATATATATATATATATATATATATATATATGTAATACTGTGATATTTTGAGTACAACCCTTTTTAATGTTCGAAAAGTGTATCTGGCTAACAGGATCATGCACAAAATCAACAACGTTATAATGCTGTCTTATATCAGCCATCAGTTATCTTGCTCCGTATTGATTGGAATTGGTTGGTAAGATGGTATCGGCCAGCCGCTTCTCTGGACTGGACATCTAAAACTTCATTCATCTTTGCCCTTCCTGCTCAGGACAGATGAAACTTTGCAGGGTAGGGTCAGCTACAGATCAGAACTCCTGTTTCAGAGAAGATTCAAACATCTGATTCAAAGACACTTCCCCTGTTCAAAGGTGTCTCCTCTGTATGAGGGGTATGGACCTCAAAAACAGTTCGATATCTCTGTGTATGTCTCAGACAAACCCTTTTTGATTCAGTGCTCCTCTGAGGTACAAAATACATCTTACTTGGATGTTGATTGATTTGAAAAAATTCATCTGATTTATCGTTAAAAGAGATTAATAATTTCCACTCCATTAGTAAGCCATGGTAATTGATGAATGGCAGCATTACGAGAGATGAGAAGTTTCATTCACTTTCATTAAAATCTCATTACATGTCTCTCTGAAAGATTTCAGTCTTGGCGTACAGTCCCTGTCTCTGTTTCCATTTGAGCCACCCTGGCTCTGTCATTGGTGAGGGTCAGCTTGGTCACATCCCTTTCATAGCAGAAAAAGGATGAAGGTCCAGGACTCATTCAACAAATCAAACATTACCTCTATTCAAATATATGTTTGCTTACTTTCTGAGATTCACATGGAATGATAGACAACACACTTTTGATAACAAGAAGAAAAAGCTGTTTTTTTTTTCTTTTTTTTATATAGCACATTTTTGGCAACTACAAAATTCTTAATCTAAGACATTCCAAGAATGATTAGAAAGTCATGAAACGATTTAAATAAATAAATCACGACAACATTTAAAATTTTTATAAGGTTACGATAAAACTCAGATAAGTCATTGAAAATCAAAACAAGATAAACATACAAACATACTGTATTTCAGTTGTTATTGGTGATAACATTTTTAATGCTTGAAATTACATCACTCTGCATGTCCAAAAATATATACAACCTTGATAGCGTGATTTACTAACTGGGTGCACTGAGAATTGTGTCTATGAAATGAGCAAAACAGCACGCGCGATCCATTTAGCATGTTTGCCTTCATGAATATGCAGAGTGGTCTGCACCACTTTTGCGCCTGTTATCAATTGCACACGCAGTCATAGTAGATAACCTGCAACACACCCACCAATAGCACATGCAAATTTTTAATTAACGCACATAATTTAGCGCTTGTTAATTGCGATCTTAGTAGATCAGGCCCAAAGTAGTTTGTTTATATTTAGACAAATCAAAAGAGCAGATTTCTCTGGATTGATTAACGAAGCGATCTGAGAGTATTTAAAGCATCATGATTAACTGCAGTGCAATGGTTTATTTCCCAGCAGTATGAGGATGCTTAATTTCCAGCATAGCACACATTAACCATATGCAACACCTCGATTTCTGACCTTATTTGTGTAACAATTAAAAGTGGTAATCTAAAGGCCTTTCTCTTTTGTCAATTTTGGCTGAATTCCAACTATAATGGGTTACTGGCTTTATACTAATGATGCAGATGTGTGAGACTCTTGGTAGCCTATAGATCTTCTCATCATGTCTTGGCAAAGATGTAGATGTGTTCCATAGCATTAAACTATTCTGATAAGGTTTGTTTCAGACTGTTTGGTGATAAAACCATTAATCAATGACCAAGTAATTCTATTTTTCCTTTTCTTCATTTGCACAAGTTCTGAACATCTTAAATGATCCGAAAGAAGAAAGAAGAGGAAAACCCCCCAAGACAGACTGTATTGAGGCACAGATTTGGGGAAGGGTACAGAAAAATGTCTGCAGCATCAAAGGTCCCAATATGCACAGCGGCCCCCAACATCCATAAATGAAAGAAGTTTGGAACCACTAGGACTCATACTAGAGCTGGCCTCCATGCCGATTTTAGTGATCGCAGTTGAAGAACCCTATGGTCGCTTTGACAGAGCTCTTTCGTTGCTGTGTGGAGAGAGTAGAACCTTCCAGAAGGACAACTATTACCGCAGCACTCCACCCATCAGGCCTGTATGGTAGAGTGACCAGACTGAAGCCACTCCTCAGTAAAAGGCACATGACAACCAACTGGACTATGTCAAAGGGCACCTGGAGGACTCTCAGACCATGAGAAACCAATTCTCTTGTCTGATGAAACAAAGACTGAATTCTTTGGCCTAAATACCAAGCGTCATGTCTGGAGGAAACCAGGCACTGCTCACCACCATTCCAATACCATCCCTACAGGGAAACATGGTGGTGGCAGTGTCATGCTGTAGGGGTGTTTTCCAGCAGCAGGAACTGGGAAAAGAGTCAGGGTCAAGGGAAAGATGAATGCAGCAGTGTGAAGAGACATCCTGGATGATAACCTGCCCCAGAGCACTCTGGACCTTGAACTGGGGAGAAGATTTGCCTTTTTAACTGGACAAAGACCCTAAACACACAGCCAAGGTAACAAAGCAGAGGCTTCAGGACAACTCTGTGAGTGTCCTTCAGTGGCCCAGTCAGAGTTCAGACTTGAACCCAATTGAACATCTCTGGAAAGATCTGAAAACAGCTGTGCACCGATGCTCTCCATCCAACTTGATGGAGCTTGAGAGTTTCTGCAAAGATGGATGGGAGAACCTGAAAAATAGGTGTGCCAAGCTTTTAGCATCATACTCAAAGACAAGAGGCTGTGACTTCTCCAAAAGATGCATCAACAAAGTGACTTTTTCATAAATTTGCAAACGTTTCAAACATTTTTTTTTCTTTACTGTGTCATTATGAGGTTCTATGTGTTAACTTTTGAGGTAAAACATGAATTTAATACATTTTGGAATAAGGCTGTAACCTGAGATAGTGTAAAAAAAAAAAAAAGCACTGTGAATACTTTATGGATGCTCTGTACAGCTAAACTGACTCTTGTTCTACACAGCTTTATGAATCCAGGACACTAAAACACTACTTTATTTTTGGTTCCATCTCCTTAAAAACCTTCAAAAACTGAAACAAGTTTGTGTCAACCACTATTGACAAACTAGCACCTTAAAATCTGTTTAAGCTTTCGGTAAGCAGCAGCTTATTCACGCACCAGGCAGTTTGAAGGACGGAAGCTTTTATTTGAATTTTTTATTTTCTTGTTGCAAATGTTTGGTTTGTATCAATTATCTTGTAGCTCAATTTGTGGTTCCTACAAACTCTAAAGGTCTTCATCTTCTTTCTGCTACATTTATTACTTTAAGGGTCTGATACATTTTGATGTAAAGAGGCTTTGTCCTCCACATTTTTTTCAAAAATACACCTAAAAAAGTAAATCAGATCAGTGAAGATCACTGATCTCGCTCCTGCTGCAATGGAGCCAGTCCCCATGATCCAAGTCCAATTAAAGATTTCATCCAAAAACATTATTGCACATAAAGATCCACAGGCTCTTTCATAATACTCTTGATCAAGTTACCTGCAATTACTCTCCTTGGCAATTTTTGGATCCTCTCTGGTAAATAACCTCAGTGTGAATGCTCCTCGTGGTGTGAATTCTGGCTCTTTTAAGTGATCCCAAACTATTTGGCACTAACCTGCTCTCTCGGCTCCACAACAGCTCTTTAAATTACCATTTTGGCTTACACACCACTTCAGCGTAGATAGGCTACTATCTGCTGCAACAGTGCTGTATTTTTGCAGTAATGACAGGCAAGGCAATGTAACAGAAAAACGAATTCAACAAAAGCAAAAAGTTTTGATGATTCTTACTCAAATTAACATCCACATTAAAAGTAAATTTAAAAAATATATATATCCTTAGAGTTGTGCTCAGCTCTGGAGATAAAGTGTATTCATATTCCTCATTTTGTTGTGCATCAGTGAGTGATGATGTTGCCGCTGCTTGCCATGTTTCCATGTTTACTCTTTATGTCTTTCTTCTATTTCTGCTTGAGTAATGTACTCAAGTGTATTTTCATATACTAAAGGGGTGCCATGCAGAAAAAGTCAGGAACTGAACTTTTCGTTGTCTCACAAAACTTAATGTCTCACAACCTAGATTCCACCTTAGTGGACCAATGGATTTGATTGCAATTATAAAATTTTAAAATATGCAATGCACACTTCATGTATCATGTACTAATTGTTGACATAAAGTATTTTCCAGGTTACCATTACCCTCTAATCTAAAATTAGGGAGGCATTTAGATAAATACTGGTTTTCTCCTCCAACATCTCCATATTCAATACGCTCCTACCATTAAATCTAACTTAAACAGCTGAAATAAGCCCCTGTAGGGTCTGCTGATTTCCCCCAGGCTCAGACATCCATCCATTAACTTTACACACTTATCCTCTGGAGGGTCATGGTGGGGGTGGCTGGAGCCAATCCTGTCTGACATTGGCCACCCAGTCCAGTCAATCACAGGGCTGACACTTCAAGACAGACAAGCATGCATGCTCCCACCCACACCTGCAGACAGTTAACCTAATGTTTGTGGACTGTGGGTGGAAATAAGAGCGCCCAGAGAGGACGTAAGCACAGGGTGAACATGCTAACCTTATACGACAGATCAAACCCCCGCCTGGCGTAAAGCACGGGGTGAAATGTGTTTGTCTGCTCGGTTTAAGATGGAGGAGCATATAACTTTGTGTTCAATGCAGTGCTGATTCTCTGCAGTCTTTATTTTTTTTGCTCCAGAAGCTGCCTGTTCCCCCAAATCCACAAAATTGTCCTTTTCTCACTGAAATGACTGTTAATTTGTTGGGATTCAGACACTGTCCCTAAGTGTTCCCTGACGGGCAATTTGTGGGCAGTCAGGTTGATAGACAAGGGCACAACATGCTGGATCATTAATGAGTAATCCTGCTGCACTTAGGGAAACACACCCAAACACTCGCTCACTCACACGTACAAGCTCTCTCTTTCTCCCACTCATGACACACAAACATGTGCACAGACTTCCCTTCTTTTGTATCACCATCTCATCCACACTTTGATGCTCAGAGCACGGTAGCACAATATCCCAGCTCCCCCCCAACCCCCCTCCTCCTCCTCCTCCCTGCCTCTAGGCACTGCTTTATTTCCCCTTAGGACTGGTGCAACTCCCTGCCAATTCTTCCCAATCCAACAGTGAATGTTCTCCCCCCTGGGGCTCCACGTGCTCTAGCCTTTTTTTTTCTTTTTCAAACATCTTGAGAGTGACCATTTCATCTCACCACAAAAGCAGCCGCTCCTACCTCTGCGTCTTTTTTCATGTTATGTAGAGTTTGGAGCAAAGGAAAGATGGGTCAGCTATGAATGAGCCAATCACTGACAACAGAAACAATTTAGAATAATTAATCATCGGGGGCTAAAGGGATGTAATCTTTAAAACAGAACAGGCTCAAATGAGATGAGATTATTTTGTTTAATAACTGTGTTTAAACATCTGATTGGTATTTACAACTTCATTATTTATTTATTTTTTTAAATGAAACACTGTGAAATGTTGATTAAAAACAGACATTAATGGTACATTAAAATCCTAATTGGAAATATTTCGAAATCAAAAAATCAAATGCTTAAACTGAAAAAGGACCTTTATTATGTGAAAATAAAGGTCAGTATTTAATAATGAATGTCTGTCTGAATGTCTGAATAATGAAAACTGTGACTTCCCAACCACTTAGATTAAATCGCAACAGGTTAGTAACATGACTGCCAATTAAAAAAATATGGCATTACAGAGAGACCGAGTCTCTGAGAAGTAACGATGAGAAGAGCTTCACCTCTCTTTGAACTCCGGATGCACCCCTGCGTGAGAAAATTATTCAAGAGTCTCAGGATAATTTTGCCCAGCTGAAAAAAAAATATGCACAAAAATTGGGGGTTTCATAATTTGCAGCATTTACTATTGAAGGACTCCAAAATATCTGTAAAACTGAAAGAGACCAGGGACTACTTCTTGACGGCCATGTTTTTGGTGGCAGCATTTCATCTTCATGACCTGACTTTGTTGTGGAAGTCACTGCATGGGCTCAAAATCACTTCCAGAAACTATTGTCTGTGGACACAGTTTGTCAAAGCATCCACAACCATACACAAGCATGACCTAAAAATGTTAAGGGACTTTCTTCATTACAGTTAAGACAGACTGAGACAAAGTTAAAAGCAGTACTCTGGTCCAAGGAATCAAAATCTGACATTCATTTTGTAAATTGTGAATGCCTTGCCTAATGCTGTAGTGAACAGAAGTTCCACATGGCTCAATTTCAGAGTTAGCATCAATGGTAGTGTGGTGATAAACAAATGCCTGTGGCACGATTAGCCTATACATCATCCAAGGCACTGTTACTGCTAAATGACATTGTACCTGCTTAACAATACAGGTTTTGAACAAAATGTGCTGCCATCCAAACAAAGGCTTTTTCAGCTACCACATTCTGTGCATATTACAGCGGCATGGATTTGTAGTAGAAGAGTCTGGGTGCTAAACGGATCTGCGTTCAGTCTTAACTTGTCAGGCCCTGATCTGTGGAGCAACCACAATCCTGTCAGAAAGGGATTAAAAAGTACCCTCAAAGCTCCAGGAACAGGGAGTCTGTGGTCCACAAACTTTTATACAGTGTTGTGAAAAGAAGAGGTTTTGAAACACAAAAGCGAATATCTCCCTAACCAGACTTTTTTTTTTTTAACCTGACACTGGCATTAACTTTAAGACCAGCATTTATCTTTCATATAGCCGTAACATTGTTCAGTTTCAACATTTGATACATTGTCTTTGCTATTGTCATATACATCTAAGGCTTAAATGATTTGCAAACAATTAAAATCTGTTTTTAGATATCTGCCTGATACTTGTTAGCTGATATTATCAGCTGATTCTGGCAATTATCACTCATCAAGAATGAGTCCAGACTGGGCTCTATGTATTGTTGTCATAGGAACCAACCAACAATAGTAATGCTCAACTTTCTTTCATGGTGTCATACAGATATGAGTGTTAGGAATGCACCACTGTATCACTGTATTTCAAACTCTCAAGCATTGCCTTTTCTCATATTCAATACTGGTGTGTCCAGACCTTTTTTTTTTTTTGCCTGGGCTGGCCCATCTGGGGAACAGATGCCTCCTGGGTTCGTATAAAGTAAAAAAAAAGTACTCACAGAGTTGGACATACAGTATATCTGTTGATGCCTTTATTAACAAATACCGTATTGTAAAATGTGGTTGTTGAATTGAAATAAATAAATAAATAAACCAAAACGTCAGCTTCCTCTAAATGTGTTTTTCTTTAACATTTTAATCCATGTTACCTTACACACCTGTGCCACATGTGGAATACCGGCCAACAGATTAGTAGATATTGATTCATATTGTTTTTGTTATTGGATCAACTCTTTTTTTTCTTCTTTTCTTTATATTTGATGGCCATTCCCCCCCTGGATAGCCCCCTGAACACACCTCTGCCCGCTGCACTGTCTATGGCAATGATTGGTTAACAATGTGCTGTTAAAATAATTAATGAAAAGTTAGTTAGTCTTTAAGGTGGGAGCTTTCTGAACAACATTAACTTTCAAACAGGTGCACAGTAATTTAGAAAGGCTCAGTGTCTGCAGCTTCATAATTCATCACATTGGCCACCATGCTGATGATTTGGGATTTCCCCTTAAAGGTACGAAAACTGAGCTTTTCTGAGAAAAAAAAATAAGAAAAGCAAATACTTATATATTTTTATGAACAAGACTATTGATAAATCTGATAAAGAGCTTGAATATGATGATGATGCACTTGATTTAAGCCCTCCTCCCCACCCCACCCCACCTTTTTTTCCTCAACAAAGATTTGTTGTTTTCACATAATCCTCTGGTGGTTACAAACGGGAAATAATTATTAGAAAGCTGAAGTTTAAGAAGTGGGAAATGCTCTTCACAGCGCTGTTAAATCTTTACGACTTCTAGCACAGAAGCAGGCTCAGCACCACGGACAGCTCCTCTCTCTCTCTCTCTCTCTCTCTCTCTCTCTCTCTCTCTCTCTCTTCCTAACTGTCTCTTCCGGGCGCACACTCGGCAGCTGGCTGCGATACAGCTCCTCCCTCCTGTGTGGTGGCTTTCCCGTCCAAAGATCCTTGGACGTGAACAGTTTTGCTGAGGAGCACTTTTCTTCCCCCCCAAACAACCAGACGGAAAAAAGAGGCGTCAGTTATTCCGTATCGACCTGAGAGAAGGGAGTTGAGGTGTCGGATAAGGTCTCCAACGGTCCCTCACCCCCCAAATCTCTGTCAGCGATGGAGACTTGGGCTGGCTTCTGCCCAGGCTTGCACTTATCTCTGGGTATCTGGCTGATGATAGCCGCTCATACCCTACAAAATGCCAAGGCGGAGATAACATGCGCATCTTGCCCGTCGCCACTTCAGCTAAACCTGGAGGAATTAAAGCTGGGGACGCGCGCTGACCCGACAAATGAGCCGGGAACCCTTAAAAACATCCGAGTAGAGTTTAGGGAAGTCGGGATCGCCGACCAAAATGCTGGAGTTGAAAATGAGGATGAGACAGGCGTTTCTGTCGAGGATGTCCCCCGGTTCCCCCAACATGTCAGTTTGGATAAAGTAGGTGCAAAGGAGGACGCGCTGGGCTCCATGGAAGAAAGTAACATAGGCAGCAATAAGGCAGAAGAGCCCAGAAAGGGTGAGGATGTTGCGCTCCGGAGAGCGAAGAGAAGCGGTCCTGAGTTTGCTGAGTTAAGCGCGAACGGGTGGGTGGATGCGGGCGCACCGGAGGATCGAGGGACGCTGTTAGACGGAGTCAACAAAGGAAGGTCCGACTTCAGATGGAACAGGGACGAAAGGAGAGGGAATAACAAGCAGGATGAGCCCAAGCTCACCAGCAGCACTTTCGCACTGACGGGGGACTCTGCCCATAACCACGCGGTGGTCTACTGGTCAGGGCAGAACAGCAGCGTAAGTAACCCCTTATTACACTGTTGTACATTCCCTCGTCTGAATGTCCTGTTGCTTATCACGACTCAACCTTTCACACAAACTCTTGCCCGAGAGCGGGGAATTTTAAGCAGCTGGATGAACTAACTCCGTGACGCACAGAGCGGAGACTCTGTGCTCTGTCGTGCTGCTGAGTTGAGGTTCACTGTTAACAGGTGCACTGAAAGCTACTGAAAGCTACAGAAGCGCATCGACGCGCACTCCTTCCTAAATGCCAGACATGTGCAGGGACTGTGAATCGCATTCAGCCGCGACCTTTGACTTTTATAGGAATTACGCACGAAGCCCCTTTAATGTTACAGCTTTTCTTTGGCTGGTTTGTGCTCCGAGCCCGATATATGCTCTCATATCTATCACTGCGTGGTCTGAAGCCATGCAATATAAGTTGAAAATACTGAGATCTTCATATTTATGGTCTTGTTTGGGAAACATTTATGATATAGTTGCAGTGAGTTTCAGATATGCTGCATGATTCATTCCTCCCAAATGATGCCAGGCTTTTTTCATCCAAACTAATTGATTGGGGAAGGAGGGAGTCATAAATTATTGCTCAGTCTCCAATAAGCCTTTAAATTCTTTAGATTATGGATTTCTGCTTAACTGTCTGAGCTTTCTCTGATTGTTTCTTTTTTTTTTTTTTTACTGTGAGTGAACTAAAAGGGGGGATGAATTCAAAATGTCTGTTGACTGTTCGGAGCATTGTGCTGGACTGGAGGAATGAAAATAACCAGCAGTGATATTACTGCAAATTAAAAGGTGCCGTCCCTGGATGCATTACCTTAGACTTTCTAAAGGGGGTGTTTGGTTATTGGATCCCACCTTCCTCCTGCTTCATTATTAAGCAGGAGAGAAGCACCTTCTTGAACAATAGGGCCTGATGTTGGGGACTCAGTAATTACATTTTGTTCCGAATTAAAAGATCATGACAGCACTGATATAAAACTAGGAAACTGTGTGAAAATCCCTCCCCTTTTTTTAAAATTTTACACAGATTATCTGTCAATATGATTTTAAAACACTTATTGTCACAATTTTGGAAACTGCTGCTTTCAAAAATACTATTGGTTTTAAGAATTTATGTTTCAACATCAAATCTGAAGCCTAAATAGGTTACTTTGCCCTCTGGGTGCAGAGGACAACATGAAGTCCTTTGGGTGTTAGAACATAAACGTACAGGTCAAAGACAGCAGCGACCTGCTGTCATAACGTGTAAATCTTTACAGCAGCAGTTCCCTCTGTAGTGTTTATTCCTAAATGACACTGACCACAGTTGATGCCGTCATCCATACCAAGAGGAAGAAAACCCTGCCCCTCTTACACAAGAGGGCCCTCATAGGATGAGAATAATGAGACAAAATGAATCAAAGTCATTTACTCGCCCCTGTAAGCTCACAGGGAGCCGATGGGCCCTTCTTTGTGGTTTTACAAGCTTAATTTGTTGTTGTGGCTCTTCCTTTGACTTTATTCCATTTGAAAAAAAATCCCACATATTCAGTCTTGTCTGAGCTGATTACCACACGGTACATGAACTTGTTTTTTAACCCGCAGTGAAGACTGAGGCGATGTGTGGGGAACATGTTTGTGTGTATGCTTGTACTCGTGTATGTGTGAGTGTGTGTTACTCTGTGAATGTGTGCTGGGCAGAGGAGGTGAAGAGGTTATTTTGTGCTGCTGCCCCTAAGCTTTAAATCTTTATTATCTTGGAGATTGAGGCCTCTGTTTTTCAAAGTCTCCCCCTTTTGCGGCTCAAAAAGGGAAATCAGGGCTGGCCTCCAGAGCATCCTCATGAGAGGGGATCTGGTACTTAATCTTCATTCGCAGTTGGTGCTTGTTGTGGTGATGAATGGAGTGTGAAACTAAGAGACTGAGCTTGAAGTCATCTAACTTAACTGCGGTGGGGGTTTAGTTAAAGTGGGAGCGAGTGACTGGTTGACTGGATGACCAGCTATTCAAGATAGATAACCTGCTCTGTGCAGATGCCTCAACATTGGCCATGTGTTCACTACCTACTGTTCCCCTCTGTTTACTTAGACACCTGAGGCCTTCTGTTGGCCCTGATGTTAAGACCAACAGCACAGAGAGACAAATTACATTCTTGCTTTCATTGTGGTGGGTAACATTTGTTGTGCAAAAAATAAAAAAAAATAACCTTGATATTATCTTTCTGTCTCAACACTGGCAGCCACCAGGTGACAAAAACACTGACTCAATCTGAACCACTTTTATCAAAAGGAATCCATCACTTTCATGCAGTTAGTCATATTTGGTGGTGTGGCTCTGTTCTGACAGCTTCAATGGGAGGACAGGGAGCTCCATGTATGTATCTGTAATGGCAAAGCCTGAAGCAGCGAGAGTGCACCTCTATCTGTTCCATGCGCATACCCTACATGAAAAGCCAAGGCAGGGAGAGCATCAGCAAAGACCTTATGGGTGCAGACAAGAGCGAGCATGGTGAAATCAGACAACATGAAAGGGATGAGCTGGGGTAAAGGCAGGTTGAAACATAGTTTGAGGAGGAAGAAGCAAGAGTGGGCAGGTTAAAGCAGCTTAAATAGAACGACAACATTTGTCTAGTGTAAGCTTAGGAGGTTAGCAGCTGACCTTTCACTTGGTGTGGGCTGGGGTTAAAGTTTAATGCATGCACTGTGGGCTGGGCTTGACTTTGTGGTCCACTTGACCTAACACTATTCTCATTTTTTCCCCAAAAACTGAATGGCAACCTATGGTGAAAGATATCTGTCAGCTCCTCTTTTATTTTTCTCAATTTAATTTTTGGGGCATTTTTTTGCCTTTAATGGATAGGACAGAGCTGGAATATGGGAGATAGAGAGAGGGGGTTAACATGCAGCACATGGTTGGGACTTGAACCCGCAACCACTACTGGGACCATGGTCCCTTTACATGGGGTGCACTCACCTGCTAAGCTGTCTGTGCACCCTTGCCAGTCAGTGTTTAGTGGCGAGAAGTTGGATGAGAGTGTGAGTCTTCAAAACCTCCTGAGAAAGAATTATGACTGGCTTTGTGTGCAAAGTATCTGCCTGGAAACTCTCGACCTTACCCTTACCAATGTATCACCGGCTGCATTTACATGCATATGTTTTATTACTTTAATACAGTCCAGTGTATAAGTACTGCTATACAAACGTGATGAATGCTGTTTATCGGTCATCTCCAAGGACTGACCTTCAGCACACAGACACACACAGCTCCATCTCTTTACTTTGTACTTGATCAACTCCCTGAAGACGGATTTCTTTGTTCTGTTCAGTGCATGAAACATCAGTGTGTTGGTCTTTATCAGATCACAATGTGTGGAGGCATACAATGTCATCATGAATGATTCACCTAAACGAAGCCTTTTTCATTTCTTTAGGAAAAGGATTAAACCACTTATCGACTGGATAATTGCTTTGGCTGTTTTTATACTGTTGGAGTTGAATCTGTTGAGCGTTTTTTTTTTTTTTTTTTTTTCAATTTTGAGTTTAATAATGATGGAAATAACAATAGTAGCTTTCTTGCAAATGTCCTGAATTTAGGGTGTCCTTACCATCAGCCAAAATCTCCCTAGAAACTCAGTGGTGTAAATCTAAGATGTGTCACCAACCTTTAACACGTATCTTTCTTTTACAATGATTGGCGTAACTTTAACATGTTTCTTCCATCTAATCTCCATATAGGGCTTTTCATTTTTCATGATGAAATATCACAACAGATATCAAATGATTGCTTCTTTCACAAACTCTCAAGGCTAATTGTGGCTCCAGATTGATATGTGCAGAAATAAAAGCTGTAATCAACTTTATACATTGAGTCTAAGACTCCAATAAGCTTGTGAATCATAACAGATAGAGTATGCACATGAAATAAAATACTTCAATATTTACCACCTAATTTGCTCATCATTGTCGCCTTCTTCTTCCCTGTAAAATTTGTATGGCTACTAGAGTTTTATGTATATCGGCCCCCTCTCTCCTAATGTTTAGGTGGTGCAATCACAGGTTTAAATTTGTCATAATATTTTTATGTCACAACATAAAAATCACAGCTGCTTATTGCTCAGCCCTAGTTTAACAATGGTCAACAAATGTTGTGGCTACATTTTGATAAATCCACTCTAGCCTATCATCTCTATCCTTTGTCCAGTCATCTAAGTCATTAAACCTTGAATAAATGATTACGAAAGAGGCGTTTGATGAGAAAATTTGTACATGTTTTTTGGTTTTGGTCATCCCTCTGACCCTTCATCCAGATATTTTACCTATCCACCTGCTCGATTCTTTTTCTTTCCTTCTTTCTTTTTTAAAGGGTGAAATGCTTAAAACATAAAATGATTCTCACCTTGGTGACTTATGAGGTGTTTGCTTCACTGGCACTGGCACTGACCATAAATTCACAACATCTTTGGTCCAGAGACTTTCTCTCAGTCTTATTTCAGGCAGAGTGGTCGGCCGTGTCTTGTACTGTGACTACCTCTGGGAGGACTTTAAGCTGCTGTGGTTTCCCCAGGGAGGGGATGGCGTGTCCTCTGAGGCGTGTACACAAATCTAATGCACTCTCTGTCTCTCCCTACCTGTCCAGCTTGCTGTATTTGCCCCCTGTTTTCCTCCTTCCTCTCTCACTGTGTGTCGCCACATGCATCCTCATGTCTGCACCTCTGGTTTACGCGGGGTCTGTCAACGCCTCAGCCTGAGATGTCTGCTGAAGATGTTGAGAGAGCATGTCGTTTGTAATATTCTTTAGCGTTGTTCCAGTGAAGCATCCCAAAAGCAAAGTGAGAAGTTCTCTCCTTGAGTATTTTTTGAGAGTGCCTAATCCCTCCACCCTCAGCAGACATGAGCATAATGGCATTGTGACTGACGGCACAAATTCAAAATGGATGGCTTTAGCGGTGTCTCTTTTAGGGTGATCTTGAAAAATTTATCTTCTTAAAGTGAACCTTGAGATTCCCCCTCACAGCATAATCACAATATATACTTTCCATGAAGAAAAACTGTGACCATCACTGTCAGTATATCGATGGCTCCACATGGGGCGTCAGCACTTTGGCCGATCAACGCTTTTTTTCTTTCTCCTTGGTGTTTTTTTTTCCCTCCCATAAACCACCACACACGGAGCTGACTTTGATGTCCCTTCATCATTGGAGCATTAGCATAAGACAGGGTGAGTAAAGGCTCGGCTCGAGTGGTCTTTAAAGTGCTGAGAACTCACACAGAGACAGGTCAGTCATATCTGGCAAGTCATCAATAGAGCTGTGTGTGAGTGTGTTTGAAATTCCCAAATCCCTCTAGAGAGCTGGAGGAACACATGCAGACTCTCACGAGTGGCATTTCAAGGCAAAATGTCATGCAAAATGAACAAACACACAAGCTTTGCACAAACACTGGATGAAAATATTTTTTTTATTTTAATTTTTGCAGAAAAATGATTACTTCTTCCCAATCAGGGGTCGATCAGTGATATCTGATTCAAAGAAATACCACATACGGCAGAAACCTGCTAGAATACTCTATCAGCCTGACTGGATGCCATTTGCATGTTACCGTCATTAAATGCACCACCAATATTGCAGCTAGAGCCCAGAGAGAGCCAACAACAAGGACAGAGCCGTGTGTAGCATTTCCAACTGCAGACTCTGCAGCGAGAGGGATATGATTTAGGATGTGGAGGCAGGTCTTGTTCCCGCTCACTTTCCCTCAGCCTATCTCACCCCCAGCCTAAATTACTGATGGTAATACATTATAAAGTTGTTTCTTCTCTTCCGTCTCCCGCTACCCTGGTGGCCTTCTGCTCTGAAAGAAGAGGGGGGAAGAAAACGAGAATTTCATAAATTATGTAGCCCTTCAAGCACGCCTTATCTCCCGTATCCCTCGATCTCTCCTCCCTCCTGCCCCTCCCTTTCCCCCCTCTAATTAGTGCCTACAAATTTGTTCCCTGTCCCCTGTTATTTTATTTTTTACAAGTGTGGTTCTGTGGCATGAAGCCATGTGCCACACAACATGAATGGAGAATCTGTTTGGACTGGCCTCCAGTGCTGAACTCTTGGCTGCGGTTCCACGTACAGTGAGCATTCTCACTCTTGACCTCCCCTCATATCTATGCAGTGTGGATTAAAAACATGCTATGACACCCAATGCTCACACTGTATCCCCAAGCTTTCAAAGTCCATGTGTAGGATGTCACATTCAGAAATGGAGGTCCAATTCAACTGCTTGACATTTTTAGGTTGGAAATTTAACCCTATGGAATAGAAACGTCCATTTTGTCTGGGAATTTTAGGATCAGACCTTTAAAGACCCACTCCAATGAAAATCACTTCTCTCTTTTTTTTTTTACATGTTCATATGGCATTTTTCTGATGCTACAGGACATATCGTGAGAAAAGTAATTGCGAAATTGCTTTTCTGAGTATTTCTTCATTCAAATCTCTGTGAATCTCTGGCAGACCCAAACGGCAGGTTCCAATACAGTGAGATTTCATAGGTAACCAATCCAAGCTCCGCCCCCAGAGCCCTGCTATGCATGCCACACTTTGCATATAGAGAAGAAATACAGAGGGCGATCGCGGAACAAGTGTGTGCGTAAGCGGCCTGCAATGCTCGTAAGAAAGCTAAATATGATATTAACTTTTTTCGTGTCCCTAAAGACATTAGTGTCCGAGAGCTGAATAGCTCCTATGTTACCTGCCACTTCTGGTAACACTGGTAATGCACAGGCATTGTTAAGCTACAAGCTAATGTGAAGATGAGTGCGCAGAGCTGTGCTGTCTCGGCCTACGACTCAGAGGTGAAATGCTAATGATCTCTTGGAGCTCTGCAGAAGAGAAGCCCTTGAAAGTGACACAGGTAACATGATTTTTGGTGAAAACTTCATAATCACAACATAAATATCAATGAGAACACTTTAAGTAGTTAAAAAAATGATCAGAGTGGGACTTTAACATGTTATAATCTTCCAGAAGTGTCACACGGTTTTGTGTCAGCTGATTTCTAGAGGTTTTCTATCTAAAGCAGCAGGGTGGTTGTATCCCCTGTTGTCTGACAGTGTCAGGACAGCATCCCAGGTGTGGGAGAGCACTAAGGCCCACTCACTCGGGTCTTCATTACAATCCAGTGGGCTTACTTCCTGTTCTCCACTGCTCACCTTAGTCAGCGTTTGTATCTGTTGCTTTTGAGTGGATGACTGTGGCGCTTCCCAGTCAATGGTGTGATTATCTCTCTTGTAGGGGTCTGAGACGGCTGATTTCTAGTTTTTTTGGTGTGTTTTTTATTTTGTTGCACATGTGCATTCGAAACACTCTTACAGGATATGATTATAACTCATTCAATGAATAGAATATCTGTCAAATAAACAATCTGGTTGGGCACATGAACCTGTTATAAATGTTTAAAGGTGCTTCGTTAGAATACAGGATTGCTTCATCTCACCTAAAAAGGGTCGAAATACACCTTTTGTTTTTTTGTCTAAAGCCACCTCTGAAAAATACATTAAACACAAACGTCAGACTAACAGAAAAAAAATCTTACCTTCATGTCTGCAAAAGTCCAGCTCCTCCATCCTATCCAAAGTTAACTAGGTCAGCACAATTTTAAGGATATTTCACGTTTTATAACTCCTGTTAAAGGTCACCAGATACGCTTAAAAGTGTCACATAATTGTAGAAGTCTCCTTAGCGCTCCTGCACAGGAACGCCACCACATTAAAAAAAAGCCATTCTGAAAGCCATCCAATCAGGGTGCATTGCACCTGCTGCTGCAGTGTCGCAGATCTTGCTTCACATCAAGCTACTAAAAGCTTTGAAGGTGTGTGAGTGCAGTAAAGAAGAAGCCCATCTGGTCGGACAAAAAAGGTCTTAACGCTGCGTTCACCAAAACTAATGGCCTCATTACGCTTCCTGTATGATTGCCACGTTGGTTGAGGTGCTGATGGAAGCCACCTCACCGTGACTTCAGAGACTCAAGTATAATCATACGCTTGGCCACTGATCCTGTTCAGCAGTACAAGGGTGCTGACATTATCCATGTGCTGGAAAGATGGTGAGGCAGAGAGAAGTGTGAGTGGAAGTATGTGTGTTAATTACACTAGTACACCCCTGTGTCAGATTTAATTTAGTTTCATTTCTATTCTATTAAATGCTTTTCTCCCACTAGAGGATGTGGGGTACCACCTACCAGAGCAGCGTGTCTGCTTCCCTCCACCTCCCCTCTCACTGTGCACAGTTTAAAACGCCAATGGATTGACTTACAGAGGATTGAACTTAATATCCTCTAAGAGGTACTCTGTATCGTGACCTTATCCACCTTTATTCCAGAGCAACCTTGTAATGTCGATGTCCCTTGCCATTTTCAACACACAGACCAGCTGGAGCGAGAGCATCCAGGCGATGAGCATGTAATAATGTGAGACCACAGTGAAGCCGTAGACAACACGCAGGATTTCTCTCCTCAGCCTCACCCTCTGCTCGCTTTCTTTTTCTGTCCCTCTTTCTCCCTGTCCTCCTTCAGCTGGCTCTGTCCCTCCCACACAGTGATATGTCTTCATGAGGTCACACAAAGTCAGAGGCACCCAGAGACATACTCGTTCCCATGCAAACAGGCAGATGCAAAGTTGCACGCATGCACATACGAGTCCACGTGGAAAGAATAACAGACACATGCGCACGATCACATACACACACCCTCAATCATTCTCAGTGTCTTGTCTCTGTGTGTTGGAGTGAGTGGTGTCGAGCCTGGAGGTGGCTGTCATTGATGGAGACTAATGTTGACACATCACACCCCAGGACCTGCAGTCAATTAACACATTGTCTAATTAAAGTGATCTACTGGTTTATCTATGAGAGATTGAAAGTGGCTGTAAAATGGGTCCACGCTGCGTTAACTTTACAATCAGGTCTGCTTCTTTATTCCTTTGTGGATTTTAATGGTAATAACCAGCTTAAATATCCCCCCATTACCAAACAGATTGTATTAGCATCTTTCATTGATGGTGGCAGGAGATAGATGCTCATGATTTTAGATTTCCATTTCCCCTTAATGCCCCTCTCAAGCTGCACAAAATACCTTTGCAGCCGTCCTACGTGACTGAACTTCTGACCGCCTGGAGTATCTGGCGTGGAACTCAGCCTGAAAAGTGCCCTCTAAATAAATCATCCCCTAACTGGCTATAAGTCATTTTCCATCCAGCAAGGTATGCAATTGCTTTTGAAACAGGAGCACATTACATTTCTATCAAATGCAATAATTGTCTCTTATTTACCCAGCCCCCCAGCTGAGCTGCTTTTAAAATTTTAATGACGCCGTTAGAGTTGTTTGAACTGCCTGACAGGTACGGTACTAATACAAGTCTGCTTTATAAAGGAGAGAGTGTGAGTGGTCATGGATATCAATGAATTATTAATCCTCTTGTTCCTTTATAGGTGTTTTCTGAGGGTGGAGCCTCCGCTGGAAAAGAAAGTAGTGTTGCAGCGTAATCCTGATAAGAAAAATACTGTGAACGTCAAAGAGAGGCCTAGCTAACAATCCCTTTAGGTAGTCAATGGATAGAGCCGACACTAACATGCAACTCATCCCCTCAGAGGCTCCACTATAAAGGCACGCACTCACACTTTTACAATGTAGGAATAAACCTATGTTTTAATGCAATGCACGTACAACTGCATGATGTTAGTTCCCATTGAGACTTCAGTTACATTCTCACACACACATACGATTTCCACGATGGGGAAAACACAAATGGAAACATTGAATTTGACAATAAACACAGGGTCAAACAAACAATGAAGAATATTATGGGATTTGCTTAATAGAAAAAAAAAGTGTTTTTCCACAGCACCTGAGCTAAATGAACAGAAAAAAGTGCACTCTGCAGATTCTGTCAACCTGTCTATGTCTGACCTGTTTTTACCTCGAGCAGGGCTCAAGTCTGCCCAACAAGGACAGCCATGGCCAAGAGGCCGTCTGAGATGTCAGCGTTATCAAAAACATCACAAGAGCAAAAGAAATGCCTTCTCATGTTGTGCCAATGAAGTTTGCACAGTGACTCAGGAACTTTCTTCTTCCACTGTTTTTTTTTTCTTCTTTGGAACAGCTTTTTCATTGTTTTAATTGCATCCAATGTGTTTCCCTGTAACGCTGTGAATGTATCTGAGTGAGAAAAGCATGGACAACAGGGATCTTGCCTGAAGATCCACTAATCAGGGAGTCTTTCTGATGCCACACATTTTGGATGTATGTTTGTGTCTCCCCCATCCTCAACTTACCTGCCAGGATCAATCACTTTGTGGATATTGGTGGTTTTCTTGGTAATATTGCTGGAAGTGGATCAAACTGGACCAGAAGCATCCTTGAATACACATGGACATGATCAGGATAGTGCTGCAGCTCTTTATCTCTCTTTTATCTCTGAATCTCTTCTTGCTCTCTTCTTTCTTGCAGAACGGATGCAAGATGGATCTCGTCCTTTTCCTTTTATAATGAGTTAAAAAACTGCATAGTCATCTGACGAATCACTTTTTTTTTTTTTTTAAGTTTTTGCAATAGACAGAATTGTAAACGCCTCACATTATAATTGGCCAATGAGTCGAGTGGAACACAATTCACAACATTAATAAAGGCAACTGCTGAAATACATTGATCGAATTGTTCCCTTAAATTAATGCATTTGTGTTATCCCAGTAAATAATTACACACTTGCATAATTCTCGTCATAAAATGTGTTTAATCTAAAAGACAGAATTAAAACTATTACATGATGTTTAGACATCTAATTATAATACTAATATGCATTAAAGTAGTACACTTTCAATGTACTCAATGCAGGTGTTCTCCTAAAATGTATTAATCCACCACATGATTGTACATGATTATTGATGATTATGCAGATAAAGTGGTTATATTGTACCACTGGGATGTGGAAATTTAAAATCTTGAACAGATTTCTCAGGACCCTAATAGCTTTGAGGCTTTGAACCATGGTCAATGTGAATAAAATGGATAGCTTCTTAAATTATTCCACATCAGAAAATTTCAATAATTTCAATCCTCACTGACAGGATGGTATGGCCAAGAGAGGAAGATTATTTGCCCTAAACTTTTTTCCTACAATGAGTCGCTGACCTCCGCTTTTAAGAAGACACTTTGTTCCTTTTAAAAAGAAATAAATACATCTATTTCCTCCTAAAAATAAAACTTCAATTCATAAATTAAAGATGTAGTCTTGCTCGGTGCAGTGAACTCTTGGGGTTTGCTACAGTCATGTGCAGCCGGGAACTTGGAGCTTGCGGTGGTTACTGTGAGCTAATGTTAGCT
The DNA here is from genome assembly GCA_962446985.1 of Xyrichtys novacula. Lineage (NCBI taxonomy): Eukaryota > Metazoa > Chordata > Actinopteri > Labriformes > Labridae > Xyrichtys > Xyrichtys novacula. Next base: position 18,281,886 of record OY660866.1, on the reverse strand, counting down.
GACTGCAGACTTGATATTACTGCATTAGTTTTCAGACTTTGGGACTATGCCTTTGCTCTTATATGTTAAAGAAGCACAGACACAGCATATGCAGAAGGATCCATGCTGATGAGTTGTGAAAGTGATCATATGATGTTTAAAGGAACAAGCCCAGCAGTTGAGGTTTCTGAAGTCTTTCTGATGAGTATAGCGCATAAATAGATTGACAGCGAGTTTGGTGTGGTATCAGCAGTAATGTGGGCGCTGTGCATGACAGAAGGAGCTCAGCCAGAAGGGATATAACAACCAGACTACACTCCAACCCTCTTTTGTGTTCTTGTAATGAATGACTAAAAGACTGAGTTACTCGCAGAGCCAAAATAAGTTTCCTCTGTACTGTGGCTGCACTTGTCCTCGGTTATCTTAAGGTTGCTTGGAGTTCAGCTGCCATTCCTTTGCATCAAGATGAACTAGCTGACGTTGATCCATCATCTGATTAAGATTCCTCCTTGGCAGCTTCCCTCAGAGGTTTCTCTGCTACACTACTGGGAGGTAGGCTCTGAACATGTTGTAGACGATATCTCACTTTGTCGTAAAACTCCTCAAGATCTCCCAGAGGAAGCTGTACCACACTTTTGTGGAGAGGAACATATTTGCCCAGCCTGTGGCCCTGACTGCAGAAATAGTTATAAGGATGTGTAAAAAAGGGTTAAGTTTAATTAAGATGGCATATCTTAAAAGGTACAGTGTGTTGAGATGGGCATATTTAGTAATATTTGGCTGTCTAATCGAAACAGTCCTCTGCTCATCCCTCCAGTCTTTGAGGCAACAGCCGCCTTCAAGGTCAGAAAGCTCCAGTGATGCAAAATAAGCATAATCCTCCACTTATCAAATTTTACAATCAGAAACTTCTATCAGTTCAGATTATTTTAACAACCTCTCTCTTCCTCTTCTTCAATTTGGGATATTTTGCCAATTTGTGTTTTCTGTGCTACAGTAGGATCATGGCAGTCCAAGATATTGACCTCTGTGGAGGGAAACCTTTATATCTCTATGTAGATATAAATGGTTCATTCAGAGTTCAAGACAAAAAACAAAAGATTTTTATATTCAGGTGACTATGCACTCATTTGAACATACTTTTGAATATCATCTGAGTTGCTAAACTCCACTTAATGCTGAGTACTGCACCAACAAGCACTGTTATTGTTGGTTGTGTTACAGAGTTTCTACTTCTTTGGCAGTTTCTCTCTGAGAAAATATCCGCCAAATGGTATTGTTTTGGTAATGATGATGTGTTGTTTCAGCTGATTTTTGCTTTCTGGGCTCTTTGAGAGATGGCGCCTTGATTTAACAGACTACAAGCTGCCGCCACCTGTAATGGAGTTGTTTAGCTTCTGCACATATGCACAGATGAAGGACGCTGTTGCATTCTCTCGCTGGTCAGCGTCAGCCTGTTTCCAGCACAGAGATAAGAGGAGATTGTTTCTGTTCAAGTTTGTCTCTCCCGCTTACAGCTATAGGTAGAACTGCAAACAATGTGGAAATGCAGCTGCTTCTGGCATTTACAGTCCTTATTTTCCATGGTCTGGATGTGTGAATATGTGCTTGACTGTAGGGTATGTGTTTATGCACAGTCTACGTAGCGGCTGTGCAAATAACACATACTGTATTCTTCAATGTGTGTTAATGGATGCAAGCTGCAGGTATAATGTAAAAAAACACAGTGAAGCATGCTGAAGAGCAGGTTGTCAGCTGCTGCGTTTAACTAAAGCAACTGAGCTGAAAAAGAACAGTCTTGATTCATTTTCCCTGTGAGTAATCCATTTGCAGTAAATATACAAAGGGAGGAATACCACACTGTGGCAAAAAAAATCTGCAAACATAAATATAACTAAACCCAGCAAAAAATAAAGTGCTGATGTCTCTTGTACTTTACATTAACCTCCAGTGCAAAAGAATCAGTCTTATTCTTGCTGCGGTAACAAAGACATCCCCAAGTGGCCCCACTTGGACCCTGATTGCTTACTGCCTCTGTTTGTTCCTGCACTTTATTCATGGCGCCTTTATTCGAGGTTGTACTGAATACAGGCAGTAATGTTGAGTAATGAGTGGTAACAGGCGTGCAACTAAATAAACACCCTTAGTCTGACACTTTTTACATGCTCCAGATTGCAAGCCTCTTTTTGCCTGCATCAACAGCACACTGATTTTCTGCAGCGTGGCCTGTCGTGCTGAGAGCAGCACATAAAATCAGCATCTACAAGAGCTTGTTGTTGTTGTTTTTATATATATAAATAAAGCTTGGTCACCACTTTTTTAGTATTTGCAATAAAGAGTGCCTCTTAAATATTCTTTGGTATTTGTAGTGTCATTTGTTGATCAAAAGTACATGAAGTCATCACAAACCCGATTCCTCTGAGTACATTTTTATCCTTCGAGAAGAAGCTTAAACCTTCTAAATCCCAATAACTCTCAGAGAAGGTAGCTACTGTGCTGCCCCAGTCCTGTCATAGAGAGACTGATAGTGGGCCTTTACAATCAATGGTGCTCAGTATCATTCCTGGTGTGTCATGTGCCTTCAGGCTACAGTGGAAAATAAGGCTAGAAGAAGTTCAGCTGCAGTCTGACTTTTTTGGGGGTGCTGTATTTTCTAGTGGTTAAAAGAATAAAACTGCATCTATCAATATTCTTGACATCAACAATAAATCATCAAACTCGTTATGAGCATCAGTTCTGACTTGTTCATCAATCCCCATGGGCAGCCATTTTTGCGAAAAACAATATGTGAGAGATAACAGAAAAGGTTTCAAGAGCTAAATATCAGACAAGCTCCACATTTAGAAGAAGTTACCATAAAGTATAAGACGGACTTGTAATAGGCCTACCTGTTTGGACAACTAAAAAATGGCTGCATCATGTATAACCAATATACCAGCATAAACTCAAAAATAGGTGTTTTGTTATCCTTCCTCAGCAGATGGCTACTGAGCTCAAAACATAGCAGGTAGATAAACAACTTTTAATGCTTTTCTGCCTCATCAGGTCACAGTGATGCACTTGAAGAAATGACAGTATTCTCTGAAGTAAAGAAACCTTTTGGGGTGCTGGTTTGATCCTCAATTTAAGACAACAGGTGACAAGTGGAGGGGGTGGAGTGAGTCTCTGCAAATTGGTTGTGGGTAGTATCTCACAACTATCAACTGAGTTTCTTTGGGCGTGTTACAAACATTGTTGAAAGAACATGGGACTCTCTGAGTATGTGAGGTCACTTGATCTCTTCGACTGAGGATGTTACATACAGGCATGGTTAATGATTGGAGAGATTGGTAATTATTATGAACCGCGCTTAATTGGTGATCATGGTCCTTTACTGCGACTTCCACAAAGTGAAGAGAAAAAAGAATGGAAAAAATCTGTTCACCCTAGCAGATGCAGGGCTGCAAAAACATCAACCAATAGGAGCCATCTGTCCTGGACAGCTCATGTTAGTCAATCTCCTGCTCCACCTCTTCTTCCAATCACCTCGCTGTATTCGACACACCCCTCTCCCATAGTTGCAACTTGTCCCCTCCCACTCTCCTGGCCCTCCTGAGCGGCTAAAAGTAGCATAGCAGCTTAGCTACAGGAGCTGTGATGGAGTAGGATGCAAATAAATAAATACATAAATAAATAAAAAACCCTTCTGCTTGACCCACTGCCAAAAGTGCCAAGAAAAAACAAAAGTTGACAGAAGAAAGGGCAGAGACGAAGAGGAAATGTGACCAAGCGAGAAATCTAACTCGAACAAACATTGGGTCATCCTTTGAGCTGAGGAGAAAGCTCTGCCAGGATTTGGGCCTGAAAACAGACAGAGAGACAGCAGTTTTTGAACAAGTTATTTTTGCCTTTTATTGTGGCACATGTTACATAAATAACTCTTATTAGTCTCTGCAATGGCAACAGGGTAGCTGTCCAGGCAGCTGCAGACAGTGCTCGTTAGCAGAGCTGTGTTTACTTTCGCTAGTCACTAGCAATCCAACATGGTGAATCCTATTTGAAGTTAGTGTAGGATCATCTGCCAGCCGGCTTCTTGCTCTGCCAGAGAGGGTGTGTCGTTGGGAGGGCGATACAGGTTCGGGGGGGAGTTATCGTGGAGCACAGAGGGGAGAGGTTTGTGTGTGTGGGGGGTGGGACACTTTTTTTTTCAAATCTGCCTCAACGGCTTAGTTTTTTCAACTGCTTCTCAGATCACCAACCATGCCTTTAAATAAATGAACGCTAGCAAACTGGAGCAGACTGGCTGACCCATCAACCCCACTCTGTTGATAGTGATTTGACAGGACAGGGAGAGGTGGGGTGACTGGACATTTACATTTGTCATCATTTTTATCACTTATCCCATTTAGGGTCAGGGAGGGCAGGAGTCTATCCCAGCTGTCATTGGGCGAGTGGTGGGGTACACCTTGGACAAGCTGACATATTGAGAACATTGTGATAAAATTAGGGTGTGTTGTAAAGACAATCAGACAGCATGTGAGTCTTCAGTTACCTTTATAATATTTGTGTTTGATTAAGGAGGATGATATGTGACTGGTTTCCTTGAATTGGCTTCACTCACAAATCGGACATTAGTCCATGTGCTAACTCTTTAGAATTACCAAAAAGCCATTAATACATTTGATGCTCTCCTAGATTCTGATTGGAGGGTAATGACAACCTTTAATATCCATAATGTCATCCATCCATGCAACACTAAATACACACAATATTGCACACACTAGTGGTTTTAATGATGACGTTTGCTCAGTGCTTTACACATTGGCTGGTGGTTAGTCATAGGATTGCAGTTTTGAGACATTATTCGTACTTCCTTTATTAACCTCTTATGTTAAAAGGCAACATGTGGTGGTCATAGTGCTGGACGATAATTCGATAACAATATATATCGATCGATAGACGTGTGCTGCGATAGAAAAAAAACGGGTCGATAAAAAGTTCGATAGAAAAACACAGTTTCCCTTTCTTTTTCATCATAGCCTATCATGTAGCTTTTACTACAGTCATTACTTCCTCCCAACCAATCACAAACGCAGACCCAGGTACGCTACGGCACCAAGCCCAGCCCCTATCAAACCACAACAGACAGCACGTGTATTAGAAAAAATGATACAGCAAGGAGAAGCGGAGGACATTGTCAGTAGTTCACCAGCATGGCAATGTTTTGGTTTTTAGAAGTCTGACAAAAAGCGAACAGCGGTCGTTTGCAAAATTTGCAGAGAATTGGTAAAAACCAAGTCTGGTAACACAACCAACTTGTTTTACCATCTAAACCGGTCGCACCCGCAGGAGTACGAGCTGTGTCGGCCGCGCCGCGGCTCCACGTCGTCGTCGGAGGAATCCTCTGGAACCGCTGCCAGCACCAGCACAAAGCATGTGAAGCAGACCAAACTGGACTTCGTTTCTTGCCAAAATACGACAAAGCGTCCGAGCGGCATAAGGACATCACCCATGCAGTAACATGCTTCATAGCGAGGGACATACTGCCAATAACTACCGTTGAAAAGCCTGGCTTCGACCAGCTTCTAGCCACTCTCGACCCGCGATATGAAGTGCCCGGCCGCAAGTATTTCTCAAACACAGCGCTTCAGGCATGAAAATGGGTCAGGGGTTGAAAAGGTGAGAAGAATGCATCCCGTCCACTCATTAGCTTCTTAAAGTGGAAGAAAATGAGCTCATATTTTACAAAGACGCGAGTATTTGGATCATGGCTACTAGCAGGGGGTGCATTCGGCAGGGGTGCATTCTACGACACAACACCTGCGTGGATAAGTCCTGCTTCTCGTGCTCAGTTTGCGTATCAAGTCAATCACATGATAATTAAAAAAAATAAATCTCCCGGCCCCGGGAGAAATATTTCAGTGTTCAGACACCAGGCTGTGGGCAGTTTCTCACACAGTTAAAACTGGTAGTATGCTATTCCCACCTAAAGCTATTCTGTTTATTTATATATTTGTTTGTTTTGTTTATTTTCATCAAAAGACTATTTAAATATTTATTTATCAGATTTTCTGGTCACTTTAGTCTTTATGTTTGTCAGTATTTACTGACGTCACTCAGGCCCCTTAAGTTGATTTCTTTTTTTTTTTAGTTCTTTTTTAAAAAACTTTCAGTTGTGGTAAAATAAAAAAGGTGGTTGAATAAAGGTTTGAATTTGAATTCAGTGCTTGTGTGTTCTTTATTAAAAGTAGGTCATTAAGCAATAGCATAAAACATCCAGGGCTGCAATTAAAATATATGTTAAATAACTATAATAATTATATCGATAATTATCGATATCGATCAATATGATTTATTTTTTATCGATATGCTTTTTTTCTATATCGTCCAGGCCTAGGTGGTCATTTGCCTCCAGCTAATACCATGATGTCACAGTGATGTCAAGCCTAAAATCTTCTTTTTATTGGTAGATTTTCAGTCTTGTTTACTTTCCCAAAGTCAAATATAAGTATAAATCAGTTTCACCACAAGTTAAAAAACTACTCAAATTGTTTGCTAGCACATTTTGCAGGATCTTAAGTCACCCTTTTTGCAATCTGTTAACTTAATCTAACACCAGGGGTGCTGGTACATTTCCAACCAAAATGGCAATTCACTTTCTCGTTTCCCCACAGCTCCCATGGACTCACACAGCATGCTAGCAATGCTAGCCATATGCCAAAGCCTTTTTAATTATCACACATTATCCCAGAGCTGTCACATTGTGATAGCGGGAGCATTAGCTCAGGCTTGACCTTTTCATCAGGGAGAAGAGCAGAATCATGACAGGAGAAACAGAGGAAACCTGTGAGCCGCCAACGTCCATGAGATAATGTTTGCTCTGGAAACACCTAGATTCAACACTAAACACACACACAGTGGTAGTTTGGTAATTTGTCGACAGGACAGACCGCAGAGCGTGTCTCAGACAAAACAAAAGAGGGGGGGGCACAAGGCATTTGTAGTCTGGGTGGCTCTCCCTTAAACAATGAATATGTTATTGTGTAATCTTCAAAAGTAAGTCAGTTATGTAAAATTTGATGAATTATGAATAATGCCCCATTTTCACCGTGTGGTGTGCCCAGACTCTGGCGATATCAATTATCTTGAAGGGGATAGATCTCATTCCAGTCCCCGTCTGATTTTAAGCATGTCAGTGTAAGGACATAATGGAATTTAAATGAGACCACTCAAACAGAAGCAATGATTTGTTGCATGCAGAGTGCTCTCTAGCAACTTTATTTAATGAATTCTATTGAGTTCAGCACGCTGTAATCTAGCTCACCTTGTAATTTGTTCAGTCTATGCAGTGTTGGAGTGAGCTATTATATTCATTATGTATCTATACATGCAGCCTGATTCTATGTGGGCTAATCTCTGTTCAGAACACATGGACACAGCATCTAAAGTAATAACCAATGGCTTATTAAAGCTGTAGACCTTTCTTTCAGACTCCAAGTATTTATCTTTAGCAGATGATATCAAGCTGATAAGTGCTGGGAATGCAGATAGGAACAAGGAGTCTGTGTGTGATTATTAACATTCGCAGAGGTAGGTCTGAGAGTGAAGGCATCACTACATCATCCAGACCAGGGAGATGGATGAGGGGGGGGGGGTTCAGAGAAACTAGGCCTTGTTTGGAGCACACAAAGGAACATGCAGCTCTGAAGAAACACAGCCCAGGTAATTATCATGTTGTGCCACTTAAATACAAATGAACATGCTTTTTCAAAGCAGAAAGACGTTTAATCAAGTCAGTTTGTGTGGATCCGTATGTGTGTATGGCTTTTTGCCCTCAGCCTGTTTATTTATTTATTTATATTTTTTCTTGTGCTTCTTAGCACTTCTTCCCACCACATACCCTGAAACAGAACTCGCACTCAGTCAGTCATTTTTATGCTGTAGCGACTGTTTTGTGTGTTCTTGTCACACAAGTGTTCCTCTCAGTCCACCGCTGCGTTTCCCACCGGCAGCCCTGGCACGGCATCCAGCCCGCAGCGAGGAAGGCTGACTCGTCCTGTCATTCCCGTGGTCCCGCATTTGCCGCCTGCCTGCCTGCCGGCTGCTCCTTGGGCAGTGCCTTTGTCTATCACTAGAGGGAGTGGGTAGCCTGAAGAATAATGAAGTGTAATTTGAGTTGCAGGACAGAAGGACACAGAGAGAAGTGGAGCGAGAGGGAGAAACCTCTGATTATTCATTACCCTTATTTTAGAGTCGTAGCCACAATGTGCCTCGGCCTCAGTGCTGCAGCTCCAGTGCGCATACTGTAGATGCTAAATGATGAATATGCTGCTTGTTGTAAGCGCAGAATGGAGCTGGATGGATGCTGCAAACCAAATTCTGCAAAGAAAACTCCTTTTCATGCTAGATTAAAAGGACTCTGTGATTGATAGAAATCGATAGATACGGTGTTTGGTCTGTGTGTGTGTCAGTGTGTGTCTGTTTGTGATGAGAGAAGGCAGAAGGGAGGCATAACAAGTCAGATAGATGGATGGAAACATGACAGCTGCAGACATACTCGGAGTGATAAAGAGACACAGCCGCTCGCTCGGTTCCTCGCAGAACAGCGAGGTTTTGTGCATGCTAAATATTACAGCACATCTCCTGCAGCATCTCAAATCTTTCCCCTCCTTTGTTCCTCAGGAGCAGATCAGACCCCACTCGTCTCTCCAGCTGCAGCCTGAGCCTGTGCACTGCCCTTTCACAGCTCACTTGCCACACATGAAAATGTTTATGTGGCCCTAATTGAATTTAGAGCTACATGGTTTACCAGATAGAAAAGCATTTGTAGAGCGGGCTGCTACAAGAGAGATAATCCAGCTCGTGAAGATTCTTTGCTTCTGCGCCCTATCGCTGCATTTAAGGAGCTTTAGTTTCAGCCATCACAGGGAGAGGGAATTTATGTGGAGCCAAATCTGAGCAGTCCTGTGCCGCAGGATACAGTGGTCACAGGGTGGCATATGAATTCACTGTCATTCATTTTCCCAAAAGGAAATGTGTCAGCTAACCTTTCCTACTTTTGCCTTTGCTGGCCACAACAATGTTGCTCAGACCTTCAGTTTGTCTGCCCTACACTTTTGTCCAGGGCATGTCTCCAAAGATTGTCTTAAAGGGATATTGCAGCATTTCTGAAGTGAGGTTTTTTGAGTTGCATGTCAATTACACATTTTTAAGCCACAATAGATGTGCCCTGCCTATTAAACGGGAGACTGCTACTGGAAACAGGACACTAGATTTGCTTCCATTTTTGGTAGATGGGTCCAACTCCGCCATGTAATTTAGCTAATTTCGAGAGACCCTGACCCAAGTGCTCACATCAGTTTAGCTGTGCACTCTACCCTGAAATTGTTTGTGCAGACACACTTCAAACGTGCAACTCCGCATTCTCATGGAACGAGCTTTTAGGGATATGAATCAATGTTAGACTGTGAATTTTGATATTTTACATCGACAAATGTAACTTTTAAAGTTAAAGATTAACAAAGAAGCGTCTGGTAATCGACATCTTTCGCTAGTAAGATCAGTACAGTCAGGGTTAATGTTCAAAAGCCCAGATGAAGTGATCACTTCAAGGTCATGTTGGGGTTATTATTCAGTCTACAACAGGCTTCCATCTTGATGATGCAGTTTTCTGCAGCAGGCTTTATTCTAACGTTTTACAACACAACATTTACAGAAAATCAAGTAATGACTCACGCTGACTGTTAATGTCTATCACCACTCAGGGTGAAAGATGATCAAATGTGGACAAAAGAATATTTTTAAGATTTTTGTCAAGAGGTGTTAGAAGTCTTTTCCCACAATACATCCCTGCCTGCTGAATCATCAGAGTGCAGTTGTTTGACATGGACTCCCTCACATAGTTAAAAGCATTACAAGTTACTACCAAGAAATGCTCAGTTTTACTGTTGAAGGACAGGTTTGCTTTTGTCGATCATACAGAAGCATCACGAAGTTTCCACCTGTTAAGCACTCCTCTTGATCTAAGCTTTCACTTGATGCTGACAATATAAATAAATAAATAAATAATAATTAAAAAAAACATATATATACTACTTTTTTTAAACTGATGTTTATTTATATCTTTGATTTATCCTATCTGAGTTTTGAACGGTAGATGAATCAAAAAAAAGCATTTGCAGATGTCTTTGGGTTTACTCTAACCGCTTGAGAGTTACAGTCTTACAGCCTGAAGGTTAAGACAGATACAGCAGTGACGTGATGCTGTCCTTGACCAGTGGGGCCCCAGATGTTGAATTTACCACTTGACTGTCTCTGGGCTGTTTGTTTATTTTGGGACCTTCATGTTTTTCATCCTGTCACATGAGTGACAGGAAAGGAGAGAGACAGGACGGTCTGACCAAGGTTGCATAAGACATTAGACACATACAATAAGGATCCTCATGCTGAAGTGCAGCTATATGTTCATCCTGAATGCTAGATTTTGTGTGTAAAAGTTACAGTTGAAGTTTTACATAGATATATTTTATAGGAAATACATCAAACAATATCAACATGATATTGTATTTGCAGAAAACTAACACCCTAACAAGCCCTTTCATCCTGCAGATAAGTGTCAGTATCTGACAGAAGCTTTCCTCATGATTCTTCATGGCATCAATATGCCAGACATGTGTGTATCTCTGACAACTTGATGTGGCTGAGATGTCAACACAAGTTCAGAGGTCAGGGGAAAAGTGGTCACCAGCTCCCCCTGCCCGCTTAGAGAGTGATTGGCAGCAAGCGTCTGCTGACAGGTGACAGGTCGGGCTAATCGATGACCCAAAGAGTGGGAAGTCACAAAACAGCTAAAATAAAACAGTTTCATAAAAATGGCCCCAGAGTTTGCACAAGAAGGGAAACTCAGTTGTGCATGGAAATTAAAATAATCTAAATTAAAATCTGTCCTGTTATTCCACTTGGTAATGGAGCAATTTCATTTCTCTGCACAGTTAAAGTGTAATTTTATTCTTTCCAGTGATGGTAATATCCTGAGATGAACTGCAGCACATCTGCAAATATGTTCAGAGCAGTGAATTAATGAGGATCAAACAATGCCAAAGAAAGAACACAATTTGGCATTTTAGTGGGACTGCATTTTGGCAGTTTTGCTACCAATTTAATGAGAGTTTTGACTCCTGTTTTTCTAGATTATATAGAAATATATGCGCACAGGGATACACGCAGTCTGTAAAATCAGCCAGTCTCCTAAAAATAATCCAGTTATGGTTGATTTTCTTATCGTTTGTGTATCAAGAAGCCCTGATCCATAACAGACTACTCCTGCTTCCTCTGCTCTGGTCTGCAGCATAAGGAGGGGGCCTAAGGAACCCATTTGAATCTGAATACACTGGAGTCTGGGGAGCATCATTTTTTGCTCTGCTGCGTTGAGTCATCATGGAGTGGATAATTCAGCCGAGTGGAAAGTGTTCTATCAGGAGGCAGACAAAGAGCATGCCAACATGCCAAGCTCCCACTCATACTCCATCCTCGGATGTAGCATCAAGACAAGATTATAGATAATTACAAAGGGAGCATGAGTGTTAGATCTCTGAAATAAGTGCAACATGAGATGATCTGATTCCCACAGTATATATATTTTTTGAATTGACATTCATCTTTTAATGCAAAGTTTCCTTTCTCTTTGTGTGCAACATTGTATTTCTGCAAGACTCTGTGTAGGTGTGTGCACATGTATGTGTGGTCGGCACAGATAACATGCTCACAGTTTCTGTGTTATAGAGAGTGACATGCAGTGTGGGTGGATTCACAATTCTGACCATATCTGCTCCTCAGGCTCTGATGTGCATGGTGGGGGCTGGGACTGAAATTACTGAAAAAGCCCACTCCACATTTTTCTGTGCTCCCTCTGGGGCTGCCACTGTAGTGGAGAACTTCTCACAGCGCGGTGGTGTGCTGCAGAAAGATGGAGTTAAGGCTTTGAGCGACTGTAAAAGGGTAAAGTGCAAGCTTGACACTGTGGTGCTATCACGGCTGCGGCTGGGTGTGTGTAATCAGCGTTACTGCCGTTCAAGCCAGTAAGCAAGAGGCAGAGCTTGGACGGATGCTGACTGTGTGGGGACCTCTGGGAAATTTGTTTATTCAAAGAGAAAGGACTTGTGTGTCCGAGTGTAGTAGCCAAGATTGTTTCAGCCCTGCAGGGAGCCCTAATAACACATAACCATCTCTGTATTTTGACCTTTCTTCATAGCTACACTGTAAGGTCCTTGTGTTTCGCCTCAGTTTTGCTGCTTTTACTATTTTAGACTTCACTGCAGAGAAACATTACATATGCCAAGTAAACATGCTCCTCGTATTTATTTGACAGCTGCATAGTGCAGGTTTATTTTCAGATAAAGATATCACATTATGAACATTTCCTTATGAAATTACCTCAGCGGTTATAGCTTGCACTTCTGCTTAAATAAAAAGGATTATTAATCTGCACCATAAGGATAACTCACTCTGTTCACTGGGGTTGTGGGATGTCAAAAGTACTGGCTTCACTTAAAAAAAAAAGACTAAAAAAAGGTGAACTCAAGCAGTTAAACAGAAGATTTAAAAATATATTTCCAGTATAGAGTTACAATCAATGACATATACTGTTTCTGATGTGTTTCCTCCCTCTGACATCTGACAAGTTTGACGATATTCAGAGGGGGAAAAAAAAGGTAGAAACCTAACTCTCTGATTTATATATTTTTTGTAATTCTAACTAGGGCTGTAATCTGACTCTGACAGCAAACCCCTCTGCGCTGAAGGACGACGCAGCTAGGTGGGGTGCAGCTGGGGGGGGGGGGGGGGTATACTGATATCAGCACAAGAAGGCAATTAACGCGAACATTTTATTCAGCAAACCACTGATCAACGTGGACGCTCTTCAATCTTCCTGTCTCCTGAATCCAAAATGGTGAAAACAAGGGGGGTGTTCTGAAACAGGCTGTTACCTGTGAAACGGGGGTGCTGTAAATTGACGCGGAAAAAAATCGAGTCAACCAGTCAGAATTCGATCGACTCAGCACGTATTGTCCAAAAAGGTCAACCAGTCGTCTAGGACTTCACAGCCCTAATTTTGACTTTAGTTATGGAAGTTTAACTTCATTCTAGGTATCTTGACTTTCTTGGAAATAAGCCCTAATGCTTGGCCTTTATACTGCTCTGTATAATGCAACGAAGCAGCCAGTTTTCTAATTGTTTGAACAGAACTTTACATCCCAACTCACTCATCAACCTAAAGTTAAGAAACCATTTTTTAAAAGTCAGGTTTTAACAACAGAATGCATATTACACAACTAATTGAGCAATCAGAGTCTGTGGGTAAACAGCGTCATACTGGTTCCCTGAGTGTGGCCAACAGTAGCACAGCTTGCAGGTTGTCCTCCCAGGTTAACACCCAGATGCCTGTGCCGGTAATAGGTTGAATTGTCTTGATGCAGGCTACATACATCTCCCTTTTCTATATTGAAATACTGACTAACTCAAGAGCACAACAAGATGTAATCTTTTATCTGTGTGTTTGTGTTTTTTTTTTTTTTTTCAGAAGAAATAGTCTGGGCCTTTTTTAGCTTTTATTGATAGTCAATGTGGACGGAGCAGAGCAGGAAGTGACATGGATATGTGAGGCTATCGGCAGACAAAAAACAATGCTAGGACTTTTCTTTGATATATGAGAAAGTGTACATTTTTGGGGTAAAGTCCTGGACGGATATCATTAGCCAAACAAATATGTTGGCTAAACACTGGACTATAAACTACGCAAACATCTTTGTCTTATTTTTCTTTTAAAAGGAATGAAAGATGTCAGTATTTGAATGTGTTTGATTGAATTTTTTGGGGAAAAGAAGCAAACAAAAGAAAGCAAGTGTAGTGTGTGGTAAGTTTGAAAAGAATCCGTTATAACAAGATATGTCAGGAGGCCCAGATCATAACTGTGATTGTTTACTAAGGACACCTTTTTTCATAAAAGTGCAGATTGTGTTCATTTAAATCTAAACTACAAAAAATTATCTCAGGTGATAAACTGCCAGGGCAGTGTTTTTGGGTTGTACCACCTCCTGAAACAAATTTTAGAAAAATGCAGCTAAGACTTATACAATTCAAGCTAATATTTAATGCACGACTTGCAGCCCATAATGGAATTTCTGCTTATACATGTGTAAACAGTCTGAGAGCTTCCATTAGCACTGATTCTGTGGTTTTGCCTGCAGGCTTTATCCACAGCTACAGACAGGGATTTGGCTCAGCCATGCCATATCGCTTCAATTTGCACAATCCTTATACATAAAGACAAGGAGCCTTTTGTGTCATGGATCATAGCATATGTCCCGGATCGCGGTCTTAAAAATTTCCATACTGTAATGTGCTCTATACCAAAGGTCTTAGTGTCAAGGAAATAATCAAGTGTAAAAGCATGAGGAGAAAGAGTCATGTGTACATCACTCATGAATTACATTATTTATGCCTCATTTAGCCTCTCATCTCATGTCCACCAATACAACCACTTTCCGTTATATGAACTGATTCAAAAGGGCCTAAACTGTGGCATATGTTTCCCCAAATTAAGGGCCTGTTAGAGCATGTGAATTGGCTGCGCTCCCTACGACTCCCCAGATGGATGGAGATTTCCCCCAGGACAGGAACTTAAAGCATCTCCCCAGCCTCTGCACCTCCTTCTCTCCTCTAAGGGTCCTTCTGTCTATTACAGATATCTTGGTCTTATTTTATGACCTTGAGAGGATATCCCCTATCTCCATTTTCCACTTCTAATATTCACTTCCATCTATCCTTGAAACAGCATTGGCTGAACCTCAGGGAATTTGACATTTCACCCTAATCAGAGGACGACATTTTAAATGTGAAAACGTGTCTTTAGAGGCGCATTTAGTGTAGTGGTTGGATCATTTCATCCCTGAGTTAAAAAACACATCTCCTCTCTCAACAGGGACTTGAAAGAAATTAGATTTTTCAAAACAGGCTGTTGAATATGTGGCACAGCTTTGCCTCTGGCACTTAGGTTGATCACGTCTTGCTATTAAGGCCGCCTAAATATGAAAATATCCCCAGAAGCAACCATTCTATCGCAAGACATAAAGCATTTCCCCTATAGTCTAATATTAGACCCTTGGAGGTAAAATCATTGTGTAAATTCGCCTCAGCCTTGTGGGAGGCAATTAGAAGTCTACTCCCATTTTAGATTCATGGTCATTCTCATGCACTCACAACTGATTAATACATGTATCCAAACAAACAGCGTAAATCTTGATTAGCACACAGGCTGTGTGGTGACGGCGTCTGGAAGCTCTCTTGGTGCGAATGGTTGATGGCAAAGCCTCTACATATATTTCTCTTGAGGTCTGGCAGCGTAGTGGCGGCCACTGGCTTTGTCTCTGTAAATCCACTGTGGATGAGCGATGAATGTTGATCAATTAGAGTACTGCATTAGAAGGCTCTGGTTCCAGGAAGACGGCTGCCATGCTTCCCTGGTATGAACCCTCTGTGTGACTTCTGTTGCCATTTATCTTTTCCCACAGGAACAAAACATCAGCATCAGTATCACTTCATTTTGACAGTTTTCATATACTGTACGAGGAAGTTGTCAGAGTTGATTGATCTTGTAAAAAAATAGCAGTGTGCTCACAAAATGAAGCTGTTGCAAACTTTGAGCAGAGATTAAAGGGCTGTTTAGTATCTTGAGAAAATAAGCACATCAGTATTGCCAGATGGGAAATATAAAATTATTGTACCCAAGACTCAAAATTATGGTATTTATGGGAAAATTATCGTACACCCGTCATAATCAAAATAACAACCTTACTGTTGCATCATAGTCACATAAAGTCACTCTGTTTAGAATCCTACAGGCACTTACAATTTTGTGGCAACAGTTTTGTGGTCATTCAGCACCCCACCATGATCAGCAGCTCCAACTCAGCTGTGTTACTCTAATGCATCCCCTTTAAACAAATGACAGGTGGGAACTAATGAGCCAAATCATGAGACCTTGAGGTTGCCCACTTGAAACAGTATTAATTATAACAGTCAAGGAAATAAAGAGTATTCTGACTTAACTTAGTCAAATCTATTTTAGACACAAAAATCAACTTGTTTTTCCTGTTAATCACCACCCTCTTCACTGGCACTCATTTTTCTCAACTGACCTCCTGACCGAGCATAATTGACAGCCAATCATGCTTGTTGTTCAGAGACGAACGTTGCTCAAACTATGACTGGATGGAAACATCAAGTGGTAAAAGATTCCTTCAGGGTTCGCAAATAAAACACTGAAAAATAAAGTGCTTAGCAGACTGAGACAGTCCTATTGCACCACACATTCATGAAACTGTCAAATTATTGTACATTTAGCCTTTTTCTGAGTTACTGATTGTACAGAGGGCAAAATTATCATACAAATATGATAACTATCGTACACCTGGCAACTTTGAAGCACATTGAAATGTCACATTAGACTTCAACTAATATGCAATTAGGAGTTGCAAGATATAAGGATGTAGGCCATTGAGGATGTACTGGTATAAACTTTAAGTTTTTAAGGACAGCCAGGAGGCACATATGGATCACTGGGAGAGCATGTAGACTGATTAACAGGACCAGGATCATTAACAAATTGATTCCCCAAAAAATTCCCATCCCCAAGCCTCAAGTTTAGAAATTGGATGTCTTTATTCTTCTAGACCCAGAGTAGTGTGCACCAAACATGCCTAGTTCATGAGTTCCTGTGCTGGCAACTTTTTAATCACAGCTGACCTGACTCCTTAAGTCACACTAAGACTTTTGATTTTTCAATGTCGGACTGAAATAACTCTGTAATGTGATTGAAGATAAATTTTAAAGTCACACTAAGACTTTTGATTTTTCAATGTCGGACTGAAATAACTCTGTAATGTGATTGAAGATAAATTTTCTCTTGGATGTTTGCACCTTAGTCAACCCCAAACTTCCCTTAAAGTTCTGTGCATGTGCAGAAGAAAGCTGGTATTGTTGTCTACCTTTGGATCAACCACAAGGCCAACAGATGTTATGCATTTTACACTATGTACAAAAGTTACAGAGCAAAATAGTCCATGCCTTTATTATTAGACATACAACCATACTTTTTTATTGAGTTTTTTTGGTACTGGACTTTGCAGGTCAACCAGAAGAAGGTTCAATAACTGGTGGTAAGGAGGCATATCATCAACTTGCATTGCAGGGGCAGGCATACTTGTGTCAACAAATCAGTTCTTGTTTGGGGCTTGTCCCCTGGGTCAAGGTCAAAGGTCAAATCAAATTAGACTGCTGTGTGAACAAGTTATGTGAACTTGAGATAGACTTGAAACTACTGTGCGTTGTCTCTATGCAGATTTTGCCCTGCCAAATGGATTTGATGTTTGTTTGTTTGTTAGTTTGTAATCTTGTTTGTGAGTATATAAAACTCTATCTTGCCTTCTTTTAACTATAAAACCTTACACTTGTAGAAATTTTCACAGTGGATAATTCAATAACTGTTTTAAAGACTCTGTCACCTCATGATTATTGTTGGGGAAAAAAGTGACAGTGATTGTGATATATAAAAAATTAGAAAAAACAACAGCTATTGGTCAAATTATTGGCAATCAACACAAGGGTAAAGTGAAGCAGGGAAACTATTGTGATTACCTTAATGCCATGATCCTTTTTCAATGATTTCCCCATCACATTTTTTGGTGGGTAGCAACATGTTCAACGAACAACTACTGCCCTTTACCATGAGCCAATGCTGTTATGGTATGATTAATCGTAATACCAAATCAGTATTTCCCAATCTTACAAAATGCCAATGCTGATATTTTTAATATCCCTATTAAAAATATAATAAAAAATAAATAAATAAATAAAAAATATTGTCAATTACAATAATTTGGTTGATGGTCTGATGAGCATTTGTTGTCCAAATTGAACATTTCATATTGTTTAGAACCATCTAAAAGCTTCTCCCTGCAGCTTTAACTCGTCAAATCCTGCATATACTGGCCAACTAGTTATTTCTTCAACTCCATAAGAACAAAAAGACCCAGGGTAATTCACATGAATTTTAAAGAAAGGGAGCTGTGTGACATTTCCTTTTTGTAATGAACTGAGGCAGAGCAAAGACCTCGATGACTAAGAAGTTAAAGCTTGAGTGGAAGATTCTTCATGATAGAGCTGCCATACTTACTTCAAAGTTGAAGTGCATAATGTTTATGAGCAAATGCATTGAAAATGTTCCAAGGTGAAATTTTAAGTAAAGTGCAACATCTTGTCAGCGGTGAATGCATGGAAATGTCAAGGTTCAGAGTGACTGCATGTTTTAGTGGCGTTTAAAGAGATCTGTAACATCCTCTACAAACAGCCCATTTACAGGTACATCACAGTTTAAAGGAACTCCATCTGTGACTTGCCACATCCGACCACAGTGATGACAGGGCTTTGATCTTGACTGCTGGACGATGAGAGCTAATTACAGTGTGAGAGGGTGATCTGCACCAATCTGGGGTGATGAGGACTTGATGCGTAATGTGGGCCCCGGAGTCCTGATGAAGGGGCTGCCATGTGACAGAGCATGTGGCAGAAGATGTAAAAAGAAGAGGAAAACTCAGCAGGAGAGGGAGATTGTTTTGAACTGTGGCGGTAATTAGCAGCCCTCACGCTGAACGAAGCCCGTCTCCAAGCTTGTCTAATCAAACTGGCCCCCTCCCACTCTGTCCCTATGTCTCCCTCATGATGTCTTCCGCTCTGTCTCACTTAGTAATTTGCTCAAGGTCTACCTTTATCTTTCCACTTTTTACTCCTTAAGTGGCTGGACCCATATGAGGAAATATCATGCAACCGTTTTAATTAACAACAGTCAAATTACAGGGATGTAGCAGGGATTTTTGACATGGCACTAATTTACATCCCCACTGATACTGTACATTTCCTCATCTCTTAAAGCCCCATAACACCATGGCCTGCACATGTAACGATAGCTTTTTAATTATTTTTCCATTTCATGTTGAAGATTGCATACACCCAGGTCTCGGGGATGTTTTTCAGAGCTGATAATCTCATGTCTAACATTTAGCATGCTCCTGTTGCTGGGTCTGGAATCGTGATGTTCTAATTGAATAATCAGTGTAAATATAAGCAACTATAAAACAAGAAAATACCAAAACCCCTCCAAGTATCGTATTCAAGGGGCATTGAGGTTTGTGCGCATGGCAAAGACAAGACTTTACATGAGCCTGGTCAAACAGAGACACATTTAGATCAGTTTCAATTGGAGATACATTGTTTCTCACTTGGACATCAGACTTGCTTTTCATCCTAGCAAGCAAAACTAAGGTTAAGGCTAGATTTGCTTTGGAAAACTGTAAAGAAGACATCTCCTGCCCAATCCTAATCTCCTAAAATGCAGCACACACTACTAGACAATCTTGCAGATTATGGGCCCAATTATGGGGCTGATTTGCTCTTTGTTTCTAAATAGTAATGTGTATGGTTTAGACCTGCTCTTATTTGGGAAGCATCTTGGGATAACGACTGTTGTGATTTGACGCTATATAAATAAAATTAGATTTGAATTTGAGTTGAAATAGTATGGGGTGTGAAGAGATTTTTCTTCCCTCCAAGACGATTGGGCTTGAAATCGTAAATATTTAACATGTTAAATATTTAGGATCATGGCAGTTGAGAGAGGGGCAATATAGAAACCACTTGTTGATATATTGCGATAACATGAGTGTTTACACAACACGTTGTATGAGAGGACATTTTAGGGGATTTCCATTTTTGAGGGTGTGTGTGTGTGAGGATCCAGGACTTTCCCACTGCCAGATTTAGCATGCCTGCAAGACCATGCACACAAACATTTCAGTGAAAAAAAAGTGTCCTGATTACAGTTAATATATTTCATGTCTACCAAGTCTGTGTAGCATAATCCTGCTAAAGTACCTCTGAATGCATGAACTGAAATGTTTTAAACAGACACATATTCAGTTATTTTGCACACTAACTTCCCTTTTGCTGCTCTGCTGCTCTCACTTTGTGATTCAAAAGCACTTACAGACCTTTGTTGTGGTTGTTGTTGTTGTTGTTACTTCCTGGTAGAAAAGTCTTCCTAGTAATTGTGTCTGACTTTCCAGGCTAACATAGATCTTCACGTCTTAATGTCTTTCACCAATAGAACAAAGTAACTTGATGCTGCTCAATCCCTAATCTTCAGAGCTTGTTATTATGCAGAATTTCTCACTGACAGTGAATGTGTAATTTTAAAGTTCAAATTCTGTATTTCTTCTCATCATGCAACTTGACTGCGGCTTCATTTTCTTAACAGCATCAATAATAAGAACATGATACATTTGGGAAGAAAGCTTTTGTTGTGCATCTATTCATTAATTCTACATTGTGCTTATATTGTTTTGTTCTCTGTGCAAAGCATCAGCTTAACTGCTCACGGCTGAGTTGATCCACGGCTCCTTTTTATAATTCACATTATTTCTGAGGGCGCTGTGTTTTTCCCAGATATAAGGGGGTAGAGAGGCAGTCAGTTCTTTTAAGTTAGATTTTTGCTTTGCATCTGTACTTGGCACCAGTGGGAACACCAATTCGATTTAGAGAGGCTTCCATATTTTGATGGAGACAAAAACAATTATGAGATATAAAATACTACTACTACTAATGATAATAATAATATCAAACCTTTCAAAACAACAACATAGAAATAGAAGAGACACATAAAATACAAATGTGAGCAATACAGTGACTAAAAATGTAGGTTTCAACGACACAGTGTTGATTTACTAACATAAGAGATATGCATAGAGAGAAATAGATAAAGTATGAGAGAAAGATTGATAGCAGAATCGAAGAAGACAATGTAAAACCAGAAGGCCACATAAACCATGGACCAACATAGGACTATTTGTACATATAAATCTGCATATGTATAAATACAAACACATATTACATACATAAATTAAAACAATTAAAACATAAAAGATACAGGTAAAAGATAAAAGATAATGAAAACTTCTTGAGCTGAAAATAAAAGTAGCGTACAAGAGATTAAACGTGCTCAGATAACATCTTCTGTACAGGGACATATGTAAAAATGTGTTTTTAAAAGAGACTTAAAAGATGAAAAGGAGATCACCATTCTGATCTCTTCGGGGATCTCTTCAGGGGCTCTGACAGAAAAGGCCTTTACCAAGGACCTTCAGGTATGACCAGGCATGAGGAGATGTACTTTGATGCAAGACCAGAGCGTGCTTTGAAAGTTAACAATAAAATCTCAATAATCTATTCTAAAAACTACTGGAAGCCATTGAAGTGAAGATAAAACAGGAGTTACATCAGTTCCTTTTGGTTTTCAGTAAGCTGCTGCATTTTAGATAAGCTTTGCAAACTCTGTTGATTCGGACATGTACACAAAGTTGCAGAAGTCCAAATGGGAAGAGATACAAGCATGATCTCAAGATTTTTTTCTGGATAGAAATGACTTAACTATAGAGAGTCTCCTTAGCTGCATTACACAAGACTGCTCAACTTGGTTGACATGCTGGTTCAGACTGAGGTTTTAATCAAAAGTCACACCATTCCTGCTGAGCCAGGACCAATAATCATTACCACAGTTTTATTTAAATTTAGCTGCAGGAAATTCTGAGACATCCAGCATTGTATGTCTCTGATGCAGTTATTTAATGTGTTCATATGGTTAAATCATTGGGATTAATAACTGGTTTAGCTGGGTATCATCCACTTATGAGTGAAAACTTACATTGTGTTTACGGATGACGGGACCCAGGGGTAAAATGTAGAGGGAGAAGAGGAGTGGATCAAGGACTGACCCTTGAGGAACCCCACAGGTCAGCCTCACACTGGATGATTGTGAGCCACCTATAGCCACTCGAAAAAACCTGTCCTGTAAATGGGAGTAAAACCAGTTTGAAACTGAACCAGACATGCCAAACCAGTGTTGCAGACCAGTAAAATAAAATTATGAACTGTATCAAAGGCAGCACTTAAGTCTAAAAGAACTAAAACAGAAGATTTTCGAGCTTCAGCAGTAATCAGCATATTATTGAACACTTTAAAGAGTGCAGTCCCTGTGTTGTGCTTTGTCCTAAAACCAGAGTGGAATTCCTCAAAGAGCTCATTAAAATGTACAAAAGAAACCACTTGTTTAGCCTCAATTTTTTCAAGAACCTTGGACAGGAACAAAAGTTTTGTAATGCGTCTGAAATTATGCAGAGAACTTGGTTCTATCAAGGATGTTTTCAGTGGTGATTGAACTGTTGCTTTTTTTAAATCAGTAGAAACAGAACCAGTTGTCAGTGATGTGTTTATTATGGAGAGGAGATATAAACTGACTGGCTTATAAACCTGTTTTAGAAATCTCACTGGCAGGATGTCAAGAGGAGGAGGGTTTCATTTTACTAATCAGTTTAGTGATGGTGTCAATTGACGCTGTTAAAAGACAGAAAGGCGGCTGTAGGTTTTAAAAGGAACATTTTGGGTTGGAGGTGTAATGTATGCTCTGATGCTGCAAACCTTAGTAATAGCAAAAAAATAAAAAATCGTCACATTTCTCACGGGACAAGTCCCTTAAAACAGTTGTAGGAGCCTCTGTGGCATGGGTAATTACATTAAACAAAGTCCTTGAGTTATGACAGTTCTTCTCAATCAGATCAGAAAAATTCATACAAGTGGAGATTTTTAACACTGCATTAGAAATCTGCATTAAATTATGTAAAATCTCAAGTTGCACTGTCAGTTTGGAGGCTTTCCACTATCTTTCTGTTTTACGGTAGTCCCTCTTAAGAGCATGACTGCTGTCTGTGATCCATGGCCTGACAGCTATTGACTGCTTTTTGTGTTTAGTAGTGCTACCTGTTCAAGGATTTGAGTGCAGTTATGTAGGAGTGTATTCACATCCATTCAAGGCTCAATTTTGAAGTGTAAGCATTTATAGGCATCTGCAAATTTAGAGGCAGAGCTTGGAATAAAAAATGTGCAAGCAGACAATGTTTGAGTAGTTTCTGGGCTGAATGAGTTGAACCATGAATGTAAACATCAGTTGTGGTCTAAAACACTAACATGACATGATCAATTAAAAGACCATGAGAGAGGACAAGATCAAGAGTATGACCTTTGTATGGGTGGACCCTGTGATAACCCGGTTTAGAGCTATAGTGCATAACTTCTGAAACTTTCTGCTCATTAGGCAAATGTTACACAATGTGGCAATCATAAGGCCGCAAACAATGCATTACATTCATAGCACCATAGTGCCATAATAAAGTACTTGTTTCAGTACATGTAACAGCAACACATCCTTCTTGTAATGAACAGAGTCACTTGCTTCTCCAGCAGTATCAAGGCAACATTGGTGTCAGACCTCAGTCCAGTCTCCTCCTTCCTCTACATTGAGGAAAAGCAACACTGATGCAAGCCCGCATTAGTCTTCTTCGTTTGTCACTCTCTTTCTTCGCTAACAGACCGTCTCTCTTTTTAGTTGGATCCCCTTCTGAACCTCTTGTTCGCTTCTTCGGGTTCTCAGCCATGTTGCTACTAGCAGTGCTCTCCTCCCCTCTCTCTTCCAGTTGTCAGGTAAAACTGAGTAGAACAAGTAATGTTGCCCCTCGACACCAAATACAAAAAGAACAAATACTGAAAAATACTGCAAGGTGTTAGAGGAGCCAAACAGCTTAATCAGCATTGCATCATCTCCTCTTTTAGTGGCTTGGGTGAAATGTATATTTACAGACATGTAGATCTTGCGCACTACTCTCCTACAACTGTCCTACAATCAGAACAAGGTCATATATTGGCATCACCACATAAAACATTTCAAAGAATTGTTTAAGAAAGCCAGACATAGAGTTAAGGAGTCTATAAATTAAAACACACAGAGCTTTTAAGGTCTTATCTAATATGAAAACATAGAGACTCACAATGGGAAGTCACCCAGGGAGACATGTGAAGCAGAGTGTCATAAGTGCCAACGTGAATCACTACCTTCTGAGCAGAGATGTATTGGGACATAAGGCTAGGCAGATCTGCAAGGATGTCATTTACCTTCGCTCCTGGTAAGCACTGTGCGACAGCGCTGCTTGACCTAACATTTCTGATGATGGAGTCACCCACGATCAGATCTGAAGGTGGCTGTGGAGCAGGTCCAGGAGAGAGACTGTGGAGATCCTGTGCTGCAAGCTAGGAGTTCTCTCCTGGTGCAGATGGAGTAGGTGGTACCATGAAGGGACAACGCTGTCCATGGATGAACCAGTGTGAGAAGAGTGACTGGCCACTGCTTCTTCAAGCAGCGGTCTCTGTGAGGATGATATTTCCTTACAATACCACCTGGTACAGTGGTAAAAGGCAGGCAGTGGGGGAAATCTCTCGTCCATGATGTCAAATCCTTTCATCAGAGGATAAGAGAGAGCAGCTGCTGAACAGGGCAGGCAGTAAACCACAGCAGGATGTGCGGAATATGCTGATGGATGGATCTAGAGTTGGAGTCTGCTACTGATGCAGTGCAGGTGTAAAACCAGGGCTGGAGCACGAGCAGCGATCAGGGTCCATGGTTCATGATGAGAGGGAGTTGAGCTAGCTATTGCATTAGGCCTTCCTTTGAGCTGTGCCCAGATGTCATCAGAGACAGTTCCCTGCTCAGGGAACTGGAGAGTCTGTGGTAGCCGGCCTTACAGAGGAGTCTACCAGACCAGTTTTGGCTGAGGGGCAGGGAGCAGTGGCATCTGGCACTACTTGAACACAGGTTGTTTCAGGTTTTACTGGCCCAAAGATGATGGTGTCCATTAGCTTCTCAGCAAACAGGATCTGATAAAGCATGGATATTCTGCCTTCAAGCTCCACAACTTTTTCAGCCAAGTGGGCACAGCTGACACAGCCTTGGTCGAGAGGTAAAAGGAACCATTTACACTGAGTAAAGGTGGTGGTGGCAGGGGACTGGCATAGTTGTTGCAGATATCAGGTCACTGTAGGTTGTAACATGTCAGGATAACCATTGACTGCAGTCCCTTTGGTGTTCATAGAAGCACCTGGAATTTAAAGACTGGGTTGGTTAGCTGTGGCAAGGCCCAGTAGAACAAGTAGTCCAATAAAAACAATTAATAGGCACGATGTTTGGAGAAAAACTGGTGCAAGGTAACAGTGTAACGAGTAAGAGGATCCAGAAAACTTGCTTTAGAATGAGGGCTTAAAATTATTTAAATTCTAGTAAAATCACAGTTTCCCGAGAAAGCTCCTGTCCAACACTGGCAATGCCATCGCATGCACAGTTGACTTCTATTAACTTCATGCATTTAAGGTAAAAGAAAGTTAGGCATAGCAGAAACAAATGGCAACATTATATCCATAATTATTTCAAATCTGAAAATCCAAAACTTTCTGACGTTTTCTTCCTCATTTTAAAGTTGCTGGTCCACTACTTCACTGCACTGGTTTGCCCTCTCTGCAGAAGGGGCTGTTTTTCAGCTGCACAGCAAACAAATGTTCAGTACTCAAGCTCCTGAAAACCACAACACTCTCTCTGCTCAACATCAAACAGAGGGTGGACCCAGTTATCATTTAGCAGCCAAAGAATTGGGTATTTCCCTCAGGAGCTGGTAGAGACCCAAAACAGACTAAAACATGAGTCATCGTGCTGCTTAGTACCTGCTGGATGTGAAAATAAGCAACCGTTTGCTGACAAGTTTGCTCAAATTAACTTCAGAGGTGTTGATGTCCCAATTTAGTGTTCACAGTTTGTTTGGCTCTACCTTTGGGTACAGAACTTTGTTATTTCAGACTTAAGAGTAATAAAAACATACAAATGGGACAAAGAAAAATAAGTCTGATGGCTGGTGCTCTGTAGTAAAACAAACTATCAGCAATGAAAGCTGACTATGCAAAACAGAGGGGAATGCCTCGATATGACGAGGCAATGAAGACTGCAGTTAGCACACCAGCAGAGTAATAATCTGAGGAGTTTTGCCACTCCCTCTGCAAATGTGTTTCTGCTAGACTCAACAGAATACAGAAACACATTCCACACTTTCACCAGGGGGAAAAATCCACTGTCTACTTCCTGAAAAGTAGAGGGGCTGTGTGAAACGGTTATATAAAAAAACAGACTTTAGTGGTCATTAAAATAATCAAACAGTTTTTTGGTATTAGATTTTAGTTCCTTAACAGTTCAGGGTCTTCCTTGTCATTTTTTTGGCATGGACTGTGGCAGGCCAGTTAAGCACACAGACTCTTACAACAGAGCCATGCTGTTGACCTATGTGCAGAGTATAGTTTCGTAAAGCCTTGCTAAAATCTGCATGGTCTTCCCTGGTAAAAACATTGTCTACATGGCAGCATGTGGTGCTCTAAAACCTGATTATGTAGTTCAGCATCAGCATTGATGGTTTTGTGGGTTCATGCATTCCCATACCATGATAAGAGCTGGCTTTGACCTTTGTGCTGGAAATAAGTAGAGTGGTGCCCTGCCTCTTTAGAGAAGATGGTACAGCATCTATGATTCCCAAAAAGATTGTCCCATTTGATAAATCTCAAATGGACTTGGACCCAGAGAGGTTATCCTTTTTCTTGGAACGTGTACTTAAAGTATTTGATTCACTCTTTGCGATACAGTTTTATACCCCCCAGTTGGGGATGTTGCAATGATTTTTTAATGTCTCCATTTACTGCAAATTACCAAATAGCAATATTTTGGATGATACCTTTTGAAATGTGTTTTTTAAGGAGTAATTTCTGCTGTTGATGATGGGTATGTTTGTGCATGTCTTACTGAACTCTGGGGTCTCATCTTTTCACTTGGAGAATGAACACTTCTCTGTAGGCTTTTAGCTGGACTGGAAGCTTCTTTCCTGCCTTAATAACCTGAGTGCATCAAGAGTTCAACCACATCAGGTACGTCATTTTGTAAACATTCGGACCAGATACCTGTGATATTTTTATTATTATTCAGTTTATCACTGCTTCCCCACATTCTTCACCTCCTCAAAGGTTCCAGTGTCACCGCCAATTTGCAGTCCTCTCTCAGTGCTGACC
Organism: Xyrichtys novacula; assembly: GCA_962446985.1. NCBI lineage: Eukaryota > Metazoa > Chordata > Actinopteri > Labriformes > Labridae > Xyrichtys > Xyrichtys novacula. The sequence continues at coordinate 18,254,838 of OY660866.1, read as the reverse complement.
TATTTCTGCCTCAGTACCCGCTCACTGCTGTACCCCCAGCGTCGTACTGACCCGATAACCCCTGCAACACCTGGCATGTTGCCCTCTGGGAGCTTAACAAGGGGTGAGAGTTCAAACTGAGACAAATGAGCGGGAGCATGCTTTGAATCCATTTTGCATGAGCTCTGTATGCAGACTGTTTCTTCTTTTTGGGGGCATTTGTGAAAAGATTATAGTTAATAACACCTGTTGTCTAAATTTAAATTCTATCAGTGAATATGCAAAAAGCAGAGGGGATTTTCTCCTTCCGTTGGCGGCGTACTCAAGCCTCAGTTCTTTTCATCATCAAATTATGATTCTGGTCCTTTTTTGTATCTGTTTCAGGCGTCACGCTGTTTTATTCATCTTGAGCGTATCATGCCGCAAGTGGATTTGTTATGGATGCGTTGGCTTCTTACAAAGACAAAAGGACCAAAATAATTCATGTCAGTTTTTGTGTCATAGCATTTTAAGGCTGGCTGATGCTGTGATTTGGATGCACAGCATGTTTGTAAATGATCTTGACTGTTTTGTTTTAAGGGGAATGGATCATGAAATCTTCTCTAATTGTGACCCCCACCCCCCTGGTGATAATAATTAGTAAGGGATTTATAAATTCCTAACAGAGGGATGTCTCACAGTACGGATCTTAATAAGGCCATTTTTAATGAGTTTTCCTTGTTTACCTGGTTATCAGCATGCAGTGGATTTTTTTTTTTTTTCAAGAAGAATTACACTACTTGCTTTTTAGCCCCCACAGGCTCCCCGTATCAGGATGTGTGGGGGAGACACAGAGAATACTGACAGATGGTGCATTTCTCCATCATCCTGCATGGTCACTTTGTTTGGAAACAGATAAATACAGGAAATATATCCCCACATGCTGAATCACAAGTTTTGGTTTTAGTTAAAACTTTCTTATTACAAGTTCTTTTTTTTTGTTTGTTAGTTTCCTTGCCAGTGTTGCCATGAGAGTTTGTATGTTAGATCACTGCTGGTTGCTATGTATTTACTGATGTATTGGCATCAGAAATGATAACATAGCTGACTAGGCCTTAATAAGTACTATGGTATTCAACAATCCATGGATCTGCACCAAGCCATTAACTGAATAAACAATGATCAAAACAAATTTATGAGAAGTTTAAATGTGCTTTTATTTTGAAATTCCTACCACTTGGGCATGCGTGTTTTTCTGGAATTTCAAACAATACTAGCAGCAGGCAGACAATGGCAAACAGGAGAAATGTATTAAGGCCCTTCTGGGATATGATTCAGCTGAGTGGAAATATTTTGGAGTTTGGGAAAAAGACAGGTCATTAGCTAAAACACATGCAGTACAAAAACAATGAAACAAGATGAATTACAAAAGAAACATGTTGAACCTGCTCACCTGTGAAGGACTTCATTAACCCTCAGTAGCAAAACCCTTTATGCTGCTGCCTTCTCAACCTCTCTTCTAAGAATCAGGAAAGGCTGTCTCAGCATTCGGAGACACCCATTATTCTGGTTGTTGTTGCTCTTAGTTTTGGATTGTTTTTATATCAGGTAATGACCCTCACACGGATCACCTGTAGTTATAACAAAAAAACTGAGCTGTTTTATATTGGTTCCTGCTGATATGTTTGTCCTAAAGATCACACACAGACAGGCATAAAGAAACTGTAGGAAGGACACAAGTCACATCACTGCCAAAATCAACCCTTAACTTTGACTGTCTGTTTGCTTTGTTAAAGATTTGACTTATATTACAACCAAATATTGTGTCTATTGGCTGTGACTTAGAGTGCAGTATGTAACTTTCTCTGCAATTTAGTGCAGCACATTTTCAATTATGAATTTAAGGATTTTTTTTCTTTTTCTTGAGGAAACCAAATATCAATTTGATATTTCTTGAAATAAATGGGGCAATGTCTTTTTATGTATTTATTTTTAATTATCCTCTACAGACAATCATTATAGAGTTGTATTTATTGACAAAATAGAGACTTGGGGCTATATTTTCGTGTCCGCCGGGGACGCGGCGGAGGGTGGTGGACCTCGCAAACAGCCAGTTTGGTATTTTTGTAGACTGAGATGCACCGATGTCCGCCAAGCTGGGCATGGTGGCGTGGCAGGGGGAGGTGTCGACAGAATCAGCTGGCGCAGGGACATTTTCGTGCTCGCCGCCGGCGTGTAAAGTGCGCTGAAAGCTTGCCGATTCAAACCTGGTCAGCTTTCAGCGCAGGCTGGTCTAGTGGTATTTTGGTAGACCGGCGGCATATCGGCATACGTCACCGATGCCTCACCGGCAGGTACATAATAATTATCATTATTATCATTATTATTATTAACTTTTAACAATATTATCACAAAACAAAGAGTGAAGATACCCAGTTGAAGGCAAGATTAAGTTTATTATTTATTTATTTATGATGATCAGAAAGAAATGACAGTGGGAAAAACCCCTTACAAAATCTGGAGAGGCCTGTGTAATTTTGAGAAAAAAGACATAACTGACCTGGTTGACCTGAGTTCTTTTCAGTAAATTGTTTCGTGGCCTTGAGTGCAGATGCTGCAGCCCTCAAAGCTCTGAGCTGAGCCTCTGTAAAAGACTAAGGATAGCTACATGGATCTTAGATAGAGGCACCAACTTTACCAAAAGGCCTATGGTTAGGGTTAGGTGGTATACAGGGAGAAAGACAAAAAATAATAATCTGTCAAATCTACTCTGGCAGCTTCAGTAAAAAAAACTGTGCTTTTCAAATGGGAAATATTATCATGCTTCTGCTGCTTGCTTCTTTGCCTTGAATCCTGACCCCAGATTCTTGGTTGTCTCTTCATGCTGTTTTCTATTAAGATCATCGCAACCACTTCCATTCATTTCATGCTGGAGGTTCACATGCTTACTGACATTTCCAACATGTGAAAAAAGGTCACAGTTTCAGAGGCAGCACTCTGCTGCAGACCTGTCGTATTTGGAACAAGAAGGGGGGGGTTATGGCATAAGAAGTGAAAAAGTGTGAGCACTTGGGCGAGCCCCTTTGTTTAGCACGACCTTCTGCATGGCAATATCAAGGCTTGGCATAACTGTGGCTTTTGTCACAGGGGATACATATGGGCAAGGGCAGAGTGAGAACAAGCTCTGGGTGTGTTCAGGGGACGTGTTATGTCACCGTATTAATTGATGAGACTAATTGATGATATAACATAATGATGGCAGTCTTCCATGCCAGTTCATCACCTCTGGCTTGTGAGAGGAGGGGGTAGGGGGGGTGCAGATGGATGGTTTGCACACCTACAGCATACATTATGCACATAATGAATGTAGCAGCCGCATGCAAACATTAATTAAAAAAAAAAAAAACTCCTGCATATGCAAACTCACACATTCTTTACAACTCTCTCAATTTCTCTTAGGTTTGCTATTTCTTTTCTTTTACATCACACTATTGAGTATTGTTCCTAATAAACCCACTGATAGTATTTCTAAGTCAGCATATTGTGCAGAATATTAAGCAGTATTCAACCTTAAAAAGAAGTTTCAGCTGATTGTTCACTCCAAACAATAGCCATATCTGGCTTCTGTTAAACACTATAGCACTTTGCCTTTGGGCTTTTTTGTCTTGTCTTGTAATTTAATTAAATCTATAAACATTCAGTCACAGAACTCCCTCCGCCTGCTTAAAGCTTCTCCGTCAACAGAGAAAACTTAAAGCTTTGTGTGCTTTCAGCTTGAGGGCTCCTATGCCAGCTTTTAATTTTTCTCTTTGTTATGCAGACCAAACAAAATGAATGCTCCTCAGAGAGCTTTGGCAGGGAGGATGTGAGTCCTTGGGCTCTGAATCCTAATGACTTGTAAATAAATATATAATGTCATCAGTTCATTAATTGTACCATGCATCCCGCTGTGAGAGTGTTTTCTCTCCCATCATGTCACCCTGTCTTTAATCGCATGGTGCCCGTTGTGAGCTGCAAGGCGTGTAATAGTGTCTTTCCTAATAGAGCTCATAAATCCAGCAGTTGTTTCAGCTACAGTCAATTGGTTTATTTTGTACTAACTGGCATCCATCAATTCATCATGGAAAATTATTGAAATAAGGGGAGAAACCCCTAGACTGTGTATCAAAATAGATGCCATAAGTGTTTCCTCTGTGAAGCCAAAAGATTCAGAGCTCCACCTACTGGCTGACTACAGTATAGGTAATAAACCCTGTTTCTATTAAGTAAACAGGTAGTACTAGGGGAAAAGAGAGGACCAAAATGCACGTCAAAAAGATTTTTCTCAAACACTGTCTGTCTAAAAAAATAGACTCAACAGGCCAAAAGAGAGGATAGAGAAACTGTAGTGCTAACTAGATGGGTAGGTAGGGATACAGAAAGCTACTGATGCCATGGGTGGGATTTTGTAAAAACTGGACATGGGAACCTTTCTGAATCAGAGGAAACCAACAGCTCACATACAGCTGCAGTCTGCACCACTCACTGACCTGACTTTCTGGCCTCATTGAATCCCGCTGATTTACCTGATTTCTGCAATTCTTAGATGTCAACTACGAAAACCAGAAAAACACCTAGTCTTTAAAATAAGTTTTTATCCATTTTTGTCCATAATGACAAAACATATGGTCCACACAATAAACTGAATATTAAAATGCAAAATATACCAGTGTACTCTGCTTAAGTCAAGTTGACTCTTATGTCATGGACCAGAACCTCTACTTGGTTCCTAGAAATAGCTAGATTATGTGGTTGAACTTATTCCATTGGTAGCAGTTGATAGTTTAGCTTCTGTTTCAGTCCTCCAGGCGGTTCTTTCAAAAAAGGGCCGAGCTACCAAGGTTCAGCATGATTAAGGAAACTCCTGCTCTGACGAATAGGTGTTGGTTGAACTCAGAACCTGCACCCTGTTGGTGGTGCTGGTTCATTTTTGGATTTGCTTTGAAATTAGTGTAATTGTATAATCATTTAATTGGTAGTTAGTACTCATTCCTGTGCACATTGATGGCTTGTTAGCTAGTTCAATAGTTGTCACAAATTAACCTCTCACTCATGTAAGTGCCCATTTTTGGTCTGCTTTTGCCTGAAAAATACCAAAGTAATGGCCCAGTCCCAGAATTTGAGGGCCAAACAAGGCAGTTGACAAACTATTTGGTGTCACAGTGGTTATACTCAATGTTTATAGAGGCAAGAATAACCTTGAAAAATTAAGACATAAGGGTAAGTTGTGCGTCTTAATGGAAACAACTAATATGGAACTACCAGAGTTGTGACCTGAAATACATGACTGTCATCCTAAACGTCCTAAATCTACACTCTCTGAATGATCAATGTAACGTCAGTTACCCCAAGGCACATTAGACAGCTATTGAAAAGGTGGCTTGAGTACACCTGTATGTTTATGCCAGGGATGGACTTTCTAAAGGCGTTACAATCAGCTTTCTTGGTTTGAAGGTAGGACAAAACTGGCCATGTCTGTCTCTCGGTCTAGAGAAAGTGCTCCTCCATTCAGAGGGTATAACTCTGGTTTCATGCTTTTGACAGCAGAGCAGAACAGAGAAGCTGTACACACATACACGCTGATGAAAGTGGTGATGAGAAGAATTCTTTCACAGAGAGTTGTTGGAAAATCCCCTTTTAATTCAGTCTTATCCGGGGGTATTACACTGAAGGAGCTTTGCCAATTGTCATTTAGCTCAACTTGATTTTCAGGTACTTAGCAGTCTCATGAGAGCATCTGCATATTCCCTACACAATTACGAAATGTGGCTGCTGTACATTTTTGAAGCTTTGGTTATAAAGAATTACATGTAACAGTTGCATGGATTAGTTTTGTTGCAGTTTAGATCCGTTTCCATCTTCAGACAGTACTGACACACCAGCAATCGATTGTGACGTGTTTATGTGCAAACAGTTTAGGTTTGAAGTGCCTCTGCCAAGATCCTAAAAGTACAGCAAACCCTCAAAGCAGCCACTCCAGAAAATCCGGATAACATTTTCAAGTCTGTATTGTTTTATTATTTTTATTTGTTTCTGTTTTTTTTTTTTTTTTAATTCATCCTTAAATCCTATTCAGTCAATAATTTTTGGTAATTTAATCCCCTAGATGCTGCTTTTTAACAGTGCCAGGAATAATATGCCAGTGGTTGGCTGTGAAGAAGCAGTTTTTATAATCTTACTTCTGTTCTCCTTGCCAGAATGTCTGTTGATTTTTTGTGATTTCAGATTGGATTTTAAACCTTAAAAAAAGCCTCACAAGTTGCTCATATTTAATGGTTTGCTTTCATCATGTTTCATTTTCTCTCGATTAGATGATTTGAAGTTTCAACAGCTGTGGTCATTTCTTTCCATTTTCTCTCATTCCAAAGCACCAGAGAAAATAATACACATAGTTCATCTTGTGGCCAAACCACTGCTGTTTGGGGCTTTCACCTGTATTCTACTAATGTGAGAGGATATTGCAAGCAGTTTTGTTGTATTTAAATGATTTTAAAGACTTGTGACTGGACTTGCCTTTAGGGTCTAGCATTAAATGTATGAAGATTAAGGTGAAGAGATGCACTCTGCCTGCAGTATAACACAAGCAAGTTTTGTGTCTTTTAAAAAAAATAAATTGTTGAGCACAGACCCTTAAGGTTTGTTCACAGTTTTGTTGCCAGAAACCATTATTTATTTTTTTGGATGTGACATTTGATTTGAACACATCATGTAGTGACCAGATATGGTAGCAACATATCATGAAGAAGTCTTGCGTTAAGGCATGATAAAGGAAGATGTTATTGTAGCTTTAGAGCAAATTTTATTATTTTTTTATTTATTTGTTTTATTTTATGGTTGTTTTTTTTTCTATTTTTTTTTTTTTCATATTGTGCAGTGTTAAAAAAATAATAATAAAAATCAGCCAGGAGATGGCCATAATGCCAACCCACACATTGTCTCAGTAAAGAATAATAGTAATTAAAAAAAAAAAAAAAAAAAAAAAAACGCTGGAGAAACTGCAAAAAAGAAGAGAAGAATTTTGAATTGTTAGTTAATACTTCAAATAAATATTTTTGAACATTTGAAATTGATGTTGTAATACATTGTTCACACCAGCATCTGGAACCTCTAAATTGGTCAGTTTTTCATTCAGCTAACACCAAAAATGAGACTGACTGATATCATGCACTGCCTGAATATCTTCAATGATGCTCTGTACTACTGTAGATAGGAGCAACAACTTGGCTCGAAGTTTAAGATAAAACAAAGCTAAGTTCTTTAGAAAGATTAACTTGTGAAGCCAGCACCTTTTCATGCTCCATCCTACCCCTTGCTTGCCCCATCAGAGCCTCCTGCTTGATCAAAAATATTCTCTTCACGTTCAGACATCCCATTATCTCCACCTGATGTCTGGCTTAAAGGATTACTAACCACACAGGTTTTATGTGATCTGGATAAATGTGATGAAAATGTTGATGTCACTGTAAAACTTTCCTGCAGTTTGCAAATGGAAATAAAACTCCACTAATGTGAATCTTCCAGTGACAAAACAAAAGTCTGAAAGCGTCACATTTGAAATGACAGTCATCCAACTGGCACGACGAAGAAAAGTCAAGTATCTGTGTCCCACTTTTGTCCTGTACCTATATTGATCCCCCTTGATCTAGGTGATCTCTGTATACACAGCATTACAAAGCAATACGTTTCCTAAATAAATGGCTGCAGTCCAGTAAAGCACTTTCAAGAACTTTCATATTTCCAGCATAGGCATATTTACTCTCCCATGCATGCATACAAAAAATACATGGGCATTATCTGTCTTTAACCACTAACTATTTTACTTGTCTTAGCTTGCCATTGTACCCTCTAACCTCCAAAAATACTTGCTAACAAAGCTAACTGCTTTTGGTTATTATGCCAGTGACATTAAATACACTTACTGTGCCATGATTTTCCCTCTTCTCATCAAAAGTTCCAAGGGATCCAAACAGACAGCAGTTGGAGAAAAAAAAAAAGGCTAAAAAGGAAAATCCCCCTGGTGGTAGTGGTTAAAAATTATGACTGACAGGGAGGTTTATCATACCCAGAATGCATTGTATATCACAGCGATATACTGTCAAACCAGTGTACAGCAGTACCTCACAGTCAGAAATCCATTGTTAAATTACATCAAAGTCTTACAGTGATTGCCTAGCAGGATATTTGTGATCCAGTAAAAAAAAACAAAAAACAAAAAAACAACTCAGTTCAAGGATATAAGTGAATTAATCCTCTTCCTAAAAGGTTATGCATAATTTTAATCGTTTTGAAGGATGTTTATCTGACTTTGATCAACATGCCCTTCATAATTCTTCGCTTTTGTTTTGTTATTTTACTTAATTTAGACTCCAGGTGAAGACTTGTCTTTGGAGTCATAATTAAAACTCATGCCAACTCCACTCAGAGTGATGAAATATGTATCTGAACAAACAGAGGCCCTCGACACTACTTTTACTTTTAAGGTCAAGTCTAACTCCAGTCGGTCATTAGTGAATGCAAAACACTGCACACTGGCTGCCTCAAGGCTGAATTGATGTTTCCCCCTCTATTAGCTACCCAGCTAGTTATAAAGGCAAATGAAAACATTAACAGGGTTTTCATTTTACTCAAATGCATTATGCTTACGCAGATGAAAATGCTTTAGCACCAACTGCTATGCAAAGCAGAGATCTTCACACATTGCAGAAAACTTTTTTTTTTCTCTTTGCATTGACCCTCTTTGACCCTTTTGGTCACCTCATTTCATTTAGGTATTTTTCTCATCATGCATGGCAGCGCAATTGCACACACAGGACTCACTTTGAGCATAATGACTCCCTGAGCTGAATTCCCTTAAATTGAATTCCACTGAATAATCACCCCACAATATAATGAGCCATTACCCATTTGCCCAAATTGTCTCATTCGTCTTTTAGAATGCCTATTAATTTGCTCATAATGCATTATCTTTTACCATCAGTTTTAATAATCAGGCATGTGTCTCAGAACATGGTCCTAAGACACAAGTTATTCAGCAATCTTTCTTTTCTAAGGTCTTCTTTACTTTTTGGGATCATTTCAACTGCAACCATAAATCCACTGAGCCGAACTAAAGTAAAAACTGTCACAACCAACAGTAATAACATTGTTTTGGTCCCTGTCAGAGCAACAGCCAAAAACCCAGGTAATACCTGTTATTACCAAAGGTGTCATCACCAACAAAGCCCTGGTCTTTGAGATTTAAAACAGTGCTTTATCTTGTAATTTTAATATGATGTGCAACTTTTTAAAGCCTTCCATGTAACCCTAAAAAATAAACTTTTACTTGTTTTTTTATGACTTAAACAGAGACAATTATGTTCATGGTGAATGAACTGAAAACAGAACTTGTGGTGAAACAGTTGATTCTATTTTGAGAGAAATCCAGTTACTTACTGGTTTCCTTCACAACCATTCATGTATCTACAACAAGGGCTGGGAATACAAATTCTCACCGCCTCCATACATCTTTTTCAATTTTATTGGATGATTTTCATCTGCTGCATGTTGTTAAGAAGTTTGTTTTACACACAGACTATCGCAATAAGCCAAAAGTAGATGCTAGCTATACCATGAGAGCCCTGCAAAGCTACTGCTAGCAGCTGGCATCTGGGGAAACGAGTGCCTCACACAGGAAAAGGAAGAAAAAGGAAGACCTGTCGACATAATTTTGTCATACTCATATTGAACACTAGACTGAGTGTATCATTCCTGATGAACACAGGAGGCCTTGTGATTCAAGATGGGAGGAAAAACCTACAAATTTAAAAAGACACCAAGTGTCTGCCAAGTTAATTCAATAACACTAATGTAAGTTAATTCTCTAAAGTTGACATTCACAAAATGAAAGTTTATTTGTTGAATCAGGTCTCTGGTACAATTTTTTAGTTTGTTTTTTTATTTTTTTGTGTGTGTGTGATGAGGAACATATAGATGTTAGAAACACATATTAAACCATGGTAATAAACACAAGATTCTTTGTTCCACTGAATTTTGACATCTCTTGAAAAGTCTTTAAAAACTATCATAAAAATGTCTAAGAGAACTTATGACCACTAATTGGACAAAAATGAACACTCACTAAGATAAGACTAAAATTAAATATACTAAAATTAGACCAAATTATGAGACTTAAATGTGACTGAAAGCAATCACAAAGCTATATCAAAGTATGCCTAGATATATGGTTTGCTCTTAAAGGTATTACTACAATAGGGATGTCCCGATAGGATACATATCGGATATCGGTCCGACATCAGCAAAGTAACGAATATCGCATCATATCAGCCTGCATCTAAAATCTCTGATATCAGCAGTCCAACACAACCAGTCCATTCCAGACCCTGCTCTAGCACCTCTATCTAGCAGCACCCGGATCCAGCATGTAGAGCCCAAGGGATCACAACAACAGTGTGTACTAAGATACTAACAAAGTACCAAGGAGTAGGAGTGATGTTGGCCCTGTGGCAGTATTTTTCACAAGAGTCCGAAAAAGACATTGCAGCTGAGTGCAAAACTTGTCATACACAAGTTTGTGCCAATATCGGATCAATAACGGTATCAGACAATACTGAAGTCTACAATATCGGTATCTTGTAGGAAGTAAGGTAAAAAAGTTGTTTTGGGACGACCCTATTCCACAACATGAATCCAGTCAAAAATTAATGGATAACATATTGTGCTAAATAAATGTTATCTGACCAGTTAACAGTGATGCTGGATGTTAGAAGTGTCAGAATCACATGTTTGCTTAAGTATCCACCAGCTCAATGGTCAGAGATTTAGGATTGGTGATAAGCAGACACTAAGTATTTTTAAATTTCCTTGTGGGCTAGAAGGATCAGTTTAATTTTGATTTCTCTTTCTTAAGGAGACAAAGTGTTAATTTTCTGTCAGGGTACTCCATGAGAGTGGAGTTAAATTACTTTCCAATAATATACATGAAGAAATTTCAAGGATTCTGTTGCCAGAAGTGAACGCATTGGGATCTCTTCAACCACCATCCAGTGAAACACAGATAAAAAACACTTATGCACCACTTCACTTTATCCATATATCAAATGGTGTATGAGCTGAGTGGTTAAGTCTGCTCAGTCTTTTATACAGACGTTCTTAAGCCATCAAATGACACAATTCCCTGATTGCATAAGTATACTTACAGATATTTTTCCTTTACTCAGAAGTTGTTTATTTCACCCAGTTTCTGTCGAGAAGCTAATTTTTAGGAGGGAGCTTTGAAGCTGTTTAGCCACATCTGTTTTTCCCTTTTCTTCTCTGTATGATGCACTACATTTTTTTATATATTTAGTTTTTAACTGCTGTTCATTCATTTTACTTAAAAGAACTGAATTAAATGCTTTTGTGCTGCAAGAATCGGGCATCTCCAAAATTCACACACAACTTATCTTAATACTTAAAAAACAGAAATGATTTAATTGTTCAGGACATAAAACCTCACACTGAACTGTCCTGTTTTTTTTTTTTAAGGCCAATAACCCCTAACTTTGAGATGACTGTGTTCTCTTTTCCAAGGGAAAGATAAAAAAGCAGAAAAATATCAAGATAGAAATAAGAAATGCTGTCTGGTGGGAGGAAGAACCAAAGAGAGACAGAAAGGCATCCAAGCTGGAAACAGGTTCATAAGTTCACAAGCACATATGCAGAACTCCATCTTTTGTTCCAGTTGACAGCATACAGTTAGGGACCAAATGATGAATCTTACATAAATCGATGTCATTAGATACTAATATGCAGGCAGATGAAATGATAGGATGCCCCAACAGCTTACTCAATATTATGACAGTAGTTCCTTATGTGCCTTTTAAAAATCCATTTCCATTTTCTGCATCATTTGAATAATTATTAAAAGAAAAATCACAAAAAAAGGCTGAGGAGTCTTTGTAGAAAAAAAAATATATATATGCAGATGGTACGATTTCAATTCAGTTCAATCTTCATATAAGTTTGTTTATACTGAGATGGAATAGTGTGAAATAACCTAAAGGATAGCTACCCATAACAATGTCACCATGCTTAAACCACCTGTCTACTTTGATGACTAAACCTAAGGGGCAGATATTCATGACTCATTAAAACACCATGGGAGTTTAGTCATTCTTGAGTCTGTCTTTGTTGTATAAATGTAAATACAGACTATGCAGACTATTCTTTTTTTTCTGTTTTTTTTTTTTTATATAATTTTTAACTTTATTAGTGTACTTATTAGGATCTGTCTTGTTATGTTAAAATGTAAATACAGACTAATTCATTTTTCCATTTTTTTTTTTTTTTTTTCTTATTTAATTTCAATAGCGTACTTTTTAGGCTTTGTCTTGGTGTAAACCATTGACATTCAGATATTAAACTCACTACAGATTATTTTCTATTTTCTCACATCATATCTTATTATTTGACCACATTGTAAACCATTCAATACAATTAATAAAACTGTAATTAATTTACAGTTTGTTTAAACGTGGGGTTTATGAAGTGTGAGCATTTAAAGATCTTCCAATATTAATACACTGCAATGAGCGAGACATCTCTTCACAATGAACAAAAGTAACTATGAAGGCACATGCTCCATCACAATGGAGTTTATTAGACACAGAAGTGTTTCATATGAATTGCTAATGTCATCATGCACACATTCATAACAGATATATGATAATATGCTGATATCAGAAGGTATATTTCCCAACTGTGTTCATCATTTAAGCCAGTATTTTTTTCATATGCTTACATTTATCATACTTTCATCACATAAAACAAGTTAATTGGAGAAATGCCCGTCTTGCACCCTGCCTTAAGAGCACAGAGCAAAGGTCTTTGGTATTTTTCCTACACACACAGTCATTTTTAAACCTGGAGTCAACGCTGTGTCAGTAGTTAATGAACCTGTGCCCACACTTACAGCCATAGAGGTGATGTATCTGAAATAAGGTCTGAACAGGTGCAAAGGTGGTGCACGGCTATCTTAAAGATGCAGAAAAAGGCACAGACCAATAAATACCTTCCGATTATACACCAAGCCCGGAGCAGTTTGGCACTCTGCACAAGCTTCTTTGTTATTTTCCGAGCAGCACAGTTGTCATTTTCATGCCCAGTGGCAATGTAATGTTAATAAAAAACCTGCACCCACACTCGCGTCTAGGGCTGTTGGATTTAAAGTGAGTTCAGTCAGGACCATTTTAGTTAAAGAGAGTTCGTATTTGCATGTAATGAGCAGTATTCACAGATTGGTTCTGTTCTGATAGCTCACTGCCCACATGTGTATGTTGAGTGCCAAAGCCAACGGTAGGGGGGAGCACACCTTCCCAACCTTTCATCTATATACATAAAAGGTCAAGGCAGGTAGAGCAGCAGCAAAGACCCCAGAGTGCAGAGCAGATCAGGCATCAGTTACACAGATGACATTGGCAAAATCTGACTCAGAATGAAAGGAGGAGCAGGGGCAGGTTGCAGGAGGAAGTTTCAACTGACTTTGGCATTTGCCAGCTGGATGCCTGGAAGGTAATCAGCTTTACTGTCAGCTGATTTAGGCTGGCAGTAGGATCAGCTATTGTACTGTAGGCTGAGCCTGACTTGGCCTGCCTAGACTAAGTCTTTGCTCAATGTGTGGGCAGGCATATAGATGGTTCAATTCTGAGCCATAAGCTTCAAACTTGGGCCAGAAATCTGAAGTCTATGGTGCAGTTTGTTCCTACAATTAGGAGCTGCTTCACACACAGGAAATTTCACAACACAAGTCAATATTTTCCATATTTCCTTTTACATAAAAAGTGAAGAACACCACCCCCAGTGCTCAGTTAAATATTGGTCTATGTTTAAAATACATTTTAATTGAGGTTATTGAAAATATGGGGAACTGGGAGACGGCAATCAATCTTTCCCTGGATGACAACATTTTACTGCTCTCTGCTTCCTCCTCAAGCTACACACAGCTGATATCACACCAAGTTCTTCAATTGTGGCACTCAACCTAATGCACATTTCTTTTGACCGTGTATGCACAGAAGCACTTGCACTGTCACACTCATGTGCACTTCATGCAGTATGGACAATCAAGCCCGCAGATATTCATACAGACTGGCCAATACCCATTACACATGCTGCAGGAAGTACAGCTGTGGATCACTGCAGTAAAAATTAGGTAGATAGATAAGAACAGCTTTCTTGTCCCTGATATTAAACTCACAGACTATTGGTTTACTTTGGGCCCTGTCCAACACTGCCAGCCTGTTTGGAGATTTCATCAATTAATCAAGTTACTCTGTTGTGCCACATATGTAAATACGTCCCTCCTTTGATTTGGACAGAAACAGATGTCTTTGGTTGTTTCTAATGTTGTAGGAATGCTAAAAAGACATTTAACGAGCTGACTGGAGCCCAACCTGTACACAAAAAAGGCAAAAATAACTATGTGCCTGTCTCAAGATACAACTGAATTTCAGACACCAAGAGCTAAGTTTATCCGACCCATAGACTGTATATACCATGGACAAGTTGGTTCCACCTCCCGTCAGAATATGGATTTGAAGCCAAAAAGCTCTCGGTATTTCCAGGATTTTTCTTCATTTCCTGAAACTAGTATGCACAGTAGCATTGTGTGCATTCGGCGGGAGAGTCGCCAAGAGTCGCTGTGATGATGCTTGTCTCAAACAGCATATCCCCCGGGTGAGCTATGCAATCTTGGTACGCCCATAGGCTGTATCAGGTGTCAATCAAAGAAAACATGAACACCCTAATAACTTCAAAAAATAGAGATGCACCGAAAAAAGAGGACTTGAGCACAAACCAGTCTTACTGTAACAACTGTACATGTCAACACCGCAAGCAGGGGGGAGAAAAAATTATGTTCTGTGTAATAAATTTATAAAGTTTGTCCACAACTCCATAAGCTTTGCTGGCGGAGGCGGGATTTATGACCTATACTGCAGCCCGTCAACAGAGGGTGCTGTACTCAGAGTGGCTTTACCACGCGAGGAGGAAGACGGTGTTTATTCTCTATACAGTCTATGATCCAACCTCTTTGTGTGCAGTGCCTCACTTAACACCCTGAATGTGAACCACAACTCTGCAAACTGTAGTCACGTGAAACAGACTTGAACAGCACTTCCAAGCTTTCCTTTGACTCTTCCAGGGATGAAGCCGTATTATTTTTTTTAATCAGTTAACTGCACAGATGCCCTATCTTCTCTCTGTATCTCTCCAATCATCCTGTCTATTTTCAGAGCAGGCTAAAAATACCCCTGCACATCAGTGTGCAAAAGAACACGCCACTGAAATCGGAGCTTTGAACCTACCCATGAGTGATGTGCTGTAACTGTCATGCTGTGTCCAAAGTGTTGCATTAGCAGGTTCCTGTCGTGAGCGCCATTCAAGCTGCTGCCATTAATTGGTTCCTGAGATAAGGAAAGCCTTTTTCATTATGTGGATGACTCAATCCCTGATCTTGTTAGGAAGCTTTAGAAAGCTGGAGAAGGTCTCTCGTTATGGTCATAGGTTTCCCATCTGTGGACAGCCGCCAGCTTGGAAAGGCACGCAGCCTCACCCATAGTGGGCTTGGATTAGATTATTTCCTGATTGTATTCTGAATGAATCAAATGAGAAGCAGCCTGGTTTAAACCAAGTTAGATTGTTTTGCCTTCATTGTCAGCACAAAATGAACCTTTGTCTGGTAAAATCGGAGCACTCGAGCCCTGTTCCACTTAAGCTTTATAATGAGGGCTGTTGAGGGGGCTGAGATCATTATCTCATCAGACGGATGAAATGCTTTTGCTGTCAGGTGTGGACAATTACCAGCGGTCTCTCTGAAGTGCTGCTAACTTTTAGTGGCTGGGTCTCTCTCTGTCCTGGCGTTTTGAATAAAGTACAAATTTGGGCCGTGAATCGTGGGATATATGTCCTTATATATCCTGATTTATTGGGATACCATAAGCAAGAAAACATACAGAATGCTCACTGAAATCTACTTTTAACAATAACCCTTGCAGTGTAAAAACAATGTTATATGCAGAAACAAAGCTTATCTTGATGAATGTGGACTCAGGCCAGTTATTCTCTATCAGCTGTTCTGCCTTGTGACGTCTGTGGTCAGTCTGTGTTTTAACGGCTGTAGCAGCCGCCACGTTAGCTGGTGGCTAGCTTTGTTGGTGAATACAAAAAAGGTCGTAATACGTCTGATCTTTTCAAGCTGGTGCACCACTGCACCAACTTCAGACTGCAGGCAAAGGACTATACTTAGGTCATGGCTGCAAGTTCAGTCAGAGATGCCAAGAGGTTTTCCCTGTCATGCATGTCTTGTCTTTGCAGTATATTTAGGTGTGGCTTTCATTTGCCAATTATGTGATTATGTGTCCAAACACTGTGGGCTCTATTTTCGTGCGCGCCGGTGAGGCGGCGGAGGGCGGCGAGCCCCGCGCAGTTGTATTTTCGTCTGGCGGAGCCCAGCGTAAGGCGAGTTTGGTATTTTCGTGGCATGAGCCGCACGGAGGCGAGCCGAGATCTGCCAAGCTGGGTGTGGTGGCGTGGCAGGGGGAGGTGTCGACAGAATCAGCTGGCGCAGTGACATTTTCGTGCTCGCCAACGGCGTGTAAAGTGCGCTGAAAGCTCGCCGATTCAAACCTGGTCAGCTTTCAGCGCAAGGCGGAACGCAGCTGGTCTTGTAGTATTTTGGTAGACCGGCGGCGTATCGACATACGTCACTGATGCCTCACCGGCAGGTTTCCACAGTGTCAGGCACATTACAGTGCAATAAATAATCATCATCAACTATTAATCTGAGTCAGCACATACATTTAGATCTATATCGATATATTCTGATCTATATCTGATCTGATGAGCGCGTTTGGCACGCGTTTGGACACACAACCTGACCGAATCAACACAGCTGAAACCGCATCAAATTAAATTAAATATCTAGTAAATAAACACACATGATGAAGTTAACAAGATATGTAATTCGTCTCCCTCCTTTTCTTTCTTCCTCTTCCTCTTATTTCTCGCACAGCTCGACCTGGACACGTCTCCGTGTCCTCTGTCCGTCTTGCTGCTGCTGCAGCTGAACAGATGATTTGTTTCAGTGCTCAGATGCGTTATCTACTTTAAGCCGACATACGGATATTATCATATTCAGTTTTGTGAGCCAAATTTATTTTATATGCCAACATCTATGAAAGAAAGAGCCAGGCCACGGAGCGCGATGCGTCATTTACGCACAGATGGTTCCGATTTTAATGCCATTTTTGGAGTTTATGTTGTGATCTGTGCCCTCAACCCACCTTTGTCACGTGAGGTTTGAATATGAGCAACTTTATGTGAGTGTCTGTATTTGTGGAAACGGGTGTTTGTCTTACCAGTGGGTCCAACATTACGCACACTAAATCCATCTGTGCTCATATGAGAGAGTGTGGAGGACACTTGTTGAGGAGCTGCCCTCTGTCGCCATCTTGTGGCATTACTGTCTTCAGACATCTCTTGATCTCTTTGACTACTCCATGAAAATAGTAATACGCCTCGCCTGTGGCGGATTTAAAGGCAAGGAGAGGAGCCTATGTGATTGGTGAAAACAGGTCTCGGCTGTGTTAAACCAACTACACGCCCTTTCTCCTCCCCGTCTACAACTTATGGTGCTGGGAGGAGCTGAGTTAGGGAGGGGGGATACCTATGCCGGGCTGCGCGGCTCACCAAAATACCAAAATGTGCTTGGGAACGCCTTGTCAGCGCGGCGGATCTGACTGACGCTGCGCTTGCGGCACGTCTCCGGCGAGGCACCAAAATAGAGCCCTGTATGTCAGAGTGACTTTCTCTCCTTAGCTGACAGACTCCTGCACTTTCACTTTAACTTTTGTGTACAAGTTGGGTGAAAGGAGGACCAGTTGTGTTTTCGGGAAGGCACAGTTAAGTAAAAAATCCCATTTCTTGCTGAGATTGTTTCATAGTAAAGGTATTTCAATGTTTTAATGCGCAGAGACTTTTATTATGAAGAAGTTGTTGGAAACTAAACTGCCTGCACTGCGGGACTGAGGACTGAAATCTGTCAGTGCTGACTGACTGGAAATAGAGAAATGGAGGGGAAAATAACACGACTACACCCTGGCCTACTGTAGCTTAGGAGGCCTTCCCAAGCATCTCAGTTATTACATGGGTCATTTACTGATGCCCCGCTTCTGTGTTTGTGCACTTCAAACTCCTCTAAAGCTCCTCCAGGTTTGGGATCGTTTTTCTTCTTCTGAAAGTGAATAAAAAGTAAATAAATCAACGTTACCCCCATAAAACTGGCAGTTTCACTGACTTTTAAAGGTCAAGCTGAAAAACTATGAACTTAACTGGTACACAAGCATAGACAAAAAAGAAACCAGATGGAGTGGAGTTAGGTTTTGACTTTTGGACAAAGACAGATGTAAACAAGGAGGACAAGGACAAGAAAAAGGACAAAAAGTACAAAGAGAACTGCCTGGAGTGACACATCTCTAAGTTTAGTTGTAACCAGTTCAGATTTCGAAGGGAAATCCGGCATGGCAAAACCCAGAGTGGAAATAATTTTTGCACAATGGGCCACTTTGTGTACACAGCATCAGATGACCGAAAGTACTTTTTGCACATTATGGCGTGAAGATTTTATTAAAAATAGATCATTTCATAAGAAAGTCTTAGAAATAAGGAGTGATATTTTTGTTTTTCTCTCTGTATCTCTCATACGTATCAAAATCAGGGCTGCATGATGTATATCAAGCTGATAGATGTAATATTTCCTTATTATTCTAATAAAGTTTTAATTAAGAAAAAAAGTTGCTTTCAATTATGGCAATCACCAGCTGCCAAATGAATAGCTTTTGTAGGTATGTTTGTCACTGTTTCAAAGGAGGAAAACATGAATGCAACTTAAAAAACATTTGTTGCAAGTATTTCCAAAAGGAAAGAAAAAGTTTTCAAGTATTCATGTCACGGATGTTAAGTGTCTCCTGAAGAATCGTCTTTGCAACAAGGATGAGTTTAAAAGATGGAAAGTAGCCGCAGTCATTAGCAGCAAAATTGACCAGTTCTGTATCACCATTTCAACCAGTCCTGGAAGTTCAAGTTCAACATACAATGTGTAAAACAACAATTGCAAAACTCAATGGTAATGGCTAAGAAATAAAAACTAAACAGCAAACTGTGCACACTTTTAGAAAGGAAAAATAAACACTTAAGGAATCCAGGAAAGCTCCTTCATTTACAGCCATCTTACTAAAGGTTCAGTATCTCTCTGGACTCAGCTTGCCATCTAGTCTTGGAAAAGTGTCTCCCTGGATTCCCTGAAATCATTTCCAGGCTTTAAATCCTCCTCGATGGGTGCTGAGATCTCCTCCAATTTCTTAGTGGCCTCTCCAACTCACACACTCACACTCACACAAACACACACACACACACACACACACACACACACACACACACACACACACACACACACACACACACACACACAAAAGATCCAAAAGCATCTCTGTCCAGGATAAATTTAGAAACTTAATTTTCTAAATTACAGTGTCTTGTTGTCCTGTGAAGTTCTCTTCAGTTAAATTCTCACATCTTCATCCAAAATCAATCAATACAGCTTATTCTTCTATTTCAAGTGGATAAAATAAAACACACATAACGACACATCCTTACTCATTGATGCAACTTTTTAAAACTGTTCAAAACTGTAGAAATGACACTTGTAGCACTGACACTGAAGTTCACTTCTCACCATCTTCTAAGCTTGGAGCCAAGCAGCATTTAACCAATAACACATAACCGGTGCAGGGAAACACCCCTTTGTACATAAACAGCTATTTCTTTGTAGCACCATATAGCAAGCCAGAGCAAGGTCACTACTTAACAGTATTAATTAAAGTTACAGTGCCCGGCATAGGTCAGTACACCCTCTATGAAAAGTAATGTATTAATAATGTATTACTCAATATCTAGATGAGCAAAAGTACAATTTCCAAAGTTTGAAAAAGCTGAGTTTAACATTACATTTTATTAACCACAAGATGAAAAAGAGGGTGATATGGTAACTAAAATTTATCTTTGCTCCCTGAACTTTGATCCTGATTTTAAATTGAAAAGAAAAAAACACTTTTTTGTATGCAACTTAAAAAATCTTGTTTGCAATCAATAGCCTACATTTGGGTGAGTTTTTTGTTGTATAGTCTGACAAAGAAAATGTTGGTTTGAAAGGAAACTAAAGGTTTTCTGACATCTCTGAAGGGGTGTTATCGTTTATGCTTAGTTTATGGTGAATCGCAGTGTAATAAAAGGAGCTTCAAGGCTAGCAGAAATGACTGCTTATGAGCTTAATGTTATAGTTGGTTGACTGTGTAAAGAGTAAAGAGCCTAAAAAGCAACATCAGGCCTCAGACCACAGACAGAAATAAGACAGTTTTCTTTATCCCCAACGTGATTCCAAATCAGTGCAATATGATAAGAATTAGCAGAAATGTTTTCCAGTAAGGGTACATAAATAATCATGAATTTATGCATGAAAAAACATAAATTAATGAATAATTACCTGATGAACAATCAGAACTTCACATGAGTTAATGGCAACTTGCATCATGATGACACATTACGTTAACTAATGCATTAACTAAGATGTGTGACTCATCATGACTCATGTGTTGTTGATGATGTTCATGAATGCTCTAGGGCACTGCTTTATTTGAGGAGCCACAAACACTATGAAGTCATGGAGGAGTGATGCTGAATTAATCTGTTTACAATACCTGGAATTCAACAGGTTGGTCAGTTTTTTTGTCCTGTCTTTTACACTGCACACTTACTTTATTTAACTGTTTTTAACATAAACAATATGTATTATATGTATTTATCTGTATATTTGTTTTTTTATTTCATGTAACTGCTTGGGTTGGGCTAATAACACGCAGCTGCACTGACAGGGATGTTCAATAAATTGGCTAAAAAAGTTTTTCTCAGGCTTAGCTTCTTCACAGCTTCATTTCCTTTTGCAGCTTGTCTTGTTGTGCAGAAAGCAAACAGTGGAACAGCTGAGCACATCAGCACACTAGGCTGGAGAGACGTACTCGAGCATATAATGTAAACCTACTATATGCTTAACTGTGCAGATGAGAAGCCATGAAATGATCCTCCCGTCACTGTCTTTGTTTGGAGTCGCACTAACTGGCCGCAACAAATCAGGGGAACTCATTCACATGCATGAAGTGTGGAAAAGGACACGCATGTTGAAGAGACTGCTACTGTCAACAAATATAGTGTGCACCATGATAACATGTGTCACGATGTTAACATACATTAGACCTCCAAGTCATTGCAGTACACAAACCCGCCCACCCTCATCCACCTACACTCATGCATATCTTTGAGTAATAAGTCCAGTTTTCAGAATAGATTTCCACTTTGAATAACAGAAAAAGATATCAGATTCAGTTTTCAGAAAGGATATTCATTGTGGTCTCTCCAAAAGCAGAACTATTAAAAGCTTGAATTATGATTGGTGGAAAGGACAGACAATGCTAATAATTTCAGGTGAACACACAGAGAATAAACTGAAACATTCAAGGGCGCAGTACAGCCCATATTATGACAGTCTGAGCAGAAAGGGTCCTTTTCAGCAGTTCACAATGATGCTACAGTATAAATATCTAGTACATGAGTGCTGAGGTTTTCCTGTAAACAGAACCTACCCATTGAAATAGCTGCCCTTTAAAAAAATGACTCACAGAAAATGGAGATGACTGTGTTTGTTTATCCAAAAGGTCAAAGGTTGGCTTCCCTGTGACATTATAATGTACTAAGAAAAGCACCTTTTTGACCATAATTTCCTTCCCTATATAATAAGGGGTGACGTCTTGATATGACTGGAGGGAATAAACAAGGAATGAGCTCAGATGTAAACTTAAAAGCTAACTTTGAATAACTTTGCCAAAACTATGATCTTTCCCTTACCCAGATAAATAGTTCCAGTTACACTCAACATAAGACACCTGTACCTTCCATGCCTTGTGCTCCGGTTCTGGCGTTTCAAAAGGGAAAAGAAGGAGTAGGGTCTCCTTG
Organism: Xyrichtys novacula; assembly: GCA_962446985.1. NCBI lineage: Eukaryota > Metazoa > Chordata > Actinopteri > Labriformes > Labridae > Xyrichtys > Xyrichtys novacula. The sequence continues at coordinate 18,232,743 of OY660866.1, read as the reverse complement.
GTTGTGTTTTTCAGATTCTTGTGCAACAGGACCATGCTGTGATGTGGTTTTGGCATTGTCTTGTTCAAATATTCAAAGTCATCTCTATTTTGCTTTTGTAAGCTATACTTCCCAGCTGTTTAAGCTACCCATACTATGGGTAATTAGGCATCCTCATACTATCATGGATACTGACTTTTGAATTCTGTACCGTAAACAAGCCAGGTGATCCTCCTCCTCTTTCAGACGGAGAATGCAGTGTCCATGACTTCGAAAAAGAATATCAGGATTTGATTTGTAGGACCACAAGATGGTTTCCTCTTTGCAACTTACACCCTAAATCTGCATTTGTGGAGGCTGTGACTAACTGTCTTCACAGACATTGTTTTTTGAAGTGATTTTGAAATAATACAGTGACCACCACTACAGAGTTATGTCTGTTTTCATGACAGTGAAGCTTGGGCTCAAAGACCACGGCCATCCATTATCGTTTTTCCACTGTTTTTTTGTTTTTTTTTTTGCCATCGTTAATACCATATTTTATTCATGTTGCAGAAAAAAATTTCATGACAAATAAACAAAATTAAAATGCAGTAGAATTTGGCCTTCAGCCAGCATGTGAGGGCTGTTAGAATGACAGGTGCTGTTATTGCCTCTCCCATGCTTGTGGTTAGTTTCATCCTGTTGAGAATGTGGCAATGAAATGCCATGCTGACAAGCTGCTGATGGCCTCAATAAGGAAATGAACTAATTGCAATGACTTTCACAGTCTCATAGCCTCTGTCCATATGTCCATTTTGACGTCTCCCTGTGGAGTCACAATATGCAACAGCAAATTACTTTGACTATTAGAACTTGAAGTCATGCTGGCAAACAGCTCATTGACTTAGAGAAGTTACATTGATGAGAACTGCACCGAGTTTATAAATTATACACTTGACTGGCCCAGAGAGAAGAAGACAGAGAGAGAGGAAGAGAGAGAGAAAGGCAGCGGATAGAAAAGCTTTGCAAAAACTTCTAGGGTGGTGAAGGGACGTGCATTTTTCTCTTTTAGGGATGTGCACTCTTGCAAGAGGTCAAGCCAAAATGTTCATGGCCCATTTAGTCCTGAACACATCAGTTCCAATGTGCCATCTGTGTTTTCTCTAGGAGGAGAAGAAATCCCAGAAAGCACAGTAATGTGACAAGGGAAGGAATGTCACGGCAGCGTTTTTTCAGAGTGCAGAACTGAACTTAATCAGATTCAGGATGTTCAGGGGGAGTAACCCCACAAACAGCTCCAACGTCATCATTGGTAGACCTCGGCCTTGTATCAGTGAGCACTATAGATCAACTGTCTTGTCTTATAATTTTATCTGTACTGTAACTGCGCTCTCAGAGATCATCTACAGATTAATCCAAAATTTGTTTGGATCCAGAGGGAGAGCTGCAGAGGAGCGGGGGGATGGAGCAAATGTTAAGTTGTCAAAGTTTTACAGTCTATGCCCAAGGCTGTGTCATCAGCTTTTAACAAACTTAACAACAGTGCTTCTCATGTAATCAGACTCCATTTGTGTTTGGTAGCTGCCTGAGATGTCATTTTTTACAGAGTAAGAAGATAACAGAGCTTTGGAATATGGTGATTTTTATATCTTCAGGTAAGACAGTGAGCAGCTGGTGACTGAACTCTCAAAACACCCTCCCACCCGAACAACTTGGTGTCTATTCTACAGGGAAAAAAAACAACAGTACTTGTTTACTTATTGTACGTGAAGTATCAGTAGTCGTAAAATGTAAATTTTCATGTAACAGCTTGCCAGTAGCAGTCAGTGTAGTGGAAACACTGACTAAACTTAACTACAGGTAAACCTTTGAGAATAACCTTTAGCTTTCCCACTAACAGCTACATTGTGCTTGCCTGTTGGTCCAGTAAGCCATGCCCCTTGAAAGGTGTGCCTTGTTAGCTCTGTTCAAACCAAAACCCTTTCTTTGCACCAGGCTGAGAACATTTATTTTGGCTGTTCAGATTCTTTTTTTTTTTTTTTTTTAATGGTGTGCATGTGGTGTCCAGAGCTTTTGGTTTCAGCCTCAAGTGGACACTCCAGGAACTGCAATTTTTTTCACACTGGCATTGCCTTTATGTCCCTTGACAGGAGGAAGCCATTTGGGTAAAAAGTGGAGGCTTTAAGAAACATTTTAGAAAATCATTTGGCTGAAAGCATTGCATTTTTTTTCTTTTTTCTTCCACTTTTTCTTCAGAAAAGCACCTGCTGTGATTGAAAATGTTCATTCAGGACTTTGCTGCTGTGGCTCAAGTGTCATTTTTGGTTCTGAAAAGAACCACCCAGCCAAAAGGTTGGTGGGAATAACCACTGTTCTCCATTAAAGTTGTGTCCAAAGAGCCGAGACCACTTCATTGGAGCCAATATTGAAGAGGCCTAATTTTACAAATTGAATGAAACTTGTATTTCAGCCTGATTCTGCTTTCTGTACACCATTTGTTTTTTAGATTCCAAACAGCCAAAAGAGGAATGATTGCTTTTGAATAAGTGGTCTGTTTTGATTAAACTTAGGCAGTAGTTATGCATAAACAGGTGAGGTTACTTGTTAGCCAGACAGCTAACCTGTTTACCTGTTTCTGGATCAGCCAAATGTTAGTAGGTATCTGATTTTCAAACACCATCTCTCGGCCTATTCATGCCTGGACTCTGCCCGTGTTCTACGCAATCTATAATTCAGCCTCAGTCCGTAGAATCTGCTGACTAATTATTACAACAACTTCTTTTTTCTCTCCCAAACCATGTAATTGTATTACCTTTATAGTGATCATTAACATTTGAGTCTACAGTCAGTTCTCAAAGAATACGCAAAGACTAACAAATAAGAACCTTTTTTCTAAGCCTTAAAAAAGTGGGTATTGCTGTGGTAAAAAAACAAAAAGGCAGAAAATATTGATATTGACAGAAGAACAAGAAAGTGTTGGTGTGCTGCTCGATAAGGCGAGTGACAGGTTTGGGAGAGAAGCAGAAAACACCTTAGGACTATATCAGTGGGAACAGATTGTGTAACAGTTACAGGAAACTGTGCTGAACTTTGCAAAGGTATTGTTTTAAAGAGGCAGATGTCAGAAGGGAGGGAGGATTAAGGCAATCAGCGCCGCAGGACCCTGTTTTTGGTGCCTCTGCATCTACCCGGTTTTCATTAGAATGCAAAAAGGCAGCAGTAGTCGAGGGCCCAGGAAGTCGATGTGATACAGAGGGGAGAAGGAAACTATAGGTGTCAGAAAGATATGGAAGGAAAAAAAAAAAGAAAGTCTGTTGAGGATAAGGACAGCATAAGATGTGAAAAGTCTATGCCTGTGAAGATGTGTCGACTGAATTGGAATTTAAAGAGACAGAACGAGACAGAAAGGTAGGAGGAGATGGAGACAGCGAGGTAGAAAAGTGAACTGAAGGAGGAAAAGTCGAGCAAAGTTCATAAGTCAATCTATATTATGCAATTAGTACTAGAAATAAGTCTGAATGATTTTATGACACTATAGAGTGTGTCTTGCTGTACGTTTTACCTGTATTACAAAGTGAAAACATTTTTGCCACGGTGTTGCACGGTATTTCAACTGAGTGACTGCTCATCAAGCTCGTCTTTGAAGGAAGAAGACAATAATGAAGAACAAAGGGCTTTCCAAATGTTATTGAGCTACCTCAGGGCAGGATATTGAGAACAGTTTCATCACATTGGATTCCAAATAAAGTGCTTCAACTCTGGGGTGTACCGCAGCTGCATGGGGTATGATGAGTAGAGGCACAGAAACCTTTTTCTGTCAATGTATTGCATTCTTTACTGCTTTGCTGACATCTGAGCCCTGAAGCAATGTTTAGTCATTTCATTAAAATGGAACACAAAGAAGTAGCTGTGTAGTTTTTGCTCCATTAGATCCAAACTCTGCTGATGCCATGTTACTCTGTGCTAAACATCCAGCACTAGAAATGAATAGTAAGGAGAGACGTAAGTTCTTGAGGCAAATATATGAATTGAAGTATGCAAAAATGGGTGGGACTCACTCACATACCACTCGAACTACTTCTTTTACGATCACTGCTTAAACTATTACTTTTCTTTCTACTATCACTTACACAACTGCAGCTATTCCCTGTCTTTTTTTACTGATTAATATTTTCAGCAGTGTGTTGCATTTAAAGATTTCAGCATCTTACATTCCCACACAGCTTCTGTCTGGTAAATGCAATTTTTCTATAAATTCAGTTTTCTACCAGAGATACAGAGATTGTTGAGTTAGTATTGTTTTTCTTGAGCTGGATAATGAAGCACCCCGATATTTCATTGCCACATCTGGACAATTATGTTGCAAGGTGTTATCAAGGCGGCAAACCCACTTCACTCTATTTAAAAGCTACTCCTACAATAATTTATTTATTAACAATGCATCAGTGCTTAAAGAGAAGGAAGCCACTCATCACAATGGCGCCTGTAGCAATAAAGTGTAGTTATGGGTTAACTTTTGACTATTTTTAGCTCATTGTTCTGGTCTTAGAGCATGAACTAGTCATCATCAGCCACAGCCTGAAGCGTAAAGCACCAAAAACCTGTAATTTAATGTGACATTTATCGGAGAATTGTACATAAGTACACTTAAAAGACCCACTCTGATGAAAATCATGTTGTTGTTTTTTTGTTGTCTATGTTCATGTCCTGGTATTTTCTGGTGCTAGAGGACATATCATGAGAAAAGTGAGTGCAAAATTTCATGGCAGAGTATTACTGCATTTAAATCACTGTGAATCTCTCACAGACCCAAACAGCAAGTTCAGACATACAAAAGATTTTGCGTGTCACAAATCCATGCTCCGCCCCCGGCCCCTTGCTCTGCAGGTCAGACCGAGAGAAGTAAGGAGGCAGATCGCCAAAAAAGTGTGTGTGGTAGCAGTTTGCAATACTCGTAAGAAAGCTAGTTATAACAGTAGCTTCCCTCGTGTCCCTAAAGACATTAGTGACCAAGAGCTGAATAGATTACCTGCAACACCTGCTTCACCAGCAATATTAATGAGCTACTGGAGCTCTGCAGAAGAAATCCCTTGAAAATGACACAGGTAACATGATTTTGGCTAAAAATTTCATAATCACAATTTAGAGACCACTTAGAACATTCTGAGCAGTAAGAAAAAGAAAAAAAAAATGATATGAGTGGGACTAAAGAACCTATCTGTCTATTTTCCACATGAAGAACAATGTTCAGCATTTTTTTTTATACCATTAAAAAAAAAAAAAAAGTTCCTCAGATTTGAGGATGTCAACAAGACAATCATCAACTTTATCTGTCTTTACTTTAAACTATAGCTAGCTTTATGCTTACAGATATAACCTAATACTAATAAATTAACATATGTTGCAGTTGATAAATTTCCCACTCAATGTCACTGTTTTTATTAGCTGTAGATAGAGTACATCTTTTTTATAACACTTTGCCATATTTTTCACACCTTTACATTGCCGTCAGTCAAATTAAAGGGGTTAAACAGCTGCCACTGTCAAAGAATGACTTCACTTGAGTTACTGACAAACTGATTTTAATGTATGGTTTCAGCGTAACCAGAACTAGTGGTAGCAGACCACTGAATTCTTGCTCCACCACTGGGACAAACTCACTCTCCTCAACCTGCTAAGCGCTTGATTGCAAAGAGACAGAGTTAGCAGCAAGCTAACAGGCATATAAGAGCATTTAACTTGTCAGAAACAGATGATTTTTTAAAGAGGCTGGAAATGGTGCACGGAGAAGAACTTCTGTTCAGTTCACCTCATTAGCAGTCATATTAAGCCTCAAACAGGCGTCAGCGTTACATATCATACACAACAAACCATACACAGTCTGCAGGGAGCACTTATCAGGGATTAAAGATGATAGGGTTCAGAGCAGGTTGTGCAGTAGAGACAGTTCTTAAAGTTGGATGTTTGGAAGACAGAGGTTTGCATACTGAGTGGGTATTTCACCTGCATTTTGATGTCTCTGTGCTGACGACAGCTTTGACCGAGGGCTTTTATTCATAGATTGTCTGTCCCTTTCTCCATTTCCTCTGTTGCTGTAAACGGGATATCTCAGGAGCACCACGGCTCCCATGGGGTGTTTGTGCAAAATGTGAAGATATTCCCCCCGTGACTGAATTGGCTTTGACTTCACTGTGTAGACTTTCTTAGTGAAAGATCAAGGGTTGAGGTCACCGCAAACTCCCCAGAAAAAAAAAAAAAGGGTTTGATGTGCACAACTTGAGAATTCACACCCTATTTTCAAAAACCCTTTCACACCAACATCCAACGGGATAAAATGAGGAAGTGGAGGTACTTGGATTGCAATAGAAAGAGCTGAGAGACCCCAGCCTGAATTATTCTGATTCCGTCTGACAGTTTGTGTGATGTTACCAGACTGTTATGAGAAAGTGACAAATTAAAGGATGTAAAGAAACAATACAGGCCACCTTTTGTTTCTAGTTGTATAAAGTACAACACTCTTAAACAAACAGAAAATATTAATAAAAGCTGCTGACAAAAGCGGCTAAACACATCAATACTTAATATCCTAATAAGACCTGGATATGCTTCTTGGCTGTCTTTTGAAATGGAGGAATTTCTTGAGCTGGGCTGAATGTAATATGGCCCCTCTTATCATCTTCAAAGCTCTATGGAAATCAGATTTTGGATTTAAGTGGTGGTGAGCTCGCAATTAGAAAAGTGACTTAGACATGGTCCAGGAATTACGTCTGCCAGCCCAAATTAAAATGCTGATCAGGTTTTTTTCCGCTGCCGTGTTGTTTTGTCAGAAAATAATCTCAGGGTGTGACATTTATCGAATTTCTATGAGATTCCCCCCTTTGAAAGAAGAAGGCATGGCGTAAGGCAGAGTCTGCTCAAAGAGGACATATATTTGATTTAATGTGCCAGGACAGTGCAGAGTTAGAGGATCCCCTCTGGTGGTTTGCAGAGGAGAACAGGAGGACTCTGCGACCAGCATGATAGGAGACTTTTATCAGAGGACAGAGGCAGATAGAGGGAGGCAGAAATGTGCTAAAGAGCTTCAGAGGGAGTGATAGGAAGCATCTGGTCAAGCAGTAAAATGGCTCAGTGCGCAGACCCTGACTAACATAAAAAAAGCAAATGTGTCCAAAAAAAGAGTCAAGCCCCGGGGTGTGCTGGAGCACAAAGGTTAATGAGCTGAGGGATTCTTTACAGAAGTCTTTATGACAGAGGTCCATGGCTACAAGTCCTTCCAAGATGTGCCAAAAGACAAATTTCCTTGGACACTTAATGCTGGATCCAAAAGTGAGTGAAAATGTTAACTTTACATATTTCTATAGTATGCTGCCAAAAAAAAGTGTCTCAACCTGATAAGTGTTGAGATAACTTTATAGACTTAGATTGCTGAATCAGTCAGTTGTTGATAGCACTATGGAGTTTTCACAGTCACTGTTGTGGTCTTGCATAGCTGTAAACAGCTCTTACCGCTGAAGTTCACAAGATTATTCACTTTTTTTTTTTTTTTTTAATACAAATGTCAGACAAATAACGGGTATAACAGGGTGATTCACCATAGTGATGTGTAATCTAATGCTGCATTCAAGTTGTACTCGGAAGTTGGAATGTCCAAGCTCCGAGTTGGAAATGAATCTGGAACACCCCCCTGAAGTTGGATTTCTGACTCCGAAAGTTGGACGAGCCTCACCAACCTTCACTTGATGACGTCATAATCCAAGATGGCAGCGCAGTGCAACGATTATTATTTGTAAATGAGGTATTCGAGGAATCGTTTCAGCCGTAATCCTAATCCAGGCAGCACAGTGCATCAACAGTAAAGAGTAACAGTGAAAGCTTTCGTAATGTTTTATTTATTAGCACTTCCGTTTTGTTTTTGTAAAATTAAACAAGTGGTATTTGTCGTACTGCCCAACATCTAACTGTGAACATGATGCTATGGTTTTTGTATGAGTAAAATACTGTGTTATGCGTTGTTTACAACTGGTATAGCTAACAATAACTAACAACAGCTTACATCGGCTAACAACAGCTGACAACAGCTATCGACAGCTGACAATTGTAAACAACAGTTAACAACGGGTGACTGTAGGCGTCCATCTTACTTTTCCAACTTGTTAACTGGAACGCCGTCAACTCGGGTGTAAAGTCATTCCCAGCTCTGACATCCCACTTCTGAGGTAACTGGAACGCAGCATAAGAAATACAGACCCCAATTACAATTAAGTGTAACAAATCAAAAACTACGATGGATTCCAAATCCTTTCCCACGTATATTCAGTCAAATACAAAACAAAGACAAGATATTTAATGTTGACACTGATTAACTTTTTTTTGCAAATATTCCTCCATTTGGAATTTGATGTATATAACACATTCCTAAAAAGCTGGTTCAGGGTCATGTTTCTCTCTATGTTACATCACTTTCCCTTTAACAACTCTTAGTAAACCTTTGTGAACTGAGGACACTGTTGAAGCTTTGGAGGTGGGATTTTTTTTCCCATTGTTGCTTGATGTATGGCTTCAGTTGTTCAACAGTCCAGGGTCTCTATTGTGGTATTTTCCCTTTCATCATCCTCTGCACATTTTCAATGGGAGACCAGTCTGGACTGCAGGCAGGCCAGTGTAGTACCGGCACTCTTTTATAATAAAGCCATGCTGTTGTAACTTGTGCAGAATGTGTCTTGGCATGTCTCGCTGTAATAAGCAAGGACATAATTGAAAAAGACGGGGCTTGGATGGTAGTATTTTTTGCTGTTAAACTTGTATGTAACTTTCAGCATCAATGGAGCCTTGCCATGGAACTGTTACCCATGCCGTGGACACTAAAACACCCCAAGACCATCATGCTGCTTCTGAACCTTGTACGTGGTAAAAAATCTGGATGGTCCTTTTCCTCTTAACCACATACATGATTTCTGAAAACCAACTTGAAATGTGGACTTGTTTTTCAGACGAGCTTGGGTCCTTGAAGTAGGCAGTGTTTCTTGCTATTGTTGATATGACATTGGCTTTGCATGGTTGAGTTAAAATCGAACTTACAGATGAAGAGAGGAACTGCGTTAACTGAAAGGGGTTTTCTGAAGTGTTCCTGAGCCCATGTAGTAATATTCTATACAGAATGATATGGGTTTTTAATGCAATGCCTGAGGGGTCAAAGGTCACTATCATTAAATGTTAGTTCAGACTATCAGCCAAATACCAAATATCGGCCCCAAATAACTGTCCGAGGCCGGTAATCGATCTAGTTACTGAATGATTGAATCTGCAGAGTAATCCTTTTAATCAGCTTTTTGCTCTCTAAACCATGATGGGACCAAGAGGCAAGTTTCATTCTTATTAGCTATTTCATCTAATCAAAGACTAAAATTGAAACTCTTGTCAGCCGTCCCAACAAAGAGAATCTAATCCTCTATAAACACAACCATTACTATCTGATTAGCCATCTAATGAATGAGCCTCGGGCATGACTTTGATAATTGGATGTTTTCTTACCTCTCTCTCTCCTCTCATGATTCACTTGTCTGAACATGGTCATTCTCAGGCATGGTAATGACCACACAGCCAAACACAAGGATTGAATGAAAAGGTCCACAAACCATTGAATGAAGTCATGGCTGGATCCACAAGCTCCTCAGGCTGGACTGATATGTTCAGGAATATTTATCTGTGTTCTTCATTGTCAAGTCTTGTTAAATGTATTATGAGCATTTTGAACCTGCAGGTTGTTGCTGCTGATGTTCTTTTTCACTCTCTGAGTTTGCCTATATTTTCAGTAACCTTTTTCACGAGGCTCAGCTGCTACAGAACTATGAGAAACTTTTTAAAATGGGGGTTGTGTTGAGGCAACTTTATAAAACCTAAAGGGAAGACAGTGAGATCCAACCTTGGTTAATGTCTTAATATATCTGGTAATCAACTGTATAATCTGGAAAGTGCATGCTACTCTAAATGGTCTCAGCCAGCCGCACAGAAGCTCTCCCTCTCTGTTCCTTCAACAGTGCCAGTGCAAAATGTAACCATGGTAACATTCTGTTATCAAACTTTGTCCTAACCCTCAAATAACGACAATTAAAATCTAAATATATGTGGAAGTACAGTAAATTCTTCACAATATCATCATGTGTCAAAGAAATTCATATAATTCAGGATTAAATGTGAATATTGTTGCCATTCTGACAGCAAAACTTAAGCGGATCCAGTAACGTTATACAAAGCTATAAATCAGCTAAAACGAAATGCTTGTGTGATTTTCTATGTTTTAGAGTCCTTCCCCGCCTTACTGGTCAGCACCCCATCATCACAATTACCTGTAGATCTGCAGGAAACACTAAAAAACATGTACATGCTGTTAAAATAAATAAACTTAGTTACTGCATTGAAGCTGGATATCAAAGATACATACTGGTCTGGCTGAAATCTCACAAAGTCAAAATTCTTATAGTTTGACTAAAATAGCAGGGTAATATGGTTTAACTTTAACCTCAGTAGGACCTGAACTGTCTTTGATGTGGAAGCTGAACAGAATTTTGCATTGCTAGGAAGTCAGATATGAAACAAAACCTTAACAAAGGCAAAGGGGACATAGAAAAAAAAAAAAAAAACTGTTCTTGGACTAACTCTAATGTTGTGTAAACAAAAAAATGCACTATTAACTATTTGAAGGACTGATTATTCTGTTAACTCTTTTAATTTGTGTGAATGACTCCATCCAAATACCATGTTTGGTTTACAGGAGGGTCCAAATGCATGAATTTTCATCACGCCATCCCAGTCTATTTCCATGAAACATGGTGGAGGTTAGCCTTCAGCAGTCCATTGACGCTCCTGAGTGTCAAAATCATGACATATTTAATGGGCTGTAGCTGCAAGACACAGCCTCACAAGCAATAGACTTGATTTTAGATTTTTCAATATAATTTTAATGAATAAACAAATGAATTGAGAGGCGCATCATATATTAACTTGATTCGTAGTGAATAATCTGCTGGATTCCCACAATTCTCACTGCCTCATTTTCGTCATTCACTTTGTGTCTAATCGCCTCCTTGCACTAATTTTACATCTTATTCACAAGCAGGAATAATTGCACTCACATATGGTGTGAACTTAACATCATTGTTGATCATTTTGGTATGTGACATAGTAGGTCAATTGGAAAACGACCAATAAAAACAACACTACAGACTTAATGTAACAGCCCTATTGATTTCCTTTTCATACCCCAAATACAGTAGTTTAGTTTTCTCATTATTATTATTGTTATTGATGGACAATCACTATAATAAGATTTTCACCAATTAGGGAAAAACACTGAATACAGCCAGGTGGTAATGTGCAACAATCTATGTGGTGTTCAATGGAGCAGGTTTTCCTCTCACTTGAACACTTCAAGGTTTGATCCCAGCTCATCTAGTGGGTCTGAAAAAGGAGAGAAAACAACTTAGACAAGGCCTCTGTGGTCTCTGTTTGTTCCTCAGCCGACTAAGGTGAGACCTGGCATTGATTACTCTCCCCTGTCATTCACACATTCAAGCAAAATGGAAATTCACTTGAGTTTGAATGCAGTAAGAAGAGTCCTTGTGTCTGTGATAAAACCAAAGCAGCTCCTTTCCCCTTCTTCTCCTCTGAACACCAACAAACTGGATTGATTTTCAAAACAAAAGCGAGGAGAAAATAAGAAAAGACAGAAAAAGAAAAACATATCATGCCGCCTGGCAAGATACACAACCTCTCTCACCCTTGTGCGACGGTTCCCCAACAGAAGTAGTTGCCAGATTGCTGGAGCATGAAGCACTAACAGCTTTGCCCAAGGCTAACTTCAACCTTTTCCAGTGGAATGGAATAGGAGATGTCTGGTGAATTTCTCATTGTTTATAGTCTCATTTCATGAAGAGATTAAGAGTGAGTCTCCTGCTTGGTGAAACAAGGGAAAAGCAGGGGAGCAAGAAGATCATTTACTCCTCTGACAAAATGAGCTTTCCTCTTAAGGGATGCTGTGTGTGATTTAAAGCTTGAATTTAGCCAGAAGTGAGGTGTAATACAGAGTGATTGTACTTCCTACATTTTCTCACTGTCCAGAAGTGTTGGATTTTGAATTTCTCCTTCTGTTATTAATAAAAGGTGAAGCCGAAGACCAGATTCTCGGTTATTTTCAAGGAGGTGGAGGGTGGGTGGATGTAGGCTATTTATCACAAAGGCTTTGTTCATTTATGCCGTGCCAAAGACCTCACAAACAGAGGAGGGGCTGCAGAGGGATCTGAATGACTAAATAACTATCAATCTGGGTGCCTTATTTTAATAGAATTTTACAGAGAAAAAAAATCTGTGTGTGTTTTTCTTTCCGATCACAGCAGAAATTAATCAAAGACCGTTTGCACCAAAACTGGAAATTAAATATGAATAGAATTTACATGAGAGCCTTCCCTTGTTACATAGAGGAAGTTAAAAAGTCTCCAAGAAGTCGAAGTGTCAGTCTCAGGGTAGCTTATGATAAATATTTAGGGGTGAAAAGTTAAAAATTCTTCTTAAATCTTGCACTGGGCTGTGTTAAAATGCTTATTTAAAACATTAACTGAGTAGGGAAATCGGTTGAGGGTAAGCTAACAAGACTGTTAGAGTAAACTATGTTAAAGTAAAAGTAAAAATGTTGAGAAGGGCCAAAGAGCTTTTAGTGATGGCAGTAGCTCAGGAGGTAGAGTGGTTATCCGATAACCAGAAGGTTGGCGGTTCGATTCCCCCCCTATACTGAGTCTGTCTGTTGTGTTCTGTCTATGTGGGCAAGACACTTAACCCACCTTGCTCCCATTGTGTATCCTCCACTGATGTCTGATTGAAGGTGTTGCGTGATGGTGATCGGAGAGGCTGTAGGCGCAAACTGGCAGCCATGTTTCCATCAGTCTGCACCAGGGCAGCTTTGACTACTAAGGTAGTTTATCACCACCAAAGTGTGACTGTGTGAGTGAATGAATGATGTATCCAATGTAAAGCGCTTTGAGGGTCTCTGATAAAGCACTATATGAAATCTGATGCATTATTATTATTATTATTATTATTATTATTATTTATTATTAAAACTTACTGCTGGTTTAAGATGATGATATCAATATGATGTTTCATTGTACAGTGTGTTTAATGCTGTATGAACAAATGTTTGTAAACTTTAGGGATGAAAATTGTAAAAATGTTCAACAATATATAATAAATTGTTATAACTCCTATATTAACCTTATATGATATAAGAGTTACACTAATATAATGCAATAAAATATATAATATAATATAATCAATTTTAACAAAATTAAATACTCTAAACTAAAACCTCAGTTATAGATGGAAAAATCTTTTTTGGAACAAAAAAAAAAAAGTAATTGCTAACTTGACTGCATTACAAAAGAGGATTGGGGCCAGAAGAGGAGAAAAAAATAATTACAGAAGGGAGATTTTTTTAATTTTCATTTTTAAAGTCAAAATTTAGTTGAAATTTTTAAAAAGTCGAAATTTAAAAAAAAAAAAAAATGAGATCAAATAATCTAAGTTACGTGAATTCACGACATTTTTTAATCTTTTTTCTTTAATTGAAATTTTTTACTTTAATCTTCATCCTGTATTTTTTTTTCTCGTCATGTGGCCCTAATTCTCTTTCGTTTTGCTGTTTTGCTTTTCATCACTAAAAGGTTTGATTTTTAGAGGATATGTTAGTTCATTTACATGATGTATTCGGGTATCACATTACTAAACTAATAGCAGCATCGGGAAAGTTGATCTCAGCCTTTGGACCATTAGTCCCTGTTATCTGAATCAGAAAAAACACTGACCTGAGAATGATCAGTGCAGTTGTACAAAAAGACAAAGCAATAGGGTTTCCCTTAAAGCTCTACGTAGGCAGATGTTAGCTTGATGTACAGTTAAGTGAAACCCTTAAACTGGTTAAACAGATTTAATATAATCCTCCTTTAGCTGGACCTCTTAAGAGGTTAACAAGGAGGGAGAAAACGAGCTGCTACAGAGGAGCTGGAATGTGTCATTCCTGCGAGAAGATTCTTACATCAGAGCTTTGAATGGGAGCATATTTTTACTGTATGATAATGACGCCTTCATCAGGTGTTTGTCTGTTTTTATAGCAGTGAAAACACTTTGTATCTCCACAAAGGCTCTGCACTGCTGCGTTGTCCCGCTCTTGTGGGTTGGGTTCCAGCCGTAATGATGTGGCACATTCCTCTTGATGTTGTTTTGAATGTTTTACAGTGGCATCAACTGTTTGCACTCCGCTTTGTGAGGCTTCCTGTCTGCCTGTCTCCCAGACATGGAAAGCAGGTGTTTGACAGCTGATGGGTCTTACTCTGCCGGGAGCACCCGGCTCATCTCTCCTCTAATGAGCTACATGAGATGGATTGTTTCTTTATCCTTCATTTGACTTTACAACAAAAGTGAGCATCTTAACAAAACTGTTTTGCTGCTGACAGACTGTGTTTACCCCTTTGAGGCTGCAGAGAAACAAGTGGCCTCAATAAGGTCTTTGAAGGTGGTTTTAATGATTTTCTTAAATTAATGTTTGGCGCTTCCACCGTCTGGCTGTGTTTTCACCAGTGTCTGTTTCTGCTTTTTTTCTAATTCGACATTTTTATTCGTTGCGTGTTCATTTTGCAGAACCAGCGGCGAATAGGTTGTTTGGGAGAAATTGAGTTAAAGGAACCAGGGATATTGATTGTTGTTGCAGCAGTTTTTGTCACTTTTGATGACAGCAGCACCTGAGAAATGTTGAATTGTTATCAAGATTTTGTCACAGTGCAATACACAAGTTATGCAGACAAGTGCAACCCATCATTATCTACTGCTGGGTCTATCAGTAAGCCTGGGATAAACACGTGTTGTCAGGGAAAACAAATGCATCCAGTTCAAATACAAAATAATCCTTCCATTAAAACAGGATAAAACAACACACAACTATTACAGATAAACTGCTGTGTGACTAATCCTTCAACACCCTGAGGTTCAAATAGCTGATTAGCCATGTTCTTTTATGCATCTGCTCATGAACACCCAAGATACTGTGAAGCTTTTATCCTTTAAAGTTAAAGAGAGACACTGTCACCTTCAAATGTAGCCTAGCAGATCATTGTGTATCACAGTGTGTTCGAGTGCAGAGTGAATAAAAGACTGCATGTCAGGCTGTATTGTTTGACAGATGTAAAATCTAACAGCTGAAGTCAACGGAAGAACTTGACTGACTTGGAATCATAAAATACTTGAACCTTTCAATTAAGGTAAGCTTAATTTAACCTGGCATCTTAGTTATGATAGGAATATGTTGCATTTATGGAATAAAATTACGACAAAGAAAACTTTTCAAAAACTGTTCAAGTTGTGTTCATTGTACTTGGGTTACTTTCAGAGAAACGCAGAACTGTACATGTACAGGAAGTGATGCACAAGACTGCCAACTTAAGAGCGACAGTAAAGACCTTCAAAGTCCTCTTGAGCAAGAGTGTGCAAGAAAGTTTTGGTAAACATGTTTCCTCTTCCTTGCGTCTGTTTTATGGAATATGTGTACAAATTTTTTTGTGCACTTTCAAGCACAGACAAAAAGAAATGTGCAAAATAAATTCATGTCAAGTTCTCAGAAGCCTGTGGAAAACGTCACAGTCCAAATACAAGAAGTTGATTTTAACCTCTGTTCAGGCAAACTTGGGGGGTTGCACCTTAGGTGGCTAATATAGAGGTAAATTTTGGGTGCCTTTGCAACCCCTGGTCCCCCTCTCAGCATCCCTGTACCTAAACATCAAATCTTCAATCCTTTAATAGCCATCAAAAATAATGATAATAATAAATAAAAGATATAAAAAAGATATAAAAAATAAAAAAACTCACTACAATTAGTTCACTCAGTAATGTCTTAATTTCCATATCTGCTCATCAGCAATCCCAAACCACCCTACACAAACAGATTCTGCTGATTTACAAGTCAGAGGCAGTCCAGTTGGGAGTGAACGGAGGTTTTGATACCACTAGAGGGGATTAACTGGAGATAAAGGTGAGTACTGTTTGCATAGCAATTATATGAAATGTTGTCTTTTTTTTTAAATAAAGGAACCCAGAGGGTGCAAGTATGAGGCAAACAGTACAGGCCCTGATATAGAGCCTTGAGGTACTCTTGAAGAAATTTGGGCAGAGAAACAGTGAATGGCTTTAGCTTGAAGACAGCAAAAAACATGGTTTTACTTTGGGCTAATGGCTCCTCCATTGAGTAACTCAGATGAAAAAAGAAAAAAAAAGTCTTATCTATGATCAGCCGCAGTATCATCTTTGTTTTTTGTTTTTTTCTCTAGCTTTTGGTTGTCACCAAGATCTCGCTTTTTAGAATTTATTCATCATCTTCCTTTTTTGCTCTTACCATGTTTTACTAATTTCTTGTTATATGCAACTCTGTTACGAGAACTTCCCCCATCTGGAGAAAACTTTTTTTTCATTTTGACTCATTTTTATAACATACAAACCAAGCCTTCCAGTAACCGCCAAACTAGTCACGTTAGAAGCATCCTGTTGAATGGAAATGCCAGAGACATGAAGAGCAGTATGTTTGCTAGCAGACATAAAGTATAATTTGAAAGTGCAACAAAAGCTAAATAAACACAGCGAGAGGCGAGGAAACAGAAAGTATTGTTACCTTCTGTTGAGGCAGCCTCTCCTGACATTTTTATGTGTGGTAAACAAAAGCAAACATTTCCCTAAGTAGTTTGCTCTGTATCTTGTCCATAAATAAGAAAAGGTCAAAAGAACAGTGGCAAAGAGAGTTGGAGAAATGTTTCGTTAAGGAAACCATATGGTGCACTAAGCACTCACTGATCAACCTGAAGAGCCGGAGCCGCAGCAGAGGATGATGGATTGTATCGAGCTACAGGCAGGGAACGGCAGAAATAAGTAATAGAAAAGAAAGTGAAGGGAGGAGGTGTTTATGTGGAGGGCTTTGCCCGCCATTTCATTCTTTTATTCCAAGAGGTGATGGAGCTTGTTATGTTGTTGATGGCATGAGGTATTGTACAAACTCCACTGCCTCCTGGCTCCAGTAGGTGTTTTAGTGGAATAGAGTTGAATTATCCATTTAGTACCAGAGGGGCAGTTCATGACCTCTCCCTCTTCCACTCCCCCGCTCCTCCATCAGCCTCCCACAGTCACAGCAGTGGTCAAGGTTAGCTCTGTGGTTATTCTGCCTTTCCTGCACTGCTGTTTAGTGCATGATCTGAGCCAGATACTCTGCCAGACAGGGTTTTTGCCTGAATATACTTTGTAACAGAGTTGGTGTCAGAAGAAAATCTTGATATGCAAGCAATTGACCAAAGATTTTTATTTTGGTTGTTGTTGTTGTTGTTATGGTGCTGGCACACCTCTGTGAACCAGGTAATTACACAAAAGTACTGAATTTAAAAAGAAGATTAACAGGATGGCTGTTATTTATTTATTTATTTATTTATTTTAACAGAAACTGCAAGTCTAAAAATAAATCAAGCAGACATGAATGCAGACAAGAGCTGTGTTTGATGACAAAACTTGAAAGATGAGTAGAAACAAGAGTGTTTATATAAGTTTCATTTTACTACAATTATGTCAAGAATTTCCTAATTAAAAATGCATTCATTACTTAAATGGAAAGCAGGTTTTAGGTTTGCTAAAATCTGCCTTAGATTATGATTTAAAAACATCCCTATACCTTTTTTTTCTTTTAAACAACTCCAAACTCAAACAATGCACCATACAACCCCCGCAGAGCCTAAATGCACTGTGCGTATTATCACTACCAGAAATGTTACTTGTGCTAAATCTTTAAAATGCACAAACCAAGTCCCGCCAGGAATCCCCCTCACACCCAGGCTGCTGGCTGCAAATCTAAGTCCGACTGTGGACACCAGAGAGTTCCTGCTGTTGTTAGTTTCACATCAGATTTGGAACATCTTTTTCATTTTTGTCCGAGCTTTGTGCCTGGATGGGCTCCAGAGTGTCCCCAGCTGTGAAGTTTAATCACACCATCCATAACAATCAAGTTTGAAAGCTGTGAGTGTTCGGGCAGTACAGTGCAGAGGCAGACTCCGAACCCTCACAGAAACAGGGTGTCATACCAGAAGTTTCTCTATCTTGCTTGTGCAGTCCACCGGTGAGAAATCATGCATGTCACTGGAAACACTGATATTCTGTTTTAGCTGGTGATCCACAGCAATAGGTCCAATAGTTAATAGTCCAATAATCTGAATATATCATCATAATTTTCAGTCAATTTAAATAGATAAAAGAAACTACCTGTTCACTCTTTAACAAGCTAACACATCCGAACAGAGTAGGTGACAGCGTGGGATCTCATGCAGAGAAAATCAAGCACAGTCACATAAGGATGATGAGAGAGTAATTGTGGCTTGACCTGTGTTGATGTATTCAGGGTTTCAGAGGAGAATAACACAACTGTAATTAAAAAAAAAAAGAAAAAAAATGTGCTGCAAGTATTCAGGGAACAGGAAAAAAGTCTTGAACACAGCTAAACTAATCAGTCACCCATAAAGGCTGTTGTGAAGGAGAAATAAGGCATAGTGGTAGCTGCAGCTCACAATAGCATCGAGAAAGTCAAAGGCCATTGTGCTTGTAGAAGAGTGAGTGTGAAATATCTAAGGTAAAAGAAACATTTATGGATATATGTTTATTAGAAAAATCAAGGTCTATTATATTGATTGATTTATACAAGCATATGCTCAGTATATAATTTGGTTATGGATGGAGTTTGGTGATTATATAGAGTGAGGTATACAGGTTGGATAATTGGTGTTCTTAGTGTGGAGATAATAGGACCGTTCAGGACGTTTGCCGACCATAATTTACACGTTTAAGTTTGTTTTGTTGACCACAAGTTTTGGAAACTGATATGTGGATATATGGAAAAAAGTCAACACGGTAAACTACAGTGCCAATTCAACGGTTTTAAAGATCTGCTGAGTGTTTACTAGCAGCAACCCAGAGTTTAAACAGCAATACAAAGAGCAAGGATTTCTCCAGCTAATGGTGTATTTGGAACAGTATCATGGGTTAAAGTTACTTTGCAGACATATCCTTGACTGCTTGTATCATGTGATCACTGCGCACACTCATAGTCTGATGCAAAATGTGGTAGACATCTTTAAAAATGAGCAGAAAAGCTGGAAAATGACAGCGCATCATTTCAGCATCATCTGAGATTTTTACCTGGATTTTTCTTTATAGCGACAGACAACGGATATTAATAGGTTTGCAGGTTTTATATATGAATGTGTAGTTTTCTCCTTCTTGAGGGTAAGAAAGGCAATGATTTGGTGAGCGAACGGTCTTCATGTTATATGTCTCTGGTCAGCAACTTTAAGATAACCAAAAAAGTCACACTACAGTGACGCCAGGCTGTATTCCAAGTTTAAACACCATTATTTATAGGTCATTAAGAAACAGACACTTACTAAAGTTTTTATTTGTCAGCTTTCTAGTGTTAGTGTTTAACAGTGTAAAATGGTTTAATAAGAAAGGATATAGGTAATGCCAGTGAGCTAACATGAGGAAGAGAAAAGCGTAGGAGGGATTTTTTTTTTCTTTTTTTTGGAAGCTTTCAGTCACTTCTAATCTGTTTTATTTTCACTCATTCATTTGTTTATTTTTTATGTTTGAAGATTTCTTTTTACTGCTCATTTTCTTTGCAATATGCGCTGCTATGACTTCACTTAATGCCCTTCAGGAGCAACAACACGCCTTGTTTACTGCATATTTGTAAGATGTATGAAAAAAAAAATCTAGAACACTAAAATGATTTTTCTGTGAAATAAAGCAAGTTTAAAAATAGGTAATTCAGTATTTCTTCCCCCCTCCTCTTCAGACCTTACAGCAAAGTAAAAGGCTTCATCTCCATCAACGCTCCTCACTTTTAATCTGCAGTGTCTAATCAGAGTGCAAAGGCTCAGGGATAGGCGGCTTTGAAAAGATGTTGCTGGCCTGCCAACGCAGATGATCTGCCATTAGTGAGCAGAATGATTGATTCCTTAAAGAGGATATGTGGCACTACAAAAGAAACATTTACCCCTCAGGCACAGAGGCTGCATTAATAAAACATTATAGGGAATGACTAGCCAGCTCTCATAATGCAGAGTATTTGTTATATGGAAGTTTGGATTGGACTTTAATAGTTGTAGCTCACAGAGGACAATGCACCAATGTATAACAGGATAAAGAAGTACATGTGCATTTGTCAATTTTCTAAAGGAAGCATCTATATGCAATTACCTAACTCTGGAAACACTTACTGACTTATACTTATTTAATTTTACATGAAATATGAACCATGTTTTCCTTCTGTGAATTTCCCTGTACATCTAAGATACAGTCTAATAATTTATGATTATTACAGTGGTTTAAATAAATAAATCCTAAAGTGTAGTGGGTTATGAGCTGTGTACATCCAGTGCAGAGCATTTTGGCTGGTAGGTCAGGTGTTATTTTCCACCCAAAGCACTCCTCATGCTTACACCCATCACCCATGGGTGTACTGGTCTCAAAATCAGGGGCAAAGTTGACCTGTTGCAATCTTAAGGATTTGGAAAGGGTAGTATTTTTTCCCTCCTCTCCTTGAATCATGACACTCACATCCTCTGCATGTTCTATGTATGAGGCAGGTCTAGGGAAGACGAGGACAGTTATGAAGAATGGTACGCCAGAACAAGCCCAGTTTATTTAGGCAGAAGGACCAAAATCTACCACTTTAACAGCAACATGCCTCATTGTCATTGCAGGAGCCAATATGATGATTTGTATAAACCACTCGTGTTGAAAATTCAAATGACTTATCCAAACTCTTTGCAATCTGTGCCTTACTTAGCTCCTGGTTGTGCGCTGCTTTATTAGCAAAATATGTCCCTCACTGTTAAGTCAACAGTCTCATGCACCATAGACCATTGACTATGCCTTTTAGATTAAGTTAGGCCCAGACTGATGTGTTTTATATTTTCCTTTTCCTTTTATATATTTCAAAGTTTTTTTTATTTTTTTTTTTATTCCTGGAATACATAAGTAGCATTAACAACTGGGAGGGAAGTTTGCTGACTTTTCAAACTTTAACATCTGACTGAAAGTTGTGAGTCTCAGGTGGTGTCACAGTGCTAGCGTTTCATTTCCACCTTGATCTCCTTTCAATAACACGACTTGTAATTCTAGTCATTGCAGGTGCCAGATTCAGATGTTTCCATTAAATTTGAAATGGTAGGAAATTACTGTCAGCTTGACACATTCATTCAAAGCCAGGGACTGATATTCCAAAACGGCTGCTCTGTTTACCCAGCCATGATTTGGAGTTAATTAACTGTGCTAATATTTGATATGTAATCTGTATTCATTGTCCAGACTGCTGTCGCTTGTTTGTTTTTTGCATGACAAGTAGCAATTCATTTCACAGTGAAAAATGCAACACCTCTCCTTCTTGGTATTGAAACATAATAATTGGATGTTTATTTTGTTTTTGTCTGTTTTTGATGTCATTTTGCTCTCTTCTGGTTCAGTCCAGTTTAAATGAATAGAGGTGGTTGAAATTGTTGCTCATGACAATTAATTGCTTTCTCTCAGCTCATAACACATTTTTACCCAAGGTGCAAGGATATTTGAGCAGTTTCCTAAATGGATGTTCTGATTGGTATTCAAGAGAAACTGCAAAAAAAGACAAACAAAGCCACCCACTCATTTCTCTATGCATTTGAATCTGCAGGCTAAGCAAGAAAACCCAGACTGCCCTGCAGCTTTTTCTTAGTCCTTGTCCCAAGGCATTGAGTGGTTTGATAGGATATGTTCTCTATTCAGTGTATTTATGGTCAAAGTCAGGGTCAGATTGCAATGAGCTGTACTTTTGGATTGTCCCGCAGAGCTGCCTCTTAAAAAGAAATGTGTTAAACTAAATCAGCCCATGATGCAAAGGAGCAAGGTCCCGCTTCAAGTCAGTCAGGTAGTTTTAAGCTCTCTGTCCTCACTTTAAAATAGGCTCATTCACAAAGTCCTTCAGTACTTTCTAACCAGTCGTGCCGCCTCTGGTCAGGAAAGGATTTGGACTCGACCCACAATTCCACATTCCATGAGGCCAGAGTTTTGCATTAGTTACCTACAGTTAAGTTTTCTTATTCAATTTGCATTCCTTTAACAAAATTAGCCCCTGTCTGCTATCAGTAATCAGCAAGTGTTTTTTAAGACTTCTTTCACAAAGGCTTCTTTGCTACAGCTACTCCACTTTAGGTCCTCATAGGATAAGTCTGTCATACTACAAACATCTGGACCAATTGTGGACCTCAGTGATGAGTATATTTTCCAAGCATTAACACTCTTACCTTTGTGTCTCCCAACTGACCACATGCATGGCAGACTTGACCCAGAAAACTGTAGCCTAGCTAGCATGTCCATTCCCCCCAGCAATTTCTTATTAAGGAGGCTAAACTGGCCAGCATCCACTGTGGCTAATACAGTTAACAGTGACTTGTTAAAAAAATACTGAAATACCCCTTCAAGCCCACCTGGCTTTAAAAAAGGAAATCATAAAATCCTCCATTTGTGAACTATCCTGGTCATTCTACCACAATAATATATATGTTGCATTAAAGTAGTCTGAAGTCTGTGTTTACTGTCAACAAATATAAAATGTTCTATTTATTAAAAAAACTGTTTTGAATGTCTGAGGTTGCCAGAGTTTTGCGGCATCAGAGTGAAGTCATGAGGGCAAAATAAGTTCGTGTGCCACTAACACAGATGTTTGCAAAGATTTTTTTTTTTTTTTTTTCATAACTTTTTTTTTGGTTAAAGATATACGTAGGAACATATAAGTTCTTTGAAACTAAAATGTAAGTAAAAGATAAATAAATTAAATCCATTAATGTGTGCATGTATATTTCATTCATTCATACACTACCCTGCAGTAGCTGGTGCCCCAGTTTGGCTCCACCCCTAGGATAAACATGTAGACTGTCATTTTAGTATTTTGTATATTGTGGCATTTTCTCTTCTTATTTAACTCGTCAAAATGAATGGCAGCCAGATACTGAGCACCAAATTGCTCCAGAAGATTTGGGTCTCCGCGTGTGACTGAGTGAGCTGAAATAGATCCTGATGGGGAGGTTAGCAGCCGCTGCCTCCAGTTTATAAATATGTGTGAAGAGGCTGCATCGGAAAGTTAGAAGGTAGTGTCAAGCATTTTGAGTGACTGGAAGACTGGATAGGCACTCAATAAGTATAGGCCATTTACCATCTAAAACCATGAGTTGGAGCAGAAAAGATTCCAACTGTTCATGTTGTTTGACTGACTGTGCAACAGGCTGAACACCCAGTGAACTCACTTGCAGCAGCAGCATCATTTTTTTTCCTCTTAGCAGAGCCACACAAGGCCAGACAAAAAAGCTCTTACCATTAGGTGCTCACCCCTGAGCTAACCCAGCTCCAGGGGGGACTTCACTCTTATACACAAGCAATTCAGAGGTCTATGAATGGTCTAGCCTTTTACCTTGGACTAATTTGTGTTCAGGGTGCCTACTAGGAGCTAATGCCCCTGAAAACACAGCTCCCAGGGGAACCGGAACAAACAGGCAATTTCACCATGATAAGGTAGGAATGAAGTTAAGGAGCTGAATTCCCATTAAACAGTGTTTCCATCCATCACATAACTCCTTTTCATTTGCATTCCAGTGGATGCTCAGACCTGTCTGGAGGGAAAAGAGGGACAAGCTGCAGTGCAGAAGATCTCCACAGGTTGATCACAGCATAATGAGTAATTGTGAGAGTGGGAGCTGGCAGCCTTTTAATAGAAGGGGTTTGAGTGAAGCCTGCCATAATATAAAAATGTGCAGCAGCTGGCTGGATGCCACCTCCATGCATTTAGTAAAGTGCACTCATGTGCTGGCTGAGTGGCTTCACAAGGCACTCTCAAGAGAAGAATCAACATGCCCATGGGAGAACAAAGGCCCATTTCAATCCCAGCCTTTCCAAAAAGTCGTAAATCTCTTACAAAGAAAGAAAGAGCTCAGAACAATAGATGTCCCACATAAATTCAGCTGTATTTACTGGAGATGAAATGGTTGAACCTTGTGTTTTAAAGTGACATCCTGAATATGATTCAACTGCAAGGTTGTCTTTGTGATCATAGTTGGGGAAGGAATGGAGCTTACCTTAATGTGTGTTTCTGTTTTACCCTTTACTACAATATTGTGACAAATATGTCATGTGGAATACCGCAGCGCCTCTTTGTTGGACCTACCACCAGCCAAGTAGCCAAATCAAGCCTGTCTTCAACCAGCTCAGCACATTTGTTTTTGACTTCCTGTAAGCTCTTAAGGGTTTGTTATCTCACGTCCTCTGTCGACCTTGTGGATTGTTGTAGTGCCTTTTTAAACTAATGCTTTAGGGATTGTTACCTACTGACTGTCTGTAAGCAAGCCTGGCTACTAATAATAGCTTCATCAAAGACATATGATCTATTTTTTTTTATTGCGTTTTTTCAGCCTTTTGTGCTTGACCATTATTGGTTCACTTTGTTTTGTGAATCAGATCTCGAGACAGAGCAGATAGCAGGGGGTATATGATACTTAATTTTTGTTGCAATTACCAGCTGCAAATCATTTTTAGAGAATATCCTCCTCAGGCTCAGACATCTTTATTTCTCACAGAGGTGTTACTCAGTTTACAGTCTAACAAGCTACGGAAGCACAAAACAAACAGGCCTTCACAGTCAACAACAGCTTCAAACATGACAGACACAACAGATGTTTTGTAAGGATCCAGGGGTTTTTATACACAAGTCCAATCAATAAAAAGGTACCGCTTATAAAAGGAACACCTTTCAGTACACACTGCATCACCGTGAATCAGAGCCAGACCGAATACCTGACAGCTTGTCTTTTAGACGAGAAGATATTTGTTATCCAGTCATTGTGTTAGTCCGAGGACTTCCCTTGATTAAACTAATGAAATACTGAAGCTTAAAGTTGACATTTAATAAATGAGTCTCAATACTCGAAATGCCTGAAACAGAAATGTGACGTTTTTTTTTTTGTTTTTTTTTTTAAATCATTACTAATAATTAGAAAGCTCCTTTTTTAAAATCTAGCATCCTCTTTTTCAAAAATGTGTCTTTTTCAGAGAGAAGAGAGAGTGGTGGGGTAAATATCATAGCTTCATTTCAATTTCACACCACAGGACAACAATCATTTATTTACACTTTAAAAAACAGAACACTGTTCATTTCTGAGGATCATACCAACAAGCATTTGAACCATTTTCACAATTCTGCTACATCTCAAATCTCTCAAAGCTGTTAATTACTTATTTATTTATTTTTGGATCAGAAACATGGACTGCATGATCTGAACACTTGTTTCTGTTCATTCATAATCTGGATTAAACTGTTTGGGGGGGGGGGTCTTCTGTAGGAGGTGTGTTTGTGTCATGAGAATAAAGGCCCACTGTTCTTACAGGCTGTAAATTGTAATATGTAAATGTAGACAGAAGTGCTGTAATACTCCAAGAGGTATATCTCAGCACCAGCCATCATATTATAGTGAAAACAAGCATTGACAGAATATCCCATCGATGCGGGGGGAAGTGTTTTGTCTGAAAGGAGACGAGACATCACGTCAATGGCGGGGAAAGAGTTAAAAGGCAGTTACAGTTCAGGGTTTTACTGGCACATGTTGCTTCTGGAAGTATGAGTACAGGGAAATTAATTTGCCTTTCCTCACCAGCTGTGCTCACACAAGAATAAACAAGACAAGTCAAATCTTTCAAAGAGACCCCAAGACGGTCTCTGCTGCATACCGTCTGCTGAGCTCTCCGCTCTTTTAATGGCTTGACTTGATGATTACATCCTCCAACCTACTGAGACATGAAGCATTCTTGAATATTTTCATTTTACCTGGACAAATTTACATTTTCTCATTAAGCTGTTAAGATTTAGAAAATAGATTTTGTACATTTCTCGTCTTACATAATTGTCACTCTAGCGATTTTTTTTTTTTTTTGGCGTGCCTTGTTGTTTTCACATAACAACCTCAGCTCTTTCAGGCACAAGGTATGCTCACATTTTTTTAGATAAGAGGACCATATAGACAGAATTACAAAAAAAAAAAAAAAGGAAACAAAATCATACAAAATTTAGTTCATGTCTATCCTCTGTGCTGCTTGTTGAGCTTTGTCTGCTTCTGATTTGAACGCTACCAGCTAAGGGCCATGTAACGTGTAGCCCTTTCACGTCTCTTGATGTAAAGGGCACTACAAATAAAATGTATTATTATTGTTTTCAAATCTATATTTACGGACCGATCATCACTATGTCATTCTCCTTATTACAATAAATGAATCATATCAATGGCAACCAGTGTTAGTGTCCTTGCGTGATATAGCACATCATCAGTAATGATAATGACAGGCATATGAAATTCAAGAAAACATGCTTTATATTTAGTGTCAATTCCATTAAGTTCAATTCCTCATATTTACATCAAATGTGGTAGACTGTTCTCTCTTGAGAGATAATCCAGCCATATAGGCAACAATATCTGGGGGTGACACTGACCACTAGGATCTACACAAAACTTATTCATATTATATGTCAGCATGCCAGTTCTTACAAATAAATATGATGTACTGGGGGATGTGGCTGCTGTATTATGAAATGGAATATGTTGTCATTTTGGTAAATCCATGAGTACAGATTTGTAAATCGTGTGCACAGATTACAAATCCGTAGCTGCAGTTTATGGTGTTTGACGTGACTGATTGATTACTCACTGGCCTGGCATGCTGAAGTGGGCATTTCAACCACTTCATGCATTGCCAAATAGACATAGAGCCTACAAAAAAAGACCTCTGGTGTGAAAAGAATTTATTATTATTATTATTAATGACATTATTAAGTAAATACCCCCCCCCCCCCTTTTTTTTCCGTAAAATGCCACTGATAAGTAAGTGGGGTCTTTGTTGTTTTTAGTGGATTTTTTTATATGTTATTTTTTTCTACTTCTGTGTGCCTATTATTTTGTTTGCTTCTCATTTTTACAGCTGTTTTTTTCTTCCTTTACTGCAGTACGGTGCATTACCACTGCAGTTATTTCTCCCCCTTGTATTGTGCTGCGATACGCCTGATGGGACATGTCATTCAGCAGTTTAAACAGGCAGATTACAGAAGCCTCTTCACAACAAATCAAAGATATCATGCTGATCTCTACAACACAACTAACCTTGGTGCCTGTTTCTGGTTAGTGTGATATTATTTTCTACTATTTGTGCCTCACACTCCACTGACTCTTCAGGCTGCACAATGAAAAAAATAATCCTCCTCGATTATGGATTCACTGAACTCCTCTGTGACAGAGATTTAAAACCTTTGAAACAAATATTTCTTGTTTTAAATGAAACTTCTTTGAAACTCCCACACATGCGCTAGCAATTCAGGGAAATCAAAGCTCTCTCATGTACTTTCATTTTGATCATCAGAAATATGCAGAAAGATTTTTTTCGACCATGAAGGGTTCACTTATGTGACTTGAGGGTATTTCATGTTTTCAAGCTGTTTGCAAAAGACAAACAGAAATACGAAACAATGGGTGATATTTTTTTCAGTCCAAATATTAAAATCTAAATGAGGCCTTAGAAATAGTTATGTACCCACTGAAAAAAAAAAAAAAAATTGAATATTCAGATTCAATTTCTGAGAAAAATGAATACCAGGAAACAGATTGCAGTTAGCAGTGAAATATAGCTGGTAGAAAAGTAAACAGTTTTAGGTTTTAAAACAGTTATTGAAAAATTCCTACTGCAGTCAAACAATTAAAATTATTAATCTGAATAATCACAGGGTTGCTGTGGATATCAGCCCAAGAAGGCAATTAAACACAAATATTATATCCAGCAAACCACCGGACGTTGATTAATGTGAACGCTCTTCAATCTTCCTGTCTCCAGCCGCTCTTCAGTGGGTTAGGTGAATTCAAAATGGTGAAAACAAGGGGGGATGTTCTGAGACAGGCTGTTACCTGTGAAATGGTTAGCACTTGGTAATTTCTTCTGCTAAAAGCTACAATAGAATGTAAATTGAAGCAGAAAAATATTGAGTTGACCAATCAGAATTTTGGTTGATTCAGCATGTATCGATTTAATGCCCCAGTCTGACTGGAACTGGACTTTAAGATTTCCTCTTCATGTGTTTGGCTGAATCTAAATGACATTCTTTGCTTTACTACCTATCAAAGCCTGTCTTATGGTGAAGTTTTTCCAGTGCCACTGTATTTTCAGAGGCTGTCCAGATCCAGTCCCTCAAAATCAAAGGTGATCTTTGAGGTGTTTTGTTGTTGTTGTTGGTTTTTTTTGTTGTTTGTTTTTTGTTTTGCATTGATTGTGGTTTTGTTGTTTGCTCACAATACTAATTGAAGGCTGCCATCTTTGTAATGGCACAACCAATCAGAGGTTGTTTCTTTGATCAGCTGACGAGTTGAAAACCAGTCTCATCAGGGCAGTGGATGTACTAGAACCAATTATGATTGACTTGCATCTATCACACATATTTTTTCACCAGCTACTAGTTTTTGTTAAAACAGTCACAATTGGAAGTGCGTCTCACAGTGATGGATCATGTGACCTGGCCTACAGCAAAAGAAAGTTTCTACTGACAGCAGCATGCAGATGGAAGGCACACATCTTTCTTGCTCATGAGCAGTCGTTCCTTCTCCTTTTGATTAAAAAACAAAACACAACAAAGCAATAAAATCACCCAGTTTATTTGGGAATAGTGGATTCCAGGAAAATAACTGTTTTGATTTGGCTGAAGTTCTTTAACTGAATGAGGACACTCATATCAGAGAAAATTGGGCCTTAGAGTGTGAAGTTTAGTCACATTAAGATATTTCAAGGCAAACATTAATGGACCCGAAGAAAAACTGTTATTTTTTCTTTACACACATTTGCAAGGCATTATAAGTTGGGCTTTGTAATGAAAATGAACTTGGTGTGGTGTAGGAGGAGTTAAGGTTGGCAGGCTTCACCAACATGACTTTGCCTCCTTGATGCTTTTTGCCTCCCATCCCTACAACCCCCTCCACCCCCCTGTCCTCTGCTCCAGCTTGACTGAAGAATTACTGTATTTGGTGCAATTTGATGGACTGCTGAACTGTGAATATGCTTCAGCCCCAGACAGCTGTCTTGCCCAGAGTGAAATGTGATGGATGGGCAGGGGAGCAAGAGGGACATATGGAAATGACTGGGCTTGAAAGGAAAGAAAAATTCAGTGTGCCTTTGTTTCTCTAACCCCAGACCACACACAGGCACTTGTTTTCTATATTTCCTCGTCTTTTGACTGCTCCTGCCAAAAAGTGGACAAAACTGGCCTTTTTAGTCAAATAAATCAATATCCAAGTGCTTTAATTTCCTGCACCTAACTCGGAGTAAAATTTCATCTGGGAAATGTAACATTCCTCTTTGGCATCCAGTTGTATCGATTAAAATGAGCAACAACTGAACTTATTGGGTTGCATTAATCACAGCGGTGGTGACATCTGCCCAGTCTCCACGAGCAGCGTGGGGTCACAGAGGAAAGCTGGGTGGTGCTGCAGTGACAGCAGCTAAAGATCAGGATTGACAAAGTGGATCACCATCCCAGATAGAGTGGCAGCTAAGCATAATTTCCCCGATAACTCACCATATTTGGCATCGCCTTAGTCAGCAGAGGGCTCGCGGGCCATCAATCCAATTGGAAAAGATTGATCCACTGAGTGTGTTTGCGTGTGACTGTGCGAAGAAAATGGAGGGACAGAGGAGGGAAGGAGAGAGAGGGAGGTGGCGTCTGCGTACACGAGGTTGGCAGGACCTCTACACAGCTTTTTTGTGGTTTTATTGCGCAAGCAGGCAAGTGTGTGTTGTGTGTGCATCCAGAGAGAGATGCGCTGGATCTGGTGGGTGTCAGGGAGCCTTCAGCACAGTCTTAACACACCAAGCTTAAGTTTAGGAGGTGACTTCAGGCTGCTGTGAGTGTTTACTGTCAGAAAGGTCACTTTCAGCTCCAACCCCTCACAGCCTTCACCAATAGAGCCTGTTAAGAAACAAAACATAACAACCAGTAAAACACTTCCAACAAGAGCTAGATTTGAATGTAAATACAGGAGAAAGTGCTCTTTAACAGGTCCAAGCCCCAGCTATATGGGCATGGATGATCGGGAACAAAGAATGAATTATACACAAACAAAGACATGGACAATCAAATGAACTTTTTCTAAGATTCCCGATTGGGGGGTGGGGTTGTGGGTTTGCATGATGCTTTATAAGAGCAGTGGATAAACATAGAGGGAGA
The DNA here is from genome assembly GCA_962446985.1 of Xyrichtys novacula. Taxonomy (NCBI): domain Eukaryota; kingdom Metazoa; phylum Chordata; class Actinopteri; order Labriformes; family Labridae; genus Xyrichtys; species Xyrichtys novacula. The sequence continues at coordinate 18,202,394 of OY660866.1, read as the reverse complement.
CGAGGTGAGACCTTTTTTTTTGTGGATTTTTTTCACATGTGGTAAGAATAAAAAAAAGCGATCACTTTGTGTTTTGATAATCCATGCATGAAAGGGTAAGAGTCATCCCCATTCATTCACACCCACACCCTGTCTTATATCTCTGTGATGTATTATTGTTACTAACTTCTATGGGGGTTCTTATAATCCCCCTTGTATGCTTTGTGGGTTGTGGAAAATTGCACTGGAGGATTTTATAATGGGCACCCAGCCATTTTAATTTATCAAATGTATTATGTATCGTGGAATATTAGCTTTGGAGGAAGTGTGGCTTAAGGCTTTTTAGGGAATTACCTAATGATGTGCTGCACCTACAGACACCGAGGTATGTGCTTTACAAAACACTGGCCTTCTGCCTTGGAAACAGTTATTCACCTTTGTCATGCATGCCATTGTTCACAGGTATTCCCATTCAGATTAAAGAGAAACCCCCTGAGCCATCTGGAGAGTCCTTGTAAGGGCTGTTATTTGATTGAATTATTTCTATCCATTTTAACCTGCTGCTTTCTAGGAAAAAATAAAATAAAATAAAAACGTGTCAAATTCAACATGGCAGAGGAAAAAAAATAGCGCACGAAATACCTGGAGAATGAGTAATTCTGTGAAAGTTTAATTTTCACAATAATAAAAGAGGTAATGTAAAATTAAAGTGTCTGTTTAACCAACCATAGATTTATTGCCTAAGACATTGGGATGCCATGTTAGATTTTCAAAAAAAACAATACAAGGTGGTTTGTAAATCATTTAACACCAATGTTAGATTGTCATGTCACCATGTCTTCCTCTAAAAATTCTCTGTCAACTTTGGTAACCAAGAAGACCAAGGAGCAGAGGTGCAGCATCCATGATTTCAGAACAAAATGCCAAATTAGTTTTTATTAGACCACAGAACGGCTCTCCACTTACATCCGTAAACCCTTGAATAGGTTTGGGTTTCAGCATTGGGTCATGTTTAAATTGTTTCCTTGGTAACACTTTATTTGATGCCTATCTCTGTAACACATTATATTACAATCACATTATAGCACTGTATAACTATAGTTATAAACACTCATAAATGATCATAATGCTTTATAGCTATAATCATAACACATTATAAAGCATTTTATCATGGCTTACAGGGTCAGGTATTATAATGTGTTATAACTGTTAACAACAGTTGTATTGCATTATCTATGTGGGAATTGTCACTGAGTTGTTAACAGTTTTAACACATTTTAATACCTGAACTTGTAAGTCATGATAAAATGCTTTACAATGTGTTCTGATTATTGCTATAAAGCATTATTGTCATTTTTGAGTGTTTATAACTACAGTTGTATAGTGCTATAACGTCATTATAATGCATTATACATATATTTATAATTTGTTATAGAGATAGGCATCAAATAAAGTGTTACTGTTTCCTCTTTGTATGATAAATTTTTAACATGCAGTTGTGGAGGCAGTTATAAACTAAGTACAAAGGCAGTGGTTTTTGGAAGTGATTTTGTGTCCATGCAATGATTTCCACAACAGAGTCATGTCAGTTTCTTTATTATGCTGTACCACCCGAGGACCTGAAGATCCAGTATTGTTTAACCTCCTCCTAAATGTTTACCTCACAGTGTATCACTGCTAAATGAAGTGCAGCACACTGTCGTAGGTTTGCATGAAGGCCTCATCATCATCAGTGCGGTTGTTGTGGCTCTCTGGCTTGAAAAGGTTGTGTTTGACTCTTTCACTGCATGGTCTGTACACTGAAAGATGTTTTTAGATGTAATCTCTTACTGTTCACTCTGGTTCCAGAAAATATAATCAGGAAGCACCGTACAGCTTTTTTCAATTTACTAAAGCCATCAGAGTGAAAAGGCATTATCTGCAGAGGCGCGCCTGTGCATTAAGAGTACAAAAGCTTGATAGCATTATTTGATACATTGGTTGAATTACAGCAATGTTTGATTCATTTGTTGTCATAAAGTGAATGAATAGATGAAAAAAGATTTCCTGCTCTTTCTTTAGAGTGGAACTGTGAATAAAAACAGGTTTGATTTGATTTCAAATGCTCTTTGCTTCATTGCAGTCAGGCAGTTCAAACACAGTCAGATCAGAAATGAAAGCCTAAATGAAACATTGATTTCAGAGGAAATTGCAGCGCTGTTCTTGTAAATGGCAGAACAGAAGACATTTCTAAAACATGATGCAAGTTTTAAAAAACATGCACTTTTAGGCTTGCATGGTCCAGAGGCTTTATTTAATTGATTTTTACAAAATAGAAATCCTCTTTTCCTTGGTTTTGTGAGAAGATATGCAACATTTCCTGTCCTCCCTGTCATGTAAAGACCAGCAGATTCACAGCTTTATTATTTTTTTTATTCGCACATGTATGAGCCTTTCTGTGTGTATCACTAACACATGTAAGAGCATGGATCTAATAACAGTACTAGTGAGTGCACTGACTCGAGGTCATAAAAAACATAAACTCATATCACACTCTGGTCAGCTTGAAGGGTCAAACCACTTTTTGATTCTATGAAATAACAGTTTAAATACTGCTTTACAGTAATGTTGCAGTTTGTTGCCTGACACTTAATCAGCCAAGTGGACCCCCATACCACTTGGGCTTGGACTGATAAGGGTTTTTCAGTGGGCGATACAGGTCATGAGAGTGTACATTATTATTTATTTATTCATTATTATTTTTATTAATTATTACTACTATCATTATTCTGAGTATTATTATTAGTTGTTGTAGTATTAGTATTATTATTCGTATTATTATTAAAGTTGTTGTTACAAATCTTTATCTTGGTATTAATTTTAGAAACATCTTTCTGCGACCTAAAACTCTGTTGGTGTTGGACCATACAGCGAGATAGAGAGGGAAAAAACGCTTTCCGAAATATTCAGGTTTGTGTGAATGAAGCTTTAGCATTTAGGAAAGGAGCTGTTTGTTCAATGTCAACCTTTAAATAATTTTAAAGACAATAACTGCTAATTCTTTTGGCACTGAAATACTTCCAACATATATACTTTTGACACACCAAAGAGGTTTGCTTTAAAATGTTGATGAACTGATTCATCTTTATACAACTATTTTGAGTTCAAGTAACAATAATTGACAAAATTCCACATTTGAATGCTGCGAAATCCAATCATGATTCAGGTTTTTGAAGTGGCTTCAAGTAGGGCCCCTGCAACCCTGCTCAAACCTCTGGATACACCCCTGCCCTACTGTACCAAAATGATGCAGAAACATGGCTGACTTTTCCCATAAGGGGGTATCTCTTGGCAAAAAACAGATGTCCCACCCCTTATTTTAACCCAAACAAACACTTATTTTGGTGGTACAGTCTGTTGCTGAACAGATACTTGTGTCAGTCTGAAGTGGACAGTGGAAAAGTCGATAACTTTATTTGAGTGTTTGTTACTGCTGTCTCACTGCTTGTCCTCCAATCTCAGGTGCACACAGCTCTGCAGTAGTTACAATAATGAGCAGAACATGGCATCTTGTGTTTTTTAATAGCATCAAATAAGCATTCTAAAATTGAACTAAAAATGTAGACGTTAAACTCATGTTCTATATCTATAGATATAGGAAGCAGGCTTTATGATTATCTACTTTGGAGGAGCTGCGATGTCATCCATCTTTTTTTACGATCTTATACAAACCTACATCATCACAGACCAACAGTATCTTTCGTTTTCTGATAAAGACGGAACATTTCTCATGGTTATGAAAAGCATTAATCAAAGCACAGAGAGCATAAAAACATAACTTTGTTCTTTAGTCCCTTTCTGAATGCTTCCAAAAGACATCCCTCTTTTAATTGACCACCAAAGCCACCACACACTGCAGCTGAAGTGCCAGATTTAATTAAGGAGAGATTTCGGCTTCGGCATTGGTACTCTGAGCCCCAGCCATCCACAGAGTCTGCTGAGAGTCAGCAAAGTCAATGAAAGCCTTGAACTTTCAGACAGCATGAAAGAAATGAAGGCAGGCGATAGAGATAGGGGGCAGGAAAATGGCCAAGAGGGGGAAGACGGCAGGGAGACATGTGGGAGGGATGGGGATAGTAAAGAGAGCAGAGAATGAAGGGGGTAGGGCAGTCAGAGAGACGGAGCAGAGGGTAGATATGTCCCTATTCGACTGCCAGTGAGTCTCAGTGCTGCAGAACAACACCTGATCCAAGAAGAGCAGACAGTCCCCCTCTGAGGGAGTCAGGGCGCATAATCTCGCGAGTTGATAATGAGAGCTCAACCTCTCTGATACATCAGCCCAATGGAGGAACTTAACAGCAGAGGCATCATTCTTCATCGCGAAACCCTGACACTTTTATTACCCCGCTTTTTCTGAGGATCCCTATTTATAGTCTGGTAATGCTGCTGTAGATATAACGAGAACAGCAGCCAAGAGAGGCAGCTGAAAAGTAAGTTTAATAGTGCGGCACGCAGTCAAGTTCCACTTTCAAGATGCAGACATAGCAGTGCACAAAGGAGGAGGATGCAAAATCCATGCAGACTCTTTATAAACACAAAACACGGCAGCTTAAAGCAATGTTGGGAGAAGAAGTACGACTCCACATGCACAAGCCATACTTCTTATTTTAGACTCTGTGATGCTGATCAATTTGGAAATGAAAAAGATCAGATGCTGTTCCCACCTTGATCTTTTTCTCCATTTCTGTCTCTCCTCGCTGCAAAAACAACAACAACGGCAGCAGCAGCAGTAAAAGTAGAACAAGCAATGCTTTGCTAGGTGCTTTTTTGGAAGATTTTCTCGTCTCAGTGGCTTCAGAAATTAGAGATTCATTGGCAGCATCCACCATGTCTCAGCAGCTGACAGAAAGAATAAATGTGCTTCTGTTGTAACGATCACTTCAGGCCTTCACTATCTCCCCTGCAAGCCTGAAGAAAGGGAGAAAAAAGAGCACACAAGCAGGCGCTGATCGAGTCTCTTAATGAGACCTAATGGTCCTAATTCTCTGCATCAATAGAGAATCTTTTATTTTCTTTCTGCATTCAAGGCAACAAAGCAGATTCACTGCCAAAACAACAGGAGGTGCAGAGTGAGGTTTAAGCTTTTTATGCTGAGAATACAACTCATGAGATTTAAAGCAGCAGGATTGTCTTTTTTTTTTTTTTTTCTAACAGCGAGGATGAATGCTGACCAGAAGAAAATAACTCACACCAAAAATGAAAGAAATCTACTTTGTCTTTTAACTTGTAACTCTGTGTCCTTTTTAAGTGAAAGTAGTTGAAACATAGTACAGGCTTTTCAGATCAGAGACATATTATTCTTATTGCTGGACCAGCAATCACAGAGGTGTAGTATAAGTACAGTGATCCCTACCCAGCAACAGCAGAGATGGACAATTCTGATAGGCTGCCAAACTGCCCTTCTTATACCAATTAAAAAAATAAATAAATGAATAAAAAGTTCACTTACAATTATAACATTATTAACTTAAAGATTTACAGCTTAAGTTACAGATTATTACTGAAAACAGCTCTGATGGCTGCAAACATTTCACTCATTTGTTTGATGCCCTAAATGTTTTTATTCTCTGTGCATGGATCATAGACTTTATATAGAATGGACTCCGTCTGCCTCCTCACTGGGTGAAGCCACTCTGAAAACAGCACCCTCTGTTGTCGGGCTGCAGTATAGGTCATAAATCCCGCCTATTCCAGCAATCCCTATGGAGCTGTGGACAAACTTTAGACATTTATTACACAGAACATAACTGGTTCTCCCCCTGGTTGTGATGTTGACATGTAGTTACTGTAAGACTGGTTTGTGCTCAAGTCCTCTTTTTTATGTGCAGCTCCATTTTTAAAAGTTATTAGGGGGTTCATGTTTGCTATGATTGACACCTGATACAGCCTATTGGCGTTCAGGGATTGCGCAGCTCACCGGGGGAATACGCTGTTTGAGCCGAGCGTCATCACAGCTACCTTTGGAGACTCTCCCGCCGAATGCGTACAATGCTACTGTGCAATGCTGGTTTTTCAGGAAATGAAGAAAAATCCAGGAAATACTGAGAACTTTTTGTTTTCAAATCCGTATACAGGCGGGAGGCGGAACCAAGTTGTCTATAGTATATACAGTCTAAGGCATGGATTTTCGACCCTATTTTATATTTTAAACACATACCTAACTGTGCATTTTTTAATTCAAAGCCATTTTATCTACCTAGTCTCTTGGTGATACACTTAACACTTATTATCCATTTATTTGTTCTGTATCTGTTGATTTATTCACTCACCAACACTGTGCAATATTTCTCTATTTATTTGCTGTTCAATAACTGTCAGTCGCTGGATTACAAATAAACACTGTATAATAACTGTTTATTTCTTCACTACTGCTAATTTATTCGCTTACCTACCCCTGATATATGCTGTATGATATCAGTTATGTTCTCACTCCACAATTATTACCACTACTCAGCTGTAGATGATTTTGCTCATTGTAAATAATTGAAATGTCCATTCAAGGCACAGTAGTTGTATGTTAGTCGTAAATAGCCAAAGATTTACATTTATGTGATTATACATATGTGTTTTTATTTATGTTCTTTTCAGATTTTTATTTTATTTTTTATTTTTTATTGCTGCTGTATGGAAAAATGCCATGCACGGTTTTGCAGTGATAGAGGCTTCGATGGTAAAGAGCACTAGGCAGCTCACAGAAACACAGCAACAGTGTCAAAGTTGATCACATTTCATCCTTTTTCAGACATTCAGCTTGTCCTTTACCTAAAGACTGGTGCATGGAGCTAAATTTAGCTGAATTCAGAGATAAAAGAAAGAAACAAAAGTATTCTCTTTTCACCAAATGTGATTAAGAGATGATGATCGCCTCAGGGTCGTGTGGATGTTCAGGCCTGAAGCACCGCAGTGTCCTGGAACAGCCTTATCAAACACTGTCTGCATGCTGCATCATTTCCTCCTAATTAATTCAATCAAGGTAAATGTAAGCGGTTAAGCGTGTTTGATGAAAACAAAGGGGACGTGTTAGTCTGAGCCGTATATCAAGCACCATGCTCTAATTTAAACCCGTTGTTCCCATTACAAACACTGTGTGCTGCACCATTTATATATTACAGCTGAATTTTCCATGTGCAGCTGACTTCTCTTTTCTCTGTTTTCACTGATAAGCTCCACATGTTTCATGTTGTTGTTATTCTCACCAAATTTCATTATAGATTGTGATCATTTTTCATCTTTTGGAGCACTTTCTGCATCACTCGAACACAGTGATCTGAGAGCCCGCTATCCATTTTGATAAGTTTTCTCTCTCTTTCTCTTTTTTTTTTTTATCAGCAGCATTGGTAGACAGACTGGATCAGGCACACACTCTCATCTCCTCTCCACTTCTCTGCTCAATTGAATAAATTTGTGAAAAGTGTGATGGTCAAAATTAGAGCGTGAACAAATCCAATCAGGCTTTTATCTCTTTTTCTCCAAGGCTACTGTATGACCTTTTCTTCCTCTAATTGGTTTACAGGAAGTCTCTCGGCTAGATAAGTAAAGGCATCTCTTTCTTTTCACTCATGTGAACACAGAGCTTGTATATAGTCGTTGAAGTCATGTCATACTTGATTTTCAAAGTAGTTGTTTATCATGTATAATGAAAAAGTTTATTTCTCTAACATTACTCAAGGGTAATTGATTATTCAGCTTAAAAAATCAGTCAGAAACAGCCACAATCAGACTCTTTATGAAGGAATTTCCAAAACTGGCATGTGTTGATTAAAGTTATTTTAAGAGCTTAAATTGTTCTTGTTTTCGCAAGACAGGAAGACTGAGCAGGAAATTATTAATATCTTTGTCCTTCACATCCACAGGCTGTACAAGTGAGAATTTAAATTTATCTCAGCGGCTAATGTGTACATCCTGATATATTCTTACACTTCAAGATGTAGAGCCTGGCCCAGAGCCTGTGAATGGGACCTCCACTGTACTGAGGAGTTGTACTGCTTCTCACTTCATTTTTTTTTTTTTTTCTTTCTTTTCTTTTTTTCCAGTATGCCTTCAATGTGTCACCAGCTCTTATAATGTGAGCCTGTCAGTGCTTTTTTACAAAGATCTTACAGATGTGCCAACAGTATGATAACTTTGTTGTGGTGCATTGGTGAAAACATCGGATAAAGCCAAATTTATTGAAAGAAAGTCCTAATAGATAACATCCACATTCCAGGGTTCATTAAAGAAATCAATCAATAACAATCATTAATAAAGTTTGAGGGTTAATCTGCTCCCACAATGCTATTTGCTAACCTACATATTGGCAAAAGGACAGCCTGACAGTGGTGCACTGTGGCCTGTTTTACAATACTGCAATGTGAACAAGGGACACAATAGATTATTTTTTCATCTGATTCAGAAAGTAGCAAACAAAGCTACATTTCAGGGCAATAGTGTCTTTTATAGTCACGGTGAAAAGCCAGATGGACCAATCAGAGTTGTCTGTGTGTCTCTGCATCAGTTATTATTTAATCACTTTGATGATCATGCTCTTATCCTTAAAGGAAAAATAAAGATGTCAATGAAAGCAACCATTGTGAGGACACTTCTTTACAGAGAAGCAGTAAGAGCTACTTGTCTGGTACAAGAATAATTAATTCATCATTTGTTGCGGAGCAGTATCCACCTGTACAAGGCTACACTGCCCTTACTTTCTGTTAGTGCTCGCACAATTTACAGACAATAACTCAATGCTACCTCTATGTGCAATATTGACGGATTATATCATGATTCCAAATACCTATTTTTTCCCAAGTATAATAACTCAAATAATGTTCAAAAACAGGTCCAATTCTTTTATGTTCACTATGTTGCTTTTTTTTCTCTCTTTTTTTGTATGTAACATTTTTCATAAAGGTCAAAGTTAACTTATAACATGGGCTGAACAGAGGTTTATCTTATCTTACTGTTACAGACAATTATAAAATATTGATATCCTTACATGTTCCAAAAATGGTATAACCAAAGGTTCAAGCGTTATTGTTACAGAATCACCTGATCCTGTATTTTTTTATTGTATATTGTATTTGTTTGCACTACAAAATCACTGTTTACATGAACACTTACATGCTCTTTACATCAATGCATTACTGCAGATTGCAACACTGCAGTGTAAATATGTACAGCAGAATCATTTTTCTGGCCGTGTGGTATGCATGTATATGTAAAGGGTGCATGTCTATAGGGGTGTGTGTATATACATAGGCACATTAGGCATGAGGGTAGATCTCTTCTACTGTATTACAGTTTTCTCTCTTATATTTTTAATATAGTCTTTGTATTTCTGCATCGTGGGCCGCAGAGAAATGCCTTTTTCGATTCCTGTGTATGTACTCACATATGGCAGAAACAGACATGAATCTTAAATCAATTAAATAGAAGTAAACAAGGGAAATAAAAGACATTAAGACTAACCTGACTCAGTACTGTCACTTTAACTGTCAGTTATATTTCACCTTGCAAGGAAACAGTGATTACATTCTGATTCACCCAGGACTGCATTCACTCTCTCTTTTAATTAATGGTATCTTTAGCCTCGTAATAATTATGCTGATCTATGTCTATTAAAAGAAGCATACATCAAACTCCAATGACAGCTGGATTTTTCGTGTCAATACGTGGACAGTGGGTGTGTTGCAGCTTTGATAGGTGACTCAAGATGGGTACATGTATATATATATATATATATATATATATATATATATATATATATATATATATATATCTATATATTTTTTTTTTCTCTTCTGCAAGTGAAATCACTCTGCTCAAGTAAATTCTTCTAATAAGTGTCCACTGTTACTTGTTAGTGTGTTTGGTTATCCTTGCACAAACAGTATACATGACACACTTTCTACAGAGGAGGAGGAGGAGGAGAAGTGTGGAGTAATATGCACAGATATTCTTCAGTCTCGTATCAGGGGCAGAAATCCTGCATTTCATCTCTATGTCTACGTTCTTAACATGTCTTTCATATGTCAACACAAGCCTTTGTTTGTGGACCTGTACTTAACAGCAATACTCAGGACCTTGAGCTCATTCTCACATAAACTGCCTTGGCTGTGAGGACGCTGGACATCCAGCACGTCAAGATGAATCATGACATACAACACATGGCACCAGCCGATTTGCTTGCCAGGCTCTTGTTGTTGGCGCAGAGTGATGCCCACTGCCCATGACCCACAATGCACTGTGTGATGAGAGGCAGAGGCATGCAGGCTTCCTAAAGCTCCAGTCCACAGCATGTTGACAGGACTGGAGAGCAGCTCTGTCTCACTGGAACTTCACTACAGGGACAGTTTGTGCTTTCGATGGAACAAGGCTGCTTGATGGGCAGATTTCACAGAAGTGGACGGAGCCTCTTCCTCTGGTATTTATTTTCTCCACTTCATGGCTTTCTTAAAATAGAACGGAAGTCTCTCAGAGAGAGAGATTGTCTGCAAAACACAACCATTTAACAGAAAGGATCTGTGTAAGGCATCACTTCAGTCAAAACTCAATAATCTCCCTGTCAGACTACATCATTTCATGTGTCATTTTTCCATCAGCTATGGAAATCTCTTTTACTTTTAGACACATTTCCCAGGGCTTTATCCTGTCTCTGACTTTTTTTCAGACGTCATTTTGAATTTAAAAATAGATGCTTTTCTTCAGGACTTGTTGAAAGCATTACTCACTCACATCTGAGGGGTAATTCTTCAGAGCTTTTCCCACAGATATTACTGAAGAGACTTTATTCATTTATGCACGCAGTACAGAGCGCAGAAAAACGAATCAGCAGCAAAAACAGTAAATAACAGCCTACCTTTTTTTTAATGGAAAGCACACACAGGACATTGGTTACTATTAGATCATTAATGATGGTATTCTGCTGTGCCTTTTGCATAATTGGACATGTCTGTTAAACTTAAGTCTTTGTCAGAACGTGTGTTTCAGTGGATGAAACATAAACCCTTGCATAGGCGGTAATCATACAGTGATCTGTGAGTGTTTTCTTAAGAGGCACAATGGAAGGAGATAAATTATAAGTGCTAGCTGGCCCCTGGTCTTTGGAAGTAAAGAGGCTTAACTCTGCTGTGTAAATAGTAGCACCCAACTGCAGGTGCCATGAAAATTACTGAGAGGAGATACACTCATTTCTTTGTGAAAGGTGCAGAAGGCAAGAATCTGTTAAAGAAGCATCTTTTTTTGTGGTGTGCACACAAAAAAGCTTTTAATATCAGTCAATAGCTATTAGTTATTGATGACATTTGGGGATATCCTGATATCACTGTGTTTTGTTATGTCTGTCTAGTCAACATTTTTAAATTTTTGAGCGGCCTATTCTTTCTGATTGTAAACAAAGCCATTCTCCACCTCCCCCAACCTGGTTGGTTGTGAGGCAGACACTGCTTCCTCATGTTGTGAGGCACACTCCACGTCCTCGAATAATGTGCATGTCTAAAGAAAGCCTACACAAAGTTAGCGTGCTATAAATAAATAGGAAGTAAATACCAGAGACTCTGGAGGAGTCCGGTCTACCTCTTTGAAAAGGAGGTAGACCAGACAAGAGCTAAAAAGCCGGGTCTACACCCTGTAACCTTTCTGCTGGACAGGTAAACCGCTTTCACAAAGTAAGCCAAGTGTCTGTAACAAAGGTGTTTCTTGTCAAACGGGACCTGCTGCATGTTGTAGTGCTGCTAAACTGTTTTCTTCAGGTCCTGGAGTATGTCACTTTATCCCAGTTGTAGAAGTCCTGCAAACATTGTGTTTACTGGTAGTCTACAGCATCTACAGTTGCACCAATGCTTTTTACTTTCACGTTGACTAGGTCCCATTTGTAATCATCTTAAGTATTTATCTGCATTATATCTGAATTTAATTGGAACGATACGAGCGAGCAGGAGCGTCTGTTTGTGGGCGGGGCTTGCTGGAGCTGAGAGGGAGAGGAGGAGCTGAGGGGGAAACTAGATGGGAGGGGTAGTGTTTACACTCAAGATTTCTCCCAAAAACTGGCACTTCCTCAGCTCCTGCCTACCCAACTTTTAAGTCCAAAACACACTATCTTTCTCTTTCTGAGACCTGGGCCTCACTTGGCACCCAGATTGTGTGCCAATCAACAATCAAAACTGTCTTATGAGATTTAGATTGTGCGTTTTAGATTGGGCCCCAAATATGCAAAGAACCATGAATATTCAGTCAATGACACTGTACCAAGTGCAGAGCTGCTAACATCTGTGGGGGACCTTTCCTGATCTCTTGATACAAACAACCCCCTCTTTTTCTGAGAGCAGTCAAAGTATGTCTCATGAGAAAAATAGACAACAAATCCATCTTTAAAGTTTCTAAACTATAAAAAAGAAAACAGAAAAAAGAACTGTCTGACCTCAGATAACTCCCCAAATACTGTCAGTCAGGAGGGAGGAGGTATTACAGTAATGGATGGCACAGCGCAGTGGTGTCAGCAGCACACTCTGCGGTCTGCAAAGCCATCGTTGTCACGGCAGCTGTTGCTGCAAGCAGCCTCATAGCCATCAGCGAACTGCTTTACCCGAGCCAGGTCGATGGATCAAGTGCCTGATGGATAACATAATGTCTCTGAAAGGACAACATGTTACAATTTTAATTACGCTGCTCTTAGACTGTCTGGGCTGTCGAGCTAGACTCACCTGCTTTTGCTAGAAGAGCACAACTCTCACAGACAGGAGTCAGACTGGAGTGGGGTGGGTGGGGGGGGGGGGGGGGGTATTTATGAGGGGGGGGGGGTATTTAAGAGTTCAAGACAGAGCCTGGTGTTAATCAGCTGTCTTGTGTCCTCCATACTGCGTCAGCTCAGAGGAGATTCCTAATGACACACATGAACGCCAGTCAAGAGCGCTATGCCCCTCGTCTCTCCTCCTCTCTTCTGCTCCCGCTGACACCAGAGATGAAAAATCACCGGAGCTTCAAAATAAAAGGAAATAATGTGAAGTTGTAAATGACAGACTCCAAGTAATTTTTGTCGCTCGTTCGCTGAATAAAGAGCAATATGCCACTCTAATCAGAAACGACGTGTCTGTGGAAAAGCATATTTAGGCTGCTAGTCGTGGGAGATGACTCTGATTAGATTAATAGGAGCTTGTGCTGGAGGATGTGTTCATACCTTCAGCTGTCAGGGTGATTCACACTTTTTTGAAAATCAAAGCCAGCACTCTTCATTGTGGTAATAGGACACATAGTATCTTAGACAAAAAGGGAAAAAAAAGCTACATCAAGAGAAAAAAAAGGTATAAATTTCACAATAACCATGATAGCTGTAGGCGGGTGACGCCTCCCACCCTGACTCCCTGTACTGACACTGTCTTCTCTCTCCTGTTTATTTCCACCTGCAAATTTGTTTTTCACACTAATTCAGAAAACTGGCCATCTTCTTGCCAAAAACTTGGGTATACTTATATTTCACACTGGCACATTTCACAGTTGGGTGTCTGTCACTTGTGAGCTGCAGACCATCCGTCCACCTGGTTCCCTCTGGCAAGAAATGCATAATGCTCCTGTCAGGTGAAAACTCCCTGAATTTTCTTTAAACTTTCTTTGGCGTTTTTACCAGAACTTTGAATTACATCCTCTTCTTCATGGTGTTTTTCCACATGAAATAAAGTCACACCACCAGCGTATTTTACATAATACAGGAACATTTTGTAGTTTTCACCCTAAAAGCATTAAATCATTTACAAAGGCTCTGATTTATCCTGAATTATCTTTAAAAGGGACACTCCACCAATTTCTACATAGCATACTGTTACCAACCTTTGAAAGCTGATCATTTGTTTTTAGTTCACCTATGTTTTTAAGGTGCAACAAATCTATCTATCTATCTATCTATCTATCTATCTATCTATCTATCTATCTATCTATCTATCTATATGTATTTGGAAAGCTAAAGCATATACGATCCGCAATGAGCAGGTAACATCAGTGTATCATGCAGCAAATAGGTTGCCATTCTAATCAATTAAGTATCAGTAGTGTATTGAGCACGGCTCTGCTAAAGATACATGCCAGGTATATGTTTGCTGCTCTATGCTTCTAGACAGGATGTCAAGCACAGAAACTATGCATGTCATCTGGTATTTCAAAATAAAATACCATATGCAGACTTCTGACTGTGTATCAGTTCGTGTAGATGAGAAATCCGATGGTCAATCCCTGATCCATGTGGACCCCAACAGGGCTTTTAGCTGCTGACTCTGTCTGAAGGTAACAGCACAGCATAAAGGAACATAGTTTACTTTATTAAACACAAGTAAACCTGCAAAAACCAAAACTGTAAAATCACATTGCTTTTTCACATATAGTAGAGTCTCAACAGTCACTGATTATATCTGAATTAAGGGGAAATGGACCACAGAAAGGCAAAACAACCTGTTGCTAGTATGTTGTTTCCTCTATACTAAGCCCAGCTGACAGGGGCTGCACTACGCCGCTGCTACGATCCAAATACGCATCCTGTATGCGGTAGACAGAGCTGCTCTACGGAGCAGATACACTTAGCTAATGGAATGCGCTCGATACGGATCCCATATGAAGAAACTCCATGTAAATAGTGCAGCCTGCTTCAGCTCTTGAAAAGATAAATGACTGTAAAAGTGTTATGCAGGTTGGCTAGGTCACTCATTAAACAGTAGTTTTCTTATTACACGCTCATCAAATCACTGAATGCACAGTTATGGAATGACATTAAAACACAATTTAGAGAAATGTGTAATTTAATGAAAATAACTTGCATAACTTGAAAAATGCATCTCAGCATATTTGAACCTGTTACATAGGGGAGCAAATGGAGCCTTATTTTGACTCAGTGTGCGTGTCATAGGTATTTCTGCAGGTTTCATGCAAGCCTACAGTCTGAACCAAATGTTGCAGTATCCCTGAAAACTGTGGGGGTTGTATTGGGCAGTGAGGCTGAGAGTTTAAACCATGGGGGGCTTGATGGTTGCACAGTTTGAATTCAAAAGTTTACCCAACACACCATGCAGATGTTTAAGAATGAAGTAATGAAACAGACAGTTTTCCCATTGAGCGATATAAATATACATGGCACTGTGTCGGTCCTTTCTTCCTCTGAGACACCGGTAAGAGACGTAGCATGACTCTTCTCATGCAAGCGCTGCAGTGTTTGCATAAGAGTTATTAAAGAAGTGAGAGCGGGCGCTGTAGTTTTGCATGGTTAAAGCGCCAAAACATGAGCAGAGCATTTAATTCCTTGAGACACGACACAATACACTTTACATGATCTACAGTGCACACAGCTGGAGCACTGACACACACACACACAAACACACCCAAGATGACTGGGAGTAAAGATGAGTCCTCAGTTGAACAAGGTGATTCACCTGTTTTTAAAGTGATGGTTGTGTAATATTCTCATGTAAAATCAGTGTTTTAAAAAGTCTTAATGAAACTGTCTTTGTCTCTGTTAAAAGAAGGCTTTAGTTAAACACTATTAGTGGGATGGTGTGTTATTGAGATGGTAATAAATTGTAGTTTTTTCTGTGTCTTGAAGCTCACAGTTAGACTCAAATTAGACCCAAGGGTAGCAAAGTTAAATAAGTAAGTTTTCTTGTCCTATCTTTTGGTCAATTTATGATCCAAAACAAACCATGACATTGGTGTCGTGCTCTGACAGGCAAAACTCTGATCCTTGCGATATCGTCTTGTTTACAGTTTCTTATTAGTGTTTTCTAGATGATTTAAGTTTTACAACTTTGGTGTTGCTTTCATTAACATCTTTCATTTCCTAGAGATTAAAAAAAACTGCTTGTCTGAGCATGGCTAGACTCCCTGTCTCAATCTTTAATTTCTTTCAGTAAAAATCTTGTAAAAAATTTATGTTGGGAAGTCAGTCAGAGGGACGGTGTAAAAGGGTTCATTCAGCCATGCTGAGGCCTCATCATAGCTCAGTAGGCTTGTGCAAACCTGCAGCAAAAACAAAACAAAAAGTGCTGAACTTCAACTCGTAAAATACAACCTTTCTTGATTTATGTTTTGCATTGTGACTTTTGAGAGTGTAGAGGGAAAAAAAAAATCCTCTTTCAGGCTTGATTCAGAGCTGGTTCTCTCTCTGCAGCAGAGGGATACAGTCACAACAAGCTCTAAAAAAAAAACTCTCTGACAGGAATCAGCATTAGTTGACATTAAATACAGGGTTACAGGAAGCAAAAGGCTCAGCAAAAGGTCTATGCTAATGATCTGACGCAACAAGGAGCATTACACAACCAGCATAAGAAAAAAGATACAGCGTCATTTTCAGAGTGGGGTGTCTGGAAGACCCTTCTCATTTTCCATTTCTCATCAAAAAAGGCATTGCTAACAAATCACAACACGATATTGTGAGATACTCTTGTCTAGTTTAGGTTCTCCAATCTAATTGCCCTTTAGTTGTGTGACCTAAATTGTCCTACATGCAATATTATAGTGCAACGCAGTCTTACCCGCCTTGAGTGCGAAGACACAATAAACTGAGGCTATAAAAGCGGTCAGTTCTGTTGAATATGTATCATTTAGATTGTTTATTTATAGTGTTTCTCTCTTTCTTAATGATTCACTGATAGAGAAAAGGCTTTGCAGTTTATTCAGGTTTTTAGAAGGTCATTCTCTTTATCATTATCGTTTTCAAAAGAGCGCAAGCTGTAGCAACAAAGGGTACACATATTCACAGGCTTTTCTAAGAGCATCCTGTTAGTGACAGTCTTGGTGGTTTTTCACGCCCGGTCCATTTTTCAACATGAGGTATCAGTGGTGTCTCATTTACACTGCAGCAACTGGCCCTGTTTATCTAATTAGTGAACATGCAGGGCTACATTCTTATAAAAATAGTTTCCTCTGAGAAATAGAAATTCTTTGAACATCTTCCAGATTGTCACTGCGGACTCCTGCTGAATTACCCTCCGTGTGTTTAATGATACCATCTCAAACATCAGATGCCTTTTTACAGGTTTGTTGAAGTTTCACATTCCTTTCTTCTATTATCACAGTTGCCTCTAAAGATTGTGGGATGTCTTTTTGGTTTTTCTGGCAAGTCTTTTTTTTTTTTTTTTCTATCTATCTGTGTCTTATAAAATATGATGGGCTAAAGTGAAGGAGTCTGCACAACCTTTGTTTTTATTGCACCCTCGCCTGCACTGTGATAAGCTCTAACCCCCGGTGCAGACTTCACGGCCAGCCAGATAGTGTTTGCTTCGCTTGACTTCTTCAAGAACTGGCATGAGGGACAGATGCACCATGGGAAAGGATAAAATAGGCAACTAGGAGAACCTGTGTCCTTCATGTACTTGGACTGCTTAAAATAGACAAATGCAAATGGAGACTATTAATAATAACTTGTAATTTATTCTCCCATTAAGCAGAGGCTGGAGCAGCAGCATTTCCTGCTGTTGTTTATTTAAAACAATACAGTTTTCTTTCTGAATCTGCAAATATTTTTGGAGTAAGTTAAGTCTAATTAGGTGTTGGAATGAGGCTGCTCTCCTACCTTGCACTCAGATTTTGGATTTATGCAGAAAGCATTGCATCTGCACTCAAACGAGGTCAGAAGAAATACCTAAAAGTACTTAAAAATACAGATTTATATCTGAGGGACTGTCACTTTCCCCCCTCTTTTTAAATATATATATTTAGATGAATCATCCTGAAGCTATCATTGAAAATGGCAGCAAATGTTGAGCTCAGCAGCTCAGTGTCATGCTGTGCACATATGCAGCCAATGGAAGTGCAGGAAAAAGTAGTAAAAGTTAAATAAATCACTTTTGAATTCCTTTTGACTTCAGTTGCATTTCATTTTCATATCACCTGTGCCAGAATATCCTTGCTTTTGAGAAATTATAAATCCCCTGTGAAGGAGATAGCAGCGGGATTCTCTTGACTTGGAGAAACTGAGGACCCAGAATGGCAGGAGCTCTGTGAGCATTTGCGGCTGCTTTACAGACAGCGGTTGTTATGGGAACGTTTCTATCTGCCGTCTTTGAAGCTGAGGGAGGATATAGTGTGCTGGTGTGAAATGGAAGCAGTACAGAAAGTTTTTTTTTCTGGGAGGGAACTCACCGAGTAATACGACAGGTTTATCTCAGTTTGCTGGGAAGGTTATTCCTCCCTCAGTCTACAAGTCCAGCTGAGGTGATAAAACTTCCAATCTCGCAGCTGCCATGCAAGACACTTGACTGCTTTATCAATTGACCTTCCCCTCACCTTGTAGCACCATATTGATCCCCTGGCTCTCTTTTAAATGCAATGTCTCCTGCTCAAGCACAAACTTATGTTGTTCAGTGATAAAGCAATCTAATGAAAGGCTTTGGCCCCCAAGTGATATCCAACACTTGTAAAGTTCATTCAAGTTACTCTAAGAAAAAAATAAAAATGCTAGGGTAGTCTTAGATTAAAGACAAAGATTTTTTTATTATTAAAACACTTCAAAGCTATGGGGTGCCGTTTGTAAAGCAGCCCATTATAAAAACAACAGCAAGATTTGGTCACATTTAGCAAAACAACAGCAAGATTTAGTCACATTTAGCTTCAAACAGCATTTAAAAACGTGATGTGAATTTTCGGCAGTCATTTTTTTGCACATTTACAACAACATTTAAAGACCAAAACTAAATGTTAAATGTTAAATCTAAATGCTAATTATAAATCTTAAATATATATGTTAAATCTAAATGTTAAATCTAAATCTAAATGTTAAATCTAAATCTAAATGTTAAATATAAATCTAAATGTTAAATATAAATGTTAAATATAAATGTTAAATATAAATGTGTTGGGCGAAACTAAATATTTAGCTAATATATATCGGAAACCGGAAGTGCCAAAATAAAAGCTTTAGAAGGTCATATTGATGATTCTTGTGTCGAAGAAAACTAATTGAAACCAATTTAAGGGGGGAACAAATACTTGGGGTGACGTTTCGTGTTAATAACTACCTACAATAGCGACAGCAACAACAAAAACTTTATTAGAAAGACTCGAGTTTTCAGTGTCGCTTCTCCGTATGGCGCGGACACTGTACAAACACACGCACACACACATGCAGGCGCACACGTCATACTACTCCATGGCACCTTATCTATTCATGAAGTGCTTTGGCCATACGGGTAACGCGGACGACTGGGACGCAGGAAGCCGGGGTTCGAAACCATAGACTGTATATAAGTATATATGTATAGACTATATATATGTATCTTATATACAGTCTATGGTTCGTACAGTGTCCGCGCCATACGGAGAAGCGACACTGAAAACTCGAGTCTTTCTAATAAAGTTTTTGTTGTTGCTGTCGCTATTGTAGGTAGTTATTAACACGAAACGTCACCCCAAGTATTTGTCCCCCCCTTAAATTGGTTTTAATTCGTTTTCTTCGACACAAGAATCATCAATATGACCTTCTGGAGCTTTTATTTTGGCACTTCCGGTTTCCGACCGTGAATTTGCATATTAGCTAAATATTTAGTTTCGCCCAACACATTTAGATTTAACATTTAGATTTAACATTTACATTTAGATTTCAATTTAACATTTAGATTTAACATATATATATTTAAGATTTATATTTAGCATTTAGATTTAACATTTAACATTTAGTTTTAGTATTTAAATGTTGTTGTAAATGTGCAAAAAAATGACTGCCGAAAATTCACATCACTTTTTTAAATGCTGTTTGAAGCTAAATGTGACTAAATCTTGCTGTTGTTTTGCTAAATGTGACCAAATCTTGCTGTTGTTTTTATAATGGGCTGCTTTACAAATGGCACCCCATACAAAGCATCCCCCTGGTTATAGTTTTTATTTATTTTTTTTATTTTTTTATAATAGTGGTCTGTTTCAGCAATTTGACCCGGTGGTATCTGAAGAAGTGTAAAATGCCCAAACATAATGGTTGCCATCTTGGAAATGTTTACACAAACTAAATTCCAAACAGCACCAACCAAGATCATCTGTGGAAATTTATAATCAAGTATGTAGGAAGTGATAAGGACTGAATTGCAGCTAGGTTGTAACTTCGGTGTTTGAGAGTCGGCAGGAGATTGATAGAAAGTAGCCCTCACATTCAAGCGCTGCGTAAAGAAGACTTACCCCCAATTTCCACTGCACTGGGAACAGCTCCAGTACGGAACGGTGGCTTTAGCGGAACGTCCGCTATTTCCTATTGGATTCGTTTGTGAGGTGAATTTCATGGCAGATTACGGACAGCAGGAATCACGAGAACTCACAAAAACCTGCGGTTTCACATGCAATCGCGAGTTGTCTCTATAAAGGCAGCCACATAATCATATAAGCAGCAGATTGTGTCCTTCCAGAGGAGGAAATCCACCTCTAGACTTCTAAAATCAGCATCTTCTCATCCATTGTGTCAACGGGTGAATGATGTCTAAAAACCTTTCACTTGTTTGACCCTGCCATTTGCATGATGTGGAATGCAATCCACCTGAAACACGTAGTGTTTTATTTTGAAAAGAAGCTGGATGTTTTATTTTGTGTCTTTGCCCGACTTCCTTTCCAGCACGGACTAATCTGTGCTGAATTTATGCGGCATGCTCTGGCATCAGGAAAGTGTTTTCTGGTGAATAAAATATCTAAAGATTAATTTTAAATGCCTTTAATTAATAATTTTTAACTTTTGGGTAAATAAAGAGGGATTGAAGCTAAATGATCTATTTTACATACATTTGGAGAGGAATTAAAGCAAATTTGATAAGACATTTAGCACCTGAAAAGGCTGTGTGGGTGAAAGTACTGGAACAAAAGCCAAATAAACTTCCCTCCTGTGGCTGTGAGGAGGTTGATGAGAGACAGGTGTAGGCCTCAAGAACAAAACAAAGATCCAACAATTTCAAAAGGCACATTATGAGCAGAATGACCTGTAGAGTTTGGGGCTTTTTCTCTGTGGGTTTGTCACAAAGATTGACTTTGTAATAAGGAACACAACAGCGTCTCGGTCTCTGTGAGAAACTATTAGTTAGTGCAGCTTTTAGGTTTGGTTTTATGATCACAGCAGCTCACAAATCTCATACAGAGTAGCCAACGGTTAGTGCATTAACAGTTAACAGTTAAGTCACCTAAAAGACCACAAAAAAGTCTTATTTTAGGTATCTCTGTGACAAGAGAACTAGTAATAATTGGACTACATCTTGACAAAAATCTTATTTAAGGTTTAGTGACTGTCAGTTTGAGTTCAGGATCTTTAAAGTTGGAATAAATGACTTAGATGTCACTAGTAAGTGTATTTGCCACAATAGGTGGTGGTAAAATCAGCTTCTTTACTGAGACACTGCTAGGAGAACTGGTGCGAGAGCTAGGCTAAAGTTATCTCCAGATGGGGGTAAATCGAACAAGTAATTAAACTTACTTTAAGAGACATCACCTCAAGTGCTCATCTTCGTCTAAGTGTATGCTCTACAGCCCATTTGTTCTGCAAATTGTTGTGCCTCATTTTCAGTAAATTTAAGCCACTAGAGGGGAAAACGTTTTCTTAAACAATTAACTGCTGGAGGAGATTAGATGGCTAACTTCAGAGTTTCTAAATCAAAGTTCTATTTAATTTACGTCACACATTACTACCTGACTCACTAATCAAACAGTAATAGTTACATTATTGATTCTGTTTGATCCAAACCCCATATCAACACTAGTTAATTCATCTCAACCAACATGAACATGATGCTCAAGACAACCTGGTCATACACATCATTACCAATCAAAAGAGTCCATCACATTTCACCACTGCCTGTTGGTACACATGACAGATATTTTATATTCATGGATTGGATTGGATCTTGTCCTGCTTGAACTAGCAAATGCATCTCTAATTTTATGATTGCTATAAAAGGAATGTATACTTCACATTTATAATAATAATAATAATAGTTATCGTAAAAGTAAATATGCAAATACCTGAATTCAAACTTTCAGTTCAATGTTAAAGGTGCACTGTGTGGTATTTAGCAGCAGTTCACAAATCTGATTCAGTATAATTTCACTTATAGTAAGAAGATGAGGATGAGAGTGGTTGTTGTTGTGTGCAAAAGAACTTAAATTCACAGACATTGTGGATGGTAAAAACTTTGAGTTCCTGAGTATCTTGCATGTGCACTGTTGACGCGGTACTTCTTCTACCTTAGCGTCTGATTGCATTTCCATGAAGTGATATTACGAATTTTACGCTGCACTCAGTGATCGACTCGTCAGGGCTCCCTCACAAACAAGAGAACAGTAGGTGAGTTGTGTTTGGTCTCTTTGCTAAAGAAACCAGGCAAACCAAAAAATTTGTTTGGTGGCTAGTGCTGTGGCTGGGAACCTATATGTACTGTTGATGAAGTTGGGTGCTGTTCTGAAGATTATTTGAGTGGTAGAGGTTTGTGCGTAGAGATGTAGAACACCGTGTATTGTTATTATGCAGTCATTACTAAAGTTGGTATAACTAGAGAAGCAAGCAGTCGGAAACATTCATCTCTCGCGGGGGAGGCTAACTTGGTGTTACGGTGTGTTTAACCATTACTTAAATTTAATATTTAGGTTGCTGTGATATATTGACAGGGGTGTGTTACCAACTGTGGAGTTAAAGAGACAGATTTAAAAAAAAAAAACTTAATGTGTTGAAAGGAGAATACTTAGGTATATAAAGCAGTCAGATTGTAGATTGAAATACTCCCCTGCTCATCCCTCCCTTGAGGTCTTTGAAAACAAGAAGCTCAAGGTTCTCCATGTTTTTTTTTGTTTTGTTTTTTTTAATCATCAAAATGTCTAGCAATACAAATTACTTTCTGCACAACAAACACATTTCTTTTTCCCTCTCTTTCCTCCAACGGGTGCAATTCACTTGGCCACTCCCTAAACACAGAAGCCCATGTGTCATAGCATGACTGTTCAGTGCTGCTGCAGAAACCAAATGGTTTTAATCAGGGATTCTGGGTGTAAACGAGACTAAATCGATTCATGTCTGCCTTTAAAGGCCAAAACATACAGAGGTGGAAAGGGAGAGAGAGAGAGTGGGATGAATAAAAACAAGGCAAACATGGAAAACAGGGGTGACAGGGAGGAGCAGCAGGGAGAGATAAGCCGAGGAAAAATGACAGAGTGAAGGTGAAGAGCAGAGGTTGGGCCACATTAGGAAGAGAGTATGAAAAACAACTGAGAGAATAAAGATAAGGAAAAGGCAAGCAGATAAACCAAGAGGGAGCAGGACAAAGGCAAGTTAAAAGAAGACAAGTCCAGATAACCAGAGATAAAGTGGCTGAAGTCAGGAGGAACACTCTGAGTTGGTAAGGTAATGGTGGGGTGAGATGTGGCCCCCGAGAAAAGAGGGAACGAGGGAATGACAGACAAATGACGGATGCAATAAATGAGAGAAACTTCACTCCAGGGAGGCATTGGAGTGAGGGAGGGGTAATAGAAAAAAGGGGGAGAAGTGATTCAGATACAGAGAGATGGAGACAGAGAGCGTGAGAGGGAGAGTGAAGCAGCAGAGTGACGGGGAGGGAAAAAGAAGGAGGACGCTGCAAGGAAGCCGAGTGAGTGATGTCCAGAAGGAGCACAGTACCACAGTTGTCTCCCTGGTGTGGCCTTGATGGGAGTACAACAACACGCCAACTGCTACAACAAACCCCTCTGCACTGCTTTTAAACACGCAAACACTGCTCATTTCACAACTTAATTTACTTCCCCTCATCTGCAGACGGCCCACATGAAAACAGAGGCAGAGAGGTGTTCAGCAGGGTCTATCATAGCAGCGAGAACCTCCAGTTTTTCAGGGGTAGCTCTGGGTGAAGCTTGTCATTCCCTTTTTTTTTATTAAATCACCCATGGCTTTCTTTCAAGGTAACTCACCGGCTGATCATGTGTGATGCTGTGACTCCATGCAAATAAAAAAATGGATAGGGAAAGGATGTTTGTTTTTGTTTTTGGTGTTTTTTTGTTTTGTTTGCTTGTTTGTTTGGAGGGACAGAGAATGAATAAAGTTATTTGGGGGACAAAATAATCTAGATTTTAGTCAAACAAACACACAACAAAGACTAGCAGAGCTGCCAAATTTTGAATGCGATTCAAATGTTTATGTTTGAAATGGCATCTAAACTGAAAAACAAGCAGAGAGACATTAACTAAAAATTAAATATGCAAACGATGTAAAAATATTTCTCTTTTGAGAATGAAGGCATATTAATCATATTCCTGAGGAATTAATATACGACCGAGGAGCAATGATGAGCAGTAACATGTTAGAAGTAACGTGTTGCTGTAATCCAATTACTTTTTTCAAGTAATGAGTAAAGTTAGGGATTACAATTGCAAAAACAGTAATAAGACTACTGTTACTCTCCCACAAGCAGGCCCCGTTACAGCGTTTATAAACTGTAATTTTGTTTGGTGACACTGTCTGATGAGTCATGACAATCACATATGAGTGGAGCGACAATAGTGGTAAACAGCAGACACGTGTAGTAGTGATCAACAAGAGACAACATGGAGTGTGAGAGAGAGCAGGACCGTGCAGTGTCGGAGGTACCAACATAATCTTGAGTTTGACTCAGTAAAACATGTCAAAACTTTATTGTACACTGTACACTCTGAGTGGGAAGATAACTTTTATCTCCAGCGAAAATTTCCACCCTGAATCTGAGCAAGTAACTTGCAAGCCAGCACAGGAATGTGAAACTCACTGAAAAATCCACTGACATGACCGCTGCTGCTACCACATTCAATTCTGAGGGACCCTCTCCAGCTGAACAGGTGAACTTAGACTGAAGAGTGACAGGACGTAGTGCTGCTGAATGGTGAAAATTAAGTTAACAGAAGAATGACTTACTTTGTTCTATTAAAATATGGTGAAATGTGCAGAAAAAGGGTTTAAATGCTCAACAATTTTATTCAAGCCAGAGACTGTTTGATGCAATGTGCATAAAGTTAAAAGACTGGAACTAATAAAAATTTAAAAAGTGACTTTTTAACTTGATGAAATTTTATATGATGGATTATGCAAAAGAATTATAATTAGGCTAAAAAGTCTAGGTATTCAGGTTGTGCATTCTGTTTTTGAAAAGTAACTAGTTATTAGTAAAGTAACTAATTACTTTTGAAAATGACTAATTAGTAAGATAACATGATTACTTTCTTGGAGAAGCAATCACTAATTGGTAACTAATTACTATTTCCAAGTAACTTGGCCAATGCTGCTGAGGAGTGAAATGAATGAATTAAGAAAGTGATTTGTGTCAGGTTTGTGTGAGGAGCCAAAGTACTGCATTTGTGGAGGAAATTCTCATGTGTATCGATAACAGTGATATCAGCCTTGTGATATAACAAACCCCAACACAAAACTTTGCCTGGAGTTGCGCTCAACTAAATACCTGTAACCAAAAAAAAAAAAAAAAAGAAATTTCATCAAAAATGAAAGGTTCAAAATTACATGCAGGATTCAACAGTCGACTTGTTACACTTAAGCAGTGGTAATTCATAGGACTGTGTGTCATCTGGCCAATAAGACAGTGTTGTAGGCAGGGCATTAGGTGAGGCAATGTGGTGCGGAAAAAAACAAAAAACAAAAAAAAACAGCGGTGAAGCTAAAGTAGCACATTTCCTAAATGAACTTTATTGGCTATCTGTAAAATAAAAGATAATCATCCAAATGATGAATACTGGCCATGAGAAGTCTGATCCTCCATATTTCAAGTTGTCAACATTAAAAAACATCCATCAATATGATTGTTTTTGCGCACATCAATCACTCTCATCTTTTTGCTATTTGTGACAACAGCAATCCCCAAAAAGGAGAAAAATCACGATGAGCGTTTACCAGAATGAGGAAGGCTAGACGGAAAAAAGCAACTGATCACAGATACATCTGGCTCAGAAAACTCAAAGTTTCACAGGGCGACTATATCTTTCTTTTTACAACACAGAGCAAGTCCATTTTACCCCTGCCACAATGTCTGTCTTGCTGACATTCACATTGTTATTAACATTTAACTTACAGGTTGAAAAGGCTGAAAAGAGAGGAATTCAAAAGTTAGATCATTTCTCATGAGTTTGTCTTTATAATTGACACCTTCTGTGATCCATCCTATAAGAGATATTGACTGGTGTGGCTTTTCTCTGAGAGTATTGTCTCTTAGTTTTGATGCATTTGTATAAAATAGTTTTATTATGTGTTTGATGAATATGGTGACCACACACTTCCAGCTGGAAAACAAAGGCAACAAATATTAGTCAAGTCACTCGTCAAATGGTTCCTATAGTTGTCCTGCTGTTTATTCTCACTCTGTAATTAGTTCCTCACAATTACTCAAACTACATACCACTGTATTTTTTCCACTTACGATTAAGTAAATAGCTTCTTTTCCCCCGTAGTCATGCCAGATTGTGTGAAAAGACTCAGCGGTTTTCTGCCTTTCCTTTCTGTTAACGGGTCGCTCTGTTGCCATCAGTTGACAATGTGTCTCATAAACAGCTCTCGCCAATTGACAGAGTAATTGCTCAGCTGTTGACATGCTACCGAGAGGCTTAATCACTTCTAGATAATGATCAGTTCCAGCTGCCATTTTGGTGTTGACTAGCCTGACGTTTGTTTGCACACTCCTAAAAGCTTGTTGTCAGCTGTGTGTGAGACAGTCAATACTGCGGTACCATGACATTTTGCAATCAAAGGCAGACACAACACTTAGATTCAGAATGGAGCGTTCAAAGCAGATGTCTTTGAAACTTGATTCTCAGTGAGTTGTTTCCATCTGCTTCAAATGTGGATTGAAGTTTGGGGTCTTTTGTTTGTCTCTGATCAGTAACTTAGATGCCAGCAGTACTCAAAAACTTGTTTGTGATGAAACTTTAATCCGTGTGTCACATACATACACGACAACTTGTGTGCCAACTTGGGTTAATGAAATGAGATTGGGTCCTTGCACCTTTGGGCACGTTAGGGTCTGTCTCAACTGAATGGTGTGCAGAAGCTGCAACGGTGCCCTCTTACTTGGTGCTCCCAGTAAACCATAAGTGTGTAGATCTGTTCAGGCCAACACTGTCAACATGCATGTTTAAATAGGAACCCATAGAGCAGTTTAGTAATGTGTTATGGATGCAGCTAGTGACAGCCCCCACTTGTCAGGGGTTGTGGTCACTGCACCCGAAATGTGAAAAAATCCTACCCACAAGGAAAGAAAGGAAACCCTTGCCCAACGATTTTGTTCTATGGCTACCATGAGCTGCCAGCTACGTCCGGTGGGTTTCGTGTGGGGTTTTATGGTGGTGGTGGAGAGCTGGTATGAGCGATGGTGGATATAAAAATAAGTAAATAAAACATGTGGGCTGAACTCTAGTATAATGTCTTTTGTTTATTTTAGGAGTCCATCTGATGTGCAAGCAAAATTGGTCTTCTCAGTGTATCTTGGCTCCACAGCTACTGAGTTTCTGCTCTCTGTTCAGGTGTTCCCAATTCCACACTCAACAGGTCTTCAAACAAAATGACAGGAAATGATGTCTCCTCATTGACCTTTGTCGCTGTGATTTGTAGTCCTTATTCCCCCAGGGTTCACCCGACAAATGCATATTTACGACACTGCTGCACCTCTGTTTAAGCAGCTCATAGTAACAGGGAAAAGAAAAGTAAGAAAGAAAAGATCCTAAATCTATTCCCAACAGATGGCTTTACCATTGGAATCTTTGTGATAGGGCATTGATGAAAAAAACATACACTAATCAGCTCATAGATGTGTTTAGGGATGGATCCTAATCTGTGTTTGACATTTCAAACAAATTGGACACAGATGGAAGAAGTTATTATAACTTCCTGTTACATGGAGGGATATTGAAGCTTGATGAGCTGCTAAAGCTACACCTTTTATTACACCAAATCCTTTCAACTTTAAATCCTAATTGTGTCTGAAAAACACTGACCACAGCAAGAGTTGATAGGAGGAAAGTCTCAAGGCAAGTTTGTTCAAATGGGCACCTTGTCAATGGCCAAAGTCAGACATTTAATTCAGATTATGGACTTCCTGTAAGGATTATTTGATGGGCCTAAGCGGACTTGTCCATCGAAGCATGATGCCTATGCCAAGCAAAAAACATGCAGATAGTTGAAACTCATTGAAGAGACTGTATTTTGGAGCGTTAAGGGGCACTGTTGAGCCTGTGACTTTGCTTAACCCCTAAAGGGTAGGTGAGTATGTAACAATGTAACATTAAACAACAAAGTTGGTCAGGTTGTCCAATAAATGGAAACGCAATTGAAATCAAACACTTTATATCATGTAAATCCAAAAATCTGATTTATATTATACAATGTCCCTGCAATAAAATATATGTTGGAAAAACATCCCTCTCCCTTCGAAAGTGCATCACTGAGCACAGGAGTGCAATAAAAAGAAACGACAAAACTAGCCCTGTTACAAGACACTTTGATGAGGCAAAACACCTCATTTCGTTGCTGTTTTTCTGTGACAAAGAAGACATAAAACAAACTAAAAGAGGTGGCAATATTGAGCTTATGAGGAAAAAGAGAAGATTTTTTTTTAATCTTAAAAAAGCTTATATCCAAGGGAAATGAATGCAGACTTTTCAGTGAATGACTTTTTTTAGTCAATCTTTTAAACTTGGTTTTAAAACTTGTAAAAATATTTTACATTTATTTAAAAAGGCTTTTTTTTTTTAGCATATCCATTAATGTTGTTTTATAATGAGTTCTTATATGTGTTTTAGAGTACTCTTAAATACATGTGTATGTGTATATGTATGTGTGTATGTGTGTAAATGTGCATGTTTTTATGTTAATTCATATTTAAGCTTTGTATAGAATCTACTTTATCTCAACCATTATTTTTCCCTCTGCTATCTTGTATGGTAATTTGTGTAATCCTATACTGATCCTCTGGTCAACCAGCACTTCAAAATGGCTGCTACTGCCAGCACCGTCCAATGGAAGCTGTCTCTCAGGCCTTTGCCCAATATGGTGCCACTGATACCTCCTTTTGGAGACTTCCCCTTACCCCCTGTCAGCACCTTATTGGTCCAAAACCACATGGTGACTAGATTGACACACCCCTGCAGCCATTCCATTGGCTGAATTGGATTTAACTGCACATGACTGGTCAAATCTTGTAACTGTTCCACTCTTTGAATTTTTTTTCCAATTTCAAACCTACCCTTTTTAAGTGTTGTTTGAAAAGCATTTCTGAAGACCCACAAGCCGAAATGTATCGGTCTAACAAAGTTGTTTCCTGAACTAAAAATGTTGGAGCTCATTTGATCTCTTCAAGATCTTGTCTCTCAAACCACCTTGGAAGTTGGTGTAGTTGTGCCAGAACTTCCAAACCCAGGTTAGTTATATTTCCATCTAAAGAAAGCACACATTCTCTAGGTTCAGGGTGTGACTTTGGTAGAGTTGTAAGCCTGTTCATTTAACACCATAACCAAAGTGTACAAGTAGTTATTTGCAAAACAGCCTCGCTAAGAATGTGTTTTGCAGTGAGACAGTCTTATGGTGTTTGTATTTACAGTCAACATGGAGTTAACAGTTAATTCTATGTATGACTAGTGTTTTATAAATGAATGTCTTGCATTTCTTTACTAAATCAAAAAACTCTGGCAACTTGATTTGCACTGCAGTTGAAGCCACACATGGTAAATGCTGGCTAGCTGGTTTCTGAGTCTTCATTGCTGCTTTTTCATCTTCCCTCTTTAGTCATTTGATTGTAAAGCTTAATCAAACTATGACTGCACATAGAAAACTCATCGGAAAAGTTAGCGTGTCGTAGGGGAGAACAAAATCTAAACCTAGTTCAACATTTTGACTTGGTCATTTATTTATGCTAATGCTGAAGTTGGTTAACTGTTAAAGTGACATGGCTGATACGTGTGCAGTGTGATCCACATTAAGATTTCCTAATTGTTGGGAAATCTGGGGATTCAGATACAGATACCCTGCAATATTCTGTTGACTTAAGTTCACTGCAGCTTTGTCCTCCTCTTACACCTGCTACTTGCGTAACAAAAGTCAGAATCATTTTGACCCCAGGTTGTAAATTTTTTTTCATTAACGTCCAAACTTTAATGCACTTAATGTTCTTCACAGAAGGCTTTTAGAGTAAATCATTTTGAGATACATCTTGAAGTCTTATGAAAAAAGCACTTGAAGTGACCATAGTGCTTTTGTAGACTGAGTCTTTCTGCTGGTGTTTGGGTTGTTTGATGTTGACATCAGATTTTCACTGTCATGTGGGGATGAAGCGACCCATGTATGTGTGTGTCACCTCTGAGCGGAGGAGACCACACGTCTCTGACAGCTGAGAGCCTGTAGGGACCCAAATACAGACACACTCTGAGACATTT
This sequence comes from Xyrichtys novacula, assembly GCA_962446985.1. Classification (NCBI taxonomy): domain Eukaryota; kingdom Metazoa; phylum Chordata; class Actinopteri; order Labriformes; family Labridae; genus Xyrichtys; species Xyrichtys novacula. The sequence continues at coordinate 18,172,019 of OY660866.1, read as the reverse complement.
GTTTGTACAGCAGCCTGGCAAGCACATATAGTATGTTCCGCCAACAAATATGCTGCCAGATACACACACACACACACATGATCACACATTGATCCGGTAGTGTATGTGGTGCAGCTGCATAGCAAGAATCAATTTTCATCACATTCAACACTGCTCCCTCCCTGGCTCTGCAGTCTTGCTTGGCCGGAGCCATATGTCCACAGTCCTAGAATGAGGGTCCCTTGGGCATGTGGCACATCTTCCCCATGAGGAGCAACCAAGGGTCCCTTGTGAGCGGCTGGCTTTCTCAAAGGGCTTGTAGGGGCAGAGAGGCCCAGCCAAAGGCGGAGAGGTCTCTGAAAACTGTAGGCCCGAGAGATTTAGGAGGATGTGAGCTCTTTGTAAGGTCGAGGATGCCAGAGCACCAAACAGAGATTCAGTTTCTCCTCATGTGGCCCCTGATTGTTGATCCCTGACAGAACAGACAGAGCCACACCCTCTGCACCCCCTCCCAGCTATGTGACTCAACTGGAGCTGGTCAGGATGCACTAAACAAGCTTGTTTCAGGGAAGGAAGGGCTCGGGACTGATGGTAATGAGGAGAAGCAGCGGTCATTTTCTCAGGGAAGGAAAGCAGTAATGATAACAGCACAAAGACTGATGGATGAAAATAGCATCTATTATGTAAAAGGATGTTTCCTCCACTGAGGCCAGGTCAAGAAAAGTGTGATAAATGCTAAGTGTGTGTGTGCACATTTTTCTGGCTCCTCTCTGGTTTGGCTCAACTTTCATGCTCTCTTCGCTCAGTAACCAAGCTGATGTTCAGTCGTCGATTTTACCAGATGGTAAAGCGTATGAATGTTTTTTCTCCTCTAGTTAAGTTTAATACCTCTCATCTCACTTGCATCTTTACACCTCCAGCTGTCTCTGAGCACCAGAGCTGTGATCCCCGACTTTGGAGTGAAGAATCACAGCTGACCACTGATCCTGTCGTAGCAAACTCAGCCTTCATGTCTTGTGATTCCCTCTGAAGACTTCACAGTGCTTATCAAAGTGCCCCGCCTGCTGATTATCTCTCCAAAAGAGCAGAGACCAAAGCTGGGAACACAGAGCGTGTTGGATCAGGCTTTTCCACAGGGGCGAGGATGGCAGCACGCTCCATCATGAGAAAACTAAGTTTGGAAAAGGCATCCACGGCACAGGTTACACAGTGTTAATTATGCAAAATAATACCTCCCAACTTGCTCGTCTTGCTTCTAGTAGAGTCGACTTGTGTTTACTCAACAGAAACTGGGAGGACTCATTTTCACAGCTGTTTGGTTATTTTGTTACAAGCCTGAGTAAGGATGTGCTGTAATGGTTTGACTGTATGCCAGTGAGCCAGTTAAGTTTAAAATCCAATAAGAGTTAAATCAGGGTTTTATGTGTCAGTAGTTCAGAGGAAACATACAACTTCAAGAAGACAGAGGGAAAAAAAAGAGGGAAACCCACCAGTTTTCATGCATAAGTCAAAGTCCAGTCAGTCAAGTCAATCTCCGTCATCTTCATCTCCTAGTTTAGAATAGATGTATGAATTAATGAGGTTTGTGTCAATTATGTGTAAATTTGTGTGTGAAATGAGGAAATGAAAGTCATTGCTTTGGATTAGTGCCATTTGAGTGAAATGGTATTGCTATGATTACAATACTTTTTTAGAACTTAAATCAATTTTAGACTGATGTAGTTAATTAGCCAGAAAAGAGATAAAGACCAGAGAGAGTACATTCAAAAGTGTCTGTAAACATAACATTGATTACCAACAGTAGCATCAAATACATATAAATGTAATCTCGCCGTAAGACTATTTTATCTTCTTGTGCTGTAAAAAAAAATATTTTATTTCATTTATATATACTGTATAGCTGCTGAAGGATGGTTTGGTTTGAACCTTAAAAAAGTCAGACTTGTTTAAAGTTATACATCAAAACAGCTGATAATCCAAGTCTATGAGGATTTTTAGTTTTTACCATAATCAGAATTTATCCAATGGAATGATCGGCTCAGTTACTAGCTTCAATCCTCTCTGTCACAGTCTTGCCAAAGTACAAACCCAGTTCAAATGATATTAGGCTGCTGTGCAAAACATTGATAAAACAGAAATTTGAGATTCGCAAATAATTGAAAAGTATCAAATGTTGAAACTCAGAAAGTTTTTTGGTTTTGTGACAAAAAAAAAATCTCATTTGAAATTTTATATCAATAACCCAGATGGGACAGTGACAGCAGAACTTGTGTAATACCAAGAAAAAAAAGATAAAAAACAAAACAAAACAGAGGAGCCTGTACTGGATGATTGTGATCTCCACACCCTCGACGACTGCATTGAAAAATGACTTGACTCTGCCATAGAAATCATTGCAAAGGCTTAAAATCACTTTCAACAAACCACTGTCTGTCTCTGCAACCACAAATGTCTATTCAAGATGATCTGAGGCAAAGTGTCTCCTCCTCCTGTCAGAACCCTGGAAATCTTTAGATGATCCTAGGTTAGACCTGCTTGACATGGAAAGCCTGTAGGCGTGGTTTTGGTCTGCCCTGAGGTCTCCTTCCAGCTGGACATCCCTGAACATTAAAGTGTTTCCCAGGGAGATGTCTCTGAAGCAGCAAGATGAGCTGCTTCGCTTGCTTCTTTCACCACAGGAGAGCCGCCTTTACTCTGAGCTCCTTTGAGATGTTTGAGCTCTTCAGCCTGTATTTACTGTTTCCATGAAACGGCTCATCCTGTGCTGCTTGACTCTTTACATTAAAAAGAGAGACTCAGAAAGGATATCCTTGATATTAACTGGCATTTACAGTAGCCTGTAGCACTGGATGTGAAAACATTCAAACACAGATGAATGCCCCCGTGTACATGGAGTCATTGACATTTCAATGCTTTCCAGGAAACTGAAAACATGAAAATACTCTTAAGAACACGGAGAACAGAGTTTTCATGTATTATTTGTCTAGAAATTGACATGAGCGCATGATTCCAGCTAAGTTGGGATGTATAGGGTTATATAAATTTAGCCCACAGGACAAGACTAACTATACTTTACATTTTGTCTAATCACTGGAGTATTATTGTATTTTTCAGGCCATAAGGAACGCTGGATTATGAGGCGCACTATGAATTAATGTGTTTATGTTCACACATAAGGCGCACCAGATTGTAAGGCGCATTAAGCAAAACAACACAGTCCGGTGAACCAAAATTTATGTAACTCAGTTGTAATAACAAGTACCGGTACAGAAAAATACGCTTACTTATTGTTTCATTCGTTTTCCACAAATTGATCTTCATCTTCAGTGTCTGAGTTAAACAGCTGTGCGATTTCGGCATCAAGCATGCTGGATTCCTCTCATCATTATCCAAGTGACAAGTCAGTCTCGTTGCTGTTACGGGTACATGGCTGTTCAGTGATGATTCCAGCTTTCGTGAAAGCTCGGACGACAGTTACCGTAATGCTCTGAATATCCATTGAGCGCAGCGGCTTTGTTGCTTACCAAAGTCGTACTGACACATTTCGACAGATTTTTGAGTACATTGTACCAGATAAAATCGGTCAGTAAGGGAAAACAAGTAATCATACATAAGGCACGCTTGATTATAAGGTGCACTGTCAATTTTTGAGAAAATTTAAGGATTTGAAGTGCGCCTCATAGTCCAAAAGTACGGTACACGAACAGCAGCACCTGTAAGGCCCCACTCAAGTTATTTCTTTGTCTGTTTTCTTTTCATTTATTAATCTTGTAACACTGACAAAGCCCATACATTGCTGTGGTTTGTGGTTGGTACTGTGTTTCTCATTAATTTTCTTTGAAGTCTCACTGACTCTTGTACATTTTCACAACAAATAATGTTTCTATGGCTGGATCACGTTTTCTCCTTTTTTCTATGCTGTTGACTGGTCAGCCAATAATCAGCGCTCTACTCTAAAGCTTTGTACTCTCAGAGTAAATTAAGAGTAATGCACCATCTGTACACTGCGCTGAATTGAGCTGCATTGGGATTTAGATGCTACGGGTCTCAAGGGGGAAACTACCAAACCTTGCCCGAGTTTTACTGTTACTGCAGGTGGGAGCTGGTTTTACAAAACTCCCATACACACATTTAACAAGACACAACAGAGAAATGTGTTAAATCTGCTGAGGTTATTTCTCACGTGCAATGCTTTCCATCAGTGAACACACTTTTTATCAATACTCATTTTAACTGAACACAGCGCTTGTTTGTTATTTGTTTGTAATGTTTAAATGCAGGTGGTCAGACTTTGTTCAGGTACGTGCAGGATTGGTCAGATATTCAGCAGGAGCAGGAATAAGAAAACCACCCTTTGCAGTGCTTCAAGTTGTACCATCACTTCTGAAAACACTAGTTCCATTTGTGATCTGGTATCATACGGTTTGCTTTGTTTTCTGTGTGTTGACTTTGTTTTTTTTGTCTTGAAGTTTGAGATAGATAAAGTAAGAAAGAAAGACGTAAAGACTGTGATTATGAGAAGCAATCAAATTGAGATCGTATGTTGGTGTTGAACCAGTCTCAGGAAAATTTTGCGGTTACTTTGACTGCCTCATACAGAGACTGTAATGTTTTCATCTCTCCTCTGTTTACAGGTCATCCTGATCCTCACCAAGCTGTATGACTTCCACATCGGCAGCGTCACTGAAAGCACTCTTTGGAGGTGAGTACACTGGAGATTACAGTTGGTGAAATACCTATAAGTGAATATGTCTAAATCCTTTAATGCTGCTGGAAGCACCAGAGGGTGGAAGTAGCCTTGCACATTGATCCAGAAATTGGCTTGTAGCATCTGCTAATTGCCAAAGCAGGTTAGGTTTCTACATTGTGCGATTGCTGACAGTGTCAGATTTGTTTTACTTAGAGCAGCTTTAAAACACAGACATTGACTTGTTTATCCCTGTTAGCCAACTTTTTTGTATTTTCCTGTTCAATCAGCAGTCTCTCTCCCACCTGTCTGCAGTCACTCAGCATCTTTTCCTCACCAGCTCCTCTGCTGCTGTGAACAGTATGTTCTGGTGTCACGCACGGTCAGACAGGGCACTCTGGGTGGAGGCTGCTTTATGCCATACTCTTGTTTCTGGCACATTGTCTCGTGTACTCCCCTTCCTTACTCGTTGAGGGAATAGAATAAACACCACATACACTTGCACACCCACACCAGAAACAACAAGAGTGCTTGTAAAGAGTAAAAATACAACAGCAGAGGGATGGGTAACATATCCCTGATGAGCTAAAACTGCATGTAACCCATTTTCAAATCTAAGTGGATCGTGTTACAGCAAAGAAAAAAAAAAGAAGCCTGAGTTGTTATTGCAGCTTACAGAATTGACTGTTGTCATCTCAAAATGTGTCTGCTGGAATTTAAAATTAAGAACCCCACGAGTCCAAAGATTTTGCTGGAACTTTTTAAGTATATCTGTTGATTGTGAACGGCAGTGTGAGCCATTTAGAACAGAGGAGATACACGCAAAACAGCCACTTAAGTGGGTTGAAACTGGCCAGGTAGTAGAGATTGGAGATGCTCTGGAGTGAACATTTTGTGGTTGTTGAAAAAAAGATCAAGACTCTGTCTGAACAGACAAGAAGAAAAGAAATCACTTAAAAACTTTGCAAATGTTTCATATTTTATTTAACACTGTAAAACACAGAATCTCAGAGTTTGGTTGATTGTGGCTACCATTAGCAGAGCTAGCCCCGCCAGCCCTTGGTCCCTGTAGGTTACCTTAGGATAATTATTGTAATTTATATTAGGGGTGGGAGAACAAATCGAAACAGCATAGTATCACAATATTTTGTCTGGTGATATATCATGTTGTCTCATTTACCAAGTATCATTTTTTTTAATCAATTGCTAATATGAAGTCAAATCTATGATAATGGAAAAATAAAATCAACTGTTTGTCCAGTGAGGTTGGCAGAGGGGACATCATAGAGCAGGAGAAAGTTAATACAACAAATATATATATATGAGGTTAGCAAGGTGTGGTACATGAATATAAAATACAGCGTAAATAAGACAAAAATAAAGGAAAAACAAATGCTAAATTAAATAAACAGTTGAAAAAATTGTATGAATCGCAGTGTATTGTATCGCAATAGTCACTGTGTTAAAAAATGTTAAAAAACCCAATAATATCGTATTGTGGCCCAAGTATTGTGAATTGTGGGGCCACTAGAGATTCCCACCTCTAATTTATTTGTCTTCTTTGGTTGCTGGTCTTTGTATGTGAGTAATCATGACAAAAATGTACTGCCCTGCAACTTGTAGTCCATCATCCATGTGTTTTACATCTAGGGTGAAGGGGCCTTTTTTTTTTTTTTAAACAGAGGGGGAAAACATCTGTTTTCAAAAAAATTCACCCCTATGTAGACTTGCCTTCTGCTTTTGCCTGCTTGGTGACTTATTTCTGTTTGCCTGCCATAAAAATACAGTTCAAACCTTAAGAAGTACATGAGAGCTGGACATATTTATGGCGTATGTTTGTTTCACTGTTAAAACAAAGTTGTTGTGGGGGTTTCTTTTAAGAACTTTAAATTTGCTTTCCCTTTGAGCCTCCTCTTCAGTGACGTGGTCAAAGGGAAATTATGGGTTAAAATCTTGGCAGGTCTAATTTCCTGAAGAGAAATTGGACACTGTAACATTTGTAAATTTTCAGGGCTTTCAAAGCTGACAGTCCTGTACATCCAAAAACATTTGCACTTACCAGGTTTGCTTACTCTGCGCAGCTTGAAGTCCTACTTTGAGAAGTGGTGCCGAAGTGACTGCGAGCCACTTCTGACATTTAGACAGCTTCTTTGTAAGTCTGACCCTCAGGCAAAAACAAAGCATGTTTTGGTTTTTGAATTTGTGCAAAAGAAAAAAAACTGCAGTCCGTGTGAGAGTCTGCTAAAAGACACACTGCGAACACTATAGATCATAAAAGAGTCTGGTCAGGCTTAACTTCTTCAATAATTCAGTGATAAGTCTCAACATGCTGCATTTGTAAACCGTGTGAACCGCCTGTCCTCCCAAACTTTAGCTACCTTTTCCCCGGTGTTTTTTTCCTGTTATACAACTAAGAGAACTTCAGAAAACGGGGTCCAACAGAATGTCCTAATTCACTTTGATGCTCCCTACAGTTACATAAAGTCCCCCAGACATATCCCTGTTGAAACCACCACAGATGGCAGAGAGAGGACATAACGTAGCCTACAGGAGAGGTGAAAACCATCATAATGCAAAGTGAATGGAGCCCAAATTAACTTGTATAAGGACAAACTTAAGTTCCTCTGAACACAACATGCAATTTTAGAAGTTTTAGCTGTCAAGATCCTTCGCCTTACTTCATACTCAGTGATCATCATGTCTCTCCCTGATGCCTTCTCATGTTAAATTCAACGGTGCCTCCAAAGACTCAGCCTCATAACTGAGCTCAATGCAACCATGAAGGAATAGAGATTCTGTCAGGACAACAAACCCGCCTGAGTAAACAAACACAAACACTGCATCTGAGTTTTATCAATGATATTCAGAATGTATCGAATAACATGGGAGCTGGTTTGAAGACAGCCAAGGCCAGTCAGCCTTGACATCATAGACTTATAAAAGCAAAAAGATGCAGCCTCCCAAAAAAATTAGACAAAACGGCAGCATAAGAGTCCTGTGGAAACTGGTGTGTCAGTATGCTCGATTAGACAGTTCAATAAGACCACTGTTCTTATCCCTGTTGAGGCATTAGACAAGAGTTGATTATTGACAAGTAATTTAAGGGGGGTTCAGAATAAATGCTTTTTGGACCCATGTTCATAACTCCACGAGCCAGGAGAGGCTGTGGGGGTCCTAGTAGGCTTTTTTTTTTTTTGAAAAGGTGGTTTGAGTTGTGCTTAAATGAATAGAGTGAATCTGAGTTCTTGAGGCAGTTCCAGAGAACGGAGGCACCAATGGCAAGGGCTCTGTCCCCCAAAGTGGAGGGCTTGATCCTGGCAATGGGGTCAGAAGGTTGGCGTCTGATGATCCGAGGTGGCAAGTGAGGGGTGGTGACATTGGATGAGGTCTGTCAGGTGTGAGGGGGCAGATTATTTTGGGCTTTGTTGGGTCTTGTCGAGAATGAAACTTTGTATGGGGGAATCAGTGAAGGATGAGTGGGATGTGGTTAGTAGAGCGAGAGGCGAGAGAGAGTAACCACACAGCTAAGTTTGGAGTAAATAGTAGTTTTGGAGGTTTGTGGAGGTGGAAGAAATTACTCTAGTGGTTAATACAGATCGTGCACAGACAGGTTAATTAGGAATAAGCTTTATTTAACCTTCTTTTTTGACTTTGTTGTCCTCTGATCTTGAAATGTAGCACTCATGCAGTAGTTGTATTCGGTGGTATGGCTCTGAGAACAAATATCAGAATCAGGATCAGAAGGGGCTTTATTGCCATTGTCGATGAACAGGATTCACAGACTAGGAATTTTTTACGGCATGATGGTGCAACATTAAACAGAGAATAATATATAAAATACTAGAATGAAAACTAATAAGAGCATGCAGGAAATATATAAAGTATAAAAGTATAAGGCTATGTACAATGCTATGTACAGTAAGTATAACAGGTTATCTACAACTACACAATACATGTGTATGGGCTTGTAGTTGGTGATCTCTTTCAACCACCTCCACACCGAGGCAGGATCGTTGGCAGATAATCTTTGCTCCAGACGTGCGTTGTACCTGGCTTTAGCCTTTGCCACCTCCTTGCTAAAACTGTACTTGGCACATTTGTAGCGGTCTCTGTCACCTTCCCTGAAAGCCACCTCTTTCTGCTGACAGAGCTGCCGGTGTTTTGATGTAAACCAGGGCTTGTCGTTGTTGTATTTTACCCTGGTTCGCTGTGGGATGATGCTGTCTTCACAGAAATTATACATGATGTCACAGTGTCTGTGTAATCGTCTAAACTGTCTGTAGAAGCCTTAAACATATCCCAGTCAGTGGTGTCCAAGCACATGTGTAGCACCTCCAAAGCTTCACTGGTCCACACTTTGCGGGGATCAGGTGAACCATGGCGTGATCTGAGAGTCCCAAAGCTGCGCAAGCCACAGCGCAATAGGCACCACTCACTGTAGTGTAACAGTGATCTAACGTGTTCCCCTCTTTGGTCGGGCATGATACAAACTGTTTGTATTTTGGTAGTTCCTGACTGAGATTTCCTATGTTAAAATCCTTATAACTAAGGAGTCCGGAAAGTTCCTCTCTCATAACTTGCTCCGCGAGCGCACACTCAGCCTTGTGCATGTCCGCATCCGGTGGAATGTAAACAGAGCAGAGTATGAATGAGACAATCTCACGTGAAGAGTAGAATGGTTTACAGTTTATGAAGAGATATTCCAGAGGAGAACAGTGTTAGGAGATCAGTGTCACGTCAGAGCACCAGGTGTTGTTGATGTAGAAGCAGACTCCTCTACCCTTTGTTTTCTCACTGAAGAGTACTCTGTCTGCTCGGAGGATCTGAAAGCCCTCCAGTTGGATGGCGCAGTCCGGTGTCTGTTCATTTTGCCACGTCTCCGTGAAGCACAGAACACAAGATAAGGAGAAGTCTCTATTCTTCTTCATCGGCAGTGCCAGCTCATCCATCTTTTTGCTGAGTGAGCGGACATTGGAGAGGAATATCCCAGGTAAGGGCGTACGCGTGCCTCGCTGTCTGAGATGCGCAAGCACCCCAGCTCGCTTTCCCCTTTGCCGGCGTCTCACTCTTTTGGCCAAAAAGTGAACCAGTTCAGCAGCAGATGCCAAAAAAACTGCTGTAATGTCCATAGGTGTTGTTCATCTGATGTTTAGAAGCTCCTCACTGGTGTAGGAGCACGATGACACACGGTCAACACACAAAAACAGACAAAACAACGAGCACCAGGGTACCTACTATGGGCACCATCTTGATGACGAAGATGTAAAATATAACTGCTCTTCTATGTACGTACACAATGCCAAAGCTTTCGGTGGTAGAGTGCATCTCTGAGAAAAATCAAATAGATTGGAAAAAAAAACAGCAGGGAGAGCAGCAGCAAAAGCCTGCAGCGGTTCAGTGACAATACATATGACACAGAAAAAAATCAGACTCAGGAGGAGCTGGGATGGAGGTAGAGACTGGTTTGCAGAAGAAATGATGAATACTTTGAATAGAACGGTCATTTCAGCATGTCTCAGCAGGATGTGTAGATGGTCATCAGCTGAGCTGTTAGTGAATAAGGACAGGTGCTAGAATCAGTAGATGTACTATGGGCTGAACTGATTAATGGCTGTCTAAACTAACGCTACGAAGTAAACAGCTAGCTGAGATAAAGTAGCCTCTCCTCTGTTTGCTAATGGTACCTGTATGCAGTGAATCCCATCAGCAGGAGGTTAAGAACTGGATACAAGTTGGGTGTGATCTATGGTCATTTAAACATGTGTACCTTACTGTAGTGTAATGTTTGAATGTCTAAATTATTGTTGCTTACAACCTCATACCTCTGACTGGTTAAAAAGTGCAATAAGCAAAGGAAAACACACAATACACAGTCTTAGCACTGATTCAGAATCAACCATGAGCTTTTTTCTTATTGGGTTACATCTGTTTTTGTTTTGATTTCTTTTTAAATGTCACCTTATTTTTCCCTTTAAATTGCAAAGTGAAACAAATCTTCTGTCTTACATTTGTGCATGTCCCTGGCCCTAATACCCTTTCTAGAGTGCAGCTTTGGCTTGCTGCTATCGAAATGATACAAGAATTATGTGTAATTCCCAAATATATGTCTGTTTTTCTTGAAGAATGAAATATAACAAAAGGTCAGAGAGAGAAGGCCTTTTTTTTTTTTTTTTTTTTTTTTTAACAGGCTGATCTCAGCCTCAGCATAAAGTCAGAGTAGTTCTTTGCAGAGTAGTGTTGAGTATGTGCAGGACAAAAGACTACATGCATGGGGCAGGTTTTCAAGCAAGTTTTGGTAATCGAAGGTAGTTTGAAAGAAGATGCCATGTCTGCTTAATCAACAACTTTCCAGGCATACAATCAGATTTCAGATACCATAGCTTTACCCCAAAAACTGAACCACTCAAAAAACAATTTTACATTAAATGGACAAGGTGCGGTTCAGGTCAGGACAATGTCTGTTAAATTGTTTTGATCACCCACAGAGATGAAACCCGTTGAGTACCAGTGAGAGCACTTTTGCAGATTTGAGCAAAAGAAAGCCAGGAGCATCAATGGGATGTCTGAGTGTTACTGTCTGCTCCGCTGCTAAATTTGGCTTACAAGTGATGATTGGACTCACACAAACCCAAGAACTGTCATCAGAGTAAAATGTGCCTGACAGTTTAACTCTGAAGAGAAGATGTAATCAGGTGAAGTAACTTATCCATGATGTGAGGACAGGGACATCACTCTGCTTGAAGATCAACATTATTGGCAGCCCTCCCAGCCCTGTCACTCACCCAGGAAACTACAGTGGGGGAGCAGCTGTCCGTCCAAGCTTGACTTTATGTCACTGTCTGAAGAGATTCTTGATTGGATTAGCCATGTTTTAAATGATAACTTAAGGGAATTTAAGGAGAAACCCCAGAAGTAGAAGAATATGATAGCAGAAGTTATAAAAAAAAAGCAGAGAAAACAGGCAAAAAAAACTCTTTTGGAACAGCAATTTTCTTGAATCAGCTCAACTGAAGAGGCACTGAGAAACCTGGCTGACTCATGCCAACCTCAGCCTGTGATTCGTCTTTCTGTTGCCAGCTAATTGAGATCACAGCTCTGATAGGGATTGAAGTTGAGCAGTTGGAGGGAATGTTTATCACTTCAGGGGAGGACATACCAAATGGCAAGTCTAACGCTGCCTTTTTGCAAAGGTCAAGGCAGTGGCAAAACCTCAAAGTATCGCCCAGTCGGTCTGTCAATTTTAATGAACATGCTGACCTTAAACGATGAAAGCTGATCAGTCTGTCTGTGCATAATTTTCAAAGGAGCCTTGATATGTGCGTGGTTGAATGGAGGGAAACAAAGGCGAGTGAGCTGTTCATTGTTGACAATAAATCAACTCAGCAAAACACTTCTTCAAAGTTGCTCAGCCTCTCTCATCTGGCCTCCAGGGGACCATCCTTCTGAGGGAGAAAACTGATCAAATACGACAAGCCCCGCATTCATTTGCAGGTATTCAAACGGAAAATTAATGCCAACAATAAATTCAGGTTGTATATCCCTCATGTATGATACTGTATGATTTTGACATATCTTGTATTTGCACTTTCTGCAAGCAGCCCCTTGCAGCAGTTGTTTTCTGTGCTGTTTACAGAGAGTTGATGAAAGTTGTACTCTCAGTGCGTCACCGAGTCAATAAATGGAAACCCTTGAGATGAGCTGGTGTTTATCTGTCCCACTAAAGTACTCATAAACAAACGTCCAATCCTTATTTTTTAATGATGAGCCACCGTGAGTCAGATATCTTTGCAGTTTGCTAAAGATTTACTTATGTAAAAGAGAAATCAACAGCTATTTTTCAAACTGCACAGAGCACACCTGGAAATCATTGTGACAAGGCGGCACAGACCTCATTTATCACAGGTCTTCTTATCTTTGACTGTAAGGATGTAACCTCCACAGACTGTATATTGAAAGTGGACTCTGCAACTCTGATGGAAGTGGTTGCTTTACCATCTACTGTTTCAAGGTCTTGAGTTTGGCATTTTAGCTGTCAGTAACTTTTCCACTGTAGCCAGAAGTGACCCTGATTGGTTTAGTGAGTGGCTCAACATTACTACAAAGCCATCCTTTGTTTAGAAGTCATAGTCATAGGTGGAGTTTGGGGGTGCTCAAAGGGTTGACTGAGCCCCGCGGTTATCGATGGGTGTTGTCTTGACCCACTGTGTGGTCAGGTACATGGCGTTGCTGTCGAAAAAGACTTCTCATACTTGGACAAACATACCTAGACAATGCAGTTGGATCTATTTTCTCTCTCATGTATACTCTTAAAATTGGTCTAAGCACCTGCACATGCTCAAGAGTTTGCATGCTAGGCTATAGCATAGAAACTGACTAATGTAAATGCTGGGTAATGAATTAAACCTTGACATATGTAGAAAAAAATCTAAAGATAACCTGATAGATACCACCACCTGTGGCATCTGTGGTGGACACTCTTCTGTCAATAATACATTTCTTATCTGGTGTTTGTAAACTGTGACAGGGACAGTAGTCGAATTAGATCATAGACTGTATATACTATAGACAACTTGGCTCTGCCTTCCGTCATTATACGAATTTGAAGCCGAAAAGCTCTTGGTATTTCTGCTTTTTTTTCTCCACTTCCTAAAATAAACATTGCGCAGTGGCTTCGTACGCGTTCGACGGGAGAGTTGCCGAAAATCACTGTGATGACTTTCGGCTGAGCTATGCAATCTTCGTACGCCCATAGGCTGTATCAAGTGTCAATCGTAGAAAACATGAACCCCCTAATAACTTTCAAAAATGGAGCTGCACAGAAAAAAGAAGATGAGCAAAAACTAGTCTTACAGTAATGACACATCAACATAGCAAGCGTGGGGGAGAAAAATGTATATTATGTGTAATAAATTTCTAAAGTTTGTCCACAGCTCCATAGGGATTGCTGGAGTAGGTGGGATTTATGACCTATACTGCAGCCAGAGGGTGCTGTCCTCGAGGAGGAGGCAGACACTGTCCATTCTATATACAGTCTGTGAGTTAGACTCAATCTCATTATCAAAATAGCAGTAGCTCATTTTAAATGTACATGCAAATGTACTGACTGGCAATAACAGGCTATGAGATTGGATTCATGGCTTGAAATCAGATGTAAAGTCGCATCTTTTCAAAACTAGATGCCTGATAATGTTTATCGCATGCAAAAGAGATCATCAGCTGTTTTTGATAGCACAAAATGGAGATGCATATGGGTACACACACACACATACACACACACACACACACACACACACACTGTACGCACACAAGGTACGCATTTCATCACTGGAGCCAACATGCATTTCATTCATCTTCACAGACTAAATCAAGAATAAATGTGACTTCTATTTGGTCAGATAGACTACTTAAGTTATTTCCGCATTTTTTTCCGAAGCGAAGGTATCTGATGTAACAAAGTTGAAATCATGTGTATCACTGTAAAAGCTCAGATGTTATATGTAATGTACCAGAAAGAGACTGAGGCACTGAGTGTGTATCGTGGGGTAAAAGCCAAGCAGGCAGCCAGTGACTGTCCATTTTCCCACTCAAGAAGCATCAAATGAAACAACAATCATCTTGGTTCATGTGAGAAGAGGCAGAGCCTGAGTTAGAAAGCTGAATGAACAGACCAAGTTCATTGCTAGCGTCTCATGCCCTCCATCTCTAACTCGAGAGCCAGGCTTTGTCGAGCCAGCTACATACAAAGAAACCCTGGATTTGTTGAACTAGCTCTGTCAGAGAAGTATTGCCTTGTAGGCTTTGACTCATCAATGATATTACTGTTTATTACTGAAAATAATCCCTGTGCATTTCTAATAAATTACCTAGTTTTCCAGAGCACTGCGTTCTTGTTAAGGTCGTGTAAATTTTATGATGGAACTTTGGAGCAGGCTTCATATCTTTTACCTGCAGTGCATGAAGTGAAAACACCTCTCAGTTTAGCAATTATTATGCTCCCTGTAGACTGTGAAAGGTGAATCAATATCTGAGTGAGTGAGCGTCTCTCTCCTGTTGAACTTCTAAATGATGACACCACCCCACCCCACCACCACCAGACATGAGCAAACTGTCAGACTTTTCACCGTATCCTCAGGGGAACGTAGCTGAAGTCTTCGTCAGTTTGTCTTATCACATTAAGGCAAACTTTCACTCTGACTGATCAGGCATTTGAATCCAATTATTTTGATTTAATTGCTCTTATTCTCGCCTTCAGCAAATTAACACTGATCTGATAATGAAAAGGCATTCTCTTCACTCTTTTCTGTCCCTTATTAAAACTCTGATTAGACTTGTAATGATGTTTTGTATGAAGAAACGTTCATTATGATGGCTCCCTTAAATAGTTTAACTGAGAATGACAGGGATTATGATGTGTGTGACAACAGTGAAACTACTGATAGGGAGATGACTGCGGCCCCACAGCTGCTTCAGGTCTGAAAAATAATTAGCAAGAAGTTACAGGGGAACTCCAACAGTTTTAATGTCATTTAACTGGTCATGGCGAGCACTGCTTGGACTGGAGCCATGGTTGTATAATGTGTACTCTGCCTCTGGTTAATCTTTTTGAAGTATGACTACTTAAGACGTCATGTGGCATTCTTTTCATCTCTTTGACCAACAACCAGCAAGAGAGGAGCCCAAGAAAAATGTCCTGCTGGTTACATAATGGGATAGTGGTGCTGGAAACCAACCAACAGACTACACCCATGCGTATACAAATATTTTTTTACAAACAGGGTTTTTTTTTTTTTTGTTTGTTTGTTTGTTTTTTTTTATTCCATTTTTTTTTCTTTCCGTCTCTGTTTTTGAAATGAATCTTCTCCACACCAGAAATGGTTGAAATTCTCACACAAGCATGCCAAACTAGTAGAAGGTGATAATTTGTAACCAGTATGCCACGCCAAAACACCACAGAGGAATATTGTCAGCATGTGTACAGAATGTGTTGCGATATTGGCAGTAGGAACCAGTATTCCTTGTACTGTTTTTACAGGGTGGCAAATTAAATCTGTTGAACTGATGTTTTTTTTTCATGTGCTTTAGTAAAATTATGCAAAACAGCATTCAAACCCAAAAGTAAAGAGCAGACCCAAACAAGCACATGCACAAGACATTGACAGTCTTGTTAAGAAGAACTGCAATGTGCAAATCAGTGTTTCCCAAACCTTTTGTGTTCGCCGTCCATTTAAAGTGGCGTTTTCATAAAACCTTCACTTTTTAAGTGTTTTCAACCCCCACCCCCCTTTTTTAAGTTTTAATACTAGTTAAGTGTTATGATCAACTTAATATTCATGTCTCTACTGACCTACATCAGAATTAGGTAAGGGAAATGTCAATTAAGGTACCTCTTCAAATCTGCACTTGTTTCTTGAGGAAGAAAGAAAAAAAAAAGATTAAATCATGAAATGCCAGCTTCAGCATACTACAAAACTAGCTGTGGTGACTGAAAAATGTGTTTCCTCTGAACATTGTTGATTCTCTGTGCCTTTGTTGTACAAAATTTTTAAGCTTAGATTTATTCAATATTATAGCAATCTGTAAATCATTAAGTGAGTGATGAAAGTTTACCAAATAAAAATTCATATTTCGTCAGAAAAATAAATGTTTGGAGAGAGTGTTTTTAAAAGGTCTGGGCACCAGGAGCATGTCTAGATGGGTAGCTATGGATGGCTTATTGGCCACTCTAGGTGCAACCACAAATTCCTAAGCTGTTACTGATTATTTTCCTTGTCAGAAGGGCTTAAGATTGTTATTATAAGAGATTGGTATCATATTTTGTTTTATTTTCTTTAAATGTGACTTGAGACAGACAGATTTCTGCACTTAAGCCCCTGAAGACTAAAGAAGAATTTAGAAGTTACAGGCAGGAATGTAACAGTTGTACAATAGTGAAAGTCATAGAGGGTAAGTGCTGTGGTATTTGGGCATGGATACCTTGGCCTCCCCTGTATAGGTTAGTGCCCCACTTGTGCCACCCCAGACAAAAAGTCTGATTACACCCCTGCTTTAGATATTTATTTTAGTAATAAAAACACCATTCTCTCTTATTTATTTATTTTTTTAAATTTAAGATTTTATTGTTTGTGTTTAAATCTTTACATGAAGTGGCACTAAAATACATTTCCAACCTCCTGCAAAGCTATACTCCCGCAAGGTCATTGAGGTCTACAGGACAGCAGCTTCTTGTGGTCCCCAAGACCAGACTAAGAACCAGGCGTGGCCTTGCCTTCTCTGCAGTGGCCCTCAAATTATGGAACGAGCTCCCCCTTCATGTTTGATTGTCCCTAACTTTAACGGTTTTCAAATCCCACCTGAAAACGTACTTTTACTCCTTGGCTTTTAACCCAGCATGAGAGTTGTGTGGTCTGTCTCTGTCTGTTCTTTCATTGGGTTTTTTATTTGCTCTTACAGTGTTTTTATTCTATTTTATTTCTTCATTATTTATTTTTTAAAGTGTTTTGTGTGGTTTTATTATGATTCTTTTATTTTATTCTTTTTTTTATTCTCAGGCAACATTTTATGGTCTGTGTGTTTTAACTTATTTTACCGCACTGTGCAGCACTTTGCCAAACTTGATTGTTTTTTTAAATGTGCTATATAAATAAAGTGGATTGGATTGGATTTTAAAAAATATTGTCAGTTTGAGGACAAGCCGTGAGCTAGTCCAGGAAGGCAGTAACTCTGGTCTCACTCATTTCACATCTCCCAATGTGTCCTCCCAATGCAGTGATCCATTTAAGCTGCAAGTACTGACTGAAATACAGAAAAGAGTTTTAAAAAGTTATACAGGAAGCTGCAACAAGTTCCTTTACATTCTGATAGAGCTGTGGACCATAAAAAAGAGGAAAAAAGTTAGGAGGACCAACAAACCAACAAAACCATCAGAGGAAATGCCCCATCTCACTATTTGTTAGGGGGATCCCCTGGACTAAACACAAGAGTCCATTAAAGAGATTCACAGAGAGCGAAGATACTTCTGCGTTATCACTCTCAGCTGCAGACTCCATTTCTCCCCGCTGAGCTGCGATGGGGTCACTTAGGGGTGAGGAGTGACATCCTCTCAAATTGCATCATTTTGCTGAGCATGCTCAAAGGCTATGTGATATTTCACAGGTCAGTGCCGATAATAAGGGCCTGGCTCTCTCTGTGTGAGACCCACCTGATGTCTCTGACCTTTTGCAATTGGACTTGGTATTTCCCCTCTAAAACCTTGCCAACCCTGGCTCGCCCGAACTTTTCAAGAGCACTTGAGTGAAAGTGCTCTGGAAATTGCAAAGCTGATGCAGCTACAGTTTGCGCCTTTAAAATCATAGAAACTATTAAAAGTGGTCAATAATAACTCTATTTACATTTGGTATCTGCAGTAAGTTGAACTATAGGCACTTCATTTCAGAACAGTAATGGGCCAGTCCTAAGACCCCCATCAGTATATGAAGTGTTGAAGCTTCTTTAACCACCTGTAAGGATTTTACACTGCAGTTTAATGTTTTGTTTAAGTCCCAATGCTCTCATACACATGAGGGAAAATCCTTAAAACACTCAGTTTAACTTCCCAGAACAAAACAATAGTCAGACAAAGAAATTGACTACATTTATAGTAAAACATTGGCCGCTTAAGACTAATATTTCCATACATTCAGTGCTGATGAGCCTACCGAAAAGTTGCCAAGGGTTGCACCTCCACCAGCTTCGGTTCTTGTCTTAAATCAGAGTCTTCTCAAACAAAATTAGCACCCCTAAAAGTTTGTTCACTCAGTGGTTTGTTGATTTTATTGAAGTGGACGATTTTGACATACTGAGAGGAAATGCTCTTTAAAAGTGGCACTGCTACCTTAACTCATTATGCTAGGTACAGTATATGAGCATCAAACCTTAAGTATTCCAGTGCTTGTGCTAGATCTTTGGCATTAGGCTGAGGGGATTTTTTTTCTTTTTTTTTTTGAGGAAGAAGAAGAAGCAAAATCAATTCACATGGAACTTTGTTATGAATGCCATTTATTATGTTCAGTTGAGTCATTGGGGTTCACCTCGCAATGATGTGTGGCTACCAGAGCTCTAGCTGGAGTGGTCTGTGAATAAAGCTGTTCTTTAACTGCATGTACTGCTGGAGTTTTGACCATTTTGGGTCTAAACCAAAAAAAAAAAAAAAGACTTAAAACAAGTGCCACCAGGTTATGAGTTAGGTATAGGTAGGATAAGCTGGAGACAGGATCCTTGTCATAATTTGGTTTCCTGTCACAAAGCTGCTGTGCATGCACTCCAATGTACAGTAAGATGACATAGTTGTACATGACACAATCTGTTCTTTGCGACTTCCCACTCACTAGTTAATCGCTGTCAGAAGTAAAAAAGTTCTTGGAGTATTTCATTTACAGTTGATTTTTGCAATGCACAAACTTTAAAAATAGAGAAAAGAAATGGTTCAAAGCACAAACTGTTTTTTCCAGTTTATCCATTTTACATGTTTTGTAATGTTCTGGTTTACATATGGTTCCATTAAGTAACATGAACCTATGCCATGTGTTCAAGGCTTGCACCCTTAGAAGTAAGTGCTGCAGGTGATGATAATACTTGATCATTGTGCCTGTTTGCTAGGGCAGTCACTTTCACGCTGTAATAGTGCTGTGAATGATACTGTGTCACAGCAGAAGTCCCTCAGCTTCCTTGTTTGACTCTTAATCATATGTGTTGAAATAAAGTTAATGGTGTGTTCAGAGTTTTTAAATAAACATACAGCTCCGGTCCTATTCAGTGTCTCTCTTGTTAGCATAAAACACAATCAGTTCTGAATACCACAAGTGTTTGGCAGAGGCCACTAAACACCTGACAGGACTGTTCATGAAGCTGTCAGCCTGAATGAACACAAATTATCAAGAGTTAGAGTCTGGACCTGCTGTCACTGTGTATGAGCCCTGGTGCCCTGAGTAAACTTGTGTCGTTATCTGATTGAGTAAATATCATAGCCTTGACAAAGCCAACACATTAATGAGCGTGTCGGTGTGCATCGTAAATTTTATGCTTGTGAACAAAACACTAGAGAGTGCTGATTTACAGGCACACATGGGATTTGATTTACACTGGATTACAGCAACCTTTTTGTTTCTCCTTTCTGCTTTACCTCGGGTTACAGCATAAATCTCCACTGCTGTAACTAAAAAGGTCATTTATATTGATCCTTTCTCACAATATTCAGAGCCTCACTTTTTTAATGGCTCTCTCTTGAGCTCTGCTCCCTAATAAAGACTGTACTTGTTGTCATGTTGTCATAAAAGCAAACTGTGAATTTCCTTATGAGGTTCAATACTTTAAGTGGAATTTCATGACTCTGTCAATGAAGAATTTCTCTCTCAGAGGCATATCTGTTTTATTTTTGTTATGTGATGATAATCCACCAAAAGTCTCATTATTCATCAAAGTGTTCCTGCTTGGGAATTTAAATCATCAATTAAGTTACACCACTGCGCCTCTTGTATAAATGTGACTTCCCTCTCTTTTAATTGGGAGATTCACATACTGTTTCTGGTGTAGTGGTATCACTGCAGGTGATACCAATACACCAGTGTAATCTCAAAAATACCTGCAACCCTCCTTCTATGAATCAGAATTGTAACCGACCAACATCTGGAGGAGGCTGGAGACCTCCTCAACTGTATTTGTCTCTACTGAGGTCAACTCAAAGTATAGTTAAGTCTGCATTTAAAATGGCGACGATTGCCAGTGGGCTTAAAAATTTTGCTTCAGAAATCAATTTGTAAAGTCAGGAGACTACATCTATGTTCTCCTCTGCATATTTTTTTGCACTTTTGAACCTTTTTTGAACATGTTGCACTATTTGCTTTTAAAAGCAAAATGCGTTATTCCTGGCATTCCTTCTCATTGTTACTAAACAAGACCTCATGTGGACATGCATGTTGGTGAACACATGAGCCACCCCTCGCCTGAAAGTAAACAAGTAATGAAGACCGTGTTTTACAAAAGAAAGTACAAAACATTAATACAGTATTGGTCAATAAGTCAACAAGTAGGAGTGTCTAATCGTGTCTTTGCATTGACTTAACATGTAATTCATTCACACGAATCATTTTAATGACAGTTAGTCCTGAGGACCATGAGTACTACAGCAGTGCCCTGAGCAAGCACGTAGTATGGCAAGTAAAACTGTTCTTTATCGGGCTGAACCAGACTTGTGGTTCAGTGGCAGAGCCAGACTGTTTTTAATGGGTGACTGGACTGGGGCACTGATTTTAGTTGGGTTGTCCAGGTATGGTTAACATTTCAGGCTTACCCTAAACCTGGGAGGGTTGTCTTCAGTAATCACACCTATACCTAATTTCTACCATCAGAGTCTAGGGATTGTTATTTTTAAAATAGTTGATTTTAATATAAGTGCCACCCCTGACCAGGCAAATAGCCAATCAGGTTCATGATTTCAGGGGTCTGCCACTGTTGTGGTAAACTGCCATCTGCAGTAACTGGATGGGCTGAGGAAGTGAGAGAGATGGAGGGAGAAAGGGAGGAGGTGGATGGTTATAATAATAATGCATCAGATTTTATATCGCTTTTTGTCAGTGATCTCAAAGCGCTTTACATTGGATACATCATTCATTCGCTCACACAGTCACATCCTGGTGGCGGTAAACTACCTTGGTAGTCACAGCTGCCCTGGGGCAGACTGACGGAAATGTGGCTGCCAGTTTATGCCTACTGGGAGCAAGGTGGGTAAAGTGTCTTGCCCAAAGAAACAACAGACAGACTAGGGGTAAGTGGAATTCAAACCACCAATCTTCCAGTTATTGGCCAACCGCTCTACCTCCTGATCTACTGCCGCCCCGTGAGCTTCTGTTGCCCCATAGGGTAGAGACAATATAATATAAACAGCAACATATAATACAGACATATGGCGAAAAAAGAAACAATAATAAAACATGAGATGTTAGCCATATTTAACAGCCAAAGTCAAACGGGTCTTGTATTTGCATCGACAATGACCATTAGGATGATGCTCATATAATTTACCTCCTCTTCGTTTGGATCCTCAAACGGTGACTCTCTCACTTATGGTCTCACCATCTTACAGGTCGGTAAATGTCTGGAATCTGTGATGAGTTGTTGCATGTTTGATGATAGCAGAGAGTAGCCTGCGTGCTTTGACTCCGCTGTTCATATGAAATGACATAAATGTTCCCATGGAGGACACCACTCTGATATTGGTCGCCTGCAGCGTGGAGCTGGATCGTAGTGGCTTGTGATGTGGCTGGTGGCCCGTGTGCTAGGTGCAGGTTTTGTTCTGACCCATACCAGCAGCCTTCTGCTTGCATAACGGCTGGTCATATAGTCAGCGCTGAGGCCACAGGCGCAGATATTATGAAGGGTTTGCTGCCAACACTAAAAGGCGCTGCCAGGATGAGCTGAATGTGTGAACAGCATAAGAATATGTACCGCACAGGGAGGAAGTTTAACAGGGGTTGGGAGAAAGTTTATTATTCCTATTTCCCCTCCTTCCACTTACCTTCCTCTGTAAAACTTCACTTTCACATGTCTGAGTTATAAGTTCCACATGATTGGCTCTGGAGCTGCTTATCAGGGAGAAGAAAGGTAGCAGATAAAAGAGCTGCAGAGTCGTGAAGGATAGCTCCCACTCACCCTCCAGGAGAACACTCTCCCCCTTCTGCTTGGAAATGGAAACAAAACGTGTATTTACCCTGTGCTGCTACAACAGGATGCACACCGCCAAATGAGCAGGCGATCAAACAAAAGACTCACAGAGCGTGCTCAGACTTCTTACACCCCTGCTTGGCTTTTATCACTCCTCCTTTACCAAGTCCCCACCAGAGAAACAGCTGGTGCTCTGCTAAATGCTCGCATATGAGAGTCGTTCATCCTCACCTCAGAAAGCGAATTCTAGTGGCAGAAAGGGAGGGGATGATTTGAAATTGAAATTAAAATTTGGCTTTGCAAACACAGTGCATGATGTGCATAAATCCAGGGGAATTATGGCAGATATAAATCAAGTTGTTTGCAATCCTCTTCCACTGACACAGCTGAAAAAGGGGATTCATGGAGGACCCTGCTATCAGTGAAACACATAAAAATGGAAACATATCTCATTCTCTATTTGTCTCAGCGTTTCTTGATTTTAAAATGCAAGCGCTGTCTATTCACTTGGAGAATTACTCAGCAGGTCTGCAGACAGATCATTAGGCTATCTCCAAATACCACAGGATTGATAAGTCCAAGTCCATCATGTGTGAAAGGTGGATAACAGAGCGGGCCAGGTCAGAGTGAACTCACACCTTATGCATAATAAGTTTAATTTGGTTAGATTTTCTGCAGCATTCGGCACCGAAGGAGAGAAAAATAAATCAAAACATCATCAGTAAGAGGAAACACATCATTAATTATGATAATAAGACTGTCAGTGGAATGACTGAAAGGGGATAGCCATGTATAGTTTTACTTTTTGCTCTTCTATTTTAGTTTTAATTAAATTTGCAAACATCAATCATTTATTTGTTTCTCATCTATGTGCAACTTTTCCAATTTCCGATCCTATGAAGTCATGTTTATTTGTGCCACGCTACAGAGCTATCAGTCCAGGGTGCATGTGTGGGTGCAACATGTAGCCATTTAGCTTATCTGAACTCAAGGCAAAACACCACGAGAGGCAGCAGTAAGACTCACAGCAGCATTTTTAATTATAACAATATCCTAGCCAAGCCATGTAATATTAATGATCTGTATACTGCACACTGCTGCAGCATCAATGTGGAGACTGCAGTAAAACAGGATGTACAGCGTGCACTTTTAATACCTTTTCTGTCATCTAAAAAAGTGAGCTGCATCTTATACACTGGTGCAACCAATATGCCAGGATAAAATGCAAAGACAGGTATTGCATTGCAGCATATTAGACAGAGGATGGCCTCCAGTGGTTCAAGAAACAGTATGATATACAGTTCCCAGCATGAGTCAGTACACCCCCTATTAAAACTAATGTATTACTTGATATGAGCAAAAGTACAATTTTCAAATTTCCACAATAACATTGTATTTACCATAAGATGAAAATTGAGGTGATATGGTAACTAAAATTTAACTTTGATTGGGCTGTACTTATTTTTGCATCCTGATTTTAAATTGAAAAAAAAAAAAACTTTTTTGTATGCAAATTAAAATATCTTGTTTGAAATCAAAAGCCTACATTTGGGGGACCATTTTGTTGTACAGTCTGACTTAGAAAATGTTGATTTTGAAAGGAAATAAAGGTTTTCTGGCAACTGTGAAAGGGTGTACCCATTTATGCTGAGCACTGTACTTTTTGTTCACTAAATTTAATCTTTCTTAACCTCAGGGATGGACAAACTCTTCTTCTACATTCTGAAATAGCAGAATCCCTACATCAGTAATAATATTTGTACTCCATGTCAAGAGCAGCAGAAATAGTATCGGCTGCAAAAAAATAAAATAAAAAATAATCACACTATGCATCCCAAATGTTAAGGTTCACAAGTACGCATCTGAATTCACTGACAAAAGTTATGCTAAAATCTCTAGGCACCAAAAAAAAAAAAAGTTCTTTGCATGATGAGCATCCTCCAGAAAAAGGATGAAATGTTGAACAAATGAAATGAGCAGGATGAGTAGATTAATTTCAGTAATTGTTTTCTTAAGTATCTAAATTACCAAATTTTGGATAAGGACAAAAAATGTCTCTTTTTGTCTGAGAAAAAGTTACAAGATTAAGCAAACAAAATGAAAAGTAAATTAAGGAAGACATCAATCATTTTCTTCTTAATCAGTGAACTACATCTACAAATGAAAGTCACAGGAGGAGACTTAAAGAATTCACTTTTCAATTGAAGAGAGCTCACATTTTTAAGCCTCTGGTGATTATTCTCTGAAAGGACCATGTTCTTTTTTTCCAGTAATTTAGTGATTCTTACCTTTCATTTTGTTCAATTTTTTTTCCTGCTTGTTCTTGGAAAAGTGCTGCACACTGCCAGCTAGAAATGGGGCACCTGAAATGTCAAAATCATTCATTTGAATTTCCAATTTTCCATAAAGTAAGAAAATTGTAAATATGTCAGCGAGCGCACCTGCTGCCTTTAATTCTACTTTCTAGCACTTGGACTTCATCCTCTTCCTGACCTCAGGCCGTCACTACACCCCAGAGACCTCACTGAAGCATAAACCAGAACCTATCGGCTGCTGTGCTGTGTTGCTGTGACTCTCCAGCTTTAAAACTGTACGATAATCTCCTCTTCAAATTGCTGTTTTCTCGGGCCTCCTCATGCTATGAATAATGAATGGAAGTCATTTCTGGTCGTTCTTTGCCCGCCAGCTTTGCAGGGTTGAATGATACACTGGGGGCTTTTTTGCTCCACATGCTGCACTCTGACTAAGATTAAAATCACAAACTGTGCTCTAACATCTGTGATAGACTGCGGGGGAAACTCAGTCCACCTCAGAGTGACTGAGGTGATCCACTGATGTGATGGCTGACATCCTGAGTGAAAACAAGGTGATTTTTGGAAACTGATTGATCTTCCCCAGGACTTGAAATGCCTCTTTTTTTTAACAGAAGTGATACTTCCCTGAAATAGTAATCCCTGAAAAAGCATTTCTGTGCATAGTGAGCAGAAGAAGGGTTGAATTTGAGACACTCTTCTACCAGCTGTCAAGGTTGAATGTAAGAGGGATACACGAGGAATGTTGTCACTGAGAGTCATCTCTGAATGTCAGCACTTTTGTCCCACCCCGTGAGTTCCTTTAAGGTATTCCCTCAGCGCTGCATTCGTCAGGCATTGTGCAGTGATGCAGCCAGGGTTATTTTTGGTAAGGCCTGATGGCAGCACAGGATACTGTGAGGATCCTTTTTTTCTTTTTATCATAAATTTCACTCTTGATGCCGTTTCTACATCCTGTTCGCTCCTTTCTGGCTAGCTTTCTGTTTACAAGTCTCTCCCTCCTCCAGCACATGTTTGTTATGTGAATTCTTTTGTTTTACACTGCAGGAGCCTCTCTGACTTTCTCTTTGTGTAAGCAGCAGCACGGTCTGCAGGCACATTTCCTCTTTCTGTTTGTTTCACACATGGTTTGTTTTTATATTTTGCTTTTTCTATCTCCTACTTACGTGCACACATACATTAACACACGCTTACACATACACACAGAGAGAGACCCAAGAGGATGTGCACATAAACACATTTCTTAATCTATTGAAAGAAAGAAAGAAAGAAAGACAGACTTCGCCACACAGTGCTCAGTCTTTTGAGGTTCCATTATTTTTTTCATGCTTCAGCGTCCTCTGCTCCCATGTGTGTCTCACAAACAACCACACACACTGTCCCACATAAACACCTTCAAATACAGTATCTTCCCATCTTAATGTGTCGATTCTCCAAAGTCATTTTCAATTATGCTTCAGTGGATTCTGCATTAGGGGAGAGATTGTGCAGCAGTTGCCTTAGGTGAGAACATGGAAAGATGCCAGCACATATGCATAGGTGTATGTGTGTGTGTGTGTGTGTGTGTGTGTGTGTGTGTGTGTGTGTGTGTGTGTGTGTGTGTGTGTGTGTGTGTGTGTGTGTGTGTGTGTGTGTGTGTGTGTGTGCCACCTTTGAGCAGGATTGCGTGTGTTTGCCTCTGTTGGTGTGTAAGATTTCACAAGAGTGCAGCTCTGGGTGAGTGTATATTCCACAGATAAACTCCTTGACAGCTTGTACATTATGACTCTCCTTGCTGAGATACGCTCTGCTGATGGGAGCAGTGATTATTAAAACCTGCTGGATGTTTTCCTGCCTCTGCAAAAGACATGCTGCAACACAATCTTCATGTTTTTATTTATTTTTTAATCTTTAAGATCTCTCGTTATGTGACCATTTTTACTTTGTATGTGGGTTTTCAGCGTGTAAAAAGTATTCGATTTTTTTTCTTTCCGTGTAAACTTTTTTCTTTTTTTTTCTGATGAGAGGCAGGGAGAGTATAATCTGTGTTTCTAATCACAGTGTTACATGCTGGCTGCAAGCTATCAGAAGCACCGTGTGTGTCTAGAAGGGTGTTCTCTGTGGAGTCAATTTCATGTAATCCTACCTTTTGTGCCTTGAAAAACAGGAGTTATTTTTGAAGGGGGGAAAATAATACACATTGTTCAGCCCCTTCCTCCCTTATGGGGGCAGTATTATAAAAGATTTTACAAAAAAGTCTCAAGGATCGATCAAAACTTGGAATTTATTTATTTTTTATTTTTTTAATCACAAGAAAACCATGCAATATTGTTGGTTAAATTGCCAAAATTAAAGCACTTTATTCTTGTGTGAAATTTGTGGAGTGGATGACATTGCAGGGATAAGAAATGATCTGATACTGATATATTATATGAAGGATAATATACAGTAAAGTGTATGGATAATGTGCATGTCAAGTCTTGTCTCACCCTGTTGAGATTCTAATTTGCATAATCACCTGTTCATTATGCCCTATATCCCTCAATAATGTACTTTTTAACATCTAGACCAGGACTGCCTAGATGGAGGAGATTAAATAAAAAGAAGACAACGTCACAGCAAATGCAGTCACAAGATGTGGAGCAGTGAGAACAATCAGAATTATTCATTTTTGCTACTGTCATCGACACAAAAGTCGATCATTGACAGGATTGTCCCACAATCTTATCTGAGAATCATTTGGTTAAAACATGTTTGAAGTAGATTGGATTTTGTAAAATTCATTTCCACAAATTATAGCTTTATAGGCTAAGACACCTGTGACAGCAATTTAAAAACTTGAAACCTTTTCATCATTTAGACCTATGAATACATTGAACTATGGCAAAACTTAAAAAAAAAAAAAAAAACTGAATATATACACTCATCTGAACATGGATTTCAGGTCTCCAGTATGTTGTTCTGCAGTGTGCACAGATATGCGTGTCCTAGTATTTACATTCAACACTGACACACTCGTGTCTGACTGGCTTTGTTGTTCCCCTTTTCAATGTAAATTAATGGGCAGCTGCTCTGAAAGGAACCATTAGGCTAAAGTCAATTGTTCTTTCCATAACAGTGAACTATGACAACAGTGTTTGTGCCCGAATGTCGTCTCGAGTGCCGGCTTAGTGTTTGGGATTAGAGCACTTAATAATCCATTGGTTGAAAGAAGCAGCACACAGGCTGCCAGTAACAGCCTAATTGCCCCGGGCAACTCATCCATCCCTTCATTTTCTCTGCCTGCTCGCTCCGTTCAGCCTCACATGGACGCTGAAACCATTCTCTTTGTGCCTCAGACAGGATGGTGAGGAAACACCCAGGACAGGTCAGCAGTCGCTGCAGGGCCGGCACTCAGACAAACGCCTTACAATGTCCACTGTGGGCAGTTCTGACTCACTGAGCATTGATCTGCAGTTTGTCTTGATGTCTAGACAACCAGTGTGGGTGAGAACTGGGCTGTTTAAGAAATGTAGGTTACCTGCAATAGTTTTCAACAGCACTGACACTGTCAAATTCCAGTGTGAAAGAATATACGTCTACTATCTCCACGAATGCTGCAGAGGTGTGCAGAGACATGTCATCTTCTCTATATATTTATCTAGATCTGTGCCTGTCACAGATCTGCCATAGATTATCAGGGCCACATTAAGGAAAGAAAAAGAGAAAATAAAGATATTTTAGTTATTCTCAGTCCCAATTAGCCACATGTGTTACTGCTAATGTGATGGGGTGATAATAGCCAGCCACCTGAGAAAAAAAAAAAAGTGAACATACAGAATATATTATTTTTCTTCATAACATAACGACTATTCTCGAAACATTAAATACTGTTTTTTTTAATTATTTTTTTTACATGGCTTCAAATCCCAATTTTACTTTTATATGCAGAAATAGAGGCAGGATGAGACAGATCTTGTTGCTTCATGTTGTCGCAGCAATAGCCAAGCAGAGGTTTGTAATGTAAACTTGAGAAATGCACATGTTAAATATGAAATCTCAACAGCTGACTGACTTATCTTGCTCCCAGGCTTTGCTCCATTATTATGGGCTACACAAAACAACTTTTGCCTTTTTTTTTTCTGAAATGAATTTTTTTTTTAGTGCATGTTAAAAAGAGTTGACTGAAAGTTGGCTTTGTTTTAATTTTCTGGAAACAGGGCTGTCATATGCCCGGCAGTCAAGGCAAACCACATATATGCAAGTTGCCCAGGTTAGTTTCCAACCTTACCTTCATGTTTCTCCCTGATTAAGCTCCCAATTTCCTGTTCTATTCACTGTCCTATCCAGTCAAATTATAGCCACAAAGTCTAAAAAAAAGTCTTTAAAAATGTCTGGATAATGATGAGCATATTCAAATATTTTTAAAAAGGCTGAAATGGTACCCATTTCATTATTCTTGCCCTTTTGAATTCAGGTTTAATTACAAAAGTAGAAAAAAGAAAAAAAAAAAAACAGAAGATCTCCACTCCATGCTAACCACAAAAACATTACTGACAGGTTTCTAGAGTTTTTTTTTTTTTTTTTTTTTGTCCAGGTGCCTCAAAGACTCCAAATTACCTGATTTTAGTCTGATCATAGTGTGCAGTTACAGAGCGGTACGATTTTTATTAAAGATGGTGCTTATTTACATTTTCAAATCACAAAGGGACTCAGAATATCTTTAGAACTGATCAGTTAATTCATTTCTGTTAATTGATATTTTTTGTTTTGCCCCCTCAAAATGTCGCCATTGCACTTAGTAAGGTACCCAAACCATGAAGTCTCTGCTGTATAAAAATGGTGCAGAGCTTTCATCACACATTTTGTCACTGCTCTGTGACATTCATCATCCCTGTCCTGACTCATTTTTCCTTTTGCTGGGAGGGAAAACACTGTTTGCTCCTCAGTGGGGGGCTGTGCTTCAGCTGCAGAGGTAAAAAACCATCCAACAAAACATCCAAACAATATTAATTCTTTTTGAAAACAGCCACTACATAAATCACTGATTCTGTACAAATTTTGTTTGGTCACACTGCTTTTGGTTACACAATCTGACAGGCTGAATAATACAACGCATCAGTGTAATGTAGGCTGAGGCATCTTTCTCAGATTATCCAAAATACGCAGTTCTTACTTTTAAATGATTGTCGGAGGATTAATATTTAAGCAAGGTCTTCTTAAGTTGACTTTGGTGATGTCAGCAACTGCTTGTGTTTTTGTAAATCATCATTTTTGTCTTGTTGCAGAAAAAATGAGGATCTTAAAGATGCAAAAGAGACACTCTTAAGAGAGATCAGGAAGATTAGAAAAGAGGCTCTTTGGCTGCAGACATGAATAAATCAGAGTTTTAAAGGCACAGTGAGGAATTTTTGGCTGACCCACTCTTATACTAATGCCTCTTCAAGACTTGCCTGGTAAAATGATTATGAGCGTATTGTGAATACGTTCCCTTGTGTTGTATGTCAAACTAGTTGTGAATTATTACTTTTGGCACCAAAACACAGTAAAATCTGCAGTAACATATGATTCTAATATCACTCGCTGCCAGCTATATTGCCAGTGGGCACACAGCTTGTGGGCAAAGCCTCAGAATGGAGGCAAAAAGACTTTCAGCCACTGTGACAGGGGGAAACTATAGGTTAGCAATATGACTGTATTTTTGAGTTTTATTAGTGGAAAACTTCAAAATTGAAGACAGAAAAGAATAAAAGCCAGTGCCACTGATTAAAATTTTACAGTATTTATTATTGGGGGTGATTCTGCTAATCAGAAATACAGTCCTTTTTGAGAAATAATGAAAACCCATCACAGTGCACTTAAAATAAGTGAATTTGTATCAAAACAGAACCAAATATCAGAACCCACCCAAACTTAAAGTATAAATCTGAGGGCTTAATTTCCGTGCCCACCGGTGGCATGGAAAGTGCGCTGAAAGTTTGCCAATTCAAACCTGGTCACCTTTCAGCACAGGCCGAGCGCAGCTGGTCTTGTGGTATTTTGGTAGACCGGCAGCGTAGTGTGTGTCACTGATGCCTCACCATCAGGTTTCCACAGCGTCAGGTACATTTCTGTGTAATAAATAATCAACAGCAACCAATATTCAGTGCAACTGTCTGAGTCAGCACATACTTTTAGATCTATATCTTAATATTGTGATCTATATCTTATCTGATGAGCATGTTCAGCACGCGTTTGGACACTCAACCTGACTGAATCGACACAGCTGAAACCACATTAAATTAAATATCCAGTAAATAGTCACACATGATGAAGTTAACAAGATATTTAATTTGTCTCCCCCCTTTTCTCTCTTCCTCTTCTTTCTTGCGCATCTCGACCCGGATATGTCTCCAGACATGTCTCTGTATCCTCTCTCCTTCCTGCTGCTGCTGCAGCGGCAAGGCTGACCAGGTGATTAATTTTAGTGATCAGATGAGTTATTTACTTCGAAAATTTGAACAAAAAATAAAAGAAACTTTCATTCAAAATAACCTGTTTATCTAATGTTCTCACATCCTTAAAATTCTGTGAATATTTGATCAGGAGTCAGGCCTACATACAAATATTATAATATTCAGTTGCGTATTCGATGCGTCCTTTACGCAGAGATGGTTCCGATTTTAATGCCATTATTGGAACTTATGTTGTGAACTGTGCGCACAACCCACCTTTGTTACGTGGGGATTAAATTAATGCAACTTTTTGTGAATGTCTTCATTTGTGGAAAAAGGTGTTTGTCTTACCCATGTGTACAACCTGACACACATCAAATCCCTCTGTCCTTATTTGAGACAGTGTGGAGGACACCCTCCTCAGTGCTTACCGCGACACTTGTTTAGGGGCTGCTTTTTGTCGCCATCGTGTGGCATTGCTGTCTTCAGCCATCTCTTAGATTACTTCATGAAAACTGTAATATGCCTCAGTGGCGGATTTAAATGTGAGGTGAGGAGCTGATGTGATTGGAGAAAACTGTGTTAAACCCACTCAACGCTTTATCCCCTCCCTCTATGCTACTTATGCCACTGGGAGGAGCTGAGTTAGGAAGGGGGGAAACTTACGCCGGGCTGCGACGCACACCAAAATACCAAAGTGTGCTTGGGCACGCCTTATTAGCGCGGCTGACCTGACTTACGCCACGCCTACATCATGCCGCTGGCGAAGCCCGAAAATAGAGCCCTGAGTGTGTTTAAGCTTTCTCGAGTGCTGTTAAACTTCAAACTTCAAATTCACAGTATTACACTCATAACTCAAATCATAGTTTTACAATAGCACACAAGAAATGATAACACATTGGAAATATAAGTAGAGAATGACAAGTACTAGTTGCTCAATTTTTCTAACATCCTATGTGACCTACAAATCAGTAAATCAGTTTCTTGTCTTCAGAGTGAGAGGACATCAGATCAGACGGAGAGAAACCCACACAGACATGAAAAAGAACAGCCAAACTCAACACAGAAAAGACCCAAATTTAAACACAGGATCTTCTTGTTCTTTTGGCTCAGTAGATATAACCAAATGGATTCAAAGCGAGGTTCTTCAGGAGGAAGAAGGAACACTCAGCCAGCTCTTTGCAGAGTAGAGAAAGGTTAATTAGCAGATTTTCATTGGCTCAAATCTTGCCTCTAATACTCTGTCATCAAACTCTCAGGCGTTTTGTTCAGGCGACAGCTCTGTTTACTTCTTTTCCTGTTCGACCAAAAGTTCCCTGGATTGTGTCCAAGGAGCAGGGCTATGTCGGGGACCTGTGGCTGGAGCAGAATTGGCTTTGTCATCCCCCCAGAGTGTGTTCCTGGAACAAAAGACTGCAACATTTCAGACAATTGCAGTGGAAATGTCTGCAGCGCATTCAGGCGTCCCTACCTCTGACCCCTCAGCACTGCATACAACGCTGCGGTTCAGCAGTGCAGAGAATGTTTTTTGGGCGCATCACTCAACCAGTGTTCAGAGTCCTCAGGCTTGATTTGCTGCAGGGTTTTCTCAGCTGAAAAACCTTTTCTCTCACACTTTCTGAGACTCCTGCGTCTCTGCGTGACAGACAATTGAGTTGTTGCTGCCTCGGTTCGACTCTGGCAGCCACCTGATGACACCCTCATCTACGGACGCCTGATGAATATTGATTTAGTGTTTTTTGTACACGGTGTGTCTCTTTGCTGTTTCATATGCTCTAGCATGCATTACTAAACAGTTTTTGTTCAGCAGCAAACAAGCCAATGCCAGTTCTACAGCAAGCAGAGGGGGAAATCAGTAACCTTTTATTTTTTTTCGTTTGAACAATGTTGCAACCAGCATAGTTTCTCTTTAATTCGTCCATGCTTCTGGGTGATTTGTGTTGTTTGTGTGAGTTTGAGAAACTAAGATGATTTGAGTTTTCATCCTTCACTCTTTGAAGTGAATAGCTCTTTTTCTCTTTCCTTTTCTCTTTCATTCCCAAGAGCATGGTCAACAGTGTTGTACACCAACGCTGTGTTGTTCTGCTTTACTGGCAGCCATCTGGCAAAACCTCACAAACATTCCCTAATGCAATTGCGGTCTGCCGTTTTATCCCTATCATTTGATGTTCACACACGGCAATGTACTGCGCTGTATCGCTCTCTCTCTCTGGCTCTTAAATTAATGGAGGGCTTCACAGATGAAACGAATGGAAACCTCCACTTTGTGACTGTGTAGATACAGCAGATGCCATTTAGATAATTTTGAATTTGTTTCATTTCAAGAAAAAGACCCGTTCTGTGGCCTTTGCTAATCCCCTTTTCTCTGACTCTTCACAACTTTAGAGACAGTTTGCATTACAGAGGGTGTTCAGGGAGAGCTTTATTATGTTCTGCAATTGATTATGCTCTTTAAACACCAACGCTTCCAAGAACATACTGTAATATCGCCAGTCGTCTAAGTCTGTTTCATGGTCAAAGACTTACTGAGAAAATCTTTTACTCCAGAGAGACAAACGCAACATCCTGATTCAAATCTGCCTTAATCTCTTTCACTGATATGCACAGAAAGCATTCATTTTTTACCACAGGCCTGAAACAGCCACTGGTTCTGCAGGGATACTTGTTTAAATAGAAATGGAAACAGTTTGCTTTTTTGCAGAAAGAAGCTGGAGCCTGGAGTTCTGAAAAACATGTAGTAGACATAGGAAACAACAGAACTTTCTTCCTACGTTCTTTGTGCGTGCAACTTTTCCTTTTTGCTTGTTTTTGCATAGACAGTTAGTGTCCTCATGGATTTAACCAATGGAAAAGTGGTTAGAGGACGGTATTGGTGGACGATTCTGAAAGCTGCAGTTAAAGAAAAGTAAAGATAGCACGGTAGGAAATTACTTTCCTTCAAGTTGAACTCAGCTATTATTTCTCAAAAAAAAAAAAAAAAACAGAAAAGAAAAGTCTTTAAGAATCTAACATTTATCACGTAATTATCATTTTTATTATTTTTATTTTATTTATTTATTTAATTATTTTCCCATCGGTTCCTGTTTCATTGTCCATCATGTATCCAGTATCATTCGGTATGTTTTATTGCGGTAAGGTGAAGCTAGTTATAGCGTGAGTGGACTGTTAGTTTGGTCCTGATATAGTGGCACCAGGCAAGAATTGAATTGACTATAGTATGTGTTAGCTGCCACCTCTACATTAAGTGGCAAATGCCCCATTTCACCTTATTACTACCAGATCATATCCCAGTTGACCTACTTTGTCATATACCAAAACAATCAACAAAGATGTTGGCAAGCAGCTCACAAGAGCGTACGCTAATCTGACAGTGTTGTCTCCATTCTCTGTTGAGGTTTTGTTCTCTATCCTGCTTCCTAGCAATGCATTAATGTCATTCAACATCCGGTGTGTGAACTCTAGAGAGGGCCCAGACAGCATAAGCAAGTTATGGTCTAATAGAGACGTTAATATGGAGAAGTATTAACACAGAAGCGATAACCAACCTCCAGCTGTATTATCTAGGTATATCTGTCTGACTATGAGCAATTTGATTTAGAGCAATTTCAGTAAGACTAATGTAAATTTGAAATGTTCCGTTTTTTTAAATAACATACAGCATGATTAAAAGTGTTCCACTCACCACCACCAATTTGCATCTAATGTGCAATTAACGTAAAATCAAAACTACAGTTTTAAAAGCAGGTTGTGTATGTTCAAAACTGCATACTAACATACTTCTGGTACTCACTCATCGCACTGATTGCATAGCACAGTCTGTATCCATCATTTGTGATTTTGTGTGTGTGAGAAATTCCCAGATGGTGCATGCATACTTGACTTCCTCAAAATACACAGTGGCTCTGCAAAGTGTACCATAGCAGGACTTGCCTGTCAGACACAGTTTGCTTTAAATGTGGTTAGAGATATATTCAAATAATGAAACTGACTTAACAGAGGTGAGCTTAAGTGCGGAGGTGTTTTTAAAGAGCTGAATCTTTAGCCTTTTCTGAACACGATTAGACGGTTAAACGAGGCTTTATGGCTCTAACAGAGTTTGGTAATTCATCGTTCTACCATCAGGGACACTGGAGGAAAAAATTCTGATTTGTGACTTAAGGTCTTTTTGTGATGGAAGTACCAGACGTCTTTCATTGGCAGAGCAAAGCAGGTGGGAGACAGTGTAGACTTGCATGATGGACTTCAGGTAGGCAGGAGCTGACTTACTTTCAGTTTTGTTGGCAAATTTGATTGTCTGTAGTCTCATGTGTCATGTCTCTCTGTTAGTTGTATACCATTTCAGGAACCTGTGTAGTAATTGAGCACAACCTACAGTAATAGTGATAATTCTGAGGTATTATACAGACAGACACAGCCCGCAGTTCATTTGCCAAGACTGGTGCCAACCCCCTCTGTTTGTCACATTATGTCTTAAACTTAAAACTCTTCTCAATTAATATTTTGGTACTCCACAAGTTTTATGTCTCCTACATAGAATACCATTGTTTTCTTTAAATGTTTAACTATAATGGAGTGAGGGAGGAAGGTCTTGAAGCAGTGCTACTAGACTGGTCTGCCTTGCTTTGTGTCCAGCGTGTTCTGGGGGTTATGCCTCTGAGTACCATCTTCAGGGTAAACTACAGTTACCCAATAGAATATCTCTCTCTGCACCAGTAAACAACGAGAAACACACTTTTTAAATGGCAATAAAATTTTAAAAAGTGTGGCCAATACACCAAATTTTATGGAAAGTGTTCCTGCACTTTGGCAGAGCATAAACATGCAAATGATCCATCAAAATAAGCCCATTTAACTAAACAGCACACAATGTCTGTGCTCTTATTACTTTCATTGTACCACATCTGGTCAGTGTCTAGTGAAACTGCAGGGATGCTGGTTACAAGCTGGTGTAAAAGAGAGAAAAGCTCTCATAAAACCCTCAATTAGAGTTGGTCAGTTAACCCCAAAGCTATCGCCACTTTAATGGCTGTCTCTGGCGTAGTTGACAGTTCTTATGTCTTTGACCTTTCTGCCTTTTTTCTGCCGTAGCTGTCTCGTTCCTTTTCCCCACCATCGACAAACTGACTTCTTTTGGCACATTGATACGATTGCTGAAGTCCACCAGAGTCTGCCAGACAAATATTAAACAGAAGACCATTTTGAATCAGTCTAACACTGATGTAGTTTCAATGTAAACCATGACAAAAGGGTTGTCTGTAAATGTATTGCTTCAAATATGCTGCCAGATAAGGTAAAAATACAAAATCATGTCCCGTTTTTTTAAGCCACAGTGTCAACCTACAACACAGGTCTAAAGGCCAATTTAGTGAAACCTGTAAGCTGTGTGCTGTGCTGTGAGACAGTGACAGGAAGACCAAAGCGTCACACTGTGGTGACACATGACACCTGCATGTGTTCTACAAAGAGCAAATAGGCAGAAATGCTCCTCTCCACACAGCAGCCTGTCTGACCCTCACTGTACAGGATGACAACCAGGAAAAAAAAAAAAAAAAAAAAAAAAACACATCTGCTTATTGTTGCTGTGCAAGAGGTGGCAGGTGATGCAGTCAACCCAAACCTGGGATCTGCAAACATGAGATAAATACAGGGTTTCAGCACATTTATCTCTAACATAATATGCAAACAGGAGGAGATTGAACATTCATGGATGTGGATTCTCTCAATTTAAAAAGGCATTATTAAAAACCATTTAACCTTATCTGTGGAAGAAGAAAAAAGGAACTGAAAATCATCCTTTGAATGTAAAGTCAAGAATGAAGACAAACCGAAAGCTAATGAAGCAGCCTCTATAAATTTCAGAATAGGCTAAGAAGTCTTTACAACAATAGAGGTCTTTTTCTGTGGTACAAGGCAAAGGGGGTAATTGATGTACTATTAAAATATTAGCATGGATAATCCGCTCTGCATCACCGAGAATGCTTTAGATTATGGCTAAGGTCAAATTGGTCTTGTCAGTTCCTGAAGACTTAATATGATTAGTGAGCCAAGGGCAGGACAAAAGTGTCTGGGAGCACACTCTGAGGGGGTGACAAAGACTTGTATTGAGACTAAATTCACTTTCAGGCAGTATTGTTATAGGAGTAAAGCAAGGAAACCACTGACTGAGATCAGATGTTCTGCTGCTGTGAATTTGACTTATTACATGATCCTTTACTTATCACCCTTATGTGTTAAATACTAGACTAGGAATGGACACATCCCCATAAGCACAGTTCTTAAACCTGAATGCCAAAGGTAACACAATACATGTCA
The DNA here is from genome assembly GCA_962446985.1 of Xyrichtys novacula. NCBI lineage: Eukaryota > Metazoa > Chordata > Actinopteri > Labriformes > Labridae > Xyrichtys > Xyrichtys novacula. The sequence goes on along the minus strand of OY660866.1, from coordinate 18,134,643 downwards.
GGTTAATTGGAAAGAAGCTGTGCATCTATTGTTTATGATTTCACCCCTTCCTGATTGAAATATTCCTTACCAATACCAACTAAAGACAAACATGGAGTAAATGTCCTATTACTCTCATTTTATTTGTTGAAGACACAATTTTAGGTTGGTGGTAAATAGTGGACCAGGTACCAGCACAGATGTTAAAGCATTCAAGGACCTAAGTGAGAGAGGCATCCAACAAATTAAAGAAAGCAGGCATGAAACTGCAACAACTTGTGTCCTTTGGCAGTATTTGGTTGAGTGAGGAGAAATGCCATCAAGCTAAATTCATAGAGGACTTCATGCCATTATCTTCTGCATCTACAGGGAATACCAACAGGAATACATACATGTTTGGACTAGACTTTTAATCAAAATTTAAAGTTTTAAAATAGGGCAATGTTGTAACTCAACCAAAAATGAAAATGTTAGTCTGAGTGTTAGTTCAACCTCAAAGTAGGCTGATTAGGATACTGTTGCCATGTAAGGGCTGTCACCTGTAGAAACTACTGCCTCATCCTCATACTGATGTTTTTGAAAATGTAGTATTGCTCTCTGAGTTTCAGAATCATTTCCACGCATAAAAAGAGTTTTAGATTACTGAAAAAAGAGGTTTTCATGAACTCTTTTCATGGTGAAGATTTTTAAAAACTCTGTTTTGTATGTATTTAATATGACAGCAAAAGCAAAAGATTGGCAAACGCTTATATCTTTCCCTTAACTTCTGCTGGGTAATTGTTGGTTGTGTGTTGCTAATGTGCTAAGACGGCACCAAGATGATAAGTGTATGTCTACTTAAGACTGTTAGGTGTAATTGAATGTTCACAAGGGCACCATGCTGTTCATCATTATACTGTAGTGCAAGCGTCAAATAAATGTATCCCACTCAATATATTTTTTTTATATGCCGCTCTGTACACACAAAGAGAACTCTCTTTACAACTGCTACTTGCTCAGTAAGACACTTAGTATTCATGCTTACAATGTTCTTCCCTGGTGTTTGACATGTGTGACACCAGCAGTTAGGCAACAGCAAAGCAGCAGGTCTGAATATCTTTGAGCAGTATTTTTTTTTTTTTTTGTAATCAGCAGCAGATTTTATTTCTATTCATGTGACTTATATTTTTGATCCTTCTTGGCTCTCCAATGGTTATGCTCTCCTTTTTGAAACAGGGGCATCTGCCATATGAAACAACTAGAGGCCTATTTTAAAACTTTCTATTTTATCTTAGACTTCGGAATTCTTAGTGAGTGACAGACTCTAAGAGTTTTTATTGATTGATAATATTGTATCTGTTTATCAATCAGGAGGAAATATAGCACTGCAGCTTTATAGGTCTTTGTGATTTTATTGAGTCCTTGGACAATGAGGAACACTGTGCAGCACTTTTAATTGACTTGTTGAAAGCCTTTGACACAGCCGCTACTTAGAATTGGATTGCCAGAACAATGTGTCAAGTTGACAGAGTCCCCTCTGGCTCTGTTTAAGTAGTAAATGGTGTGCCTTATGGTTGTGGCTCGGGACCACTGTTATTTAAGATCTGTATTAACAGTATTGGTCAAAATGTTCCCAATGCAGATCTCCATTTATATGCAGATGATACTGTCATTTACTGCTTTGCTCTAACATAGTACCAGGCTTTTGTAATATGCTTTTGATATAGTGCAGTACACTTTCATGAGTCTTAAATTGATCTTGAATCCCATGAGAACCAAGCTCACAAGGTTTAAAAACTCAAAGACGAAGCTGCTGAACCTGCCAGCTCTTCACACAACTCAAGAAGATTTATTTGAATTGTTTTGTCTTATAGATACCTTGGTTTCTTAATTGATAGTTTGTCATCTTTTAACCTTTATATACAGCAACTTGTGAAGAAGTTGCGGCACAGCTTCAATGTCAGAATTTTTTTTTTCCTCTTTTGCTGCAAAGAAAAACGTGTTGCCTCTGTATTTATCCCCCTGATTAATTATGGTGATGTTTTATATATGCATGCATCATCTCAATGCCTTTACTCTCAGGATACTGTTTATCGTGGAGCTCTGAGGTTCGTTACAAATCAAAAGCCTCTATCATTTCACTGCTCTCTGTATGCTCAAGTTGGCTGGCCTGCACTGTCTACATGCAGGCTAAATCACTAGCATGTCCTTATTTATAGGGCAATTCTTAACTTGCGCCCCTCTTATTTATGTAATCTCATTAACTTGAAAAATGCACAAAACTACAGTTTTCAATCTGTGACTCAGTCACATGACTTATTTTTACTGTCTGTCCCAGAGTGCATCTTGAAATGAGTAAGAGGATCTTTGGGTACACTGCCCATGCAGCTTGGGATCTCTTGCAAGAGGAGTTGGGCCTGAGGGAACTGGTCTCACTGAATGTGTTTAAAATCAGATTGAAGGCAGTAGAGAACGATGCATCAGGCTGCAGATGCTTTGAATGGTGACTTTCTGATGTATGATTGAGGAAATGTTGACGTGTTTTTATGAGTTTCTATGTTTGTCACTTTTCTGGGATGTTCTGATGGAAATGTTGGCCAGGATACTCTTGTAAAAGAGAATTTTAATCACAATTGAGGGTTTTCTGGTTAAATAAGATGAAATGATTAAACAAATAATGTTTGGTCACATATTATCCTTGCCTTCAGGACTGGCATGCTTATGTGGTCATTTTAGACTGTCATTGCATTGTTATGTGGACTTTATATATATCTGCATACTTGTCGACTTAGCCTGAGGAATTTTTCTAGCTGTATAAATAATCAACTAATAAGTCAATTTAGATCCATCTTTGGTGTCAACTTTTTTGTTTAATCTGGTTTATTTGTTTATTTGTCAGGATCCCTAATAGCTGCGCTTTGGAGCCCTGCTAGTATTTCTGGGGTGATTCCAGGTGATAGCAGGGGTAATGAGCAGGATAACATAGTTAACTGGTGGTTATGCAAAATATAATTGAGATGAGACAAAACACTTGAGTGTTGGAGTTTGGGTTACAGAATATTACAGTTTGACCTTTTTGAGGCCTGTTTAACCCATTAATGGAACAACATTTGTAATTCTGTTCTTTTGTTCATTCATCTTTACATTTGGTCCAGTTTATCAAGTGTTTTGAGTTAGGAACTGTCTTTTTTTTTCAATGTCCAAAGCTGCACATAAAAGAAAAAAATTAATTAAAAAACCCTTCAAATATAGTACTTATGTTTTACAGTAAATGTTGGTCTAAATGACCTGCGGCCATGAAAAAAATAATTAAAGCCCCAGTAGATTTCTCAGTAAGCCAGGACAAAATTGCATGGTAACCCTGGGAGCAAATAAACCAAACCACAGTATTTACAGCAAAAAGTGCTTCTCTGAAGTGTCCAGAACAACAAAATTATCTTTTTCAGACCATAAAAGTCTCTATTTTCTCCATAAGCTGAAATTCTGACTTGATACAGTGGGTCCATTACTCTCTTTGAAAAGGAATAAACCTCACAGAAAAAAAAAAAAAAAAAAAAAAAAAAAAAACAGCCCTTTTACCTCTCTAAACACAGGAGCAGCCCATTTTCTTGCCTTGGCAGATTACTTTGCAGTTATTGATTGACTCATAACTGGTGGATGAAGCAATCTACTGGGGCTGCACTGAAACTTTTTTTGTACCTTTGATTCGTCATTCATAACCCAAAATAAAGTTTAAAAAGTAACAAGTCTCGAATAAGCTCTTCTTTCAGAAAGTCTGTCTGTCTTTCAACACCCAATTAATAAAAAGTTACACTCCAAAAGTGCGTTGTGTGAGTGGTCAAGGTTAAAAATCCTTGTTGAAGGCTCTCCAGTCACACTCATTTTCAAAGCTAATTATTTTTCAACAAAGACTGCAGCAAAAAGCAGATGGACTTGAAAAGGCTAAACCATGTCGGAGATCACCATCTTTTGGATGAAATACAATGAAATCACTGCGCTCTCATGTAGCTCTGTTTCCCACTGTTTCTGCAATAGATCCTTTTAGTTGGTGGGACTTAGCTGGATGCTTAACAGTCTTCTACACATTAGCCAGCTCCAGCAAGCAAGTTGTTTTAGACTTGTTTTCAACATGGCACAAGATAACACAGGTCCTTCTGAATTTGGGTGACTTGACAGGACCGCCAAAGAAGGAATTACCAGACAATTAGGCTTACCCAATCAAAAAAACTAAATGTATTCAGTAAATAGAAACTAAGGGGGTATAAGACATCTACATACAAGTAATTGGTTTCTCTGTTTGTGGTCCCCCTTTCTTTGATTGCACGACAGCTTCCTCTGTCATAGCCAATGAAAAACGTGCACGTGAAAGAACAGTCTGGCTTTCTTTTATGCTTCCCTAATTAATGATCAATGATAAACCTTGATATTTAAGATATAATATATCCTCCATCCACCCACAGATATAAATACATAGATACAATATACCCCTTTGAATTGCGTGCCTACGGCAAGGCTAAGCTAATGGGGGCATTGTTCCTATTACAAGCAATACATGAACATTGAAAATAAATCATAACTTGCTAATTTCTCAACTGATTTCCACGCTGTTTGCTTTATCATCACTGCCCAAACACATAATATTGATACAGGACATTTTATTTAAAAGACAAAGAAAGAAAAAAAATAATAATAACAAAATATTCTGCATTAATAGCACGTTTTGCCATTGAAGATAAAGTAAACCGCATGAAGATCGGTTGTGAAATTAGTTAGCTATTCAAAGTTTTTCAATGTACATGCATTGCTTTTGATAGGAACAATGCCCCCAATGCCAAGATGGCTGCCACATAGGCACGTCGCTTAATGTACTGCTACTGCGCATTGCTACTACATACTGCTACTGTCCGCTAGCGTATGTAGTCTTCTATATATATAAACATATATCTGAGCATCTACCTTTGGACTGGTGAAAATGCCAGACACCAATGGAGGGTAAAAAGTGGTGATTTTGAAATTGTAAATCTTTTATGTTTCTTTTCAATGTTGTGTGGAAGCATTGTGGTTTCCCTGTGTCAAGAAATGAAGAAGGCAATCAGTCTGTTAATCCATTAACAAATCTGTTCAGTTCAATATGAGAAAAAATTAACAATGACACCAAAATTTACAGCCCACTGTTCCCCTGCTGCAACAGAAATAGTCCTCTCAATTCAACTCCAGTAAAAGATTCAAGATTATATCCATAACAATCTACACATTTCTCCAAATCAAGGCCACATGCTCTTGGTTCAGTTGTTTTCAATCCGTCTTACCACATAAGAGCAGGGTTTAGATCATGTTTCTTTTTCTGATGAATGAATTTACTGTAAGTAGACCCACAATGCCTTCAATGTTGCACCAGCCCCTGCAATGCAAAACAGTTTGTAGCATACTGGTATCATAAAATGGCAAGAACTTATAACATTTTTCAACATCAACAGCTCAGAGTCGGATCATTTGCCTTTAAAAAAAAAAAAACATGATAAATCTCACCGAGGATTTGTTATCACAATATTATCCAATCATGGAATTTTGTTATTGCAACATCACACAATATACGCAATCTAATCCATCCAATCATCAGTAAGTTCAGTGCTTCTTCACAGTACCTGATACAAAATGTGTCATTGTACACATCAGCATTTTTAAATAGTTCCTCTGTCCAGTCCTCTTGTTTTATTGTGTCAAACCACATTTTCTCTTGGTTTTTTGTTGTTGTTGTTGTTTGGCCATGGCAGCTAGAGTACAGTGTCACTCTTTAAACATTACTGCAGTTTCCCCTCCTCTGGCATCCAAAACCACAAGATGACTTTTCAATATTGTCTGTTGCCTTCTACCTTGGGGCAGTGATTGGTGTTTACCCCCAGTTTGGCTTTGTTTTGCCTCCAGCTGACTTCATTGTGACGTTGGCCCTTAAAGAATATGTGTCAGTCTGCCATCTCCTTTAATAGAACTCACACATTTCCCTCTCCGTATTGATTAGCCCTTATACACAGACGGGAGTGTTTGCAGGGGGTCACACACATAATGTCAGCCCACATCTATGGCAAAGATATCCCCTCTGTTAGGGGAATTAAGATGATGAAGGCCGGCCTGGCAGCAGGGCTTGTCCATGTCATGCCAAAAACAACATATGTTTTGGTTTTATTTATGAAGCCTCCTCTGTGAGGCTCCAGCAGTGTAACACAGAGGCCAACAGTGTAGTTCACAGCTTCTGCTTAGAATCAAAATCACTCTTAGTATAGCACCCCTCTTCCCCCCTTCACACACACACACACACACACACACACACACACACACACACACACACACACACACACACACACCTCCACTTTAATGCTGTCTGTCTGATTCATTATTGTGCTTTGTAATCGTTGCAACCGCTGTGTCTCTCAGAGGCATTCAGGAATGAATCTGAATGACAAGAAGCTCTCTGCAATTTCACTGAAATCCCATTCCCCGCTGAAGCAGCACAAGCAGCCGGCTTTAACCAGAAAAGGAAAGCACGCTGAAATAGGTATCATCTCTACTTTCCTCATAACACTGTGAAGTAGACTGCAAATCCAAATGGGAGTTGTGCCGTGGATGTGGGTGGGTGCTTCTGTCCCTGCTGAGAGAAGTATCTGAACATCCTGGGCACATAAACGCAGCTTTCGTATTAAAAAAAAAGAGAGAGAGAAGCGAGTGAAGTCCTGCAAACGCTGTAATATTCTACTTGAAGGCAGATTTGGTAGTTTCTAGTGATGATGGATTCATATGGAGTTTCTAGGGACTAGGCTGGCTAACAGACTCATTCCCACTGTTCAATTATTAAAGCCCATGGGTTCAGGAACATCCACATGTTTTTGCTCTCGTCATATTTTATTTCATAGTAGTTATCGGGAAAGGATTAATTATTAACAGAGCTAAGTCCCTAGACATTCCCCAACAGTTCATTTTTGTCAGCAGCTATAGATGATTGGTTAACCTGCCCTTGTTCTAATGCCAGAGGTTTCTTTTCTGCACAGAGGTGTGTGCATGTGTGTGTGTGTATACAGTAGCACATCGGCCTTTATCTGCCTTTGTTTTTTCCTGTAGGGTGTGATATTGCTTCCTTTTTCATCACTGCCGAATAAATATCATTTGACATGAATCGTGCAAAGTCCCAGTAGTCTTTAGTCTGTTTGTTTACCTATTAGATTGTCAGTGCTGTGCTTTTATCTGTTGTAGTACTTGCCTGCCTCTGAGTGCATTTCTTCTTTATCTCCTCCACCACAGATCTACTGACTACGGCTCCACATATGAGAGAATGAATGACAAAGTCGGATCCAAGACTGTCCTGAGCTACCTGTACGTCTGCCCAACAAACAAGAGAAAGGTAATCATTTTTCAGTGCCTGTTCAATACACTAACTGATGTGCCTTGTGTTCAAATAATAATCCAATGTCACTTCAGAAATACTGGCGTGTATTTTTCTTGACTGCAAAGAGAAAGAGGGTTTTTCTAAAATGTTCCCATGAGGGAGGCAAACCTAACAGCCCTCCTGAGTCCTTATTCATTTACATTCCAGGTTTATTTTACTGTTTGATTCGCATAATGCCAGAACTACAAACATATTTAGCTGGTTATTTATGGCTGCAGAGCATCCGTTAATTCTACATAATGGACTCTTGCTTTGTAGTTACCTGTTTGCTGTTGTGAACTAATGCAATGACTTTACAAAGTCATTACCAAGATACCATTCCTTTACTGGACCAGTAAACAGTGTGTCAATTACAAAATAACAAACACTTTCAATCAATTGGAAAATTTAATTCTGATTAGTGACAGTAGGGGCTGCGTACAGAATCCTTCGTAAAGGTACAGTGTCTTGTATCAGGCAACATTTAGAAGAACATTCTTGGCAGAAAATGTATGTTATCTTTAAGAGAGCTGAAATCATCTGAACATATATATATTCTTCTTTCATTTTAAAATGAGCTTTCTATGTCTACCTCAGCTGGGGGTCTATTTCTCTTGCATATTTATGCCTCAGTTGGACTTAAACAGGTTGAAAAGTTCTGTGCAGTAAATATATTTCACTGATAATCCCTGTTGAGAAACTTCAAGCCTTACAGTCAAAGACTCAAAACACCTCTTCACAGTGATCTACGGCCAACCTAGTAGAAGCTCTTACTTTTTCTTGCATCACCAAGTTCATTTAATGTATTCACAGGCTTCTTTAGGGTAATGAGGCTCCATAGAAATTTGCATTTGAGTCATATGTTTCATTCATGTTAGAACAAAAAATAATGAAGCAATTAGAGCCATTGGATTAATTGCACAGGTTAATGTGTCAACATCAACAGCTCTACTCATAACCAATTGGGATGGTAATGACTTGTTTTGGTATAGGTGAAACCCTCAGGTGTCCCCAGAAAAAAACAGAGTCATGGAATTACTTAAAGACCCACTCCGATGAAAATCATGTTTTTCTTGTTGTCTACATGTTCATATGGCATTTTTTGATGCTAGAGGACATATCATGAGAAAACTAGGTGGGAAACTGCATTACTTCCTATGTCATAACTCCACCCCAAGAGCCCCTTTGTGCAGGCCTGATTCTGAGAAATAGCGAGGATGATGGCAGAACAAGCGTGTGTGTTAGCAGATTGCAATGTTCATAAGAAAGCTAACAATGATATTAGCTTTCTTCATGCTCCTAAAGACATTAGTGTCCGAGAGCAGTGCTGTCGCTGCCCATGACTGAGAGGCAAATTGCTAATGAGCTACTGGAGCTCTGCAAAAGAAAAATCCTTGAACATGATACAGGTAACATGACTTTTGGTAAAAACTTCATAATCACAATTTAAAGACAGCCAATAACACTTTATGGAGTAAAAAGAAAAAGATCAGAGTGAGACTTTAAGACTCTGACAGCTGAAAAAAAAAAGACATATAAATGAACTTTTCTTCCTCTTAAAGAAAGTGACCGAGGTGCTGTCGATAACACTGGATCAGGGGACATCGATAAGGACACCTTCGAACAAGAACCATCTGCTCAGTTCCCGTTTCAACATAATCAAATAAATCCCAGTTATGGCTATCTTGTCAAGGATTATCCCACATTTAGGCACATTCAAGTTTAGAGACAATCCTAGTGTCATTTAATAACTTTAAATGCGTGAAACATGCTGTTTTGTTTTGTTTTGGGTTTTTTTTTTGAACAAACCAAATCTCCAAAAGCCTTTTAAAAATTCAAAATTATCCGGTTGTTTAATATTTCAAGGGACACATCAAAACCATGGATCAACAAAGCTGTGTAATACTTAAGAGGGGAATTCCCCAAACTCTTAATTATTTGACTTGGCTTGTATTAATATCTTCTGTTGGACAATTTAAGATTTATATTTTATCAGAGGACACCGTGGAGATTGTTTGTTAAAAATGTTTTTCCCTTGCAAAGAAAGAAATACTGAAGAAAATCAAAGTTTTGCACAGCGAAGTATCCGGGTGTGAGAGCTTCATGCAAAATATGTTTCTGGCAACCACCAAATGTTGGAATTTCAGGGACTTAAAGCAACAAAAACACAGAAAAAGTGTCAGCATTGCCAGCTGCCAACCATCTGCCAATGTCTTTAATCTGCAGGAGATTCAGTCAGTTACTTTTCTTTTTTTTTCTGACACTCCCAGAATTTGGTTAACTGATCAGATGGTTTGTGTTTTTTCTGCCATCTGCTTCTGTTTTATGAGAATTTAATTTAATGAAGAAATACTGGTTGTATAATAACCTTGCTAACTTTCCTAGTAATAAATTTCACATTAACTCATTGATCTGCAGAGGTAAATGATCCCGTTAAAGATTATGCTCATTCCTGCAGGACGCACTGCAAAGATCATTCCAGGGGAAATGTTAGAAATCCCCACAATGTGATTCACAAGCCAAGAAATCATGCAGTTAGTTTGGACTCCACCTGTCTGCTCCCTGGAGCAACACTTTGATTGACAGGTGGAATCCTACAGTTAGAGGTCAGAGGGCTGTAAGCAGCTTGGTTAAAGAAGGAGGTGAGTCTCCTGCTAATGGTTGTTTTCCAGACCAATTTATTTCTAGTCAGCTTGTATCTTAAATGTGTCTTAAAAATAGCATACTATAAAAATCATAATTGGCCCAGCACTTAAATTTGCATCCAACCGCTAATTATAACAGCTTGTATGCATATGGTGGAGGTGCAGTTTTACACAGCATTAAACTGATCTGTTCCTCTGGTAATGCAGAACAGGAGACATTATGGTTGTTGTTGTTGTACAGAGTGTTTGACATGATAATTGGAGGCAATCAGTGACAATAAAATGGGAATAAGAACAGCGATAAGTCAAGTCAGTTTTTATGTTAGCAACACTGTAACTGCAAATGAGTGACTATATTTGTGTAGACCCTGCAAAACAAACAAACTAACAAACACCCAAATAAAAATAAAATAAAAGAAAAAAAGAAAAACTGAAGCAATTAGTGAGAATGAAAAACCTTTTACTAGAAACAACTTCAGAGTCATTATCATGCACTTAATGTAAATAAAAAATTCATAAAATCTTGAATAATTGATAAATTACGTGTAAAAATATAACAGGTAAATTGTAGAATTAGAAAAAGCAAGTTTTAATTAATTAAAGAGGCATTAATGTTGGAATTAAGATTGTTACAGCAAGCAGATATTGACAACAACCATCTCTTTAAAAGATGGCATATTGATATTGTAAAGGTATATGTCAATGCCATGTAAAGGCAGGAAAACTGCAGTGATAAAGTAAACTGACATTGGTAGATTAAGTATGCAAACAGGTCTGACATCATTTTCTTTATTCATATTTTAGAGTTGCAGCAATTAAAGTTGTAGTTTTAGTGTCCATCACTTACATGCAGTTATAAGGCTCTTCCCTGATTGAGAATTTCAGGACCTTTGAAACCAGTGGACATTAGCATAAAGACCAAGCCATGGCCAACACTTGATTGAGATGAGAATTTTCAACCCATGTGACAGATGTTACAAAGACTTTCAAGAAAAACATGTCACCCTTGAACATAATAATTCCATCCTAGTGGATCTGCCATGCCAGATGATTGTAGTCTAAATAAAACAGGTCCAGACTCAAAGACAAGAGAGGCCATCTCCTGCGAGGACGCGCTGGGAACCGTGAAGGTGCTCAGGTTCATCAGCCTCACTTTCCCAGAGCTAAGCAAACGTACTGACCCTGAATGCATTTGCATGGCGTGGGAGTTAATAGGATCCCGTACTGTTGAACAAAACCATGTCAGGGTGAGGAACAGATCATAGCTGCTGCTGATTACTCCTTATGACTCACTCCCCCTGCCTTCTTTTCTGGAGAAATTAATTCCACATCATAGCAGCTAAGTAGGAGTAGTCCCTACGGTTCCCTTTTTATTGCTGATCCGACACATTTTATTTTCTTATTTGTTTATTTCTTTTTGGTAATATGAGATGAAATAAAGATTTGAGAAAAAATAAATAAATAAATAAGAATAAACTGAATTCACACTTTTGCTTCAGAATTTAAAAACATGTGAATAACAGCATAGTCATAATTACAGCATAGACATTATCATTTAGGAATATTTCAGCGTAAAATTAAGTTAGGGTCAAACACTGTAACACAGAGTTAGACACCCCATCGAGAGACGAATCTTGCCGACCACTTGCTTCTCTAATTAAACCAACTTTAGTAACAACCACAGATAGCAATACAGAGAACCACACACTCAACCAAAAAGCCACTCTATTGCCACAAATAATGCTTTGAACAGCATCTAACTTCATCAACAGTACATACAGAGTCCCAGCCATCAAACATCTTTTTAGCTTTGCCTTACTTCTTTAGCAAAGAGACTAAACACAACTCACCCACTCTCTTCCAGCAGCCGTTTGTTTGTGCGGAGACCTCCGGGCGAGTCCATCGACTGCAGCAGGGTGACACAGCTTAAAGGGGACCTGCCACCAAAATTTCATACCCATTTTTATCAATTTTTCATAATCCTTGATGTCCTCTGATCATGTTTGCAACATAATTTTAGCTGAAAAGTTATTTGATGGTTTGTTTTAGTATGCCTAAAAAATCTTACAGGAAAACCAACTGGTTTTGGCTCATTAACATTTATGGTAATGAGCTTTGCTCTGATTGGATCGCTGCTGTAAAGCCTGCTGTGCTCTGATTGGCTCAGCAGTGGAGGTTCAGATTTCGGTTTATCCACTGTTATTATGCTAATGCTAATAGCATATGCTAATGTGTGCTAAAGTAAGGTGCCCAGATGTCTGTAATGATATCCGGGGATATTCGGTGCGGCGGCGGCGGCGGTGCAGGGGCTGCAGGGGCTGTGTGATCACAGACAAAGTCTCGGTTCTATTTAGTAGCAGCGCATGCCCCTTGTAATAACCCCGTAAGAACTGTTGTTCAGGGCTGCTAACTAAATTCGGCTACTGTAATAACCGTTGTTCGAGCCCACACGCAACATTTTTGCTCTCATTAATGAAACGCTTAAATCGGGGACATTTTCGGGGACAGCTTTTGCCGGGGACAGATCATCCAATACGGGGACTGTCCCTGGAAATCGGGGACGTCTGGTCACCTTATGCTAAAGGCTAAAAACGGCAGGTATTAAACCATATATTTTAGACCCTGAGTCCGAAGAGGAGGTGGAAGTTGAGGAAGAAGCCGGAGATCTCCAGCGGTGTTTTCTCATTCATTCTGCCTGGCTTTAAGTTCATTTTCCCGGCAGTGAACCGAAGGAAACACCGATCGTTTGGAAGAGACCCATAGCGGATACAGCGGTAGCTGGGTCTCGCTCTGGCTGTGACTGAGTACGAGAACGAGAGAGTGGGCGCGGCTCACCGAGGACGCGCTCGTGAATAATAATGAGCAAGGTCGGCGCAACGTAACACCGACGGGCTTTTTCAATTGGCCTGGTTTACTCGTTCCTTGATTTTAAACCTTTACAGAATGCAAACGACGTAACGGTTTGTTTTCACATGTACAACATAAGACGAACATAATGTGGACCTTATATGACACAAAAAACCCCAAAAATTACATTTTTATGGCAGGTGACACAGCTTAAGGAAGAACATTTATGATCATTACTTTATCAATTCCTTGATGTAATAATCATCATATTGATCAATTTGCAGTGCAGATGCGGTAGTTCTTCTGCCTTAGCATCTCAGTCTGATTGCATTTCCATGAGGAAATGACCACATGCCTGCATCGTGTGCTATAGCCTGAGAGTCAAATGCTACTTCAGCCTTACACAACTCACAGCCAACTTTATCTCCATTTTCTAAGTCAAGATACTGCCAAACATCTATCCTCTGTGCACTGCATCAGAGCACTGCAGCAGTACAGACTTACTTCATCAAGTCAGAAGGTACTTATAATAGGGGTATATCACCCATATTCTGTTTATAAGAGACAAAGCAAAAAGCTTTGTAACAGTTGATAAAAACAATGGTATGTGAACAGGACCATTTTGCTCCTGCATTGATTTAATGTGAACAAAGTTGTTATATTGCATTATTGTAAAATGATCCAAATCTGGTTCTGGGGTCCATGATAGATGAGCAGGACTTTCTCAACTTTGAACAGAATAAGAAGCTACAGATCTGATTTATGATTTACTAAATCTATTACATGATTTTGAGATTGTTTAAACCAATAAAGACAACCAAACCTAAAGGACATTCTCTCAGGTGCACATTATTGTGTAGCTGAGACATTTTCCTAGACAAATTACCGTCCTGTTGGACAATAAAGATAGATTTTATGTAATTCTATTGTATCCAAGCGCTTGTAACAATCCCAGGAGGATATTTGACTCTAATGGTTGATCTCCTGCTCTGCCCATGGGCCCATTCCCCTCTGCACCTTCTCCCTGATCTAATTATCTCCATTTGCCATCCTTAGATGGATGGAAGTTTGCCTGGCTGCGTTTCTGCCTCGCCTTCATGGAGCAAAGCGGCCACTTTTACGAACAAAAAAAAGAGCACTTTGAGCACCTAATCACTCACAGTTAGATAAAATCGTCGTCTGTTTCATGCGGTATCCCCATCAACCTCAATAAAGACACCATTATATGTCCACTGCCAGTATCCTGGGAGCATATGTGGAATATTCCCTCCTACATTGTCCAGAAAAAGTTGAAGCTGTGACCTTTTCCAATGTCACATCATAGATTTGAATGATAGTAATGACATTTAGTGCAAAGCCTTAGAAAATGACACCTCTCATGAATCTTCCGGGCTATATTTTGATGCCATTTCTTTAGGCTCGGTGTGCGCTTAGAGCTTGAGCGGTTTGATTGAACGGCTGGTGGATTAGGTTAATTTGAAAATAAAGGCATGCACATTTGAAATGCCATTGAGGAAGCGGGACAGTGAAAAAATGATAGCTAAATGTGGGTGATTAAGTCCTGATCCATGGTTAATGAGCATATTGCCGCGACAACTCTCTGCTAAAGCCTCCCGTCAAAGGCAGTCTAAGCTCAATTGATCTGGCGTGACGTGATTCATTTGCTGCAGGGTGTCTCTCGCTCCCTCCCCGTCTGATCCATACCTCCACTTACCTCATGATCCGACAACTACCCGCTCCTATCTCTGTGCTCCAGCATATGCACAGCTCAACATCAACTTGATAAAACCCAGCGGTTATCGCCCTAACCTTTATCGATTTTAGTATTGTTACCCTCCTCACACCGGCTGAGTGGATGCTGTGAGGAAAATCTTAATCACCCCCTTGCTAATGCTATCACTCACTGTGATTTTGGAAGTGAGTAATTATTGCAGGTGGTTGATTGTTTTAGGAGGCAGGAGAGGAATTTGCCACAGCTTCTTTTTTCTCGTCTTTGTATTGGCCTTGAATCGGTTGCGTTTTTTTTTATTTCTAATCATAGAGGCGTCAGACAGAAACTGGCTTGTAACAATGACGTGTAAGGTTGGGGAATATTGTGGCTGTTTTCACACTTACGTGATGGTAAATGAGTACTATGAAAGTGACAATGCTTCCTAGGCGCTGTTCCAGTTTTACAAAAGTGCACCCCCGAGCTGAGGTTAGAGAAAAGAAGAGCTCAAAGCACTGCAGCAGTTGAAGGATATATTTACACAAAGAACCCAACACATGCAGGGAGAAAGGGTATATTTTTTGGTGTGTAAATCCACCTCTATGAGGCATTTCGGCTTTCATATTTAAGTGAAAGCCCTGACAGCTGTCTCAAAATAAGGCTCTGCAAAATGTAATTTTTTATTCATAATAGACTCTGCTGCTCACTATAATAATACACAAATGATTACAGCTTTAAAACAGCAAATTACATGTGACAAGCCCTAAAGACACTGGCAGATATCAGGAGGACTTGGCTTTCCACGGTGACAGGTAATGAATGGTAAGATCTGCAAGCGTGAGCCAATGAGAAATCCAGGTTGAGGATTTGCTGCCTGTTTATTGGTTCTTAATGAAAAACAATTTATCTAAATCACCACCAGGGAGGGTTCTCGGTTAAAGCTGCAAAAAGAGGGCTAACATTTTTGTCAGTGACAAATGTGCTGCTGTTTTTCCAATCTAAATTGAATTGACGAGAGAGAACACATCCATTCGGGCTGCGAGCTCAGAGACTACCCACAACTCCACCGCACAAGCACTGCAGAGACATGGGTGTTGTAGTTTCATCCAGATGAAAAAGATAAAGACTTGCAGGTGCACATCTAAAGCTGCACCATGTTGCATCAGAAATTTTTGTTTTTCTGTTTCAAATGTTATGACTTTGTTCTTCGTACCCCTTGATTGGAGCTACAGGTGGTAGCTGTTCAAAAATGCTTCTTTAACTTCACAGTTTGTGATTGGGAACAGAAGAAACCAGTGTCTGGAGTTTTGAACATGAAATGTTGGCCCATTTTTGCCTGATACAGGATTTCAGCTGTTCAACATTTTGGCGCCTCCTTTGTTGTGTTTTTTGTTTCATGATGAACCAAATGTTTTCTGAGGGTGACTGTCAGGACTGCTGGCAGGCCATTGCCAAACCCCTGCAAAACTAACTTCTGACCTGATAAAAGCCAGGAGGGTCATAGACTCTCAATAGCAGAGGATGTGGCATTCATGGTTTCCAAACAGAATGCCAAATTTTGATTTCTAATGGGACGCTCAAGTCAAGCGCAAGTAAAATCATCTACTCGCTTAATTCATGTGAATTTAGATGCATGAATGAATAGTATTTACTGGCTTCATTTGTACGTCAATGGTAATTTCAACAGTAATCCCCGCCAATTCAACCGGCAGGATCAATTGATTGACAAAGGTTTTTCACAATTTACCAGGTAATCTGACCTCCACACTCACCTGCCTCCAGACGAGCTTCTTTTTTTCCAGTTTCGGTAACTGAAAGAAAATGTTTCATATAATTCGGGGCACCCACGCTCCGACACGATCCGTTTGTGCTCCATTTTAGATACAAGTGAGCATCCGTCGGTTTTCATACGTCACCCAGCAACCTTTGTGCTGATTGGTTATCGCGACACAAATATCCACTCAAGTTGAGACATTTTCATAACCCGTCCAATAAGCCCGATCACATCAATCCACTGCTGGATTTCAGCCTTTGCAAATAGATTCCTCTACATTGAATCCCAATACATTGTAGATAATGATATTGTCACATTGACCAACATCACTCTGAAGTTGTTGAATTACTTGCACACAGTCTGTCACAGAGAGGTGAACATCATCCCGTCATTAGCTTTGAGAGCTTCAGTCTCTCTGAACTGACGTTTTTATATCTAGTCGTGGGAATATCCTGTTGCACTTTATCCTCAGCAGTTAGGAGATTATCTGACTTTTTTTTTCTCGCATTTAATAACTTT